>JAUNZM010000040.1:167500-2567500 GCA_033459285.1 Clamator glandarius
GCACAACATGGAGCCAATCATTGATCTAGATTTTTAAAAAGAAAACTCAAACCCAATTTATTTATGTATTAATTCTTCATACATCCAGTCTAAACTCAGCCTAACAAACAGCTGAACTGCAGCTATTCTAATAAGCAATTAAGAATGGAGTTAGAGCTCTTTTTCTAACTGAGCTTTTCTGTTGTAAAAATCACAACGCACAGTTTCAAAGAAGTTTAACCAGGTTCCTTCTGTAAGGATTCCTAACCTATAAGATGAAGCTCTCTCAGGTTGAGAGAGAACATACAGCAGATTAATAGCCATCTGTAAGATGAGAAACAGCAACAGAAATATTTTCTCAGAGAGGTTACCAGTGAAATCCCAAAGGAAACTGCACTATTCGATACATATAATGAAGCAATAAAGTTTCTTTACAATCCAAACTTATCAAAGACAACCACCTCAAAATACAACTGCAAAACCTTGCAGATGATTCTCATACTTTTCCACCTTAGTGTTCAGTTCAAGAATCCCAAGACTACCAATCAGAAAACACAACCTTCAAGACAAAAAATCATCATTATTACAACACAGGATAAAGATCTACAAAACAACATGGAAAAACTTCCCTGAAAAGTTAAACTGATTGGTCAGTCACCATCAAAAAGAAAGGTAGATACTTTTAGGAAAAGCATTTGTGTACAACAGAGAAATCCAATACTTGTAGATGAGCCTAATTACTTGGAAAAGTAAAACTAGAAGCGTATTTCACTAGAGTGAATATATAAATTGAACTTGTAGGTTAGAGTAATATTCCTAAAATTGAACTAATCCTCGAGAAGTTGATTCCATGAATCAGAAACAGGTATTAAATTACTCAGAAGATAAATGCCGAAACATGAAACCCATTTGTAGTCAGCAAACAGAAAAAACATGGGAAGGTTTCCCAGAAATAGCAAAGCTTTCATCAGCTGGGTTCTATTTCCTCTTCAGTCAGAAAAGAAAAAAATTTGCAATAACAATGGGGATTCTTTCTGATATTCATAATACAAATTTAAAGTACTGTTGTGCCTTGCAAAAACGTTTGGTTTGAACAATGGAGCTTCCATAGAGACATAAACAAAAAAAGTCTGTAAACAAATGTGGTCATGATAACATTTGCTTTAAAGTCCTTTTATATAAACCTATCTTCATTCAATATGATCCCTGAACAACAGCCATGAGCTTCTGCAAGTACTTCTAAAGAACAAAGGAAGGCAATAGACCTGGTAACCAAGATAAAAGCGATAAAGCAACGTTAGAACAGAAAAAGTGTTACTAAAGTTGGACATGATTTAGATTTGGTGCATTCAACGGGATAAGAATTGTATAGTGTAACACAGTACAGTACTGTGTTAAATTTATACAAACCACTTTGAAGACATTCCCTACTGTGATGGCACCGAGTTGTCTTAACCCCTCTGCCTCCCTTCGCATGACAAGAGACGGAAAACTTCAGTGCTAGATGCATCTGGTAATTACAGTACATTACAGAATTGTTATACTACTAGTATGCTTATTAATGTATTGTTATTCCTGTATTTCAATAATTACTGATAATTTATATGATGTATGTATTACACAAATGTTAAGATAAGTTACTTGAGGTTAAGTTAGGGTAGGTTACATCAGATCAGGTGTATAGGTCAACTCACTTAAGGATGATATCAACTAACAATGTTCTGGCTAGAACCACATACCGTCATTAAGGGAGGCAAAACAGTATTTTTTCTGTTTTGAAACTACAAATGTATTTTCTCAAAAGATCTCTATGCATAGCTACACATTGGCTTTATACCTCTAACAGTTTTGCACTGGTATCAAAGCTATTAAATTCAGATCTTTTGTTATCACAATGCTATAATAAAAACATTGGTGCTAAGGAAAGCTGGTTCTTATAAATTTACTGAATTTCACAAGCTAGAATTCATCTTAGTTTGCCCTATCACCTATACAGTTAACAGGAAACTTGAAAAAATTTAATTTCCAGCTTTGTAAAGAACAGTCCAGCTTTTATTTTGGAATTGTCTCCGCAGTATATACATTTAAGTTTTTCCCCTATAGGGTCTTCCAATCCCTTCAAAGAATTAGCTCCTAAAAACATCAAAAAGCAATAGCCCAATATTATGTCTTATCAGATAATCTTTATCCTTTGTTTCACACCATCAACACATATCCGAAGATTAAATTTCTTATGCATCTTCTTTCTAACAGAACTACAGCTACTGAGCATTTCTCTTGCCTAGTTTCAACACGTAATAGTGATAAGTCATACAGTATCACCATCAGGAAGCATAAGAAGAGAAAGCTGAAGGTAACAGGCTGAAATAAACATAGCAATACAATTTTGAAACAGAGCACTTAATAGATCAACCTTTCTCAGAAAAATAACTGGCTTCATCTTTGCTTCCTACTCCCACACCAACTCCAAACCCTCAACTCAAAAGTTGATGGAGCAGTAGGAGGCAGAAGTGGAAAGTAATTATTTTCTATGAAATACAGGGTCTAATAGAATCATAGAACTACCAGGTTGGAAGAGACACACCGGATCATCAAGTCCAACCATTCCTATCAAAAATATTCAATTAATTTCAAGATCACCACAATACATTCTATCTGTTTACAGCTTCTTTGTCCCCACATGAAATAATACTTTCTAATTTCTATGTTTTTCTATTTAAGCAGCAATAGCTTCCATTCTTGAGTTACTGTTTTAAAAAAAAAAAGTACCTGTGGTTGAAAGGGTGGGGCAGTAGGCCCCTGCATGCCTTGGGACTGTTCATCCATTCTATCACGTGAAAGTGCCCTTTATGTCCTGAAAAGAGAAATACAGTTAATACTAGGTAACTCAATCTGTACTTATGATCAATGAACATCAGCAGAACTGAAGAATTTTCTCATTTGCATGCTTGAGTTTACTAACATTGCTGTTAACCATTGCATTAACTATTCCAGCTCTGCACTGCTTTGGGAAGGAAGCTATGTGATGTTTAAGTGTTCTATAAAATGAAATAAATCACTATACACATCTGTACTTATTATTAAAAGATATGCACTAAACTACTTGAGCCAGACAGATGGCTCTGCCTGATAAAAGCTGCCCCACCTCATCATTCTTCAGAGGCATTAACCACTTGTTTAAATACATAGATGTCTGCTGGCCAGTATCTTAGACCTACAGACACCATGGGAAACAGCAGGTCAGCAGGAAGGTGAACTGTTGCATGCGTACTGTTTATGCTGCATTAATTTAGCTGTAGATTTCAGAGAGTATGCAAGAGAAGTTCTATCTAAACAGAAAAAAGCTAAACACATACACTCATTACATTCTGACAAGCTAGCTAAGAAGGCTTTGAGATACCATACTAGGAGCACAGCTTCTATTCCCAGCTATGAACCTCTCATATCCCACCAATAAGACAGGAGCAAAGATATCTGCCAAGTTCCCAAGAGAAAGATTTAAGGCTTGGACCAACGATAAGGGTTGCAGAACATGCAGAATCACTATTCGGAAGGACAGGAGAGACAAAAATGCAAATGCTCAAGAGGCTTTTCCCTCAACTAGGCAAATCTTTTCTTAGGCTACACAACATTTTGTGAGTGGAAGCAGGTGCAGCACCTAGTTTTATTGGTGCCTGCTGGGGCCACCTCTGTTCAGATAAAGACAGCTGAAAGTTCACTGGGAGCTTCAACTGCAAACAATGAAGTAAACTTTTATACAAATGAGAAGCAAGCCCTGACCAACTTTTTTATTCCACAAACATGAAGCATCTCTGCCTACTAACCTGTCAAACCTGCCAAAGCCTCCAGAGGAACAAGAATCATGAGTCTGAAAAACTATTCATGCTTTTCAATTTTTTTTTATTTTCTTACTTTATGCTCCAAATCCCCAAAGTTCTAGAGAAGGTTTAACATAGAACTATTTCTAATGATAAAGATTAAGAGATACCATAAAAATTTTCTTTGATAAATTTATTATCAAACACCTTCCAATATTGCAAACATCCTTTTGCACACAAAGCTACTAATGTTTCACAAGCCTGTCTTCAGAATGAGTATGTGAAAAATTCCAAAACAGCATTTAAGTTCAGCACAAAAGCAAACAGTCTACCATCTCGGTTAAAACACAAACAAATCTTCCCAGTAATTTCTTCAGGGATATTTAAAAAGGTTAGAAATAACTCCCAACAGAAAGGAGCAAGCCTTAGAAATATTGTTCAAAGACCACTGCAAAATATTTAAGAAACTAACAAATAGCTTGTGTTCACAGCACTGTTGTCATTCTTAGAGCATGTTTGTGATAATATGGCTAAGAGACAAAATAATCACAGAGCAGCTTTGCAAGGTTTCCCAAGGGACTGCCCTGTATACCAAACAGTGGCTTGGATGCACAAAATAGACCATGAACAATCTGTTTTCACTCCCCCGTTTAAAGCATTCATCCCACGCCAGTCCAGTACTATCAGCTATTCATAACACCAATCCATAGCCATCCCCCAGTGCAACTGAGTCCCAGCAGCTTTAGCCTTCCTATATGTCCCGGTTCTGAGCTCCTCAGCGGGCAACAAAGAACTATGCAGCTACTGACTCATCCCTCCTCCTTCTCAGCCACAGTGGGGAGCAGAGTCAAAAGAAACTAAGACGAAACTCATGGGTTGAGATAAGGACAGGGAGGAATCATTCACCAACTCCTGTCACAGGCAAAACCATACTCTACTTGGGAGGGGGAGCAGATCAATCTAATTTAATACCAAACTCAAACAAAATTCTGAAAAACAAAACCAAATCCCCAAAAGAACACCTTTCCCCCATTCCTCTCTTCGTTCCCTGCCTAACCTTACTCCCAAATTCTCTACCTCCTCCCCTCCAGTGGTGCAGGGGGACAGAGAATGGGGGTTGCAGTCAGTTCATCACACATTACCTCTGTCACTTCTTTCTCCTCAGGTGGACTCCCCACCCTGTTCCCCTGCTCCAGCGTAGGGGTTGCTCCCACAGAAGACAGTTCTCCACAAACTCCTCCAACACGAGTCCTTCCTGTGGGCTGCAGACCTCCACCTGCTCTAGTGCTGGTTTCCAGGGCCCCCGTTGTACACCTACATCTGTTCCAGTATCGGATACTCCAGGGGCTGCCCGTGGACATCCACCACAACTCCCCATGGGCTGCAGGGGGACAGCCTGCTGAACCATAGTCTCCTCCACAGGCCCCAGAGGAATCTTTGCTCGGGCATCTGGAGCACCTCTTCTTCCTCCTTGACCACTGACCCTGGTGTTTTCTGGGGCACTATTTTCCTCGCTTATCATGTCTGTGTAGTTGTTTTGCTTGCATCTGGCATCTGCAGGGCTGTTTCTCCCACATCTTGCATCCTTCTCAGCTGCCAAGATAGGCCAAACTGGCCTGACTGGTCCACTGAGCCCCAGCAGCCCAACGACAGGCAGAGGTTAGGGGACGCCTGTGCCTCCCCTGTTGCTGTTTTCCCCTTCTTAAATATGTAATCACAGAGGCATTAGCACCTTTGCCGATGGGCTTGGCGTTGGCCAGAGGTGAGTCTACCTCAAAGACAGCCAGCAAAGTCATCTAGCAGCCACCAGCAGAAGCGACAAATGTAACACAAATCCTCCCTCACTACCAAAACCCTGCCACCCAAACCCACAAACCATACAGTCTGGGACTTTTGTGTTCTTTTGTCTGAGTATTGGCTGTAATTAATCCAAAGATAAAAGATCCAAAAAAGCAATTTCAGGCAGGTCAAGAGAAAAAAAAAAAATCAATTATCAAACTGAGGTGAGAGGCAGAGAAAAGGAGGCAGGAACTGCAAAGACATCTAAGACTGTCAGAATGAACATGCTGAGAAAGGGTGAAACAGCTGGGGATACACGCTGCACACCACAGGCGAGGCCAGCCCTAGGACACCAACACGGACATTTCTCGCAAGTTCTACACCACCTCACTTAGAGCCTCCCCACCAATGCAGGAAAACCCAATACAACAGCACTGAACGTTAAGCTGTCGTCCCAAAACTACACCTGAATTCTCCAGTTTAATTCAGAGTTTTGTGCAGTTGTGACAAATTATGGAGGATAAATGCATGGCCTTCTTAAGGAATCTTCTGCTAGTTTCCTGCTTTAGAGAACTTCCTATCATTGACAAGAATTCTCTTCTGAAGTGCTATTTTAGAGAGCCTTTTTAAGAATTTTAATGTTTTCAATAGCATCAATATTTCTACTGAAAGTCTCGGGGTGTGTTTTTTAAATATAGAATCATAGAATAACCAAGTTGGAAGAGACCCACTGGATCATCGAGTCCAACCATTCGTATCAAACACTAAACCATGTCCCTTAGCACCTCATCCACCCGTGCCTTAAACACCTCCAGGGAAGGTGAATCAACCACTTCCCTGGGTAGCCTCTGCCAGTACCCAATAGCCCTTTCTGTGAAAAACTTTTTCCTAATGTTCAGCCTAAATCTCCCCTGGTGGAGCTTGAGGCCATTCCCTCTTGTCCTGTCCCCTGTCACTTGGGAGAAGAGGCCAGCACCCTCCCCTCTACATCCTCCCCTCAGGTAGTTATAGAGAGCAATGAGGTCTCCCCTCAGCCTCCTCTTCTCCAGGCTAAACACCCCCAACTCTCTCAGACATTCCTCATAAGGCCTGTTCTCCAGCCCTTTCACCAGCTTCATCGCTCTTCTCTGGACTCGCTCCAGAGCCTCAACATTCTTCTTATGGTGAGGGGCCCAGAACTGAACACAGGATTCGAGGTGCAGCCTCACCAGTGCCGAGTACAGAGGGAGAAGAACCTCCCTGGACCTGCTGGTCACACCGTTTCTGATACAAGCCAAGATGCCATTGGCCTTCTTGGCCACCTGGGCACACTGCTGGCTCATGTTCAGTCACTGTCAACCAACACCCCCAGGTCTCGCTCCTCCTGGCAGCTTTCTAGACAGACTTCTCCTGTAGCACTGCACAGGGTTGTTGTGCCCCAAGTGCAGGACCCGGCATTTGGCCGTGTTAAACCTCATGCCGTTGGTCTCAGCCCAGCAGTCCAGCCTGTTCAGGTCCCTTTGCAGAGCCTCCCTACCCTCCAGCAGATCCACACTTCCACTCAGCTTAGTGTCGTCTGCAAACTTGCTAAGGGAGCACTCGATGCCTTCATCCAGGTCATTGATAAAGACACTGAACAGGGCTGGATCCAGCACTGAGCCCTGGGGAACCCCACCTGTAACTGGCCTCCAGCTGGATTTAACACCATTTCCCACCACTCTCTGGGCCCGGCCACCCAACCAGTTTTCCACCCAGGAGAGTGTGCGCCTGTCCAGGCCAGAGGCCGACAGTTTCCATAGCAGAAATGTTTACGCATTGAATACTGTTGACCATATAGGTAATTCCTATGGGCCACAAACATTTGTTTCAAAAGCCCTGTGAAAAAAAAGTAAATACAAAGCTCCTTATTTTCTATTGCAGACATTTATCCAAGATTAATGATATCTAAGCTGAAATGTTTAAATGCTGTATGTTGTTTCAGGAATAACACAATCCACTCCTCTTGTCTGTACGGTGAGAGGCACCAACTGGAAGTATTTGGGAATTTGTGTCTCTCTGTCTCTCTTAAATTTGGGGAAATAGTAGAAAGGAAGTCATTAGTGACCCAAAAGTCACCACCCAGAACTTCCAAGGTGGAAAGGACTTCTGCCTTCACCACACCACAATTCCAGGAACAATGGAATGCTCGCCAAATAATTTGTCTTGCAAAGATGACTTTCATAAATTTTACGATTAAAATCATTTGGATTCAGGCCAACACGTACACAACACTGTTCACAGGAACACAAGTCAATTATGGTTACTAATACTTCACAAGTATGAGAAGATTTCTGGTTAAGTACTAATGCATTTAATCTTTGTCTTTTTCAGTTGATCAGAACCGTAAGTGCCACCTACACATACAGGATGAAGGATGAAGTACTTGGGAATATAACAGACCACGTGACCAGTTTTTCATTTGGAATTGCAATGGTACAGCAACTCCCTTAACTACCACTATCTAGTCCACACACTGAGTCCAGCAGGATGGCAAGAGGAAGAAGTTAAGTCCTCACCAGTAAATTAGCTTACCAAACTGCAACCGCCTGCACTGGGAATTACGTATGTCAAGATCATGCAAAGACATAAAGCAGCCCAAAATGCAAGGGCTCAACAGAAGCTCAGGTCCTGGCACTCAGCTTTCCAGGTCATTTCCACCAGCTTCCTCTTGGAGAGGTGAAATTACTCACAACTCTTTTAGCAACACCAGAGCAAAGAACCTACTCCTGAAGAGGAACCAGAGCTCATCGCTGACATTTCACTGGAATATATTTTAAAATAACATTTTTAAAAGGAAAAAAGAGATATATGTAGGAAAAATTTGAAATCCTTATGATCTTAGGTCATGCAACTATGTCTTTACAAACATGATTACATTATTTCAGGAGGAAAAGCTTAAGTGTATTGCCTCATGACATGAAACATGCTTTTTAAACATTATTTTCATAGCTCAAAGTCCATAAACCATTGACAATGAAATACATTTCATGGTACTCAGGCAATAATGTTATTGCTTTCACAGATGGCAGTTCTACAACAAATGCAATGTTATCCTGTAGAAACATCATTAATAGTCTCAATGTTGTATGGTTTCCATTAGCTACATGGTATACAATATTCTTTGTTAATTTTCGCTCTTAAGTGGGGACATTCAGTAAACAATGCCACAGAAGAAGCAGCTATACTTCTTTAAAAGTATATATATAAAAGAATATTGAAAGCATTACAGTTCTACCGAGTCTTTTTTCTTACAAATATAGATGTAATTACTCCATATAATTACTAACAGAGAAAAATACAAAGTTACACCATTCACAACCTGCTGCTCAGGCATGTGGTCACTTTAGTTGCTGTTCACAAAGGACAGAATGTACTATGTTTACCTCTGGATTATGCTAGCAACTAAGGCAGGTATTTTTAGTTTTTACTATAACCATTGTATTGTTGTAGTTAGGTTAGAGCCAAGGCCCTCCAGAAATAACTATCCACTTAACTCCATGCATGCTCCATACTTCTTGGTGTCAACAAGTCAGACTCTTCAGCATCTAACACACAATTTAAATTACTAATTTTAGATCCTTAAATTTTTCAACTATCTTTACTCCCTGAATTCAAAGATAAGGATCATCCTCAGCTGAGAAAAGAACTATATATTAATATCAGTTTCCATATAAGAATACAGGCTACAGTAACATCCCCACTTGCTAATACCACACACTAACTCTCCACCATGCAAAAGCACAATTTAAACCTAAGTAGGAAACTCCAGTTGTGACTTTGGTTGAAAATAAAGCAAAAACTATGCTCTGAAAAACAAGATTCAGATTTCTAAATGCCTTACAGAAAATCCAAACCAAAAAGTAACCCACAATTACCCATCCCACAAGGTGGGTGTCAATCCCAGAAGGTTATGCTAGGGAGCCCAAGCATACCCATTCTCTTCCAGCTCTGCTCTCTGACCTAACAGCAGCTGTCAGCTCCCAGATCAAAGCCACACACCTTTTGGGAGGAAACAAACTTTAGACTATTTTTTCCCTTGCTAATGCAGCAATTATAGGTTGGTCCTGGAGCTCAGTGTGAGTAGGTTAAGAAACAGGCATCGGCATCCTACAGCTTTATAAAACACACTATCTTAACAGTCATACTTTATCTCTTCTAGAGAAAAAGGGCCAGCTGTTTGGAGGGAACTGGCTTCCTGGTCAAACCTGGCTCACAGTTTGTCAGGTTGCTCTCTTCAGCACTCACTCGAACAATGGCAGCCATGGTACAAGTTGCAGTTTATGAATTTTCAAAGTGATTTTAAAAGCAAGGATACAGGACTCACTCGGGGAAGATCCTGGATGAAACCAGGGAATGTCGACAGCTGTAAAACAAGCATCCCAACTATCACTCATGTTACATTAAACGACAGCACAGCTCTGCTTTTCAAAGTAATGGGAAGTCAGAAGTCATGTCCAACAAAGCAAACTAACCTGAAATTTAATCCTTAATAATTGTCTAACATTAAAATGTATTTTTTCCTGGTGTTTAGCATAAACCACTGAAGAACAGAAACACATTTTTTGATGTCATAATTGAAACATTTTGCTTGCCAAGTGAAAGTCATTTCAGCTTCATAGAGAATATTTTTAGTGCATTCCCAAACACCAGGAAATACTTGGAAAACAACAGTCCACATACAGCATTCCAAAAGCAGCTCCAGAACTCTGAGTAGTCCAAAGCCTTTATAGGCTTCCTGTATTTAAGTATCTCCAGAGAGCACAAGAAAACCAGCACCCCTAGCAGTTTAACTGAAAACCAGCTCTCCCACTTCCAAGTGGTTGTGTTGTGATCCCCACCCTTCCACCCCAAAACGTAACTAGGAAGATGAAACTCACTTGGGTTGTAGTTTAAGTGCTATAACATATTTCAAGAAGTCAATTCATCTACCTTCACACCACTGGCATACTTCAGGTATCCTTAACACAAATGACAACACTGAAAAAAACCAAATTTCCAAACAATAGGAGTGACAGTATCCTCTCAGTAAATTACTCCTGACTGAAATAGAGCATTAAGATGAAATCCGGTTGAATACACCCATATTACTAAGCCATCCATTCATAAAGTTACACACTCAGCTTAAAGACAGCATTATATTATAAATGAAATAATGCTGAAACATTTTCAATAATTAAAAATAATAGCAAATCAATGCCATTCCACTAAAGTTCATGTTCTATGACTGGTCATGATCCTGCCCTGCCCACGTTGTCCATTTCTCAAAAACATTAAACTTTTTATTGGTCTGCTGTTAATTGCAAATTACAACAAACATACAATCCACAACATAACATAGTCCATAAAATATTACAGCAAGTTACTTAATTTATAGTGGACTGCAATGTTGCTGATTATTTAAACCACTTATTTATCAAATGAACAAGTAATTACCCCTCAAGTTTATTTTTCTCACTCTGTTAATAGCAAAATAAAGCATTTAAGTCGACACTCATCTGAACTATGCCAAGACAATCAAGACCTTAATTGACAAGGGATAAAGCAAACTCAAGACAAAGACAAAGTTAATAATTAGAACAGTAAAATCTGTCATTTATCCCAATCACTATAAATACATACATATACACATTATATATATGCATAATGATATATAAATATGCACACATATATACACACCTATGCAGATTTATTTATAGATTGTGTACATATAACCTACATACATACACAAAGAATATTTACCATTAGCTGACAGTGGTAATAATTTGCTTCATATTGTAAAAAAAACAAACGAAAAAAAGCCTTCTAAAACATGCAAAATACATATTAATTTGTAAAGTTCTCTGCAGAAGCATCCACAACAGAGAAAGTTGTATTTACAACTTCTATAGCACTGAAAGTGATTGAATAAACATGCATATGCAGAAGTAGGATTAGCCTGAGTTTGAGAAACAGCTTCTAAAAACCTGTATTTTTTTAATACCCTACCAGCTGAATATTCCCTGTGGGATGGCAGGACATTCCTCCCCTCTGTAGGGACAGCCTTGAACGTGCGTAACACATTCTCAGCACTTGTTAATCTACCGTCTATCTATATGGAAATAACTGACACTGAATTTTTCAACAAACCTGTTCATACCCATGGGCATTCAGTCAAAGTAGGCAAAAAATACAGATAGTCAAGTTGGGTTAAGAATTGGTTTTAGCAAGAGCAGAAGTAACCATATGCAAATAAAATCTACATAAAAATAAGGGAATATGCTAAGAGTTCATACGCAATTTTCTCATGCATCTGTCCTAATTTATCAGGCATATATTCATTCAAACATTGAAAACACAGGTGCCAGTCACCATCTTTGCCCAACTACTAAGAGTTTGCCCTCTGTCAGGGCTGTCTGACAAGATGATGAGATTCCAAGCTCTCCTACTTCACAAGCCTGCTTCCTTTCCTCTTGATTCATTTGCACATTTTAAGAAGTTGTATTTTGTTTACTTCCCCTTCTCCATTTCAATTATGTCACCCAATTCTACAGCTTATCTGGTAAGTTGAGTGCTCCCAAAGGCACTTTGTGTACTTTGTGCTCCTTTTGAGCCAGCTGGCAAACAGCCAAGTGACCACTAGTCCCAGAGGGCAACAAAGAACCACACAACCTGTTACACACCTCTCCCTCTTCTGAGTCCCACTGGGGAGCAGAGTCAAGAGAAACTAAGACGAAACTCATGGGTCAAGATAAGGATAGTGAGGGATCATTCACCAACTCCTGCCACAGGCAAAACCAGACTCAGTGTGGGGGAGTGGAGGCTGGGATCAATTTAATTTATTACCAATCAAATAACAACAAAATACTGAGAAACAAAACCATATTCCAAAAGAATGCTTTTCCCCCATCCCTCTCTTCATCCCAAGCTTAACTTCACTCCCAAACTCTCTACCTCCTCCCCTCCAGCAGTGTCAAAGTACAGGGAACAGGGGTTGCAGTCAGTTCATCACATGTTGTTTCTGCTGCTCCTTTCTCCTCAGGAGTATTCTTCATGCTCTTCCTCTGCTCCAGCATGGGGTCCCTCCCACAGGAGACGGTCTTCCACAAACTCCTCGAATATGAGCCCTTCCTGTAGGCTGCAGACCTCCACTACCTACTCCAGTGTTGGTTTCCATGGGGTCACAGCCTCCTTTGAACACCTCCACGTGCTCCAGCATGGGGTCCTCTAGAGGCTGCAGGTGGACATTCATCAGGACTCCTCCTGGGCTGCAGAGGAATCCCTGCTCTGGCATCTGAAGCACTTCCTCCCCACCCTTGTTCTTCATTTTCCTTGCACCTCATGTCTGCATGGTTGTTTCTCTCTTGCACCTGGTGTCTGCAGGACTGGTTCCTCCTTGCCTCTCTTGGCTGCCAGGCTGGCCCAACGGGTCCACTGAGCCCTGGCAGCCCAGTCACAGATGTGGGAGACCCTCATAATTTCACACACATGCATCTTAAATATTTAAGTTTTAAATACGTAACCACAGAGGCGTTACCACCATCACTGCTTGGCTTGGCCATGGCCAGAGGTGGGTTTGCCCCAAAGACAACCACCCTGACTTCTCGCAGCCTTCAGCAGAAGCCACATCTATAACTGGCCCCACTACCAAAACCCTTGCCACACAACCCCAACTCATACATGCACCGACTAGTCCTTTTTTGAGCTGTTTGTTGTTTCATAGGAACTGAAGAAGAAACAGGAACTGAAACTGCTCAAGGAGCAGGCTTCTACATTTTCGTCTAATTTCTATAAACTTGCAAAGAAAGATAACACTTTTCTTCATACTGAGTAGCTGATTATAAATACCCTGTAAACCTTTTCACTGTGACATGATCATGATCCACGTATGGCATCTAACTACGACGCTATTAAGAAAGCAAATCCTCTGCCCACACCACACGCTGTTGTGCTGCAGCCTCTACAAGGATTCAGTTTTAAGAGAGCATGGACCAGTTACGTGATGTTGCTGCTTCCCCTGCCTTCAGCCATGCCTTCCAGACCCTCTCCCTCCCAGTGGCATTCCTGTGGCTACCCAGACTCCTGGTAAGGTAATTGAAGTTAGCTGAAAACTAACCTTGGCAAAACGTCTTCCAGTCCAGTTCCTCAAATCATTCCATTGCAGAGACAAGGACAGAACTGTGCTGGCAAAAGGCAGAGGGGACGACATAGCTGGGGGTAAGGCAGCCCTAGCTTAAATCTATCATCAAAGCACATCACTGACATGAAATTATATGAGTCAATCTACTACCTCAGTGACAACCAAAGTCCTTGCTTGCTCTCCCATTCTCTGCTACATGACCCTGCATAGCCATCTTGAACTCTCTAGACCTTTTGCTGAGCTGATTTAATTCCCTAAAGAAGTTTATGTTCTGCAAGCAGTGAACTGAATCAACACACACTGGAGTCTATGGAATGCCAGAGAAAAAGTAAGCAGAAGTTCAGAGATGCAAGAGGTAGGAAGGGGACTGTAAAAGGAACAGAACACCTCTGTTCTGGCAACAGCTTTCTAGTGGATTAGCTCACCACACTTCATTTTACTTCACCCTTAGGTAGAGACGCTGAGAAGTACTTAAACTCAAAATAGCTATGACAGCAACACATGAGCCAGCATAGAGAGAAGGCAATTTGTCAAACACCAAGCCAAGATTTTTGTCAACAAAATACTGTACGGGGAAAGCAGAAACAGAAAACAAAGCAAATGGAAGGAGAATAAACTTGAGTAACAAGCCAAACTGGAGAGAAAAAAAAAAAAGCAAATCTTTTCAGAGAAAGAAAGCCAAGACATGATTTGGAAACCCTTACAGCTCTACAACCTCACAACTCTAAGTATGCAGAGAGGAGAACAGGAGACCCTTCCCTAACAAAGAGGTAGTTTTAAATACACCTGTAAAAATACATCATTCATAAAGAGATGCAGAAGAGATTTACTGTAAGTGTAAGCAGTTGAGATTCACACAGGAGTTTAAAAAGACGCAGGACAAATTAAAAGGCTAAAAGCACTATCCGATAAACCTGCTACTACTAGGCACAGAGGAAAACACACCCAGTTTGGAAGGCTGGCTGCATGACTGTGCCGCAACCATAGCTGATAATGTCCACATTACTACAGGTGAAGTAGAATATATTTAACAATAAATTCCACACAATCCTTAAATTAAAATCTGAGTATCTTAGAAACCAGTGCAAGATAACACCTTGTGATATCATATTGCAAGTGCTAGATGCACATTTGTAAACTGAAAACAATATATCTGT
This sequence comes from Clamator glandarius, assembly GCA_033459285.1. Taxonomy (NCBI): domain Eukaryota; kingdom Metazoa; phylum Chordata; class Aves; order Cuculiformes; family Cuculidae; genus Clamator; species Clamator glandarius. The sequence goes on from JAUNZM010000040.1 coordinate 182,368, forward strand.
AGCAAATAGTTTAAAATCTGTGCTATCCCAGAGACAATGGAATGAATGAAGCACTATAATGAAAAGAAACACCACTCATATTTAATAGGCTTTCTACAATCCTCTGACTAGCATTACCTTTAAATCCTGAAACCATGCATGACACTAGAAAGTAATCCAGGATCCATGGGTCCAGAAGCAAAGCAGCTGGCAGCCAGCATACTCACTTCAGAAGTAGGCAGAGACTCAAGTCCACTGCTGTTCCTATGTTTTACATTAAACCACCACTGGCTAGAACAGGCAAGATCTAGTCTTGATTTTGGAGTTTCTTCAATGACCAGTGGTACATTAAGTGCTAAGTTTGCAGGCTGCTGGCTGCTCCTCTTCTTTAGTCCAACTTACCTCCATTAACTTCATAAGCAGCCCACACACCTAACACAGCTCTGAATTTCAGTCAGTTCAAGTACTGGAAGTTCAGTTCAAGTACTGGAAGTTCACTGCTGCAGACAGCTCCTTTTTTGGATCCAAGAGGACAAAAAGGGTAGAGAGGACGAGCCTCTACAGGACAGAATGTTATGCATTTTCCCGCCACAAGTTTTTACTTATTTTAGAATTAACTTTAAGTTCATATACAGGGGTTTTGCCTTTCAGCTTTTAAGGAATCAATAACTTTGTAAAGCTTTATACACTGACAACAGAAGATTAAAATGAACTGAAAAAGACTGGTTCACCAAGACTTCACAGCACCCAAGTCAAACCTCTCCCAAAGATTTTAGCAAGGACCTCTTCCACAAGCTTTACATGTACTTTTATGACATTTTAAACTAATTAATCTGGTCCAACAAAGATCTAGCTATTAAATAAGACAGGAATAACTTTGCTATAAATCATTCCAAGCAGATTAAAGCAGAGAGGCTTGTATGCAAACTCCCAAATGCCAAATGATTCAAACAGTCAATTTACTTTGTCACCTATAATCAACAGCAAAAAGACACTAATATCACAAGATTAACCACATGGAATTGCATTTTTACGTGATCGTTCATAGTATTTTCTTACTAATTCCTCTTTTTAATGCCTTGTTTAAAATTTTATAATAAATTGCCCTACACAAGTATGTGTTCTGTTTGCCCAACAGGGAATAATGACACTTGAAATATACTGCGTATTTTCTAGCTACAGAAATTGTGATTGAATCACTCTGATATTTCATATGCCAGAGACAAACGCACAGGATTATTTCCAATTAATGTTAATAACATGTTAACTAACCTGACAACAAGAATCCTTTTAATACTTACTGAAAAAGGAAACAGGTAATAATGTACTTCACTCTAAGGTCGAGTTCCTTCCCATGTGGCCACATGGGTGTCAAATCACAGAATCATAGAATAACCAGGTTGGAAGAGACCCACCGGATCATCAAGTCCAACCACTCTCATGGTGATAAATACAGCAAACCAGTGCTCTGAAGGCTGTCCTCATCACCATTTTGGTATTTTGGCCAGTTATTTTCATCTCTGTTGCAAAGCACATGAACGTAGCTAAACCAAATACATTTTCTTGGAATTTAGTCAGTTGACTCCTATGACTATCCATCGTATTAACCTGCACAAGATAATCCTCCCCTTCCAGATAATGCCTAAGCACTACTCCTCAGGAATCAGGAGGGATTTCTGGTAAAGCCCAAAACAATGAAAAAAAAGTCCCTCAGAGGTAGAGAAGCTACTGCAGTTTGACTCTTCCCAGGAGACTTTCAAGATAATGTGAACTCATCCATTCAGCACAGAATATTGTTTGGAACAATGTTAAACTTCAGAAGGCAAAAGGGCATCGACAATGATAAAACTGAATGTAGGCCTAGTGTAATTGCCAGATACTGTACCAAGTTTACTAAACATGGCAGGTTTTTGCATGCACAAACAAATGGCCTCACCAAACTGTCCTTGCAGACCAATATATTGGACTGGCTATGTTTTGTGTACATGAAAAGCCATATACCCCACCCATGTCTTTATCCACAATTCAGCAGCTACCACAGGTCACACTAAAATAAGCAACATTTTTCTTGTGCTCTGTTTTCCATTTGAGTTGTTCCTATGCTCACAGGCCTTCAGACAAACTCTAAAATGTTAGGTTTTTTTCTTTGGAAACAAGTTTCTATGATGGGAGTGAGATTCTACGTGTCTAATTCTTGTAGACTCTGGATTACACTGCGGGAAGACAGTTTAAAAAAGTTGGCAAGAATTCCTTGATTTGTTCTCATCTTATTTTCCTACTCCAATGACTAACTGGTATGTTGAATAGAAGACATCTATAATAAAGGCAGTAACTCTGCCCTTACAGTGAAAATCTCTAAGTGTCCTTTGAGAAACCACCTACCTAAACACCACATATTTATAAATATAATACCACGTTCTGAAATTAAAGAACAAGTGTTCTCAAAATGTTCTTTCTTCCAGCATCAAAAAAGAAAAGCAAACAAACCTGGAGGGCTTTAAATTCTTACTTTACAGCTGTCCCAGACTGCTTGTAAGTTTCCCTTTCCACCACATGAAAGTTTTCCTTCCTCTGCCCCAGTTTTTCATAGCCATGAACTAATGACTGTTTCCTACTTCATTTTGTACCTCTCAAGACAGCTCCAGTCAAGAATTTCAAATACAGGCATTTAGACAGCATTTCAACACTGAATTGTTTCCTAGATAGCCCTGAAAGTAAAACATCTTTATACTTCCTTCTTCCTGATTTAGCAGAGATGCAAATATCCACTTGACATCTAATCACCCAAAGTCTCTACCTTACAGATTAAGGTATCATTCACTGTAGTTACTGCATCTCAAGTTTGGGATACAACTTTACACAGGAAATCCATCCAGTACTTGGAGCAAAATTCTTATGTGTGGCCATTCCCAAGGGCTGATGCTGCCATTGCGCTCTGAGCAAACAGTGCTATCTGCCACCTCAAGGGTGACAGAAAAAAAATTACTGCTCAGTCGGTATAAGAAGTGAAAAAAAATTAAGAAACTTGTTTTCCAGTATCAAGAATCAAATATTTGTGTGATGTAATGCGCACAGATCTCATTTTTTTATCAGAAGCAGGTTTAACCTCCTGAGTGGTTTTACATTCATCACCTGCGAGTGCAGCCAGGGCTGTGGCACAGGTGTCCGCCTAGTGATACCAAAAATGCCAGCAAACAAAGTCTCCCAAGACTCATTTTGGAATATTACAAAGAGAGCACCCTTTAATGAGGCTTGCGCAACACAAGGGAGTGACCTATATCAATCGCGTGCAACAAAACAATTGCTGGTTACAGACTATATTACAGAATATACTTCCCAATTAGATGCATACATACAAATTTTCCCAGAAATCTCTCGCATATTCCATTACTTTCCAAGGACTAATTTTAATGTTATTATGTACCTCACAACAGTCAAACCTCTTGCTAATGTGGAGCTGGCTCCAGGTCTCTGCCTGACCCTGCATTTGAAATTACAAACAGGTGATTACAGAAAAAGACCCATCTGTTCAGCACAGACCGTACCTCACACAGGAGGTAACATCGGCAAAAACCATGCTATAATAAACAGCTATCAGAGGAGCATTCTGTCTAACTTTCAAGATACAGAGTTACTTGGATGAACTTTATTTAAGCTTAAATCAAAATGTACCACTTTTTATAACAGCGACTTGTGTGGCTGGGCTGCAGGGAACTCAGCAGATGGGGCCACCCCTCCCGGCTGCCCCTGGCCAGCAGAGAACGGCTGGGCTGGAAAAGACCTTAGAGGTCACTGAGACCAACTACACCTGCCCACTGCTAAACCTTATCATTAAGATTTCATCTTCCTGTCTTTTAGACACCTCCAGGGACGGGGACCCAACCACCTCCCTGGGCAGCCCGTTCCAGTGCCCGATAACGCTTTCGGTGAGTAAGTTTTTCCTGCTGTCCGATCTGAGCCTCCCCTGACGCAACTCGAGGCCGTCGCCTCTCGTCCTATCGCCCGTCACTTGGCAGGAGACTCACACCCACCTGGCTACACCCTCCTCTGAGGCAGCCGTAGAGAGCGACACGGCCCCCGTCAGCCTCTTTTCCTGCCGGCTAAAGAGCCCTCGATCCCTCTCCCCGATCCCTCTCCCCGATCCCTCTCCCCGATCCCTCTCCCCGCCTCCAGCCCCGCCGCCGCCGCGCCCCCCGCCGCCTGCCCAGAGCGCTCGGTCCCGGCGGGCGGAGCGGCGGCCGCCGCGCCCAATGGCGCCGCGCGCGCGGCCCCGGCGGCCAATGGCGAGGGGCGGCGGGCGGGACCCCCGGCGGCCCGAGCGGCGGGGGCCGCGGCGGGGACCGCGCCGGGACCCCGCCCGCCCCGCTCACCGGGAAGCCTGGCCGCGCCTTCTCCCGCCGCGGGGGCCCGGGGCCGGCCTCCCTCTCCCGCCCGGCTTCTCGGGCCGCGGGGCCGGGCCGGAGCGGGGCGCCTAGCGGGGCTCCCGGCGGGCGGCTCGGGCTCCCGCTGCGGCCCCGACCTCCTCTCCGCCCCCTGCCGGGCCCGGCCGCATCCCGGCATCCCCGAGGAGCGGGGCGGGACGGCGCCGGTCCCGCCCCCGCCGGCGACGCGGGGCCCGAGCCCGGCCCCGGGGCGAGCGGCCCCCAGCGCCCCCCGGGGCCCCAGCGGGGAGTGCCGGGCACGGCGGGGCCGAGCGGCAGCGGCCCAGGCGATGGGCTTTGCGTTTTGGGTATAAATCATAACGCTCCCGTCCAGAAGACGCTGGGTATCGACCGAGAGTAACAGCTGGCAGACTCCCTTTTGCTATTGGAGGAAGGAATAAATCAGTATGTTAAGGGGATGAGTAAGCTTGAGCCGTTATAAGAATAAGAATAAAAGCTTGGCCAGCTTACAGTTAGAAAGAATGTGGTTGTAAAAGAATGTAACAGTAGTTCAGCTTGTTTACCTGTTGAAACGAGGAACAAACCGAGTATTGAAAGGACAGTCCCGCAGCAGAACAAAGACCAGACCTGAGTGGACACAAGGAGGAAGGGGATAAAAGACCATCAGTCTTCTGAACACACAAATTAACTGTGGTGTGCATACAAGAGTGGCCGAAAAGCAATGGGCATGTAACATGTTTCTGGAAATCTGTATTAATATGTATGTTTAACCTGTATTTCCTGGGCTCTACATGGATATGTATGCTAAACCGGTACAGAAATCATGTAACCAGTCTCAGTAGTTGGACACGTCAGCTGAGTTACCGTATTTGTACCCCAGTGCCATTTATTAAAAGAATACCTGCTTAATAATCAAATTGGCATTGATTATTGAGTTTGGCTTTTCATAGCATCACTGTATTTGGAGAAATAAAAGTGACAGGAACAAGAAACACCATACTCTCAATTAGTCCTGTTCCACCAGCTTCTACTTTCACAACAGCACTGGGGTTAAGTAGGTAAAAAATAACTGAATCACAAAATACTACTATTTTTCAGGTTCCTCAAACTTTATCTTGTGTTCAGGATGAGGAAAAGCAGTTTATTTCCCAGAACAGAGATCTTAAGAACCAACAATGGAAGGAAAGTATGAAAGCTGACCACAGTAGGATTATGGATTGTTGTGAACAAGTGGCTTCTTCAAGTGGTGAAACCCTCAGTAAAAGACCAGTCTCTGGCATTTCAGTGAGAAAAACAGTGTTTTAAAACTGTCTTGGATCATATGTACTTCATTTTTACCAAGGCAAAATTCTCATAAGGATTGGGTTGGGATTTTTTTTCCTTATACCAGGTGAAGTTATACTTGGTTTAAGTCTCTTGTAGAATAAATAGGAAATGGGACAATCTGTCTGGGAAAAGTCTATTCACTTCCCTCTGTACACAATCATGTTTTCTTTTTCTGAGGCAAACAACTCAGCTTTGAAGAATCTGCGCTGTATTCAGTGATACAAAGTTTGCAGGGAAATTACTTTTTTGCTGGCATTCATTTCTCTGACATTAATGTGTTTATTAACCATCCTCTACACTTCCTCTTTATTATAGCGTGTGGTTGGTTGGTGCCACTAGCTGCATACAGTGACGAGGTGACCTCTCTGGCTGCGGAATCACACATATGCAATAATCTTCCCCTTTGAAGTGCATTTTGTATTTCTTTAAAAAGCACAGCACAAAAGAATAAATTGGAAATGTGATTAAGAGATGTGGGGGTTTTTTTTCATGGATAGCTATCTTGCAAAAGCAGTTTATTGAAAAAGAATTCCCTGGATTGTTTTCTTGTAAAAATTGCAATAGTTTAGGTTTCCCCACATGTCTGACAGTGAATACTTGATACACCTGCCATATAATGTTAAGAAGTCACTCAAAAAAATTATAATCAGCCGTTACAGAATGTTTTCCATCCCCAAAAGTCCCTTTAGTCCCTACTAGAAACTGAGCTGTGGGAGACAGTCATGTGTCTGCACAACCTTTGATGGAGGAAGAAGGGATTAATATTTGGTGTGTAGCTGACCACAAAATACTGAGTCTTATTAGGTATAGTTTTTTACAAGTAAAGGCAATTACTACTATAATATCCAGCTATTGCCCTTTTCTAGATTCTCTCACATGGAAAATGATCAGTTCACAGTCACCGGAGGAGGCCTATGTAACATTTGAAGCTTTCTCTACATTCATGCATTAAAAGAGAATAAACCAGAGCTTACTTGCCTTTCTTTCCAGTAGGTTTCTCACTGTCTTCCTTTGCTTAAGCTGACTGTATTGGGCTTTTTTTCATCTTTCATCCTATTTTTATACTCACTGCACTTTCATTCTTTTTCCTTGATTTTCTCTGTGCTGTTTTTTCACTGTAGCTGGCATTACTACATTTCCATAATATTTTCACTTCACCGTCTGCTTGCCTGAGTCCAACAGCTACTTTAGCCTGCCGTTACCAATTGCTGCAGCATCTTCTCTTTCCCGTATTCCAACCTTACCCTTCTTAGAGGATGGTTATTTCCATTTCCTTTTTTGTGCTTGAGAATCAGAAAACCTCAAAATGAAGAGGCTTCTTCTGTTAATTAGTCCATCATATGACCAGACAAGAAGCCTTTTATATTAATTAATGCACCCATTAGTTTTAAATTTGGAAAGTAACAAATCTTCCACATACCACAGAAGATTGTCTTGAGGCCTGCGCTGTACAAATGTTTATTTATAGAGGGATGTTTTTCTTTGTTTCTAATGTATGTTTACAGTTTTAAAAGATCATATAGTATTCCCTGTAATGGAGCCTTTACATCAGACAGAATCAGAAAGGCAGAAGACCCAGTAGCCCTCGGGGTTGTTAAGGAGCAGGCTTATCTCTGGCAAATGCTTCTCTTGAAAGCTGGAGGGGACACTGCCTAACCAGCTAGCAAAGCATTAGAGAAAATGGACAAAGACATTCTGAAGTAAAGGATTTAGGAGGGAGAACATCTTGTTTCCTAAGCCTTACCAGCTTCTGAAGGTATTGCTAATGAATGCTCTACACCTGGAATCAAACAGGCCAGAGGCAGAAGGAACGAGGACCTTGGTGTTTGCCAATTGATACTGCACTTCCCTAGCCCCGCTATTAAAACTCTACTTACATACCAATATTAATTCTAGAAAGCTCCACCAGCTTTTTTCTGATCATTGAAATCAGTGAATATATCTAACCTTTAAATATGGTCAGGGTTCAAGGATATAAAAAATACCAAACAATGACAAAGGATATTATTTGGAATGGTAATGTTATGCTTCAATTATCACTGAACTGCAATGCTTTCCTTTACCAGGGCTAAGCTGCTGGACCCAAAACCAGCTAGAAACTGTTAGGTAACAACATAAAAGCCAACCACAAACTGAAATGTCTAGATGTACTCTCTGGATGATTCCTAACTTGCTTTCCACTATTACCCATGCCTTTGCATATTTAGATTCTTGAGACATTCATTAACAAAATAAACTTCGGATTCAGGTAAGATATAGATTTCAAAACTTTAAGGCAGAAGAGGTCACTAGGACAGTGGAGCATGGGAATAGATGTCTTTGGGGTCACAGAGGTAGGAGCATAACATAACAGCTCACTGGTTAACTATTCTTCAAATCACTAAACTACAGGGAGGGTCGGGAGGCTCTGCAAAGGGATCTGAACAGGCTGGACCACTGGGCTGAGTCCAATGGCGTGAGGTTTAACAAGGCCAAATGCCGGGTCCTGCACTTGGGGCACAACTCTATGCAGCTACAGACTAGGAGAAGCCTGTCTAGAAAGCTGCCAGGAGGAGAGAGACCTGGGGGTTTTGGTTGACAGTGACTGAACATGAGCCAGCAGTGTGCCCAGGTGGCCAAGAAGGCCAATGGCATCTTGGCTTGTATCAGAAACGGTGTGACCAGCAGGTCCAGGGAGGTTCTTCTCCCTCTGTACTCGGCACTGGTGAGACCGCACCTTGAATCCTGTGTTCAGTTCTGGGCCCCTCACCACAAGAAGGATGTTGAGGCTCTGGAGTGAGTCCAGAGAAGAGCAACGAAGCTGGTGAAGGGGCTGGAGAACAGGCCTGATGAGAGAACGGCTGAGAGAGCTGGGGGTGTTCAGCCTGGAGAAGAGGAGGCTGAGAGGAGACCTCATTGCTCTCTACAACTACCTGAGGGGAGGTTGTGGAGAGGAGGGTGTTGGCCTCTTCTCCCAAGTGACAGGGGACAGGACAAGAGGAAAGGGCCTCAAGCTCCACCAGGGGAGATTTAGGCTGGACATTAGGAAACAATTTTTCGTGGAAAGGGTCATTGGGCACTGGCAGAGGCTACCCAGGGAAGTGGTTGATTCACCTTCCCTGGAGGTGTTTAAGGCACGGGTGGATGAGGTGCTGAGGGGCATGGGTTAGTGTTTGATAGGAATGGTTGGACTTGATGATCTGGTGGGTCTTTTCCAACCTGGTTATTCTGTGATTCTGTGAAGTTGATCAAAAGGGGAACTGCTCTGCTTTGAGTCCTTGAAGCCAAAAAATCAGGCTTTTATTTTCCCTCTATTCTGGTTCTTTGTTACTAACAGTAGAAAGGCTATGATAGCTGCCTGTGACATGGTAGGGAAATCAGAAAGGCTACGAAGACACGTGTAAAGAAAGAGATCCGTTATATCTGGACTGGATAAATATTATGATAGGTCCTTAAATAGAACTTAAATCTTTAGACAACATAAATAATTAAATAGGGCAATTCATCAGAGGAGCTTGAAGAGTCCTGATGTGGACCAAGCAGGGCACAAAATCTTCCTCAGAAATTCCTTATCAAAGAACCGTTTCAGAGTTTTGATCATAATATATTCAAATTCAACACCCTTGTAGAAATGAAAAGGGCACATAAGATCACCATAGCAACAGTGAACGCTGAAAAGAGGACTACATAAAATCAAGGAAGTTTGTTAAAAGTAAATTAAAAGGAATAGCCAAAGGGGAAAATGACCTGTGGTAGAATTTCTGAGTAAGTATGTCATCTATCAAAGCCAGTAAGAGGACCTCCGAAAGACTAGCAGAGCTCTACATGAGAATAAAAACAAAAAAAGGCACTCCTAAAAAAAGTGCATTCGGATAAGGAAAACAGAAAATAGCAAAACCTCTGGCAGGCTACATGTAGGACTATAAAAGGCAGGCCAGGAGCATTTGAAGGAAAATGTTGGTAACGGTATAAAATGTTATTGTAAAACCTGTTCCAAACACATCAGAAGCAGGAAGCCTGCTGTTGTAGACTTTGCAGGGCCAATAAATGATCCTGATTTAAAGACAGAAGGATTCAACAAAGATAAGACTGGAAAAATTGTTTTCTTAGGTAGGTATTACAAGAGATTCCTGCAGCAGAGCCTTTTGCGCAGCACAAACCTGTTTTTTGGAAAGGTATGTGGAAAGGGTGGGGTTGGATGAGATAAGATTCCTGTATCCTAAAAAATCTATTTGACAAAATCTCCATTTAAACTTCTTACAGAAATTAAGCTCCCCTGCAATAAAAGGAAAGGCCCTGTACTTAACTAATTACTGATTTCAGATAGGACAATAGGTACGAATAAATGATCCATCTCCACAGTGGAGGGAGGTTTTGACTAGAACCTGACATGGTTACATATTCACTGTAAATAATAAAAGAGATTATAAAATTACCAAGTTTGCCAGTGGTACCAAATTATGCAGGATAACTGAAAAAAAACCAAGCTGGAATTAGAAAATGTGGGAGGGATGAAAAGGAAAATTTATGGGAAGCAAAAACTTGTGTAAGTGGAAAGCTGCTTGGAAAGCTTCAGCTGACTAAGATGACTAGGTAAGATGACTGAAGGGAGATAGAGGATGGATATGTCAACTTATGAAAGCCATAGGGAAGATAATTGTCATTGTTATAGTTTTATTCATTAGTATTGATAGAAGAATGACTATTCCTTACCTCCCATAATGTAAGAATTGGGTGAAATTAGCAGGTAGAAGTTTTAAATGACACAGATGAAAGCATTATTTTGTATGGTGACTGCTTAAACTGTGCAGGTGAGAAGTACGAGCAGGTTAAAAGTTTTCACAGAAAGGATCATCAGTTACTATTTAAACCATAAATGAAAAAATGATGGGTATGACTGCCAGCTTCAAATCTTTTCAGTGTTCAGACAACAAAAAACAGGAAATGAAATTGCTTTATACTTTTTTTGCAGAGGTGGTTTTGCTCATCATCTTACAGAGATGAACTGTGTTCTAATGAAAACAGAGACGTTCCTGTTCATATAAATACAGACATTTTTAAACATTGTGGAGACTGACCATACAACTGTATATTTAGAAGACGGCTTCTAAACCTGAAGGCTGACAACTCAGTTTCAAGCAATATGAGAGCACTCTAAACCCTCAGCAATGTTGCTGTGCAGGAGTGTATGGCTGCATAGAAAAGAGTGATAAATACTGCACTTAGGGAGTTGAAAACCATGACAAAGTGTCACTCTGAAATAATATAATGCTACCATTGAACAAGTAACTAACTGTATCTGTTTTACACTACTAACAATAATTATTAAAAAAAGTAATTGTTCTGGATTTTGAATTCAATATTTTGAAGCACAAAGATTTTAATCCTTCTTTCATTTAGGTTCCCCAAACCAGAGTGTTGGGTTTGTGCAGCCTGGAGAAGAGAAGGCTCTGGGGAGACCTTATAGCAGCCTACCAGTAGTTTAAGGGCACCTATGGGAAAGCTGTGGAGGGGCTCTTTATCAGGGAGTGCAGTGATAAGACAAGGGCTAATGGTTTTAAGCTAAGAGAGGGGAGATTTAGATTAGCTATTATAAAGAATTTTTTTACTGTAAGGGTGGTGAGGCACTGGCACAGGCTGCCCAGAGGAGTTGTGGCTGCCCTGGAGGTGTTCAAGGCCAATTTGGATAAGGCTTTGGCAGCCTGAACTAGTGGAAAGTGTCTGCCATGGGGCTTCGGACTGGATGATTTTTAAGGTCCTTTCCAACCCAAACCATTGTATGATTCTGTGGTTCTATGGTACTCTTTCTGATTCTTCCATACATTTTTGTCACGCATGGGAAACTTTTGCCATTTATGAAAAACAGTGTATGGACACAAAGAGTGAGAGTAAACTGAAAATTGTAGTCTACTTCCAGATTGAATAATGCAAAATAAAGTCTTGAAGACATGCATTCAGCCAAAGGTCACTGAAATGAGAGGGCAGGTTTAGACGAGACATAAGGAAGAATTTCTTCCCTATGGAAATGGTGAGACTCTGGCACGGGCTGCCCAGAGAAGATGTGGCTGCCCCATCCTGGAGGTGTTCAAGGCCAGGTTGGATGGACCTTGGGCAGCCTAGTCTGTGGGAGGTGTCCCTGCACATGGCAGGGGCATTGGAACTGAATGATCTTTAAGTCCCTCCCAATCCAAACTCTTCTGTGATTGTCTGAAATAACACTAAATAAAGCATAGGTATAGAAGATTCAAACAACAAAGGTTAAAATAGGATTTTCACCAGAAGGCACTGGTAAGCATAGTGAGCATACCTAGCTCCAGCGTGAAGCCTAAAAGGCACTCTTTGGAGAGAAATTATTATAGCTAATAACTAAGACTTAGGACTTCTGTGATTTGTGGCGCTGCCTTCAGGATTTGGCTCGAGGGGCATCAAAGTGCCAATTTAGTTGGCGGTTTCTGTAACAAATGTCCAGGCAGGAGAGAGCTCTGCTAGACCGAGGATGATTGTAGTTGCCAGGCACTGCCTTCCCCAGCAGGACTCCCCAAAACTCCACTGCAAGGCCTGGATGCAGCAGTATCATTCCCAAGGAGCCAAGGCCAGGTGTGCTCTGTGAATTCACTGGCAGTTCTGCTGAAGCAGCAGTGTGAGCAGCGCACACTCTGCCACAGCCCCGACTGTGTAACTTGTAAAATATGATTAGCCGCCTGAAACCATGGACCTGTTTCTAAATGAGAATGTTTTGGTTGGCACGGCAACGCGTAATGGTACAACTAGCCTCTGAATTTTGTTCTTAAAAATTACAATCAAAAAAAGTTCTTTCCCTAAAATGTGGTGCTATACACATAATAACAGTAAAATATATTTCTTTCTTTCAAAATTTTCTTTTGCTCTGTTGCAGTTATTTCTATGTATTATCATAATACATATATTTTTGTTTAAGTGAAGGAAGAAAATATTTGTATTTTTATTCTATGTTTATTATAGTTATTACAGTAAGTCCAACCTAGCTTTCTCTGTGGTAATAAAAATGTTTGGTGCAGGGTAATTAACTGCAAGCTGATCTCAGTACAGGACAGGCTATTCTGACCATCTGAGTTTCCCACTCTACTGCAGCTAGATGAGCACACTTCAGATTTTTCACACCCCAGTCTATCCACATCTTCCCTCATGTTCCCCATGTTCCTTGAGGCCAGAGCTACTCTCCCTTATTTTAGAAACTTTGGTAATAGACTTCTCAGCTAGTGAGTTCAAATTCAGTTTAGAGATATTTGTACCATGCTCAAGTTGCACACAATAGCAGTGACTGCTCAAGAATCCAGCAACACTTGTTGGGTTCATATTATGTCGTATTGTATCTATTGGTCCTACCTAATGAATATTTATCATAAACTCTTACACATCAGGCTTCTGTTCTTGTCAAGACTTGGGGTTTTTTTGCTAGGACATCCTCTTTATCTGTCTAAAGGTCCAATCCATTTTGAACATTAGAAATGTCTTGGTCTCAGTAACTCTGTGACGATGAACCACCAAGCAGTGACTGACAAGTGTTCCCTTTATATAGTTTTCAATTTTCCACCTTGTAAGTTAATTGATTGCTCTACTCTGAATGCCAGAATCTGACTACTAGTGTATTTTTCCAATAGTAGAAGTTATCCACCTTGTGTCTGGCAATGACTGTTCATGCATGAAGTTCTTCCACAGAAGAACAGAAACATATTAATATAAAATAAACTCTTACAGAAGTGGGTAAGTCTTCCAGCTTCCAGATAATCTTTCTTTCTGTTTGTCCAAGACAGTAGTGTTTACAATATGACACAGGATTAGAAACTGCCTTCAAGTCTATAAACATGTACTTGCCAATAAAACCTATAAACTGTATATTTGGTGTCACAGAGGTCCAGATTCTTAGCTGCTGTAAGTCAGCATAGCTGCTCTGAATTCAATGGAGTCATGCTGATTTACACAGCTGAAGACCTGGGCTGAAATTCTTAGCTGTTGGATCTGGAAATTTTAACCAAAAAAAGAGAATATTCAGTCAAGTTTTTCCTTTACTTTAGTAATTCATAGCTGCTAGAAACTGTTATGCTTGAGTCGCTATTACTGTAAAACAACAAAACAAAAATGCAGTAAATTATTAAATTGTTACATTTTAAGTCAAATAAAAGAAATATCCATGTTTATGGATCCATACAGAGAATCATATTAGATTCATTGGTGTCTAGAAAATGAAGAAGTAATGTCTAAAACATTTACTGAAACCTTAACCACAGCTTTATTTTCCCACTCCCACCTGACTAAATCCTTGGGTAGATCAGTCTCCCGCACTGTTTTACTCACAGTGTTCAATCCCTATGGAATCCATAGAAGCAACTTACTGCTTTTATGTAGTAACAGAGGGAGAAGTGAGAAGTTTCTAAAATATATTGGGATATTCCAATAGAAAGTAAAAGGTAAGGTAAAAGCATTACTTGGTTGTTAACACACAATCAGATCATGGAGCTGCAGACCTCATGGAGCTGCATATTCAAATGCATTGTTATTGACTGTATCTAGCTGATAAATAGCTGATAAAATTGGACAGCTATTCAAAGTGCACAATTCTGATCTTCTTACCTGTATTCAATAAAATATACACCTTTATAGAAAGGCAGCCTGAGGTTCATGATTACCTAAACACCATTTAGTGCTCACATTTAGGACTGACACAAGACAAAAAAGTACAGACTTTGCATGTAAGTTCTTTGCTCTGAGGCTAATATAAACCTTTGCAAATGTTCTGAATTCCAGTGTTACTCAATAAATTTCATTCAAATAGTTTTATTCAATCTTTCCATATAAGCTTCACCAAATTTTGTAATCTCTTGTTACAGCCTTTCAGCTAAAAATAAAAATAAGATAAACCAGCATTTGTACTCCTACCATCCTTTCTCTCAGCCTGTGTCACAACTGGTTAGAGTGCAACTCTGCCAAACAAGAATTGTCTCTCACCATGTCTTTGCACTTTGCCTGATAGAATGGAGCCTATGCCTGTGCCGTAATGCAAATGAATAATAATTTATGATGATGTTGGAAGGGTGTTGACAGGAACAGAGCTAACGGCACTAGCAGGGAATAGCTGCATTTATAGTAAAAATAACTATTGTTAGTTAAAAAAGGAAATTTAATTTCCAGTGTTTAATCTTTATTAGCCAGAACTCCCAGTAGAAAGAACATGATTTTTAGTGGCAATTTTGCTAGAATAAGGACTGCAGAATTTTTCTACTGACATCAGCAGACTTTGGAGCTAGCTTTAGAGAAAAACAAATCCACAGAACAAGTGAAATAAATATTGTTGGCATTTTACAATAAAATGGGAGTGTATTTTATAGGCGGCTAGCAGCTTGTAATTACCCTTAGTAAAACTAATCCTTTCCCTCTGCTTATTAAAATGTTTCATGTATCAGCAAGCCATGAAAAGGACTCACCACCAATCTCTTAACTTGCACTAAAACTGAGAAACGTCTACTTGAGTCATAGTTCCCAGTGCCAGTCCTGTTTCTCTGCCTGCTATTGGAATTCAAAGCCTCCGAGGGAATTAAAAGTAACACATTAGTTCCTAATTAAATGCAAAAGGGATGTGAAATGTAACCAAAAAACTTTATAGTATTTCTTGGGAATATGGTCTCAGGAGGATAAGGAAAGAGCAGTGGCTTTCAATTAATGCTTTTCACTCTTCTAACACACAGAAAGTGTCTGCAATGTTCTCTTGACCCCTTTTAATTTCTTCAAGGGGAGCATTTGACTCATCAAGCTTTCTCCTGTAAATATATTTTTTAAAGTTGCTGCAGGTTTGTAATAATTTAGGAGGATAAAGAAGTGTAGTCATTACTATTGCAGTCCTTTTTTCTTCAATTAGTATTTCTAATCACATTAGACATGTTTTCAGTATCCAGAGAGGATGCCTGATCCCTACAGCTATCGTGAACCATTAACTTTAATTAAAATTTACAAGTCTAATGTTGTTACATCTGCTAAAAGAATTAACTGCCATGTTAATTACCAAAATGTTAATGTTGCGTTAAAATATGAATGTTCCCTTTTGACAGTTCATCAGTGGTTTAATTATTTATTTTTGGTAGAATATCTCCTAAGAAAAAAATAGTAAAAAGCATAAAAGCATAAATGCTGTCTGAAATAATGAGACAATGGGAAAACTTCATCTAAATAGAAAACTTAATACTTAGAATACCATTTGTTAGCAGAGACTAATTTGTATTCTTTGCTGTGTCTAAAAGAAATATGTGGTGCTTGTGTCATGTCTAAGACGTTATTTGTAATTATAGCACAGTTCATAAGTCCCCGTGGCTGAGCATTGTCATTGTTTTGGCCCTGCAGTAGAAATTTCCCCCAAAACAAAATTTCAGAGCTTCACATCAAAAACTTCTACTGAATTTCTGAAAGTTTCCTTGTGTAACTCTTCAAAATAGATCTACAAAAGTCTTTCTTGAAGTTGCTGTCCTCCCTATTCCAAGAGTACATGATTGAAGTGTAAGATTTTTTAAATCACTACAATTAACAACAGGTATAGCAAAGTATTTGCAGTAAATCAGCTGAAGAAAACAGAAATCTCTGTTTGAAGTGAAGGTGTTACTTGTTATATTTCATGGTGAGACACTCCTCTATCGTTATTCTTAAAGGCATTGTCATTGAAATGAATAAATGAGAGCGTTCTGGCAAACTGATCTTAAATGTAATTGTTACATCTTTCTCTCACATTGAATAATTACTTTAATGGCTAAAGTTAACAGTTTGCCGAGCAATTTCTTAAAGTGATTGTAAATAGGTACAGTTAGATTTCATGCCATAATCTATTTTTTTTAATTTGCGTGAGGAAACCTTAATTTTGCCTGTAGATCTTCTGTGTTAAACTCCAAATGCACATTCCTTAGTCTATACCCTGTTGAATGTTGGAAGCAAGCAGCTGTTCAGTGGCAAGTGCATAATTGTTTTTGTAGGATGGGGGGAAATATATTTTCAGATATCAGGTGTCCAGCTCACAAATTTAGAAGGTTTATTAAAATCATAATTTTTTTAAATCTACGAGTCACAGTATTCAGAATACAGCATTTTGTATTACTGTTCCAGGGTTATTTTATCATTTTTTAAAGGAAGAAACTAGATCTGCAAATTCTCCCAACAGAAAAGCTATATTTGCTTGTCTTTTTAAGTTAACATTGTAGGAAAAGGCTGCAATAAAGAGTTGTATCTGTCTTCCCCAGAGTTTGGAGGACTTGTCTCCATGTCCCCTTGCAGGGCCTTTAATGAAAGACCATCAAATTGACTGGTCTGAAGCAGAGAAAAGCCCTGCAGTCTCCCAGACCTTCAGAACCAAAGTTGAGCTGAGAGTTCATGGAAACCACCCCCCCCCCCCCCCAAAAAAAAAAAAAAAAAGAGTAAAAAACAAGCTATGGCTGGTTATGTTCTTGTAGATTTGAGCCATGCTGCATCCACATCCAGTAGGATTAGCGATAAGACTTACTCTGGTATGTTCTGATCCCAAAGCTTTTTAAAATACTACTTCAAAGAGAAAATATTTCCATTCAAAAATAATAGTTATTATTTTGAAGAATGCAGCTAGTTGCTAAAAAAATGTTTTCTAATAGTCTGCCAGAAGGCAACCTATCTCTTGGGCTTTGTTTGATTGTATAGATTTCATTGCCTGCAGCAATACTTCTTCGAGTCAAGTTTACAGAAACTTATGTCTCTCTTGGGGACATGAGTACCTTCCAAAGCTCATTATTTATTTGGGAATATTCAAGCACTCTAGACAAGACAAGAAATATTTCAGATGATTCATTTGCAATTAATCTGATGTTAATTTCTGCTTTGCAGAGCTCTAACTTACATAACTTCTTGCAAAGTTCTGTATTACCTCAGTCATGGAATTCAGTCCTCCCTGTTGGAATCTTCCTGTTCTTGTACTGTGGGGAAACTACTTAACTAATTTTTTCCTGGGGAAAAATAGCAACACAATTTTATTTGGTTGTTTGTGGCTGCTTGCTTGACTGTCATTAGAAAGTAAAGCATGAAGGAGAGTGCTGTACAACCACCAAAATACACAGACAGGCAAGAAGCTTCACTTTAATTCTGCAATTACCATAACTCCTTTGTGAAATGTGAAGTAACCCCACATGTACCATGCCCACAGAGCAGCTCCAGCAAAAAAATTGTTATTTCTCAGTCATTCTGATTAAGGGAATGCAGGTAGTATTAAGGAAAAAAAAGAAGAGCACCTGTATTCGACAGGTTCTGATTTGCCACAAATGTACACAAAAAAACCCCCACAAACAAATAAATTCCATGTTTAACAGCAATGCCTGACTTAAAACCTCGATTTCAGCACATGATGGGGGATGACGTGATAGAGAGCTGCCCTGCAGAGAAGGACTTGGGGATGCTGATTGATAAGAAGCTCAACATGAGCCAGCAATGTGCACTCACAGCCCAGAAGGCCAACTGTATCCTGGGCTGCAGCAAAAGAAGCGTGGCCAGCAGGGTGAGGGACGTGATTCTGCCCCTCTATTCCCCTCATGTGAGACCTCATGTGGAGTATTATGTCCAGTTCTGGAATCCCCAACATAAGAAGGATATGGAGCTGTTGAAACGGGTCCAGAAGAGGCTACAAAGATGATTCAAGGGCTGGAGCACCTCCCATATGAGGACATGCTGAGGGAGTTGGGCTTGTTCAGCCTGGAGAAGAGAAGGCTCCGAGGAGATCTTAAAGCAACCTGAAAGGAGCTACAAGAAAGCTGGGGAGGGACTACTCATAAAGGTTTGTGGTGACAGGACGAGGGGGAATGGGTATAAAATGGAGAGGGGCAGATTTAGACTAGACATAAGGACGACTTTCTTCACCATAAGAGTGGTGAGACACTGGCCCATCCCTTGAGGTGTTCAAGGCCAAGTTGGATGGGGCTTGGGCAGCCTCAGCTAGTGGGATGTCCCTGCCCATGGCAGGGGAGTTGGAACTAGATGATCTTTAATGTCCCTTCCAACAGAAACTATTCTATAATTCTGTGAAAACTTACATTCCTTCCTTCTCTGCCTGCTTTTTCATCTTTTTATCATAATGTGTATACTATTGAATGGGAGCTTTAAAAGATTTCTCCCATTGCCTTCTCCAAACTTTTCGGCAGAGGATGCTTGTCTGAATACACTGTTCTAGCTGGCAATCGGCCTAAGACGCCATCCACTGAAAAACTACATTACTGCACTGTAAAACACTGAAGTCTCACTATTAATAGTTAGTTAAAAGGCCACTGTAAGGACATGATTTTATGATCTCTTTCAAGATATGTTCACAAGCGTTTTTATCAGACAAAACATCAAAAGGCAAGCTGCACAGTTTTGTTGCACATAACTTTTTGATAAGAGTTACTAAAAAAGCTGTGACAGACTCAGATTCAACAGTAAACCTTTTTTTGACCTTTTTTTGTGAATATACTTACATTCTTGAATGAACATCATGAAAACCTTTACTTTCTTAGAATTACAGTGGAGTTCCAAACATCTGTCTGTTGCAGAATGACCATTAAAGTAAATCTAGGTTTACTTTAATGAGAACAATATTGATTGCAGGTACCTGATTCTGTCCACAGAGGAGCTCCAATGTATGTGTATGTAAGACCATACCTAGTGTCAAGGATCTGATTTATATGGGACTACACTATTCATAGGTTTAATTTGAGCACATGATTTATGTACCTTCCAGAACAATACAGGTTTCTGGCTCATTCTACATGTTCATCTCTGTGTGTATGTATATTGGCACCTGTAATTAGCATATCAGAAAAATATGGTAAAAGTGTTATATCTGGTCAAGGAATAATGAAAACAAAACTTTAAATTTCAAAAGTGAACTTTAGGCTCATTAAAGCTAATGGAAATTTTCATTTATTTCTCTACGACCAGGATTTCCCTTCAAAGACTTAATTTCCACCTAACATCATGTTTTCTCTTCTAATTACTCACTCTCTGCAATTACACAAAACAGTATTCTAGCAGTGGAACACTGTTTACATGACATTTAGCAGACATCTTCCATCAGTCTTGTTTCAGATCTGAAGCTCATTACAATTCTATTGTAATTCTGGACCCTTGAAAAGCAGAGCATCAACTGGATAAGGCAGTGCTTTATTGTTTAGAAAATAAATCTTTCAGACTTTTAAATGAATCCTTGTTCTCCATTTGACATCTTAAATACTGAAATCTTTATAACATCTTATCTGCTCTAACCTTCAGAACCTCTCAAGGCAAACGTGGGAGTAATTTCACCTTTTTGTGTATTCTCGCTGGAGAACTGTATTAATCACTCTTCTGTAAGTGTCTTATACCTAGTGTACTCAGAATTACTCTGGATTTTCTCAAGGCTTCTTGTGAGCTATTTTATTCTCAGAATCTGTAAATTTGAAGATATATTAAGATTAATAAGTTATATTTTTTAGAGTATACATTCATAGTACCTTTTTTGTAGCTGATTAGCTGGTTACATACTGTTACATACTATACAATTAATTTTCAGAGTTCACAGAGCAAATGTTCATACAAGGACTTCTGTTAACTGCAGATACCTTACTAAAAGATCTGAAAGCAGCCCAGTGCCCTGTTTTAAAAGTGAATGTTGTACTATGGATTTTGCCATGTATTGAAATATCTGCAGGAAGGTGGCAGTGTAACCAGATGTGTTGCAGAAATAGCAGTCAGATACACATAATTCATACATGCAGTTCATACACAGTTTTGGTAATCTGATACAGCAAAATCCATGGATAACATTAGAATTAGATGCATCGAGGCTGGGTGTTATTTTACTATCTGCAAGCTGATGACACCAAGCTGAGTGGTGCAGTTGCCACACTGGAAGGACAGGATGTCATCCAGAGGGACCTGGACAGGCTGGAGAAGTGCACCTGTGAGAACTTCATGAGTTCAACAAGGCTAAGTACAAGGTCCTACACTTGGGTCGGGGCAATCCCCGATTTCAATACAGGATCGGGGATGATGTGATTGAGAGCTGCCCTGCAGAGAAGGACTTGGGGGTGCTGGTTGATAAGAAGCTTGACATGAGCCAGCAATGTGCCCTTGCAGCCCAGAAGGCCAACTGTATCCTGGGGTGCATCAAAAGAAGTGTGGCGGCAGGTTGAGGGAAGGGATTCTGCCCCTCTGTCCCTCTCTTGTGAGACCTCATCTGGAGTATTATGTCCAGTTCTGGAATCCTCAACATAAAAAGGATATGGAGCTATTTGAACTGCTCCAGAGGAGGGCTACAAAGATGATTCAAGGGCTGGAGCACCTTCCATAAGGGGACAGGCTGAGAGAGTTGGGCTTGTTGAGCCTGGAGAAGAGGAGGCTCCAAGAAGATCTAATAGCAACCTTCCAGTTGGCCAGGGCCCTATAAGAGAGCAGCAGAGGGTCTTTTTACAAAGGCTTGGAGTGAGAGGACTAGGGGCAATGAATATAAACTGGAAAGGGGCAGATTTAGACTAGAGGTAAGGAAGAATTTCTTCACGATGAGCATGCTGAGGCCCTGGCCCAGGTTGCCCAGGGAAGCTGTGGCTGCCCCATCCCTGGAGCTGGTCAAGACCAGGTTGGATGGGGCCTTAGGCAGCCTGGTCTAGTGGGAGGTGTCCCTGCCCATTGTAGGGCTGTTGGAACTAGATGATCTTTAATGTCCTTTCCAACCCAAACCAGTCTATGATTCTATGAATCTGCAAGTAGCTCTTCTTATTTACTGACAATGGGTTTAATGTATCATAAGACTGCTACATCTGCAGTGTTATTAGATAAACCTCCACATACAAATTTGTTAAAAATCAAATACTTCTTTTTAGAACATGCATGCAAAAATATGGACATATTGTTAGATATTCAAAATAAACATCTAGAAATGTACCATTCCTTGTTCTATAAAGTTCACCTCTGTGGAGGGACAAACATATTCAAGACCCATCCCAAGCTCCTTTATGTTCCTTTTATATAACCAATTTACCCCATCCCTCTGATTTCTTCTTTTTATCATGCCTTCTGCAATGGAAGATGGGAATCTCTGCTGGGGTTGCATTTGTTAGTGAAAAATGGAGTATATAGTTTTGTTACTGATACTTCCACAACAAACAACTGGTTCACCTGGCATGACTCCACAGATGAAACTGAATTTGGTGGCTTCCTGGACTGTTCTCCCTAAAACAAAAAAAACCCAAAAAAACAACAAAAAAACCCCAATATTTAAGTATGCGTGAATGGAAACTTTGCTCTGGAATATCCAATTAAATCAGAGCAAACCAATAAGGATTTTCCTACTCCTGTCACCACTTGCTTGCCATGTTTTTTCTGGTAAAAAGTAAATTCAATTACACACAAGCTAGTGCATGAAATCTATACAGGTACACTGACTAAGCCCTACTGCTCACTAATGACACCGTTGTTCAAATGATGTTGTTGTTCTTTAACTTCTTATTCTATCTCATTTCATAAAGGCTGACAATTAAATATTGCAAAAAAAGTCAGGTTGCCAGAGATAATTATTGTAGCCTAATAAGTTACTAAAATGTGATTTTTAAATGTGTGGACCTATCCTTAATTAAACAAACATCAAAGAACAGAACTCTAAAGAAATCAAACAAGGTACATTAATTTGCCCAGAACAGACTTTCCTATTGTCAATATTTCACACAACTGAGAACAAGTAGCCATAAATTCGGGGGGGAAGAAAATTTTGCTTGTTGTTTTGTCTTATGAAAACATGACTTGGAATTAGCATTACTGCTGTTTTTATTTTTTCTATACGCGTTCATTTCCATATCATTTATTTGCTACTGTGGCCAGACTGCATTATGAAAATCTGCCTACCTCCTCATTCCTACTGATAACAGGCAGTATGTAGGGAAATATATAGTAGGATTTTTTTTCTTTTTACCTAACTAACGAACTAAGCAGAAGACACACAGCTTCCCAGTACTCCATTTTGCAAAATTTAAGGTATACACATAAGTCAATAGTGACATTAAAAGTGTGAAAGAACCAGCCTCATGTTCATCTTTTAGGTCTTCTGCAAGAACAGAATGAAAGGAGGATATGACTTTGGACTGAAAATCTGATAATCCTGACTAGGTTCTGATTTTTAGTGAAAAGGACATTGTAGAAAGCCTTTAATAAAATAACACAGTCTTATAGAAGTGTGAGATACAGCAAAAATTTTTGTTTCTTCTAATGTTCTTTTAGGTTTCTTTTTAATGGGAACTTCTGTTTGCTGCTTATATTCCTCACAAGAACATATGTTATAACTTCTTGTTGAAATTTTACACATGCCTAATAAAAAGGGGATAAAACTCAGTAGTGTTGAATGGAGGGTGAGAAACCTCAGGAACAACAAAATCTTCTGGTATGAGCTGGATCTTTGTTCTTGGGAAACTCTGAGGAAGAGGACATCCATCTGCTTCTTGACTAGAGAATGACAATGACCGAACAAAATGTGAGGTAATGTGAAGACATTTGAGGCAATGATAGGACACAATGGGAGCTGTATATTCAGAGTTTGCAACAATAACATCTCAAGTAAGATATTTCAAGCCATTTCTTACCATTCATTTTCAAGGAAGGTGCATTTACATTGGAACAGATTAAGAGAGAAGCTGCTCACATTATTAGATGAGTATTATTTTATCAGAGTACCACGATTTTTGTCCTCAGTTAAAAAAAAAGAAAAAACAGAGAGGCAGGGAAATGGAGGAAGATTCCTCCAATCTTGGTCACGGTCAGAAGTAGTTATTACATCAACGAGCTTAACCTATATAACAAAGCGAAACAGAACAAGTTTCTTCATTTTGAACTGCTGCCTCCAAAACCCCATTCCAATCACTCTTGAACCCTTGCCACTGCCTTAATACATTACAGAGGCCACAAGGAGCAAGGTTTGGAAACACTTCAGCAGATTAACTATATTCTGAAAGCTGAAACCTTTGTTTCAAAAACGTGTTTAATACAAGCTGAACCACAGAAGGCCCGAAGTTAGAGCCTTGTTCTCTTTTTTTTCTGGACTCAGTCCAAGCAGAGGAAACTTGGAGAGAGAAGACAATTTTTTTAATGATCAGGATACAAATAAACAAAATGTGTATGAAACATCTGTATGCATCTGCACTGATACGAGAAAAAAGAAGCATTCATTCAAAGCCTCTTCTACTTTCTGACAGGTAATAATGAATGTTAATGGGACTGACATTTCCACTGTACAATCAAAACATATTTTTCAGAACCTATTGCATAATTAACATTACTTACACACAATTCACATCAAGTAACATCAAATTAGAAAGACTTATGGGGCTAGAGAACAGCATTGTGAAAAGCGTCTTGTCCAGATGTTAAAAGTGAGCCCTGATAATGCACCCAAGGCTATGCTGAGCTGCTTCTCCAGTCACAGAAGTCCTCATTGTATCCTTCTGGTGCTAACAGTAAGAGGTTGTATATACAAATAAAGAACTTTCAGGGACTCATTTCCTTTCTGTACATTTTTTCAACAAGAATACTAATTGCTTAGAAGACAGAGACAAGTTGCTGCATCTGGTAATCCATATGAAATGACAGGAGAGAGAGCAGGAGAGGTTTTTGTCTTCTTTACCCATCTAGTTAGTGGGATGGGGTTGCCCAAGTAGCCTAAGATCAAGCAAGGCAATAAAAGAGTTTAAATTTTTAATTTCATTATATCCTTATCAAATTAGATACTTGATGCAAATTCTATATGTCCTCTAAATAAGCTTCTCATTGATTTTCTAGTACAGACACTAATCTGTTTCACACAGAATCACACAGAATCACTAGGTTGGAAAAGACCTGAAGGATCGTTGAGTCCAACCATTCCTATCAAACACTAAACCATGCCCGTCAGCACCTCATCCACCCATGCCTTAAACACCTCCAGGAACAGTGAATCAACTACCTCCCTGGGCAGCCTGTTCCAGTGCCCAATGACCCTTTCCACGAAAAATCTTTTCCTGATGTCAAGCCTGAATCTCCCCTGCCAGAGCTTGAGGACTTTCCCCCTTGTCCTGTCTCCCGTCACTTGGGAGAAGAGGCCAGCACCCTCCTCTCCACAACCTCCCCTCAGGTAGTTGTAGAGAGCAATGAGGTCTTCCCTCAGCCTCCTTCTCTCCAGGCTAAACAACCCCAGTTCCCTCAGCTGCTCCTCGTAAGACTTGTTCTCCAGCCCCTTCACCAGCTTCATTGCTCTTCTCTGGACTCGCTCCAGAGCCTCAACATTCTTCTTGTGGTGAGGGGCCCAGAAATGAACACAGGATTCCAGGAGCGGTCTCACCAGTGCCGAGTACAGAGGGAGAAGAACCTCCCTGGACCTGCTGGTCACACCGTTTCTGATACAAGCCAGGATGCCATTGGCCTTCTTGGCCACCTGGGCACACTGCACTGCAGCTACTGGATATAAATTTTTCGGCTTTGTCCAGACTATAAACCTGAGGAAAGACTAACGCACAGTTAACCATGTGGCCTCTGTGCTGAACTAGGGACATAAAAGCCTGAAACATCTTCCCAGTGAAACAATAAGGCAAAAAGCATAATTATTTTTAATGTGGAGCTCAGTCATTATTTTATAAACATCATTATATGCTATAGTACCTGAGTGATGACCTGGGTGATGCCTTCTAAGCCCAGAGTTTGTATGGGTGGGAGATACCTTGGGTACAATAACCCAATCACTTGTTTTTCTTTGCAAACTCTAAGAAGGAACTTGACATATTTTTGAGTTTGCAGCGAGAGAAAGAGGGGGAAGGGAGGTTGCTATCAAGTAGTTGTTAGGAACATGCTAAATAAAATATCTGGATTAAAAAAAGAACCACCTTCTACAGACTTTGATATTTCCAAACATTGATTGTGAATTGAACAAGAAAAACATAAAGCAAGCTGAAAATATGCTGTCAGGACTTTTATAACACCAAGCTTTTTTATGATTTTTTAATGCTCTGATGACAGATATATGAAAATGAGTGCAAAATGCACAGAAGAAAGAAAATAAAACCTCACTGTAGAATTTCCATAGACAAAGAAGAAAGTATAATTTCCTAGCACTGACGACAGCATAAGCACAGAGTAACTTTCAGGAGAATTAGTTTTGCAAAATACCAGTACGTTTCACATGCTTTGCTTTCTAATATGTCATTGTTAAATCAAAGAGTATCTTTATTTTGTTCCAGGTGTGCAGAAGAGTTAAGAAATGTGAAGCAAATTGTAACACTACTAGTGAAGTTTTGTAAAAAAATCACAAAATCATAGAACCATTAGTTTGGAAAGGACCTTTGAGATTGTCAAGTTCAACCATAACTGGCCGCTACTAAGTTATATTCCTAAGCACTCCATCTACCTGCCTTTTAAATATCTCCAAGGGTGGGGACTTGACCACCACCCTGGGCAGCCTGTTCCAGTTTCCTATAACCAATAATTTCCAGTGTCCGATAATTTCCAGTGTCCGATAATTTCGAAGACGAAATTTTTTCCTAATGTCCAGTCTGACTCTCCCCTGGCGCAGCTTGAGGCTGTTCCCTCTCATCCTATCACCTGTCACGTGGGAGGAGACCAACACCCACCTCGCTGCATCCTCTTTTCAGGCAGTTGTAGACAGTGATAAGGTCAGTCCTCAGATTTCTTTTCTCCAGGCTAAACAGCCCCAGCTCCCTCAGCCACTCCTCGTAAGACTCATTCTCCAGCCCCTTCACCAGCTTTGTGGCCCTTCTCTGGACACGCTCCAGCACCTCAATGTCTTTCTTGTACTGAGGAGCTCAAAACTGAACCCAGGATTCAAGGTTTATAACTTTTGTGTATTACACTTATAGATTAAGCCAACAGATTAAACAGTTTACAGATTACCAGCACAGTACATAACCATACACAAAATATAGTAATTAAATCTTGGATGAAATGTTATACCAAAGTGTAATTATTACATTTGACATCTCAGTTTATCACTTTTTGAGGATTTATGCAGGTGATAAATGGTAAATGAGTCGTATCTTCATCCTGAATCTGAGCAGGATTAATTTTCACTCTTTTTAATCTTGGTTTCCTCTTCTCATTTTCATACAAAACATTAAACAACTCAAGATAAATTTTAGGAAAATTTCAGGGCCAACATCTAGCAATGTTTTAAGTCAGACTAGCCTTACAGAGTATCCCAGTCCAAATTCTGCAGAAACATGAGAGGTTTATGGACTACCTTGAAACATTTCTGAGGAGTTCAAATATCCTCTTGTCCCTAGAAGAAATATCCCATCCATCTATCCTCAAGCTACCACTGGTAGAAGACTGCATGTGGTTTATAAACATGTTGCTAAACTCCTGGAAGGTGGGAGAGGGAAGAAGGAATGGCCAGAGTACATCATGAGTGTATTATTCAAACATTTTTAAAATTAAAAGTAAATATATATATCAAAATAATAGGAAATAAATTAGCAATAAGACAGAAACTTAGGGAAAGAGGTTCATGGTACCAGAAAGAGGAATAAATGAAAACAATTTCTTAGTACTGGATCCTAAATTTTAAACTATCAAGTTAAAAAATCTGAAAACTGTGACCCAAGTTGACCTTCCTCAAAACTATCATTTGGGATGTTACATCTAAAAGAACTTTCAAAACTTGGAGCAATTTTGATTTTTACTTCCTTTAAAATCCACTTTTACATCCTTGACAGCACTCCAGTCTCACTGAGAAACCTTGGTGTAGCAGCTTTACTGTAACAGTCGCTTCATATCACAACCAGGTATTTCCAAAGGGGCTACAGACACTAAAAAGTCATCTAGGCCAGACTGGAGCTATCAAAGGGATACCAAGGATTAATTTTGTCTGGAGTTTTTCTGTTTTATTTGTGTTCTCTTGTATTTGCGCTTTTAAAATGAGAATAACTTCAAGGGAAAAATCTCCTGTATTATATTTGTTGGTTGCCAGGACCGTAATTCTGAGAATTCTGTAACGAAAAGGAAAACGATATCAATTCCAGAAGCAGTTACTTATGGTAACTTTTAAAGGTTTCAGTGCAGGAAAAACAAGCCTGGAAGTTTGCTTTTTCTTCCATGACATTTCTCCTGCTTTGGGATGCCTGGATGCCAACAGAAATTTGTAACAGATCTCACTACCCATGAGAGTGCCCCTGCAGTAAAGTTTAGTCCTTCTCCTGCCAAATCCTACAAGTCTTTGTGATCAGTGGCACTGTCCATGCTCTTCACAACAAATTACGTCAACAGTCACCTTTCCCTTCTCCTCTTCTCTTTTCTGTGAAGAGAAATTTATACCACCCTGGGTCCAAATCAGGCCTTCATTCCAGGAGTCATTTTCCAAAACAGAGGCAACTCCCCACAGATTCCCAGAAATAAGAACCTGGGCAGGCTGGATTAAAGCGCAGAAGTGTTCAAGCAATGTTTAAACCAGGTAGATCAGGATTAGAATCCGCAAGGTATTTAATGCAGGCTAATTTACCTGGTTTCTCAAATGTTGCTGGAAAGATCTAGAAGTTAAGTGTCAAGGCAGCATGCCCAGGGCACTGGGCTGAGACAGGAGACAGAAGGACTCATTCTCTGCTCTGTAGCTGATCTGTGTCATAACCATGAATTACTTTGCCTGCTTCTCTTCCCATTGTGAATCTGCCTTGCTCATTAAAAGCATAAAGCTTTTTGAGGCAGAGAATGCTTTTTGTCACAGGTGAAGTCCTTGATGTCTGCAGTCAACAGTAATTTTCTGACCTCTAAGCCTTCCAAGTTTTAGTTCTATGGATTCATAACATGTTTAGTACAGTGAAGGCCTCACTTCAGTTACTAGGTGTTAAAATGCAAACAAATTATAGCTATAAAGCAGCCCTTAAGTTATTATTTTAAAATAATAAAATCTGTCATAGTTAGGAGTATAGATTTACTTATCCAAATATTTGATTAAATCTCAGGCTTTCCATAGAGGGGAAAGTAAATTTTTAATCATAAAAGAAATACATGAAAAATAGACATAATTTTTTTTCATTATCCCCTGACTAGACACATATCAGAGAGTTCAACATCATACATTGGAACCCAGAGAGTATGAGGTGTTTGGAAAAGGGAGGAGAGAGAGAAGGGGAAAGGTTAGGAAAAAAGGAAAAAAGAAAAGCAGACCACAGGTTTGGAAGACATTTGAGTCGTCTTGAATTGCTTTGAATACACCACTCTGAACTATTGAGTTATGACAAATTTGGGCTTTGTTTTAAAGTGGCGTAGTCTGCTGTTGCTGAGAATGCATTTAGTATTTCAGCTTAAAGATATCCTTTAGGGTGACATATTGCAAACATGCTTTCAGTTTTGTTTTCAATTTTTCTTTGTTGTTGCAGTTGCAACATAAATATGCACCATATTTTCCACTGTATCTTCCTCATTATATTCATTTTAAAATCTTCTCTATGAAGTATCTTCCTCCCAGCACCATAGCATATGGGAATGTATGTCAGAAGCCTGCCTCTCTTCTGAGTTTGACAATGAAAATATTCTTAGTAGCTTAACTAGACAAGGGCAGAAATTGTGAAGTTAGGCAACAACATATGAAGCTCATTTGCAAGCATCGAAGATGACTACCTGAGCGGGCCACAGCGAAGGGTGCGAAATAAGCCAGTGACCAGGGCAGGGTGGGGGATGAGGAGGGCAGAGGGGAAAAACTCCCATGCATGATAAAAGCAAAGAGAAAAAAATGCACATTTGTTGATGCAAAGAGGAATTTCCTACTTTTATTCCTTTCTTGCTTCACTGCGGCTCTGATTCCTTCCCTGCAAGTCTCTCCTTTCTCCCCATTACTTAACATGAGAATTAAGACAATCAGGATTCTTATAACAACCTATTGCTCCATTTCACTAACAGCCACTGTCCATTTCAACAGGTTCAGTACCATGATGCAGGCTTCCAGGGAAGTCTTGCTTTCCTTGTTTTTTGTGAATTTACTCTTAATACGCACAGTCAGCACTGACTTGTGCTGTCCTATTTTAAATCCAGTTCATGATAACTACGTAAGCAGCCTTGTGGCTACAAAAAGCAGAAGAGTGCTTGCTGAGAGAAAGCCTACCTTATGTTGTTAAAATATGTTTTCTGAATCATGCTTTTTAGACTGCAATATTTTGCTATAATGTTACCATTGCAACTACAAGTGCTCGCTGTGGACCAAGGGACTGTGCAGAACAGGGATGCTGTAAATACAAAAAAAATTCTAAGAGGAGGATACAGATGCTTCAAAGAAAAAGTATAGATTACTGATCCACAAGATTGTATGTGATATCACTGTATCAACAAACTAATAACTGGCAAATTTATTGTAGATGTCACAATAAAGGAGAGGTTTGAGAAAGTTGTCTCGTCCCCCTTACCCCATGGAGCAGTGGGACAGGACAGAAGGATTGAGTATAGGGGCACAAAAATGATGGTTTGCATATGCTATTTGTGGTCTGAAAATGCATGTAGGGTTGTCAGAAGGCAGGATTCGTCACTTTCCGTAATAAATAGGATTGATATTTCCTAAATAGCTGGGTAACACTGAAAAATTTTGGATTATTCCTGCTAAAATTTGTCACCAGTTGTGGGTTTTTTTCAATTTTGTATTTTAAGAATTTTACAAAACTTTGTTTCACTCTGACCAAAAACAATACAAGAAAGAATTTCTCTACCATGCACCATATAATTTGTACATTAGACTTTATATTGACTTGGGGTGTTGAAATTAGGTGTGTTATTTTTGTACTAGAGCAGTTGTCATTGCTTTCCTGAATTTAAATTTGACTATAAAAACCTGTCATTAAATTTTTAAACATGCTTAGATTATTAAATTTCAAAACAAAGCAAGATGCAAATTAAATGCACGAAAAACCCACATTAACTCAATCTGTCAGAATCAGAATTGTCAGATGCATCACTCTAAGCTGTACGGTTTCTGCCATTTTCCTGTTTGCCTTTAATACTTTCTTTGAGTAATGTTTAACTGCATTTTTTTGCTTTGTTTTTCTAGAAGTGCCAAACTCATTTTTCATCTTGAATTCATGATCACAAATCAAATAAATCTCTGTGTTCACACATAGTATAAGCAGAGAGGGGTTCTCAGCATCCCACTACTAAATTCAGCAAATGAGAACGCATCAGTTTTCTGATGCTGAAATACAATTCAGATACTTGCTTCTGTATTTTGTGGCCCAACTCTCCTACTATGTAGATAGTAACAACACTTCCCATTTTCTGAAGGTTGTATTAAACTAACCACTTTACCAATTTGTAAGGCTCAATCCTGGTTTTAGTATATGAAGGTAAATGAAATTTGCACAGGAGATCAGATCTGTTTTCAAACAAATTTATTGAAATGTCCCTATGTTTGATCAAGTTTACTGTTTGTTTTTTTTTCCCTGAAGATCAGGGAAGCTAATCATGCACAGCTAGTGGGTTCATCTTTGCTTATAAAATCATTGCTTACCCAGAATTTTTCCTAATATCCAATCTAGATCTTCCCTGGTGCAACTTGAGACCATTTCCTCTCATCCTGTCACTTGTTACTTGGGAGAAGAGACCAACACCCACCTCACTACAACCTCCTTTTAGGTAATTGTAGAGGGCAATAAGGTCTCTCCTCAGCCTCCTCTTTTCCAGACTAAGCAATTCCAGTTTCCTCAGCTGCTCCTCATAATATTTGTACTACAAACCCTTCACCAACTTTGCTGCCCTTCTCTGGACATGCTCCAGCAACTCAGTATCTCCAGCAACTCAAATAAACTCAATGTTTAGTTTAGATGGAGGGAAACAGGTGTGAAGATGAAAGAGTGAGAAGATGAATCTGCATGTCATCTGCATAGCAGCGGTTCTTGAAGAACAGATTTCCCCCTTTCTTGAAGAACAGATTTCCCTGATTACTGGAAAGAGATTAGAAGACACAAAATCAAAGAGGCCAGGCAGAACATGATTTAAAGGAGGGACATACTACTTTCAGAAGGATAACACCACCAATCATGAGATTGTGCTTGGATGCAGTAGAGGCTTTGGCAAATGTATTTCGATTACGTTTAAGGCATAAAAGTGTACTGGAGAAGAACCAGGGTGAAATAGATACGTTGTCTTCATCTTTTCTAAAAAGAAAGAAAGAAGGAACAGAAGAACTTACGCGTGTCTTCTGCATAAGAAACTAATTATTATCACTGGCTGTCTCTCAGCTTCCCTAATCCCACAGCATTGTATTGGAAGTTTTGAGAACCCAAGACTGATTGTTGTTCAATCATACAATTTTGGAGTGCATTTATAATGAACACCAAAGTCAGACTCTGAACTTGATATTATTTTCCATGAGATCTGACCGTGTACAGATGTGACAAACTGTGCCCTAAGACTTTTATTGCAGGTTTTAATTTCTAATACCATTCATGTGCTTATTTGCAGGTCTAGACCTATAAGGCTTTGTTAGCTTGAACAGCTGTGTTTTTGTGGCTGGAATAGATTTGAATGAAAGTTTAAAGGCTTGTGTGTACTTATTGTATATGTCCAATTAATCTTCACTCGGCAAGAACAAGGTTTTTCCCTTCTTTTTGCTACATCACAGTTCTTATGCTTGCTTTGGACTGCAAACCTGGCTCACACTTCAAGTTAACAAGGCTGAGGTACTGCCCTAATAATCCCTAACATGTTTAAACAGATGTTTATAGCTGCTGGCATACCTAAGCTCTTGTTTTAATTTGTGAAGTTACTTGTTAAACTTGAGTAAGACACAGGGTGTCTGGTGGTTAAGTGTGATTTTTGCTGCATTTGATTGCTGGTATATGAATGCCAACACCTGAAGTGTCTCACACTGTTCAAAATAAATTACTAGTACAGATATATGATGTTTAAATCTGATAGCAACACAGCAAAATAATTTTGTCTTGTTCAGTTTATAATATCTAGAAAAGAGATCAGGACTTTATTGTGCTGTGTACTATGTGCATTAGAAAAGGCAATTTTCTTCTACACCAACAGACTAAACAGAAGACAAAACTGAAGCTCCTCTCCTATTTTATAGGCAAGCAACTGAGGCGTGCACAGGCTGAATAGTCTGTCCACAACCATGCAGCAGGCCATTGCTAAGCAGGCTGACTGCAGCCTGCATCAATCTGGTTTTCTACAATCTTCCCATTAGTTCTGATATCACAGTTTAGGCTAGTAAACTAGGCTTCAGATTTATTTCTTTGCTACCACGTATTCACTATAGATGTTCATATAGTATAGACTGTGTGTCAAACTGAATGACTATACGTTGACATGCTGCCATTTACCACAGCAGACACGGAACAGAAGACTGGCAGATCAACTCCTCCTGTAAACATAAATTCACACTGGTATTTTTAAAATCTTATTTCAAATAAATTTTGTTTATACCTCAATTTAGGACAAAGCATCAAAAAGGAATATATATAATCTGACCAAGATTATCACTGTGTAACAGACTATTTAGGGATAAATTTTGAGGGAGGCATATTTAAAAATCCACTTCTGGATTTATAAAATTCATATGAACTTGATTATTCAAAAAGCCAACAGATTTTTGTAGCTCCTCGTTTAATTCATCAGATTGCTCTGCAGATGGCGATAAAATTTATTTTCTATTTAAAGAGTGTCTCGCCTCATCATAATCAAGGAAAGGCACTTTCCAACTTCACCAAAAACTTGGCAGGGACAAAATGCTACACTAGCACCAAGTAATCCCATACAAAAAGACTCGTCTCCCATCCTACTTGTTTTTGTTGTGACAGAAATATTTCTAAAAGACCACAAATTAGACTTTTCATATTTTACTGTGAAATAGTCACTCTCACTTTTAAACACACATGCTGTCAAGACTTCAACAATTGGCTCGGTCTGGTCTACACCACATGAAATAGATGGTTGCCTTCCCAACAAACAGGTCCGTGGGAAATTAAAGCATCTCTAGACTGTCTTGAGAGGGCAGAGAAGCATAGCTGGCTAATTGCCAGAGCACATCCTCAAAACTTTCAAATACAGCTGTTGAATCATTTTTCCACAAAGGAGAGAAAGGGTATGACTTTCCCATGCGACTGGGAAACCAGAGCTCTCAGGTTAGCTGCCAGAGGATCCAAGGCAAAGGATGGAAAGATAAAAGGAGAGAAAGGCTGCATTTAATTCCAAGATGAGCACAGAGCCACTAGGGCAAAGTACCCTGTTTCTAACACCAAGTGACTGTTGGTGGGCAGTAAATCTGAGATGTTTCCTTAGAGCCCTGGGACAGGAGTGGCTGCAGAAGGGGTGGAAGTCTCCATAAATGGCATTATCAAAAAGGTAAGTTCTGTAGCTGACTGCACTTCCACACTAATACTTGACTGTCATTTCCCAGAAACTCCCCTGGAGAAGAAAATGGCAAGCAGGGAATATGCCGAAAACTCTCAGGCTTTTAGAGTTTACTTCTTAGCTGTGTTATCAGTGCCGAGTGGTTTGCGAAGGTGTACTTCACTTTGCTTGTAGTTATATGCTATTCCTGTGGCAGTGAAGGAAGACAATAGTTTATTAAAGCTGCAACTCTGACTCAAGAATTGCCATCTCTTGGAGCAGAAGGGAACTACCACTATTCTTATTTGTGCAGCTCTCACTTTCAAAAAGTGATTTCTATACAAACATTGACACAGTAAAAATTAATGATGACATCACATGCCTTCTTGAGATTGAAAGTGTGCTAGCAAGCTAAGAAACAAAATCTTGGAAGACTCTGAAGTTTTTCCGGTGACTCTCCAAAGGAGTCAATTCATCTGCTCAGCAGTTCAGATATATATTTTCCTAATCAGGTGGTTCTTGTTTTTAAATGGATAAAACCCTCTTCATTAAATGATAGAAAAGATCTCAGAAAAAAAATATTAAGTAATTCAGGAATGCAGCCACAGTTATGACTAACACTTCCTCACCACAAAAGAATGGTTTGAAAGTATATTTAGTATTGAAATATATGCAACAGAAAAATCTTTACTGTATTAAGTTTTCTAGCTCCAAACCTGCTGTTAGGAGTGTAGGCCCCGAGATAGAATCAAGGTAGATTTTTTGGGAGCTAATGACATAGAATCATAGAATAACCAGGTTGAAAAAGACCCACCAGATCGTTGAGTCCAACCATTCCCACCAATCCCTAAATCATGCCCGTCAGCACCTCATCCACCCTCACCTTAAACACCTCCAGGGAAGACGAGTCAACCACCTCCCTGGGCAGACTGTTACAGTGCCTAATGACCCTTTCCATGAAGAATTTTTTCCTTATCTCAAGCCTGAACCTCCCCTGGCAGAGCTTGAGGACATTCCTTCTTGTCCTGTCCCCTGTCACTTGGGAGAAGAGGCCAGCACCCTCCTCTCCACAACCTCCCCTCAGGTAGTTATAGAGAGCAATGAGGTCTCCCCTCAGCCTCCTCTTCTCCAGGCTAAACAACCCCAGCTCTCTCAGCCGCTCCTCATAAGGCCTGTTCTCCAGCCCCTTCACCAGCTTCCTTGCTCTTCTCTGGACTCGCTCCAGAACCTCAACATCCCTCTTGTGGTGAGGGGCCCAGAACTGAACACAGTACTCGAGGTGCGGTCTCACCAGTGCCAAGAACAGAGGGAGAATAACCTCCCTGGACCTGCT
This sequence comes from Clamator glandarius, assembly GCA_033459285.1. Lineage (NCBI taxonomy): Eukaryota > Metazoa > Chordata > Aves > Cuculiformes > Cuculidae > Clamator > Clamator glandarius. The sequence continues at coordinate 217,696 of JAUNZM010000040.1, forward strand.
GGTCACGCCATTTCTGATACAAGCCAGGATGCCATTGGCCTTCTTGGCCACCTGGGCACACTGCTGGCTCATGTTCAGTCGCTGTCAACCAACACCCCCAGGTCCTTCTCCTCCTGGCAGCTTTCCAGCCAGGTCTCTCCTAGTTTGTACCTCTGCTTAGGGTTGTTGTGTCCCAAGTGCAGGACCCGGCATTTGGCCTTGCTAAACCTCATGCCGTTGGACTCTGCCCAGCAGTCCAGCCTGTTCAGATCCCTTTGCAGAGCCTCCCGACCCTCCAGCAGATCGACACTTCCACCCAGCTTGGTGTCATCTGCAAATTTGCTAAGGGAGCACTCGATGCCTTCATTCAGGTCGTTGATAAAGACATTAAACAGGACTGGACCCAGGACTGAGCCCTGGGGAACCCCACTTGTCACTGGCCTCCAGCTGGATTTAACTCCATTTCCCACCACTCTCTGGGCCCGGTCATTCAACCAGTTTTTCACCCAGGAGAGTGTGCGCCCGTCCAGGCCAGAGGCCGACAGTTTCCATAGCAGAATGCTGTGAGAAACTGTGTCAAAGGCTTTACTAAAGTCCAGGAAGATACATCCACAGCCTTTCCCTCATCCAAGAGTTTAGTCACTTGGTCATAGAAGGTGATCAGATTACTCTGGCAAGACCTGCCTTTCATGAACCCGTGTTGACTGGGCCTGATCACCCGGTTCTCTTGCAAGTGCTTCATGATCGCACTCAAGATCACCCCCTCCATGACTTTCCCCAGTACCGAGGTCAGACTGACAGGCCTGTAGTTCCCCGGATCCTCCCTGCGCCCCTTCTTATAGATGGGCACGACATCAGCCAGCTTCCAGTCCAGCGGAACCTCCCCAGTCATCCAGGACTGCTGGAAGATGATGGAAAGGGGTTTGGCCAGCACATCCGCCAGTTCCCTCAAAACTCTTGGGTGGACTCCATCCGGCCCCATAGACTTGTGGGCATCTAGCTGGGCAAGCAAGTCTCTAACCACCTCCTCTTGGACCTTGGGAAGCTCATACTTCTCTTCCAACCCTTGGGGTTGTGCACAGAGGGAACATTTTTCCTTACTGTTAAAAACTGAGGCAAAGTAGACATTGAGTACTTCAGCCTTGTCTTCGTCCCCTGTTACTGTTGTTCCCTCTGCATCTACTAGGGACTGGAGATTCTCCCTAGCCCTCCTTTTCCTGTTGATGTATTTGTAGAAAGACTTTTTGTTGAGCATATATTGAAGCAATGGAAGGTATCACATGAATATGCACAGCTCAGCCAGGGCACATGACAAAACAATGACCTGTTCTATTCAATTCAAACATGTGCACACAATTGATTTTTCTTCAAGGTGAAAAATAATTTAACAAATATTTGAAGCCTTTTATTAAAGTAAGTTTCATCCTGTATATTCATATTTAATGCATTTAGATTTGAGGAATCTTTTTCAGGTTTTGTTACTGCAGCATGATAGTGTCTCCTATACTAATGGCAATGGGCACAATAGTTAAAAAGGAAATGTAAATGTACTCTTAAATTAAGTTTAGTAAATTTTACCATGCAAGAAGATAGAAGGAACATGAGAATAGCAAAATAGATCATATGTTATTTTGAAATCAAATTGCTAAATAATTTTATAATGCACAAAATCTTTAGTTGTCCTAAACACTAAGTAATTATTTGCCAGTAACTGGCATTTATTGGCAGGGCTTCTCTTATTGAGTTGCTAAATGAAATACAAAAAGATAACCCTTAGGATAAAACCAGAATTACAGATGAAACTACCCTTTTGTTAAAAGTCTGTGTAGTTGTAATTCTACTTTGTTTAAAATATCTTGAGAGACCATAGATGCTTATGCCTGAGGCAGCAAAGAATAACAAAACTAAATCTAAGTCCTTCCTGTAAAGGTACTGCTGCAGTACACCAGCCATGCTTCGGTGGGATTGTTTGTCATCAAATATACATGAAAGACCAAGCCCCCTACTTGACTAGACATGACATTTTAACATTGCCTCTTCCATTGCAGTGATATGATCATAAACATATTATCAAGTCATGCAGTGTGATCAACAACAGATGTAAAATTAAGAGGTGACAAGATTTAGCAGGTAGCTGAGCCTTACATATCTTCTGCCAATTTAATTTTTACTTCCAAAAATCTTTGAGGCAACTCTTTTTTAAAGACTTCAGAACATACTCTGATTTTTATTTTCTATTCTTATAGTTAGTACCAGTGTTCTGAAAACTTAGTATTCATATGTTGTTTCCTTCAGACAATTTGCCTTTCCTCTTTTGTTTGCCTGTATTTCATTATTTTGCACAGAAAAGTAGGTACGGGAAACGAATTGTCTTTATTTTTATTCACAACCTGAATGAAAATACGCTGCATGAATGAAGGCAAGAGATTAAACTAGTTAATTGTGTGTTGCAACCCTCATTTTTATAAAATCTGTCAGGAAAAAAGACATACTCTAAGGGAATGTTAAGATCAAGATCCACCAACACAAGAAACTGCAAATGGAAAACCAAATCTAAGCCTATCTAGTACTAAAGATGTCACATTAACTTAGTCATCAGCTAGTATCCAGGTAGTCTAACCAGACTCGTAGTAGAGAGACAGTAATGCTGCATGAAGCTCCTATATCTCATTTGAAGCAGTTCGTTTGGGTTTACAACATTGAGTGATCAGAAAAGAAATCAGGCTACACCTAAGCATGAAATCAAACAGCCTCAAACATATGGTTATTCAAGAAGGTGTACATAAAAAACAAGTGCCAGTATGATCTCCCTTGGTATGACATAATTCCAAGACAGAGCCCTAACAAAGTGAGGAGGGCTGTGCCTGGCTGTAAGCATACAAGTTCTGTCAGCTCTTAAAGGCTTATGCATCAAGGAAATTATGTTCGTTCTTCAAAATTATTCTTTCCTTGCCTGTATAATATATTAATCATATTTAACTAGGTTCTTGCCATTATAATTTAAAGATACTGTTTTTTCTCAAGTTTAAGAGCACTTAAGACTCAATATTGTTGGTGCTTAATTCCAATTCGTATCAAATAGACATAATAATTAAGCAATAAGCCATGACAAGTAATGCACCTATTATTGGATGGCTAACTCCCATGGCTTTGTAAAGCGAAAGGTACCAATGAATGTGTTGATTCTCTTTGGGTATAATTATATTTTAAAAGCCATTTCCTGGAGTTGCTAGTATAGTTTCCCTTTGGATAAATATTTTCCAATCTTCCATTGATAACAGTGGTAATTTTCTCAAAAAAACTGTATACCTTGATTGACAAGTGTTGATGTGAGCATTTAGTTGTGTTCTGTCAATTGAATGTTTAGCATTCAACCTAGGATAAAGCTTAATCGGGATAATATTATATTGAAGCATGAACACCAATCTCTAAACCAACTTTAGCCCTAACGCTGAATATCATTCCTACTTAATAGTTAAATCTTAAAAATAAAAGTTTCTGTTTATTAATTCCTCTGATGTGAGTTCACTGTAATATGGTAGGAACTCTGGTGGCAGGGTCACGTTCATGTGATTTATTGAAGATCTTAAATCTATCAAGTACCACTGTAAACTGCCTTTTTTTCAGTCTAAAAAGCCAAATCATAAGGCAGCCATCTGCAGCACAGGGAAAGGAAAGAAAAAAGGTGAGGAAAAAGAAGGAGAAGGCTTACTCCAAAATGCTGGGAACATTTAGTCTAAGACATTGTTAAGGCCTAGAATAAAATGGCAGAGTGAAACATGGTGAATTGGTTGGATGGTCACATTCAGAGAGTGGTTGTTAATGGCTCAATGTCCAAATGGAGATCCATGAAAAGTTGTGTCTCTCAGGGGTCCATACAGGGACCAGTGCTGTTTAATATCTTCATCAATGACACAGTGGATGACACAGACCCTCAGCAAGTCTGCAGATGACACCAAGCTGACTGGTGCAGTTGCCAGACCAAAGAGGGGATGTTATCCACAAAGGGACATGGACAAGTAGGAGAAGTTGGTCTGTGAGAACCTCATGAGGTTCAACAAGGCCAAATGCAAAATCCTACACCTGGGCCAGGGCAAGGCACAGTTTCAATACAGGCTGGGAAATGACGTGATTAAAATCAGCCCTGCAAAGAAGGACTTGGACATGCTGACTGATGAGAAGCTTTACATGAGCCAGCAATGTGCACTCACAGCCCAGAAGGCCAACCGTATCCTGGGCAGCCAAAAGAAGCATGGCCAGCAGGTCAAGGGTGATGATTCTCGCCGTCTAGTCCGCTCTCATGAGAACCCACCTGGAGTACTGTGTCCAGTTCTGGAATCACCAACATAAGAAGGTTATGGAACTTTTGGAATAGGTCCAAAGGAGGGCTACAAAGATGATCAGAGGACTGGAGGACCTCCAGTACAAGGACAGGCTGAGAGAGTGTGGGTTTTTCAGCCTGGAGAAGAGAAGGCTCTGAGGAGACTTTATAACAGCCTTCTAGTACCTGACAGGGAGTGTACAAGAAAGATGGGGAGGGACTTTTTACAAGGGCACATAGTGACAGGTTGAAGGGGAATGGCTTTAAACTGGAAGGAGGAAGATTTAGATTAAATATTATGAAGAAATCCTTCCCAATGAGAGTGGTGAGACGCTGGATCAGGTTGTCCGGGGGAGGTGGATTCTCCCTCCCTGGAGGTGTCCAAGGCCAGGCTGGATGGGACCTTGAGCAGCCTGATCCAGTGAGAGGTGTCCCTGCCCATATCAGGGGGTTGGAACTGCATAATCTTTAATGTCCCTTCCGACCCAAACTATTCTATGATTCCATGAACAACTATAGTGCCTGGATCATTTAAGTTAAAATGGATTTTTACCTTAACAAAGAAAATAAATAACTAATGTGGTTTCTGAGAAATACCATCTTTAATGAAGTTACATTCACTCTCAGTTATACTGAACTTCGACATCATGGTCACAGGGCCAAGAAACAAGTAGCAGAGCCATGCTAATGATGTATGGACACATCAGCCATTTGAACCTACAATAGGACAAGATTTTTTTAAAAACAATTCCCAGTCTAGCCCTAATATCTTTAAATTCTTTATTTTACAGCTCTAAATTTCCAGCTTGTCTAGAATTTTGTCTGGGATTCTTCATTTAAAGGTTCCTTTTCTTTGAAATTTCTATTTGCAACCTTGTATGACTCACTCCCCCTGTATAAACCTTTATAAATCTAATTCTGAAATTTGAAAAAAACTTGGGTTTAACTATTGTTAACTGAGTGTTTGTTAGATGGGCTGTAAATAGATTTCAGTGAATCTTTAGGCCACTTAAATTAAAAATTTTCAGGAACTTGAAAACAAAACTGAATTTCTTCATAAGGAAAAATAATTAAGGTTGTGTTATAAAGTGTTGTTAGTGAAGTACTAAAGCAGATCAAAAGGTTATGAAATCAATACTTATAAACAGGTAGTGATAACTATAGGCAACTAGGAGAGAATATTGGAATGAAAAGGTGATAATCCAGTTTAAGAAGCTTGGAACAAAACCTGAGAATTGCAGTTAATGAATAAAACAGAATTTAGGGGAAGGGGGAAGGGATAGCCATAAAAATCACATAAAATAGTTTGTCATTTTCTCTAGTGAATGATGGGGACTCAGACAAAAAAATGTTAGGTTTGATCTGTTTTTCTATACTTTTTTTTTTCTGAAAAACAAAACCAGAAATCCTGCTGACAGATTCAGAGCACACTTTGCAGCAGTAAAAAGTGGTGACTACTCTACTGCTATTCCTTCCCATTTTGTTCTATTCAGTTATGACTTCCGTGACCTCTGTCTACACCTCCCAAAAACGGGTTCCAGGACATCTGATGCGGGAAAGCAGCCCTAACCAAACTTATTATTTGCAGTTATTTCCAGCAAATCCAATAAGACTCCCTCAAGATTTCTGTTCTTGTTTTTCATACACGTTTATGCTGTAGCCGTTTGCTCCTTCCAATCTTTATTTTTCAAAGTAACCTCTTCCAACTGCCACCTGTTTGTTTTATCCATCATTCATTTCTAAAATCTGGTATGATACCCTCGTTGTTTACTTTGACATCAGCAGACCACGGCAGAAAGCTGCCAGCATTACTCTATTATTCTGAGATATTTCACTTATTATATTGTAAATTATATCTTTTGTGCTTCTTCATTCATTTCAAAGATTTGATACAAGGGAAGGCTACCAATATCTCCAGGATACTTTTCTTTCTTGACATTTAGAGGCCTATAAGTCACTCCCCACCCAACATTTCCATTATTATTGAACTATTCTGCTCTAAAATAAACCTTTACTTTTTGCCACCTTTAGTTGCCAGATATTGACTGCTTCAAAATATCCAATATTACTTCAATGACAAATTTGTCTCAGTTCACATTCCCTCCAAAACACAGAACTGAGATATGCCCATATTTGGTAGAGGAGTGTTACCAAATGGAATGAATCATAGATTAAAATTAAGTTAATTAATTGGGTTACTATTTTATCCTTGTTTAGTTTTTCCCAATTGTTAATAGTTATGGAAAAGAATATAGTGATCCCAGACCTCATGATCTGCCAAAAGTTTTTATTTATAATTCTCAATCTCTATGCAGCATAAAGAAACAGCACATTTTGTAGCTCGCCTGCGCTTAAGTAGTTCTGTGCACTGAATCTTTGTATGTGCAGTTATCTTCTTTCAGTAAGTTTGAACACAATTACCTGAAAGTTTTTCTACACTATAGAAAGGCATTTGTGTAATATTTTATGCATATAAAACTTTTGTGAAGATTTGCATGGAACACTTAAAAGACTTCCAGAAAAATCTTTATTTCTCAATACACTGCCATAGATATCTCATTTAAATGATTTATTTGGTTACACATTAGGGTATCAAAAATCCATTTTTTACAGAATTGCTCTCTGGTGTTATCTCAGTCAAACAACTTTTTTCTTCTCCAGTGGCAGACTTAACTACCATGTGTAGGTTTTGCTTCTTTCCTTGTTTGTCATGACACAGACAGCAGCATTCTGCTGCACTTCATTTCTTTTCATTCCCTTCTCCCCATTCCTTGTTATCACAGGCCTTGCTACCTTCCCTGCATGAGACATAGACAAGACATTGCTTTTTACGGAAAAAATAGATCATGCTATCATCCTATAAAGGCAAGAGATGGCCTTAGCTGTTTGGAAACTCCAAGGGCTAAATTGCAGAAAAATCTAGTACCATTGTAGAACAGCTGGAGTCAGATACTGTCCTTTAAATCCATCTGGCTGGTACCAAACACTGAGCACCAAAGTTCAATACTTTAGCACGGAAAGTTCTTGGGGCTGGGACTACATCTCTTGAATTTCCTGCAGTGCTTGGAATATTTACTAAACAGTGAAGAACCAAAATAAATGACTAGCACTTTTTCTTCCCTGAGGGGGTAACAGGGTCTACGTTCATGAATAAAGAATTTGCCAGTGTTTGTTGTTACAAAACCCATTAGGAACCACAAAGGATTAATGAGATTTTAATGTCTGGGAGAAGTTCTTTAAGGAAGCATGATTTATGTCATCTGCCTGCCTTCTCCTAGTAACTTTTGCATCTGTTGCTCAGCAGAAAAGGAAAGTCTTTAATTTTGTTAGTAATATGTAGATGTTGTAAAACCAGCTTGAGTAGAAGCCCCTTTGGTGGGACAGGCAGCCTCAGCAGATCTGTCACAGTCCAGTGTAATCCAGCTGTGAAAGAAACGCTCCAGAAATTTGGAACAGTACTTGTACTTCATTGCCAGTCATGAGACAATTTCATGGAAGAACAGTATTCACTGGTTCTGCTCCTTGTTCAATTAATCACAAGGTCAAGCTACCTGTTAAGAAGTGTCTTTAGAGAGATAGGGAGTAATGCATTACTTTTAGATATTGTTACTTTTTTTTTTGAACAAGCATGCAGTGTAATTGATATTCATGTGTAGTTCTTTAGGGTTAAGCCATAGTGGGCATTAAAACATCTATAGCTAAATGCATATGCAAGAAATACACACTGAATGTCTAAATGGGAAGATTCAGCTTCCAGCAACAGGCTGCAGTACTTGTATTTGGATTGGTTGTTACTTCTGCAAATCCTGAGCACCACCACTGGGTGCTGGATTTATGTTTCTCCCATTTATTAGGAAACGAACTTCAGGTTAATATGAAGGCATTTATAAGTTATTAGGCAGTATTTATAGCTGGCAGCAGAATTTTATTTTCTTTGCAAGATCTAAGCCTAATTTCACCTATAGATTACGCATACATTGAAAGTTTCATAGAATTAGCTCAATATATGGACAAAAATTGCTTTTGTTAAGTTGGTAATTACTAATTCATGTGTAGATAGGGGTTCATTCCAGCTTCTGCTGCCCCTCAACATTTCTACTCTGCCTGTTTATCTGGTATTTACAGCCTGTTTATCCATATTCCTAAATATTTTATATCTTATCTTCATTCATGTATAAAAAGTGTACAAGACTTATCCAAATGCCCACACAATATATCATTAGTAAACAACAACATTTCTTCTGGAGTGTCCTAATTGGGTGTAGTCCATTCCCAGCACAAACTGAGAAATATAGTGCTGTTACGGTTTTAAATTGAATGAGTTATATAAAGTGTATGATAGAATAAACAGTGGTTAATGTATGGTTTTATTAGTTATCCTAACACTGCGATGCTGCATGTTATTATGAACTTAATGACCTTGGTGCAGATACCTTAGTATTCTGTATCTTTTTCAACCATAGGCGTCAGACATTAAACATATATTAGGTAACAAAGATCGCATGACTTTTTCTTTTAGTCTGCATTATAGGAATGAATACACTTTTGACTTACACTGCGGTATCTTAGAACATAACGAAGAATTTTAGGGAGTTATCCCTAAAACGTAAGCAAAAAGTGGAAATAAAACTTGGCAGCCTGCAGTGGTAACATTTTGAAAGTTTTAGTTCAGCTTGCACCACAGATGGTTCTCTAAGATAAAGTGCAGTATGAAACCAACTCTAGACATGAATACTTCAGAAAAATTACCAAACCACTGTGTTTTCTTTTAGTTTACAACATGAAGGGGATGCATTTTAAGTATTAGATGCATTTGTCTAAAAATTTCACAGTTGATAATTTAATGATTTGGTTTATTTTTATTTAAAAATAGTACCTTTTCCACAAAAGCTGCTAAATATGTCTCCTACTAAACTATCTTGTTTAAACCTTTCTTGTACCTGGAGCTGGACCTGGTTGGAAAAAAAGAAAATAGAATGAGAACTTAAAAAAAAATGTTTGTTGGCTTTAGTGTCATACAAAAAAAAAAATAAAAACAAATTAATAAAGACAGATTTTAAACTTCCTGTTACCAATTCCTCATGCACAACCATCGCCAGAGTTTGGTCTATTGTCTTACTTTTTATTTCCTTCTGGCACTTAAATAATTCAGTCTGACTAAAGCACTTTTTCAGATTGAGTTTATATGACAGGCATGATCTTTGTGATGTTATGATCCAGAAATGTGTGATAAAGTCAAATCTAAGGGTTTGGAGTTCCCCCCCACCCCCCGCATCCTCTCCAACCCCCTCTGCCCCAATCCTGTCTGGTTTTGCAGTTTACACTCTACTGTCCAAGTCATTCCCTTTTGCTTGCTGAGATTTCTCTATCTCGCCTGATTCCTTAGACATTTCATAGCTGCTGGTTAGTTGCTATTATCATGTGACATGTTCAACCTTTAAAACAAATAATTTAATTTGAAAGTTGAAAAATGATGAATGAATGATGAATTCAAATGTTTATCACTGAGTTCTTCAGGATTAAAAATACTGTCAAGCTCTAAAACATACAAGTAAAATAAAATTATCCTTTTTTTCAAGGTCTCAGAAAATGGATAGTAGAGGGGTTTTCTGGTTGTTTCCTCAGTCCTATAATAGTCTGTCTGGAGATGCTGTTTGCAAAATAGCATTTTCAGCTTTTATCTGGCAGCCACATTGGAAATAAGCAAAAAGATAAGCACTGTGCTGCTACCTGTCACTCTAGTTCATGTTCCTGTGGGAAGGTGTGTCAGATTAGGTAAAGCTGGCAGCCAAGCCATACAGAGAGAAGAGATGGAGCTTGGACAATGTTAAAAAAGTCCCCCAAATCCCAGATTAGTGAAAAGGCACCAAAGCAACAAGCACTTCTGTTGCGGAAGAGCCTGAGGAACTGCTCTGCGTGGTGGAGAACAGCGAGTGAAAGAAAAATGGTACTTAAATGCATGTTTGTCTTAGCTAGCCTGCAGAAGTGCTGCAAGAAGACATATAAACAGCTTTAACTTAGTTCTTAGTCTGATGGAAGCTGGAAAAATTGGAGAAGTTTACAGTTCCATTAACCATACCTGGTGAATAGGTGACTTTTTACAAAACTCAGGCCTGGGCTTGGAGCGAGCCCTCTACCATAGGCTCAAAGTCCCTCCATCACTTACCGCAGATAAGGAGAGTTCTGTTACAGCAATATAAAAAGTCTGTTTTGGTACAAGGAGGCACATGTGAGCAGAGCAAGAGTGGACCACAAATACCTCAATTATATAATGAAAAGAGAACGAGCCATATCTGAATTTTGGTCTCTCTAGCATGGGTCGTTCAGCTAACGTGGTCATTTCTAGGAATTTTAATATTGGTTTTGTATTAATTCAGTCAAACTGCACCAACCCTCCTCTAATATCACTTTCAGGTTTCACATAAACATGTTTTTTCTGCCTCTGGCATTTTGATTCTAGGGAAAGATAACAGCAATGCCTTAGAAGCTGAAACAAGGACCAGTGTTTTTACCTCAAGTTTTCTTTAAAATCAAATTATGGCTCTTGCATCTCAACTGAAAGAGCCTTTCTGCCAACAATAGTTTGAGACTGATAGCAAGTATGATTGACTTTAAGAGTAAGTTTAGTCATTTAATTTGGCATAGGGTCTGGCTCTGAGCCTTAAAAACTAGTAAGCAGATAGTATCCAGTGTTGTTGCTTAACAGAAGGAGATGAAAGCTGGACAGACTTCCAGTTTTCCCAGAAATAACATCTATATTCTACTGACCAGGAAAAAAAAATTGTTTGGGATTTATTCTTGCAAATACATACATTTGGATAGCTGTGAATCCTACGGAAATCACTAAGCAGAAAGATGCTAAAGACTATGTCAAATAAGGAACTGTGCTAAATATGCTAGTGTTGTAACAAAAAAAAAACCCTTTACCATTTCATATTTTTCATGTGATATTCAGAATAGCAAAACACAGCTTATTCTGTCTGATTTCATTTGTACCTCCAAGCAGAGCTTTTGGATAGGTTTGAGGGTTAAAATTATTTGATAGAGTTCAAAATCTTTTATTCTGAAATGAAGAAGCAATCATCCCCTCAAACTATAAACGCTCTATTACTTCTATGGTATTTAGGACACTAAAAGAAAAGAGCCCATAGAAAAGGATTTTTAATGTCAGCACAAGGGAATGTGATTGTTTGTTTCCTTTCAGTTAAAATACTAAAAAAATAAAGAATAACAAGCATTCATTGTTCTAATAACACTTCTTTTAAAACAGAAAAATCAATCTATGGTTCTCTGAATTTATGCAAATATTATACAAGCACCATAAGTAAACCAATATAAACAGCAGAGTGAATTTCTGTTTAACGTTACCTTAATATGTTCCTAAATCCTATTTAGTTCAATAAGATTTAGTAAGGACTGTTTTTATGCTTTAAGAATGCAGCCAACAAAATCTGGGCATGCAGCTAAGCCTGGGCATGAAAAGTTTTCAGGCCAGAAAATGCAAAATCCTACGTGTAACTTGAAACTCAACAGTTAATTCTGTAAAATGTAAAATGCTGTTAATAAACACAAAAATCTTCCAACAAAATTCTGATCATTCTGTAGCATGAAATTGTAGATCTTTAAACAACTATGGATGCTGTCCTTTCCTAACTAAACTAGAATCTCAAAGTTTCACTCTAATTTTTGCCACAATTTTTTTTATTTAAAATAAGTTGAATAAGTTATTAAAGTCTCTCAGGCAATAGTTTAGAGCTGTCTATGATAATTAGTAATTTCTTCCACAATACTTGGTATTTTCTTCTCTTTTGCCTCATCTCTTTCTGCCACTTAGTGACATATAGCTTTGTTTCTCCTGACCTCATACTACTCCCTTGTAGTATTTTTTACAAAGTCAATATCAAAGTCTTTCTTCAGGAAAAAAGGAAACTTGAATTTGGACCTTAAGATTATTGAAGCAACAACCAAGTAACAAGGCAGCAGAAGTTGTCAAAACATATTTAAAAACCGAATACTTCAGAGACCTTTGTAAGACCAAAAAAGAAAAAAATTACTTGATGTTACAGTACCCTGTGGGACTTGACTTTTATCTTAAATCAGGAAATACTGTTCTTGAAGAAACAACATATTGATTTGTTATAGCTCTGATTTAAGGATAGCTTTTATAAATTGAAATGCTAATGGCATATCTTCTTCGTGAGTTAGGGAAGTCTTCAGAAAAAAAAGGATCTTCTAAGACGCTCTACAAGCATCAAAACATGACTGCTTTGTAAAATGTTTAGTCACAGGACATTGGACATGTTTAAGTAGGAATTACGACAAGTTGCATAGCCATACAAAACTATACAAAACAATTAACTCACAGTTTTGAAAGATACATTAGGGCAGCTGCATCAGATCATCATGTAGTAAAAGGAAAGATATACTAGAGAAGACAAAGAACTACAAGAAAGCAACTAAGTCTTCTGTATAGATTGTGTAGATCAAAGGCAAGCAGGAAACTTGGCCTCTTTTTACATTTACTGAAAGGAAGACTTTTTAAGTCAGAAGTCGTTCTTTCTTGATGCAGAAGAGTTTGATTCAGTACTTGAATCAAGATCAGAACTTATTTTTCCTAACTATGGCTCCTAAGGCCCCAAAATATATCATCTAGATGAGTTTTGTTACACTCTTGTTCATTGTCACAGGTTGTTCCCCTTTTTTTTTTTTTTATTGCAGCTCTGGCTTTAAGTGCTGAGTACTTGCTGTTCTCACAGTATGCATCTTTCGATCCTAAATATGAATAAACAAGGTCTGTATGTTATCTTGCATTTGTACAGGAATGACTTAAGACTGAAATGTTTGGTTTGTAGTAGTCTCACCCTCTAGTGGCAGAGAGGCCTTAGTTCTCATGGATGATGAAATGCAAGGAAGCTTTTTTTCCCCTTTGAGTCAGCAGTACTGTGTTGCTTATTTACAGCAAACTGATAAAGAACTGATTTTTTTTTAATTTTTTGGTACAGTTGCAGATCATTGTCTTCAATATGAGTCCATCGCTTCTAGTGGAGCAATTGAAAATATGCTGACCTGTGGGCACTGAAATGTTTTAAAAGGTGCTAATAAAAGGTAGTTTTGTGCTTAGATGTAGTTTTTCAGCCATGACAAATGGCTGCAATTAAAGCCTTCCTAAGCCACCACAACGAGTTTTTGTATTATTCTACTGCCTGAAGACTAACAGAGATGGGAGTTTTATTTTCCTCTAAACTCAAATTCCCTATTACGTTTTCATTTAAAAGCAGCAGACAGACACCATCTTAATTTGATCCCCAAGAAAGACTTAAAATTATAAAGAAAAGCTTTTGTGAAAATATGATACTAGCCAGATATTAGAGGAAAATATTATATATTTCCTACCCTATTTTTATAAAAAGCTTTGGCTCCCACTAAAGTCTTTCTGATGCTTTAGAGGCTTAAACCATTTGAAACAGAACAAGTTCAACCCTGAATAATTTAAGTTGGTGATAGTTTTTTTATTTCTATTTGGTACGTAAAGTTTGACCAAAATAGAACAGAGGGGTCTTTAATCTGCAAAAAAACAAATATATGGCATTGCTCATAATTACTTGTAGGTAGCCATTGACTGAGTAGGGAACTCTGGAGATACTAATTGGCTAGAAATTAGTTCCAAACGCCAATTGCTTTACTAAGAAGAAAAGCCTTTGGCCATATTTTAGAGGAGGACGCATAAATTAAAATATCTCAGGGTGTAGGTAGCTTAACTGCCAGTGCGCTAGTACATTTTTTAAAACAGTTTCACTGTTCTTTTAAAAATTTTTTAAATAATAATCTTTACTTGTAAATATGTTGTTACTGATAGTCAAGTTCTACCAGGTCACATGAAGCTGTGATTTTCCAATTGATTATTAATAGCTATAGATTATGGTACATCATCCTAATTGCCTTTATTCACCACTATGATGTTGCATTTTCTTACACTTTGGCCTTTTGCAATTTGGCCAGGTTTTGACCAATTGGACTTTTTTTTCCCACACCAATACAAAATAAATATTTCTGAAAATTAGGGTACAGAAAGCTACCGTATTTTTGCTGTATTCAAAAATTCTACTGGCCGTTTAAAAGAGAAATCATCCTAGGAGAGCACAGAAAATAAATTAATCTAACCACATTTACAGGACTATGAAACATCCATAAGAAGCTTGAAGCTTTTATGGTTGCTCCAAACACTTGTATCATCGAGCAACTACATAGGAATGCAAGCAACATTGAGATTCACTAAATCCACAAAACCTAAATTGTAGAATTTGGAAGAGAATGTGTTTAACAGTCCATGGAGCATACGGTGCCAATACTACTACTTTAATTCCGAGCACGCAGTAGCATTTCTGCAAGAAAACTGGCAAACATTTGCACAGTCATTTTGTGTAGTGATTAATGATGTCTTCAGAAAGACTTCTGGAGAAAACAAACCTCCTGAGAAAATAGCTGGTAGTCACAGGGCCTAGGGTTTAGGCTTCAGAGTGAATCTGTCTTCTTTGGCTACAGAGCTGAAGTTTAAGCTGTTGCCACACAGCTGGATGCAGCCATTGCTGGATAAATCTGGAATTGTGCAGCTTCACTGTCACACCGTATGATCTAGGGTGCAAATGCTGCCATGGGTACAGCTTAACCTACTACCCTACTTGTTGAATGCTTTCTCAGTTTTCTTAGGTTGTTTAGAAGTATCTAATAAAAATCTTTTACTCAATGTTTCCTCATAGCGTAGATAATGGGAAACAGATGACATTAGCATATACAAGCAAACTCATTTTATTAATATATGAAGTAGCTTTCAGAAAAGAGCTTGAATTCTTGTGAGTGGGATGGGTTTAATTACAACACAGACTTTGATCCTGTTCATAATTCCAGTGTGAATTTGGGCAAAACTTCACTGAAGTGACACAATTACAGGCAAAGTTAAAATAAGAAGTGTTTCAAGATTCAGAGCTGCAGCAGAACATCTCTGAGGAAAGAAGATGCTATTAGGTGGTTAGAATACGTATGCCACTTGTGCACCAGCTTAACACCCTTTCTCACTGAATCTATGTAGTGAGTATTACAGTCACATAAGTCCATTAGAAACAATAGCGCAATATCAGCACACAGAAAAAAAACCCCATATTATGGTCTAATAATAATTTTATTTATGTATTACCTTTGCCATCATACTAAGCATTTTTAAGAAACTTTGGATTCCTATTTCCCAGTGCCACAGACTGGATTTCACTTTTGCTAATGCCACATGAATGCTAATACCTTTGCTGCAGTAGTACAGAAATACCTACCTGGAGGAAAGGTTTCCCTAGGATCAGTGTGAGTACTGGCACCACTCCTTGCTCTTCAGGGCAATACACAGACACCTGGTTATCACCTGTTGCATTCCCATTGCCAGGCTGCTGAGCTTGAGGGTTGCTGCAAATAAGGTTGGTTAATTCTAATCATTTGCTCCATGTGTGTGATGGTAAACACTCACCTATGGTCATATTTCCCTCTCAAACAAGTCCTAGTGTAAAATCAGGGCAGGTGAAAGGGTACTACAGAGACTCTGCTGTTTAGGGTCTGTAGGTCTTGTCTTGAAAGTTGCTCAAGTGTAATCATTGCCTGGATTGATTAAAAACAGGAGTGGCTCTAGTATATGTAAGGTCACAGTTAGCTGACATTCACCACAAAGGGATCTGCACACTGGACAACACTGTCTTCTAAGAAGCCGAGCCCATGAATTCTTAGACTAGACATAAGGAAGAATTTCTTCACCATAAAACTGGTGAGACACTGGCACAGGTTGCCCAAGGGAAGTTGTGGAGGCGTTCAAGGACAGGTTGGATGGGGCGTGGGGCAACCTGATCTAGCGGGATGTTCCTGCCCATGGCAGGGGGGTTGGAACTAGATGATCTTTAAGGTTCCTTCCAACCCAAACTATTCTATGATTCTATTATTCCATGGTTCTATGATTCTTCAGTTCAGTATATACCACTGTTTTAAGTTTAAATGTACAGCACTTACTTCTAGGAAAGACAGGTATTTACCCATACGGCTCCCTATTGCTATTCTCCATTTTGATATTAAATAATAGAGGATCAAAGTTTACCTTGGATTCAGACTAAGTCTGCAGAGGATTCAAACCACATATTCTGAATTTCATCTGTACCTTGCACAGCACAAACAAAGTCTTACAATATTATATCATATATGCCTGTACATGTATTCTACCTTCTGACATTGGTAACTGGTCAGTTATCCAAACAGCATTACTCAGGAGAGAAATAACAACAGATTTCTGGAGGACCTGAAAAGAAGCCCCTCTGAGCAGGACTGCTATTAGCACTACAGGTGAAGAACCACCATAGGACATACTCCCTTATTAGCCAGAGAGGAAACGGCAGCCTCCATTCTGACACATGTCAGCATCAGCACCGAGCAGCGGAGTAGCGATGCGAATACCGGCATGTGTTCCCAACACTGCGTATGCTCTCACTGCATTTTATATTCAGAGTCAATTGACAGTCACCACACGAGGGGATTTATGCTCTGGGCAAAGGATTATCCTACTGAGGTGACCGCCTGGAACTGCGTGCGGAGGGTGGAACTGGGTTTTAAACGCTGTTAGCATGGTACTGAAAGCATTGTTGGCTTCCCTTTCCTCTTTGGGCTTTGGGTTGCATTGAATGTTTTTAGCTAAAGGGAAGGAGCACAAAAACATTTTCACTTGTGAGCAAGGAAACTAGGATCCAACAAAAAAAAAAAAAAAAACTAGAAATGTTGGCTGGAGTTTGAAACAACTTTTTTCCACAGCTTTCTAAAAGCTGCCCAGGCTGTTTCTTGTTTGTCCTCTTCATGGCTCAGATACAAACTGAAAAACCCAATTCTTTGTATTTATACATTGGAAGTTAAAACCCAAAATCTGGGCATGCTTTATTGCTATCTCCGTCTCTCATATAGTTACTTTAAGGTTGTGCTGAATATTAAGTATCATAATTTGGAAGCATAAAAGAAATAACATCTGTTGTAACCTGAAATACTGAAAGTAGGCCTTTTCATTCCATGCCAGTCAGCAAATTAATAACATATGTGCAGAATGTATTTCATATATGGCAGTGACATATTTGCAAAATACTAAAATTATAGTTTTATCCTTTGACCATTTGTACTCTTGACCATTAGTCCAACTGCTTCCATTCATTCCAGTGGTAATCCCTAAGCAAATATAAGCAACCAACAGCAAACAGGGCAAAACTGGGTAGCTGTACTCACTAGTACTCTACTAACATATCTGAAAATCTTTGAAGTTTCTTAGAAGGAAATAGAGTTGGTATAAATTATACACTAAACTCCAATTTTATTGGTTTATGCCTCCAGTTAAGTCCAGTACTACAAATAATTCCATTTAAATACATTTCAGTGGTATCACACAGGATAAGGAAGTTAAAGACATGTGTAAATGTTTCCACAACCAGTATCCTAGGATACCGATACAAGTTGGAAGTAGAAAGAGGAGCTTCAATTAGTTCTAAGTAGTGTTCTGCTGCCCACTAGTATTATCGTATGTTACACGGGACAGTGCAAGACTTATGGAATTCCTGCAATGTACCATCAGAAGTCAGGCTCAGCACGCAGAAATGTATGTATTTTATTTTCCACCTAACAGCTCTGAAGCCAGAGCACATTAGCACCGAGTGCTGGGATAGAGGTTTCACCCCTTCCTCCACCTAATATTATCAGGCCTACACCTTAGAATCCAAGATTCATATAACCTCTAAGACCATCAGCAGCAGTGCAACATCATCATGCCAACTAAACCACGTCCTGAAGTGCCACATCTACACAGTTTTTTAACATCCCAGGGATGGAGACTCCACCAATGCCCTGGCCAGCCTGTTCCAGTGCTTCACCACTCTTTCAGTAAAGATTTTTTTCCTAACAGGCAATCTAAACCTCCTGTGGTACAACTTGAGGTCATTTTCTCTCATCCTATCACTTGTTTCTTGGGAGAAGAGACCAACACCCACCTCACTACAACCCTTCAGGTCTCCCCTCAGCCTTCTCTTCTCCAAGCTAAACAACCCTGGTTCCCTCAGCCACTCCTTATAAGACTTGCACTCCCTACCCTCCCAAAAGAAGCTTCTGGCTATCAGTGGTTGGGATGGGTGCAGGAGGGAGGATGCCTGTAGGCCCTGTGGAAGCCACCATCTCTTCCACAGCTGAGCCCAGGCTGCCTGCACCTACCCAGCACCACACCAAGGAGAGTGGCTCAGTGGGTGACCAGGACCAGGGGGGCCAGAATCCTGTTCCAGCTTCTGTTTTCTAGGTAACTTTAACATAGAATCATAGAATTGTTTGGGTTGGAAGGAATCTTAAAGATTGTCCAGTTCCAACTCCCCTTCCTTGGGCAGGGACATCCCACTAGATCAGGCTCCCAGGGCCCCATCCAACCTGGCCTTGAACACCTCCAGGGATGGGGCAGCCACAACTTCCCTTGGGCAACCTGTGCCAGGGCCTCACCACTCTCAGCATGAAGAAATTCTTCCTTATGTCTAGTCTAAATCTGCCCCTCTCCGGTTTATACCCATTTCCCCTCATGCTCTCACTACAAGCCTTTGTAAACAGTCCCTCCCCACATTTCTTGTAGCCCCTTCAGGTACTGGAAGGTCGCCATATGTACTCCTCTTCTCCAGACTGAACAAGCCCAACTCTCTCAGCCTGTCCCTGTATGGGAGGTGCTCCAGCCCTCTGATCATCCCTGTAGCCTCCTCTGGACCAGTTCCAACAGTTCCCTATCCTTCTTATGTTGAGGATTCCAGAATTGGACACGGTACTCCAGATGAGGTCTCACAAGAGAGGAATAGAGGGGCAGAATCACCTCCCTCGGCCTGCTGGCCACGCTTCTTTTGATGCAGCCCCCAAGATTGTCTGTAGTTCAGTGCTGGCAGGAACAGAGCCTCAGCTTAAATGGCACCCCAAGTCCTGGGCTGCTCAGGGCCCATTGGTGCCCTCAGCCTGACAGGCTTGGTTGGCTGGGCCATGTAGATTGTGTAGGCCCAAGAATTAATAAAAGGAATAAAAGTTGCTTGAGAAAATCACCTGGGAGTAAGGTATATTCAGCTTTAGGACTTACACTTGCTGAAGGACCTCATAAACGATCGCACACTGCTCTGATGAAGACTGCCTGTGCAATCCTTCATGGCTTTGCATGGGCAAAAATGATACAGGAGAAACACAAATGTCCAAAGATACTGAAAAGAGTACTTAAAGGAACTGAAGGATGCATCTTGCTTGAAATAATAGGTTCTCATAATGAAATGTTGCTTAATTTAATGGCAAATTTTTTCAGAGGCTGAAGAGAGAAAGGCCTTTGGAAAGTAGTTATTGGAGAGCATGTTTCCAAAAAATGGTTTGCCCTGTTACTTTTCTCTTCTAAAACCAAATACATTAAAAAAAGGAAAATCCCCCTGGACATTTTCAGAACTGTTCTGAACTGCATCTGAGTTCTGCAAATTTGTTTTTTTCACTGATGTTATTCATTACTTCATTTTTCAGTTTTGCTAAGGACCAGAAAGTCTAATAGCCCATTAAAAGACTGTTTTTCTGTTTCAGAGAGCTCCAAATGAGTAAATTAAGGAAATGTAATCAAAAAACTCCATGTTTCACCAGAATTCAACAGTCTGTTCTGGAAATATGTTGAATTTAAACAGTTTGGATAGATTCAAGAATGTGACCATATCTTTGAGTTCTCCCATTTCAATCTGTTCCTGTTACAGTATAATGGGACAACAATATCTCAGAATGTGGATGTTATTTAAAAAATATCTGAGCACTCCAAGTCATATAGTCTTTTAATACTACTGGGTGTTAGTGGTAAATTTTGATTTGGAAAGTTTCTCAGTTTGGGTCTGTCCACAACAACAGCAGTGGTTTAAATTAGTGTTTTGAACCACTGATTACTATGTGTTTAGTGTCATATTAATTCTCTGTTACTGGTTTAATAGCAGAAGAAATTTATTCACTCAGGATAGTTCTAACATTGCTGAATGTAAGAAGCACTACTGGGCAGATAAACCATTTTTAATAGTTCATGATGAACAGCAGCAGCTCTAACTTCTTCAATTGCTCCAGCCAGATTCACAAAACCCATAACCGTGCAAGGGTTTCATTATTAAGAAAGGTTTTGACAAAATGGAGTAGGAAATTGCTTCAGCTAACACAGTTACAGCTTGTCTGTGTAACCTCATATACAAGAAGCAAGACATCTTCAAATAAAAAAAAAATTGAAAAGAAAGAAAGCAGTAGTTTCTTTAAGACTGATATTCAGAGCCTCAATGCAGTAGCATTTTATTTCAAATCTGCTAGCAGGCACATGAAAGGCACACAATCCCATTTTTGTACTTTACAGTGTTCATTTAACTTTCTTTTCTGTAGTCCACTTTTCTTACAAAGTCAAAAAATGCTCAGTTGGACAGCCAGCAAAAAGAAAATGAGAGATATTGTCTAACGCTTCAGCTGCAACCTGAGCAGTAATTATGCAAGCATCTTTGCAGATGAAAAATACTCACCTCTAAACAGCAAGTTGGTTACTTTCTAAACTTATATTACTGTCCGTACTGACACTACATGCATAGCTCCTTGTTGTGATGGGATATGTATTTGTTAATAAAGTAAATAAGTTAATTATTGTCTATGAATTAAACAGCAATCATG
This sequence comes from Clamator glandarius, assembly GCA_033459285.1. Lineage (NCBI taxonomy): Eukaryota > Metazoa > Chordata > Aves > Cuculiformes > Cuculidae > Clamator > Clamator glandarius. Next base: position 238,724 of record JAUNZM010000040.1, read on the forward strand.
AGCCTGTGTGTGTTTATGACTTAAGATGTAATAGCAATCAGTGCTCACAATTTTTTTCATGCTGCACCTTATTTGGACCATTTTAGGGTATTGGGCAACATTTTGGATTTTTGCCAGGTATTTATTCCTGAAAAATTCTTGTTAAAGATTGTTCTCTATTGTATCTCAGCTGTGGGATTGAGATTTATGTGGCAACTTTATCATTTACTCAGTTAAGTCCAAATTTCTCAAGGAAAATAGTGAAATAAGGATTCATAGGATGATAAATAGAAAACTACCACATCTCTCTCAGTGACTGCTTATGTTTACAGTCTGATGAACATTTCCTAACTTTTTTGTTTCACTTATTATTTATTTGCCATATGCAGCAGTCTCACATTCCAAACGCTGTGTAACTGTTTAGACTCAGAAGTCTGTACTGAAGTATGCAACTGAAGTGCAAAAGGGAAGGGTATCTAACTTTTATTTTCTAGCAGTAAAATAATTATTTATAGTATTTTTATCCTAACAAATTTCAGTTTGAAAAGAGGGCAGATTGGAAAAGTAATACTGATTTTTGTCAAGCTAGATCAGGTTTTCAGTCTAGCCCACTGCTCCTAAAAGTAGCAAATACCAGAAATTTCAAAGAATGCTTGCTTGCCTTTCAAAAAAGAGAAGCACACATGAGCCAGAAACAGCTAATACTTCTAATACTGATCACATTAGCTAATATTAGAATTGAAGGTATTTGATATCATTTGTAGGAAGCAATACTCTTACAGCAACATGCAAGCCATAAATGTGATGGTTACTGTACATTTGTTTCTCTAGATAGTACAGGAAAAGACGGCAAAATAATCTGTACACTTAGATTTTCAAACACTACATTTTTTTTGGTCCATAGATACAAAAAAATAAAAACATACAAAAGCACAAATTTGTAACATAAAATCTACTCTGGAAAAACGCTTTTCTGTAAAAGAGTATAAAAAAAAAATATGACAACTGCCTTTCCTAGAATGTATAAGCATGGAGAGTTGCTTCCTATGGATTTGAATGACTTAAATAAATATGAAAGTACTGGTTATCTGAAGGCAAGACAAGGACGTGTATATAGGTATGTGTCGAGATAAGTCTGTGTCAAGTGAGAAGCACAGAAGAATTGTTCAACATTGCAGAATAACTGAATAAAGTCTCTGACACTATAGTAGCTTCTGGAAATTCCAGTAGTATTATTTGTGTCTTGTATTTAGGTGAAGGAGGAAGAAATATTTTTAAGTCAATTTAATACATGTGCCAGGTGCTTGGATTAGCAGCTCCGAAGAATGAAGTACAAAGCACAGAGCAGCATGGCTGTCATATATATGCTGTCTTGTACTGAAGGTTATGTTTTCTTTAGGGAAAAGAGAGTAATTTAATCTCCATGTTCATTCAGCTTCTGGTTCAAAGCCCGCAAAGTCAAAGACAGAATATTCACCAGTTCCAGGGGGCTGTGGTGTCAGCCTTCTGTCGTTTGACCTGGTCCAGCAAGCCATTCCTCTGGTGAGTAACTTTGAGTAAGATGTTCTAGGACTGCACAATTTGACTTCTTTTTCAAGACCAGGAGTGCAGAGAAATGTTGCTTCTAGACGTGGCTGCGTATCCAACTAGAAAGGCCTCTAATACCTTTCTCAGTTGTGACAATCCTGAAAACATAAATTTGTCTTGCATTCTCTCAAATTATATCTGAAATTATTCCTTCCTTTTCTTTCTCACATAATGCTGCCCTTTCAACCTATTTACTTAATGTCTCAATGCAGGAGATTATCTTTCATAAAAATTGGATTGGCTAATGCAATCAGCCAGGTCAATTTGAGCACTACGTGCAGGGCAGTCTCCAAACAAAGCACAGTGGTGTTAAGAAAAATCAAACCTTAATGTCTCTAATCAGAAAAAGAGAAATAAAATTGTCCTGGTTTGATTTCTTTGTCATTGACTTCAGTGGAGCTAGTATTGCCGCAGTAGTATTTAATCATTTATATTTCTAATTTAAATCAGGTGAAAAAAGAGGCACACGGACAATAATTTAGACTAGAAATATCCCCCTAAGTATCAAATCAGGGGGAGAAGAAATGTAACTTGTTAAAGAATACTGTGATTTACAAAAGAAAAAATAAATTATAGTACATAGATTTCTTCTTGGGCCTAAATACCTACAAGTTAGTTACTGATTTTAATAATTGCTTGTAATATATTCCTATGGACAACAGGGGGAAACCATATTATGGCTGTGCATGAATAATTGGCTTTCCTACATTTACTTACTTTCTGCAATAATAAATACTTATAAGGCTTAGTTTTAGAATTTCGCAGTATTCTTAAATATCTGATCAAGCTGATCTGAATTAAGTCCGCCGTGCAAACCTTTTTCAATAGAACTTTACAACATAATATAAAACTGTTGTTTAAACAATGCTTCCCATAATTGCCACCAATAAATGATACCTTTTTATTGCCATTAGAACACTCTTAGTTACCAGTTCCCAGAGATCGCAGCAGTAATCTGTACAAAACTTTGTTTTATGTTGTTAATAATTGTATGGTTTTCTTTTTAGAATTCAAACTGGAAAACTTTAAGAAAACATGCAAAATGCTGAGGATACACGTAAGTGAAATATTTAATGTCCATCATTCATAAAAGTTACATCGTTTACATAGGGTTCATTAGTATATAATAAAAATGTCATCTTAATGAAAGATTTTCTGGCAAGTCTTTTATATGTTAATTTGTTTAACATACGCTTTGGCTATACAGCTAAATAGGAATATATTTTTAAAAAATCTTTCTTCAAATAGTTGCTTAACAGTTACAAAACCTCATTACTAAGAACTGGTTATTGTTACACTTGCTTGTTGACTTGTAAAAATCACCTGTGATTTGGACTGGCAATCTTAGGACCAACTTTTTGTAACATACTTCCTCATTGCATAGTGATGTAAGCATTGCATGATTTACATTGCATGTAAACAGCTCAGGAATCCACAAATTATATCCTAGCACTCTAAAATTCATTGAGGGTTTTATATACTCTACTGCTTATATTTTCTTATATTGATGTAGAATTGGGGATTGTTTTATTGTTGATGCTGACAGATACTTTTTTAAAAAAAATTACAGTTTTATACAAGAAGTTAAAAAATTTAAAAGTTAACACCAAAGGAAATAATTTTACACTGTGCAACAGTATTGCTACCTCATTCTTTCTGATTTTGGATATATATAGCATATTGGAACTGCACTGTACTGCTTCTTTTCAAAAGAAAAGTTTAAATTAATTTGAACAATTAGCTATGTGTTTACATAAAGTTAACTATGTTTGCATCAAATAAAATGTTTATTAATGAAAGCTATTATACAAGAAACATCAAAGAGAAATTCATCATACAGAAATGTACACTATATGTGACAGATGGAAAAGTGCATGCAGATTTGTCTCATTTAAAAAAAAAGAATTCAGAAACAATAGTACTAAAGTTACTGAGTTTTGATTCCTATGGTCTTGAAAGAGTGAAAAGTTCTCTTTGAATTTACAAAAATCCATTTAACAGATACAACTAGTACACATTAGCAAGCAAGTGGAATGAATGCACTCAGATTTTATTTTACAAGTACTTGTGCTTGACAAATGTGATTTTTTTAAAGAAAAATTTTCTTCAAATATGGGCTGGGTAGGTTGCTGCCAGGTTGCTCTGGTTTTATACATAGTTTCTCTAAATTTGTTTTTAATACCACACAATTTGTTGAAGCCTTCAGTTCCGTTAATTAGACACCATAAAGTAACATATGTTTTGTTAACATTCAGGAAATGACATCAAGTCTTTTGTTCTTATTTTTTGGCTCAATAGATTTTTAAATGTATGATTATAATAACCTAATATTGTCTTTGTCTTCACTGCAGTGGATTTCCGATCAAACTTTTCCCCTTCTTTTAATACTTTAGGGAATTTTCAAACGTCGGGATGTTTGGCTGTAATGCCCCATGATTTGTTCTCCCTGAAAGAAATCATAGTGACAATTTATTAAACTACAGAGCAACCTGGCTTTTTGGGGTCTGCAATTCTATTTTGTGTTCAATATACCTAGCATTAAATCTTGATTCATTTCATCATATTATTTAGGTTATATTTGTCATGCAATTACTTGAACTGCTAGTTTTCTGGCTTTTTCAGAAGTCTAAGACAGGGGTTTGATATCAAATCAGTGGGGCATTACTCTGCATGTTCAAAAAAGGGGGTTAAAACACTAAAATCTATATTGCACCAGCAGTAGCATATACACTGAATATGAAGAAACTGAAAACCTAAGAAGGAACTGTATTTGAAAAATATTTAAAATGTCGTGTTTCCATGTTTAGTATCAATTGTTCACAGGTACCTTAAAAACAGACAGACGCACTGGTACATGTAGACTTTAAATTAAAAAAAAAGAAACTGATGGGAAATAAAACTCTTTAGATTCAAAATGGTTTATTCACACAAATTTAATAGGATATATCACAATTGTTTGGTCCATAAATATTTAGGGGAAATAGTTTCTATACAATGCATTTTTCAATAAACAAAGAAACATGGACAATTTTGCTAGACCACTTACTGTACTATAAACACGAAGCTCAATATATAAGATTATTGGATTTATCAACTATATCTGAAAGAGTGCACAACTGCTTTCTATGACATGTTTGTCCCCTCTAACAGGATACACCATAAAAAGAGTTTCAGAAATAAGAGGTAAAACAGTACAAAACTAGTGAGGTGTCAAAAGGGCTTAAAACAGTTAATTTAACAAACAACACATATATCCTGATTTTCCACAAACTTACTCCCAAGGTATATCATAAGGCACATAGTAGAACTGAGTTTTAATTAGTCTACTTAATAAAGTAGATCTCTAGTACCATATATTGTTCTGTCAAAGAACAAATTTTTTAAGTATCAATATTTTTACCTGTAAAAGTGTATTAATAAAGATCTCAGCCTTACCAAGGTCGTTTGGTCTGGTTAGTGGTAAATGCCCATAAGGTAATAGAAATAGGAAAAGTCAAGATTTAATATCCATAGAAGATGATAACCATACTTGCTAAATATATAATGGCAAACACACCTTTCTTCTATTACAGTGTTAACATCTCTTCCATCATCTTTTTTTTAAAAATAAGCTACTTTTCTGTGCTAATTTTCTAAAAACCCTGAGCAAAAATTACAATAATGCACTTTAATGTGGGCAGTGAACTGTCAATATGTAACCACACATTTATACAGCCAAAAAGGACACCTTTAAAATATATTAAATAGCCACTTTGACCACCAAAAAAGAGATTTGATGGTGTCTAAAAAGTGGGGTATATGTGCAAAGTTATTCTTAACAATCCACTAAAAGCAAGACATAGATCTTGACTGGTTTTTGTTCGGTTTTGTTTCTGAGACTCTCCACAATCTAATTGGTGTTCAACTACAATAAAAGGATACAAATGAACATTCACCACTGCCCAGACCATTCAGACTTTTAGCTTAAATAAAATTAAAAAAAGAAAGATCACTATTGTAAACTAAGAATGTATTTAGATCAGCATCCACAAGGCATCTGAGTTTATCTGCTTTAAAATTATTCACTGCCAATTCCCATTTATTTTATAATTTTTGCTAACAATTTTTCCTTTATGCAAAGTTTAAGAAGTTAAAGTATATGTTAGAGATATTAATGAAATAAAGATTTTGATTTCATGTGTTAAACAAAGTGTCTGATATAATCTCAGGAAACATCTAAAGTAAATTCAAAATAGTAATGAATAAATTGTACTGAAATAATTTTCCTTAGACATCTTAACAAATTATATTTTGCTTATTTCCATTTTCCCTGAAAGAAAAGTATGATTTATGAAAGACTCATTTTAGCAGTACATGTATGTCTTCCTGGAAACTACTTTTGTGCTCACTAAAAGTAGCTGGATAGATTTAATAGTACGGCATCGAGGCCACACAGAAAACTGCACTTGTTTTTTTTAATTTCAAATCAGAGCTGCTTGACAGACAAAAATGAAAAACCCTCCTTATACAATATTTCAGATGAACAGGATTCCTCACTTAAGTTGTTATTCTGCTGCTAAAACCTTGATAGTATCCTTACAGGAGTGAGTTCATTCTGGAGGGTGCTTTCCGGATCTTGCCTCCTCAAAGTACAGGGCACAAGTTTGGAGACTAATAGCCTGATCCTGCCATCCTCACCCACTTGCACTCTCATCACTGGGTCTCTCTCTCCAAGCCCTCCATCCAAGCCCAGCTTCCAGTGGTGGCCAAGGATGTTCCAGCAGAGAACATAAGAGCGTTTAGCTATCCCAGTGAGAATCCCCAGTGCTCAGGGAGGATGGATCAGGCTTGTGACTAATGCATTAGAAAAAAAGCACTGGCACTTCCAGTCTGACTATTTCAATGATCAGTTTAATTCATTTTGTATTTATTTTTCAACATTTAAAAAATAAATCATACAAATCTTTTAGATGAATTATAAAAATAATGTTAATTTGGGGGTTCTTAAATGCTGTAAATAAACATACAATCCTGGAGCAGCATTCTTTTAGCTATAATTAAACTCATTTTCTTCAGGTTATCAAGGAGGGAAAAGAATATTTTTTTTTATTTTGTGGTGGCAATCATTTTTTCAAGGTTCTGGAAATAAGTAACATACAATTTTAAGAGGCACTTATTAGAATGATTTATAAACTTCTCTTCAGTTACTTGAAAACTGAATAATTACTTTTAAAAATTTGAGCACAATTTATCAACAATAAATGTTCATTTATTATAGCAACATATTACTTCAAACTCATTTGCCAAGTGGCTGCAGATGCTACACATCAAGCTGTTTATTTTCCCAAATATTTTGTGGGTTTGTTATTTTTTTTTAAAAAAGGCTTGAAAATAATAAAAATAATAATTATAATAATAATAATAAAGAAGAAGAGTAGGAATTAAAATTAAAAAAAACAAACACAAAACTGAAATGTTAGAAAAGGTTCGTTAAGGTAGTTTGTGAGGGGCTCCCGGATTCGTGGCTGTCCAAGTTAGAGGTCACTGATGTCACTACAGTGATAGTGGGATTGGTCAGGTCTGTTAAAGTGGTCGCAGTGCCGGGTGGAGTGAGTGCGCCGCTGTCTGCTGAGGGCGGTGCCGGTAGTGAGGTGCCATCAGCTTTATCGACACCCCCATTCTCCTGCCGCAAAAGGTTCCTTCTGAATTTGGCTCTTGCGTTTTGAAACCAAACCTGCAAACCAATCCCAATTGATTTCTTTACCGATGCTTGTTTTGTTTTGCTTTGCTTATTTTTGTCTTTGTTCTTGCTTTTAAATCATTTATTTGGTGTCTGGTTTTGCTTGGCAAATCAGCTAAGTTACTCTGGTACTGACTCTTTCATAGGCAGGACCCTGCATACAAAGCCCACTGCTATGGGTGCTCGCTAGAACGCTGCAACCCAGTGTGCAGACCTCATAGAGCAGCCTTAAGAAAAATCTGCTTCCTCACTCACCCAAGGAAAGCAAGTTTCTTGATGGCCCTGCACTGTGTCTTGGATTGGGTAGGTTTGAGGACAAGAGACTTGGTAAAGATTGAGGCGAAGGGTGACCAAGCAGATTTTTGCCAAGGCTGAGAGTATGCCTTGATCGTTTTATAAGACTGAAGAGGAAGGAGCGGCAATTAAACCATCCCTATCGTAAGGATTGTTGATATGGGTCACTTTAGTCTTTCTGTTCTGTAAGGTTTACTAAAAATGTTTTAGGCGACATGTAACACGGACAAGAACTTGCTCCTAGTAGATTCTCCTACTACCTTGATTGCTGCCCTTGTTTGGTACTCTGCATATAACACACACCTCACTTTAACTTCACTGAACTAGCACACAACATATAGGGATTTTTTAATGTAATTTGCTAGGTTGTCCTTCACAGGGAAGTGACTTTTTATTCTATAGGCCCTTAATAGTAATTGTTGTCTAACAGGCATTGAAGCAGCGAGCCAGCTGGTCCTGGAGGATCGTATTGTTCAAAGCTTGCTTCCTACATATCAGGGGATCTGCTCACTGAGGGGCAACATAAATTCCTTCAGGGGAGCCCAAAGGCTTCACCCGGTGTGTATAGGATGAATAGATTTGCTACCTGTACACTTGATAACATCACCACAGAAAGACTACACTACAGAGTTGGTAGACTCTGGAGACAGTTTCCTCGTGTTGAGCATGCAATCAATTACAAATCACATTTTAGTATTTGGCTGCCTTGGGGTGGTAGGGCAAACCTTCAACACTCCTGCCATATAATACAGTACCCCACGGTGCACCCACTAGGGACATACCTAGCAAAAGTATCTCTACATAAATCGCTACTGTTACACATAAGGGAAACGCTATTGACTGGCAGGAGTAGGGGAAAAGTCTGTCAAGAATGTGAAGTGCCTTCTTACCTGCAGAACTCTCTTGGTGAGGCCCGTTTTCTGGGCAAGCTGCTTGAGGTCCTTGGCATCTGGGTTGTGGTTGATAGCAAAGTAGGACTTCATGGTACGAAGCTGGTGGTGTTTGAAGGAGGTGCGCATGCGTTTTGTTTTCTGGGATGGGGGATAAGGCTGCTGGTCTCTGTCCAGGTGATCTGCCTCATTCTCGTTACAACCTGTTCAATAAATAAAATGAAACAAGGAGTTAGTGGCCATGCAGCGTGTAGGACAAATGACTCAAGTCAAAAATCTTGAGTCACATACTGTTTGGAAGCAAAGAAACAAGAAAAAAAGGAAGGAAGTGCTAAGATGGTGCAGGGATAAACAAACATGTGGTAATTAAACGAGGCAAAAAAGATCCAGAAGATGACCTTTTCCTATTCTTTAAACATGTGATGTCCCCCAGGCCTGTACTTACTAAGGGCAGACTTAGTAAGTTCTCTGTCCTTTGGCATTTATTTTCAAACAATTTTTTTTCCCTGTGGTGATGGTTTTGCTTTGGGCATTCAGAGAGTCATTTGAAATCTCATTCAGATTTTGAAATCTTACTCAATGAAACACTCTTATCTTGAGAGAAGAAGAAAGGTCAAACCAGCTCTTTGAACATTCCTGAGCTTTTCCCCCAAATTACAAGCACCTCAGAAAAGAGATGTACAGCAAGGAAGTTTGTTTGGACAGTTCATCAAGAAGGCATAAAATCTGGAGGTTTTTTACTGACAAAAAAAAAATGCTTTTGGAATCAACCTGGGAATTCATGTGAGCTGCTCAAAGACCTTCATCTGTTAAACATGTCTAGAAAGCAGTTGCACCAACACTTCATTCAGTCCCTCAAATTCAAACCCAATCAGCAGTAGCTCTTAGTTGGTAGTGATTTAGGATGTTTCTACAAGCAACCAACTAGTGGATTAAAACTTTAAGACAGTTTCCCTACTTTCCCTGATGCAGGATTTTCAAAGTGTCTATGACAGATGGGCTTGTTCCAGACTACACTGTCATGGGTGTGAACTGTACTCACGAGTTGCAGCTACTCAGGGCCTGTGGCATCATTACTTCATATTGGGAAAAGGAATGACAGTATTGGCAAAAACTTAAGAAAAACATCTATATTTTTCTTTCTGGCTTAAAAAACAATTGGGTTACCAACTTATAGGATCCGATTTTATAAAGACAGCTCAGTCAGCCAGCAGATAATTAATGGAGTCATCATACCAGGGAATATTAATTAAAGAACAGCTAATTAAAAATGTTTTAGAACATCTGTAAACTAGACAAGGTTTCATTAGTAGTTATTTACTAGGCCTAGTTGGTCCCTATTTCTAAAAAAAAAATAAAGAGAGGGAAGGAGAAACAGCGAAAGCACATGACACAGAGAGGCTGATGTTGACAGTGCTAAAAACAGAGGCAAAGCAACTTGAAACCAGGAGAAAATAAAAAGCTTCTTGAAGATATTTTCTCTTTTGAATTATAAGACAAGTCTACATGAACAGATGCTGGTAAGACAACTCTTTGACAGAAAATCAGGTGAATATTTAATTATAGCTAGAATTTCTTCTAGTCTTGGTATGAAGTGTATGTGCACTTTCAAACAAAGTACGCTGACACTTCTGAAAACACCAGGAGTTGAAAGTTGCCTTGAAAACAATTTCAGACCAGATTTGGATTATATTTACTACTTGTTTTCACAAGCAATCACACTGCCTTCAGTCAAACTACGTGGGCCATAACTTACAAGCTGACATAAATCAGAGTACCAGAATTTAGTCCTCAGGTTTGAATTCAGACAGTTGCAAGCTGTTTGTGTTGTTTTCCTTGGGTCACTTAGGTTTACAGCAGCACCACAAACTTCTTCGAGCTCCTCTGTCCTGCTTACTGCTTTTGGTTTTGTGAACCACTTTTTTTGTCTGCATCTACATTATTTTGGCTTTTATTTTCTAGAGAAAATGGGGAAAGGGCCCCAAGCATCCTCAGACAATCCTAATTTATCCAGTTATTAGCTCACTCTCTACGTTACGTGAGTGGCACAATGTTATCTTGGCCACATCCATAGATTCGAGTTTTACACTATCACCTGGAGAACTAAGGGGGGAGGCAAAAAATCAGGCAAGGCATTATTGCTCATTCCTATGCAGCAGGACTGGGTGGTTGTTTAATTTTGCTTTGGAAAGAGCTAGAAGACTTTTTATTGCCAAGAATTCTTCAGATGAAGTCTTCATAGTTTTTCACACACACACATATGTATAAAGTGAAATAAAGTACACAGCTCTTCGAGCAACAGCTGTGTAAAATATTTTCCTAGGGAAATCTTCTTCAACATCTCATTTCTATATCCTGTGGGCTGTAAGTCAACACAGCTTCCCTCAAAATACGTATTAATTTTATGATATAAGAGGTAATATAGAAAAAGCCTTGAATGTTTTAAGTACCTTTGAATAGTTTCTTCCATTTCTCACATTAAGTCCAGACGGCTTGCAACTATGAACGGCTTTTACCTCATAACATTTTGAGTTATTTATTGTTGTGTTCCACTTTACAACCGAGGAGCCAAGAAACAGAAATTAAACTACTAAACAACGTGCAGAATCAAAAAGCTGTGGCAGATCGGGCAGCAGAATCCAATTTTCCATTCTGGCCCAGGGCTCGACTCCCTCGAAACAAAACGTGCACCCAGCCCCGAGCCGGGTACTGCAGTGGGAAAACCTGCGTTTCTGTGCTCGGCCCGGGGAAGTTCGTGGCTCAGTCCGTCGCTGCGCCGGTTCGTTCCGCACAGTGCGGTTCGTTCCGCGCCGTGGCGGACACGCCGCGCTTCGCTGGGGCGGTTCAGCTCGCGGTTCGAACCGGACACCGAGCGACCTTCTGGCGTCCTTTTAGAGGCTGGCGGCTCGCTGAGCTCCAGCGCGGAGGGGCGAGGGGCGGGTCGGGCTGCGCCCCTGCCCCTCGGGCTTCCGAGCCAAGCCGGGAGGGGAGAACCGAGCCCCCCGGGCACCCTCCGCAACGGGGAGAGCAGCGAATGCCGGGAGAAGGAGCCCTCCCGGGGGCTGCGGGGCGGGACGGGGTCCTACCCGTGCCCCGCTTCTCCCTCATGTGTCCAACATTTAATTTTCTGCGGACCGCTTGCCCTTTGTGAATGGTTACGTGCAAGAGCGAATACCGAATCACAGGACGGGGAACGGAAAAAGCGTTTGGGAAAGGGGCTGGCAATTATTTAGAAGGTTTTGTTTCTTTCGAGAAGCGATTTCACCTACTGCATCTCGTTTCGCAACTGTCAGAGATTGGTTTTCCTCCCCTGGCTCTGGAGCGCGGGGGGTCAGCGGGCTGGAGTCGTTTGCAGGGGATACTCAGCTTGGCTGCAAAGTGTGTTTTCTCGAGACCGCGAGGGCATGACTGGATAATGCTTTGTTAAGAAATCACAGCCCTAACAGATCAAATATCTCAGCCATCTAGACCAAGTCCAAAGCATCACATAGAATCACAGAATCATAGAATCACCAGATTGGAAGAGACCCACAGGATCATCGAGTCCAACCATTCCTACCAAACACTAACCCATGCCCCTCAGCGCCTCGTTCACCGGTCCCTTAAACACCTCCAGGGAAAGAGACTCAACCCCCTCCCTGGACAGCCTGTTCCAGTGCCCAATGACCCTTTCTGTTAAAATTTTTTTTCCTGAAGTTCAGGCTAAATCTCCCCTGGAGGAGCTTGAGGCCATTCCCCCTTGTCCTGTCCCCTGTCACTTGGGAGAAGAGGCCAGCACCTTCCTCACTGCAACCTCCTTTCAAGTAGTAGTAGAGAGCTGCTTGGGGTTTTGTTTGTTTGTTTGTTTTCCCTTTCTGTTGCCCGTAGGATTCTGAGAGGTCTGAGCGAGCTCTTTCCTCGGTGGCCAGTGCTGTTCACTCCCACGTGCAGTCAGGGGTCACCTCGCGTGCCCCGTTGCCGTGAGGAGTGGAGCCCGAGGACCGGCACGGGGAAACTCCGGCGGCCTTCGCAAACAATGTCCCGACCTGAAGTTTAAGGGGTGTTTTACCATATCTACAGCTCTTCATCCTTCCCTAAGTTCTGGCCCTGATTCCAGCGGCAATTTTCCCCTCTAAACGTTTCCGCTGAGGGCCTGGGGGATCCGGACCGACCGCGCGGAGCGCACGGGAAAAGCCGCGCTCCGGCCGGGCCCGGGCGGGCCGGGGCCGCGCTGCAGGTTCCCTTTTCTTTAGCAGCTTTCAGGATTGATTGGAAGCCGCTCCGCAGCCAAGGATTCCGATGTCATCTTCAATTAACAGGGAACAATTAGCGCAGTGATTACCCTGGCTCCAAGGTCTACGCATCAGAGGAGATGAAACAGCCTCGCGCAGCTCCCCGGTTCCCAGCCGAAGCCGCTCCGCAAGCGGCCCCAGAGGAGGAGCCGGGGGAGGGACGGGGGCGCGGGGCGGGGGGCGCTTCCCCGCGGATCCCGGAGGCTCGAACTTGGGCGGAGGGGAGAGAGCTCCGAGCCCAAACCGGAGCGTTTGTTGGAAGGAGAGGCCCGGACCCCTCTCCCGGCTCCCCACTTGGCGGGATGCACCGTGCGCGGCTCTTGCTCCCCACGCCCTTCGTTCATCGTTACCGTCCGTGAGGACAGTAAAGTTTCGCTAAAATAACTTTCAGAATCGGGAGCTCGCTGGTTCGGGTTTACCTTTGCTGCTTTCGTCTTCCATCTCATGAAAGGCAGCTTAAACTTCTTGGTCATACCCGAAACTGCTTCACCTCTGGCCCCTAGCGCTGGGCGGCTGGGCACTTCGGGTGCTTAATCGACTGGAGTTAGGGAAGAAATTTAATAGAGGGCAACCCTTGTTCCTTCCCTGCCGTTGAAAGAGGAGAAACTGTCCTGCTGGATTACTTTTGTTAGGGCTTAGTTACGGGGAACAACATTTATTCGTTGGCCTCATGTACGGTTTGATCGTTTATGTGCCGGTAAAACGGGATTATTTAGCCTGAAGAACAGATTTATATAAACTGAATATCTATATCAAGTTATGTGCATACTGCACCGGCATTGTAGGAGCTATATACTATGAATTTTATTGTATTTTTTTTGTTCCTATCCATTTGGCTACTTCTGATTCGTGGCCTAAGTGGTGAAGTGCCTTTTGCTAATAAAAAACAACTAGCGATAACACCATCCCTGAGGTTCTTACAGAAAAAGAATGTTGTGGTTCTGGGGTTGGGATTATTTTTTTCTTTCCTTTTTTCTTTTCTTTACCCTGGGAAGCGGCTAAATTCGGGTGTTTGACACTAGCAGGCCTGGCCAGGCTTTGCGAGGGGCCGCTGCTGCCTCTCTTTAGCGCCCGCAGGGCTGTTTGTTCGGTTTCCCAGCGGTTAAGCGGGCCCCGGCCTGGCTGTTACCCACGCGCCGCCCGGCCCGGGGGGGGAGCCCGAAACGCTCTTTTCGGAGGAGCGGGAGGGAGCTTCGGCGCGTGTTTCCCACCTGAGTTGTAGCTGACGATGTCCACTCCCAGGGCCGGGCTCTTCCTTTTCCTCGGCCTCCCCTTCTGGACGGTGCCGGTGCCGTTGAAGTAAGGCAGGGCCAGCCCCCCGCTCTTGGCCGACAGCTCGGTGTAGCTCAGCTGGGGGGGGTATTCTCCTTGCAAAAGGGACTCGAAGTGGGCCCTGCAGTAAACCAGGTTGTCCTTCATGCCGAAGTGATCGCCCGTGGTCAGAGTCTTGTTGCAGGTGGTGCAGGTGAAGCAGCTCAGGTGATAAACCGACTCCCTGGCTCTCATGACCATTTCGGAGGCCGAGATCCCAAGGTGGCAGCGGGCACATCTCTGCACGGAGAACCTTCTGAAGGAAACGGGAAAGCGGGCATCAGCTGCAAAGGTAAAGGCAGAACATGCCCCGGGGCCGCCCGCCTGGAGCGGCGGGGGGACCGCGGCTCTGGGGGGGAAGGGGACGGGACGGGGGGGGCAGGATCAGTCCCCGGGGGAGAGGCGGCGAGCTGCGGGCATGGAGCCCCGCGCCGGGGCCGGGGGGGGGGAGAGCAGAGGCTGCCCCTTCGCCCCCGGCCCGTCCCCCCGTTCTCAGACGCGAGAGGCTTCTCGGAGGGGACGCGTTTGTAGGATTAAGGAATCGCTGACTGCGAAAAGCTACCTCTGGAAGCCCGTGCAGAGCAAAGAGCGCTTCGGCTCGCAATACGTTGTGAGGGAACGTGCTTTGGAACCTAGGGGGGCTGATTGCTGTACCTGTAGTAATCCTCCTTGCAGTAAATACTGCCGTCCTTGGCAAAGCAGGTGAGTTCTGACTCCAAAGCCAGTTTACATTCACAGCACTTAAGACACCTGAGGTGCCATTGTTTGTCAACAGCCAGCAGGTAATATCTGTCTGAGATCTTCCCTCCACAACCAGCACACAAAGCAGGCTTCTCGGGGCTCATGGGGGGCATGTTCTGCAAAACAACCACACCACAAGGGGATAAGACAGGGAGAGAAAGGCAGGCGGGGGGCACGCGGTCCTGTGCTTGCACACAGCGGCTGCTCTCCGGGACGGAACCGCCTGCTCCCGGCGGGAAGTTTGAGGGGGAAACGGGACCGCTCCCTTTTCGTGTTTATCCCATTAAAACGCCCCTAACGATCTAATGTCATTTCAATACGTGAAGCCAACCGATTAGGCCTCAGTAAGAAAAGCAGAGCCCGTTCTTTTCGGAGGTCCCGAAGCTGAAGCCTGTGGCTTCCCTGGTACTTCGCCGTTTTAATTTTAGGACGCTCCACAAGAGCAGCAATTTAAAGTAGGAAAGTATCGGTTTGCTGCAGCAAAAGTTTATGGCAGAGGGTACAGGCTTGCACTCATTTTCTGGTAAATTTTCAGGCACGCTTAAACCAGCCCAATTCCCGTCTCCAAAGGAAAACAGGATTTTGAAAACAGAAGTAAGAGAAAGGAGACAGGTGAACAGTGTAAAGAGCAGCTAACGCTAACTCTGAGCACCCCGGCCAGGGACGCGGGCGCGGGGGGGGCACAGGCTGCCTTCAGCATCTCCTCATCAGCAAACTTCTGCAAGTTCTCATTCATCTGCTCCCCACGAGGAGTGTCGCTCGGGACAAAGGGAGATGGAGGGACGGCGGAGACAAAAGCTCTGCCGGGAAACCTGGGGCAGCGTTTGCTGATAAAGTAACCGGGGGAGGGGGGGGAATCCCGAACATCTTGTTCTAAAGTCACGGCTGTTTTAAAATGGCAATTCACTTTCCAATCTGAAGTTGCCTTCCTCGCTCCCTCTTTTTCTGCAGCGATTGAAAAGGCGAGTTGAATTTACATTGCAAATCCTCATATAACAAAGCAGGAGTTTATTTAAGAGAAGGGGGAAGGACCCTACGGCTCAAAGCCTTAAAGCCGTTTTCCAGGCCGTTACTTTCTGTGCGGAACCTTTCTCGCTATCTGCGGAAGCCCTACAAGTTGGAGAAAGGGAGATCTCGCTTTGCACAAAACACAGCGTGACACTCGCTTTCTCCGCGTTTGTGAAGATTTTGGTCCTTCGGCTAATAGAGAAGTTAGTGCTCAGCAAAGCAGCCGCCGAGCACAACGTTCAGAAGGAGAGGTGCCTCAATCCAACGCTTCAAACAAAAAAAGGGTTACGAAAAGTAAGCAACTGCGGTTTGCGGTTTAATTTAGGAGGTGCCAGGAGTGCAAACAAAGTAAAACACACCTCAGGAACTCCAGCTGTAGCCGTGCTGGGACGAGCCGAGCAGGGGCAAAGGCTGCTTCTCAAGGACTGGAAAAGAGTCCGCGTTAGGATTTAAAATATTTTTCCCCCTTACTCTAGAGAGAACAGGCTACGATTAGACAAATGTATAACTGAGCCTGGCCAGCACAGCACCCAGCGTTACGGGTGGGTTTGCAGGGAGCCTCGGAAGGGGCTCTACAAGCAGGGGGTGGCAGGGAAGGGGCAGGGGGAAGCTGCGTCTTTCTCTCCCCTAAAGCCAGGTGCTGTCCTGCCGCAGGTCCGTCCTTGCAAGGGTTCTTTTTCAAAGAGTGTCAGCTCCTTTCTTACCGTTTCTCGGCCGTTCATCTGTCCCCCTTTGGTCAGGCGGGACTCGGTCTTGGATCGCCTCTCCATCTCCTCCATGATTCCTTGAATATGGCCTCCAGAGATCCCGTGGAAAAGCATGGCTGGGGGACGGAAAGGACAAGTATTTTCTTCTGCTCTGCACCCCACTATTTCCATATACAGACCCCAGAGTCTCTAGATCATCCAAAATGTTTACACCGAGGCGCACAGCGCAGGGAGGGAGGTTTGCAATAGAAGCGTCTCTTTGCGCAAGCACCGAGGGCTTCCTGAAGATGTGCAGAAAACAAACAAGGGGGAGAAAATGTAATAATAATTATTTTTAAAAAATAAAATAATAAAAGCGAGCAAAAGGATCTGTTACTGCTCTGGAGAGCTGGGGCTCCTGACCGGAGAGACTTAGACCTGGGGCAGTAGAATCGGTCGGGGGAAGATATAGTTTTGAATACAAAGAAAGCAAAAAGAAGTGCTATTTTCAGCAGTCCCTGGTTGCTTTAAAGTTCCCAGTGCCTGTAGGTTGGATTTGGGACTGCTGCTTTCCGGAGCTCTGTCCAATTTGTTAAGAGACTAAAGCCAGCCCATTTTTGATAATTTAGTAGGAGGAGTTCTCTCCCTCGAGCTGCCGCTGATTTTTATTCAGACAACAAAGACCTGTCATACTCCCCTCAACCCCTAGTGATGGGCAAGAGCGACAAACACCGCGGCCGGGGCTGGGGGTGGGGTGGGTTTATCACCTCCCCCAAACGCCGAGTCCCGCGAGTCGGCGGCGACGGCGCCTGCGAGGGGCCCGGGGGCCGCTCCGCTCCCCGGTGCCTCGGGCCGGACCCGCGCGGGACGCGGAGCGGGGGGAGAAGCGCCGATGCGGGACGGGGCGGCCGGACCGCTCCCCGCGCCCCGGAGGCGGCTGAGGGGGCGGCGGGCGGGGACTCGGGGAGGCTCCGCTGCCGCCGGGGAGCGTCCCCCTGGGGATGGCACCCCCGGTACCCCCGGCGCGGCCCCGGACCCCCGCGGGGAGCTGAGCGGAGCGGCTCGGGGCCGCCCTCGCCCTCTCCCCGGCCGCGGTCGGTGCGTGCGGGGGACGCGGGGCGCTGCGTGATGCGCTCCTTCCCGGCCAATCTCGCTCCCGCTGCTCCCCCACTCCCCTCCTTTCCCCCTTTTCCTACTTACTTCTCACAGCACTCTTCCCTGCCTTTCCCTGGAACAGCTGCCGCCTGTTTCCTGACACCTCGATCCCTACTGAAGGATCTTCCTGGCGGCGGCTCCGCGCTCCCTGTTCCCCGGGGGACGCTCCGCACCAAACCCGAGCGCGACTAGTGAAAGAAGGACCCCAGCCCCCGCTTCCTTCCCACAGCATCCCGGAGGCATCCTCGGGGGCTGCTCGAGTCACCTCTTCCATGTAACCCAAGATTCAGGCAGCCAGTTTCCTCCCTTCTCTTTCCCCCTAAGTAGCTAAAATTAATGTTATTTGCAGATTGAATGTTGCTACATTCCTCCGAGTGCCAGAATACAGCTCATAAAACACAATTTCACACAAAGATGAAGTCAATCAAGTGAAATAAGCCGGGATTTTTTTCTCTTTTGGCACACTAGACCCTGGACAGCAGGGCTGCTATTTACTGTAAGTAATGTAATTAGCCCTTTTGGATGGAAATCAATGCGTTGTATGTGTGTGTGCGTTTTAATAAAAGTAATAGCTATAAAACTGAAGAGACTCAAAGGGGTAAGGGAATCTCCCTTCAAACGGGTAGATCCCTGCACAAACCGTAGTCTCTAGCACAGGAGAGTTTAAAACAAAAAAAAAAAAAAGCGGAGTGGGGGGAGGAGGGCGACGGAAGAAAAAAAAGAATGTGTGTAGGGAAGGAGGAGGGAGAGACATAGGCTTTCCTTGGAGAAAACAAGTCAATTAGCACAACAAGCCATCGGGAAAAAAATAAACAAGGTGATTCAGTCCGGGCTACGGGAGCTGTTTGCTCGGGATCCCGCCGTCCTTCCCGCCGTCCCGGGGACGGGAGAGGCTCCTTCCTTCTCCCCCGGGTCCCGCCGTGGCAGAGTGGCCGGCGGAGCTGCCGAGGGCTGCCACCCCACCGGGGGGACGGGAGCCGGCGGGCAGGAGCCGGGCCCGGGGGGCAGGAGCGGGGGGGCAGGAGCCGGGGCAGGGGGGGCAGGAGCCGGGGGGGCAGGAGCCGGGGCAGGGGGGGCAGGAGCCGGGGGGCAGGAGCCGGGGCCCGGGGGGGGCAGGAGCCGGGGCCCGGGGGGGGCAGGAGCCGGGGCCCGGGGGGGGCAGGAGCTGGGCCCGGGGGGGGCAGGAGCTGGGCCCGGGGGGGCAGGAGCCGGGGCCCGGGGGGGGCAGGACCTGGGCCCGGGGGGGGCAGGAGCCGGGGCCCGGGGGGGCAGGAGCCGGGGCCCGGGGGGGCAGGAGCCGGGGCCCGGGGGGGGCAGGAGCCGGGGCCCGGGGGGGGCAGGAGCCGGGGCCCGGGGGGGGCAGGAGCCGGGGCCCGGGGGGGCAGGAGCCGGGGCCGGGGCTCGGGCGGCGGCGCAGCGGGAGGGGGTTAACCCCCTGCGGGAGCGCTCGCTCCCCGCACGCCCCGAGTCGCAGCCGCTGGGTGAGGGGCTGCAGCGGCTGCTGCGGGCAGAGGTGAACAGATCTCACCTGGAGACTATTTCTAATGATTGCCGTACAATCTTTCCACTCCATCGGCACGTTCACGGTCTGAGTTTGGTTGTTTTTTTTCCTTTGAAGGATATGTTCCTTTATTCCTGTCCAGATATGTTGTCAGGGGTAACTCGCCCTGCCTCAGGCTCGCGTTGCGCCTGCTCTCCTGGGAACTGCCCGCACGCCCCATAGCGCCCGTCTTCTCAGAGACTCCCCGCGGACCCCTCGGGAGCGGCCCCGGCCGGGCTGAGGACGGACAAACTCATCGCGCCCTCTGGGAGCAGAGGAGGCGTCGGGGGAGCCCGGCGGGTCCCTGCTGCCGCCTCGGGCCCTGCGGGTGCGGGCACCGCTCCCCTCGGCTCCCCCCGACGTGCGCTGCTCACCCACGCGGCACCGGCAGGTGCAGCCGCGAAGCGCCGGTCCGAGCCGGAGACACCGCAAATATTGTTTGTTAAACCCCCATCTCGGCAGTAGCTCGACGGCGCCGTTAGGAATAATTGGGCAGAGTCATAACGAAACTCAGAAATGACTAAAGCTCCTCAGGTTGGGCACGCTTAATTAATTAGAGGGTCCTTTCTTTCTGCTCCATCAGGTACTGTTAAGGATACGCTACTGGCTGCTGCAGCTCCAGTAAAGGAGGCCGGGGCTTTCCAAGGCGTTTTCTGATTAACATCTTAATGCTGGCAGACCAATTCTTACCTAAAGGGACACTAAAAGTTTGTCGCTAGCGTGAATCGTGACTTCTCCATTTCCAAAGCGCCTGTAGGACATCAAGGTAAATCTATTTCAATGCTCCCGAGCTCTCAGCCCTCGCCGCAGACGGGAGCCGCGCCGCTCCAGGCAGGCTGCTAGCGGGGTTGCCACTATAGCAGGAGGGTCCCTACACAGTTCTGCTGGTTTGCTTGGAGAGGGGAGCTCACAAGACAACACAACAAGGCGTCTAAAATCCAACTCTACCAGTTTATCCGTTGGGGATCCGTTTACATTAGCACTTCGCCTCTGACCGCGGCTTCGCAGCGCAGGGCGCTCTTATCTCCTTTGGCATTTTGGGAAGGGTCTCTGACGGCTGGTGTGCGGAATGTTTTAGGGCCCTACCAGGCGCTGCCGGCGTTTCCCTTTCTGTGAGGCTGCACCCGGGCCCCCCGAGGTGATGAGCACGAGGGGGAATTCACGGCCACAGGTACAACGCTGGCCCTGCCGCTGCCCACCCCGGGCTGACCCCGGCCCGCCGGAGCCCTTTCTACCTTCCTAATTAGCGGATCACAGCGTGCGGGCTCCGGGATCCGCTCCGCCGCGGAGCCCTTGCTCTCCCTGGCCAGGGGCTACGGGCTAAAGCCCATCCCAGCGTGAACGAGACCGAGCTTAGTCCTGAGGATTCAGGGCAAGGTCTGCACGCAAATTAATAATTGACCAACAATAATTAGAGGAAAGGGGAGGGCGTTCGGGCGGGGGTGGGGAGTTCTTTGAGCAGAAAGGCTCCAGGCTCAGCCCCCGGGGGCCCGGGCAGGAGCCGCACGCCGAGCCCGCCAGGTACCGGCATCCGCGGGCGCTCGAGCCTCTCCGGGAATTTAAACGGAGCGGAGACACCGGCAGCAGGACCGGGAGCCCGCTGCCTGCGAGTCGGCTGGTAAACCAGGTCTGTTTTTAAAGCCTGGTCTATTTGTAGAGGCTGATGCCCCGTTTTCTGCTCTACGAGGCTGCGGCGGGGCAGGGCGCTGTTGGCGAGCAGCCTCCTCTCCCCGGGCAGCCCCGGCTGGTGCGAGGTACCTGGACACCAAGGGCATCCGAGCAGAGTTGCACCTCTCGGCGACGGCATCACATGTAGCTGGTGTATTTTGCAGCACTGACGTGGGTTGCATTTTTGTTTATTTTTTTTTTTTATAAAAAAAAAAAAGGGCCGACACAGTTTAAAGTTTTACCCTCACCGTCTTTTTCTGGCCTCGAGTCCTCTCGAGTGCAGCACCGCAGATCAACTTTGGGGTTATTGCGATAGAGAAATGGGGAAAGGGGCTGCCTGGCAGCCCTGGCTGCGCAGTGCCAGGCGCCTCTTGAACCGTAAATATCATCGAATGAAAAACCACAAACCTCCAGCGTGCTTGCACCTCCCGGTAATCTGAAAACATGTAAATTAAGACACGTATTCATTTGCTTAAGGAGATGATATTTAAATAATAAACGATTGGGTGCTTGGCATAGTAATCCCAGACACACATCTCCGTACCGAGCTCTGTGAGTGACCACGAACAAGCGATCACACAGCCAGAAGAAAGCAAGAGAGGCAGATTATTGTCTAACACGAAACTGTTCACCGCCAAGGACCTCAGCATTGTTAGCTTCTTAGTTGTCTGATATTAACCTTAATCGTATTTGCATTCCGGTTGTAATCAAGCCGGTGGAAATTATCATATTTTGCTGCTTTTGCAAAAGACTCCTTTACAGGCTAGATTCAGAGACAGGTGAGAAAAAGCCATTCCGTTAAAGGAAAAAAAAAAAGAAAGAAAGAAATAAACCAAGCTCCTTCCCTCCCTCCCTCCTTTCCTCTTTCTTCTATTGAGCTGAGTTGTTCAGTCTTCCCAGGCTGCTATTTTTCTAGATTAAAACACAGATGCACCAAATGTTGTCTGCGAATACACCTGGGGAAACAACCACCATTCTGTGTTGTTTTTTTTTTTTTTAAAAAACCCCAAAACAACAATCCGCCACGCCAAAGAAACACCCCGCAAATGACATCCGAGAGCTCTAAATAGCTGCATTGCTACTAAAGAGCCATGCAGGAGCTTACCTTGAGACCTTAGAAGCTTCTTCCAAAATTGTACCCTCCTTAATGAGTGATGAGGGATGGGGTTTGGATGGAGAAGAAACGCAATGATCTAGCCAGTAGATGGAGGTTGTTCCTTGTTTCTAGCAGAGGATCCCTATGTTAATTAAAATAAACAAGCTGCTTGGTGGAAAGATTTTTTTTTTTCCTCCTTCTCCCTTCCTCCCTCCCTCTACATAGCCTCTAATGTAGAATTGACGTGAATTTCTAACCTCCGACCTCTCAGCAACATCCATTTATACCTGCCTTTTCTTTTCTGTTTGTTTCGAAATATTTTCCAAAACAAGATACATAAATAAAGAAGAAGCATGAATGAAAGCAAAAATAAATCCCACCTCTCAATTTTGGCTGGTTCGCTGGGTTTTCTTGATTAGCTGTCTCAGCTCCTCTGTAATCAGGTGAGGTGTTAATGGGGAGCTGGTTGTAAATAAAACTAATAAAGCAAAGAACATATTAGGAAATTAAAAAAAGGCAAGAACTGAGAGGCTGCTAAAAATATTGTCGTGAGCTGAGCGTTTCCCCATCATGCCGGTTTTTTTCGTTCTGTGCTTATTCACAGCTGAGCAGCAAACCCCGTGTTGTTGCCTTCTCTCCACATTTTTTTTTTTTTTTTTTCAAATCGCACTGAACCAGCCACGGACCGCATCAAACCTTCCCACTTTCATAAAAAAGCCTCTCAAATGGAGCCGCTAAACAGCAAACTTCAGCCTGATGTGATGTGATATGATATACGGATTCATGGAGCAACCTCGCTTTGCCAACCCCGATGAAACTGCGCGTTGTCATGCAACACGGCGCAGTCAGACCAGGGATAATTGTAAAAGCGAACCCAATTTAACCCATTAGAATAAAATCAGATGCCAAGATGAATCGGAATCATTGCTTCTTAGGTGACAGTACTGATGACAATTGATCCAGCGGCTCAAAACAACAGAGAAATAGAGGGTCGGGAGTCACGTCTCGCCCTCGGAGCGCCCCCCCCCTCCCCTTCCCCGTTCCCGGGGGACGCGCCGAGCCGGCTCCCGGCCGGGCTGCGAGGGGCTCACAGCGCGGGCCCCGGGAGCTCTTTCTGGAGCAGGAATACCGGAGGATTTCTCGCTTTGGCTTTGTTTGCCTGTTTCTCGTAACTCCGGCGACAGTTGCAGCTCTTCTCCCCCGAGCCGAGCCTCCCTCGAGCGCAGGCGGCCGGCACGGTGACCTGTCCAAGGGGAAGCGGGGGACGCTAGTGACCCTCCCGGGAGCTCCCCGGGACTCGGCCCAGCGCTCACCTGGAGGAGCGGCCGGGGAGGTGTCGGCAGGGGGAGGGGACGCGGGAGCCGCGGGGTGTCCCGGCAGGAGGGGGGGCTCGGGGTGGGCTCGGGGCAGGGGACCCGCCGGCTCCGGCACCGCGAGAGTCCGTCTCGCTCCCGCGGGCTGGATGGCGAGAACGTTTAAAGCGAGGTTTTCATTGAATCCTCCTGCGATTCGGGGGCTCAGAGCCAGCCCGGGCGGCAGCTGCCCTGGGGCAGGATGGACCCGCGAGGCCGCGTCGGCGCCGGGGAGCGGCTGAGCCCGCGGGACTCTCTCTCCCCTCAGTCTCCCTGCGAGCGCGGCCGCCATCTGCGCCGAGGTACAAGAATAAGAACGATTATAATCACCGCGGCTGCTGTTGCTCGGGCTTCGAGGGAAGGTGCGGGGGCCCTGCCGCCCCTGGGCGCTGGAGGAGCCCGGCCCGGGCTGACCCCGCTCCCGGCCCCGTGCGACCGTGCGGCCCGCGGCCGCTTCCCCCGCTCCTCCCGTTACCGTCCAAAGCCCCGCACCCTCCGCGGTTACCGGCGCTCTGATGGGAGCAGGGCGCAGAGGAATAAGCAAACCTTATAATAAGCCACCTGCTGCGTCGCCCCTAACTGATGTTATGCTTTATTTCATTAATACCGCCTCGGCCACAGCGCAACCGGGCCCTGCGTGACCAATTGCCCCCCGGTCCCCAGGCCGGGAGAGGAGGACCCCGAGGCTGGTGGCCCTTCAGCAATGGGTGCGGGGTCTCTGCCCCGGGACCCACCGGGAGAACCTCGCCGTGGGGCCAGGGTCAGCCCGCAGCCTCTGGAGGCGTTTGTGCTGCCTCTCCCCGCGATGACCCCCCTCCCCATCTATTTGCATGCCCACACGAAGCTATATAAACAGCGGGAATAGCCTTATATGTTAAATCACTGTGAGCACGGCTTTACAAGTCATCTCAGATATTTGGGCTCAGCCTGCTCGATGTAGCTTCAACCTACTGACTTGCCAGAGGTTCTTGTGGACCCAGCTCCTAAAATGATGAAAACAGACTTTAGCTCTAAACTGCGCTACTCTCCCATCTGACCAATGTTAATACACAAACGAAATCCATTTGGATGGTTTTTTGTTACCAGGAGGCTGCGCTGACGTTCAAATGATCTAAATCTCAGCATCTGGGAGCCTGTACCAGCACCTTTTCGGGATAAGTTTCAAGACATTTCGTTCAACCAAAGTTGAGGAAGGATCAAAATGGGACACCAAACAACTGACAATAGTTTCCCGTCTAATGAAACTGGCTGCTTCATTTGAAAGTACACAAATGAAAAAGAAAAAAAAAAAGCCTTTCCGTTTACTACAGCCCCTACGGGTAACCCCACAACCTTCCAGCCGAGGTCCATCTCGGAGCTGCCATGTAGCACCAGGATGTCCCCCGGTCCCCCGGCTGGCAGAGCGCTCCGTGGGCAGCGGGGAGAGGAGAGCAGCTTCACCTAGGGGACCCTCGCTGGGCTCGGGCTTCCTTAAAGGTTTTTCTGGGCGCAGCAACTCGTTGGCCCCAGGACACGTTATCTAAGTGCCGTTCTTAACGAAGATCCGTGGGAGAAGTTGCGCGAGGTAATAAATAGAATAGCCCGGATATCAATGACTTTAGCAGGAAATAAAGGACTTTCGTGTTAATGGAACCTCTTGGCAAGGTTGCCTCTAAAGTCCGGGAGTGCTCATCACCTCCTGGGTGCTCCTGAATATCCGTAGCGTGCTTTACACTTCACATTATGTTTGCAAACAGAATCCTTTTGTCTTTCAAAGGCTTTTACAAACTTGGACACCAAACAGCCCGATGTTCAATCAAATACAGAGATTTTAAATTATTCAGGAACCCACGCGATTCCGTCGAGCCTTTCTCTCTCCCATCCCCCATCTCAGGGCCGGGGATTTAATCCGGTAATGAGTGTGTCGGGGAGCCCCCTCGGGCCCTGCAGGAAACAACACCCCGCACAGCATCCCAACAACACCCCGCACAACACCCCGCACAGCATCCCAACAATACCCCGCACAGCATCCCAACAACACCCCGCACAACACCCCGCACAGCCCAACACAACGTCCTCCCTCCCTGTCCCTCCTTCCCTCCCAACAGCCGAAACTCCTGGGCACCCCAGTCCTCAATAATTCCTGGCCGAAGCCACGTTAAAGAGAACCGTGGGGTTTTCCTGACTGCGTGCGCTCCTTTCTTAGTCTCTTTAAAGTGAAATCAATTGTGTTATGAGACTGCAACCCGTTACTTGTAGCTCAAAGGAAAGGTAAAGGGAGATCGATAAAGCGGCGTCTAAGACACACGGGCACATCTGGTTCAGCTTGCATCTTATTACAATTAAAACACATTCACTGGGAGCCGGGATCAGGTACAACAACTGCCGGTATTCCGGCAGTGGAAGCCACAAAGAGCTGATGAGCTTCGGTTTGGCAGCCACTCTCGCAGAACGAGAGACATTAATGCTCATACATTAAAAAAATGAGTCGAAGCGCTTCTTTTTGGAGCGGTCTTACACGTGAACTTGTTCATGTGGACGCTGCAGAAGAAATAAAACAAGTCGTTATAACACTATTCAGTAATCAGTATGGAAAAGCCCGACCCTGCTCACAGTTAACAGGAATTGTTAATGATATATAAATCATTTGATCTATTGTGCCCTCCAGACTAAAAGGAAAATAATGGCAACCCCAAGCAAATGGTCCTAATTAGTGTCCAAGAAACCACTTCCTAAATGTCTCCTTCCGACTCATTCCAGTTTGACTGTCCAGAACAATCTTTTGTTCTTAAAGTTCTTTATTTTGTGTGCAACTGCAGAAATATTCCGCATACCGGAGCTCCGAAAATAGCTCATCTGAGGGTTCAGCACAGCACCGGGAGCAGAAGGGAGGAGGAGATGATTCTGGGCACTCGGCGTCTCCTGTAAATATGTCCCGATCATTTAGAAACTTTTTTCCCCAAAGCCTCCGGACAAGTCTCCTTAGAGAAGTACCAAAGGAGATTTCATTAAAAAAAAAAAAAAAAAGCGCAAGTCTTTGCCACCATCCGGACAGCGAAACAAACTTAGGAGAGCAAAAGCTCAACGCGGAGCCAGGACCAAGCCGGGCATGTTCGAGCTGCCTCCCACCGCCCTTCACTCGCACTTTCCACCGCTTGGAAGAGCGATGTTTACGTTAAATACACGGTGGGGTCACCCGTACACACCACACCAGGTGTGGTACCCAGGTGAAGATTCGGGTTCCAGCTGGGGGAGTCACAAGAGCTTGGCCGGTGCGCTCTTGTGGCCTTGATCTTGTCTTCATCGAAAGCAACAAAACTTCCCACTGGAGGCCTGTTTCTTGGATGTACAGAACACAAACTGTTATTTCCCATCAGCTGGAGTACCAGATTCTGACGCTTCGTGAAAATCACCCACCCTTCCACCCAATCCCACATCTTTTGTCACTACTCTATCTCACTACAAAATGTAATTCCTGAAGTTTTAAACACAGTGCTGAAAAGCTGAACTGCGGGAGAGCCAAAACCCATCTTGGGCCTTTCCAACTCATCTTGGTTGGTTTTGGTTTGGGTTTTTATTTGTTTCTTGTTTTGTTGGTTTATATATATAAATATATAAAGGAAAGCTTGCTGGAAACAGGCTTTCTGCAGTGCTGCTTCTCTTCCTAGACGTGATGGACTTGCCAAAGGGAACGGAACTTCTATGAAACGACAGCCAGTTAAATAACTTCTCTGCAGTGCTCTCCACCTCTGCGATATCTTATTTTATCTTTAAGAAATTCCATCAGCGACCTTCTCCTGCCTCAGTTTGTCCAGGACTCCTACAAAGTCACGGTTAAGCTCAGAAGATGGGTCTCCAACTCTTACTACCCCAGAACAAATGATTTTAACCGAGTCTCGGAGCTGGCACATAGGCTGGCGCCGAGAGACTCGGCTCGGTACTCGCTCGGCTGCCTGGGGAGCTGCAGCCTTTGCCTCAACCCCAACCTCGGCAGCCTCTGCCTCTGCCCCATCCTCGGCAGCCTCTGCCTCTCCCCCATCCTCGGCAGCCTCTGCCTCTGCCCCATCCTCGGCAGCCTCTGCCTCTGCCCCATCCTCGGCAGCCTCTGCCCCATCCTCGGCAGCCTCTGCCTCTCCCCCATCCTCGGCAGCCTCTGCCCCATCCTCGGCAGCCTCTGCCTCTCCCCCATCCTCGGCAGCCTCTCCCTCTGCCCCATCCTCGGCAGCCTCTGCCTCTGCCCCATCCTCGGCAGCCTCTCCCTCTCCCCCATCCTCGGCAGCCTCTGCCTCTCCCCCACCCTCGGCAGCCTCTGCCTCTCCCCCATCCTCGGCAGCCTCTGCCTCTCCCCCCATCCTCGGCAGCCTCTGCCTCTCCCCCACCCTCGGCAGCCTCTGCCTCTCCCCCATCCTCGGCAGCCTCTGCCTCTCCCCCCATCCTCGGCAGCCTCTGCCTCTCCCCCCATCCTCAGCAGCCTCTGCCTCTCCCCTACCCTCGGCAGCCTCTGCCTCTCCCCCCATCCTCGGCAGCCTCTGCCTCTGCCCCATCCTCGGCAGCCTCTCCCTCTCCCCCACCCTCGGCAGCCTCTGCCTCTCCCCCATCCTCGGCAGCCTCTGCCTCTCCCCCACCCTCGGCAGCCGCCACCCGGACCCAGGGCGCTGCCGGCCGAAGCTCTTCGCTCCTCGAGGTTTCATGCTCCAGCGAGGCTGATATTACCCTCGTACAACGGCTTCGACGAGGCAGCCTCGCTGGTGATTCGCCATCAGACGCGTTTATAAAGAAACGGCAACGCGTTATTCACGAAGAACTGGCAGACGGGGGCGACTCGGAGAGGTGGTCGCGGCGCTCGCCCCAGCGCTGCCGCCGCCCCGCCGGCCGCCCCCTCGGACACACTGGGGGGGCAAAAGCGCCCTGGGAAGTCGTGGAACACGCACGCCGCTTTCGCTTCGGACGTTTTCCTTCTTTTTTTTTTCTTTTTTATATTTTTATTCGCTATTTCCTTCTCCATTTTCAAATTTCACCTCCTCGAATGTTACTGGCTGAACGCCTCACGCAGCCATCGGAAAGCGTTCGACGCGGTTCACGCTTTCCTAGAGCTGCTTCGCCGAAAGAAGCGTCCCCGCTCCGAGCCTCCGCGCCACAGGGCACCAGCGGCGGCTCCGTCCGCGCCCCGGGCCGTGCCCGCAGCTCAGCCGGTGCCCGGCACGGCGGGGCCGGACCCCGGGGACGCCCCGGGGGATGCCGAGAGCCGGGCCGGGGCGCGGGGCCGGGTGCGGAGTCGCTTCTCGCGCAATGCAAACCGGGTCGTTCCTCCCGCAATGCGAACGGCGCCCTCGCCTCTCGCGCCGAAGCGCCTGGCGGCCGCGCGGGGCTCCCGAAGCCCCCCGGCTCGGCCGCTCCTCGGCTGCTCTCGGGGACGGGGGCGTCGAACGCCGCTGTGCTCCCCGGGGAGGCTGGAGCTGCTGCCGGCGAGGCCGCCCTAGCCGGGGTGAGCTAGGAAGAAGAGTGAGTGCAACCGCGATTTTTGTCTTTTTGACGCCACTTTAAAACGCACGGTCCCCTATTTTATCTCCTCACCCCTCCTCCCTCGCACCAATCTCTACTACCTACTTCTCCCACAACTCTGATGCTAGTTTTCAGCACAATCTCATGATGTTGTGCAAGAAGACGTGCTCCTAACCCTTCAGACTCCTTCTCAAGCCTTCAGCCCGAGTCCCATTCCCATGCACAGAATCACAGAGGCATAAAATGGTTTGGGCTGGAAGAGACTTTAAAGATCATCCAGTTCCACCCTCACCCCAACCACCAAGGACATAGAGACTTTCCACTGGATCAAGTCGCTCTAAGCCCCGTCCAACCTGGTCTTGAACACCTCCAGGGATGGGGCACCCGCGACTTCTCTGGGCAACCATAAAGCCTCTGATAAAGCATTTCTGGTTTCCCTGCCCCAGGCTTCTCAGTCTTGACCCCACTGGATCAGTGTCACTTCAGCCAGGTACCTCCAAAAGCCCAGAGCATGAACTGAGGGGCTCAGGAGTTCTGGTAGAATTGAAGAGTTGCTACTGGGCTGTTTCACTCGGGTTGGTGTCCCCAAACTTTTTGTTCAATCTTTTCTAGTTGCCCACATGGGTTTCGACCTTTTTCTCAAGTGGTGGTCTCAAGGTGACCCTTTCTGGTTCCTCTCCCTGCCTCTTCCAGGGTAGTGATAATCTCTTTACTCTTTTTGTTTGTTTGTTTGTTTGTTTGTTTGTTTGTTTTTGTTTTCCCCAAACATGATGGTTCTCAGGGGACACAGCTGCTCATCAGATGTCCCTTTATTCCTCCTCCATGCTGCGAGTTGGTTCCCTGCCTCAGTAGATGTCTTCCCTCTGTTCTCTCTTACTGAAGTCCAACCCTTGCTGGTTCTGTGTGTAAATCAGACACTTCCCTCTCCCACAAACTCTAAGACCAGCAGGGATTGCAGACAGCATCGGAGAAAAGGCTTCTTGCCACCAGTTCCAGACCCAGAACCATCCAGAAGAAAAATCAGAAGAAAAATTGCAAAGAAAGTCATACTTTACCCTGAATCTGAGTGTTACTACTGAAATGCAATCATCAGAGAATTTAGCTGCATATTTTCAGCAGGTATTGCAGGATACAGAGGTACAAGCGTAGGGTGGTTTGTTACAGTTTATGACTTGGCCAAATTAGGATACATTTTCACTTATTTGGCAAAAGTCGCGCTCCCGACACACAGAACTAGCACGCTGTCTTCCTGCCAAACACGTTGCTGCTCCAGGGAAGGGGACAGAAGCATTGTTTCAAGTTATTGCAACTATTAATGTGAACACAACAAAATGTTTTTTTTCACAGCCATATCTACTTGTAAGAAAATTTGCAAAGTGCTTACCCTAAAGAAAGCGGAGTCTGGAAAATAAAAGCTTAATTTATTAAAGATGGTGCAGCTCTAAGGAGCTGAAAACAAGGGCGATGTAGGGCAACTTTACAGGTAGCGAGATACTGGCTCCACCTATGAATTTATAAGAAGTGTATTGTTCAGTGGCTGTGAATAGCTATAAATAATTTTCCTTAGGACTGAGTAACAGAATCAAATTGGTTTCAAGCACTTAATTTTATTTATAAATTCATGTCATGTTCTGTGTGGTGCTTTGCAGGATCTAAAAATGTGTGCAAATATTGTGCCTAATCTGGAAACTTATTTTCTTTTCTAGGACTGTTGTGATTTGTTTGATGTATGTATTATCAGTCTAGTTCATATTTCATATAAATACTCCATCCACTGGAGCTCACATTCCATAAAATTATTTCCTTATCACTGACCTCTGGAAAAATCAAGGAAATTGTCAGCTAAGCCAATGGTATAATCTGAATTTACTTGACTTTTACATCTTCACTTATAAATGACGGTGCAGGTTGCCTGATGCTGTCATGGATTTTGCCTCAAACTACTCAGTCACCTCATCAATATAAATCCTGATGCACCACAATGAAAGAAGAAGCCTGGCTTTCTGATGCCACAGCCCCACAGACGTCCTTTGGAAATCCTGCACCTAACTTCAGTGCACACGTCTAGTTTTTAACAGCCCTAGAGAGGCCCTCGATTTATTAAAAAAAAAAAAAAAAAGTGGTATTCAGGATAAGTATTGCAGCTGAGTTTGGATAATGAGGAGAAGATTGAAAGACATCTAGATCAGGGAGTGTAGATGGAGTATTGAGTGACAAGTACTTATTTTGTTCTTATAGCTGAAGTTGGTGGTTTATGCAGTTTAGCGGTTCCAATCATAACAACAAATAATAATATAAGAAAGTCTGTACATACTAAAAGGTCAAAACCTGAAGATATGTTGGTTTCCCAGCCAAGTAGCCTATTTTATAGGAGGTGAGCTATACATAAAAGTTAAATGAATGCAGTAAAACTACTCTTGGTTTTGCAGGTGTTGGTCACAGTCCTGTAATCCTTGTAGGATTCTACTTCAGTAACAGTTTGACAAACTCTCAATTTTCAATGAAAAACCGCATTTTTAAAAAAAAAACAACAAGGAGCCAGTTTTATTCACTTATTCCAAATCACCAAACCTCTACTTTTTGAGAAGGTAAAAAAAAGGATTGTCAGGTAAGGCCCGTACTGGTCCATTTGTCCAGAAATATCTGCAGGTGCAAGTAAATTGCTTATTTTCAGAGATGATCTGTAACTATATTCTTGAGGTACTGAGCAGGCTCTGACTGAGCAGTGCTGGCTTTGCTTGTTACAGACAGGAAGGCCTAGACACGTGAAGGCAGAACGTCCTATTTCAGGCTTTAGCTGTTCCTTCATCAAAAACATGTGGAGGAGAGTGCTTCGATAACAAGTATATTTTTTA
Source organism: Clamator glandarius (assembly GCA_033459285.1). Taxonomy (NCBI): domain Eukaryota; kingdom Metazoa; phylum Chordata; class Aves; order Cuculiformes; family Cuculidae; genus Clamator; species Clamator glandarius. The sequence goes on from JAUNZM010000040.1 coordinate 270,357, forward strand.
GTGACTGAGCTTGAGGAAGAGGGTCATGATAAGAATCAGAACTCTATTTCAGTGGAAAGATGTGACTGAGATTTTTTTCTCACCTGATGGTATCTTCCATTTGGTTTATGTGGCTGCATATAATGAGATATTTAGGGCATTGAGAAGTGGCCTGTACAAAAGATTGCAATAGCTGTTGTGTGCCTGGAGACTATCAGAGACTAAACTTTCTGTTGCAGTCTACAGAGTCCACTGAGATGATGGGAATTTTTCATGAGACTGTGTGGAATTAAATCTTAAAAAATGTTGAGTTTCCTTAGCTGCAGAATGCAGTACCTCTACAACACATTTTCAGAGCAGTGGGAATGAGTGCCCCTTATCAAGAAAAGTGTCCCCTCTGCAGTCTCTATTCAGGCATGTTCATGAAAATACACCTTGCTTTGCCACTGGTTACCTCCGCAAAGAACCCAGGAAACTGGTGTTTGTAAGAGCACTATGTAATCCTGGGGAACGTTTAGTAAATTCTTTGAGCTGGCAGCTCAGGGTGCCATTGTCGCTCAGAGCTGATGGTATGGGTTATGTAGTCACTAAGTGTGTGGTGTTATGCTGTGATTGGTGCTTCTTTATGGGCTTTCTATGCATATGACTCATGAGCCATAGTACTAAACATTTTTACCTACTTTTCTTGTGGTCCAGTTACTTTCCCCTTGTTTGGCAGCCCTTCCAATACAGCAGTCCCTATATAAGGACATGTTGCATGTCATTCAACCTTCTCCTCTGGATGTTAGAAAAGTTTCAACCCTGAATAATAGGAGCTCTTCTTACAGCTTTGCAATTTACTTAGTAAAGCCTGTTCCTTTCTAGGGGCTGGCACTAATTTCCTTCTGTATTTTTTCCTGTGTTGTATGGAACATAAATGAGTATTTTTTAAAATCATAATTACAGACAGAAAGCCATCTGTGGCAGACATTTGGAGACTATACAATGTATCTTATTGAGCATCTTTTAATAGACTCTGCTTTTTGGTATGGACTAACCTTCCTTTGGAGAGAATGAGAAATTTTTGTGAAGTGTTTTTTAGTGATCTTTCTCACATTCTTAGCTGTCTATGCTAGATAATACAGTCAGCTGCAAGCTTAGCAATGGCATTTATTTTTAAATCCAGAAAGGAAAATAGCCTTTTACTTTCTACATCCTGATATATTAAAATGCATGTTATATTGCTAAACAGAGCATATCTGCTTTTGGTAAAGAAACTATGTTGGTACACGTACTACCACATGGCATGGCGCCATTAGGACATCTGAGCACAGTAACAACAAAGAAATTAAAGAGCATACAGTTGATGTACACCTTAGCTTTGTTTAAGATTGATTGTCTCTGCTACTATGTGACTCTTGTTGCTCTCCTGGTGTTCCTCACATCACCATTGTGCTCTTAGCCAAAGGAAAAATCAGGTGATTATGCAATTACAAGAACTTGATGTCTGCTCATTCTCCTTCACTCTATCATGATGAAAGGTAATCTTAGCAGAATTGAGAATCAAGTTTTGAATACCATCTGAGGTCATCTAACTATTAGATATAAATCTTCTGCACATCTCTCACAAAAGTCCAGTGCCTACAATGTATTTTGAGGTCTAGGAAACTAGGAAAAGGGAGAATACCAAAACTCTAGTAAGAAGTCTCAGTATCTGGGACATCTCAGGGATCTGAGAAATTGTAGTGTAAAATTCTCCTTAGCAGTAACAACCACTGCAATTTTTACAGCGAGAAAGCAAGAAAAGAAAGAGCATAATCGGGAGACTGACACTGGATACATGGTTACTGCTGTGCCTTTTCCTTTTCTTTATTTTTTCTTGTGTTATGTAAGCTTATTTCCGTTGTCATTTAAATTGATGTACATTTATGGTACTTAACTATTAACAGGTAAATATAATTTTTAGATAAAAGAGTAGCTAATGAATCAGAAGCATTCATTCAACAGTTGGCAGTTGCAGTAACTTGCTGTTATGTATTGCACGTGCAACCACCAACATACAAAATTATAGTATCAATATCAGATAATTAAAATGCTGTATATGGTAGCATTTAACACAAAAGGGCTGATTTACTTTAGCCTGTGTTGTCCCCTGTGATTCACTGCTTTTTCTCTAGCACATATGAAGGGAGTCCATGGCAAGGACTAGCATTAGCATTAAAAGAGTTGGCAATTTTGTTTGTATAAGGAATACAGGAATGTAACGGGCTCTGCTTGAGGAGCATGTGTCTTTCCTCTGCAAAATGGATGAAGATCATGTTCTTTCATAGAAAAAAAAGGATCATAATCTTCTAAAACTATTTTTTAAGGATTGTAAATAAAACCACAAATTAAATATTTAGGAGCACTTGTAGAAGACCAACAGTTACTATATAGTTTTAGCTCCAAGAAAGAAAAGATACACAACTTCATAGGTTTCATAGTTTTTCCTAGAGCAAAATATATTAAGCTAGTAATTTAAACTAATAAAAAATTAAGGTGAACATAAACTAATTCAGTCTACTTTAAACTAGCATTGAACTTTTTGTTCTCTTCATTTGTGACTTTAGGAAGCAGTCAGAACAAAACAGTATTCATGTAATACATTGGCAAATAAAGAATGATATAATTGTATTTGTGGTATAAGGGGATTCTGTTAGGACTGATTTCTGGCAAGCTGGAAAGTTCACTTAGTGCTGCATTTATTACAGCACCACTAAAAAGAGCAAATTAGAGTGGTGCATAATCTGTGTAATCTAGAATCTGTTGGTTGAAGCCACCCTGCTGGTGCTTACAAAGATTGTATGCATGTTTGTTCACAGATCCCTTTCATCCCTGCGAAGTAGGAGGAGGGAGTATCCTATCATGCCTCTGTACTGAAAGTTTTATTACCTTTCTTCTATTGCGCCCTATGGACACCAAGAAATACATTTTTAGCACCACAGTTCAAGGGGTGATGGTACTGGTGGAAGCTCCAGTGAAAAAGGACATTGATACTGTGTTGTTTTTACCCCAAACTATAGATACAAACCACCTCGTGTATATGGCAGAAATTCACAATTACTTGGATCAAGGCACATATTGAGTAAGATGGTGAAGAATTTCCTATAGGAGCAAATGCACATGGATTAGCTAATTTCAACAGTAGGAATGTACCGGGGAAAGCACCAAGAGGGTTTTAATCTATATCTTTATCCCGAACATGAGTAAGTGCATATGAAGTACATTTGACAGCTGGAAGGAGTAGAACTTACTGTCCAGTCCCTGAGGGCAGGAACAAGCCTTAATGCCCTGAGCTACCCCACCCTGCCCATGGGCTCAGGCTCTATTTAAGCTCAGCCAGGGGCTGTTAGTTTCCATTCTGTGTGTGGGTGTGGTGGTTTTCAAAGCTTACTGCTGTCCCTCTGCTTGGCTGTGGGTCCGGCTGATCCAGCTGCTGATTACCTGCTCCACCCCAAAGACCCTGCCTGGCCACGGACTGCAACCCTCCGCTGTGCCCTGGCTGCGGTGGAGAGATGGGTTCTGTCTGCGAGAACCTAGCTGGCAGCACCCCGGGAACTGCTGGCCCCTTGCAGTGCCCGACCAGGTGTTGCCAGAAAGTGAGTCTGTGCTTGCTCCTGAGCTTGAAGGCAGATTCTGTGGAAAACACCTCACAAGGACATTTTTTCAGCAGGAAGGCAATGGAACTAATACTGTCCTAAAGGAACCATAGCAAGATTTCCTCTGTTAAGGATGTCAGTGATTCTTGGCCTTTTTCCTGATGGATTTTTTTTTATTATTTGGAGGAGTTGAATCATAGAATCACCAGGTTGGAAAAGACCCACCAGGTCATCGAGTCCAACCATTCCTGTTAAACACTAACCCATGCCCCTCAGCACCTTGTCCATCTGTGCCTTAAACACCTCCAGGGAAGGTGACTCAACCACCTCCCTGAGCAGCCTGTGCCTGTGCCCAATGACTCTTTCCGTGAAAACCTCACCTGGTGGAGCTTGAGGCCATTCCCTCTTGTCCTGTCCCCTGTCACTTGGGAGAAGAGGCCAGCTCCCTCCTCTCCACAACCTTCTTTTAGGTCTCCCTTCAGCCTCTTCTTCTCCGGGCTAAACACCTCCAGCTCTCTCAGCTGCTCCTCATCAGGCCTGTTCTCCAGCCCCTTCACCAGCTTTGTTGCTCTTCTCTGGACTCGCTCCAGAGCCTCAACATCCTCCTTGTGGTGAGGGAGCCAGAACCGAACACAGGATTCAAGGAGCGGTCTCACCAGTGCCGAGTACAGAGGGAGAATGTTGGTGTCTTTCTTTGTTGAGGGAAGGATTTGGGAGAAAAGTACTCTATAACTGTATTTTATTTCTATAAATAATGAATTGAACCAGGGGCTGACTTCTGCAACAGATAAAATGGCAGTTTCTGACTGCCTCGCAGCTGCTGGGTGAGTTACACAAAGCAAAGTGGTAAGCCTAAACAAAAGTCACCAGGGTTGGTACAGCAAAACCCTGAAACTTTATCAGCTGCTCTTTCCAGTTGTTGGTTTTGAGGGGGTAGTGCAGTTTGTGCATGTTTCTTCAACACTGCAGACAATTTTCTGCTTTGAACCTTGATTGGAGGGAATTAGCTCTCCTTTAGTGGGGTTTAATTTCCTTACATGTTGCTTTCCCCTTACTCTAACTCTGATGTCCTTATTCAAGCTCTTAATCTCTGCTGGCACTAGGAATGTAAAAAAAAAATAAATAGCTTGGATGATGTTTGAAACAGGTCAATTTTTCCAGATGATCATGGTTGGCCCAGAGCCATCCTGAGGCCTGAGGGGGCTGTGCCACACACTGAGCAGGTACGGCCTGCTGGTCCTGTCACACCAGGCCTGCAACAGCTGCTGGGCTCGATTAAGGGCCACGTCAACTCGAGTGATACGTCCTTTAGTATTTCTGAGCTTTAAAATGATGATTAGTTAAGAGTCGCTGTGTTAAGATCATTATCAGTTATTTTATTTATTTTAGAAGTTATTTTAGAATATAGCTGTTTATTATAGAAGCAGATGTCACTCTTGAAGGCTTAGAAACTAGGAAAGTAAGTATAGAGCCTTTCTTGTCATTCTCTTTACTCAGGCCTATGCCAAACACCAACTCCTGTGTGTGGACTGCAGGCTGTTGAACACAGTTTCTGTTTGGTGCTTGTCTGCCATGACTTAGTAGACTAAGTCATGGCTAAGTAGACTGAAGTAGACTAAGTCATGACTAAGACTTTTTCTGTAAAAAAAAAAAAAGACATCTTCATATGATCTAAACTGAGGACTATAAACATAAACTAATTAAGATTTTTATTGCTTGAACCTGGAAATATTCTGCTAAAGGAAAGTACAGCACTTACTGATACGTATGTATTTTTAATTTACTCAAACTGAAAGAACTTTGGAGGTTTGCTTTACCTTGCTTTTCAGGGACCTAGAGCCACTGTTGGTGTGATGAACTTTGTTTGTTGCCTACAGATTTCACTGTTTCTGTGGTAGGGCTGTGAATGCTTTCCCACTTGCTCTTGTAGGTAGCTTGTGAGGTCTAGGATCTGAAATTTGCCTCTCCCCTGAATTCTACCCATGTCTGGCATGATCTTTACAGAAAAATTTTTTAAAAAAAAATTATAATGAAGAAAGCTCTTACCTTGGATAGTCGAGTGTCCTTTCTTTTTAACCTATTCAGTCTATGTTCTGGATGCTTGTCTCGAGAGAGCTTTTCTCCCTTTCCTCATTGCTTACAAGATGATAAGCCACCTGCCTGACTGGATCAGTGAAATTCACTTAGTTCTCGCTCAGAGGGATCGATATTTGCAAGTAGAATATGGATTTCATGTGAATGCTGCCAGCTTGATACTAATGCTTTTTTTTTCCCTTGGAGTAGTGCTCCAGGGTAGTATGCATCATGAGCTCTCTTGCCATGTATATGAATAAAACCCAATAGTTCTGTATAGCAATAGTATTGTATAGCAACAAAATAGGAAATAAATCTTTATCTGCAAAATGAATGCTTTTCCCAAGAAGTACAAAGTCTTTCTCTGACCTTTTCCCCACCTCTCCAACTGCCTGTGCCTGTTGGTAGCTATTTAGCAGAGAACTTAGACTCCAGGGAAAGGTTTGAGATATGGTTTGACTGGTTACTAAGAAGCAGTATTGTATTTATAACTCATCTGTGGTCTCTCTGCTTTTTTTCTTTTCTTATTAAAAAAACCCTTACAAATCAATTAAGAAAGTCACTTTATTTCTTATGCTGTAATGAAAAAACTGATAAGGATTAAGAAGAGATGTTTATTTATGTTTTCCCAGCCAATTAATAGTAACTACTATACAGCATGACTTCTGTAAAATTCCCCTTCTAGGACCCAATTTCAGCTCTTCAAAGGCATTACCCTCATTGCCTTTAATAGGTTTGAGTGTTGCCTTCTGTGAGGAAGAAAAATGCCAGGTATTGGCACCATAGTGTAGCAGGGCACTGAGGTTCTGTTCTGGGGGTTCAATGACTTCTTGTGTGAGCTTAGGATGTGTTCTTCCCTTTCTTCTGGTTTCTTCCTCTCCATCTGTATGATAGTGCCACTTCCCCATGACAAAAAAAAAATTGAATAATTAATTTATGAAGATTCTCTTGACTTTTTATCTACAGATTAATATTCACTAGCAAAGCATCTTTGTGTAGTTAATGTTTTGATAATGAAAGATTGCGCGTGAATGGTGATGTATGTCTCCTATTCTATTTCTATATTGAGAATGTGTTTTTAAAATATCCCTAGGAGCATTAAAAACCAGTATCCAAAATTACTTCATGTTTGCTGATGACAGTTCAAGAGACAACATACTAAAGCTGAGTTTGTAACAATCTTGCCTCTGCACATGGCTTAAGTATGTGACAATCTGCACTCAGAGAAAATTTTGATTATGCAACTGTTTATTTGTGTCCTTTTTGTAAAGGATAAATACATTTTACTCTCAAGCAGTAAGTTTTACCTGTATTGTAATTATGGTCATAAACACCATCTGGGTCTAAAGCATGTTAGTCAATGAACTACTTCACTGTCATCCCCGATATTGTGACTAGTCCTTGCTTGTAGAATGATGGCTTATTTGATGCCTTCTGGTTAGTATGTTCCTATCTGAAGATACTTGATTAAAAAAATTCATTCTCATTTACACCATGGAATGCGTTTCTGTATTACACTGTTTGTGATGACAAGGGAAAATAAATCCAATCAAAAAAAAGACTTGATGTGTAGGCAGTTCAGGAGAATGAGGACCTGAGCTTGCCGATACACTGTCCCATGAGGGTTTTAGCACTCCCCGTGGGCAAGTAAGGTGGAGACGAGATTTTGGCTCCTGCTATGTGGTGAATGGGGCAAAGGCTTAATAGAACATTTCTAAAATAATTTCCCTGAAGTCTTGAAATGTGTGAAAATGTTGAGAACTGGAAGCTCTTAAGTAGTTCACTCATTTCTGTGTAAACTGCAGATCACCTCCAGTATAGAGTCTAGCCTTGATATCTGCTCGGATGGAGTCTGTGTAAGTGAGTGACCAAGAAGCATCACACTTCCACGGAGATGGAAAGGAGAGGCTACAGCACTGTCACCCAGCCTGCTGGGAGCTGGAGAGAGCAGAGGCTGGTGCAGCAAGATGGGAAAGTTGTTTTAAGAAGTTACCAAAGTATTTTCTCTGCCACAAAAGCAGAACTTCAATTTCATGTCTGAGTTTCATACTCACTAGGTTGAAGGCTTGGTGCAATTGCTCCTGTATTATAAAGAGCCACAACGATGCATTCACAAAGGGATTGACTGAGCACTACACACCTGGACCTTGGGGCAGGGCTTCTTATGCTTCTCTTAATAATCTTAAATGATTAGGGCTTTAACTCATGGCCAATTGATATGTACCCTACAAAGATCTTTGCATCTCGCTTTGAGCCATGGCAGTAAAGCATGACTGCTTAAACACTAAGGGCACAATAGAATAAAGTAGTAGTCTTAGCCTCAATTCAACCCAGATTGCATAAGAGCTTGCCAGAAAAAAAAAAAATCTGACTGATTTTTTCAGAGGTGAAATATCTCTTGTGAAGAAAAAAGCACCAGTGGATCTATTCTTTGGAGAAGGGGGAAAAATACTGTGTCACAACAGATGTGCATGTTAAAGGTGAACGAAGACAGGAGAAACAGAACAGGTTAGCTATGTAAGTCAGTAATCTGACTGGGGAGGGACTAACCTTCCTAAGCAAATAATTGCTTTCTGAGTAAAAGGAACTGTTTGGTATGTGGAGGTGCTTGGAACAATGCAATTGAAATCCTCCTGTACTGAGGTTTGGGATGGAGTCAGTCATAGAGATTTTTGACTGGATTTTAAATTCATATGAGAAAGGTACTTGAAAAATGTGGCAAGCTTAAGAATCTAAAGGATACAAACCACAAATTTAGCTTATGAAAGGTTCAAAGAAAGGAGGACTCTTTCTACGAAAGGTAATGATTTAAAATGTCCTAGAATTCCTTTAGAAGCTCAACTGTGTGCTTCACCTCTACTTGGCTCCAGGAAACAAAACACTGGAGGACTAGGTTAGCATTTCTTTAGTCCTGGGATTTAGAGTACTTCTGTGTAGATTAACACTGGCAACTGCACATGATAAACTGAACCATAAAGGGAGTATTATTGCTCTCTGAAATAATTTAAAAATACAGTGTTGTTTTTCAAGTTTTTAGAGCTGGTAGCAAAATTGGTTCATGGGATAGAAACAGCGTCACAGTCTTTAAACTGCATTTTATCTGAATTGACAGTAACAGTACAATTTTTCTGGTAGACTGATATCTAGCAAGCAAAAGATCTGGTTTTCATGGCCTTCTCTAGACAATAGGGAAGGAGTGTATTAGGTAATGTTATTTTAAGCAGGAATTTGTTGTCAGGGAATCGGTGTTTTAAAGCCTCACAGCAACTGTTTATATTCAAGCCTGTTTCCCTCTGCTACAATATGAAGAATTCCTTGCTCTGTGTTTAGACATCTGTGCTGTAGGTACCTGTACCTGAGCTGCCATTTATGCTGTTTATAGTCAAGTTATGGTATTCTTCTCAAGAACATGTAATCTCTCCGAAACATCCCTCTTGAAATGAAGCTATTTATGCTTTTGAAGTGTTTACTTTTCCACTGCAGAGTATAGACTGATTCTGTCCTACTTTAGGTGTAGATTTTTGAGATCTACCATTTAGGGAGATGAAATTCCACTCACCTTGTCCCTCCTGTTGTGTGCAAAGTATACTGACAGCCTGCTAATTTAAGTGTGCCAGATGTTTCAGAACACACTCCTTTGCTACTGTAATTATAACTTAACATGAAAATTAATGCATTAGTAGGGAGCTGTTGAACAGCAATGTTTCAGCTGGACACGCAAGTCCTAGAATGAAAACATAAATTATCATCAAATAAGTAACAGCTTTTTAGTAGGTGACATTTTCTGCATGGCATATGAGGTTGCTTGATTATTAGGTGTCCATCAGTCTGACTTGCTGATTGTTTTTTTATGCATTTGTAACTTTGCAGTGGAAGTGTGTCTGGAATGCAGGTACAAAGCAGGGGTATCTGAGGCTGGTGGATGAGATTGGGAAAGGTTCGCCATCCATGAAGCATAGAACTAGGAGCAATTTGTAGGAAAGGCACAGTAATGAATGCTCAAGGCCAGCATCATGAGGCAAGGAGGCAAAAATAAGGTAGGAAAGGAGGATTCATAATGCCAAGAGCAATGTGTTAACCTGTCAAAGTTAGCTAATAAGGAGTGATTTTAAAATACAACAGTAAATACAACCATCACAGTAAAATATAAGAATTCTCACTCTTTGTTGGAGTCTGCCATGCTATGTTGAAACAAAATTTGAGCTGCGTGAAATTTTAGCCAGAGTAATGTGTATGTGGAAGGGTTCCCCTAGGTTGTGTTGATGGGAATGATATGAGATGGAGGAGGTGTGTAACAATTTAAATGCGTACTCATTTCTGGGAGTTGTAATCCAGCTTGTGAGCTGCGTGACTGGGACTTTGGAATGGCTTGATGATAAGACAAGAGAGACACAAAACACGATTCAGCTCTAATTTATGCTAGTTTTCCATTAGTAAGTCAGCTTACAGTAGTGGAAATAGTCTTCAATTTTTGCGATAGAAGATCAGAACTAAGAACAGTTTGAGTGTTTGAAATCTGGGCTGCCATACTCCATCAATTCATATCACAAAGACTACATTATTCAGGCACGAATTGTTTCATATTTAATATCATATTACATATGTCCCCTGATGAACAAAGGACTGTAATGTAATTGGGTTCAACCGTCAGGTTAAACCCTCAAGAGAACAGAGTTCAAGCTGTTAATAAATTGCTGCAGAATCCTGACATAAAATTGAAGGTTGGGAATTCCATCTGTTGTTTTAATAGAGATAGAGAATGATTACTTAAATATTTTAGGAAGGCTTGGCTGAGTAACAACCAAAGAGATGTGGCAGGACAGTATTTACAAGACTGACTCACTGTGATGGTGTAAGACAAACAGGCAGCTATTAAAAACCCTTCAATATTTCTTTTCAGTCTACTTTCAAGCTTCCCCAAAAATTCTTCCTCCTGGAATGAGACATAGCATTAAAAAATGATGAAGTTGACATGGCCTCAACTTCATTTATGGTGGCAACATTGCTACAATATCGAGGTCCAACTAGAGCTAAGTATGAAACACCTTGCTCTCAAGTTATTCAATACAGTTTTATTTAATTGGATGGTGTTGTAGTCTTTGGTGATGGAAAAAAGTAAAGAAGTGATGATTGGCTTCTGTGAAGCTGAGTGGTAGGAGCTGGATAGAGAAGGGAGGAATAATTGAGTAAGCAGGCAGAAGAACTTGTGGAATAAGAGAAAAGAAAATACTTTTCATTAGAGGACATATAATTTGGGCATTTTTTCTTATTCTCAGCATGAACTAAAGACTAAACTTATGTGCAATTCTGTTCTTAAAATGAGTATAGAACCTCTTAGATATGCAATACAGAAAGCAGAGATGCTAGATATAGAGTTGCAGATAGGTTGAGAACTGAGCTCAGAGGCAGACAATGTTCTTTTCCCCAAGATTTTCTTTGCAAGATGTCCTCACCAAAATGATCAGAGCACTCTGCTGAGGCGCTGGTGAATGCTGATCCCCTTTGTCCTCCTTGAGCTCTTTTTGGAGACAGCACCAGCTGCTTAGTAGTGTTGCCAGAGACTGAAGGAATATTGGCTGTGATGGTCAAAAGCCGTTTACCTCTGTGGCCATGACCAGAGTGCCTTTGCTTGCTGCTGGATTGAAACTCAGGCAGGCAGCAGAGGATATTGCCCATCAAGACTTTGAATGCTGGCTTCATTATGAGATATAAGCCTGCTTGCTAGGTAAGAGGGTGTCAAGATTTCTTTCAATTAAAATCAAATTCATGTTTCTGTGCCAGGATGTACAACATTTTTGCATAACAGAAGGCTTCTTTATTGAAGTATATTCAAAGACTTAACAATGTGAGGTTTAAAAATACATCATACTGAATTTTTTAAAACCATCATATTTTTGTAACTGGGTCATCTATCCATTAATTCATATCCCTTATTGCTCAGAGATATTAATATAGACTTTTTTCATAGCATTAATCTTCTGTAATATGAATATTTTTGCTTCATACAAAAATCTATTAAGCATTTGTTCATTCATACAAAAGTACAATAATCTGATAGCCTGATTAGATATTATTTAAGCTGATAATGGTGCACTAGCGGCTAGGGGAAGACTGTTAAATAAACATGAAAGAATTGCTCTATTAAATAACAATTAAATTATCTTCTTGAATCTGTCTTCAACAGACTTTCCATTTCCTTGGCATTGTTTTTAGGAACAGATTAACGAAATCTGTGGGGTAATTTGCATATGCAAATTACACAAGCAATTACTTTTTTTGTGGTCACAGCAGACATAGGTGACAATACAACTGACTTCGAATTTTTGCCAAAATATAAATGTTTCCTGCAGTCATCTTCAGCCACTCATGTCCAGAGGGAATAAGCAAGAATGGCAAAGAAATTCAGGACAGGCAAGCTGTTGGGGCTTGTGGTCCATGTACAAACTGCCCTCACCTTGGCTGGCCAGGCTGTGAGCACAGGACTCTTCTCCCTCCTGTGCTTATGGAGGTGCTGATACACCTCTGAGTCCCAGCAGACTACAAACATGGACCAAAAAGAAATAGAGAAAAACCTGCTACCAGTCCTGGCTATGCAGCAGCTTAGAGAGGGGAAGGCTGAGCAAGAGGTGGGAAATGCTGCCATAGGGTGATGCAGGGCTGACAAGGGTGCCATCCATTGCAAAGGAATGTCCAACTACAGCAGCTGCCCAGAGGATCTTGAGAAGTGTTACAGCTTTTTTTTAACCACGCTAGAGAAACGATAGTAAAACAGGAGCTCTGAGAGGTGTCAGGACAAATTTTGGTTACAGCTATAGCTTGCAGTTCCTGTATGGAGAAGCTGCGGCTGTGGAGGAGTGAGTTGGGATTAGTATTTGTCACCATGGGTTGTGCCATTCCTGTGATAAAGGTGTTGGTGAATTTTTTCACATGGCTCCAGATTTTCTACAGAAAACAGAGACTGTGTGTCTATATGCATTGCCATACCTTCACAGGGTCCTTTGCTGGGACCTAGCAATGCCCAGAACCACAGTGTGTGCAGCCTGTGCTACCTCTGCAGTAAATTGGTTATGCTTCAGTGAGTTGCTCCAATTTATGCCTGAACAGAATTAGGCCTTCTACATGGTTTGGATTCAAATTATTGCTTGTCACAGCCACTGTGCAAAGTCATCTGATGTTAATTCATTGGAGTCTCGTGGATTGTCTGTGCTCTCATCTTGTCTTTTGCCATCAAAGAAATATCCTAAACTGAAATGTATCCAGAGTTCATGCACAGCAGCTTCAGTCTCCTTTTCCCACACCTCTGAGAAAAGCAAAAATGTTTTGTAGTATGTACAGTGACAAGAAAGTAGGTTGTAAATGAAACATAATAATAATATTAGAATAATAATTCTGTGCTCAAGAAATAGCTTATAAATGCACCTTGTGAGGATTATAGATGCAGCCAGTTAGCAGGGTTTCAGCCAGCTGATAAGCATTCGTGATATTAAATGTTAAATTTAAGTGCAGCCTGTCTGTAAATCTCTCTCCTTACCTTGCTTGCTGCTGTATTGTTACCGTTTAGACTATGCTATGGACCTTCTTCCTCTTTGTCTGACTTGATGGGTTTTGTTTTTTTTCCTCTAGTCATTTGTGGGTAAGTGGAAGTCTTGGAAAATGGTAATAGACTGCAATTTGTTTCACAAATCAAAAGATATCTCTGTAGAAGGCAAGATGGGACCTAGAATAGGGCTTGTGTTTGGGGATTGTAGATCCTGTATCTGACCCGTGAATACATTTGTGGATCTTGTTCAGTATCAGAAAAACGTGATTTTGTATTTTATCAGCTTTAGACAGTTTTCTGAAAACCTGAAGAATAACTCTTAATTGGAAAGATAGTTTTGATGCTTTTTCTTCACTTTAGATGGTTTAATACCAAATAGTTACATATGTGTGCAGTTATAAGCTCATGTTTTTAAAAGTTTAAAAATTTAAGAGTTTTTGTGTGTGAGTCTTTTCAGACCTTGCTTCTGTTTGCATTATCATTCATATGCCCCTGGCATGCTTTAAGGGACAGTTGCTTGAATCCCATAAGAATAGGATCATTTTAAATGGCAAAAGACATGTCAAAAAATATATCTTCTTATTTCATAATGGAATAATTTGTCTGATTTGTGCATGAATGAAGAATACATTTACTAGAATACATTGCTGGCTAATGGGAAAAAAGTAAGTTTTTAATATTATCTTGTTAAAAAGATATATTATTCTGATCCAACAATTTTACTATACTTTTTGCAGACATGGACAAGAAAATGGAGATTTCAGACAGCTTGTGCCCTTTTTGCCCTTTATTTCAGCAGTGGGGTCTTGTGGCTGGAGCCATGCTTCTAATTTAACCTAGACTAGTGATGAATTCCATGGCCTTTGGCAAGAAATTAAAAAAATTAAAAAACCCTATCTGTCTCTGAAAATTATCTGCATGTCAGGAGTTGGAGGTTGTGAAGGCTGATCAGTTTTTGTAATGAGCTTTCTGATTTCTTAGTGTACTGTAAAGATGCCCAGTGTTCACCAAACAGCCCCCAAAATCTAGGTTGTAAAGATTTAGAAACAGTGCTGTAAAAGTGTTAACTTGAACTTTGTCATTACCTGTGATGTGGAGAAAATGCCAAAGGGATCATCTGTGGGATGATCCTCTACTTTATCTGCGGAATTTAAAACTCATTTTAAGGATGTTGGCTGGTAGATCCAGTATGTCTAAAATAAGTACTAGTGAATAGGAAGGATCCTGTGTTTTGAGAGTTCATGCTTATTTACAGCCTGTCTCTCAGTCCCCATCCCATTGGTTCTCACGAGCTGTTCTGTTATTGATCTCTGGGATTTCATCGAGTAGCTACTCATCCAGAACTAACTGGCTCTGGTTTGTTAGGCTGGGGTAGTGGTGCTGTTATTGGATGTATCAGATTTCTTGAATCTCTACTACAGTGCTTGCAGAAGTGTTGCCGCTGTTGGAAAAAGTGAATCAAGAAGCTAAGCTCAAACTTCATTTTATTGTAGGCCTCTGTAGATCTTTACTTTCTCCAGTAAATACTTGACTTTATGGATTATATTGATTATTTGAAATTAGTGAACATTTTATGATTTGGAATATTTTAACTCATAGAATTCAAGAGCTGCAGCTGGAATTCAACTGGGGACTCATCCCAGGAATTATTAAAGGCAGAGTAGTTTTTGCTGCTGTAAAAAACCCTTGGTCTAGAAGATCTTTGTACAAAGATGATGACTAAGGGAATGAGTGCTTTTGACCCACACCTTTGAGGTGCTTTCTAGAAGTGCTGAGCAATTATCTGTACACGAAGGCAGCCAAGTGCCTTGAAAAAAACAGGTGCTGGCACGTCTGTCTGTGCTTTCATTCTCCATCTGTAGAACGAAAATAACCTGGTATTGTCATGTTTCTAAAAGCTTGACAAAATCTGTTCAGCAGGCCTGGAATTGATGAGCTCTTACATTTTTTTTAAGCATTTAAACTAACTTTAACTTGTAAGAGTAAAGGCTGTCCCTCAAGAGATGAGAGATCAGGAAGCTGTGCCTTCTAGGTGGGTATTACAGGGCTGTGGGTGTTTTGGTCAGGAGAAGTAAATGAGGTTAAGACCAGTATTCACCCCAAAGGTGATGTTCCCATACCATCTGGTATTAATATATGCTGCATATGATTCACTAAACTGTGCAGAAATGTTGTGTGTTTTTCCAGTATCTCTGGCTCTCAGGACTATTCATGAAAATGTAAGTGTTCACTTCCTTTGAAATAGAGACCTGACAGCGTATAGGGTTCCCTGCTTTTTGTTAGCAAATTATCTAAGCTAGGAGTGGACAGGGAACACTCATTTCTCCTGTGTCCCAGGAGAAGGGCAGATTAGCCTACCTCCCCATTATCCTGCTTACCAGGGCTCCTAGCTACAAAGTTATAAACAATAGGGATTTGTCTACTAAAACTGATCTTGAATGAGTTGAAGATGAACCATCTAAAAAAGCTGAATGCTTTCTATATAAAACCATAAGCCACCAACACCAGAATTCTCCCTGGACTATTGTTAGGCCCTTTAAAACTACACCAAATATTACTCAAATGAACAACCCCAAAACAAACCCCAACATTTTAAGGCAAAACAAACCCTGGGCAAAACTAAGGAGAGCTTCGGCATTCATTATACATTACAGGATGCCCATTCCTATAGCTGCAAGGGATCTAGGCACTCCATGGCAACAACCTTGAAGCATTTTTATTAATATTGTGCCATTAATAGTTGCAGACTCTTCAAACACAATTTTAATATTTGTCAGACTACTAGAATTTAGGTAACTGCACTTTATGGTTAGGTACTCTCATGACGAAGACTTCTAGCAGAAAACTTTCACTGTAAAACCCCCAAGTGGAGGAGTGGGTTGTCTTGCAATGTTTTTGCATGCAGGTCCAACCCCAGATCAAAAAGCTACACCAGCCCATAGGCAGCTTTGAGCAGGGGCAGCCAAGCTGTTAGCAGAGGGGGAAATGGCTGCTCAGCCTACTGGTGTCCTGATAAGAAAATCGAATGAATTTACCAAAGCTCATCTGAATTAAGGATTTATACAGTAATCTCTATTAAAATCATCAACTCAGAGGTAGAGTGTTATGGCATAAAATTCTACTTAACTTTCTGTCAAATAAAAAACACTTTATAGGATCAGTTACATTTACAATGCCAGTTAAGTGGTATTGAATACCCTTTATTGACAGCCTCAGTAAAAGAGAAGTGGGAGGTTAGTCTAAAGCTTGCATTCAAGACCCAAAAATCCAAAGTCACACACAGCCTGACGTGACAGTTTTCTGGTACCTGGTGACAATCCAGAAACTGCCCTCAGGGTAGCTCTGTGATCCTGAGTGGTTTGGTCAGTCATCTGGGATGTAGGAAACTGACTGCGACATCTCTGCCGTGGAATAAAAACGAATGGAGAAACTTCAAAACCTCTCATGAAATAGAGTTATTTTCTGCTTTGCTATGTTATCCGCTAAACTTGTCCTCCTTCATTTGGAAAGCATGGTTTGCTCTGCAGCTGGGGATTGAACTGAACCTGGCATGAGTCCACGCTGGAAGAGCACTGTATCCACCCTGGTAGCTGTGACAAGCACTCTTCCTTTCTTGTGAATCAATCTAGACTCAGGAGACTAATTTGGAGATTTGGCATGAGCAATTGTGCTTATGCAGAACAGCACAGCTGTGGGCAGCTTGTTGCATTAGCACATGTTTGGTTTTAGTATATGTACAGTGATGCTGAAGCAAGTGAATGCACCTCCAAGGCCAGAAACAAGATCCTGGTGCTGAGCTGCAAGATGGCATTGCATAACAGTGATATTAGTGAGGGGGTGAGAAGTATTTCTTTCCCAAAGCTAGATGTTTGGGAGTAACTGCTGGAGTTGTGCTGCTTCTGAAAGTGCTGGGAGCTTGAATCCTCAGTAGTGGTGGCCCTGGCCATGAGGGTCGCCTCTGGCTTACTCTGAAGAGTAGTGGCTGAGGTCAGTGGCGAAATCTCACATTTGGAGCTGGTTTCTGTAATGGAGGAAATGGAGCCACCTTCATTTCAGACTCAACTACTGCAATTGTTCGCTTCAATTCTCATCCTATTTCAGAGTTAGTGTGCTGGGCAGCCAGGTAGATGCAAGCACAGATTTTAAGGGTATTGAATACTTACAGGACTGTAGCAGCAGCTGCGCAAGCAACGTCTAGAGCCCAGGCCACCAAGCAGCCACCTAGAGCGTCTGCTCAGTGCCTCCTCAGAGCACCAGCATTGTGCTGCTGCAGCACTCTGGTATTGGGAACAAATGGCCCTTTTCATTGACCCAGGGACTGATGCTTCCAGAAAGCCACGCCTGGCCTGGGGGGGACTGAAGTGAGCCAGCATAGCTCTGGAGAGGGATGTTTGTGTCAGAATCTGATCCCTTTCCCTAGTGTGTGCCTGCTTGCTTGGAGGCAGATGCTGCTCCTGTGCTTGCATACCCTGCTTGGGAAACTGTAATTCAGCATCTGTTTTGGTGAAAACAAAGGTCTGAGAGCATTGAAATAAAAGTGGCTGTAGCTCTTCCTCAAAGTGAGCACACCAAATGGACTCTTAATCTCTAAAACTGTTTTGATAGAACACAAAATAAAGTGTTCTTTAAACAGGAGTTCAAGTGCTGAACCAGACAAATTAGAATCTGAATGGTTTATAAATAAGTCTCCATCTACAGTGCCATCACTCTTGAGCCTGCAGTTCTCTGTAGCTGAGTAACAATACCTTTTAACTCCTCTGGAAAACTTTCCCTCACCTTGCGGGTGGAGTTGCTGGACTGGCTCCCAGCCAGAGGTGATCCTGCTCCCCCACTGCCAGCTCTGGAAATTGCTTCACTGTTTGTGGGGCTGGTTCAGACCATTGAACTGGCATTAAACCAATGCAGGAAACTTTTTTAAAGCTTATTCCATATAAGCATGTCAATTGGCTGATAGGAAAGCTGTGATTTCCCTATTCCTTGGGAGGGTGTTGCCTGCCCAGGATGCTGGTGCCAAGCACAAGGTGAATTGGCAACTTTCTTATTGCCTGTATGTGGTTTTCAGCAAAATATAACCTAAGGTATGGATGGCGAGCAAATGAAGTCATGATGTGTTGAGCTTTCCCCTGATTTCAGATCCAGATTGGCAAGCATAAAGGATTTTGAAAGCTTTATTTCAGTTTCCTCTATCCTAAATGGAAAACATTATTTGGAGAATATGTTAAGTCTCATAAAAATCACCCCTTTTCCCAAACAAGCAGAGATTCCTTACTGAAGCAGTGTGTATATATGTTGGACTGTGACGTATGCGTTGATGTAATAAAAATCCTTAAGAAAGAAAGATGAAATCTGGACCTCTTTAAAAACAGTGAAAAAAATCTGCTGAATGTGATCTAGATCTTCTACCATGAAGCACAGATGTGCCCACTAAACCTTTGGGCTGCTGATACCTTGAGTCTATATGGATTAACAGCAATTTGCTGGTGTTCTAGAGAAATGCCAAGCTGCATCTGCCAGGTAGATGCCTTTTTTTTTTTCATGTTAACTGGTGAGAAAGAAAATGCTGCAATCTGCTTTTTCTGGATAGTAACAAAAGGAAGTCACCACACACACAGGGGAATTCTAGATGAAAAGGTAGACCAAGACCTAAAAAGAAAGATTAAGAGCATGTAGAGTTGTCAAATGATGCAGAAATCTGCATCTTTGTCTTGGTCATTACAAACTCCAGTGCTCTTGCAAACCAACACTTTTCCCCAGGTTAGAGGAGGGTCTGTCCCTTGTTCTCCTGTTAGACCATGGGATAAGACATGCTTATCCACATAAGGTTTGCATTTATGTACCTATGTTGTAGCTTGATGCCATCTATAACACGTGGTTGTAGCTTTTTGAGCCTAAAATCTAAAGCTTTCAGCTGGATCAGCTGGCGTGCTGCAGAATCGAAGGCACTCTAGTCTCAGCTTCATGGAGTCCTCAGTGACAATGCAAATGCAAAGACCTTTTGTGGGATTTGAGATGTTTATTGTACTGGTATTATATAGGACATTGGGGACATAAGAGTCATTTGGCACTGACTTCATACTGGCATATTTATATTCACATTTTTCTATTTATGATTATTTAGGAATAGGATCAGGAAATGGATATTGAAACATTACTTGCCAAAAGCAAGGATGATTGAAACAGATGATGTGATTCTTTAGAGTAATCTTGTACAATCAGGGAAAGAAAGGAGTAAAGGAGAAAAACAGTTTACATGTCAGTTCTCTGAACTTCAGAATAAAAATCCCAGAAAGTACAGTGAGAAACAATCTCAAACAGTCACACAGTGTTATTTTATTGTCAGAAGTGATGATGATAAACTTGATTACAAAGTCTGTGAGAAATTCTGTGGTGTAAAAGATTATGGTCCAGAGTTACCAGGTTCACTGGACTGAAATCAGAACCGAAACTGGATGCCAGCAGATTCAGACACTTTGGCTCCATAGAAGAAAACTGGGCAAGAATAAAGATTTTTTCATCCAAATGCCATGGCTCAAGTCCCTGGCTCTGGGAAAAACATGCAGAAGAGCATGCCTATTGTTTTCCCTGAAGATGTATTGTACAATTTGGTAAAGCAGAAGAAATTGCATTTACTTATTAGGCTATTTAGAATAGGGCGGAGCAATAAGCTAAAGATAGGAGCATGGGCTGTAGGTCTGCAATGACCTTTTCAGTCACTGTTTGCTCTCCTAACCCAACCAGCTACACTGCCATTATGCTTTTGTATTTTACTGTAAAACCAGTCATTTTTTTGCTCACTCTGGCCCTATTAGTAGGCTGTTGCAAAACTTTTCTGATAAGAAATCTTATTTCCTCTTTGAATGTCTATGAAGAGGTTTTTTTTAAACCCAGTTGTTTGCACTGTTGGAATTATAATTTATGTTAAGAACTTTTGGTAGTAGCAACTTCCAGTATACCTGGAAAACTGTGATCAAATGCCCTTGTAGCATTTGTTTTCCTAAAGTGGGTTGACCCACCTGCTTCTTTCTACTAAAAACGTCTTGCCTAGTTTGAGACTTTTTATCCACTTCTAGGCTATCTTTACACATTTGTATCAGCTTCTGTGCTTTTTGGAAATCATTATCATCTGGCTGTTTCTGAAGTCCTTTCCCTATGATTTCTCCCACTTAGCAGTTTCAGATGTAAGAAAATTCCAAGGCTCTTTAGTAATCATGTTCTTGACTTCTCCTACTTCACTCAGTTTCCCTTCCCTACTGTTTGCCCTTCTGAAAAGAAAATCATAGCATTAGATCAATATTTTTTTCTTTATCTATTTAACTATAGTGGAATCAACTTCTGATTCCTCAATTCAAATTTATTTTGCATATGCAACTCTTCTATAACATCATTTCTTAAGTCTAAAATAACTTTGTTGGTTCAATAGTTATTTCATAAAACTCTATCACCTGACATGTTTAGAAATAATTTTGACAAATGATTAGTAGAAAACACAGGGTCATATAAGCAATTTAAAAAAAAATATAGAATTCTTGTTAGGATTCAGCTTTCTAATAAGAGAGTGGGATTCAATAGTACATTATTGGGGTGACCTCTCTTCAAGACTATTTTTAACAAAACTATTTTTAACTCTGTTGTTCTTGCTTATTTCACAGAATCACAGAATAACCAGGTTGGAAGAAACCCACCGGATCATTGAGTCCAACCATTCCTATCAAACACTAACCCATGCCCCTCAGCACCTTGTCCACCCGTGCCTTAAACACCTCCAGGGAAGGTGAATCAACCACCTCCCTGGGCAGCCTGTTCCAGTGCCCAATGACCCTTTCTATGAAAAATTTTTTCCTAATGTCCAGCCTAGATTTCCCCTGGTGGAGCTTGAGGCCATTCCCTCTCATCCTGTCCCCTGTCACTTGGGAGAAGAGGCCAGCTCCCTCCTCTCTACAACCTCCCCTCAGGTAGTTATAGAGAGCAATGAGGTCTCCCCTCAGCCTCCTCTTCTCCAGGCTAAACACCCCCAGCTCTCTCAGCCGCTCCTCATAAGGCCTGTTCTCCAGCCATCATTGATAAATAATGTAGCATTTTTCTTTCTTAAACACCAGCTGTATGTATCTGGGCTGGAGTTAAGGCGAAATGTTCCCTAGGTTTTGAGTACCTGTGTTGAGTCACACATTAGCAAACTTATCTGCTTGTTTTTCCTTTTATTTGTTCTTGTATTATATAAATGACAGTAAAGGTAGGCATCCATTTTAAACTGCTCAGAAACAAGTATAACTTGCATGTTCAATGTCTATTGAGCAGTTAAGCCTCATTGCCATGATTCCAGGACTTTATACACTTGTGCAGGTAAGTAAAATATATTTTTCCATAAAGTGCAAAGTGCTTATGCATGTACAAGAAGTTACCTATGTGAGTGATGTAGTTAGATCAGGCCTCCAGCTATTAATTGTGTAGTATGATCTGAGGTGTTTTTAAAATGAAAAAGTAGTCTGTGATGATTACCTATTTTATAATACTGACCTTGTGGAAAAGCCCTCAATTAATGACTAAGAGACTGTAGAAAGATGTTATTTTACCTAAATTTTATTGAGTTGGAAGAAGCTGTTTTAAGACAAAATAAGCAAAAATTCAGGATAATATTTGACACTAATCTGAAACAGCAGGGCAGAAATGGCATTGGCATGATCTGCATTTGTTAATATCTTTCTCAGTGCTATGCAGTGCATTGTTTAATCTTCCAGTTTTTAGTTCTCTGCTCTTAAATTAGAGAATCCTATTTAGCTTTTTAATAGAGGCAGCATGTTGAGATTCTTTTCTGTAGGATGCTGAATTCAGCAGATGAGGAGCTTCACAAATCAGATGATCTAGACATGAATTGCAGTCTGGACTCTTCCTTTGGGACTCCTTTGGAAGGCAAATATATTGGGATATTTTCTCTCGGATTGATGTACAGCAAAACTGCTGTACAAACATTAGCCAGTTCAACTTTTTAGCGTTTTCAATATGTGCTGTATTTTACAGAACCTATTATTCCTTACAGGTTTTATCAGAAAGCTGGGAGTGTGAAGGGTGGGCTGTTTGTTCCTCATTATGCCTGCTCAGGACAAGTCTTGGTTTGTTCACATGCTTGCGTATGCAGAGACCAGCTGCAGGTTGAAAGTCGCACAGTGGTAGAAATCTCTTGGAGAATATCCGATACATTAGTTTATGTCAAACCATGAGGACTATTATTCATACTCTTCCTGGTCTTCATCATCATGGCTGTCAGCTTGATATCCTCTCTAATCAGCTGGGTAGCAAAGACTTAAAGCCCCAGGCATACATACAAAGCGGAGAAAGAAGCCCTCCGAGGCTGCCAGGCAAAAGTAGTTTTCTCTGTCAGTGGGGAGAAAGATCGAAGGATGAAGATCACGTGGAGGTTTGCTATTTTGTTGTTTTATTAATTGGGGTTGTAGTGGTGGAAAAAATACAGTGGCGTAGCCTTTGCCTATGTTCCGTTTTGCTTAATAAAGCTCTGCAAACCTGCAATATACCTTCTCATACTAAACTGTAAGATCAAACTGAGAAGACCCTAAGCTTGCCCCTGCAGACTGTTCATGTCTGACTGGTATCACCCATATGTGCTTCTTAGAAAGTTTTAATAAGGGTGACTAATTGGAGGCAATCTTTTGATGATATAAGCTAATTTTTCGCAAGTTTTGCGAATGACAAGAATCTGCCAGACACCCCAAAAGCATATGAAGTGCTTTTGAAAAGAAAAAAATAAGCCATATGCTAAAGGTAAGATTTGAAACATGTAGATATTTAGATAAATGGGAATAGCAGAAATACTGAAAACCCTTACGCATATACCTAGCCTTAAGCATCCTCATAATTCTATTAACTTCAGTGGGACTGTATATATTTCTAAAGTGAATCACCTGTGTGTTTGAGAAGACCAAGCTCTTAAGCTGTTCTGCATGCAGAATTTTATCCTGTGACTAAGTCTTTGTGTATCATGCTGTAAATTTACTCTGAAGCTTGCCATAAAGTCAGTACTTTTAAAAGTATATTTGAAGAGCTCTAGTAGAGTCTCAAGGCAGTTATAATAGTGTATATTTGATTTACAGCATGCCATTGACTTAGAAGGGTATTTGAAAGGGGATTTATGTTAAAATATTGTAGACAGTGATTTAGAGCATGGATTGTGGCCATAAGTATGGGCAAAACAGAAAAGTTCATTGCAGCAAACAGCTCATTGCCTTCTGCGGAAAAAACACAGAAGTAAAAAATTTGGAGATTGTCATCTTGGCTAAGTATATCTGTCAACTAAAAATACTGGTCAACACATGGCATTTCAAAGTAAAGATGACTTTCAACAACATTTTGTGTAACCAGCACTGGATAGAATCATCAATGAGCTGGAACTGCTATTTGGAAAGGAGAACCATGAAATCAATAAACCAGCTGGGACAACACGTCCAAGAAATACATATTTCTTGGAAAATGACAGAGCATTCTGGCAAAAAGTGCTATAAATGAGAGTAGATCTGAGGGTTTTGCCAAATTCTTCAACAATACTATGATGGCTCCCGAACAGACACATGCCTTGACCTGATTAGTAAACATTTGGGTTTTATACAAAAATGCAGAACGAAATCTTAACATAATAATTCCATAGCTTTTTTTTTATAACTCGCTAGATCACTGTCAGTATTGTTTTCATAATTTCTTATTGGAAGCTTAAAATGCAAAGCCAGAACATCAGCTGGCATACATTACCTGACTTTTGTGAAGAAGCACTGATGTTAACGATCTGGGGCATACCCTGTCTCCTTCAACATGTCCCTGCTTTTAATTACAGTCTGTTATTTTGGATTTAAGCGGATTCTAAAAAACATGAGGCTGTTCTGAAAAATGGAAACATATTATCAATATAACATTGATTGTACTTTACAAATGGGTGTGAAAATGTTCATGTATGCAAAGTGAAAACTATACAACAAACAAATACAAATTTGCACTGGGAGAGTGTCAGAGACCGCAGTGACTCATTTGGTAATGAAGTGCATCTGAATAAGCACAAAATGAGCCTTCTGTCACTGTACAAAAGAACACTATTCTATGCTTAAAGATGCAGTAGGTGGAAATGGTGTAACTCTGCATAACTTTTTGATTCGGATGACTCTCTATAATTCTGTTACAAACAGCCAATTGGAGGGTTGCCAGACTTACTAGTTTACTTCTTAGGTTTAATACTAACAATTGGAAAACAAACCAGTGATGATCCCCAATGTGAACTTTGGTTGTGATTTCCCGCTGACAGGATGTGATCAGACAGCTTCACCCATGAAAAAGATCACAGATTCATTCTTACAGTAAGAAGTCCCAGTGTAAAACCTTCCCGAATTAACTGGGAAAGGCAGCACTGATTTCTGAAACGTGGGCTTCATGACTGAAGTTACCCACTCCCCAGAACTGTAAGGATACAGTGGATAAAAACTGATATGGGACAAATGCCAAGGACAGAAAGGTCTAAGCAGTGAAATGATGCATGAAATATTAAAAGAGCTTGTGTTTGGCAGCTTCATTAGGAGGCCAGGGAAGCAGTTTGCACACCAAGAAAGGATGAAGGCTGTATCTTGGAAACTTGACAAAGAGACCTTTGTATTCTTCTCTCTTGTTTGGTTTAGCATTGTCACACTCCTCTCTTCCCGGAAAATGCCCTCAGATGCAGCAGAGGACCTCGTGTTTCTGCTTGGGTGGATGTGCAGGTCCCCTTCAGTCCCCTTCCCCTGACGCACTGAATCATTCTCCTGCTAGATCCACATGGAATCACACAAACTATTGGAATGGGTAGAGGGAGCTCTCCTGCTCTTGTTCCAGCAGGCTGTATATTCAGCCAGACATTTCAAGATCAATTATTCTCAAAGTTGAGTTTATATACAAGACAGGGAATGAAAGATTTTGAAAGATGGAATTAAAGATTTTATTTTATTTTATTTTTTTAATAGGAAAACGCAAATTTATCCCAGTGCTCAAGGCTTTATCTGATACCTCTGCCTCAGTCCAACATGGTGAGAGTCGATAGCAGGGGCACAGGAGATGGAGCTGATAAATAAATGGCAGCAGAACTGTACAGAGCAATGGAACGTGAAGACAAGGAACTATCTGCAAAAAGAAAGAATTTGACACCATATGAATGTGGAAGAAAAAAGCAGGCTAAGAAAAATTATTTTGATAATGTTTGGGAAAATATCAGAATGGAAAAGGTTGACTACTGAATGGAGTACTGAATGTAGTCAGATCGAGATTTCTTCTTCGAATGTGAAGATTAGACAAAAGGGTTAGTAATAGAAACTTTAAAACCTCAAAATGATTAGAGAGAATATCAAGAGAATGTTATTCGAAACACAAAGTACTCATTAACATTCTGAGTGTAATTTATCAACATAAGAGACAGGAAGAACATTTATAAATTCTCATTATTTTATAGACATGGATGGATAGGCAGTAAAATCTAAAAAAAAAAAAAGCTAAGGACAGAAAACCCCCAATTTTAAAGGTAAATAAATTTTAATGTATTGAAGATATTTTTCTTACTTCTGTGTATGTAACATTGTTGCTCCTTGTCATATAAGAGCATGCCGTTTGATATGGCAAAAAAGAAAATGCAGTCTCAGAGAGCTTTGAGAGACTTTCGACCACTAGTATCACAGAATTACAGAATCACTAGGTTGGAAAAGACCCATCGGAGTCCAACCATTCCTACCAAACACTAAACCATGCCCCTCAGTACCTCATCCACCTGTCTTTTAAACACCTCCAGGGAAGGTGACTCAACCACCTCCCTGGGCAACCTGTTCCAGTGCCCAATGACCCTTTCTGTGGAAAATTTATTTCTGATGTTCAGCCTGAACCTCCCCTGGTGGAGCTTGAAGCCATTTCCTCTCATCCTGTCCCCTGTCACTTGGGAGAAGAGTCCAGCTCCCTCCCCTCTACAACCTCTTTTCAGGTCTCCCCTCAGTCTCCTCTTCTCCAGGCTAAACACCCCCAGTTCCCTCAGCTGCTCCTCATAAGACTTGTTCTCTAGCCCTTTCGCCAGCTTCGTTGCTCTTCTTTGGACTCGCTCCAGAGCCTCAACATCCTTCTTGTGATGAGGGGCCCAGAACTGAACACAATATTCAAGGTGCGGTTTCACCAGTGCTGAGTACAGAGGGAAGAATAACCTCCCTGGACCTGCTGGTCACGCCGTTTTTGATACAGGCCAAGATGCCATTGGCCTTCTTGGCCACATGGGCACACTGCTGGCTCACGTTCGGTTGCTGTCAACCAGTACCCCCAGGTTCTTCTTCTCCAGGCAGTTTTCTAGAGAGACTTCTAGTCTGTAGCTGCACAGGGTTGTTGTGCCCCAGGTGCAGGACCCGGCATTTGGCCTTGTTAAACCTCATGCCATTGGTCTCAGCCCAGCAGTCCAGCCTGTTCAGATCCCTTTGGAGCCTCCCGACCCTCCAGCAGATCCACACTTCCACCCAGCTTAGTGTCATCTGCAAACTTGCTAAGGGTGCACTCAATACCTTCATCCAGGTCATTGATAAAGACATTAAACAGGACTGGACCCAGGACTGAGCCCTGGGGAACCCCACTTGTAACTGGCCTCCAGCTGGAGTTAACTCCATTTCCCACCACTCTCTGGGCCCGGCCATACAACCAGTTTTCCACCCAGGAGAGTGTGCGTCTGTCCAGGCCAGAGGTGACAGTTTCCGTAGCAGAATGTCATGAGAAACTGTGTCAAAGGCTTTACTGAAGTCCAGGAAGATACATCCACAGCCTTTCCCTCATCCAGTAGTTGAGTCACTTTGTCATAGAAGGCGATCAGGTTAGTTTGGCAAGACCTGCCATTCGCAAACCCATGTTGACTGGGCCTGATCACCCGGTTCTCTTGCATGTGCTTCATGACAGCACTCAAGATCACCTGTTCCATGACTTTTCCTGGCACTGAGGTCAGACTGACAGGCCTGTAGTTCCCTGGGTTCTCCCTCTGACCCTTCTTGTAGATGGGCACAACATCAACCAGCCTCCAGTCAAGTGGAAATAGTACTTATCCTTTGGGACTCTTTGTCCTTTTCCCAGGCACCTGTTAGCTCAATGATGTTTCTATAGAAGTAAACTACCTTTATTAGGTGAAGATGACAGTAAATGAACAGCAAAAGAAGCAAAGCAGCACAGAAAAAAAACCCACTTGTAGATCGCAGGTCAACTAGTGCTTGTCCCAGCTGTTTAAGATCCTATTTTCTTTCAGCAGGGAGGGTTATGATAACTACAAGATGAGTTTAGCAAGAGTAGTGACAGCAGCAAAACACTACACTACCATACTTAGTGGTTATTTTGGCTTAAACAGTTAATACAGCAGATGGACTGGAGGGATGCTGATTTGTGGTGTGCATTAAAGGTAGTTTGCACCGATTCTTCTGTTGCAGGGGAAAAACGCCTGCAAATATTTGGTTTGAGAAGTGTAGAGAGGTTGCCTGCTTTGTTTCTGAATGAGTCCAAAAGAAAATAGGTTAGGTAATTATCTTTACATTTACTGACAGTGGATAACTGTGTTCCTCTGCAGTATAACTGTGCAATCAAAGAAATTCCACTCTGTGGATAATGCCCAGATTTGTTGAAAATACTGGTGGACTTCCTCAGCAGGCCAGAAATCATCTTTCAATAAAGCATAGCTAGTTATTACTAGTATTACATATTATTTCTCTGGATTCCTGCTGATACAAGCTGATGACCACATGATGAGAAATTAAAATTTTTCACTGGTAACATTTAACAGAGACAGTTTCATGAAAACAGCAGAGGGAATGGCAAGCATTTGGATAAGTTCATGGGCACTACCGTTCTCGTGTTTCAAGGACCTCTTACTGTGTCCATTAAAAAAAACAGCTTGTATGACAGGAGTAGATTAATAGCACACTTTGCATTGTACATTATTTTAATATACTCTGTAGATTACAAAACTGAAAATAAGTTGCATCACATTAGAATCGCAGTATATCGTGTCTCAAGGCTAAACTAGGAGATTATTAAAGCGGTCCCACAGTTCAAACCAGGTGTTATTAACTTAAATAGTGCCTGAAAATACCCTATAATTTTACTGTGGAAAACAGATAAAGGAATTATTTCTTCTTTTTTTTCTTCATTAATTCTATTGAATGATGGATTAAATCTAATTGCCATCCCAAGCTCAGAAACTGAAGAAAGAAATTTCTTTTGCAAGATTCTGCCTATATTTTGTAATACATTTGAGGAACTCTCACATGGACTACATCTCCTGAGTCTGCTAGTGGCTGACATATGTTCTGTGAAAAAGAAAAATGGCATATTGTTTTGTAAAACTGTTGCCTGTGTCTTCCCACTTGACGAGTTTACTATACATTTTTTGAGGAAAAAATGTTGTGCAAAATATTTTGTAATGTAGTAGGAAAAGTGGAAGAAATTATTACAATTGATTGTATCAGTAATGGATATACTGTGTTAAGTGTAAATATCGGTACCAGGAATTTTCATTGAGCTCTCCAAAATATTTTCACTTGACAAATTGCAGATTGACTATTTCTACTCTGTGGAACAAGCCCAGCTCTGATTAACATTATAAATTGAATGTTAATAATCAATACCAGATGAGATGAGCAAACTGTGAAGAGATGAATGATAACAGCTTTCACAATGCTTTTTGAAATACACTTCAGTAATGCTTTGCCATAGAAGCTTGGAAACAAAATACTATGTTTAACAGCTGGCATCAAAGAAGCTTAGGAGAGAACGGAGAGCAAAACCCACACCCTTCGCCCATTTGGTATATTGCAATTACATGATAAAGTGCAAAAAGTCCTTGAATGATATTTTTGCTTTGTTTTTCAGGAGATTGCAACAGAAATAAAGAAGTTGATCCTTGGAAATGAGAATTTCAAGATGATTGTAATTCATTGTAGTCCATCAGATCTAACATATTGCTAATGTCAGTGTGGCAATCGCTCCGTCTTCAGGATCAACACCAAATCCAGGACTCAGAATGATGCTTTCATGTTTGACACTTTGAGCTCTTTTCTTCGAGGCCCAGTCTCATCATGTCAATCCACATTGTTCTGTTGACCGCAGTTGCACCATAGCTCTAGCTGTCTTCCTTGTTCCTGCCATAGTGTGCAAGATGCAACTTTATCACGTGGATAAAGCAAGGATATGTGCAGGGTAAACATGTTGTATGCACAAAGTTGAATTGTTGTTTAGTTGTGCTGTATTTAAGTGCCTCATTATCACAGGCCCTGGAATTGACAGAGAACTTCAAACACCCTGATATCTGCTGGAATGGTAACGGTGCCAAGCACAACCAATCCAGAAGGTTTCTGGAGTGTACTAAAGACATTTTCTTGAAGCAGGTGGTCAATGAACTGATTACGGGAGGTGCTCTGCTGCGTTTGTTGCTCACAAGCAAGGAAGAATTGGTTGAAAAAGTGAAAGTCAAGCGGAGCCTTGGCTGCGATTTTTGTGAGACTTGGCAAGTTCCCCTATAAGACAGAGCTGGAAGAAAATGGGGCCCAGGAGAGAAGTCTTCTAGGACAACCTCCTTGGAGCATAAGAGTAGTCTACTGTAATATGCAGAAAGTAAAGCAAGCATAGCAGAATATGAGCACAGATGAAGAGGGCGCTCCTGACAGAGTTCAGATGCAGAAAGGAAGCACATCGAGGACTAGGAAGCAGTGACGGCTGCCCAGGAGGAGTACAGAGACACTGCTTGAACATGCAGAGGAGGAACTGCAAAATCCAAAGCTCAGATGAGTTGAGATTAGCAAAGGATGTGAAGGGCAACAAGAAAGGCTTCTTGTGCACGTGACTGTAAATAGTGACCAGTGCCAGCCTCCGTCTAGTGACCACCCAGAAAGACTATTGTGATGAGGCAGGTTGAAGGTCAAGCCAGGAAGTCAACTCAGCAGATCAGGATCAGGGCCAGGATCAGGGAGGTACGAGACTAGGCAGTGACACAGCTGCAGCACAGCTGCAGTGCAGCTCAGGCAGAGGCCAAACGCAAAAGCCACAGTTTGAAAGCAGCTCCCAAGGGATGGAGAGGCATGCAGGCCCTTGCTGAGGCTGCCTTTAACTTTCTTTCCAACAAAGAGCTCGGATCAGCAAAAAGGCTGACCTTGAACTCTGTCAACTATACTCCTGAATCAACTAAAATCCTGAAAGGTGAGCGGGGAGAGGTGTGTGTGTGAGTGTTTGTGTGTCTCAAGGCCTTGACGCAATACAGGCTGGGGATTCACTGCCCAGAAAGAAGTATTGCTGAACAAAACCTGGGGGACCTGGGGAATGATGAGCTGAAAGTGAGTCAGCAACATGCCCTTGCAGCACAAAAAGTCTGACTGTGCTCCAGGCTCTGTTAGCAAAAGGACAGCCAGCTGCCGAAGGGAAGTCATCAGAACCTCTGTTTGTTTACTCTGTCAGGTTTTAGACTCCCCATCACAAGAAAGACACTGACATACTGAAGCAAGTCCAATGGAAAGCTTCTAAGATGTTGGGTGGCTGAAGCTCATTATAAAGGAGGAGCGGCTAACAGAACTGTGCTTGTTCACCCCTGAGAAGAGGTGGCTTCGGGGGAGCCCCACTGTTGTATGCCGCTACCAAGGGGAGGGTGCAGAGAAGATGGAGCCAGGCTCTTCTCAGAGGAACACAATGGAAGGATGAGAAGCAGTAAAGATGAGTGGGAACATGAGAAATTCTGATGATATAGTAATTTATTTTTGCCGTGAGGGCAGTCAAACACTGGAGCAAGCAGGTTGCCCAGGGAGGCTGCGGTATTCTCCACCCTTGCTGGATGAGGCAACCTATGTAGGTCTCTTCTGACCTGTGTGATTCTACGTGGCTGAGGTACTTTGATGCAATGTCAGAACACAAGTCCTAAGACAGCACACAGAGATTTGCACTTAGCAACACTTCTAATTCTCAGGAACACGTACGCATTATTCTGCTCCAACATCTGTTAATGATACAACAGGGTATGAAGCAAAATTACATTCTAATGGAACTATTGAGAAAAGCAACAGATGGAGAATTCTGTGCAAAGTAAGTAATATGAGAATGATTTAACTTTTGTGCTTGCCTGGGACACTGAGAATGAAATGGCCTGATCCTATGGCTGACTTACAGCAACATCTGAGAACTGCAGAGTACCCCATACTCCCTTTTACAACAGTGAGGAGTGAAGCCCCAAAATAAAACAGTGAGGTGGCTGCACAGGGTAGGTTTTGCCATCTTTCTGAACTCTCTCAAGCATATCTCTCAAATGCCAGATAGTACGGTGTCCTACCATTCTTCTGCTCTTTCACTGGGTCTGCAGCTCCAGTGGTCGGGGTAGGCAGCTGGACTAGCTTGAGCGATTGAAGTCATCAGCTGTACATTCCATGGCTGTGGTAAGGCTGTACTCTCCCAAGGACACCCTATTGGTCTTCCTTTTCTTGAGCTCTCACTTCCTTCTTGTAGTCTCATTCTAGCCAGATAGTAAACTTGGTAATTTCTTCAGTAAGCATACCAATAATTATGGCATTTTACTGTATGAGTTAATTACTGGAGATTACCTTCGCATCTGTTTTGCTAAGAATCTCTCGATCAGGTTAGTGCTTTCAGCATCTGATCCTGTAGCGAGTCAACAATGGTGAATATATCTACAGATCTAAAACCATCTGCCTGAACTGTTTGTAGTTATTTAGCACAAAGATAACTGGGTCAATCGTCCTAGCACGTCTGAATGAAGAAACCTGCAGATATTTCAGTGATTTGGGTAACAAAGCATTATAGTAACAGAAGTGTTGGAAGTCTTCCTCAAACAGCTTGCTATGTACCCATATTAGGATTCCTACATTGCATAGAGATAGAATTTTTACTTTATAGAAGAAATACTAATCAATTAATATTAGAGGAAATCTACCTTTTTGTTAAGAAGAAGGGTAGCATTACTGAATCATCTAATAGAGTTTATTATGAGGAAAGCACCCACAACAAAACACGAAGACAAATCTCTGGCAAAAGAGGCTAGCACTGTGGGCTCTCTGTTACATCAGCTGCAATACTAGAATGTGGATTAGGGATATTTGGAGAGAGGAAAGCCTATGGTGCCTTTTAATGTTTTTGTGCAAGTAAATACAAAAATACATTATCTCTATTTGTAAATTAAATACTGTTTGAAAGGCTGAGAAACTGGGCTTTTTTTATAACTGATTTCTATGCAAAAACATCTGCCAGCACATACTCATTCATAACGATGCCAGTGCATACAGAGGGCCTTAATCCACGGCAAATAAACAGCTGGAAACTGTTCTTTTAATATTTAGTATTGCTTGATTACTGTTTAGAATTTTTTTGGTAGACATGGCAGACAGTTTCCAAAACAGCTTATAGACTTTTAAAACATCCTCATAGAGTTCAGTTCCTAAATTTATGTACTTTTGGCCTCACTGCAAATAGTCCACATTCAGAAGATTACAACAGTATGAAATTTTTATGGCTGACAACAAAAATAAGTTTCTTACCGCTCTCAATAAAGCTTTTTAAAAAATAACTTTCAAATATGGCCAAAAATAACTTGCTCCATGGTAGTTTTAAGGAGTACCAGCTTCATCAGGTAGCCTACAACCTGCAGCACTTAAAATAGACATTTGAGAGGAGTATATCCTTGCCTAAACAGAAGAATTGAATTTATTCAGCAATCTGCTAAGAAACCTTTACTTGCAAATGACTTGAATGAGTGATTTCCTTCTGCAGAATACATGCATATTGAAAGATGCTGCCTGACCTCGCTGCTTCACTAAAAAATTCATCTTTAAGAAACTATCTGCTGGGCTGAAGAAACCTCCACAAACTGCAGGAAAGAATTGGGTATATTCCCTTAATGTTGCCATCAATGTTGCTCAAACTTTTCTTGGAGCGATTTTTTTTTACAAAGAGTTGCTTTCTTCAGTCTTCCATTTCTTTGAACTTCCTAAAAGGGAGGCTGGTTGCAAGGTGTCTGACTCACATCTAAACTGAAACTGGGCAAAGCCCACCACTTGTTTTCAAAAACTCCTATGAATAATCAACATCCACCAGAAAGCACTTGATATTCGCAGGCTGAAGGCTGGATTTGGGCAGCAGAGCTGAAAGGTGATTTATTCTACTGTTATATTCTGCCAGCTGTCATGTCTGAATAAATCAAAAATCCACCCAAATAATTTTCCAAATTGTCCACAAGTTGAGGTTAGTATGAATGAAATATTATTTATCTTTATTTTCTAAACTAATTTCATTCCAAACCACCAATAAGACATTAGAACTGCATAGGTAAACCAAACCTCTGGTTAAAGCTTACAAAGGCTTGTAACTATTTACTGAATACATAGTTCACATCTTCTGTAGATTACGGTGCAATTCTAACTTACAGAAGGTATCAGACTGTGAGGATTTGCAAATACTGCCAGTAAACTAAATCCCAAGCTAATACAGCCATGTCATAAACATTTGAACTTTTGAGTGTCTTAGCTCCTAAAACCCTCTAGTCTGAGCTTATATTCATGAAAGTTCCCCCAGCTCCTTTGTTAAACTTGCAATTAAAGCTGACCTGATTAACAGAGACCTGTTTTCTCAGTCTTGTTGGTAGGACACATTGATTAGAAAGCCTGGGAATCCTCATTCCTATCCAAGTAATGATCTCTCCTTGGGAGTTCACTGATTAATTAATGAGTGTGTTTACCTGTGCATGCGTGTTTAGGGAGATCAGCCCTTGCACATGGCATGGCTGAAGAGACAATGACAGCTACTGGAATGCTGCATCCCCAAACTTTAATGACAGCAGAGCTTAATCTTCACACAAAAGTCCTTCCCAGACATGTCTGTATCTTTTCAAGGTGTCACCTTTGCTCGTCTTTTCCTTAAACCAGCATCAGTTGTTAAGTAGGAAAAGTTAAGCTTTTAACCTTGATTATAATATTAATCTTCAATAAAACTGGGACATGAAAAGAGATATTTGGATGGATAATGCAAGAAGGAAATAAATATGTAGAATATTTGTAGACTTATTCATTACATATATATTTAGTTAATA
Source organism: Clamator glandarius (assembly GCA_033459285.1). Lineage (NCBI taxonomy): Eukaryota > Metazoa > Chordata > Aves > Cuculiformes > Cuculidae > Clamator > Clamator glandarius. Next base: position 304,663 of record JAUNZM010000040.1, read on the forward strand.
AATGCCACAGGCTTCTTGAAAGAGACCTATTTTAAATCAATGACCATCTTTAAAGCAGCTGAATTATGGAATAACCTAAATATCATCTCATGATGGTATTATGGCTAAAAGATTTAATGGGGGAACTGATGTTTGCTGGTTTGGGGGTTTGGAGAACTTTGCATAGAGAGATTACAATGTCACACATTTATGATTTGGGATGAGTATGTGTAAGATTCAAACACACTGATTAAAAAAAAAAATCTCCAATCCCATTAAAATGAACAGCAAACTTTCAGTGAGGTCAATACTACATTTTGAGAGATTCTTTCCAAGTCTGCGAGGTGTGGCAAGGTGATTATGTTGTTAGGAGATGTACTGATAGCCACTGAGGTAAAATAAACCTACTGTAACTTCTTGGAAAGAATGGAGACTAAAAATGATCCCAGTACAAACAGATTCAGTGGCAAAAGAAGAAGTAATTTTTAGTACAAGGTATAAATTGCTGATTACATGAGCATGTTACAAGAAATATTTTACTATACCCTTACAATGGGAAATTGCATCTTTTTTGATTTTGCCATTTCTGATAAACCCATTGGTGTTCCCTGGGGAGAACATCTTTTTTAGCAAGCTCTGCTAACAATTTTCTGAGAGAACTACCTTTATGGATCTCAGCACCGTTTAAGAGGAAGACTGCTTTTATTAGTAGTAGGTTTTACTATTAAATGAAGTGTACCTGGCCAAGGAGCACTTCTGTGATACTTAAGATCCGTTAATTCACAATATGTGCCCTCCAGCTTATGGAGGTGACGAGAGCTCTCTTCTACCTCAGAAATGGGTAGCAAAGAAAAAAAATCTTCACTGGATTTCACTGGGGCAGAAGATTTAGATGTGTACAGAGCCTGATTCAGCCAGTGATTCCCAAACTCTGTTATTTCACAGGGTTGAGTTTGTTTGTAGGGTAAATTCTGTTTCTTGCATTCCCTGTGAATCTCCTCACACAAAGCATGCATGCTTGGAGCTTGCATTGGGAGGATTCAAATTCCCTGATGCTAAATGCTTAACAGAACACTTCTTGTCATCAGAGGCTTTGTGCTTTTCCTTTCTCTCTGTCCCTTTTACCTTCTTCCTGCCAAACAAAATCACTAAATGTGTGTACATACTGGTTTCAAGTTTGGAAAAGTAATTGGATTCTCACGAATTTCTCAGCTTTACTCCACCATTTCCAAGTGACATGATGTGTATCCATTTCTTGCCTGTTTCTCATATCCCTTTTTGAGATCCTAACCCTGCTCTGCAGAACTTTTATAGACCTAAATCCACATGGCTTAGATTTGGAAGAGAATGGCAGATTTCTCCACAGTAGAAAGGATGTGGATTCTTGTTTTTTTGATTTTGTTTGATGTTTTGTAATTACATCTCCTGTGGCTTCTATATCGAGTTTGGCTTTAAACTAGAAAGTATACTACATGTTTTGTTATGTTGGCCCCTGAGACAGAGCTACACTTGATGACACTTCCATCCTCTTCTTATCTGTCTCAGATGAAGTCATCCAACCTCTTACTGCAAAGCATTAATCAGTCTGAGAGAAAACTGAAACTTGTAGGTCCCATTCAACCTACACAGAGATCTCTTTTACCGACAACATGTAAGAGCTAAATAGTGTCTGTAAATATCTGTATCAGCTTTGAGGGTCTTTTACATTATTATAGTGCTGCAAAGATGACTAATGAGTACTCAGCACCGGCAAACTACAATTAAGATTGAGTAGGCATCTTCATCTTTAAATTACTTAGTTTTTTCAGATGCTTCTATCTACAAAATAAATGTTCACCTCCTGCAATCCTCTTGTGTCAGTCCCTATGCTAATCTTTTAGAGAAAATTTAGGCAGAATTCAGCAATTTTAATGTTATGTAAAGCGTAAAGAAAAAGGCTTTGTGTCCTCTGGATTACCTGGTGTAACAGTTGACTCTGAAAAGCTCAAATATAATTTGTTTCCTGGTTCTAACTTGCAAAGGAAAAAGATATAATAAAGAAAAGCAAATTAGATTTTCCAGCTTCAGAATATACTGAAGTAATCAATTCTCTGCATATCTACTAGGTTTTTCTTCCCGTTTCTCCTTCTGCCTCAACCATTCCCATGGAAGGGCTGAAAATAAGGCAGCAGCAAGAGATGGTTTTGAACACCAGCACCTTTTCTAAAACATTGCCTTTCATTAAAAGCTGCTGTGGTTGCAAAACAGTCTTGAAAACATGAACTAATTGTAACCTGTGCATAGATATCTCCTTAAGTTTTCAGAGAGTCTAAAATAATAGCTCAAATAGATGTGAGCCTCATCTCAACAGGCTTTTCTCTTGTATGCCTTTTGTTTTAAATGCGAACTTTCTCTACTCTGCCTCCTGTTCCTGGCAGGAGAGGTTTAGTCACTGCATCCAGTCAATTTACCCTAGTGACAAGGCACATACTTACTTTGGGAAAGAAACCCTATGTATTTTTTTTTCAGTTACGATAAAATAAATTCCAAGGGACCTGATGGTCATATCTGCCAAGACAGACACCAATCCAAGAGACTGGCTGGAATCACACAGTAGATCAGCCTGACGGGCTGCCAGACTGCTCTTCTGTCTGTAAAAGTGGCAAGCATCAGCAACTTAAGGGAGAAACAAACTCACAGGAGGCTTATAAAATATGTAGTATAATCCAAAATACAGATTTACCAAAATCTGAAACACAGCATTTTTTTTTCATTCTCTGGTACACTTCAAATAGTATTTTCCACAAATAAAACATCTCAGTATTTGGATAATCATCCAATCCAAACTCAGTCTTGCTAAATTATTGGCCTTTTTATTCAGCAATGAGTTTCAAATTCTCAGTTCTTTACAGTATGTATGGGGGGAGAAATGGAGGGTGGAATGTGGGTAAAGAAACAGACACAGACAAGAGAATGATCATCTCCCTCCCAACATGTGCTTTCTCATCTACCCAGCTTTACTTGCTGCTGCTGCTGAAGCCTTTCCGTTCCACAACATCCCTGCATGCAGGATGCAGCCAGCCTGCCCCAGGTACTGCAGCTGAGCAACTTTGGGTGGCTGCAGAGGGGTCCCTGCCTTGCTGTTCTCATGGCAGTGAGTGCAGCAAGGAGGGGCATCGCTTCCCCTCTATCCTGGATCTTTAATCTAGACTGATCCTACCAGAGAAGTTAAACTTAACAGCAGGTGAGTTAAAGCTGTGTCTCACGGTTTACAAAATTACACATTTGATGATGTGTAGCCAAGCTACATGAAGTGTGTGCTTATGTGTTAAGGATACAAAGCCCCAATTTCACTTGCTTCAGTGGAGTTGCAAACACTTGCTGTTAAAACACAGCCAAGAATTACTGCAAAATGAAGACTGGGAAAGCAAGTCCTTGAAACCCAAGAAAATCCCAAAGCTAAGGTTTCTGCCGCAACAGACAGTTTGCTGCACATCTACACATTTTATTATTATTTAATCTATATCCTGTGAGGTGTGTAGGACGTGTAATGAAGCCAAAACAATATTGCTTTGGAAATGTTAGTATTTGTAATTTCCTGACTTTTGAATATTTGATTTTTCAGCCTCAGTAATGCACTGATGCTGGTTTATGTGTTCAATATACAATTGGCTTGAGGTTTTTCCTCTTTTTTAGCTGTTGATACTATGATTGATTTCTGGAGGAAGAGTCAAACGGCAGACGCTTTTTCTTTGGCCCAGTACCACACGATCTACTTTATGGGGCTTTTTTTGTTTCATTGTAGTGATACTACACGGGTGAGGGAAACTTGGTGTAGGTGGAAATTTGGCTGTTCAGTGCTTCTCAGATGAATGAGACTTGGAAGCCTGTCAAGGATGGTGTTAGTTCTCCCTCCTTTCCAAGCTCACTGGGAGCACTCGAGGGGAAAAGGCTTTTGACGTGTGTGTTCATGGGAGGGAGCATTTGCTCCAGCATCTTCCCCCAGCGCTCTGCCTCTCAGACACTTTGGAAATTGTTTGTTCAGCACTCGACAAAAACCAAAGCGAAACAGATTACTGCAGGTTACATTTACCAGGGGAGGTTTAGGCTGAGCATTAAAAAAAATTTTCACAGGGTCACTGGGCACTGGAACAGGCTGCCCAGGGAGGGGGTTGAGCCACCTTCCCTGGAGGTGTTTAAGGTGCTGAGGGACATGGTTTAGTGTTTGATAGGAATGGTTGGACTCAATGATCCGGTGGGTCTTTTCCAGCCTGTCGATTCTATGATTCTATGATTTAGGGCCTCTCCCTAGCAGAAAGACATTGAGGTGCTGGCACATGTCCAAAGGCGGCCAATGAACCTTGTGGAAGGTCTGGAGCACAAGTCTTATGAGGAGCTGAGGGAACTGGGGTTATTCAGATTTGAGAGGGGGAGGCTGAGAGATCTTGCCACTCTCTACAACCAGCTGAGAGATGGTAGATGCCCAATCCTGGAAACATTCAAGGTCAGGTTAGACTGGGCTCTGAGCAACCTGACTGGGTTGAATATGTTCCAGCTCACTGCAAGGAGGGTTGGACTAGATCACAGAATCATAGAATGGTTTGGATTGGAAGTGACCTGAAAGGCCATCCAGTTCCATCCCCAGAGCCACGTGCACCTTCCACCAGCCCAGGCTGCCCCAGGCCCATCCAACGTGGCCTCCAACACCACCACGGTTGGGGCACCCACGGCTTCTCCGGGCAACCTGTGCCGGTGCGCAGGTTTCTTCATCGTGAAGAAATTCTTCCTAACGTCCCTTCTAAGTCTTCCTCCCTCCCATTTAAAGCCGTTCCCCATCGTCCTATCACTACTCGCCCTTCAGAGATGACCTTCACGTTCCCTTCCAACCCAACCCATTCTGTGATTCTATGAGCACCGCTGCGCGACAGCCCCCGCCGCGCGGGGGGAACGCAGAGGGCCGCGGGGGCCGCTGAGGTGGAGCGGCCGGTGCCGGCGCTGCCCCGAGGCCCCGGCAGGGCCCGGCCCGGCCGCACCTGCCGCCGCGCTTCGCCCCCGCCCCGGCGGCCCCGCGGCTCCCCGGGCCGCCAACGAGCTTCCTGGTTCCCAGAAGGTGCCGGAGCGGCCGCAACAGGAACTGAGAGCCGGGGGGAGGAGGCGGTGCCGCCGCTCCGCCGCAGACGCGGCCCGAGCCGGGGGAGCGGAGCAGCCCCGGGCCGCCGCCGCGGCGCTGACCGGGCCGCCCAGGGCAGCGGCGGCCGCCGCGCCCCCGCCCCGCCGGGCGCCGCTCCCCGGGGCCGCCGGGGCCCGCGATGCGACCATGGACAGCAGGTTCAAGTGAGTGGGGGGCAGCGGGCGGGCCTCGGGGCCGCTCCGGCCCGCGGGTCGGGAGGGAGGGAGGGAGGGAAGAGGGAAGGGGGAGCGGGAGTCCACCCGGCGGGAGCGTGCGAGGGGCCGGGCGCGCCGCGGCCGCTGAGTGACAGCGGGGCGGGCGGCGGGGCCGGGGCCGGGACCGGGGGAGGGAGGCGGGGGGCAGAGTGGGGGGAGCGGGGGAGGGGGGGAGGGTAAGGGAGGGGGCGGTGCGGAGAGCTGGGGGAGCAGAGTGGTGGGGGGCGCAGAGCGACGGGGGTTGCGGAGGGCTGGGAGCACAGAGCTGTGGGGGCGGTGCATAGAGCTGGGGGCACAGAGCGATCGGGGGTGCAGAGAGCTGGGGGCGCACAGAGGTGTGAGGTGGTGCATAGAGCTAGGGGTACAGAGCGGCGGGGCGATGCAGAGAGCTGGGGGCACAGAGCTGGGGGGCGATGCAGAGAGTTGGGGACGCAGCTGGGGGATGGTGCATAGAGCTGGGGGCACAGAGCTGGGGGCCGATGCAGAGAGTTGGGGACACAGCTGGGGGATGGTGCATAGAGCTGGGGGCACAGAGCTGGGGGTGGGGTAAGTGCAGAGAGCTGGGGGCACAGAGCTGGGGTGGTGGTGCAGAGAGCTGGAGGCAGAGAGCAGCGGGGGTGCAGAGGGCTGGGGGGCACAGAGCTGGGGGGGGCGTTGGAGAGAGCTGGGGGACAGAGTGCGGGGGAGGGGGGAGCGCATGGGCGGGGTCGCAGGGGGCAGCGGCTCTCGCGGGTGGGAGCCGCGGGTGTGGGGGTGCCCCGAGGCCGCAGGGGAGGCCGAGGCCGGCGGCTCTCGCTTCCCGGTGGTTGCCAGGCTCCCCGGGGCCGCCGAGCTCCGCCCCGGGCCCCGCCGGCCTCGCCGCGGGTGCAGGAACCGGCGGAGATCTCCCCGCCGATAGGTGGCCAATGAACAGGCTGCTGCCGGGTGGCTGTGTGGGCAATGAGAGACGGCCTGACAGTTCTCAGTTTGGTTTGACACGTTTTCGACGCTTCTAAGGCTGGTGGGATGTGAAAAGTAAACTTAGAAGCGTTTTTCTGCAAAAGCGTATTTGGAGTGGAGGAGCGGGAGGCAGCGTTACTCCAGAGAGCTTCTTTGCGAGGGTGATTCCACCAGGGTTGAGTTGGAAACCCCTCATTCAGTATTTGTGATGCTTTAGCTGACAAACCCAACGCTGTGTGGCCTGGGTCTTGGGCAGAAATGTCAGGGGAGAATGGCCTGAGAGTATAAACGTGGTGCGTGAGCCACAGCAACATCACGGAGAGATGTCATTTCGTTTAAAGGAAGGGGTTTGTGGTTGGCTTTTCTAGGTGGCTCAACGAAGCCAAGCCTTATCAGTTTCGTTCTGAACCTACTCACCGGCCAGCAGAGCAGCGGATGGCCTTCAATACCAGAGTAAATCTCCAGTATCCAGGATTTAGGCTGTTGTAACTCAAGAGCAGAATTTGATTTCCTACACACAGGATCAGTAGATGCAGGATTTTCCCAACTTAATACGAGGCTGCGATATGGGTGTGTGCTGTCTTCATAACCTGAATTAGACTATAATTGCATATCTCAGTTGATGATGGTGCTGAGGTTAGTGAAAGCACGTACCGAATCAATTAACTTGTGACAGCTGAAATTTTACTCAGCTCGGCCTTTGGATTTCATTCAAAACTTTCTTGATGTGTGTTAGTTTGGTGCATGCTTTATTTGAAGCATTCTAGAAAACTGGAACCAAGCCTTGGATTTTTTTATTTGCCTAAACCTGCAGCTGATTTCAGTAGGAGTGTTACTCAAGAAGGGAGTTCAAGTGTGAGCCTTTTATGTGGTTAAATAGATAATTGATACGGATGCGGTTGTACCACTTGTTTTTAATATAAATAGCATGCTTGGTAGGCAGAGAGAGATGGGTGGTATAGTAATGGCATTTAGAACTGGTTTAATAAATATTTAGTTTGGGATCAGGTTGAGTGCTAATTGCTTTTAGCATATGCAGTTCATACACCAGGGTTGTATTTAGTGTGGAGGTGAAGGAAGCATTGGCCATCTCAGAGCTGACCGCGATGGCTGCTGCAGATATGGAGGCTCCATCATCCTGTCTTCTTAGCTAGGTTGGAATTGCATCTATCCCTAGCTATTGCATTGATGGTTTCTGACTGAATCATGCCTAAGATTCAGCCTTTAAAGTCAAAGTCGACCGCCAATCTCTTGTGAAAGAGGAAGCTAAGTGGTTCTCAGCATTATGGTGGTAATGATATGTGTTTATGAGGTAGTGCCTAAATTCACGGAATTAAAATCTAAGTGTGATGATGGGCTATTCCTATTAAGTAGAGATAAAATGTAGCTTTGGAAAAGGCTGCCCGTGACTCCATTAATGTGTTTCAGACTGAATGATAAGGACTTTAGTAGCACTTTTTTTTTTCTCAGCTGTTAGGTGTAGTGTTACAAAGTGACATAAAAGCCATTTGATGTATAAAGCAGTAGCAGTATCACTGAAATAGATCACACTTGTTTATCTTATTCTTTTTCTAAGGCTGTACAGGAAAATGTGACTTTTTTGGTTCTTTGTTAGAACGAATCTGATTTCTAATTTTATTTTAATGAAATTTTAATTTATTCAAATTTTATTCTCTACAAATAGAATAGGAAAGATGTAACACGGTAGAAACACTACTTGCAACTTGTATATGATTAATTGTGTTTACATTTTCTAGGGAAAATCCAGAACGTACCTTCGATTTGGTACTGAAGGTAAAATGCCAAGCATCTGAAAATGAAGGTAATATACGCTGCCTATTGATATTTAGTTATAGAAATGAGAGGTGGAAAAAAATATTTTGCATCCTGATCTAGTGTCGTCCCATGTGTTGATTTGCTGTTGGGTTGTGATTGTATTAGAAAATGACTATGGTTATTTTATTGCCTTTTAAAATCTATTACTGTGCTAATTCATAGTTGTGGTGATGTTCTATTGTTATGTTTTCATTTTGGTTATTGCAAAAATATTTGTCTTCTATGAAGCCCAAACTTGCAAGTCTTAATAAAATGTATCTTCTACAGTTCTAAAGTCTTAAAATGTTGATATTTATGTGTGATTTTGTTTTAGCAGAACAATTGATGTCTGTCTTTCAGTGGAATGTTAATTTTGGTCAGTGTGGTAGGGAGAAAATAAGTTCTTTTTTGAACAGCAGAAAGAGTTGCTTTCTAGCTGATGTTTGGCAGCTGCTTTGGTTTGATACATAATACAAACAGCAGAGAGGCTGCCTTGAGTTTATATTAGCTGTCATTTTCATGTCTCTATAAACACATGGTAAAAGAGAAGCAGTAGTGCAAGAGTTATCTGAGAGCAGCTTTTTTTTACTCTTGGATAAAAAGAAGATGCTGAAATTAAAGTGACCTCTAGAAAGTCTGTTGGAGGAACTCAGTTGATGTTTTTATCTAAGGTTGTTGGCCTTATAGAAACACAGGGAAAGAAGTCTTGAAAATATTTCTTATCCTACTGTTCTAATGGATATTGTTTCTAGAGTTTGCTACCCTAACAAGTTAGAAGCTTGTAGAATTTTATAGCCCCCAATTAAATTTTTTTTAAATTTCAGCCAACATTTCTGTTAGTGTTGCTGTATGTACATCCCTACTATGTTTACTAAAAACATTTTTGTTGAAGCTAAGCAACTGTAGTTCTTTAGATCGTTGCCTGACAGTTCCAACAGGCTTTTCTGAACCTGTTGTGTTATGTATTATATATTATTGATATCTCAAGTTTCTCTGCTATTTTTCCTCTTTTCTTTTTTACGCTCTTCTTTAGACTGTTCATTTAGTTGTGGAATGACATCTTGGTCCTGGTGCAGTCCTTGGCTATTTTAACTTATTTTGTGACTGCAGCCAGCATCCTTCAGTTTATTGCCTGCTTTTTTGATTTGCTGTTGGTGCAGTCGTGCTTTGGCGAGTCAGGTGAGCTTCCCTAACTCTCTGGTCATTGTTATGGTCCGTATCATGGCACGCTTTGCTTTCTATTCTCTCCCTTTTGCAGTTTTTACCTTGGTCATTTGGTAGATGATGTCTGTGAATCCTGGTTAGCTGCCTGACTTCTGTTTTGTTCCTCCTTGCACTGTGCATTTGGGCTCTGCCTCCACGAGACAGCCCTTTCTGGGGGCCTGTTCTTATCTTGGCTTAGACCCAGCTTCAACCTGCAGGTTGTATTCAACTTCCCTTTCTTCCTTTCCCTCCTGAGAGCTAGACAGTTGATAATCCTCTCGGGTCTTCATCTTGAAAAACATTTTGTTTTTTCTTATGTTATCAGAACGTGGATCTATATCCTTTTAATTCCTTTTATCTCTCTTTTCACTTCTGATTTTTGTTTTGCATCTTTCTACCTCTGCTGTCAGAAGAACCCCTTTCTCATTACCTGCGGCTCTGTGAATGGCCACCTATGCCTGAATTCTTGTCGCAGTCACATCCCATGCTTCCCTCAGTAGGCATTTTGTGCTGTTCATCAATTGTCCTCTGTGGATAGTAGCATCTTTAAGAAACCTTTGCCTCTCTTTGAACTGTGACCTGAGTTAACGTGGGGACTGTATTGTGAGTGCTGTCTCTCCTATTCCACTTTCTGCTGTCATCCTTTCTGTGTTGCATGGGCTTAGTTACTGTTTGTCCATGGGATGGCCAAAGTCAGAATCTGATACCAGTAGTTTTGGAGTCTGTGGTGTGTGACCTTCAAGGAGTTTAGGGGTGTTTCACCTGGTCTGGAGGTTGTTTTGATTCTTGCATGAGTCCCTAACTGTATGAAAGTACAGTCCCCTTTTACCAATCAGACTGTGCTGGCTCAATATTCCAGTTACCATCCTGTTGTACTCGGTGGCCCATCTGGGATTCGTTTTAATTTCTTTCATATTGTATCTAATTCACATAACAAACTCACTCCAGTGAGGGCTTGACATCATATTTATATGTGGTATTATGAGCACAGTGATGTATCAGATTAATATATCTGAATGTTAAAGTTATTTAAAGGAAATTCACCGGGAATGAGAGTGTATTGTCTTCACTACCACTTTAGAAATGGAGCACAAGGCTTGTCATGCTAAACAGGAGGCTTTCAAGGTTGTTTTATTGTAAGGCCTAACAAATTTGACAGTTAGCCTGTATTGTAGGTCTTGCCTTTAAATAGATTTTCATGCTAGGATAATCTTTTGAATATATCATACTTGAAAACGTGATCCATTCACCTGTTTCTTTGCTCATGCCTCTTTCTTTCTTGTGAAAGAGATTTGTATTTAAATAGGGGCTTTCTCTCTCGCATCCCATCTGCTCCTTGTACTTGATCCTGAAGCTGTGTCAGGGCTGAATTTGTGACATCACTGTCACCAGTGTTGCCGTGGTAATATCACAGCCACAAAATTATGATCTCCCTGCATGAGTGAGCAGCAGGAGAAGCTGAGTTAGGAGAGAGGAAGACTTTAATGTGACCCATGTATCTTTAAGCTTTTCCTTTTCAAGCCTTGCTGTAGTGCGTATTCTCCTACATTTTGATTTCCCTGTGCCAATGTAACAGTTCTAACAAATAAAAACTGAGGTAGCCCTACTGCATGAGTAGCTGCTCAAAAGACAATATTTTTACTAGGTTGCTGTATGCCTGCCAGAGTGTGACATGATAAAAAAAAATTGCTGTTAAAATTAATACACTTTTGGAAAAGGATTTTTAGATAACCTTTTAATTCTAGCATAGCTCTCAAGGAATTTTAATTCTTTGAATCTGACAGTGTCCTAGAACACTTCCAGCTATAAAGGATTATACACATGTGGAATGCAGCAATGTTTACATGCAATATGATATTTGTTCTTAAGTAGTTCCACCAATTTTTTAAAATGTTGTTTTCTATTCACTGTAAACACCTATGAGGTTTCATGTAGGTTAATATGAATTTATCACTTAATGTCTGGTAAGTGGCTCCTGAGTTGGTTACAGACTCAGTTGCGCTAGCGTGTCTTTAGATATAGTTGGCTCAAGATTCTGATTTTCCATTGAATATCTGTCTGTCTTGTCGTTTAAGAGTACCTTGCATACTTGACTATTTATTTCATTTGGGCTGTGCTCACACTCTCTGTTTTGAACTCCTGGTGTGCACAATAGTGTTGCTGGAATAGTGATCTTCTAACCCATAAATATTCTTATAATCAAACACTCGCTTGAAGTAATAGCATGAACTTTAACTTTTTTTGCTGTTGCTGACAAGCTTTACTTATTTTTCACTTTGGCTATGTTTAAAAAACCCAAATCATCTTTTTATAGAAGCATTTAAGACTTGCTGTTTGCACAAAGCAAGATATGATTCCCTCAACTATTTAGAATATAGTTTACTGTATTTTCAGAAGAAATGATGCTTTTGATAATAAACCGCACCTAAGACTTTACCTTGGAAGTTGCATTTCAGCTGCATTTGATTAGGCAGTTGAGGCATATATTCCAAAGAGGGGAAAAAACCCCCTTTGATACCAAAGCCAGACTTCCAGTTCTTTGCAGCACGGTGAACGTGATGTGTTGAACCACAATCACTGGCTTGTGTGATAGCTCTTCCTTGGGAAAACTCATAACCTGATTCTTGCAAAACTTTGGGATGAATTAACTTCTGCTCACCAGAGTTAGCTCAGCGACAGGGAGATGAGCACTAAGCTATTCTAACAGCCCAGTACTTGGTAATTGTGAATTTGGTTTGCAGTGTCAATAGCACCTTATAGCAAGAGGTTTTAAGTTGCCTCCCAAGGAGCTGCAGATTTTTGTAATTTCCTGTGAAGAATGAACAAGCAAACAAAAGAAATAGCTAAAATGTTTGCCTGTTTTAACAACATCGACTAGCCTTCTGTAGTAAATTCTCACTTACAGACCCAAAGGAGAGCTCGATAAGAGATGTTAATATTACCAAATCCATTGTGTTATTTTAGCTTTTGGGGTCAAAAGTTTCAAGTTTTTTGTGCTTTGGGCTGAATCATGCTTTTTAGGCATTGGGAGTAATGCACTACTGCAGTTGTCCTGAGTGCGTAGTTGTACCTGGGGCAGTTGGTTCAAGATTGAATGACAGCTGCATCTACAGGAACTTTGCTCTTCTGGCACTCTTGTCTCTTGAAAGTTGTTCTGTACCCGGTGATATACTCATGCTTGGGCCTAGAAAGTGGCTGACTTGGCAGTTTTTCTTGGTTTTTTTTTTTTTTCCCTCTTTCACTTTTTTTTATCCAAGTCCTTCCGTCATGAGGAGTAAACTGAATTTCTGGAAAGCTGATGTTTCTGAACTTTGCTATAGGACATGCCGGAAAACAACAGTGCCAATGTAATCTTCACGAAGATTACATATATATTTACATATGTATATGCAAACATACACAGTATGTGCATGCATGCAGATATGTTTGAATTTTAGATTTTGGTTAAATATGCAAAGATGAAGTTGTTAATTTAGCTCATTCTATGGGCTGTACTTCAAATGTTTATTTTATTAAAACTGAATTGCAGAGGTCAAACACAGAACGCGGTGCAAATACAGCAGCCAGCAGTAGAAAGGTGAGGTGCAACAACTTCATCTTTTCTGCCTATGATCTTCCAAGAAGAAGATGACTCAGATTGGTTTCAATTTGTGTGGTTAAGAGAGTGCTGTTTGTTAAACCTTCATTTTCTTTGATCATAGCACTTATGAAAAGCAACAAAAACCCTCTCAGAGTGTGCAGGTAGATCCAGGAAATTAAACCACTAAACATCTAGGTCTAGGACTGCTTTAGTCCTCGCTGTAGTTGCTCATATTTTACTTATAAACCCTTGTGAAATAACAGTTCATTTTCTGTTCAAGGAAAGAATAATTGACTGAACAAAGTTTGAAATTTTATTGCTTTGCCCCCATTTAATCTTTAAATGCTAGGAAGCCATCTACAACACTAGGACTAGATACATGATTTTTAGAGAAGTTTTTTTAATAGCTTGGGGTGAATTGCATGAATTACTCCTGTAATTTCTTGCACCAGAAAGATAGTGTTAGGGATGTATGAACTCTATATTATTCTTCTTTAGCTTTCTTTTCAGTAAATTTTCAAGGGAAAGTAATTCGAACTGGTTTTATGGCATATCGGTGGAGTTAAGAGCTATTTGAATTAAGTTCAGGAATTAGGCCAGAAATGCAAAATTTCTTGTATTAGGTTTGATTGTGATCTCTAAGGTACTGATAAGAGATGCAGTTCCAGGAAGGTCCCAATTCTGAAAAAAGTGTAATATAGTTGGTGGTTTTGTCCCTGGGCCACCTGTCTGGCTTTGGTAGGCTTGTGTTTAAGAGTATTCCAAAGCTGCTTTCAGGATTGTGGACAGAGCAAGCACTATTTTTCTTCTTTTATTTTTCTTCTTTTTTCTTCCCCCCCCCCGCTTCACTGTAGAGAGTTGTTTATTAACCGCAGACTCTGAGCCTGTGGGTGTAACGTGCTGATCAGAAAACTCTTTTCCTCTGCTGTACCTTTTTTGCAGAGTACCACTTGAAGCTGATTAAAGAGATAATTCTATCAGTGTAATATGTGAAGGAGTCCGCAGTATTTTTTTAAGAGTAATCAAAACTTTTAATATAACCTTTATATACTGCCAACCTTTTTCACTGTTGGTTTTAACTGGAAGGATACTTAGTAAGTGCTGGCCTACAGAAAGTTAGGTTTCTCTAACTTTTTAAAGCATGCTTCAGGTGACTATGAGGAGCTATGTATTGCTATGAACTAGATAAGCTTTCTTATGGGTCTCATGTTTATTTGAAGATTTTTAGTCTCAAATATTGTGTTCCCGTGTTAGAATTTGTTTTACACCAATAAAAAGTTACGGATGCCTTTTTGGTTTGTACAATGCCATTTCAGAACATGAGTGATCTGATTATAGTCTTGGATGCTGCTTTTGTATGTAAAAAATAAAGACTCTGTTTCCACACTCCTCATCAACCTTAATACCCCCTGCCCCAACTCATTAACTCTTATGTTGTTATTTAGGTTAGTGCTACCTCCCCATAATGTTTTCTGTTGAAATTTTCAAACAGTGCTATCTAAAAATCTTAAAAGACAAAAGACAACCTTTAATCTAGCCTATTTTCCTGACAGGATTATAGATTGATTAGGAGCAGAACGTTTCACAGTCCTTTAAAGGATTATGTACAAGTTGTGAGGGCAGAAGCAGGTAGTGCCTGAGGTTGTGCATCATCTTCATCCTTCTTGATAAAACCAAGGAATATAAACCAGAGTTTGGCTGAAGCTTTGTCATGTACAAGCAGCAAACGTACCTGCAAATCCTTCTTAAATTACAGACTTTTGTATAACTTAAAACCCTGCAATTGTATCTAAGTGAGTATTTTCTTTATGTTAAAATTTCTTTCATTTAATTGGAAAGCTGCTCAGGGTATGAACAATGTCTTCTGTGTGTCTGGACTGTCACTAGCAAAGAGTGGGTGTTGGAGAATTATGAACAACAAAGCAGTTGAGGCAACTATGATTGTGCATCTAAGCTAAGATTGGCATTTTGATGTTTTTTACTTTTTCCTTTCGTTCTCCAGAAACTAAGAAATGGTGGGTTAGACACTCCAGCTTGCGTCTGCTTTTCACAGATGCAAAAATGTGGAGGAAAATGTTGCTGCTTTTCAGTGCCATATTTCTTTCAGATTTTTTTTCAGCAACCTACAGAGATTCTTGGATGTATGTGTAATTTGGAGGTGGGTGCAGATATGTGTGTGTAGGAGGGGGACATATGAAAGCTGCTGGAGAAATAGGTCAAGGAAGCCCTTTCTCCTGTCTTTACTGCATTCCTCACTGGGGAGAAGAGATGTTGGTGGGGAGTCATGACTCCTACTCCCCAGCAGCCAGAGGATAGTCCTGCGCAGAGTGGCAGGCTCTGCTCTACTCCACAGTTTCTAGCTCTAGTAGCGTGGGGGCAGGTGCTGTGGTATCAGTGTTGGTAGAAGTGAATGATTCCCCTGCAGGCATTTGCCCAGCTATGTCAGTTTTTCATGTGATGCCATATGTCACTTTGAGCAGTGTGACTGGGTTTTGGGCAGTGAAATTAAAAGGGAAAACCCCGATGAATTAACTAATACAAATATTAACTCGTTGTAAAAAGAACTTAGTATGTTCATTCTACTGATTTTTATGCAGGTATGAATATAAGTAGAAGCTGGAAACAGCAACCTGTATCATATCATGTAGTCAATATAAAAGTCAATCTGTATAAAAGTTAACATTCCTGTGCTTTTTTAAAAATTTAATTTTAGTTTTGTTTTAGTACTTAACTGTTTGAGATTGCTGCCTGGAGGATCATTTGCAGGCTTTAAAATCGCTTGCATTCAGAAATGTAAGGTTTGCATATTTTTCTAAGCTAAAGTCCTGCTGCTAGCTCTCTTCTTATATAGTGTAATGGCTTGTCTTTGATGTGGGGAGGGCTTAAAATCTACTTAGAAAGCTTTGAAAAATGGTTAAACTTTCAAGATGCGAGGTGCTTTTTGCAAAGCTGTAAGACAGCTCTTTCTCTAGCACTGAAGAGGCTGAGGTGTAGGGTTTCCTGTCTCGTTCACGGAAATAGTGTTATTAATTCTTTTTCCTTTGCCACTGGCGATATTATCTGTGGAGGCAGATACATGTAGATGCCTGTGCTCATCATATAACTGTTGGTAGATTAAGTTATGCCAAAATAAGTTCTTCCAGTAAAGTGCTATTTTTATTTCTTAAAATAATTTTGTGTAGTAAGAGCCATTTGAGCATAGCACCACTCTGAAACTAATGTGTTAAGAGCCTGGTTTTTTCATGGTAGGCTGACATGTGATAATTCCAAGATGCAAGTAAAAACATATTTACAGGCACATACTTAAGGTGGAAGACTGTGTGACTGACAGGTGTAAGTACTAATGAAAACATTAACATTTTATATTTGCCTTTGACATTTTTCCATGTGTTTTGCAACTGTATATGTCTAGAGCTGAATAATTTTGGGTGGACAAAGACTTGCTATGTTTTGTGATTCTAGTTTAGGAGAAAGGATTAAAGCTTAATGCTGAAATTTGGAAAAGAGAAGAGAAAAAGGAGAAGCAGTGAGAGAAAAAAGGCCTGAACAAGATTTTGGGTGTGGTATCTGCACTTCCTGAGCTGGGATAGCCAAAGTAGCAGTTTGCAGGCACGCTGTCTTCTTTTGCAAAATTCTTAAGCCTCATTTGGAAGGTACTGTCCAAGTGTTAAATCCTTAATTAGGAATGAGGCTTGAACAACATCCTTGTATTGCATTTCCTAGAGTCTGAATCTGGATCTGGTTTCTTTACACATTTGACTGGGTATTCAGATGTTGGGTAAAACCTAGCTAAAATGACAAACTCATGTCTGAAAGTAGAATTTTAGTTAGAGTTTCTGTATTTACTTTAGGATTTTACAGACTTCCTTAGTTAATGCCAAGTTTTAATCTTAGAGGCATAATCATCATAAGGGTATTTTGCCATAGCTGATTTACCATTGCATTTTTTTATTGAACTGAGAGTGGGAACAAGTGACACAAGGAATGATTAATGCTTTTGCTTACCTTCTAATAGAGAACAAGAAAGTCCTGTTCATCTGACTTTAGATAATGTTCACATCAATGTTTTTACTTGTTGTACCAGTTGAACCTTTTTTTAGAACACATCTAAATATTGTAAAGTTAAGGTGTCGTTGTAGACGGAGTCAAATGTCTGCTTTTGGGAGGAAACTGTTATCTTGCTCTTTTACAAGACAAACTAAATGCAAAAATCTGCTCTCTTTGTATTTAATCTTTACATTTAGGTTCCTGTATTGCACTTGACACAGAAAAGCTGTGCTGACGCTGGTCATAAGGCAGAGCATGGTTTCCCTCCAAAGCTGCAAAGGAAAGCTTAACATTTCAAGGCTGCTGTTGCCAGGAATGGAGTTACATTGTTGAAAAACAATGATAAGTTTTATATCCTTGGGTTAAGGTGCAATATGAAAATGTAAGAGAGTGTTTTGTGTTACAGTGAAGGTACTGATGTTCTGTTTAAATACAAACTAAGAAAACAGCAGCATCGAGGCAAAAGACAAGGACTGTGTGACAGCTGTAAACTTACCTGGATGTCTGTAATGAGTTTGAAATGATGGAGTGAAACCGCTGTGCCTTTAGGCTAATGAGAGGGGTACGGTTATACTAACATAGTCTTGCTAGCAACAGCTAGCTTCATGCATCGTCTTCCTCTCCTTCGGAGGTCATTTGGCTCCTAAACCGTGTGCTTGCTGTTTGTTTGTGTTATTCTTCAAATAGCTAGCATGGCTAAAAGCAGTGGGTGAGGTAAGCATGCTTCCTGCTGCTGGCAGCACCTGGCAAGGCTGTTCTGTGTGTATGCTCGCCATTCAGCTGGCAGGGCTGCTTCTGGAGCGGACAGGAAATATTTCTCACACAAGCTGGATAAGGAGGAACTAGTGGGAATTTCATGCCATGCAATTTAGCATAGGCTGTTGTTTAATCTCTGAGCATTAATTTCAGATTTTTGGGGTTTGTTAAAATAGATCTGTTGCCAGTTCTGGAAACAGGGAAAAAAAATCAGAGATGCTCTTATTCTCTTCTGCTGTCTTCCTGATGTCTTTTGGGCTTCTAAGGTACTCTGGATGTTGGAATTGTCTTGGGGTTATGTTAAACTCCTGTCCATTTTTTGAGGTAATAGTTTCAACAGCTTCATTGCTGTCTTCCAGTTTTTTGTTTACTTAGTAAAACTTAGCTCTTAAGGGAAAAAACAAACACTAGAAATTAGATCCTGTCATCCATGGTTGATTTAAGGCATGCATATTTGGAGATGGAGTAAATTTTCATTTTGTGTAAAAAGAAAAAAAAAAAAACAGAAACAAAAAACCAACAAAACTCATGTTTGTCTTTAATGAGCAGAGCTATGCTAAACTGCTATATGAATTACTGGTATCACAGTAATTCACAGAACTGAAAACAGTTAATGGTATTGTGACACAACATGGAAAATTCTGAAAAACTTTGTGTCCAGGAAAGAGTATTGCTGGTGTTCACATTCTAGGCATTTTCTCTCTGCTAAGCATGTTGCCAGATAAAAAAGGACTTTAGTTCCCTGGTGACTTACTTGTTTAGCTGGAACTAAGGAACTTCTGTCCTGTCTGAGGTAGTTGTGATGACAAGAATTGTGTGCCAGGACAGGTGAAACTGTAACGCTGCAAGCTGAGTTGGGGGAGATTCTGAGCATTCAGCTGCAATTTCAGACATTTTTATTGGTGTGTCTCAGTAAACCCATTTTAGTTTTTGGGAATGGGCATGTCCCATTCAATGTAACTGCATGTTCACATCTGCTTTTGCTAGGGCTCAGATTTTTAGCATCTTGCGACATCTAGTCTAAAAGTGCTTATACAAACCTCAGCGGGGGATGGGGGAGAAAGGCAGATCAAACTAGCATGTGTAATTAATAAGTAAGCAATTGAAAAAGAGATTTCTCTTTCTCAGCCTTGATATAATATACAGTATTCTACAAAGAATAATTTGAACTGTGCTCTTTTGCATTCTGGTTGTGATGCTAGAGCTAGATAGATCACTACTACTGCACAGCCCCCCCGAAAATAAAAATAGCTTGAGATAACCACCTCTAAAGTGCCTGGCTGAAAGCATTTTTCACTGGCAATTAAAAATCATAATAAATTAAATCTTGCCTTAAATTCTCTGGCAACTAGTGATGGTGATTATTTTCTTTTTAAGTGAAAAATTTTGTGTGACATTTGGACTCTAAAAGATCTAGCAAATGGCTTTGTTGTTTAGGATACTTGTCAGATCTTGCAATCCCTGGAGGGAATTTGTATTATGTTTTCACCGTGAACAAACCAGAAACCCTCTCAGCTCCTACTCTTGGGAAAAGTGCTGAAGGAAAGGATAAACCAGATTAAATAGTAATAGAAGCAAATCAAACTACTAGTGCTTTCAGTGGAAGTGAAATAGCGTGAAGGTTGGAAATAGAAGGGTTAGTGAACTGGTGTTGGCTGTGTACAGCAGAGCTGAAGCCAGCCAGTCCATGAGGATGGGTAAAGCCTGAGCACTTGCTCTGCGGGTGGCTGGGAAACATGAACTTTGAGTGCTTGTATATAATATGCTTAATGCATTTTACTTGATGAGAAAGAAGTGGAACTGCAGCATGATTTGAAGCCGTGGAAAGGGGGAAAAAAGTACTTTACTTATAGTCCTAAATTACTTCATTTCCATGTGTAAGTTGGCCTGACTCTCCTAATATAGGACTGAAGGTTTCAGCTCTGAAACACTGCTTTTCTCTGCATTTTTCCAGAAATCTTCTGGGTAACAGCAATAGATCTCACAGAATATTGTTTGTTCTACCTGAGTGTTTCGGTTGGTGGTGCTTTATATGATTGCCTGACTTATGTAAATTGAAATTGACTCTGTGTAGTAATCTTTGTCAAAATGAAGATGTCTTGTTAGAAGACATTCTCTTAAATGAAGTGCCCAGTACAGATTTTGGCTTTCTGCTGAACAGTGACTGTGCTTCATATACTGTCCAATTTTTAAAATGCTCAGTAGTTCATTGAAAGGGAGACAGAATTATTCAAGATTAAACGTCTGGGTGTGTATGTAGTGATTTCAGAAAGTTGTGGCCTGGGATTGCTGAGCAGTCTCTGCACTCACTAGTTAACATTGTCATTAATGACGTTAGTGAAAAAGTCTCTGAAATGAACTCAAGACAGTTGCAGAAGCACTCGTTACAGTTGTATTGTAACATGGAGTTAGAGTCCATCTCTGTGAAGTAATTATATACCCTTAGCATGTGCAGTTCTGGATTCACGCTGGGAAATAACTGGACTGAGTCAAATCAGAACTGCTCACATTCCATCTTAAAAATATAATAGGATTTTATAAGCTAGTGAAATGCTTTGTTTGCTTCCTTTCTCATTATGTACACCCCACCTTATATCTTAATATAAACAGAGAAACTTGATACTGGTGTTTGCTGCTACAGGGCTTCTGCCACTGAAGTTCTACTTGTGTGCATTTTAACACTAGAAATTATTCATCTAAGCGTGACTAATATATTTTAATTTTCAGCACATCTTGAAATATTCATCTTTCAGTGAGCAAGACAAAAAGTCTTGCTAGGACTGAAAGTGCCAGAACAGTATAAGCAATAGCTGTGAACAAAGGGATGTTCTGAAGTAGGGTGTATGCAATGAGACCAAAGGGGTTTTAGTATTTTCTTTTGGGTTTTTTTTGGTTTTTAAAAATTTTTTTTAAGACCTCTTTTTAGTTAATGTTACTTTGGATATGTAGAATGGTCTATATTACTTAGCATAGCAGTTGACATAGTAGCTTTGTGCTTGCGGGTCAAAGCATAATGCAGATCATGAAACAGATAAAAAATTGCCTAATCCGAGATAAATGTTGAAACAGTTAAGTGTTACAGAAAGTGAGAAAGTAGCTTTCTGTTGATTGGTGTTCCAGAACCTCATTTTTCTTTTTTAAGTCCCAGGAGTATATGTTCAATTAATCCGTTTCATGGGAATATTAGAAGTCATGTTATATATGTAAAACAAAAAGAAATGAGTGTATGCTGTGTGTTGTCCTAAGTTAATATTAGTGTGACAGAGCAATACTGATCTGTTAGAAGAAAATAGTACATCTTAAAAACAAAGAAACTGCATTTGAAATAAAAATCAATAATTCTAAAGTTAATCGCCCCATCATAGTCATACTTTGTTCACCAACATTTCTGGAGGATTTTGTTGAACTCTGCCATCTATCATCTAGGTGTACTGGAATGATGCGAGTATTGCAAATATGCAGAGTTAGGCGGAGAGCCAGGTTTTATTCTCAGATATGCTTTGAACACCAGTGACTGGGAAATCAATGTTTTCAACTTCATTAGGCTCCTATTAAGAGTGTGCTTACTGTGTAGCAGTGATGGAAAACTATAGTTTGTTGAGATAAGCTCAGTGACTTCTTGAATCTTAAATTCTCAGACATTGTAATATATTTTTTAATTATTTTCAAATAAAATATATGAACAGTGAAACAAGAATGCCCCTTCAGGTGTGGCTGTGTTAAAGTTATTGGCATTGATAGAATGCACGGGTGTGGATAAAACCTGCTTTATGTATGATTAACTGCAGTCCTCCCCTCTAGTCATTCCTTTGTCCAGAAAGCCAATCATATACACCAAAGATACAGTGGTACAAAACAGAGTCTTACAAAGAGCACCAATGGCGTCTAGTTTTGAATGGTAGTAAGTCAACAAAGAAAAGCATTTTATAAACAACAGATGAAATATCTTCATAACTTGTGGCTGGATGGCTCAGTAATTATTAATAGGATAAAAAATCCATTAGCTCTGCAATGTGTTTATAGAGCTGGCTCTGTGGGGTTTTTTTTCCCTTTTCAGTGTCCTGTTATTGTCCATGCTTCCTCCTTTGCAAGTGTTTATGTTTTCATTTGACTTAGCAGCACTGAGGAAAAGGAATGAGAAAAACCCACATTGTAAGGGCCAGATATAATCCTAGGTTCAGTTTGGACTTTGCTGATGTTGAGCTTCAGCCAAACTGGGGGGCGCAAAATGATTGCGTAAAGTTAAAACACAGTCTCTCTTAGTAGGAAATGCAAGCACCAGTCACCCTTGAAGAGGAGTGAAGAAAGGCAGGATCAGGTCGCTGAAAGCCCGAGTGATGCATTGCTGTGGGCCACATCAATGAGCTTTTCTGCTAATAAACATCCAATAGGCAAGTTCTGTAAAAAAACACCAAGTCTTTGAATAGCATTTTCGGGGAAATAAATGCCTCAAGTCTGAAATGAATGACTAATACTGAGTGCAGTGCGTTTCTTGGTAGTAGATTCTGGTGCCTAGTGATAATCATTACTGGTTTCTGCTCTGTAGCCTGTCTTTCTACAGGCAGCTAGGAGAAAGCAAAAGGTTTTTTGGTTACTGCATGGCTGCTCAGAAATTGTGTTGGTGGAACTGGGGTAATAGTGAGGGGTTGAGGGCTCTTGAAACTGCCAGGAAGCAAATGGCATATATATTCTGGTTCTCACTGCTGGAAGTCAGGGTTAAAGTGCATTATAGATAATTTACGTATTTTTCTTAAGCGTTAGCTTTTGCTGTCCTTGAAATAAATACTTCTATGAAATACCATTTTTATAATATCAGAAAATGACTTAAGCTTGTTTTTGTTAATTTTTGACTAAAACCTTCATTAGCAATGTACTTGGCTATAGTTAGAATGCCTCTTGTGAAGCTTTTGAGGACCTCGTATATCCCCTTCAAGCAGGACCCAGTGGGGATGAAGTCTATGATTAACACTTTTGCCTCAGGTAATCTGAGTTGGCAGGTAAGGCGGTGGAGAAAATTTACTGTGTAATCTTTAAAACATATTTAAGCAGTAGACAACCCTTCAAAAAAAAGTCACTGAAGTGCCTCTTTATAAGCTATTGTATTGTGAAGTATGAGGGGACTGTAGTTGTGCTCTCGTTGAAGTACTGTAATATCTCCTGTTGAAAAGATTAAACAAGACTATGTGTTGTTCTTCCTTTGCACCACAGCAGCACTTCAGCTGCACATCCATGCTGCTATAACTTCCTGCTAGCCTGTAACTTAAGAAAGAAAATTGTTGTTCTAGGCTATTTTTTTTTTCTGGAAATTTACCAAAAGCTTTGTCAAAATATTGTTAATGTTGTGTGGTGCAACAACAATGTTTTACAAGATGTTGTTTCAAGATATTCATAATGCAGGGAAATAAGTACAAAACCTACATGCCAGTTTTACCTGTAGCTCATCAAACATTTCCTTAGTTACTTGTTGCCTCATCACTCTTCAATAGCAGTTGGGAGAATGGTACCCACTCTACTTTCAGTTTTTGCCATTAGGGGCCCGGTGTGATTTGGCACCCCTTCCTTTTGATTCCCTTTCTGTCGGGGAAAGCTGGAAGAACTCCTGTCACCTTGTACTGCAGTCTCAATATTGCTTTGCTTCTCTAACCCTGTCCCACATGAGAGAACTGGCCAAGGAAAACGAGTAGGTTTCTGTGACTGTTAACAGGTGAATGGCTCCCCGTGGCCATTTAAGGCAACAGAGTTTATTTGATTTCTTTCTTTTTATTGAATAAAGGTAGGTTAGTGTGCAGGGAGTGGGGAACTAGGCTATGAGGTTTTGTTAGTTCAGGCTCAAACTTTTGCCATGTTCGCAATGTGTTTGCAGCATTTAGAGCATCTAGTAATTGCTTCTGTTAAGGTTAGTATTGCTTGCTATGTGAAACACAGGATTTAAAAATAGATCAGTATTTTTAAGAACTATAAAAGTGAGCGAAACTTTCTGTTATCAATACTTTCTTGTATATTTAGCAAAGAAATAGCAAACACTAAAGTAATTCTTAAAAAAAAACACACAAAAAAGTGATAGTGTTTCATTCCAAAAGCAAAACAAATATATTTGCTTACCTTTCATTAGAACCTTTTCTGGGGAAAGAGTGAATGATTTGTAGTCAGGATATTATTAAGCAGTTTTCAAATGTTACTTGGGGATTATATTCAGTAACCTTTTTCTTTTTAAATTTAGCTGTAGGACTTTCTGGTGCTTGAAATGGCTCCTCTGTTGTGCCATGGCTTAAAAGCTTATCCACTTGTGTGGGTAGAACTGTGTACTCCCATTTTTGGAAACAGTGTTTGTAACTAGCTAATTAAAACTAACTGAGATTAAAATTATTAAAGAGCCCCAAAGTGATGGTAGGTGAGTAATTCTTTGTGCATCTGTCAGTGTTAGTAAGTGTTTTAGATGTACATTTGTGTGTAGTTCACTTTCTTACCTGTAGTTCACTTTCTTCGCTTGCTTCTAGGATGGTGCATATTGCATGATTATTTAGATGCTAATTTGATTATTTACTTGTAGGTCAGGAATTAAAACCAGTTTAAGTAATTTTGTCTCCAAGTAAAAGAATGAAATGGAAACAATAGCATATAGATGAAGAGGAGGAGCAGGTCAACCAAGTCATCTGTGCAAGGTGATTCCTAAATACATGTTTGGTGTGTTTAGTTTATAACTGTCTATAAAGAAATTTTTCTTAATACATCAGAAAAGAGATTTCGGTATATTGCTCCATAGCTTAATGAAGTATCCCCTTGTCATAGTGCAGCTGGTTCCTCATTTTGCTGTCTTCTCATTTTTGGTTTTAATTTTGGGTGCCAAGCGTATGTGGGAGGAAGCTCTGACCGAGGCTGTTAAAGAGATGATCTGTAATTTGAAGAACAGCAGAAGTGTATTCTTAAATTTGACTTATGTTTGAAAATTTATCTTTCAGCAGTTCTTTGCAAAAGACAGATGTTGCATCTCATTGCCAGGACAAGTAAAGATTCTAGTTTTGTTTTTTATTTTTCATTGTTGATGAGTTATCTATGCATTCATTGTCTTTTATTACCTACGTCATCTCTATGTGAAGGCATGTGTCTCCTTCTTCATAACTGGTTAATAAAACCAGCTAGTTAGCCACAGCAAGTGTTGCAATTCAGTACTTTGGTGATACTGGCCAGCAAGCCCCAAATCTGGTAGAATTATCCAGAAAATTTCTTCTGGGATGTGTTTAACTCTGCTTTCCAGATCTGGAAGCTTAAAATTGGTCTGATGTTCATGCAAGGAGCAGAGCGCGTGGTCTTTGAGGGCAAGGCTGGCTGCTTGGAGAAAAACACCTGAACTCCTGGCCTAAATTATGAATCCTTCTCTGCCCTGGATGCAGCTGCTTTCCTTTCTGGATCCAAAACTAAACAGTTAACTGTTTCTAGTGGTCTCCAAAAGCATCTCCATCCTTCCTCAGTGCAGACAGAAGGAGATTGACCTGATGAGGGGAGGATTTGGAGAGCTGCATCCCAGAAACCTGCTCCTTGCAGTTGCATTCCTGGTGTGACTCTGTTCTGGTATTTCTAAGTGGAAGATAAGTGGAGAACATGTCAAAATACAGTTTCTAGCTGCCTAGGCAAATTAAAACTGCGAGCAGGTTTCGCAGAATTTGTTTCCTCTGCCTATGTGTGGCTGCTGGTGGTGGTAAGCAGCATGCCTTGTGTTGCCACCCAGCAGCTGCCATGGATGCTGGCATGCTTTCATCCTTTCTCTAGTGTGCGTGTGCATGGGCAGCTGCTTAGATTTTGGAAAGTGATTAAAACTGTCATCTTCTCTAATAGCCAAACGTGGGCCTGTCTTGGGCAACCACACTTGTTTTTGAGTCCCCTTTATACCCTCAGCCTCTGCAGTGTCCTGGGGCAGCCCTGTCTGTGGTTGCAGTACACAGTTTGTGAGCAGCTTCCTTCTCTTTGTTTTAAACAGAATACTGTTGATTCACTTGGATTATAGGTTCTGCATTACAAGTAATAGGAAGAAATGATTTCATTTTCACCTTCACTTGCACCATGGGTAGTCTTTTGTCTTCTCACAGCTGCCTGCCTCTAACCTGGAAGTGTAATTTGTCAAACCTGACCATGAGTAGGTGCTCTTCCATGCCTATGTTGTATCCTTTTCTAGTCTTCTGGCAATATTTTCTGGTTTTTGAGTCAGAACTGTGTGAAATATCCAAGGTGTTGTCGTGCTGTGGATTTTTGTAGCACCAGAGAGATGATCCATGGCTTTTACTTTCCCCCTCGCCCCATGCTTGGAAGCAAGTGTTTCATCGCTTTTACTCATGGTGGAGAATCTGCTCTTCATGGTTACTGGTCTTCTGCACGTAGACTTGTAAGAACAATCATCACTACCCTCAAAACACAGCTTTTTGAGTTCTTTGTCTGTTTCTAAAGCTTCAATTCAGTAGGTCATCTGATCTCATTTTTTCAGGGTATTTTTTCCTGATGTTGTGATGCTAAATGTGGGTCACAGAAGGGAATATAAAAACAGCGTAAAACCTATTTTCAGTATAGGAAGAATTCAGGATTTTTACTTGTAGCCACAGGGAGAGTTTCAAAGTGTTCAGATTTTTAAGTCTCCTATGGTTTTTTTTCTCTCAGTGACCTTGTTTAGAACTAAGAATAATAACAGATCCTAAGAAATTATCATACTCTTGAGTCAATGCTCTGGATTTGTTCCTTGTCAGACTATACTTCTTAGGTGTTTTGTCCATCTGAAACCTGTTTACATATATCCTCTCAGACTGGCACATACGAGTGAAAATGTGCATCTTGTTGAATCACACTCACAGTGACCAACTGTAATTAAGCAAGTTCTTTGTTGCCATGAGCAGGATTATATGAGCAGGATTATATTATTACATCTCTGTTGTTCTTGGGGAGCTAATGTGGGTTCCTGTGTAGTGCTACTCTGTTTCAGAGGAAAATGGTTGGTTTTGGAGCTTAGAATTTTATAGAATCATAGAATGGTTTGGGCTGGAAGGGACCTTAAAGATCATCCAAGTCCAACCCCGCTGCCATAGGCAGGGGCACCTCCCACTAGATCAGGCTGCTCAGGACCTCATCCAACCTGGCTTTGAAAAGTTCCAGGGAGGGGGGGCATCTACAACTTCTCTGGGCAACCTGTGCCAGTGTCTCACTACCCTCACTGTGAAGAATTTTTTCCTAATGTCTAGTGTAAATCTTCCCCCTTCCTATTTAAAGCCGTTCCCTCTTGTCCTATCACTACATACCCTTGTAAAAGGTCCCTCCTCAGCTTTCCTGCTCACACCTTTCAGGTACTGGAAGGCTGCTATATAATCAAGGCTGCACCTTGGCCTTCCTGACTTCATCCCTACACAACCAGGCAGTATCCCTATACATGTCCCAGGTTGCCCTTCCCTGCTTGCATTGCCTGTGCATTTCCCTCTTCTTCTTTAGTTTAACCAGAAGGTCTCGACTCAGCCACGCCAGTCTCTTCCCTTCCCTGCCCGATTTCCTGCATAAGGGGGCTAAGCACTCTTGTGCTTTATGGAAAGCATCCTTAAATATTTGCCAGCTCTGTTCTTCTCCCTTTTCTTGGAGGACCATGTCCCAGGGGGTCCTACTGAGTAATTCCTTGAAGAGCTGGAGGTCTGCTTTCCTGAAATTTAGTGTCCTGACTATACTCCTCGCCTGTCCCATATCCCTCAGAACCTTGAACTCCATCAGTGCATGATAATTGCAGCCCAGGCTGCCTCCAATCCTAACGTCGCTGATAAGTTCACATGTACTGGTGACCATAAGGTCTAGTATTGCATCCCGTTGGGTGGAGGTCTCTATCAGCTGGACTAAGAAGTTATCTTCAATGCACTCCAGGAGTCTCCTGGATTCCCTACAGCTTGTCGTGCTACTTTTCCAGCATACGTCAGGATAGTTGAAGTCCCTGGGTAGGGTGAGAGCTTGTGAGCATGAAGCCTCCTGTAGCTGGAGGAAGAAGACTTCATCAGTTGGTTCTCGTTGATCTGTAGTACACACCAACCACAACGTTCCCATTGGTTCTGTCTTTAATTTTGACCCACAAACTCTCAACCTATTCGTGGCTACTCTTCAATGACAGCTCTTCGCATTCTATCCCTTTCCCAAGACAGAAAGCAACGCAGCCACCCCTCCTTCCTGGTCTGTCCCTTCTGAACAGCCTGTAGCCATCGATAGCCACACTCCAGTCATGGAATTCGTCCCACCACGCTTTTGTGATGGGAACTAGATTGTAGCTTTCTAGTAGCACAGTAGGAGGCTGAGGGGAGACCTTAATTGATTTCTATAACTACCTGAAGTGAGGTTGTAGAGAGGAGGGTGCTGGCCTTTTCTCCCAAGTGACAAGGGACAGGACTAGGGCCAATGGCCTCAAGCTGCACCAGGGGAGGCTCAGACTGGATAGCAGAAAAAAAAATTCACAGGAGTGGTCATCAGGCACTGGAACAGGCTGCCCAAGGAGGTGGTTGAGTCACCATCCCTGGAGGTATTTAAAAGACAGGTAGATGAAGTGTTCAGGGACATGATTTAGTGGCAGGTGGGAATGGTTGGACTTGATGATCCAAGAGATCTTTTCCAACCTGGTGATTCTGTGATTCTATGTGCCTGACATCTGATTTTTCACGACGACAGAGAAGGTTATCTCCTATTTTCTGCCTCGTTCACACATCCAACATTTTCTCCCTATTGAGAGAACTGAGGATGCTGTTATTCCCACCCTGAGGCCTTGCAGTTAGGTTAGTATTTGTTTCCAGGCTCTTGAGTCCTGTTGCTTTCCGCATACTGCTGCCATGACCATGCTCTGTGGGGTAGCTTGTAAGGGATACATGTGTGTATGGCTTTGTTTGTTTTTCCTGTCATGGTGAGGATGATTTTATGCTTTTATTATTTCATCGCAAAACACACTTTAAAAAACAAGTAACTCACGCCAAAAAACAAGCAGACATCCTCAGGTTCTCCCAGTCAATCAACCTGTGCCAAACAGCAATTCATTTGCCTCTTACTTTAAAACACTATGGGTTTCTTTTCAAAACGGATTGATAAAATTGGTGAGAGATGGATATCCTCAGCTGTGGCTTATTCTCCTAGCAGAGCGCTGGGAACTCTTATGAAATATGCACTCAAGAGGCCATAAGAACTCCACAAAGATGCAACATCTCTTTGTCTGCAATAATAAATTCTTTTCAGTATCTCACAATATATCAAATGCTTATTCAGACATTAAAATATTGCTCAGATCTTGGTGTGTCCCCCCATTGCCTGCTTGTGGATTTTTTTCTGAAGGTGAAAGAATATATTTTTATTAATGTTAGTCATAATGTTGCAGTAAACTTACTGTGTTACAAAGAAATAAAATAAAATACATGTCATTGTGGTGTTGTTGCTGTCATCAGTCCTTCCCCATCTCCCTCTCCCCACCCAGTTCCATGGTTTATTTGCACTTTTAACTTTATAGATACTCTTTCTTACCCAGAGTTCTCCTTTTTTTATGACAAGTGATGCTGAGCACTTAAATGTTTTGTTCCATGCAGCAAAGCATAAAATATTTTTGTTGCTGTATTTCTGTTTTTGAGCTGCTGAGGGTAACTGGGACAGTGGGCTATACTGATGCTGTGCTTTCAGTTAATTCTAGAAGATACATTTCTATGTCTTGAGCTCTGCCTTGATATAACCGTAGTGAGTATAAAGTAAGTAGATACCAGAATGCTAGGCCCTTGAGTATGATTTAGTAATCTGTGTATTATTTTAAAGAAACACATAAGCAATAGCTGCTTGCTAATAAAATGGATTTACTGACCCATGAGTGAATTGATCCCTATGACTATTTAAAGCTTAGGGCTCTAAAAGTTTTTCTCTTATCTTTATGTTAAACAATGGAAAGTTTTACCGTATGTTCAAATAACGTCTTCATCAGGTTCACAACAGGACACTATAGTTAATTTTCAGTTGAGTGCTTTATAGGATTTTCTTTTTGCTGGCTGGTTGGGTGAAAGTCTAGACACTGAGAGACGAGGCGTTAGAGGGGCCTCACAATATCGTTATTGTGAATGGTAAGTAGGAGCAGCTTCCTCTGATGTACGGACTCCATGCCCAAACCAGGAGTACAAAGGCACAGCTTTTGTTCAAGGGGATAGGGGCTAATCCGAATGCTGCACACTGTGAAAAACCTTTTATGGAAGGGGGGAAAAACTTGCCTTGAAGGTGAGAGGTCAGCAGTTTAACCTCTGACCATAAAATAAGAGACAAGCAAAGAATGGGATGAACAAGGGGGAAAAAATACTTCAAGTACTCCATTCTTTGTTTATCAAAAATGGGTCAAACAAATGAGTGTCAGGAATGGTTACAGGAGTTCTGATGGGATGCAAGAGAGTCTTGGAGATGTATGCTGGCTTAGCTGCATGTTGCTACAGGGTTTGGAGCTTTCACAGCTTTCTCTTCTGAGATGCTTAATAAAGAGATCTCCAAATGAAAATCTGCTCTTTCAGCAACCCTTAAAAGCATGGTTTCTCTCTTCTTCCCCAGGCCAGAGCAGCTCCTTTTCTTAGATTATTTTTTTTTTCTATTTTAATCTCCCTTTCATAAATAAACATCATTTGGCATTTGGCTTTCTAACTGTTTCCACTGTTTGTGGGCTGTTTTTGAAGTTCATAAAGAAGCATCACAGCAGTAACCTCCTCACACACGTTCAGCAGGCAGCAAGATGGGTCTCTTTAGTTAATGCCGCGGATCTTTGGGTGGTCAGTGCTGTCGTACAACAGCAGGGGAGAGCTGTTTCCAATCTTTGCGCAAAGGGAATATGGAGGCTTTCCCCCTCTGATCTCATTTTGGTATTGTCAGCGCTGGGAATTTAGTCACAATCCAATTAGAAATGATAGAAGTTATGTTAACTAACAGCTAAGCCTCCCATATTTTCAAGTCCACCCGTTTGGACTAACTGGTTGTCTACTCTTGACTTGGGCTCACAGAAGATACCAGCAATGATTAATATACCTGGAACATTAAATCTCAGCTCCGTGCCTGGCATATGTCGATTCCTTGTACTTCACTACATCCAGCCCATGAGAAACACTACACTCCGCCCTCCCAGTCTCCCTCAGTGTGCAAAACGCCAAAGATGACATGATGCTTTTCTTGTGCACCTCTGGAAGTTTTATACTCCACTGGACGGAGATGTGTTTTATATATGAGATAAATTCCTCTTCCTACTTCACACAAAGGGATTAAAGCAGGGCTTTGTTGTTAACTCTCTGCACACGTCACATCTTCAAACATTTGCTTATGACCTGGACAGCTGAGGCCCCTTGCGTTAAGAGATGCTCTCAGTAACCACCAGCATTCCTCACCAGCCAAGAGGCAGGGCCTCTCAGCACTGTGGGAAATATACTTTGATACGCACTTGATTTTATTTGTGCTTGGAAAGAGCACACAGGCTCAGACTTTGTGCTGCCTCTGACCCTTGGCTGAGCTTAATCCTTTGTTTCTCAATTTCATAGATGTCCATCCTTCTTTTTAAGTATATTACGGGTAAATTCCTCAGAAAGGTATATTACTAAATATACTTCTGAGGTCTGACACATCTTCAAGTGAGAGTAAAGATTCTCTTTACGTCACTTAGAAACCCTTTGAGGTTCACTGATTTCAAAATACAGTGTTTTAGCAGAGAGTTTGTCAAATATGCAGTTCTTATATGAATAAATTTTAAATGAAAGACTTAGGATTGAAGTTGTTGCTGGACATACATTTGCAAGTGATTCTTATAGTTATTAAATCAAAGTAAAATGAACAACACATTATACTCTGTTTGCCTGGCTGTTAACGGGTTAGTTTTGAAACCTTTTCAGTAGGCAGCCTACAATATGAATTGTGATCTTTTAGGCTTTTCAAATCTGATGGGCTTTTAAAGCAAAATGGCTGATGTTTTTGCCCTTAGGGAAGCACCAGAAGTTGAAAGATTTGTTCATTTTAGAGTAGGCGACCTTCCAGTATCTTGTATTTGGATTTGGAAAATAAGAGATAAAATTCTTTCCCTGTAACTATTTCTTCTGGAGTCTGTAAAAGTAGCCTAAGCCACTTCTATACCTTATGAAAGATGACTGATGTCATGTTCTGAAGAGTATCTCATGCAATATGTTGACATTTCAGGAAACAAATGGGAAAATGGTATAAAGCTACTGCTGTATGATAAGATGTAGTTTATATCCCATTGCTAAGTTCCTCCCCGATGTTGCAATGGGAAAAAACTTAGAGATGAAAAATTACTATGTGTCAAGAATAAAGTTTCTAAGCCATGGCTGTGCCAAGGTAAATAGCAAGCTATAACAGGATTTTATTTCTGGAATCTTGATTGTTTATTTTCCCCAAAGAAAGGAGGTTTGCTTTACAGTTTTAAGCAGAATGTTCTTCTGTGGAATTTACCTACCCTGTAAAGATGTCCTCTGCGGGCAGCTGGGGCTTCAGGCTCCAGTTCTGTCCTGGATGTGCTTGTCAACATACATGGACAAGACACACAGCTCACAGGCTTCCTATTTTGTCTACAGCAGGTTAGTCCCCTTGATAGGAATGAAGAATTTAAGCAATTACAAGTCACCTGGGATCACTTGTTAAGATATGATATTTGCACATCATAATTTTTCAAATCTGTTTTTAGTCTTTTCAGCTTTCAGAAATGCATGGATTTTCCCTTGCTCTGGCAAGTGTGCCGATTTTGTCTATCAAGGTGATGGAAGGCTCAGGATGAGGGGGTAGTTATCTGTGGGTTGCTTGAGAGAGAGTATGTCATTCTACTTGAAATGTGTCTATGTTTTCTTACTGATTATTAAACCAATTAATTAAAAAAGTACTATAAGGAGATTTACATAGGCTTGATTTGTAAAAACGTTGTATCCCATAGATTTTGAAATTGTCAGCATGGGTGGTTGTTGCTAGACTTCGTTAATAATAAAATTGAATTGATTGTCTTAAATAAAAAAAGAAATTCTCTCTTATCTAGCTGCATACTGAACTGTTCTTGATGAGGAGTGCACACTCATGGTTAATGATTGAGTTCTGCTGCATTATAATATATTTTAGCACAATTTGCTGCTCTGAAAACATTTCCATACTTCCTCCGTAAATTGTTATGCCTTATGAAGAGGTTGGCAGCTGTGGTTAGTGTTCTTAGCTTTTTTTGTTTTCCTGATAAATGACCAATGAGAGAATGATACTTCTCTTGGGGCCCATCTTTTCTTGGGATTAGGACTTTAATTTGGGTTTTGATGAGAAATTACTAGCCTTTAGCATTGATTTCAGCTGTACACTGTTGCTGGTCTAGGTTTCACATACATAGAGCAGAACTCTTTCTCCTAGAGGTGAATTTCCTTTTGTTATGAGAAACAAGAGGGAGAGTAAAGAGAAAAATTCCATGTGGTTACCAACTTGTTATCAAACCATACTGACCATTTGGATCCTCCTTAGAATCATAGAATGGTTCAGTTGGAAGGGACCTTTGCAGGTCATCTAGTTCAAACTCCCTACAGTGAGCAGAGACATCCTCAACTAGATCAGGTTGCTAAGGTTCCTTTTAAGCTCCTCTGTGGTGAAGGTGTACTGTCTTACTGATGGAGATGGAGAACTTAGGGGAGGGCAGAGCATGGGTGTAAAATGCCTAGAAGTGATGTGTGGCTTGTAGGTAACCTGAGGTTTGTGTGAGGGTCTGTGTCAAGGGAAATATTGGAGAAATACATACGAAGTGGATGCTAGAACCATAGAGCCCTTCCAAAATGTGGAAGATGTAATAGCTTCCAATCCTTTTATGCAAACATCGAACACTGAGAAATTGTACAGTGAGAGAAGGGCAGTGGTTGAGAGGGGGCCTTTCTATGAAAAATTTCTTACAGATTAATGTAGTATAATAGATGATATTGCATGCAGTGTCATATATTTCAGCTCCTTATGCATTCTGTGTTGATGACTATTATTGTTGTGCAGGTTTATGGGTGGATTCTGAACTATTAGCATCAAACTTATTTGGTAAATTGATGTTTTTAGATGAGACATAACCTTCATTTATGCTGTTCTTGATTTATTAATGAGTCATTCCTTGTTCTTTCACATCAATAATAATAATATCATTTTTCCCCTTGCTAATGTTTTTGACTGTTGTATATCTGCTGCATACCTGTGCATCACTCATAGTTTCCTTGTCTTCATCTCACTTCTTTCTGCTCTTTGGAAAGTAAAATTAAGACTGTCATTATTTAACGCTCAGTTCAAACATATGGATGGCCCATCTCTCTCTAACACTCCCTTCCTTCCTATAGTCCTATCTATCCATCTCCAAACGCCACATTGCTCTTCTGAGTGCTCACAGATCTGTTTCCTCTTTTCTACCCCGAGTGGCAGTGACCACAATCTGGGCTGCTGCTGTGCCTCTGTGACCAGACCACCAGCCAGCCAGAGCGTGCAGCCCAGCTGGTGCACCCTGGCATTCCTGTCAGTGAGGCAGCTGGGGCTGGGTTGGGCTCCCACCCAGCAGCATCACTGTGTGCCTCGCAGGGGGCCTTTGTTGAAGTGACCACTTCTGACATATGTTCTTGTGCTTGTAGGACAGCTGGTTTGAGTGTAGGCTGCTGAAATGCAGGAAGGTGGCTCCTGACCTTGCCTTCCAGAAAGGCTCAATTTACAAAGGATGTGCTGAGTTCTGACCCCATGTGGGCCATGTGAGTGCAGGGTGGTGTTCTGAACTTTAGCTCCTGTTAGAGTGAAGTGTATCGTCTGCTATTGTCACACTGTTAACTTAATTTTCACTATTTCGTACACTATTTATTTGATATTCTACTGGATGAAGCAGGCATTAGGAATCAAGGTTTCATAAAATGAAGTAGTTTTGCACTGTAACCACTCACAGTTACTTTGTAATGGGATGTAAATTGTAATCCTGCATCTACATCACCCTCCTGCTTTGCTGTTTTGAATAAGTAGTACTGCAGAAATCAGCTGAGAAACTTAACTCTTCTGTTTTATCATTGAAGTATATGGTATCAAGAAATGTCTTGGAGAGTTTCCTAAGTGTTGAATGTGCTTTGAAATTAGTAAGTGATAGAGACTAGACCCAGATCTCTTGCCTCCAGGGCAGCAAGCCCCAATACCATTCTGGTTATGTATATTGTTTACGTGTATCTCATACATTTATGTCCCCTGTTTTGCACATAATTGGGAATTCTGACCTGACTAACTGTAAACACCTGTGAGAAAAGCCATCCACTTGCTTTTGCTTACCTTATATGTATGCGTTGTCTGTAGTTTAAAGTAACTGACCCTGTCCATGTTTTATGTGTATGTATGTTCTTCTGCATAAAAAATAATGCATTTTTTCTAGGTTCTCATGGTACTTGGGAACCTAAAACGACTCACTTGAGGTCACACAGCAGATAGCTGGCAGGACTGAATATCGGAGTGTACGTCTCTCAGTTCCTGGTGTGTTGTGCTGCTGGCTGGGCCCACAGTCCAGCTCTGCTGAAGCCAAGAGGGACAAATACTGTTAATGAAGTTGAACAAAAAAGAATATCATCTAACATTTTTTCTTGCTACCATCCGTAACTACATTGTGCCTCTTCACTTTTGAAGACATTGGAAACAAAGATGTAGAGGGGTACAGCTATGTCAGAGTTTGTTTTGCTAAAGATCAATATACTTTTCAATAAGAAAATTCCAACGAAATAAGTTTCATTAGCCTACTGCTATGTGTATTGTTCCCCTTTGAAAGGTTTAGTGGGGAAGAGTACCTGGTTTGGGAGCAAGCCTGAGAGGGATGTGCTGTGCCTGTGCTCCTCTCCTGGGAGGTCCTTGGTGGGAATCAGAGGGGTCTCTGTTCCCCAGGACGTCAGGTGCCAGAGCCACAGTGCCGCTGCTGGGTCAGCCTGAGCCCCTTGTTCTCTGCATGCATTGTGTGCGATCACTGGCTCGGAAATTTCTGGGAGACCCTTTCTTAATGTTTTCTTTGTTTTCTGTGGCAAAACCCCAAGGTTTGGGGATTCTGTGTAGGTGGTTTGGTAAGTGACTGGAATATGTTCGTTAGCTGAACAGACTCATCCTAGAGGGGACTCATAACATAAATGGTAGTGTAAAGGTTGTTTTATGTACTCTCTTTTTCTCCCTGAACATGGCTGTTGGATACTATACCATAAGTTTTTCATGACAGAGTGAAAATCTCAGCTAACTGGAGTTTTATGAGCTGTTTGAGTAACACTGATCTCTCTGTAAGCAACCCCTTAACCCACTTTTGTGTTTTGTTCTTATCAAAAGTTTAGTGTTGACTTTTAAGGTTTGGTATGTGAAAAATGTCAAAACATTGATTTTCAGCTGCATGCTGCCTGTCATAGATGGATCGGGGTGAATGCATGTGGGCCAGCCCTTAAAATTTTTTGTTGTTGATTCTTGCTCACATAGAGGGCCCTTGGGACAGATGGCCCCTCGCTGCTGATGGTTCGATTACAGTGATCACCCACAGCTTCTGAGGAGTGCGAAGAAAAGAAATTGCTTTCTTTGTCAAGGTGTTTTCAATTCAATTCTCACCCATTAGCCTTGTTTGGTTAACTTTTGAATTACTCCATCAGGTGACTGATGAGTTTATTTTCCCCCCCAATGGTATTAAAATGGATTTGGTATAAGATGGAAAGCAAAGACAAAAAAGATTTGTGCTTATCGATCAGAGCTCCTTCATTTTTATGCTGGCTTAACGTGTCATGAAAAACCAAGATAAAAATGAATGCTGGATTAAAATAGGCTAGAAAATATCTAGTTTTAAAAGTTATTTATTTTAACTCCATGAACTGTTTACACATGCAGCAAACTGTATACTTAGGCTACATTAGCTAATTGGTGTGGTGATTATGGTGATCAGGTGCGGTGAACCTGATTATGGTTTTAGAGTTTTGTGTAACTGGGAAAGCATATGGTTGTCTTAATTTAATTTGTAGCAGATCAGTATGTTTATAAAATTAGAACACATTTTTTGATGAAGTTAAAGCTTTTGCAATCAGATGTGTTTAAATTGTGGTGCCATGGATGTTCCAAGGAGTAGGAAGCAGCCAGGCCAGATACCGGTTGCCAGTGCTGCTCTGCATAGACAGTGAGCAAAACTGGAAGGTGTGGGTTTCATATAGACAATGTTAATTATACTGGGAGAATGAAAACAGGATAAAAATAGAGAATTTGAAACTATGTTTTTGTAACATGGAAGTGCATTTGTTCTCTTGCACACATAATCTGAGTGTCATACAGAAACCCAAGTCTTGTCTCACAGTCTGATCATAGAGTCAAAGTGAATATATGATACAGCAGTATCTGTACTAATTAATTGAAATGCCATAAATAATCTAGAAATAAAGCAATGAGCAGAGCCTAACCTCTTCTTGCTGTAGCTATCCTTGGTTGCAGTGACAGTGTTGGTGGGGTTGGCTCTGCAGAGCTCGCCCAGCCCCCAGACAGGTAGGTCTGAGCTGGCGCAGGGGACAAAGTGGACTGAGGATTGGCCAAGAAGTCCTCTTGATTTGGATTTTCTCGTGTAACTTTTCCTGAAGGCCCTCTGCCTTACTACAGGTGGATGCTGGATCAGTGTTCACCTAAGCAGATGAACATCTGTTTCTGTATGTATTGTGCTTTCAGAAGACATTTGTGGAGCCTATATTGTGACATGAGCAATGCTGTATCGTGAATGATGTTGAGTAGTAGAGATGATAGTGCTTTCACTGCTGCTGGGAAGTCCCTACATATCAGGAATGGCCCATTTCAAGAACGATGGTCTCCCTCCTGCCACAAATCAGAAGTGCTCAAGTATGAAGGCAGCATCGAAGGCAGTAGTTTTCACACCTTTAGGCTTGTCACTGCCCTCCGTTCCTGTAAGTGTGAAGAGCTGTTGTTTACCTTCCTTCTTCCCTGCGCTTGCTGAAGGCAGGGCCTCTGGGAGGAGGAAAAGAAACACAGGCCAGCCTGAGGTGCCTGAAGAATTGCCATGTTGCCAACTCCAGTTTCAGCTTTGTTTGCGATAGTCTCGTGGGAAAGGAGGAGCTGTGCTTAGCGTGAGACAGCCCCATCCTGCAGGCTTCGTGTGCTGTATCCAAAGCCAGTGACAGCCGAGAGTTTTCCTAGTGGCTTAGAGACAATGTTCCTCTTCCATATATCTGCCAAATAGAGAACATTTAGATAGCAGCAGGGTAGGAAGCAAGGGCGGAGGGAAGGTGACACAGAAGAAAACACAGTGTTTTTCTGCCTTTATGCTTTCCACATGGTGGATTTCTTTTACATACTTCAGTTTTGGGAATATTTCTCCTGTTTGGGAGCAGTTTTTCTAAAGCGTTTGGCTGGGAGTGACATTAGTGGAGGATGTTTGAGAGCAACATTTATCTACCGATGGCTAAATATGTGTAGTGGTCTTAACCTTTATAAGCCAGATTATGATATTATGCATTCCATGATAATGTTATATATTCTATTATTCCAGTGTGTTATTGGGAAATTCCAATATTGCTCGGTCCTGTCAAGCTGTCAGCTATTGAATCATCACTTTTTACTGCATGTGCTGGTTGATGTTTAAGGCGAAGGGCATAATTTACAGGGATGTTCTGCCCTTAAGTATTAACCAGTTGGGCTGTGACCAGTATGTGGTCTTCACCAGTGTAAAGGGGAAGGAATGTTGATGCACTGTTCAGGCAAGAAGTGATGTAAATAGATAGTATCTTCTCTGGCCAAGAAGGATGTCCCCAGCAATGTTCTGTTCTTCTTAAAGAAGCAAGAGGGCTAGACTGACTAACTTCTGCTTTGAAAAAAAATTTACAGAAGCATTAAGTTTTTGGTTGAAGTTTTTACTTATTTACCTAATTTTATTTTTTAGGCATGTAAACTGTAGCGTAAGATTTCTTTTTTATTTTTGAAAAATACTTGTAAAAAATGGCTTGAATATTATTTTTTTGTTCCCTGCAACCAGGCAGTTTGCTTTACAGGGTCACGTATATCCCTTAGGTTTGTGGCCAAGCTGATAAAGATTTGTATTTAATGAATTACG
This sequence comes from Clamator glandarius, assembly GCA_033459285.1. NCBI lineage: Eukaryota > Metazoa > Chordata > Aves > Cuculiformes > Cuculidae > Clamator > Clamator glandarius. The sequence continues at coordinate 343,425 of JAUNZM010000040.1, forward strand.
AAGCAGTAACTTAGGCATCCATAAGATACTGAGATGTAGTCTTTGTCATGTGCCAAGAGCTTTTTGATTATTTTTATATGCAGTCTATGTGGATTCTACAAAACGAATATAATGTTTTATCTGGTGAGATAAAATGTGTTTCTCTGTTGCTGGTCAGACATCTCTGACATGGGAGAGCCAAGTGATGGGCCACCCCCAGCATGTCTGGCTGTGCAGGAGGCTTGCTTCTTTCTGATTTATTTAGTATATATTGCTTGGTAATAACGTACTTGAACTTTTCTAGATCTTTCTCAAAATCGCTTTTGCATCACTAATTTAAGAAAATGTCATGTAGCCCCCAATAGTTTTAAAGAATTTTAAAGTCCTGTGCCTTCATTTAAAATTAACAAAACACTGCACAATGTGCCTGTTGGCCAGGTGTTGTAGTGAGTTACTGTTTCATCCTTACAAGGTGGGATATAGCACTCGTATTTTTTGCAAAGGTGAATGACCTTAGTCTTATTGTTTTCAGTTCTTGTTCATTTCATTAGATAACAGCCTGTCTCCTTGCAACTTCTTTGAATGAGGGAACCAGTCAGAACAAAGTATTGTGTTTTGTAAACCTCCTTCAAACATTGCCAATTACTTTAGGTGTATATGGTGCTCACTTGCTTGTTCTTCTGCTACTTTAGTTCTTAGATCCTCATTTTCATGAGCTGTAATCACTCATGATTACAAGTTAAAAGCAAGAATATTAAAAATAATACTGTGGCTCCAAAAGGCAGACAATTGTTGCCACACTTTACAAGCTCATTCCAAAGACTTAGTGGGTAAAAGAAACTCCTGCTTATCTTGCAAAGAGACTGATTGAAGGCTGAACATATTCATTTTATCTGTGCACTGTCTGTGCAATGAACTTTCACCCTGATTAAGGTCTTATCCTGAAGCATGGCTAATAGCATTGCAGCCAAAAGAACCTTTTCTTTCTATCCCTGGTTAGCTGAAATGACTTACTGCTCTGTCCTTCAGTGGTAACAAATTCTTGGGTAAAAAGGGATTGACCTGCAGCTCTGAAGGAGATGGTAAATTGTGGCTAGAAGTTTTAACCATCTGCTTTCTCATAACAGGGGAAAAAAGTACGTTTCCTAGTCTGAGAACATTACAGTCAAGGAAATCAGAAATATCAGAGGAACCGTCAGGTACTGGCCTGTAGTACCATCAAAGTCCCGCATCACTGCAGTGCAGTAAGCTGAACCTTGCATGTAGTTAGTTTGAGTTCAGTGATTGAGCACTGTTTTCACATACTTGCTGTTCTGAGTACTTTGAAGAACTGTTAACATGTAACTTAAATGTAGAAGTACTTGAGAAGAATTCTATGGTAAACTTTGCAGTCAATAAATCTATTACGTGGCTTTACAGGGTGATATACGCATGTCAGATTCACACATTTCAATGCAGATTGTGAGCTGTTACTGCTTTGCTGGGGCAGTAATGACCTGCATATAAAGACCATGGAGTTGCCATGATGTTGTCATGCTGTGAGTAGTCGACTTAGCTGGACCCACTGACTTCAAATGAGAGTTGTGTTTGTGTAGGGTAGAGAAGAATATGGTGTGTGTGGTTCTCGTTTAAGGACCAGGTGACTCCTACAGTTGCTGATTGTGTCTTCTCCCATGCATTAGAAACAAAATTCTGAATTTCCATGAATGTGGTGTGTGCAAGGGAATCCTGAAACCATTTCTTAAATTACTTGTCTGTGGAAAGGTGCAGATAAGTTCTAAGCCTCTTGATAAGTCTGTAAGTAATTTGGGTTACTTGTATTTTGGGGCATTTTTCAAGCTTAAGTCCTGCAGAAATAATTTTAAACTATGATGTAGGTTTCAGCTATTTTGAAAGCCTGCCCAGCTTATAGCCAGCTACAGGTAAGAGCAGTTTCCTTCGGAAAAGCTTCCTTATGAGGGAAAGACTTTTTCGTCTTACATGTGAGGAGTTAATCTTTGTAATTATGTTTCTGAACCTGACTGAAAAGTCGCTGATATAAACCCCACATTTCTGACTTGCAAGTATGCAGTCACAAAGACTTAGAGGTGACAGCTACTGTGACTATAACTGAGGCAGGCTACTGAAGTGTTGTTTTCCGTTTTCCCTTTCTTAGTGAACAGTATTTAGGGTCAATTTGTTCATGCTATTGTCCTTTAGTTCACACTTTGCATGAGAAGAGTTAAAGGGAAAAACATTGCAAGTTATTCCAAATATCTTCTACCATACCACTGAGAGTCAGGTACCTTCACTGCCTGACTAATTTTTCAAAATACTTACTTAGCTTCACAATCGGTTGAAGCCAAAGCAGAGGCCACTGCTATGAGGAGGGTAAAGGGAACAGGAGCCACTGGGCTCTTGCGTTGTGGCATATTTGAAAGGTGAGTCTAGGTTCAGCACCTTGCTCAAAAGTGCAACTGAGGTCACTGTGCAAGCATCTGTACACCCAGGAAAATCTCAGTGTATTAATATGTAGCAGAAAAAGCTGGCAAATATAATTCCTGAAACTCACATTTTCTTGTAACTTGTCAAGTTTCAGTATTTAACTCTAGAAATGTCCACTTTGGCTGGAAGGAGTCAGCTTTCCCAGGGGAACATACTTGTGTCAGTGCAGTGGTTTTTTGCTTTGTGTTCATTTGTTATTTTGCTTAAGTAGCAACTATTTGAAACTGTGGTGGCAGTTTAGAAAGCCAAATTGTTGGGCAAGGTGTGAGTAAAGAAGTTGAAGATACTGGGTTGTTAAGATTTGATATGATTTTGTAAATGAGTTTTCATTTGCCTTTATGAAAAGGCTGGGAGTGTGGTTGCATTCTGCAATAAGCTTTCTGTGGGATAGTTATAGTAAGAACAGGCTTAATGGTCCCGTAGAAGTTTTCTTTCAGTCAGTATTCTTTTGATGAGCAAAAAAAAATATGTGGACTGCATGATTTTTATAAAAGTGTATTCTAAATATTTCCTACAGCGCACTCTTATTTACATATTGTCTTTAATCTGGCAGGTTTTAAGTGCCAGAAAAGTTAGCTAGTGTTCCGTAGTTTCACTTTTTTAATGAAGTTGCTTCAATGTATTTTGTCCTTGTTCTTTCTTCTGATTACTGATGCTTGGGTAATAGTGTAACTCCCTTCTTTCCCCTTTTCTGTGGCATCTTGCTCTTGTTCCTGCTGCTGGTGAGTGCTCCACTTTGATGCCCCAAACCTGGGAGCTAAAGACCATTGTCGCACTGGGATCTTCTTGACAGCAGTGCCTCCTGTTCCTGCTGCACCTCTGGCACCTCATGTATGAAGCTGTTAACGAGCAGATGTTGAGATGATAACACACAAGTCCTTTCTTACAAAAAGCAATCTTTTAATGTGAATGCTGTTTTTTTCATCAGATGATTTCATCTGTGAAAATACTTGGGTTGCAATTACAGTTCATGTCTTATTTTGTTTCTGAATCACTAATAAAATACTATATTGATAGAAAAGCATCATTATGATTACTGTTGTAAGTTTCTGTCAATTATTTTAAGTATGGAACAGATTTTTGCCTTTAAGCAATAGCAGCATAATAAACTAGGTTTAGATAACTACTGTTTCATTGCTGAGAAGTGCTTACTCTAACAAAATCAATTCTGCTTATTGTGTAAATGTGTGTTTATAAAGCTGTTCCCTGAGATAATGCTATATTATTCCAGCTTTATTAATTACATTCTTGTGTTCATGTAAAAAAAACAATCTGAAACTTGCTTTTTTTTTTTTCTCCAGACAAGAAAGAAGAAGTGTCTGTAATAAACTTTGCTTTGCTGCCTTCCTTTTCCTCAGTGTGTTTCTTCTCCACCCCCATAACTCCTGGCCCCACTCTCTTCTTTCCCCTCTGCACTGACAGCTTTTTTTCCAATGAATATTTTTATATCTTCAGAGAAAATACATTTGGAGGGATACTGAACAGTCATCCAGTCCATTCCTCTGTCTCAAGACATGACCAGCTCTGCTTGGCAGTCTTTTGTCTATCCTGCTCTCTAAAGTCCGCAGAGATGAAGATTTCTCCTCTGCAGGCAGAATATTGGACTACTTAAATAACCCATTTCATTTTACCTTTGCTGTGCTGTCTGTCTGAAATTATTCATTCTTACTATCAAGAGTATTACCTGGGATAGTGTTTCTCAGTACATTTGTAGTTTCTGTTCCATTACCAAACTGAATGTGTGCTAATTAGCTAATCCTGATGTATTTTTTGGGTGACATTTATAATCTCCAAGCTTTGTGATTATGGGGAGTATTTTTCAAGTATTTTTAACTACTGAATTTTTGGGAGTTACCACTCAGAAACTTTCTCTCTTCTTTTTTTTTTTTCATAGTTCTGAACACACTGCTTATGTACTCTGTCATGAGAAATAGTATTTTTACATATGCTTAGATTAGTTACGGAAGTTAAAATTTCTTAGAAGTGGTTTTCCTAAAAATATGGATTACGTGATTTATGAAGTTAGCTCTATGGGAATAGATTTTGGAGAGGAATGCACATATGTTTTCCTCTTCTTTTAGCATTTTTCTTGCGAAGCAGTTCTAGATTGCAACATTTCGAATACTTGTGTTTTTAAGCTTTGCATGTGACTTGCTCTTCTCGTTGTGTCAAGTGTGCTGTACTCTTATGGTCCCTCAACAAACCTCTCCATGCTTGTCTGTCTCCTGACTTGTACCAAGAGTTGCATCTGCTTTTAACTATGGTCTTCAGGAGCTTAGCTGGTTCTTTCTGAGTCTTCTCATAAAAAGCTTTCTTTTAAAATACGTGTGGACAGACTTACATGAACACAGATGATGCAAGTGTAGTCAAATAAATCAAACTTCACCAGCTATGTCTCGCAATGTATGCATGAGCTGCAGAAGTGTGAGATATTCATTCCTAGGATGCCTACTTTCCATTTGCTGTAGGATATTTACCAAAGGAGTTCCAAACATTACTGCATGTGCTAGGAGGTACTTCTGTAAGAAATGTCTGTCCTGGATGCACTAGACATAGGAAGAAGTGATACTTTTATCTACCTAGATCTATTTGCACATGCAACAGTGAACACATTTACATGTACAGTGTACAAGATGTGCATTTTATGTGTGCACTTGACAACTGCCCCTTATTTACTGCATTTACGTGGAATTGGCACAAAACATTTGTCCTAAAGTCTGCTAGAAAAAGAGAATGAGGACTAGCTCAGTAGTTCCTCAACCAACCAACTGATTCTCATCCTCTCACTCATAAAATCAGCAAAAAATTGACCAAACATTGCCAAATGAGATAGGGTATCTACAAAGTAATCCTCAGGGAAGAGAAAATTCACCCTTTGTAAATCTGAAGATGAAATGCATATGGTTGCAGAATTGGATTGTACTTTCTCTTCCTATTTTTAAATCAGTAGCCTTTTGTTTCATCCTCTGTAGCAGTTGTGAGAAGTTGCCACAAAGATATGTCAGTGTGTGGGAGCCTGTCCCCAAAAGCAGAAACAAATATAATCTTTTGAAAAAAGCCCAATCCCTGAGTAGGATAATTATCATAAAATCCCAGGGCTTTTAATAAGTCTTAAGGTTTGGTTTCAGAGAGTGGAGGCACAGAAATTGTGCAGTGACTTTACTTTTTGAAGCACAAGTCATGTCAGATTTTCTTATTTAACACAAGTATGGCAAGTAGCTACTAAAATAGTGGGTTAAAGGCCAGGAATAACAACAGCAAAACCCAGCTCAAAGCAGTTGGACAGGTCTTGGAGGTGTCTGGTTTTTGCTGAATGTTGCACTTGAATGTTTTTTTTTAATTGAGTTGTGAATGTTTTTTAAATGTTGGCTCTTTTTGTTTTCATGAAGGATTTTTAAGAGCATTATTTTGCCTGTTTAGATCACATAAACTTAATGGTCCTTTGACGGTATTAATATCCTTTCCTAATATGAGAATAAATGTTATACCCGTGCTTCAGTGAGCTGGAATTTACTTCAGAGTTGTTTTTATTATTTCAAGCGAAACCAAAGTAGTACAAGAGCACCCTCATAATATGAAGTGAAGATCACAAACTGAACAGGACATAAAATTATAGTTGCAAGTTTGATATGAGTTAGCATATCAGAACACCAAAAGGTGTTACTGGCGCTGTTGATGTTGTTACAGTAGGTAATGGGTGCTCCTGTGAAATGCTGTGCAACTCCCTTGGCACCTCACTAAGGTGAGAATTTTTGCCCATTTTTTAACCTCAAATCCCAGGTTACCTAGAACCAAGTTTTGTTTAATTCTGAAATTGCACTTTGCTCCAGATTGTGACTTTTTAAAATTACGCTTGGTGGTTTTGCTCTTGCAAAGTCTGGCAGTTAAACTTCCACTAAGAACAGTGAAAGAAAGGAATTGCATTTCTTTCCCATTTAGAAGTTTATACATTAAACATTTTGCTAAGTATCAGAAAACCCTATGATTCTGTTAGTGCTACTAAAGCTTTCAATATATTTAATGTTTCTCATGTAACTCTGCTTCACATCTGCCAAAATAATCTGCATGATTTCATTGCACTGAAGAGGGGAGCTTGCCAGGCTGGTTCCTCCGTCCATCAGCCTGTGCTGCAGAACATTCTATGCACTTACGCACAAATGGTATAGCAAGGCTTAGGAAGTTCTGAACAAGAAATAGGTGATAAGAAATGGAGATAGATGAAGGTAGTAATGAACTTGTGTTTCATGAGGTCTAGCAAATGCTTAAGGCCAGGATGCTGCTGGATGAAGCAGTCCTGCTTTCTTTCCACCACAAGTCTGCATGCCCTGTTTTCCTTCCCTTTTTTTATTTTTTTTTCTGGCACAAACCCAAAGATTTTGGGGAACTGATCTAGTTGACACTGACATGAAAAATTTCAGATGATTGGTTTGAATTTGGTCAGTTCCCTCATGTGGTTCACCATGTCACTGCAGGACTATCTGCACCAGCACGAGAGAGACGATGGGATAGGGTCACCAGGTAGTGGGAGTGCAGCGAGATTGCTTGTTTGCAGGCACATTTATTCTTGAAATGTTTGTGGACACGAGGCCTGAGTTTTACAAGCTCTTTTAAGGTATTTCTTTGATTCTGCACAATCTCCAGTGGTTTTTAATTAGTAATTTATGAATTACTTAACACTGAGTATTTGTTATCTGTTACCATTCTGGCTGCTCCCTGCATTTTTCAGATACCACTCCTGACATATAACAACTTTGGTTTTTTGTGATACTAACTTGGAATAAAAATCAGAAGTCCCTGATAGAATAAGCACTCATATATTCAGACTCTTGTATCTGGTCATTACACAGATTTGTTTGTGATTTAAATACACACTAAATAGATGGGAAAGAAGTCTCTGTTTTAAGTAACTGTATTTATTGTCTTTCATATTTTTATAAACATAGGGTCTTTTGTTTCATGACTGCCTTGAGAAGTTCTTGCTCCCTTTAGTAGATGAAGGAAGAGTCCTTGTGCAAAACATGTGTGTTTTCTTAAAAGCTGCAGAACCATCCACAGATGTTCTCAGGACCAAAAATGTACTTGTCCAATAAGAAGAGTCAAATGGCCACACTTTGATCTAAAATCTAAATTAGATTTGAATTAGATCAAAATTAGATTTGATTTAGATCAAAATTAGGTTGAGTTGATTTACAAGCTGAATTTTGCAACATATTCAGTATGCATAGTCCAGCCTGGGTTTAACATCTGTCCCAGAGGGAAGGAGGAATGCTGGCTGTAGTCTCTAGCTCCTTGTCAGCAGGCTGGCAGCAAACCTGGGTGCTGTAGAAGTGCTGTGAAACCTTTTGGGGGTTTGTGATACTGTGTAGCACTAGCACCTCAGGAGGGTTTTGTGGCACAAGCGATTAAAAGCTGTAGGCGGGTGTAGAGTGGAATTTGGTTTTTGTTGAAGGTTGTGGTTCAGGTTGTTGTGTTAGATGCTTCAAAATAATGTTAATTGTAGACTGATATATAGCCTAAATAACACTGATTATTTTGATAATTAACAGTTTATAATAGGTTAATGAAAACGTTAAGATGTTATTGAAATGCTGATTTTAAATGGCTCTGACAATATTCAAACCTTTTCTAAAGTCTTCCTTGAGAGTGCTGGTTAGGTTGTACTATCTTTAAGGTCACAATTTATGCTTTTTGTGCCTCATAGAGACCTTTTTGTTTCTCCGTTCTTATTTTACATCCTTTTTTCCTCATATAGAAATTCTTAATTCTTATGAAAATCTTAATTAAATTAAAATGTGAAAATTGAACACCTGCTTAAAAATAAAGTACTCAAAGGTTAAAATGAAAGAACTGAATGTGAAAATAGTTTTGTACAGTATAATCTGCTACTGTAAGAATAAACATGTAGTTTCATAAATATAAAATAAGTCTTTTTAATAATGTAGTTTATTCCTTAGTTTTTAGACACATTTTTGCACTGACCTCAAAGCTTGATGCTAAGCTGACCCTCTCTTTAATATTAATGTACACTGACTGTAATACTCTGTTCCTTTGCCTCTGATTAATGCTGTCTGTCAATTATTTACAGATCCAGTGGTACTGTGGAAGTTCCCGGAGGACTTTGGAGACCAGGTTGGAAACATAAGATTGAACTTTTTTTTTATGTTAGAATAATAATAAAAAAGCTCTCCTATTCAGCTATGGAGAGGCAGATGCTAATGATAGCGAGGAGTTAGTCTTCACCCAACTGGTGGCTCGGTGATTAGAGTGTCTTTCTGACGGGAATACGCAATAGCAATTTTAGAGCACACTGCATCATACTAATTCTCTGTGTCACCTTAGTTTTGATACGGCATATTTTATAAGCTATTTCTGTTGGAAGAACTGGGGGTTTATCTGCTTTAAGTTGAAAATGTGGGAAATTTATCAAGAAAACTTTTGTAAACATTGATGTTACAAATCGTGTTAAGAAAAAGCACCAGAAACAAAAAGCTGAAGACCTGTACATATATATCATTTTAATGTCAGAAACTGTGTGTCCCAAGCCTTTAAAATGCAAAATTTTGTATGTTTATGTAATGATATTTTGCAGGTAGATACCCTAGTTATGTGCTTGGGAAAAAAAAAAATCCTCAGACCTATATAAGAGACAATGATCTGAACTTACTCATTTTTAAAGTGTAAAAATCCTAGTTTCTATCCATAATTAATTCTCAAAGGAAAGTTTATGCACACAGGACTGATGGATTATTTCACTGTTTGTAGTGATAGCGAAGCTAGTAATCAGTGTGGGGTTTTTTCCCTCCTGGGCTATTTTATTAAAGTTCAGCAACTTTTAGATGAGTTTCTTCTGTGGAAATATTTTTATTTTCATAACAAAAATACATAAATCCACTAAATAAAAGAAATATCTCTGGCTCAATGTCTCTCTTTGATCTTCATTGTAGAGTGATGCTGAGTCTAACATATTCTTCATTGGTAATATCACCGCAATGGATGTTCTGGAAATACTTTTGTACAGTAGATCTTGATAAATTGTTGGTTTTTTTTTTTAATCAATAATACAAGATTCTATAAAGACAGTAATAAGATGTTTCATGGTGAAAGGAATAAATATACCAAATACAAAGTAGAATGTCTGGTTAGGGAGTAGCATCAGTCAGAAACGTGCAGCTTATATGATAGTGATAAATGATAGAGCAAAGTGTGCAGTTACATGTTCTTAGCTGGACATCCAGCAAGTTTTGATAATTTTCCTCGCTGCAGAATGGTCATCTTCATTGTCATTTAAATTCTCTTTTTTTTTCTAGTCTGTTTTGTTCTTTTTCTTTTGCCTGTGAAAGACTTGATCTTAAAAAAGTAAAAAAAAAGGGAAATTATGTGTGAAGAAAAATGGGAGCTTATTCAGTAAGTCGGAGGTTATTCAAAGAACAGCTGGTGTAGAAAAATGATTAGAAGATGAAGCCCACTAAAGACTGGAGGGGAATCTTACAAAGATGCAATAAACATATCTCATCTATAAAAACCAGAGTCCTCAGGCAGCTCTCTGCCTTGGGCTCTGAAAAACCTGTGCCTGAGTGATGTAGGGAATTCAGGTGAATTGCTTGTGTTCGTGGAAAATGGTATGTTTTAATCTTCATCCTTGCAAGGGAGATTTTTCTATTGGTACCACTGGATTTGAACACAATATATAGCAGCTTCTGCAGTGATGCTCTGAGCCAAGCAGTCAGGTGAAATCAGCAGAAGCCTTTTGTGTGCATGTGTATGTGTGCATGTTGAACTTGGTAGGTCTGGATTGGAGACATAAATGTTTACCAGATTTAACTTTTTAAAAAATGAGATTTCACTAAAACTATCAAGGCTAATTGCAGTGAAAGTTTGTGGGGAGAATATCAGAAAAACAAGAAACAACCAAAAGAGAAAGACAAGGGAAAGAATACTCTCCGTCCCATTTTCCAGCCATTTCTATTTTAAATTAAAAATGTGTGAGTTAGTTTTTGGATGTGTCCCAAAGAATCATCTTCCCTAAAATCTAAGGGCTGTCTGTTTGCACAGTGATGTGATAACAGTGGGCAAAATATTTTCCTCTCTTCCTGAAATTTTCTACAGTTTATCGTGTCACCTTTTTGTTGCTTTCATAATGCAAAGAAAACTTGTCTAAGCCATTTTGATATATTCCTCCTCTTTCTCACATTTATCCTCTCAGTATGCCTGAACTTTCCAGTGCTGACTCATCCCTAATCCTCTCACTTATTCTTGCCCTGCCATTTGCTTTTATGCTGGGCACTATTCTTCTTAGACTCTTCTTTTTCTTAAATGTCAGCTTTCCAAAATCTTGTTTTGCAAAACATCCCATCTGTTTTGGGTGGGTTGCATTATAGGAACTACAGATGATCAGGAAAAAGAAAAGATTAGGGATTTGTCATAATCACTTATTCACACACAGTCCATTAAAGAAAAAAACCAATAAGGTGCAGTTTTGATAACCATAAAGGAATTTGCAAGATTCGTTGTTGATTTCCTTATCTGCCAAGACTGCAGGGAAACCGTTTATTTTCTGTCTGGTAATTCTTCAGATGCCAGAATAAGAAGGAAAAGGGAAAAACACAGAAAGGGGAAATAAAAAAAAAAAGTACTGTTTCAAGACAGGAAATGAAAAATACTTCTCTCTGCCAGGAGCATTTTGTAAAATTGGTTTGGTTTGGCTTTGGTCTGTTTTTGGTGGTGGGTCACTTGTTGGTGACTCTCAAAACTGTCAGTTAAACAATGAACTCATGCTGGATGGAATTTTAAGTACAAAGAACCACACTATCATTTCAAAGAAAATCTTCATTAAAAAGTGCCCCAAAAGCTGAAGGAACCGATCCGTTTGAGAGTTACAATTTACTGTTGTGCTGGCATTAATGCTATAAACATGAGTCTGACAGTGTTTAAAAGTTTCTGAATAAGCTCAGCACTCTAGAAGAAATGTGAAGATTCTTTGTTCGAGCATAAATAGCTTCTCTGTGAATGTGCTCACAAGCTCAGGTTTTGATGAGGAATGGGTTGTAGCCATTTAATTGATTTTTTAAAAAATTTAAAATACTTCTTGAATGTGTATGCCTACAGGCTCTGTCTTGTAGTATGTTTAAATCTCCCCTTGTGCTCAATGAAACTTTTGTGATAAGAGGTGTGTGTGTTTTTGATCTTGGGATTCCTATTTTGTTTATTCAGACTGGTTATACTGGAGTTTAGTTTTCAAACAGGAGTCTATGCAGAGAAAATAGTTATGCTATGGTATCTGGAAACAAAAAATCCAGTAGTTTAAAAAGTATTTTTTAAAGTGCTTTAGGGAAGCAACCCAAGTAAAAACAATACCTTTGGTTCCAAAATTAAATACTTTGTAAGTGTTGAAAAAGAAAACGTGTAACTCCACAGAAATTCGTGTCATCTAGCAGAGCTGCGATCGGCTGATGCTGGCTGTCTCCTCATGGCAGTGGAGTCAGTGGTAAAGGCCTATTCATGTCAGATGTGTCCAGATGCCTCCAGTATGCCTCTGTTCATAGCTATTCTGGAAATAAAAACACTCAATTTCCCAGTAATTTAATTGGGTTGAAACCTCCTTGGGAAAGGAGCAGTGTTGGCACAAGGAAGGAGCGCACAGTGCCGATAGCACCAGTGGGGGTTAGTGGCCTTGCCAGAGGCAGTGCTGCTTTCTGTCTGGTCTTAACCCTTGAAGTATGAGAAGTCTGACATTTCTTACAAAGTATTTTGGCTATTATTTTTAGCTGGGTAAGAATTCTGTTGATTTTGAATCTGACTGCTTGTTGGCCTAAAGTGGTTTCCATCTGCAGGACGTCCCAGATTAAGTGGTGTACAGACAAATAGATCCATTGAATAGGTCTGATTCTTCTCCCTTCTAATCACGTAATAATTTCTTTCTTTAGTCTGCCAGTTCTCTACTGGTGAAAAACAACTCACAAGAAAGATGATTCAAGTAGCTAGTATGGCAGGAGACAGTCTTATCAGGAGCCACTTTAGTAATACAAAATATGACAAGCGATTGTTGGCTGAAGACGTGGGTTGAAAAGGAATTGAGACTGCATTAGACTGTTACTTGTGTTGCAGACTTCATCCTGTTGGCTCTCACACTCTGCTTTCTCAGGCAAACAGACTAATTCTGCTTTTTCATGTCAGGATTTTTCCAAACCCTGCAAATGAGTAACTAGTGAGGAGTATGGAGTCTCATGGGAGGAATCTCTGCAGCGTTCTGTGGAGTTACTGTAACACCCTTTGTGGTATTATCTCATATTCAATATCATAACATCTGGGTTTTTTTATTTTAATATACCTAATTATGCAAAAATCACCACTTAACTTTGAGGAACAAACCTTACTCCTTATCCTGTAGTGACTGAGCTGCCAAAGCCTATGTTGTACATATGTATCTGTCAGATTAATGTGAAAATGTTTGTGTATATAAAAACATAGATACACATGCATGTCTGTAAATATCAGTTGTTCAAGGGATAAATCCTATGAAGTATAATACTAATATATTAGCCTTCCCTTAGCAAAGCAGACTATATTTTCAATGTATGTGTTAATTACTGAAAGTCGTTCAGCCTGGCTTAAAAGAATGTCTGGTTGTAGTCAAAGTGCTTGTTTTCTTACGGGATGGAATATTTAAGTGCATAGATCTTGGCTGTAATTATGTAAGTTAGGTCAATATGAAAGAGATTATATTCATTTTTCTTAAAGATTTAAACAACAGCACAAGTTTTATTTAAAAAAAAAGCTCAAGAAGCAAGTTTAAGTGTGTTGTCTGGGTCAAAATAAGGTGTGGAAGCCAACAGTGATGATTTTGTGTTCCTCTGTGCTCTCCTAAGGGAGCAGCAGGAACCCAGGAGGTATGAGACTGTTTACACTCTTTCAAGGCTGCGGGCATGCTGTTAGGGGATGCACCGCACCGGCTTTCTGCATTTGATGGCTTTGTTCTTTTATTCTGATGAGGCACTAAATACACGTTTCAAATGTTTATGCAAACTAGATAGGTGCTTGCTTTGGTGTTTTTGGGTTTTTTTTATCAGTAAATCTTAAAAATAAGGTGGTTTTTTTGCTTGTGTATTAATAAATTTGATTAGTATTTGGGTACATAGGCATGAGAAAGGGAGGACTCAGTCTGAAGCGATTACTAATTTTAGAAAGTATTTTTATCTAAATGTTACACATAATCATCTAGTTTAAGGATATTTTGAAACTTGAATTCCTGTATGACTTTGACAAAAACAGTTAACCCAGATGAGGTGATGACAGCTTTGTGCATTGCAAGCAAACTTTATCAGGTTAAGATCATTTCCTGTGATTTCATGACACGTCTAGTTTGAAATACATATTGTTTTTCATTGAAGAATACTGTGTGTATAAGGCAGCAATGCTTTCTGTCTGTGCAAATCACGACTGATAGATCATTGGCAGAACAACATTATAGAGGTATATTTATAGTTGCTAACCACACTATGTGAACAGAAAAGATCTCTCTGGTCCTGATAAATATTCTGTGAAACAATACCCACCTAGACATGCTGGGAACACCCAGGATCACAGAGATCCTTACATCATTCGAGATGTAAATATTCCAAGATGCAAGATGCATGCTCTCTCTCTCTCTTTTTTATTTTTTTTTAAATCCGCACCAACAGACACAGAATAAATCTTTATTTTGATATTTGGAACTTTCCTGAAATTCTGAGGACAGGTGGCAACATCAAGTATGCTTATTTTCAGGATTGTGGCAGTTGTGTTTTATAAAGCTTTTAAGTTAAAAATGTTGAACTTCATCAGCATATGGTACTGGCCAGCCTCATCTCTACCAGCTCTTTTGTTATCTTGTTATTGTTATGGGTCTTAATGACAGTTGTAAGCCATAGTTCTGGATGCAGGGGTTAGTCCACCCTGGGGAGGAGAGGGAGAAACAGCAGTGTGGATTATGGAAATATGAATTGATCTAAAAAGCAGCTCTCTTGTAACAGAATGGGACTCAAAGAAAGACTGAGGAGAAGCTGGTGAAAAGACGATGGAATATGATGTGAAAATGATCATCTGAATGCTTTCCTTTTCATTCCCAGCTGCTGTGTTCTGGTGAAAAGGCGTGCATTTGTATATCTTAAGGCTGGGTGAAAAAGGGCCAGATGAATGGAGTTACTTGTTAGATATGTTTTCATTTTGAGTCAAATAAATTATGTGCATTTTAATAGACTGTATGCATATATTAGCCTTTTTTTAAATAATACAGCTGTGATATCAGGGGAACTACATTTTATAGAAATGTTCATTTCTTTCTTTGGTCAAGTAAGCACAGTATTAATATTTGACTGTCTTTCGGATATTCTGTATCAGCCTATTGAAAATAACTGTTAGTGATTTGGCTTATTCCTACAGCCTGCAGCGATGTGCCAAACCAAAGAATTAAAAAATTAACTGATGGCTGAAGCAGTGATGACAATCATTTGGAACGTCTTCCAGAAAGACTGCCAAATTGTCATGTGTGATGTCGTTGTTGATTGACCTCGGCTGCCCTCAGAATATTCCAGTCTAATGTCACCTAATTCCTTATTCTGTGCTACCTTACACTTTCTCATCTACTTGATTAGTACCCTCCATCTATCTTAGTCTCCGATATGTTGCCTCTGTTTTACATTCAGTGTTGCTCTTATGTTTCATGTTTCAAGCTTACTGGTGCTTTTTGAGGAATATTCTAACTAGTTCAGCCTCTCTTTATGCTGGTACTGGAGGTATTATTCCTGAACCCTGTGTTTGGTTCTTGACTCTTGCTCTGCTTTTCTTAATGGTAATTTTCTGCAGAACTGGGAGAGCATTTGAGTTACGTTGATTCACTGTTATTGCTACAGATATTTGAAGTGTTACTTCAAATTAATAATTTATATTTTGTTACATACAATAACTTTCTTTTACATATCACTTATATTAGGAAATGGTCTGGGATCGAATGTCATATTCCAAGTATGATGAAATGAAGGAACTGATGCCAAAGAACAATCTATGGTGGGACTGAGATCAGGAACTGGAGTGACAAAGGACTTTGCCAGCAGCAAAAGCAAGGCAAGGGTTGTTAGTGGGCTGCAGCTAAAGGGATCAAGGCTGTGTGGTTTGGGATCTTGGACAAGGAATAAGTGAAGGTGAAGCAGCTCCAATCAGGGCGCTAGGAAGGGAAACACATTAATTCATCAGAATATACATATTTCTGGTACTCATTACCTCTGCATAAGTTTTCAAGGCATTGTGAAATGCTTGGCTGGTAAACTCTGCTTCTTCCCTAAACAGAAGTGTTGAGTTTCTCTCTTTTTTTTTTTTTTTTTTTTTTTTGTAATTTGTTTCTGGCTGCAGTTGTTGATAAAAGTAGTCAGTAACAAAAGGTTCGCATCTGAGAAATAGCCTGTTTCTGAGGTTACAGTGCATGCATAGTGCTTTGTCCTGCATTTAGGCACTCATAGAAAAATCATACTGGGCTGGTGCAGATGCAGTGTATCAGTTCTTAAATTTTAGACTACAGTGAGGAAGAGGGAAGACCTCTTTCAATTTATAGAGAAATCCTATTCAGGATTTTTATTAATTTTAAGTAAGTGCAGTGAGTACTCCGGTTAGATTTGGGAGTGTCTTCCTTGAGCATGGCAGCTTTATTCTACTGGATCAAAAATGATACAACTGAAAATTTTCCTGGCTGTAGCTGCTCATGCTGCCTGGCTTGCTGCCTCCCTCTCCTTTTAGCTGTTCAGAGTTGGCTTATGCTATATCAGAAGTCTAAGCTAAGCTCATTGACTTTATGCTGAAGTGGCTGATGAATGCTTACATGCAGAGACACAAATCTAAAATTGTTGAAGAGTAATCTCTAGCAACAACACTGCAGCAGGGAACCTGAAGTTCTGGACAGGCTCAGCCATAGGTGAATTGATTGATTGTACATTGCATATCTCCATGAGGAAAAAATACAACTAATTGTATGTCCTTTGTGTTTTAATTTTTGTGGTGTTCATCTGTCCGCATCTGGTAACACAAGGGATATATCGGTGCTTTAAAATGATGCTTATTTGCTTCTTCCCTCTCCCACTTTGGTCTTGGAGTTGTTTAATCTCCCATTTTTTAACACTATCGATAATACACAATTTTAATACTGAAAACCTGTTTCAACAAGTGATTCGTGTGGAGCTGCATTATGGTAAAGCTCAGAATTTGACCTCTACTGCCTGTAAAACAAGGAGTAACTGTTTCCTATATAAAAAGATCACAAATAATTGTACTTATGAAATGGTAATCCACTGTAGGTACCTTAGAAATGGATTTCCTTTCTCTGTTCCTTTTCCTTGGGCTATAGATTCTTCTAGCTCAAGAAACAGCCCACACATGTAATCAGTTTCACTACCCTTTACAATCTAACGTGGTTCCCCAGCTTGCCCCACCGCTGACAACTGTGGGAGCCAGCACACTTCTCCTGTAGGGTTGCAAATTGAGAGGTGGATGAGCCCAGTCAAGGGTTTAGCCTTTGGACTGTCTCACCTTATTTATCTGCATAGGTCACTCTCTACTACAGATATTTTTCTCTCAGTGTGGTACCCAAGTTGTTCATTTACATATGTGATACTTGATTTATTAACTACTTTTAAATCTCTGAGTTGCCAGCAAGATTAGGATCATTTTATGAAAAAATCAGTGGAAAGTTCTGGTTCTGGAAGAGCATCACCTGATATTATAAGACTCCATTTCACTCCTCAGCTTGAGCAGACCAATTCTTGCATATTAGCAGTCTGCAGATCTGGTACTGACCATTCTGTGTATAATCAGTATCGGGCATTTACTGGGCAGACCGCTTGTATTGTAGAAGCTTTCTAGGCAAGGAGTGACCTCATACTGCTTACAGACACTCTGTTTCTGGACTTGACTTTTAGGTAACTAATGCAGTACTTCTTATTTGTTCTTACAATTTAGTTCAGAAAATGGAGTGATTTTGTATGTCATGCTCAGGCTGCTGTTCCTAGTTACACTATTGTAGCCGAAATGTTTTCTTGCTTGCTTCTGCTTCTGAGATGTGCCTGAGTGAAACATAATCATTAGAAAATTGAGGCAGTCAGAAAGTGGAAAGTGGTATTTCAAACAAGGTGGAGTTGTTTGGGTTTTGCCTATAAGCCTGAACAAACAAGTTTTATGGAACATTCAAGACTTTTTTGCATCCAGACTGATGATTCCAAGAGGAGACTTAAAAGAACTTAAGTAGTTGTCAAAAAAAGTTTGTTGGTTGTACACCCAGAAGTCTAGCAAACTCTTATCACCTGTATTGAACAGACAACGTGGTGCTGTGAGCAAATAGAAGCCATTTTTGAAGTCTTAAAGTAAATCGATTTAGCTATTTTTTTGCCTTCTGCCTTAAAAATGATCTCCTTTTCTTGTCTCTGACCTTTCATTCTGGTTTCCTGGTTGCTGCTTGTTGTGGGTCCTTTTGCCTTGGCTGCTTCCATCAAAATTGAAGTTGATTTTTTTTTTGTTTATTTCTTTTATAATTAGTACTATGCATGGTTTAAAGTTTGTGGTGAAATGCTAGACTTTATGGGGGAAAAAAATTTTGAGTATGTTTGGAACAAAATGTTCTTGGAGTTGAAATGAAACTGAAACGTATCAAGTGTCATCAAGGGTAGAGTTTGTCATGCTTGAAATTTTATGAATTTTAAAGTGTATTTTATGGAAATGCAGCTATTTATTATTTGTAGTATACCCTTGTAGTTAATTTTCCATTAAAAATATATTTTCTTGATGATCAAGAAGAAAATTGTGCAAACAGGAGCCTATTGACCAGAGCATCAACTATGCTTCATGCCTAATACTCCCTGGATTTTGCAAGTGGCATCTACCTTGCCTCTCATTAGAGATGCTGTCATTGGGAGTACATAACAATAAAAAGTCAGTAATTTTGCTACTGCATGGTGATAGAAAATTGTGTGACATACTCTGGTATACTTTTTTGTACATGATGTAATGAACTTCCTTAAAGATAAAAAAATACTACCTTAAAAGTTAAATATTGCTCATAGTAATCCCGAGAGTGGAGACAGAAGAGCATATTTCCTGTTTTTGCTAGCTCTCTGATATTATATAGAGAATAATGGTCTCCCTGACATGAGTCAGGGAAATAAGGGAAACTATTTATTGGTACATGGGATACACATTTTATATGCTTGCTAGAGTTGCGTGGCGAAGTATTATTTCTCTTGGTTTTGTTTGCCTTGCCGGTAATAAGGGTAGGTGGTAGCATTCAATCTGTGCTTATTCCAATGGGAATTTTCTTTGGGAAGAAGAGCATTATCATTTTTTATACTTTTATTATGAGTTTCAGGAAAGTTAGGTTTGTTTATTTTTTTTTTTAAATTACCCAGTACTGAACTTAATATTGCTGTAACTATTCTGCTGTTTTTAACTGAGCTTATTATTTTAAAGTGATGCTATGGTATGCTATGCTGGATATAACTGTGGCTGGAAAATGCTTTATTTTTAACTGGTTACTTGATGGAATTCAGGAACAATTGGACAAATGGACCCTTCAACATTTTATAACTTATTAAAACTATCAGAATGTTCAAACTTACTCTGTGTTTTTTTTAGGAAGCCTTATTCTTCAGTCTTGCAGGATAGTGAGATTAACGGTGCCTTTTAAAGTACTCAGGGTTAATTAGTTAATGTGTTCTTTTCTCCTTGCAAGGTGCTTCTCAAAGATGCTCTAAAAGCAGTAAAGTCTTAAGAGTACTGCCCGGGATGTCAGCCTCAGTGTGCTGTACAGGGCACAAGCACCCTGTAGTGTGTTTCCAGTCAAAGTGTACTGCACCCAGGTCATGGCACTCTTCCAGTCACTGGCTTGTTTTAATTTGGTTTTGTCTGTATTTAATGTACTTTTAGATCTAAGTGACATTGCAACAATCATCTGTAAGTTCAGTAGCAGATGCATCTGACCTTCAGGTCTCCACTGCCACATCTCTGATAGCTACATCTTTATGGGATTTTGCTTCTCTAAGATCTCAGGATCTTCTTGTTGCCTCCTTGTATAGAGTCCTTCTTTTCTGCTACCTCATCTGTCTTCATGATTTAACTGTGCCCTTATTGCTCTGTAGCACGCAGAGCAGCTAAACTAATCTACCAAAAACCTTCACCTGCCTGTTTGGCAGGTGCTGGTAGGTCAACCAACCTTTTCTTCCTTCCAGCCTGCCCTGAGCAAGTAACTGAGAGGTGGCCAAGAGGAGAAGGGTTAGGGAGCAGGAACAAGAGAAGTTAACTCTGGAATTCTGTAAGCGCTCTCCTCATCTGCAGGTATTTGGCTCCTCATTCATCTTAGACAACCATTTTTTCTCTAAATAAACTTTAGAAAGATGAAATTATGACAATTCTTAGAGAGCAAGTCTTTTAAAAGTGTTTGGGTTTTATGATAACCCGATTGTTCTAAATGTCAGTTGCAGGCTATGTGATTAAATTCACACACTTGATTTAACAAATATGGAAATGATGGCTAAAATATTTAAAACTGCAAATATCTGACTTTAAAAAAAAGATTCTTACAACAGTGTAGTTCTATATAACATTAAAGCAAAATTTTATTTATTTATTCTTAAGAGAGCTTTGCATTTCTACCCTAAACTATTTGCATTTAATTTCTATGTTCTGCTTTGCTTTGAGTGTTCAGAAAGCAGTTGCTAGTGTTTTTTTTTTTACCTTACAGAACTGCTAGATAATTGCTGAATGATGCACTTTGGAAAGAAGCACATAGAGGTTAAAAACAGTTATGGAGGCCTGATAATGACTTCCATACTTTAGACCTTTGGATTTCTGTGAATGTAATCAAAGATTAATTTTTTTTATTATTCAAACCATTTGGGCCTTTCTTTATTGCAGCTACAATTTTCTGATGAGATTTTTAGCAGAGGTACAAGTTAAGTCTTTGAAATATAACTGCTCCTGCTGGCTTCGCATGGATCCCTGCTGTGGATGTGCATGACTTCAGAGGAAACAGAAGGAAAAGTCAGTGGCGAGGACAGGGCTTGTCTTTTCATCGGTTGTTTTATGTGGCAGCATTAGAATTTCACCTTTGTTGTGTCTTTATAACGAAGTGGTCAATGTTGAAAGATGCTAAACAGACTGTCTTTGATTTTAGAATGAGCCTAAATCTGTGCTTAACTCTAAGTATTTAAATATCCCCGTGGAAGTTACTGGTTTGAGTGAGAAATACCTGTCATGACTGTCTTAAATCTCAAGCAGATTACTTGTTTGGACTGGCACAGGGTGACTGAAAACAATGGTAAGAGTAGAAACCCTTTTGAGGAAAGCTGCGAGAGCCTGTTGGATTAAGGGTGAAGAAGAGAGAACATTGGAGTTGGAGATGGAGATTTGAGTGGAGACAGCTGGTAAGAAGAACCAAACCAGAGACTTGCAGTCAGGTGTTTCAAGAGAAGACATTTAAAAGGAGGTTAAAAAGGAGAGGAAGTTCTGGCAGGAAGAAAATAAGAGTGTTGAAGGACAATTAGATGAAATACTAAAATAGAATAGCAAGTAGTTTTTGTCAACAAGGAAGAAAAAAGAAAACTGTTTAATAAAGTGGCTATGACTAAGATGAAACTGACAAAAAAGAGAAATTCCCCTTTCGGTGAGAAAGGACAGACAAAAGGACTTCACTAAAATAAGGTGGAGAAATAAGAGATAGAAAAAAGATAGAAAACCACTGTTACTGAGAAAGAAAACACTTGAAGAAGTAAGGATAATGGGGGGGGGTGGGTAGAAACCGCAAATGTGTTTTATAATGATGTGGATGACCATATATTTGTGCTTCTATGGTTGATTTTTCTTTGGCTGACTTCTGCGTCAAAGCAGAATAGAGATGAGGATAGATAGTTATTTGAGTGCTAGTTTATATGAATGATTTTGGTAACCTGATCTGGATTATGTAATTAAATAATTCAAATCATCTTGGTTACTATCTATTTTATTATATTTAGGCCATTTCTGGTTTCTGTAGGTACCCTGACATGTCTGTGGGATGGACATGGTGTGACTGTGTCTCATTGTAAGCCTGTTTCCTTTCTTGAATGGACCTGGGGGAGAACCCACCTGCTTGCTTGAGGAACAGTCATGCTGCAGGTAAACACAGAAATGACTGGAAGGTAGCAGAACTCTTTTAAAAGAACAGTGTATGAACTGCTATTTATGAAGTTGTTCAGCATTCTGGATACCTTAAAATACCTGGATACCTTAGTATCAGTGAAGATTTTCAATCCTTCACTTGGGAAAAATCAGGTTCTCTTTGCTCCCTTCTTAAATGTAAACTGTGGAATAAGTTATAATGAGAAAAATAATGCTGGGGTGAATAGTTCCCACATCCTTCTAACCTCAGAAACTATTCAGGTTAAGCTTTTATATTTAATTATTTTAGTAGTGTAATATTAAGTGGCAAACATAATTTTTGCCAGTTCGTCAGTTCATCAGGCCTCATCTGCATAGAAAAAGAATTAATTGAAATGCAGAAGTTAAAGTGAAAGAACCCGCTCATACCTGTGCAGAGATATGTTAATAAGCTGATTCTGTTATATATACATATATATATATGTAAAATCTGGTGCAATTTTCCCATAGAAGGATCTCCTGTACTTTCTTCGACCTGTAGGAAGATTGTGTCTCGTGCAAGTGAAAAAAGACACAAGTATCCTCCCAAATCACTGTTCTATGGTGTAAACTGAACAGCTTCATACAGATTTATATATATAGATAGATAGATAAAAATCCTATCTTTTCTAGTTATAGTAGGGAATATGGCGTATATCTTGAATCTAGCCAAAATGACTAACCAATTATTTCAGTTAAAGGCAAGATTGTGAATTATCATGAGCCAGTCCAGAAGACTGGCCTCTATGAGTTCAAAAGCATCATCTACTATCTTTTTCATTCCTTTATAAAATGATGGTACACAGAATTACCTATATGAGTATCAAAACCAGCAAGAAATGCTAATAATTCTTAATTTTTAGGCTTCTGTAATATTATCTCAGTGTGTAGCCAGTGAGCATGACCTGGTCAGGGTGAAGTTGCATATTGCAGCTGATGAAAGTGAATTAATAAAACCACTGGATCACGAACCTGAGAGAGTGTTAGTTTCAGCTGCTGTGCTATAGGTGTAAATACCATTTCCATTTTTGTTTAAGCTTTTTATGAGGGAAGTAGCATTCTGTAATTCACATTAATTTTATGATTTTCTTCTTTCTTGTGAAGCTTGTAGAAAGAATGAGATACTTGTCCTTTAACTTGGCAATTAAACTCTATTGCATATGCAACTGTAGATGTTTATTTGGTGTTCGAAAGCAAAAAATAATCTTTTACTTTTTTTTTTTTTTAACAACATCATTATCCTTTCCCCACATGTACAATTTCTTTCCTTTATGACACAGCAGCCATTTTTGAAGGCACTAATAATGTGAGAACCAAAGGAGGAAATAATCATGGGACACAGTCAAGGATATCTTGCTTTCTGAGGACTTCTACAACTTCTTGTCTTCAGAAATAAGGCCTAGCAGAGTTATGGATCCTTGAAAATGATGACCATTAGGAGACAGAGCTCAAATTTTATTAATTACAGAGGTTACTGCAAGTATCAATTGTGGTTGTACATGAATAATGACTGTGTATATGAATGTGTATATAATGTCATTTGCATTTTAGATTTGTCTGGGAGCATCTTGGGGGCATCTTGTTTTCTTCCACTTTAAAAATCTGAATAGCACCTGTAATTAAGGGAGAAAACTGAGCCCTGGAAGCTAGGTAGGAGTCCATCTATTGATCTGTATAAACCTGGCTTACACTGTCAGGGGAGCAGCAGTCAACTGCTGAGCTGCTTTGTCCCTGACATAAGCTAAGAGAGGGGTTTTGTGGTTTTTTTTTTTTGTTTTTTTTTTTTTTTTTGTCTATACTGTTTATACACCAGTCTATAGACCTGCTGGCTGGTTGAATTTTAAAGAGTGCGGAGGTTTAAAGACTTGTCCCCTGAGGAATGCTCCTGCCAGTTGGGAAGCGTGCTGGGGCTGCTCTGCAGAAGTTGTGTGCACGTGTGCTCACTGGTGGGGGCGGGGGGGTTGCTGTCCTGCAGCTCAGCCTGCAAAACGCTGCAAAACATACCCATCATTTTCAGGTTGTTTAGTCAAAATATTGAGCTAATAGCTTTGATTTTTTTGGTTTTGTTTTCTTTTTCTTGTGTGATAATTTATTCTGAGAGAATGCAATGGGGAACATAAATGAGGATATTTCCATACCCAGTTCTGAATCAGTGCTAAGCTCACCAGGCAGCAATTAAAATCGTCAGCAGCAAGGAGAAAATTACTTCCTATAGTGTGAGAATAGGTGCAGATTTGGAAAGAGAATTTAAATCGAGTATAAAATACTATTTCTTTGGAATGGGAAAAAAAGGCTTTAAGAGCTGAAGTTGCAAACTATTTGGTAGTGTTTAGGAGATTTCTAAGTTAAGAAATTTTGATTAGCCCTGTTCTGCCTGCCTTCTTTTGTTAGAGTTTATTATTACCATTACCAGCATTGTGTACGCTTATTTCCCCACCTACAGATATTCAAATGTTTACCTGCCTTGTTTGTACTTTGCTCCTCACCCTTCTGCAGTGGCCACTCACAGCAGTCGGGATGGTGCTTCAGAGGTTTCTTTTGAGAGTGTTATATGTACCGCTAGTGTTCGTAATTAAGTTAATAAACTTTCCCGGAACACAACGAGTGGCTTTCATACCCTTCTTTATCTGTGCTCACAAAGTAAAAGTTCCAAAGGCTTCTTGAACTCTCTTGTTGACTTTTCCATTTTGTACTGGATGATAATTTACTGGGGGACATATACCTTCAAAATGTTGCAGAGGCATCTTTTTGCTGAGCTATTGGTCCCTTGCTGACCTCGCATGGCTTCTTCATGTTTTACACTATCCACTGAATCAGGTGAATGTTTGAAGTAAATAGTTATTGTGGTGTATAGGAATTTAAATACATAACTTCCCCTAATGGGAGTTGGCTCTTCAACATGCTGAAAATGGAGAGTTCTAGCTAGAGAGTGCTAGCTTCTTAGATTGTGTTCTTAAATCCCACTTCCAG
Organism: Clamator glandarius; assembly: GCA_033459285.1. Lineage (NCBI taxonomy): Eukaryota > Metazoa > Chordata > Aves > Cuculiformes > Cuculidae > Clamator > Clamator glandarius. Next base: position 368,040 of record JAUNZM010000040.1, read on the forward strand.
CTCTCAGAATTTGTGATCAATACACATTTTTTTCTGAAAATACCTGCCTTATGGCATAACTTGTGTATACAGCAGCGTGTGGGTGTGCCTGTTGGTCTGCTACAAAACGGAATTCTGTAGCTTTAAGTAACTACGTTGATGTTGACTGTCTCTTCTTAGCTGAAACATTTCGCAGCGGGTTGGTTTTCCCAGTTGGGAGCAAGAATATAAAACCTTTTTTTTCTGGGATCTTGTAAAGTCTTTGTCGAATATTTGTTGCAAACGGATCTGGTAACCCACTTTAAAAAAAGGAGGGGACGAGTTTGAGGGCATTTTTATGCTTAATTAACACATTTTATTTGCCACTAAACAGCTTCTTAAATAAAATTCTGTAAGAAAGAGTGATGTTATCCTTTCATAGTATAGTATGAATGGAGATCTGGTGGATTTCCCCCCTTCCCTTTATTAATAGCAAGACTTGCTTGTGAAACCCAAAGGGTTAATCATATAACTTTCGCTTTTCGACCAGCAGACGATTTCCATCATTTTCAGTATTTGACTATGGAACATGTATAGAGTTGTTATACCTCTCTGTAATTCATTCTGCTGCCAACTTCATTCCCTTTTCTCTGCCTGCATTTTAATTGAAACAACATTTGTATTTTTGAGCCAGGATCTGTCAGAAGTCCCTGTGGCTAGTCTGTGGTACAAGTAGCAGCAGACGTGGCTTACCCATATGGTGTGGTGCTTCTTGTAAAATCCATATGGCCTTGTTGAAGGGAATCCCAGCGGGGATGTGAAGGGTGTTAATACCCTTCAGGCCAGGCCTTTCTCTCCTGGGGCTTCTATGGCATTGTCTTTGCAATCTGCCAAAGCACAAACTTAATTCCTTTTTAATAATCAATTATTTCAGTCCAGGAACGTGTGCTGTATTTTTTGTGATCATATATTCCTTGAATTTATTATTTGTTAAGCCTACTTTTTGGATATTTTTAAAAGGCAAGCTGTAGGGCAGTTGCTGGCAAATACAGATTAAAGCCTTTTCAAAATCCTAACTTTATTTCTTTCACTTCTATTTACAGGAAGTGCTGAACAGCGTTCCAAAGTTCTGCTTTCCTTTTGACGTTGAAAGGTATGTGGTACAGTTATTGTTTATTTAAAAATGTTTTACAGAAAATTATACTTAGCATAACTGCAAGGAAAGATTTGAAGAAAGGGAAAACAGCCCATACTCCCTAACCTTGCACCTGCAGATGAGAACACGTCCTTTGATATTCCAGTCAGTATGGAATCACTAGTAGGAAATTATCACAGCAAAATGCAACCTTTACATAATTTTAGGGATATTTCCTTCAAGACAAAGCTATGTTCCAGCTTCCAGGTTTGTCCGTTATAATTGTAAACACCATCTGTGTTACTATAAGGATGTAACAGCAAGCATCATAAAAAATGTTACCATGCACCAGGATATAAAAACTCACCAAGCAGTACTAGAAACACGTTGTTTGAGTTCAAAGAAATGAAGGCTTTAATTGCATGGAAGTAACTGAATATTCGATTCTTTTTTTCTCAGAGAATAATCGAGACCAATGTTTGTAATTTATCAGCTCTTACCTTTCTGGTATCAATTGCAGTGTAGCTTCCATGTAATGCCAACAGACACTTCAATTCTTCATATGAAACATTATTATTAATTACAATATTTATTTAGACTTGTAAAAAATGATTAGTGTTAATTAATTTGATTAATTTTACTTACTCAGTTTGGAGAAGTTATATTGTCCAAATCAACAAAGATTGAATTAAAATCCTCATTTCCATAATTAATCAAAGATACACCCAGGTAGTGTGCAGGCTGAGCTGGTGTTTCAGAACAATGTTGGCATCAGTTTTAGATAGACTCAAAGATGAGAAGCTTCTATCAAACGTGAGAAGCTACTGTCTGTGGAGTAAAAGATGGTGTGTGTGTAGAGGAAGAAGAGAGACTTTTCAGAAAAACACACTGGCAAAATAAAGATCTTCATAAATACAACTTTCCTGAAGTAAACTAGGTTCATTTTGGTCTTTTATAGTTGATTTTAATTGTTTAGATTTTGAACCGGTAAAGCTCAGTGTCCTTTAAGCTGTTTCAGTGACTTAACTCCTATGGTTGTCAGCATTTTATTTTAAGCATTAATGTGCTTATGATATGTATGAAATTCTGCTCAAAATTAGTAATGAAGATGAATAATGGAAATAAAATTTGATGATAACAAAAAGGTGAGATTCTGTTGCTGCCATCCAGTGGCAAGAAGATAATCACTGGCAGTGAATAATTATTTTCAAAGAATTCATCTTTTATTAACTATTTCTGTTGAACCATTCAGAAGACCCTTAGTTGCTTGATTAAGCTTATCCATTTCATACAATAAACTGTGGGAATACATGAATTTATAGCATAGCTAGGTAGGTATTTTAGCTGGGTGTCTGAAGGGGAAAGAAAAAAAAGGGGAAAAAGAAAAGGGGAAAAAGAAAAGCGGAAAAAGTTATGAGATGTCTTATTGTTTGTCTGTTAACACCATCCTGTGCCCCGTCTCAGGCATGCTTCTTGACTCTGGGCCTCATACTTGATTATAACGTAATGCTTTTGAGGGTACAAAATTTCTACAAATGCCATAAAAAATTGGCAGTTGGACGGAGGAAGGAGAGATTCCTGAATGCTGAGCTAGAATGACAAGGGGAACAGAACCGATGTGTTCGGTTTGGGCTGCTGACTGCTCAGGTGGTACTGTGGTGTCTGTAACACCAGCCACTGCACTTGCAGCTTCTTGTGCCACTGGGAGCTGAGTTTTAGGGGATTTGTGGGGGAACTAACAGTAATGAGGCATCATGAGAGTGTAAAAGAGCACGGACAAGGAGGGGAGGGGCAGAGCTATGGTGCGGAAAAGGACACAGATACTGGAGCCTCGTTCTCAAGGAACAGGCAACTGATTACTGGCGACCTGTTTCTGTGAACAACTTGCTGGCTGTGCAGCGTATGTGGTAGTTACTTCTCAGTTCAGGCATTTTCTATAGTCTAGGTGGATGTTACCGATTTTTTTTTTAAAAAAAAAAAAAAAACTCAAACATGTTCAGTTGTCTTCTGCTTTCTCAGTTTTACTTCTTGTTCTGAAATTTAGTCTGATACAGAAAACTATTGAGGCAAACACTATTGTAGCTACTTTTTTCACTTCTCTGGTGGAAAAAAATATTTAAAAATACTTTCTTGTGTACAGGATCTTGCTAGACTATGCACTTAGTACTTGCAAGTATTTTCAGGTAGTTTCAATTACAATTTCTGTACAGAAAGCTTTGATTAAAGTGAAACACAAAATATCTGTTTCATTGATTGAGCATACTGTACCTTAAAAAGAATAGTTTCTCAAACTGTATTATGTATACTCTACATGTATAAATCACTTCAAGCAGTATCTTAACCTGGTAAGAGCTAGACATTAACCAGTGCAAGAACTATAACGTTCACTAATGCTGCTGATCAAGATAACTAATTTAAAATTTAAAAAAGGAGACTGTTCCATAGCTTGCTTCTGGGTTCCTACTCTAGAGCAGAGCTAGAGGGAGGGGAGTGTCTTTTCTGTTAACCAGCTAAATAAAACTCTTTAAAGTAGGAAATCTATATTCTTTAAATTATGGAAATGGGAAAGTTGAAGGACAGTGGTCATATTGTCACCTGTTTTCCTCCACTTCACCTGTATTAATTAGTTAATGAATTGAAAAGTGAAAGATATGAAAACATGTATTTGATTTTGTTTTATGATACAGTGATTGTAGACATATCAAGATTTAGTTCTCACTCTTTGTTGCTGCTTACATCATCTCACTGGGCATACTTTATCTTTTTTGCAGGAGTTATAAATAACTGCACACTACTTGTTCTAATTACAAAAAGTATATACTACGTATGGTTATTAAAAATCTAGAGGTAACTCCCATTAAATTTAAACTGAGACTCAAGCCAAATAAAGCACAATGGTTTAAAGTTTGACCATGGCTTAAACTTTGAGTTTTATATAGAATTTCTTACTGAAAGCAAGCACATAATTTCAGTACTTCTGTTTATGACTTACATTTTATTTTGAAGGGATTAAGAAATTAATTGTGTCATGGAAGTTCTTGAGTATTTGCTCCAAGAAACCTGTGACTTTTTTTGTGAATAAATTATTTTATGCTAAATAAATGGCACAATTGTGTAACATGCTAACAGTTTTCTTGTAAATATTTATGAGTAAGTTCCCTTTACTCTGCCACAGAATTTTTAAGTTTCTTTTCATATGGAATAGGAGGATTTAGCATTTGAGTACATGGATATTTTAATTTCCATTATTATATTTAATGTTTGCTAAACTAATATTACAACATCAGAAAAGGTACTTTGTCTTCTCTTTTGTTCCTTGAATCCTTTATCTGGATGATTTTCTTAATTTTTCTTTTCTCCAGTTTCTTCCATGTTTTCACTCTCAACCCAAAACTCGGGCGTAACTTTGGAGAAAGCCCACATCTTGATCTCTACAACCATGAGTTATTTAGCTGGATGCGGACTAGTGAGCATGCAACCCTTCCTCTCATTTCTTTTGGACTCATTTCAAATTCAGTCCTAAGTTGTGCTGCATCATCACTGCTTGACCCCTCAGTTTTATCTATTCATTTATCCCTGCCATAAATACGTCTCCCCTCTCTCCTTCCATTCCTCTATCTTTTCTATTTTGGGATGCGTTTCTTCTGCTGAATGTGTAGCATGCACACTTTTTTTTTTTGCTATGACACTTTGGAAACTGCCTGTAGGATCAGCATGGAGACAGTGATGTGTACCTCCTTCATTTCCCCTACTGTGCTTACCTGATTACGTGGGAAGTGTTATATTTTCGTGCATAAGAAGTGGCTCTAATACTGATGCTGTACAAGATTTCTCAGTAGTGGTAGAATATTGCTAAAAATGAGAATTACTGTATGTATTTTTAAACTTGTAATCTATCGGAGTCAATGAATGAAAATGGCAGGAGTGACATCACTTCCACTCTTCTGCTCATGGCTAATGCTGCTTCTGTTAGTATTTCTGGTAAAAGTATGTGTGCAGAAACACAGCTGTGATTAGGACAAGTGCAAAACAATGTCTGGAGAGATCATTGGATTTTCAGATCTTGTGAGAGGCAATGATAAGATATCTTACACAAAAATCTTTGCCTTTGAAGTAAATAGTTGAGAATGAAAAGTAAATAATTGAGAATGTATTTCAAACGGTAGAGATGAAGACAAACAAACTTTCCTATATGCTTCAGTCATTCCAGTCAGTGTGAAAGCTGAGTTGTGAATTCAAAAGTGAAGCAGTAATTATATACGATTGAGTTCTTTCCATCTATTATCTCATTGCACTGTGATATATGTGTACATAATATGAAAATGTACGTGTAAGAGAAGAGTCTTTGTGAGGATGTGTTGCAGCATGAGCTGTACACTGTGGAAAAATGTAACTACTGGTTTAGAATGTGAGTTTTTAGATTTCCATGTGTGTAGAAGTGGACCTGTCTGAGAGAAACCCTGGGCACACTGAGGGAGCTGCAGTCTGCTCTGATAGACCCTGGGCCAGGTATGGGGGCCAGGACCCCTGGACAGAGCAGGCTTCTATTGTGACTTAAACAGCCAGCAAGACTCTTTACTCTAAGTACTTGTGGTTTCTATTAATGCTTCTGTTGTTTTGAAAACTTAACCCCAATTATAAGCTAGCTGTGCATTTTATTTGTGGGAATTTCTGTATTTGGTGGCAGCTTTATACATTTTCATATCTTCTGCAGTTTTTTTCCTCTTCTTTTTCTTTCTGATGTGGAAGGGGTTGAGGTTTCTGGAAAGCAGAGCTCAAGTCATATAGCTCAGTGGGAGCAGAGGAGCCCTTCATAAGGGGAGACAGAGATGTGGAGTCACGGATCGTGGATTAGGCTCTGAAGTGGAGAAAAGAGTCCCTGAAGCTTGTATTTGGGGATAGCAATTAGTTGAAGGAGATGGACCAACCTAGGGTTACCCAGCTTCTCTTATCAGCTTGTACCATTACCATAACATGTGGTTTTCAAATTCCTGCTTGAAACAATTTCTATCTATTCTATGATCTGGGGAGAATTGGAGTAAATGAGTGATGGGATTTGCTTTTCAGCATCGGATTGGGAGGTGAAGTACATTTGAAATTTTCAGGTTTAGTTAGCAGCTGCCAAAGCTTTAATCAGAACTATATACTTTAGCTACATTTGTCAAGTTTGTGTATTTTTCATCATATAATTAATGATATCAGTAACTTTGTTTTCTTTTCAAAATAAATCTTCAGAATCTATACTTCTGTGCATAAAGTCTTTAATTTTTTGAAACTCACTGAAAAAATGAAGTCTCTGAAAAATCTCTCTGAAATTCAAAATCCATTAAAAATGCCTAAAATTTGAAGAAAAAAAAATTTAAACATGATCTCTGTTATAAACATTGATTTGGAAGAAGAGCAATTTTTATTGAGAACAAAGGATAAATTTAATGGTTAGACATGCAGATTTTTGCGTTAATCAGCTCTCTTGAGGAGATCTTAAAATGAGGCCTGAACAATGGCTATAGTGTAAACAAAAATCTTTAAACTGACTCTTTACCTGCTCCATGGGTACGAAAGAGTCTTTTCTGCATTGTGTGGCTAGAAAATTTTAAAAACTACTTTTATTCCTATAGGAAACCATAATAAAGTTGAAAAAGCCCATTGTAGTCTGCAGGGTTAATAAGTGTTTATATGCATTCTTTGCTATTAGTGATTTATTATTGTTAAGCTAAGATTAAATGTAAGCATGCATGGCAGGAGTTGAAAGCAAGTCAAAAGCAAGGCAGAGGAATGAGTGAGGAGAAGGTCAGTGGTGGCTGGCAACGATTTATGTCTTCTGTCCCTGCACAAGTTAGTAGATCACGATCTCTTCAAGCAGCTAACCAGACCAGCGTTTTACAGAACATTTTTTAAGCTTGGCCAGTTGATTTTGTTTAGGGAATTCTGGTAAGAAATAATTGCATTTTACCTGTGTTGATTTTCATATTAAGGACTTGAGAGGCATTATTGCTGTGATGCAGTAGCAGTGCCAGGAGCTGCTCTCTGCCTCTGGAGGTGAGAGTTGATTTCTGAACAACCTCTGTATGCCACTGTGAAACAGAGAGGCATCAATAGCCCACTGTTGTCCACATTATGGTACATGCAATACATACATGTTAAAACTGTAGTGCCAGCAATTTTTGAATGTATTATGTGTGGGATTTATATATTGTGGTTATCTATTGATACACAGAAACCCTCAAGGCCTGCATATAGTCAGTTTTAATTCTGTAAACAGTAAAAAAAAAAAAACCAAAAACACAGGCATCCTTACTGTCCCCAAATCTTATGTAGAGCTCTCAAAATAGAAACCCAGAATTAATTCAGTATTTTAAACTGAGCTGAAAATGTGGTCCAGATGGATGGTCACTGGCTTCTGTTAGCTGTTCCTGTGAAGCAAATCAGACCAAATGCAAACATTTGAGTTCTTTGTGGACATTCAGTTTTAGCCTTGGAGTTTTTCTCAATTTGAAAATCTGGAGTGTGCGGGTTTTGCATATCCTTCTAAACTCTGTGGGAAGCAGTTTTCAAGCTGGGTCACTTTTACACTGACTGTCAAAACATAGAGTTATCTCTCCTAAAGAGGCAAAAAGAAGTCATTGAGTTGGAGCTGGTTAGGTGGCACAGACATTGCCTCCTGCTGAACTGTTGTGACTTGGGTGGGCTATTTTTGATAGAAGATATCAGAATTTACATCTCATTTTTAAAGTCATCTTGTACTGCGACAATTTAATGTATGCATTAATTGCAATACTGGTTATTTTCTCATGCCATCATCAGGTTTTGGTAGGGGCAGAGGCAAGTAACTGAGAGCAAGAGATCCTTATTGATGGGAGTTTCTTGTGCTAAGGAATTGTTTTCAAGCAGTAGTGGAGTATTGATTTGCCTGACATACATGTACACAGTACATTCAAAGCAATGCCTGCATAGATGGACATCTCTTAACAATCACTTTTTGTGTTCAATGATCTCTTTGGATTAAAATAAAGACCCATTCTATCCATGCCAGGTGTTCTGTGGTGTAAGAAGTAGCCAGTTGTGGCTGCCAAAAGCTGACAGTGGCATGCGGCAGAGCAGAGAGGGGGAGGGAGCAGGAGGTATGGTGCATCACTAGTGCTTCTGACTGACCAGCCTCTGCTGAATTACTGTGTAACCCCCAGCCACAGCGTATGCAAGGGTGCTGCAACCATTCTGCAGATTTTAGTGACAATCTGTTCTCAGGAATAAAGAGGAAAAATCAAAGATTTGAAATAGAAGATTGCATTCTTGGCAGAGGTGTAATAATGAATTGTTATTGATGGCTCTCTGTTGTATCAGATGTTATATACAGGCAGCGTGCTAACTGCTCAGAACCTGAAAAATGAAGGACTGAGTGAAAGCCATTGATCCTTTACTGTGTTTAAAGAGCACACTAGGCTGTTCCAGTCCATTGAAGACAAGTGAGGAGAATGCTGGTTTTAGTTATTTGAGTTTAATTACCTAACTAGAAAATGCCCATTAATTATCATGGGTTTCTGGTGATTATACTGGACTCAAAGTAACTTGTGATGCCCTATATGCTCAGCATAGGTTTTTGTTTCAGCCTAGTCACTGGGTATTCATGAGGGACTAGACCAAACTGAAATGAGTGAGTAGTGGTATCACTTAACTGATCTTTAAACTTCTGTCATTTATGTGTTAAGTAGTATAATGTGTCCCGTGTAACTTTTCTCACACTTTGATCATCTTCTACTTTCTTCTTACCTAGGGGAAAACTTTTATTTTTCATTTTTGTGGAGATACTAAAAAAAACCCCAATCCATATTACAGGGGATAAATAAAAAAAAAAATATTTTGTGCTTTTAGTTTTCAAGTCTGTGACATCTGCTCTGGTTCTCAGCTTCTGCAGGAGTTCATTTTCAGCTTGGCATGTGAGATTGAACCACACATGACATGTTAATCATAGTGCTACTTAAGGTGCTTAGGTATTCTGCTGTAGGTCATGTAAGAATGAGAAAAGAACAGTAGATGACAGAATTACAGGCAGAACTGCTACATTTTCAAATCTCCATGCACTCCCCATTGTAACTTTGTTTTCAGTTGGTTTTTAATTAAATCTTTAAAGGTCCCTTCCAACCCAAACCATTCTGAGATTCATCCTGTGCCATGCGTCACTTTTCCTGGCGGAAAATGCCAACTCTACATAAAACTGATTCTCTTTGTGAGATTTTTGAAAAGTGCAATTCTAAGAATAAACTTCAGATCCAGTTTATTGATGTTCTAAAATGCTTGCATGGAATATATTTGGCAACTTCTATGAAAAAACCTGAAGTTTGGCCACACTGAAAAGCGGGTCCATCCCATGCTCCCAGTGATCCTCTGTAAAGCTAACAAATTGCTTAAGAGAGAAAGATGCCTGGCTTGAGAGCGTGAAGTAGGTGAGACACGTCATCACAGTGAAGATACTATTTCTTCTTAAAAAGAAATTGGTAGAAGGTTCATACTGTCAGGCAGAAAGTGGGGGATCAGGAATGGAATGGAGGTTGGGATTGGAACCTGGAGTTGAGAACAAAGAGTCAGAGGTGACACTGGAGGGGAGGTAGAAACAGAAAAAAACCCCTGACGGATAGAAGCTGGAACATCAGCCAGAGGAATTTTATGTAAATTTATTCTGTTTCAAGTGGACACATGTTTTGATACAGTCTTGAAGATAATATTACTTATTATTTTGTCTCTCATGCTGTTTGTTCCTGATTGTTTTCTGGCTTTCGTGTCTCCAGAACCAAAGAAGTTTGCACTGGAAAACTTAGGAAGAAGTTGTTTGTTGGGCAGTGTGTAGTGCAAAAAGGAGGAAGTTGTGTGTGGGAAGACTACAGGTTTAACCGGTGAAGCTATTCTGAAGGGAAGGGGGGCCTGGGAAAGAAAGCTAGCTTCTAATGGTTCTGTTAAGCCAGGCCTGTATTATGATATTTAATAAATTATTTGTAGAATTTTAAACCTTTGTTTTGATTACCAGTTTCCGCTGTTGGGGTGTGCTCAAAGCTAAGAAGCTATGGCACGCTTGTACTGGCTCTGCTTAGGCCATACTTAGGAAAAGACCTTATGAAATAGGGATAGGTGAACAAGATGCTGAGGGGCATCGGTTAGTGATTGATAGGAATGGTTGGACTCGATGATCCAGTGGGTCTTTTACAACCTGGTGATTCTATGATTCTGTGAAATTCCCCATCTGTTTAGACGGGGAGAGAATGTGTTGAACATGTCAGCCGAAGTGCTGGCCTAGTGTGGCTCTAGGACAACTCTCTGCAACCAACTCTCTGCAGGACAACTCTAGCAGGGACCCCTAAGCCCTAACCCTCTCTGCTAAGAGACGTCCCTTTCTGGGGCACCAGCTGGAGACATGCCTGAAGGAAGAACCTGGGCTCACCTGTACCAAGGTGGGGGAGTGGGGTACAGGAGGCAACCTGGATGGTGGGAAGGGAGAGAAGGATAGTGAGATTTGAACATGAAAATGAAGTGCTCATATTTTATGCAAATTAGTGGTCTTATGCTCTGTATCTGATTTTTCAGGGTGTCCCAAAACCAAGTAGGACAGCATTTTACCTTTGTGCTCACCGACATTGAAAGTAAGCAGAGGTTTGGATTTTGCCGTTTGACATCAGGAGGCAAGGTCTGCCTCTGTATTCTGAGGTAAGGTGGTGTAAGAAAAATTGAGTTAAAGAGTGAATATAAGAAAAATGTGGAGAAAGATATTGTTTGCAAATCCTCTGCTGATGCGTTTTACTTCTCTGTAAGGGAAACATTTCTCTACACCAGTGTTAACATTGGTTTCACATAGAAAGTGGTCCCAAGTCCCGTGTGATGGTATTCTTCTGTGAGTCTAAATAATTCTATTTAAATAACGTGAAATCTCTGCTTGAAAGCAGAGAACAGTACACTGCAGCTTTAGAGGCTTTGAATGTTATGTGGATATTTTTACTTTCTAATGAGATCTTTAACAAGTATCCAGTCAATTTAACACTAATATGAACTATTATGCATCCGTCTCCTTGAAAGTATGATTTTTGGGTGTCCTGTCCATGTTCTTTGTCTAGAATATATCTGATATAAGAAATGCCAGGTACTTCTTAATAGTGAGCATGCTACTTTGTTGCAGAAGAGGTATTGATGATGGAGAAATTGACCCCGGTGAAACACTTTGTTTCTCCCTCTGCTTTTTGTTTCTTCTCCAGTAAGGTAATCATTTTGGTAATGAAAAAATCAATTGTTCAGCTGTCCTAAAACCCTTTTAATTAAATTAATTAAAAGGCAGAGAGTGCTTTAATTAAAAGGCAAATTTACCACTCCAATTAAGAAGAGCGTAGCAGCCGGTAATGCCCATAGAGGAAAGGGGAACATCCAGTTCAGCAGCACAGGAGAACTAGATTGAAGTATAATTGCCTTCAAACTGAGAATCCCCAAACACAAGGTGAAAGAGGAGGCAGGAGCTGCCAAACAGCCAAACCACTGGCAGAAGATGGGCAACTTGGAGAATTTTGGAAAGTAAGCTGGTAATCTTATGGAGAAAAGCAGATTGCTAGATATTTAGACATTGTGGAAGCCAAGCAGACATGGAAGGTGCTATTAGGGAGACAAACTCAACATCAGCTTGTAGAAAAATAGCAACAGAAGAACATGTGGAGAGGAAAAAAAAGACCAGACAATACAGAAGCTTGTAGCATAGTGCTTAAAATTATTGGAAATATCACTTCAAGACTTGTGTGAACTTTTAAACAGATTTCAAACTAATGTTGAGAGCAAATGCCATGGATCTTTTTGGGCAAGTAATTTAAAAGCAAATATTTGCTATAATATATTTCAAAAAAATAGTAATTACCAGTATCACTAATTACCACTAGATAGTAATTACACTGCTTGTACTCCTAGCAATGGTTGGATGGCTTCTAGTGCTGTAATAACCAATGTTTAATCAGCTACGCACACTCAAGTATTCATATTTAAATACTGTATGTGGTGCTGCAAAGTAAAGGGTACAGATTCTCAGCTGGTGTAAACTTGGATATTTCTTTTAAGATTTCCCCACAGATGTACATCAGCTAAAGTTTAGTTAATGGTCTGTTACTTAGTAGAAATAACTAGGAAAATGAAAAGTGACGAGCTATAATTTTTCACCTAACCATAATCAGACCATTGCCTTTATTGCTTTTACTGTGACAATTTCAAATTTACAATGCATAGCTGAATGCATTAACAGCACTACCTTCATAGCATTGTACTTCTAGGTTGATAGTCTGTTTCTCTGCAATTTGTTGCATTTAGCTCAGACAGAAAGAATGCATCGGTATTTTCATCTGATGTGTTTTAGTACTCAGCCTGGTTTCTCTTCTGAATCCACGAGTCATTAGAAGTGACCAAGTGAAAGAAGACTCACGTGGTGATTTCTTTTGGCTTTTTATCTGACTGTCCCTTGTACATGCTGGTTGATCTTAATTAACCAAAATTGAATAAATACTAGCAAATGAGTGCTGTCTTTGTACATAAAGTGAGTGTATATATGTTCACACTTACTCTCTTCCATATATCAAAATAGCATAAATTTGTATTCACTGATACGCATGGCTCTGACTTATGAGCAATTCAAACTTCCTGTCTGTCACTCACGTGGGCATGGTAAATAGTACACAATAATCATAGACTTTTATATAAACACACAGATGCAGATGTACACAAATACCATCTCTAACTGCACATCCACATATGCACGTATACATATGTCGCCTCAAAAAAGAGGAACACATTAAGGTTGCTAACTGGGACTTAAGACTAACAAAGACTGCTAGAGATAGTTAAATACAGAAAAGCTAACTAAATGCAATGGTCACAAGTAACTAAAATCCAAGTAAGAATCTCTGAAAAGAAGAGCAGGAACAAGCCAGAAGGAAATACTATAGAGACTTGGGTATGTTGGTGCACGGGGAACAGGAAACAACTTTTCTTCTGTGAATGTCTTTTGTAGATGGTACCAGGCTATGTGTTAGCCCATGCCAGGGCTGCTAAAGGACTTGAACTGCTGAATGGTGTTCTTAACTGAAAATTGAAAAAATGGCTGTTCATCCTCAGGTTTTACACCAACAACCTAAAGGTGTTACTAGGATTACACTCTTGTGGTTTATGAGACTTCTCTCTATAATTCTTTATTGATCTGAAACACTAATTAAAGGAAATCATCTCTGGATTTGCTGCCACATTGTCCTGGTTTAAACTGGATCGTTTGAAATAGAAAATGTATTTGTAGATATAAAATTCTTATCCAAGTTCAAGGTTTTTTCAGTGTTTTATATACACGCGTGTATGAACTGTGTAAACAGAATTCTCTCCCAAATCAGAATGTGTTAAGTTTTCTAAATGTTTATACAGGGGAATAAAAATCTCCCTAGGTAGCCAGCTTGGTCATTTTTGTTTGAAGAACTTATTGTGATACGGTATTGTCTAAAATGATCATGCAGAGGTTGACTGCAGTTGCCAAATCCAAAGCGCAAGTAAGCGCAAAATCACAGTAAGATGAGAAAATAAATCTTGGATTATTTTCCAGATGTTTTTGCTATTTCTTCAAAAGGATTGTTTTGTCTTATTTTTAAACTGCATGACTGCTTTGTGGAGCTCTCGGTATGAATCCTGCTGTGTCACCTCCTCCCTGTCCACAAACTGTTGAACTAATGCAGTCCAGAAGAACAAGGGGTACCACAACAGGAATATTGCAATACATTGTGTTGTACTTATATACTATGCTGGATTTTTTTTTTTATGGTTTTACTTTGTATATTTTGATTTAAGTAATAATTTTGCCACTTGAGATTTGAAGTGGTTCAGTAGAAACTTCAATACTCAGTTTTGAATAATAGAGGGAGACTTATTTCTTCTGGACATTGTTTCTAAATATCACTGCTGTGCAGTAGGAATAATACTTTCTGGTTTTACATGAAACTGTTTTTGAATGACCTGAATGGTTTTAGTACAAATTTCAAATACTTTGACTGAAATTTGTTTTGTTAAAAGTCTTGAAACTCTTGTTGGACTCTGTAGTTGAACTTATATATCTAAAGGAACACAAAATGCATCATTAAAATGCTCGGTCTTAGATTTTGTTAATTTCAGACTGTAAAATTGTCACCTACATTTCCAAATGTAATGCTGTAATAAGGAAGGCAGGTTTATGTAGTAAGCCTTTGTAGTTCTTCAGTTCAGACCATGCTTTAAGGTTTCTTGCTCTTCCTTTAGGCAAATCCCTTAGAAGCAGAATGTTTCAATTTTACACACTTTGTGTCAATTTTCCAGACAGAAAAGTAGCCCCTAGACATTAGACATTTAGTTACGGAAAGGCAGTTTCCTTAGTTTTATTTGATTACTAGAAGTTAGATTCCTGCTGATAGTTCAGGACTGTTAGTGGTTACCTGACTATTTGACAGAAAACATTTCCTCTCCTTTATTTAACCTTTGACTCGTGAATGTAAAAGTTTTATCAGAGCTGTAGTAGAAGCACTAGTGAGGTGGAAGTCTACTTATGGCAACAAGGATTATGCGTGACTTTGAATAAAAGTCTGAGCTCCTGCCTTGTGGCTCATTTGGATTAAAAGAAAATGCTAAGTACGTTTTTAATTAACCATGAAATATCTTGGGCTCTTGCTTTTGTGACAGGCAGTGGCTATACTTTTAAATAAACAGACCACTGTATCCTCAGCCAGGGAATACACTTCTATTAAAACAATGTTGTGTATGTTTTGATGGTTTTCCTTAATATGGGAAAAATGTTTTGACAACTATAGAGAAATTGTTGTACCTTGTTGGAGGCTGTTGTATGTTTGTCGCTCAAACAATTACTGATTGTAACATGCAGAATACTAAGTCAGTCTGTATATTTAAAAATAAACAAGAAACCAATGATGGTTTCATAGTTTAAAACTTAAATTATTTTTATTTGAAGTTTAGGTTTCTAAAGTTTTTGGAATTGAAAATGAAAGCCCTGTTTTTCTTCTTATTTTATTTACTGCTGAGGGGCTGCATTGATAACCTCTTGACATTATGTAGGGTGGCTAATTAACTACGAAATGCACTGGTCATAAATAATTTTATGAATACACATATGATGGTAAGCTAATACACTTTGATTTTTATTTTATCCATTGGTAAGGTTACATATCAGTGTGACAATTTTGAGTTAGGAGTAATGTGGTTCAGGTCTGCTCTGTTAAATTCAGCCATTTAAAAATTATTTTTTTTGTAGAGTGCATTTCTATACTGACTTGAAAAAAAATGTTACCCAGTTTAACAGATACTAATGGATGTTTATGTGCTGAGTGACTTTTCTGTACACAGACTAGTTCTTCTGTGCTAAACAAAGATTTAATAATTTTGGAAGATCTGTTAACCGGACCACCTGAAAAGATTTTTCTAATTGTAATGCTTTTGTTTTTTATCAATCTCTTATTAAACTGCCACATAAAATGATTTACTGGATAAGATATACTGGGTAAAGATGTAAAGCTCATTTGTGAATAAATCTATTTACTTGACTATTACAAATAAATTAATGGGATTATTAACACAAGAGCTTGCAAAATCAGCCAGTGCTAGAACAAAAATTTTGCTTGAAAGGCTTGAGAATGTTGCAAAGTAGAAAGAGCTTGTATTTCTTTGAATTGAGAATCTAAAATACCACCTAACTAATAGCTGCTTTTATTATGAACAAACACAACCTGGTTTTATGTTTACTTTTGAATGCAGAGAGGTGCATTATGTACACACACACACAAATGCACTCTAGTATTTATGTAAACAACAACTGTAGCAATTCTTTATTATACTGAAATAATGGCAATTAGCAAATGCATAAAGAAAAGTATAAAGGAAACTTTTGCTTTTCAGTGGACCTTTATAGTCTTATGTTGTATTAAGTACACCATAAGTAAAATACTGGCAAAAGAAATTTGCAATTAAACCATGCTTTTTAAGAACTGAAAATGATGTGGATAGAAGCAGAAGACAGGTCTTGATGGGCTTTGGTCTCATGCCATAGAATGTAACGGAGCACTTGTTTAATTTTCTTAATTTTTCAGGTTTGAGAGGCACGTTGAAATTATGTTAACCCTGTGTCTGTGGTTATAAGGCTTAAAGCAATTCTTTTTCCAGCCTTTCAGTTCAGAAGGAAACTGGCATTTTAAAACTATGTTCAAGTGGTCTGTTTTTACGGTGTTTTTCTTCACTGTTTTGTTACATGTAGACATAGAAGTGTGGCATCAGCCTAATTTTGCTAAAGCAGGAAATTCTTCTAGGAGTTCTCTGGTCAGCATGCCTTGCTGTATGAAAGAAAAATCTCCTTTGGCTTTAAGCTAGGGTTCATTAATTTCAAATAATGAATTTGACCTTTTTATCCATTGCATTTAATTTTTTCTTTTCACAGTAAGAGGGGAGCTGTGATCATAGAAACAAGAAAGAAATACGGTTAATATTTTATTGAAGTAGGAGCATTTCTCTTTATAGCATGCTGTTCATAAATGCTCATTATGAAAAATGAATGATCAGATAAAATTTTAGAGCATTCTAGCGCACAGTATGCTGGGGTGATGAACACTACTAGTGCAGAAGTGGAAGTCTTTTAGATAATCTGACCCATTTGTGTGTCCAGTGTTATATAAGTACTTTGTGATTTATATCAACTTTGTAGTTTGACTTAGACAAAATACTAGAATGGTGTTCCAGTCACTCCTGTAATTCTAGGCTGGTGAAACGTTTTGATAGCTCAGACATTTGCAGATACTCTGTACGCTGTGGTGAACGATTTTGTTTGCCTTTGTACGCTGTGTTTCAGTGACATGTAAGACCAGGTTAACATGGTTTCAGAAGATAACAGAGCAGGAGTCCTAGGTGAAAGAAAACTGAAAGATCAGATGTTTCAGGTGCTGTTATGGTGAGTGTTTTCCAGGGGTGTGCAGCGTTTGTGCCTGTACGCAGTGAACGGCATTACACAGGTGCAGCGAAGTAAATTTTATGATTGTATGAGAACATATTGAAAAACAAATGCAATAAGGTCACACATACTGTTATCAATACCAAGCATTAAAACGTCTCTAAGCATTAAGAGGTTGATTTAGTGTTGATTAATAGCCAGTACAGTGTATGGTAATGTGTGATAAAGACATTAATACAGTGGCTCTAAAAGAAATCGTTGCCTCTGTGTCTCTTTGGCTTGGCAAGAGTAAAATCATGATGGTATTGTGTGTCAGTTTGTTTTGTTTATTGTTTTATGAAGAACCAGCAGTTTTGCATTTATAAGGATTAGCAGAGTAAGATCGCTAGGAAACGCATAACTAGAACTGTGTTTAGATTTCTGCTGCTCTCTTTCTTTGCTCTAAGAATTCGGTCTGTACTTAAAGCCTTGCCAGCTGCATACTGAGAACAGAGGTGTTACAAAGAAAACATAACCCTTCCATAAAAATGGAACTGGTGGCACTGTGTTTGAGTTTCTTTTCTCATGCTCTTCAGTTATGTCTTATTTATCTTGGATTCTGTTTACGGAAATCCATTTACTTTCAGTACTGAGAGTTTTGCATGCATACAGGCTGCAGACTTGGGTTAGAAGTCCCTTAAGCTTTCAATGCTTCATGCACTGTGTATTTACAGTATTGGTGAATGCTCTCTCATTTTTGAAAGTTCATTCTATAGATAGTTCATTTTAATAGAATTTTATAAACACTGGAAAAAAATATTGACATTTTATTAAAATGCCTTTTCCCCTCCTGTTTTAGTTACCTACCATGGTTTGAGGTATACTACAAGCTCCTGAATACTCTGGCAGATTATTTGGCTAAAGAACAGGTAATTTTAGATATTCTGTTGCTTTGAGTAAAAAAATGTCCTTCAAATAATAGTCACCGTATGAACTAATAAGAAGTAATTCTATACTGTTTAAAAGTTTAAAATTTTGGAATAATTTAGAAGCAATTTTTTACATGCATCATATTGAAATTCAAAGAATCTGAAGTTACAGCTGCCACTGTCACTTGAATTCCACATTAATTTAAAAAGCTACTGGTAATATACCTTTATGATGTGTCAGCTTGAGCATAAACAAGTCCTGGGTGAAGTGTGAGCAGCGTGTCACATCACTGGAGATCTGTATGATGTATTGATTGTAAACTGTAGATCTGTGGAACTATCTGATTATCAGTTACAAACACTTTTTTTCAGAACTGCATAAAATATGATGTACTGTTTCACCCTTCGTATTAACTAAAAACTACCTCTCATAATTCTGTCATCTCAACTAGCAAGACAAATTTACTTGCAGCATTTGGTGGAGAATCATGATAGTTTAGTTTGCATATTCATGAGCAATTAGACATATTCCAGGATTACACAGGAAAGGAAATACTGGCATCTGTCTTTATGGAGAACATTAAAGCTGTACCTTTCTACTTTAACTGTATTAGTGTACTAGATTGTAATTAAAAAAAAAGCATCATTAGTCAACCATATGCTGTAGACTGGAAAAGCTGGCATTTCAAGAATATATGAACTATAGAATAAGCAGTTATTGTGCATTATAGTAAGTGAACTACAGAAAATGATGGGATTTTATGTAAAAAGAATATGCAAGGGGAAGAAATTAAAATGTGACTTGAAAAATGTAAAACGAAATGCAGGGTGTTAGCTGTGTTTAAGTAAAGTGTGGAGTACATTTAAATCTTACAAATGGTGTAATGACACTTTGGGTTTGGCCCTGCTTTCACTTGAACAGTAGAATGTTAAAGTTGTATTTGAGAGAAGGAGTAGGGGTTGTTTTGTCCTTTGTTTCCTAATAACTGGTTCTAGCATTGCAGCTGTTGCTGCAACTAGTTTCCGTTGCTGGATTATAAGTCTGTTGTCCTCTATGCTGAGAAAACTTTCAATGGGTCTGAAAGTTTCAGCAGGGTATGAAAGTTTTTTGCTGTAGTGCCTAGTGCTGTATGTATTGCTGAGGAGGCTGTTAGGGGACATTGATCCCTCCCTGGACCAAGCCCTGTTCATCTTGGGCCATCGACTGGAACCAAAGTCTTGTTTACTGCTGTGAGACCCAGTAACACCATCATTCTTGCAGGAAAAGGCAGAAGCTTCCTGTAAACAAACAGTATGTTTATAAAAGCTGGCTGTGGCTTGTCACTGATACTTTTTGTTTTAATTTGACACAAAATTAGTTTAATTTTGATGAACAAAAGCCGTAAGCCAAAAAAAATTCCAGCCACATCTCTTTCCCAAATGAATTTCTCCTTCAGAGATTAAGGTGGGAGATCGTACTTAAATCTGGTAGCTGCATGTATTTTTTATGTAACTGTTTTATGTGCTCTGATCAACTGTTTTTGCATTATACTATGTAGCTATGCATATTGCCATATTTAGTAAAACTGTGAATAGATAAATGTAATGGCTTCCTGTTTTGGGAAGATGATGTCCAAGATACACAGGCCAGCTAGACATAGTAATACTACTTGCAGTTGCAAATAACATGATTCGTGTAAGGAGTATATAGGAAACATGCAAGAGGTTGGCTTAACTTGCATATACAGTCATTTTCTGAGATGTAAAATTGGCCTGAATTTTATACTTACTATTTAAACACTTCACTGCAAATTGCAGTTGTCTCTCTCTTTAAATATATATGTCTTTATCAAAATATACTTTAAAGTGTAGTAAATGGTAGTTATTCAGTGTTTATACAGTTATTAACAATGTTTTAAAAATATTCCCTATAGGAAAATGACTCAAATGATTTGTTAAGATCATTGTATAGCCATCCTGTGCCAAAGGCGAATGCTTTAGTCAGTTTAAGTGTGGTAAGTATGCTTTGTATTACTCTTGCTCCTATTACTGACCATGAAATAGTATGTATGGTTGAAAGAAAAGAATTCAAACCTTTTGAATGGCGTGAACTTGCATTGCTTCCCGTCATTAAGTGGCTTGGACAATTTTTTTTTTGACTGTGCAGAATAGTTTGTCTCTGTCTCATGTTGTTCTTGGAAAGTCATGGTCATAAAGAAGCAGATATTTCAGTTTAGCTCTGCAGATGAGAATGTAAACTACAGTGGGATCTGGCAGTGCTAGAACTATGTGTTTTTTGTGCTTCCAGCTGTTTCACATAGATAATTTTGATTTCTCCTTCTGTGAATTGGGAGACACTAATGGTCTTTTATTGCCTCTTAATCTTAGTACGTAGACTTGCAGGACTGGACAGAAAGCTGTGTGAGCTGGCTTCTTTCCCATCTTCCCTCCCATTCTTCCATGTTTAGCTTGGTCATGCAAAAATGCTGTAGGAGGGACCTTAGAAGTGTACTGCATTACGTGAAACTTTCAGCACATGTAAGTGGGAGGTTGTATCTGCCTACCTCACTTTTGTGCACCTACTCTCCATCATGTGGGACTGGACATTGATAGTGTGGCAAGGTGGTGTTGCCCCAGAAACAGCAAAGGAGCGAGTCAGTCACTGTTACAGTTCCTGAGATTTTTAACAGAAATAGCACATGGTCACATGTTTAAATAAATTTTTGGAGCCTATATGAAATGTAAAACTACAGATCCTTTCCTGTCTCTGTGACATTGCTCGCATACACAGCATCTTTACAACTACGGCACCCATAATAAGTAGCCGTGTGAAACAAAACTGTTTCTTGTTTGAACTATCACATTTTTCAGGGCACAGAAAGAAGTGATTTTATAAAGGCTTCCATGATGCACGTGCTGAAAGATTATTAGATTATTTATCTTGACCTTATTTGTGTCATTTCTTGTTACTTTTAACTCAGTTATTTTAGAATTGAGCCAAATACTTAGGCTTAAGTAATCAGACTCTAGAAGAGCATCTGACCCTATTAAAAAGCATACAGAAATGGAGAATCCCCCACTTCCGTGCCAGTAGTTGCTCACCCCTGCCTTTTTTAATTTTAATTTGTTGTCTTTCAGATTCCTTGTTATGCCTTTTTTAGAGATGACACGTTTTACTGCTTTGAGTGGTAGTAATCCACCATATTTGGAATTCCTTCCAGTCTTGTGTGTTGTTTTTCATGTGAACAACATACTGTTTTTTGAGGATGTGGTCTGAATTATTTCTGTTGCTAGTTTTTTTTTAGTTTCTATTGTCAGAGTAACATTTTCAAGTTACTTTTCAGTTCATAGTACCCTTGCTTCTATATTTTGCCATCACTAATAGCTGTAGTAATAACCAATTCTAATTTGGCAATGCTACAACATTTTATAAAGTCCCTGATATGTTCCAGCAGGACATGGAGAAGTTTTAAACATATTTTTTCTGTATTTCTGGCAATACAATGCTGCCTGTTGCTATCAGTGTTGCATTTCATCTTGCATAGAACTTCTCTACCTCAAAATGAATGTTTTAATGAATCTGGAAATGGATGTTGCAGTGAATACAGGTGGCAACACTGGTATAACAAATTGCTTGCAATAAAGTTGGTGCTTGCTAGTATTTTTTCAGTATTATCTGAGTTCTGAATTTATTCTTTTCTCAGTTATCTTTTGTTCCCAGTAGCGGTTAAATCAAAGAGTTTTGTAATCTTTTTAACTGAACAATGTTTATCTAAATGCAGGCCTTGCCAAGTGCTTGGATTTGGTTAGAGTCGAGCAAATATTATGGGTTCCCACAGCGCGAATCAGGAAAGGACTAGGTTAGGCTGAATCAGGGGGCTTGCTGGGTCTACAAGCATTGCTGGTTTTGTAGCGCTTAGAGCCGCAGGGAGCAAGGAAGAGTTTATGTCCACTTTCAACTCTGACTTTGTGGGCCTAGCTGTTTATGTTGGTGTCCCTTTGTTGCTCCACGTGTATTGTGAATAGGTTGGACTGGAACTACCAGTAGTAATAGACTTAAAAAAGAAGCCACAGTCTGAAAAATCATTGTAGAAGTGACGTGGAGGGCTAACAACCGTGATTTCCCCTGCCCCATCCTCCCCCTTTTTTTTGTTTAAAATTCAAATTGGGGAAGAATACAAATATAACATTTTAAGTCAATATTTCAAACAAGGACTATTGCAACCATTAGAATAATCTTTGGCCCTTATGTTGGAAAACTAAAAAGTCAATTGTTCAATCTTTTTCTCATCTTGTACAAGAACCAAGAGATGATTTTTGCAAGTGAGCAAGTTTTGAAAAAACAGCCTTGTCTTGTATCGGTGAGTTTAAAAGGCTCTGACAGTCTATAGCCTGTTGTAATTAAAGAAATAATTACTTGCTGTAGGACATCTCTTTTGATTTCAGCTTATTTATAACTGTCCTTTGGGAAATTCTGCTGTTGTCTTCAGCCTAAAGGAACGGTCTAATATTAATGTACCTATTCTGTTTAAATCAATCTAACTTCAGAGCTACATGTGTGCGTGTCATAATCCTTTTGTAAAAACTGCAACCAAAGCCAAACCCTCAAACTGTTGCATTTTCTAGTGCCCATTTTAGAGAAAACTTTATACAGGACAGCAACTATTAATTTAGTATGTCTTCCAAGGTTGTACATCTTCCTAAGGGAGTTTACAAAGATGTGCAAGGACTTCGTACCACATTATTTTTGCTGCTTTATGACTCCTAATGACTGAAGTAATGGCTCTTTGCTTCTCACAGTTCTGACTTCCTTTGCTGTTTAATGAGTGAAATATTATTACTTTGTTAATTATAAATAATTACTTCTCTACGTTATTAACTTCATTACTCAGAAATCTTTTGATTCTGTGATCTCATTTCATATAGGAAATAATTTTCTGTTCTTACTGTACTTCTAAAGAATGTAGGCATTCCATTAATCTGAATATTTTCCTGTTATGAGTAGAAAAAAAACCCCTTAGTCTTTTTCTCTGATGCAAAACAATAACCTGGAATATTTTTTCTACAAGTGCTGTGAAGTTTACAAGATTTTTTAGCCAATTTTTGTTCTTAAATATTTAACTATTGCCAAATGACCTAATTTGTTGGGAATATTTTCTATTAAATGTATCAAGCTGGTTTAATAAGTCTTCTACACAGAATTAATTGTAGTATAAGATTTTTTTGCGTGAACACAGGACACATTTAATATCTTAGAGATTTCTTTATGTTTTGGTATTTTTTTTCAAGTTTGAGTTGAAAACAAACTGTGTCTCTGTGTTAATTATAATTTAAAAATTCACTAAAACCAAAGAAAGTCTATATAGAATGTCAAAATTCCAATAAAACCAAAAGCTACAAAGTCAATGATTATCACATTTACTTAGTACACATTTAAAGATTTTGTCCTTCAAGATTTAGACTAATATGCAAAAATGCCTTAAAATTACTGAGCTAAATCCATGTCTGATAATTACTAAAAGTACTAGATTAATGAGAATAATTTAAATTACATCTGTTTTTAGTTTAATCCAATTTCTATTTACATCCTAAATGGCCTCAAACTCAGATGCATAAAATTGCTAATGTATGTCATGAATGATTGCAGAATCTCAAGCTGTCAGACCCTGCATTTCTGCTAGCACATTTTTTTTTTCAAAGATGTTTGAAAGAGAAGAGAATATATATCAAGTAATAATATTTCTATCCTAATCATTTTTCTGACATGAATAATTTTTTTCCCATTCTAAGTATACATTTTGTTCCTTAACATTTTGTTCGTGGTTGCCATTTTTAAATCAATGCTGCTCTCAGGCTTGTGACAACATTTAAAGCTGGCTTAATTTTCATGTTATTTCAAATCCGCAGCCTAGTGTTTTGTTCCCTTGGTTTGTGTGCTGTGCTGAAACAGAGCTTGTCATTTTGTGTCGTGATGTGCTTAGTTCTTTGTCTAGTAGTGTTAAGAATGCTATTGGAAAAATGACTGTTTGCTTCAACAAAGATGGGGTTGGAAGTCCTAAATACTAGATTTTTTTAAAAAAGAATTTTTGGTTTCTGTATGCATAAATTATTAATTATTTTTCCCCATTGATTAGCACTCATATTTCATTACTCCTGATATAACTGGATTGCCAACAATCCCTGAAAGTGTAAGTATGCAGTTTCCTATTTTAAATATTTAGGCGAGTATCAACCTCATTCTGTGGGCAGGGCTGAACTCTGCTTTTATCAACAGGAGATGTTTTTGTTTCAAGATTGTTTTTAGAATATAGTTGATGTCTGTTATTGCAACCTTTAGCTAGCAGTTAATGTTGTGTTCATCAATAACCCATTTTAATTTAACTGCTATATCCACCCTTTGTTCATAATTACTTGGTTTGTTTGCATTTATTTGGATTGTATATGCAAAATATGTTATACTTCTGCACCTCCTGTTATTTGAATACCTGCCCTTTGAACACTGCATTGCTAGCTGCAGATTCAGCTATCAAGATACGCAGTTATTTTTTTTGTGTGAGAAGGTTTTGTTTCATGCTTTCTGAAAATATGCCATACTTGCTTACCTTTGGGTGGTAACAGTGCGGTGGGAATGATGGTGGTTATTATTACTAATTTTTTGGGGTTTTAAATGAAGACTTACATTCTACAGATACCAAATCTTTGATGCTGCTGTGGGTAGATCACAAATGTGAAAACTCAGATCACGTTCTCTATGATGTGTTTAGCTGGATAACGTCTGATAAAAGAGCTTCTAGACTTTCTGCTTTCCAGTCTTGCATTTCAATCTGGAATTGAATAAGGATGTGTAGACGTGCAATTTTACACTTCCGAATGATAACTTCCTTCTGAAAGCGAACCTGTTGGGTGGTTCAGAACGGCACAGTAGCATGACATGCAGAAGGCGTGAGGAAATGCTGGCGGCTGGCGAGGTGGTGCATGGGTGAGGAGGGATGGGAGGGCACCCCGATAGCCCCCCCGATAGCCCCCTCCCCACAGCGAGTGAGAAGGGAGGCTGTGACCTGCAGCTCCTGGGCTGTGGCTGGCAAGGGAGGGAAATGCAGCCACATGAGGACAGGCAGGGGAAGTTCCTGTATTTTAAAGAATTCTCTTGTTCTAGCTTATTATTTGGGGTTCTAACAAAGCATAGCTTTGGAGGCTAGAAGGTGTGCTCGACTTGAATAAAATGGTGGTGGGGAAGCTTCAGTCTGGGCCTCTGGCTGATGCAGCATCTTGCGATGGTGATGCTGTGCATTTATTATGCTGATGATGTGGGAGAAAGGGAAAGTAAATCTCAGGGTGCCTTTCTATAATAATATTTTCCTCAATAAAAATCTCATCTTTCCAGTATGAATCAAATTAGTATGCTACTAGAACATGTAGGGAGTGAAGACATGAGGTAGTTACAGTAAATGAGCAATTAATGGAATTTTCTTATTTTTAGTTTTAAGTTTCATGTATTTCAGGGTCAGTAACTTTTCAGACACATTGGTCTGCACAGGATTGAAAACTCTCTTTACCACAGTTTTTGCAGTACAGAATCAACATATCATGAATTAGAATCAACTACAGTGTTTGAGGGCATTTGGGATAAACAGGACTCAAATTATCATGGTACATCAACCTCTTACAACCAGTTAAAAGTAGCCCTTGAAAGACAGTTAAGAAAATTCTTTCTAAATTGTGTATTTGTAGCCTTAAAGCTCTAAATTGTCTCTCTTGTGTAGTTTTACACTGCATGGACCAAGAATAGACTCTATGTCTTCAAATTACTAATACATTTCTGAGCTCACATGAAACTGGATCATCCATTGTATCCTCATTTATCTTTTCAGTATCTTTTTTAATTTAATGCTGTGATATTTCCAAAAAAGGAGATAAGCCTTGTGATCATCATCTGAGCTTTAACGGATGTTAGTTGTTTTATAGTAGAGTCTGTGAGGATGCAAACAGCACCTGGTGAACCACTTCTCTGCCCCCTGCCTCACTCCTTGCAGAGGACCATAAGTCAGAGAGGTGCAGCCAGTCACGATGACTTGCTGGCAGTCACAGGGGGTCACCCAGCTCTGAAGCCCTCACCACTTGCTGTGCCCTTGCTGTTTTCTTAGGGTTGCATTACCTTGCTGCCACGTGTTGGCCGTGTCCAAGTAGACTAACAGTTCACTGTTCAGATTCTCATCCTTGGGTTGGGGTATACGATTGAAAGATTTGCTACACTGACATTCGGTAATACATTGTTCCTGAGAAAAGTAAGAGTAAAGTAAGTTCTGGTTGCAGATACAATAATGAATGTGAAAACAAATGTTTTGTGTATTGTGAAGTGTATTAGTATATTTTTGCACATATTCTCTAATATTTACAAAAATTTGCTCTTTTCCTGGTAGCTGTCTTAGCTTATTCAGAACTTGTATGTCTCTGGCACTGTGCCGTGAAGAGATATTCTTAAGTTCAGCTGGAAAAAAAGAGGTCCCTCCCCACCCCAACTGTTTTCTGTTTTTTCCCCTCACTTCTCTGTTGTCTGAACTATAAATGAGTGGTGTTGGTGACCTTACTTTCATTAAAACCCTCAGTGGGGATGGCAGTGGGTTTCTTATTAGGAGTGAAAAGGGTGGCTGCAGGCAGGACCCAGTACCTCCTACCCGTGCTGCTGGAGGTTTCATGTCCTGGTACATGAAGCTCAAGCAAAAGTTTGGTGTCTTTCAACAAGCTGGTTTGCTGTAGCTGAAGTAGGATAAAAAGTGTCGACTTTGGAAGAGCCTGGTAAAATAGCACAGTTTTATTATTGTAGCTATGACAGAACAGTTATTGCAGTGGTGGAAGAATCAGTTCCTGGGTTGGACGTAATGGTTACTTTAGTGGTATATGGTGCCATAGGTGTAATACCAATTTCATATGATTTCAAATTTGAAAAAAACAGAGGCAAATCTAAATTCAGATGCATAATCAAATGAGAAAAATATTAATAACTTAAAGCAAAGTCAGTTTTTCATTGGCTTTAAAACCCGATCGATTTTTCTTTAAGCATACGAATTTTAATGCAAAAGGGTTTCTTTCATAGTTTTGGGGTTTTTTTCCCACATATTAATAGGACAAAATTTTTTTGTAAATAATATGTAAAATGTTCCACTTAGCTACTACTATTGCTATATTGTTAATGTCTTATTTATTTAAACAGAGAAACCTCACTGAATATTTTGTTGCTGTGGATGTGAACAACATGCTGCAACTTTATGCCAGCATGTTGCACGAGAGACGAATCATTATTACCTCTAGCAAACTAAGCACTGTAAGTACTTCACTCATCTCCTTTTAAGTGGAATATATTGAACATTTCACAAAATGACCTGCAGACCTTTGTGGTTTTAGATATGTTCCCTGTGTACTTATAAGACAATATCTACATACTTCTCTGATATGTGGTTTTAGTCTGGCTCTTGAAGTACAAAAGTCTGATTTATATAAGACCTACTCAGATACATTAAGTCAGGTTAATTATTTTTCTTATCAGGAGATGAGAGTTCTTTTAACTCTCCTGAGTTCATTTCTGTGCCTTCTAACCTAAAAAGAATTCTTAAGGGCTATTATAAGATCTTTATTATTCACTTGTGGTTTATTCCATTGGAGCTACTTGAAAGAAATCAAGGGTCCATAATAATAGCTGCTATCCTAACCCGGTAATAGGTAGATTCATCTTTGTTAGAGTGGTTTGGGAGTGCATACTGTAATAGCTCTGATTTGGAGCAGCTCTTCAGACTGATAATAATGTACAACTCCAAATAGCATTTTTTTAAAGGTTTTAGGCTACTATCTGTGTTTTTTCCCCTTATGTCTGCTTAGACTTCTTAATGAGAATGTTATGTTTCCTTTTGAGAGTATACCTAAACATTCAGAAATTACTTCGTTTTACTTTTCCCAGAATCTTACGACTCTTAAAATATCCCATATTTTGAAAATAATCCCAAGATTACTTTTGCATTAGTGCAAGATTGTCACTTTTATGACCAACTTTCATCAGAGTGTATTTGTTATGCAGAATATTTAGACTGTTAGGCACGGTCATTGAAAATATCTTCCCCCCTCCCAGCAGTACCACGTGAAACATTTTGTTTAATATGCTTTCTGTGGTGGAAAATGAACTTTATGTTCCCAAACACTGCTAATTCTACTACCGAACAAACAAACAGTTATTTTCAACACATAGGTTTAAGGTTGAATATAGTACTAAAAATTAATATTTTCAAAGACTTGCAGGTGGCAATTTCTGAATACACGTGTGCATGTAAGGGGTGAGAAATTTTGGTTTATAAATAGTGGATAAAATCCCTTAAAATTCTTGTGAGTCAAAAGTAAATTAGAGATAGAGAAGATTCTGAATCAGCATAAAAGGCTGATAAGTTTTACAATTTTAGATGGTTGTAGCAATTATGTAGGTGCCATGTTATTTATTTTTAAACACCATGGTGTTGAGTCTCTGGACCTGCAGCCACTGTTGCAGATAGGGGGCTGCACATAGTAGCATGTCACTAGTGATTTGCAAAATATGGAGCTAAATCAGTCTATGGTGAACAAAGAGTAAGGAAATGGAGTTTTATAAGCAGAGTCCACATGAACAACTGAAAACCATAAAAATAAATAGTGAATGAATATAAGTGATATTCAGTTACTGATCTATGACATATTGTTATGCATCAAAGTTTTTACTTTCTCTTAGGTAATTTCTGTATTCTGTCACACTTTTTTCTTCCCTGTCTGCCAAAATGGCTAGGGGAAGGATTGGGCATTACAGTGTGGTAATGAAACTGCCCAGATGGTGAAGAGAATTTGAAGGCAAAGCCCTTTCAAAGAACCTAGCTTAGTAGAAGTTCACATCATGCAGCAATTTTTTTTTTTTTTTTAAATTTTTTTTTCCAGTTTGTCAGCCTGGGACTCAGCTTGCTATATTTAAAAAAACAACAAAAATTAAAAATGCTCCCCATCTCCCGTCCCCCAAGAGGGAGAGAGAAATAGAACAGAAAACCAGGAAAAAAACTAGAGAAACCTGGGCTCCAATGATGCCCTGGTCAAATCTTTTTTATTGCTGCAGAAGTGAGGAAACAGGAATCGTGGCGGCTGCTCTGTGCCTTTGGAAGATTAATTCTGCAGGTGGGCATGTGTCTATCTGCTTAACATGATTTAGAGTTGTACTCTCAGCCTACATTTGATTCCTCTTAAGTCTTGTTTTTGTTAGCCTAAACATCTCAACTGATATCTATTTTTACAATAAGACATGAGAAGAAGAGGTATCGGAATCACACTGTGCTGATCTGGACAATATTATTTCTGTTTTGCAATTCCAAGCTCTTTGGAAGTCATTAAAGAACTGCAGATATGGTACACTGGTTGTGAGAAACTTTAACTTTGTTCAAAATTCAGCTGTTTATTCCTCACCTATTAATGAAGTAATGGTCATCTTGATGAGCATTGGTGGTGCTGTCACTTGAAAATAATTTATATTACTCTCCTGAAAAAGAACAGGTAGCAATATTAGACTTCTGTAGTAGGCATTTGGATGTCCTGAAGAATGTCCCCATACTGTGAATGTAAACAGTAGATTGCAGGTCAAGTCCAAAAAAAGACAACACATTACTTTCATTTTCTTCTGGTTATTTTTTGAGTTGGCTAACATTCTTTAAGTCATTACTGCTACATCTTATCAGATCCACTTTTGATATAGGGCTAGGTTAATTTTCATTTGCAGGAGTGAGTTCAGATAAAACAGAAAAATAGTGCTGGCTTACCATGAACTTCAGTGAGAACTGCCACCTGCTAAACTCTTTCATAAACAGAATGGGACTGATGTGAGGTTTGCTTCTTTACAGAGCGATGTAGTTTAAAAAGCAAATGACATACTTCTCAGTATCTCCTGTAAGAATTTGATTGAATTTCCGGGAATCATTAAATATGGTTTTGGCATAAGATATTCTTGAAAATGTTACATTGCTTAATATAATACAAATAAACATATGGAGTGTATTTGAACGTTGATATGTGCTGGCTTTGTGCTGTTTTCCTGTTGTGTACAAACCACTGCAGACTGGTATGTTGTATTGTAATGGGTGCATTTTAGTATTTCTAAATTACAGCTTGATGCTTGAAAAGATTATTTGTTCGAAAAAAGCACTCTCAAGTACAACTTTCTGTTAAGGGAGTTGCGCCTTATCTTTGGGGTTAACTGAGTATCAAGTGTTTATGTCAGTTCATGAAGACTGGGTTGCAGTGTCACTTTTGAGTTATCAGTGCTTTTTCGGTTCACTATCTCAGGGCAGTGACTGATAACAAAAGGCATAATTCAAGGCCTTGCTCACTTTCTCCTTGCCCTTCTTGTGGAGGGCCAGGAATGGTAACCTAGACTTACTTATGTACAGGAATTCTTTGTCTGGCATTTCTGTCCTATAAATTCCAGGCTTTAATTATACCAAGTAAAGTATCAGTCCTGATATGGAAAAGGGGGGGAAAGATTATTCTGTATTTAAAATGAAGGTTTGCTTGGAGGAAAAAGGAGAAAGCGAAGAAAGCTAGCATGTTTTAAGCTGTTGAGAGAGGGTTTTTAAATAAAAGGTAAGTCCCATTTTACCCTGATGGTGTGTTTCAATTACCAGCTTATATTTTATTTCAGGCAAGCACACTTTGTTTTATGTGCATCTTCTGAATTTTGCAATTGTTATGTGTTCTTTACATCTTTCTTTAAATTGATTTTCCTTGTTTTATCCCATTTAAAAACTCCTTTAGTGGAATCTTTGTCTGCTTGCCCCACAAATTACTACCAAGATATAAATGGTAGCTTATGGCGGTGGCTTCCCACCACTCCTTTCTGTCATAGCTCCTGGGTCGTTACTTGCCCTAACTATCGATTCTTTTATTAGCTCGACTTTCCAACCACTGTAATAATGTGATTATCGTGAACCTCACAGCTTGCTTCAGGCTTAGTGTTAAGTGTGAGATGGATTCAGCTAGCCCAAGGATTATGCTCTGTAAGATCTGTTTCTAGCAAAAATTACCAGTTCTGGCTTTTGAACAGTTAATTCTGAAAGAGAAGGAAGTGATGTGGCTTTGAATTAAATGCAAGGATGAATGAAACAAAGGAATTGATCTATTCACAGGGGTGGCTGTTAGTTGTTCCATTTCAGCTGTAAAAGGAAGACCTTTCCTAAATGTCATGCTGTATGTTCTTGCACAGCATCATTTTCTCACACGTCACTGCATCTGCATGTATTCTTACTAGTTGCATGGAGGCATAAGAGTTTCAGGAAAAAAAAAATTTAATTCAATCTTTCTATAAATTATTAAAGTGCTGAGGATGGCTTTTCCAGGAAGGCTGAACTACAGCATTGATTTTATGCATGCTGGAGGCAGGCCCTGGATGTTTCAGCCCCAAGTGCACCTGCTGTGGTAGTCTACCAGAACATCATACCATACTCTCATGTATTCAAAGCAAAGGAATAAATCATGATTTTACAACAGTGCATCAGTTGACTTATTGCTGTTTTGTGACCGGAGGTAGGAAGGATTGCTGTTTAAAGCCATGTCATCAGTTCTCAAGTCACTCAAGCATGAAAGCTTGTCATATGCCTCTGTAATTGTACCTCACCAGTGTTTCCCTAACTAGTCAGCTGGGGCTGTGCATTTTGTCTCAAACACCCGGCTGGCCAGTGTCTGACAGGAGATTTCTCATCATCCTGTCAGTAATATGTTAACTAAAGTGTGTCTTCTGTGGCCTGTGCTGGCAGGTGGAAAGGATGCTACACTTTAAAGCAAATGTCTAAACGTTATCTCCGTTTTGACCAATATTTGTTTCAGGTAATACAAGTCTGATGTGTCTGAGAGCGCTGTGGTTACAAAGCTCTACTTTGCACTGGCTGTAGGTTTCTTTGGTGATCGCTGTAAAAACAAATGTATATGTCAATAAGAGATAAAGACTTTTCTGTAGAGAAGGAGCACTGGATATAAATTTACACATAAACACACATTTGTGGAATCACTTTTACTGTTGCTTATATGCAAAGAGATCTTTCAGCTGTTGCCCTTGGCCATCATAGTGGATTGGACTCAGCAGTGGCTTCATGTTCCTTGTGATGTTAGTCTTGTTCAGGTACAGACACAGTATCTGTGGTCACTCAGACTCTGGGAAGACATAGAGACAAGAGAATGTAAGTACCAACTGCCAGAGAAAGTGAGACACCCCTAGCTCTAAACACATCATCTTTATGAATCGCTTCGCTCCTTCTGCATCTGACCCTATATATGAGATTCTTGAGTTTATTCCAAAATCCTTGAGTCCAAGGTGGAAATATCATCAGCTGAATCAGAAAACAGCTGTAGTGGTTGTCTGTTTATCTTACTTCACTTAAATCTCTCTGCACTTTACAAGTTGGAGGTTAATGGATATGGTTAAAAAAACTGCCAAGCAGCCCTTTGTGACTAGGCCAGATCACCGGGATGTCGTTTTGGAGCACATTTCACATTAGTATGGAGCATGGAAAGACAGACAATTCCTCTTCTGTATTTTTATGTTCTGAGTTCAAAGCTACTTCTCTGGTGCAAACTAAATCCAAGACAGTGGAACAATTGGTTCTGTACAGGCCTTCCATGTTGGAGAAATGGTGGCATACAGCTTAGTGACCTCCTCACACTATTATGCTGGAGTTCTGAACTCCTAGTTCTGAGTAAACCAGCTATAACATCTAATTTATTTTAATGGTGCACTGCAGTGCAATTGGAGTTTTATCTAAGAATTTATTTATGGAGTGTATGGCAAATGGATTGTAAATAATACTGTTCCAATAATTCATAAAATTACAGATTTGAAATTTAATTTATATATTAAATTCCTGTTTCATAGTACATAGTGGGCAGAAATATGAAAGTGCTTGGAAAACAAGAAATGCATGTGAATTTATCATTAACTTGCAAGGGAGAGCAGATATTCCACTGATGCTCAGTGAGCTCCCAGATGCATAATTAGAATTCATTTGGAATATTAGGTAAATTAGACCATTTGGTCTGGGAGTAGATAAGAATTGGTGTTTAATAATTTAATTTTACATAGTTCAGGTGTAGTCAGTCTGAGATAAACTGAGCAGAGGTGTCTGTTGTGGGTGCATTTGAGGTCCTGTGGAACACCGATAGGGAGCATACAACGAAGCTGTGGGAAGTCAACATGGAGTCAAAATGCACTTAGGATACACAGCCAGACCTGGAAAGCTCTCCTAGTTTTGAAGTTTAGATTAGTTGTCCCATTGCCACAGTATATTAGGAGAGATGATTGTGAAAGAACTCCTGAAAATAGATTAAAGTGCATTGTCAGCAAATGATTAAAATTATTTTTCATTCAATGAGAGAGGGGGAAAAAAAAAAAGTCACAGATTGCCATTGCCTGCCATCTGTGTAAAAAATGAAGCATTGTTTTTAGTAAAAAAACCCAAAACAACCAACCAAACCTCAATCAAACACCCTTCATCCCCAATCCACACTCCACAATAAAGTGTATGTAGACAGAAAGACAGATCTAAAAATTCATTTCAAAATGAGATTTTTCACTTAGTAGTACTTTGAGAAAAAAGAACAAATTCAAGATTAAGATAATCTGGGGCAAAATTTGTTTCTTTTTCCAGTTCCTATAATCCTTGGCAGTTCAGTAAAAACTGGCAGAACAAGATGCTGTGTAGAGCCAGTGCACGTGCTGCTGTGAGCATATGCCATCTAAGAGAAGCCTTTAAGTAGAGTCCTTCATGGTTGGGCTCTATGAGAACTGAAAGTCAAAGAGTCTGTATTCTGTTGACCAGAACTGTCTTGCCCACTAAAAATCTCCCGCTGGTGGTTGTGTGAAATGTAAGATGTGCAGATATGTGACTAATACTGGTTCTCTGTTCTGCTGGCCTGTTATGACAAGTTTTCTCTTTTTTTTTGTGGTCACTGCTGTTTTATCATTCTTTTTTTCCTAAGTTCACCAATGACGAGATGAATTATAACACAGTCAGTAGTTATCTCTCCTCTTGCTTGCAGTAAATAAGTTGTCTGTCAGCTGTTCACAACGAAGCTGTTCCCTGCTGCTTCTTAATTAGTGTATGGCAGAAGAACATACCACGGAGTTACTCTGAGGGAGGAAATGTTAGTAAAAATTATTTTCCTGGAAACTCCCCTTTCTGAAGCGAGAAATGTATGCAGAACTTTCTTGTTTTATGGGAGAGTATATGTTTATGGAGACAGGTCATAAAATAAAGGAGAGAGGAAAGGGTCAGGAGACAGTTAATAAAAGTACAAAAACATGTGTATATTTAGTCTTCTGTGTTTTTGTGAGAGAGGAAGAGATAAAGAAGTTAGGGAATTAGTATTACAGCGTCAAAATAAGAATAAACAAATTACTAAAAAAGTGCGGAGATGTAAAGAAGAAACACAAGGAAAACAAAGTTATTGAACAGATTATATAAAGAAACGTAAGTATTTCATTATAGGATAAACAAACAGGCCTATTAGTTAGCCTATTGTGTGACATGTTAGGGATAAAAGCTAATGACTAACATACAGAAGTTTCATTTTCAACCAATGAAAAATACCTTTGAAGAAATTGAGCACCTGAACCAAGTTATGTGGCTTTTTCTATACCATCCACACCTACTTTGTTATAGCGATCACCTATGGAAGTGTGTGTAGGTCCTTAGCATAGGCACAGTATGCAGTGGTATTGCTCCTTGGGTGCTCACCTGTCTACTACCACTTCAATTTTATTTTCTGCTTGGCTTCCATTATAGGGAAACATGTCACTCCTGGAGCCACAGGCAAGGAACAGTGTCTGCAGTCTTTTCTTTTCCTTTCCAAACTAATGCACAAGAATGATGCCATAATGCTGCTTTGTGAATCAAGAATTGCAAGAGAAGAATGAAATTGATTGTACATGAAGTACTGTCAAATTCATGAATAACACTCTTCTCTTCCCTTTCCTACTCCCAGTAACAGGGCTAAAAGGAAGCAAATAATACTTAAAAAAACCCCAAACCCTAGGAGACAACAAGGTTTTTTGTATTAGTGTTTTCTTTCACACATTTAAGTTTCACAATGGAAAAATTTTAAATTTACCTCTGTGGGTTGGAAATATATTTCCCTTCCCCTCTTTCCCTTCTGTGAAAGAGGAGAGCTGGGAGTCTCATCTTGCCAGCAGGAGGAAAATGCATTATGGCTCATTTAAGATCCTCCCTCTTTTTCTTCTTAAAGATTATAGAGATGGCAGATGGGAAACGATTAGCCAGGAGCTGAGTTGAAGAAATGCATAAGAAGCGGCTTTGGATATTGTGGCTTAGACAGTATATTCTGTTCTCTTTTGTTGCTAAATTTATTTTTGTTAGTAACTGCTGACTTCTTACCATTGTCAGCAGAACTGACTAAGTTTATGATTTAGTCTGACTGTTTATTCTTTAGAGCTGGGACAGGATTTATGCAAAAGCAAGGGCTCCTTTCCTACTCTTACTCCCCAGCAGTCTTCCCCCTACCATTCAGAAAATGGATGGGAAGGTCACTCTTAGCACCTGTTAAGTATCTCTTACAAGTTCAAGGCCTGATTTAATTCCCAAACAACATTTAGGTGTGAATGCCCTCCAGCAGACCTAGTAGATTTAGGACTTGTAATAATGTAGAGAAGAGGCTCCCTTTCACTTGTGTGGCTGTTCCCCTTTCAGGAAGCAGAGAGCGGTTTCTCAGTAATTCTCATGAACTGGGAGTTTTGGAGTAACAGTAGTAAGGATTAATCCAGATTTGTGCTGGAATTGTGGTAAAAAAAAAATATGAGCCATCTCCTACAATTTATTGCTATAGTTATTAGTAAGTAGATGAGATTACTAACAATCTTCAGCATCTTCCAACATATGTGTGGTCGAGGCAGTGGGAGGGGAGCAGTTCCTTGGCCCAACGGGGCTGTGAGGGAGGAGGGCGAGAGCACACCAGTACCCAGTTCTGGGCACGGTGTTGACAGAGATTGACAGGGTTTGAAAGTTTTTCAGGGAATGGTTTTATCACAGTAATTCTTTGGTTGCTTACAGTAGATTTTGAAAGGTTGTATGGTATCACGGGTTAATTTTACTTCAGCGTTTTTTCTAACTTCTGTTGCTGTTTTTGGCTTTCTGACAAGATTCTGCTCATCATTTTCTGTGTTTCCAGTTTGTGCATTGCAGTGTGTGCAGATCTTGTCACCTATGCTCTGCCTCTCTTTTTACCTTTGGTTTTCTATAGAAAAGGCTCTGAAAAAATAGTTTGTATAGGTAGCAAATAACTTGCAGATAAGTTTTTTGCAGGATACAGAATAATTATTTTCCTACTGCTTATTGAAATTATGTGAATAATAGGTATCAATAAATGTAGTGTGTGAGTCTGCGGAGAATTTTTCATCCGAAGTAGAATGCCTCTAAACAGTTGCAGTGTTTTAGCAAAAACTAAAATTAGAGAAGAAAAGAAAAAAGAAAAGGATCCAGTCCCTCTGAAATCTAGAACAGAAAGCTTCATTGACAGAAGCATATACTGAGGTAGCAGATGCACTGTTACTACATCCACGTGAGGGACAGGGAGGAGCTGCACTCTTCATTTTCCCAGGAGTAGGTTAACCTGCTTTGATCAAATCTTGAACTAAAGCTTTTCCTGACTGTTCCTGTTCAGCAGAGCATAGATTTTGAACAACAGTCTTCCCAAGTGGTTGCATATTGTTGTAAGGTGGAAGGTAATTCACTGTTCTCTAGAATTTGTGCGTTATATGAGTCTTGCAGGGATTTGATAGCAATCAATTTACTATCACTCAGTAATGAATTTTGCTGGCAAACTTTGTAATGTGGTCTCCCACTGTTTGCAGAGACTGCATTACCACCAGGCACGTAGTCCCAGCATTTTTTTTTCAGGATACAAAGATAAAATACCAGAATCACTCCAAAAATCTGGAGAAACCACCACATACTTTCCTTGCAGAGTGCTGAATGCTTATATGATGATACTGGCTGTAGTGTCTTATCAGAAGAGATCAGATACAGACCGAAACTTTCTGTTGTACTCAGTAACATTAGTCAGTTCATTACTTTAGCATGGGACAGGAAAACTTCTTTTCGTGTCCAATGCAAATGCCAGGGATTACAAATCAAAGTTGCCTACTTATTAGAAGCTTAAGCATTGACATTTTTTCTCTAAAGGTTGTTTTTAAACTTGTTGAAGTCAATTGACTCATGTTGTTGATGTGATTTAAAACTATATTATTAGATTTATTTTTGAAATAAAAGTTGTTTCATCTAGGAGATGTTCTTTGAAATGGAGGCTAACAGTCTAAAAAATCAAAACTGTTGGAAGCAGAAATATTAAAAGTTCTGTTCAATATTGATAAATGGGTGTCAACAGGCCAAAATTTTACTTTGAAACTGCCTGCCAATTTTATTATGAATAGAAATACAGCTCTGGCAGGTCTTTTCCAGAGCAGTGGACTGCAGGAGTAGGTCTCCTCATCATTTGTTGTCCCAAAACTTGTAATCAACTCTCAGATTTACAGTAACTAGGTTCTGCAGTACTGTTCTGGAATGTTAAGAAATTTTAGCAAACTACAGAGTTGAGCAATCACCTATGTGTGTATACACATAATATATATTTTTATATATATATACATTTTATCAGGCAGAAACTTTTACCTTATATATATAAGTTTATTTGGCAAGAGGATCACAGTTCACAGTCACTGGAAAAACAGGTAAGGTTGTACACAGCCTTGAAGACAACTTAGAGATAATTCGGGATAAGGATAATGACCTCTCTTGAAAAAGAAAATTTCATATCTGTGATGTTTCTTCTCTTACCAATTTCTTCTAAAAGGAGGATCTTGATAATTTCTTTTTGGAATAGATAGCTATCAAAACACAGGCTCCACACAAATGCCTAGATTTCCCTTAATATAGTAAGGAATTGCTTTCTGCAAAAGATCTTGATCAAGATGCACTTGGCCATGCAACAGATGCTAATTTCTGCACCTAAGACCTTGTAGTGTGCTCTCTGCCTTCCCATCTTCTCCTCCAGTGTTCGGCAGGGTGCCTGCCAGGACTCTGGCTGGCTCTGTTCCCAAGCACAGATGCTGCCAGGCACCCCCAAATTCCAGTGTTGTCTGTATAGAACTCTGAGTTCTGATGTGAGTAGTTGGGCTCTACCTGGTCCCCGAATGTTTTTCAGATCTCTTGAACTGTCTGTTTCTTTAAGACACGCAGCATTATTCCAAGATTTGCAGTAGCTCCCATTCTGCTTAGAAGACTGGATAAGTCAGAGAGGCAAGTTATTTAGGTAGCTAATGCATTTGAGAAATGCTGAATGCAGTCACTGATGAAACAGTAAAAAAAGCAAAAAGAGAATTTGCCAGAAGTGTGTAATTTTTAATATAAAATCCATCGTTATCTTATCAGTATTTGCTTAAAGGCAGAGTTGGCACAGTATTAAAATGTCACACAGTTTGAAGAGCAGCAGATCCCCATAACTGCTTGTATTACAGGCTGTATACAACAGGAAACTATAAAACATATTTCTGCTGTACTAAAATGTTTGGAAACCTACTGCAGCAGCATAGATGGAAATGTTCAAATATGTTATTACACTAAGATGTTATTAAATAGAAAAGAAAGGAACAGTGCAACAAAACCTTGATGTGTAAGTAATCAAATCTCCACTTTCCCTGCTAGAAATAGTAAGATTTAGTAGATTTTTTAAAATTAAGAATGGTAAATAGATGCCACACCAAAATATAGATTGTAAGGCAAGAGAGTTAATAAAACATCTAATGTTTTTAAGGAATTATCCACTTCCTCTATTAAAGTGAGAACCATAAAATAACACAGACATGTACATAAGAAAATGTGTCTTCATGCAAATAGTATAGACATCTTAATTCATAATTTAAAAATGCCTATTAAGGGGAGGAGGAGGTGGCTGTATACATCAGGGTATATCCTGTATACCTACCTTTATTTTAGTCTGTGATTGAAATATATGAAATGCTAATTTATATATAGGTAGTTGTGGTGTGAAATTTGTATACTTTGCACAATAGTATGTGGACATACTAATTAGTAATTTTATACCTATTTTGAGTAAAAGCTAAAAAAAAGCTGAGCTTGGCTGTGCTGTCAGAAGCATTGGGTAAACTACAGAGAGACATAATATGGAAATAAAACTCGTAAATCCCGCTGTGTAGAAGAGGAGTAAGATACTAATTTATTTCTTCCCCCAAATCAATGAATTCTTAGTAACACCACAATAATTATTAAAAGAGCCATTATTATAAGTCTAAGATGAGAGTAATTGTGGAGGTTTGATGTAAAGCTAAGAAATGCGATATTAATCTGGAACAAAGAGTTTAAATATGGAATTATGATATACTTGGCTTTCTGCAGTGTAGCTGTCAGGCTTGGGCAGTTCGCTGGTCAATAGTGACATTCTGTGTGTCAGTGAACAGAGTCTCCTGATACCTTAACCTGAAGTTCACACGTTGCTGAAGCTCCAACTGTCGAACATTCAAGTCCCTTGGTACTACTGAAGCTTCCAGACTCTCCTGACTGGCTCATGTTTCATTCTTTGGCAATTTGCCCTAATGATATCCCTCAGGAGCTTTCAGACCCTTTTCTTTTCCATATTTAATCGTGTTATATTAATCTGAGTGCTGAGCAAACTATACTGCACAAATTGTAATTGTGACTTCTCCTGTAATGGTCTTAGCACTTTTTTAAATTTTTAGTGTAAAAATAAATGTACAAAATTGCAGTATAACTTTTATTTACAAGTCTAAATGTCCAAGACAGTCACACTGTGAAAGCTTTAACTGCTGAACTGTTCCACAAAGTGGGTTTTTTTTCCCAGTAAAATCCAAAATGTTTCAGCATTTGCTGTATGGACAGAATTTACATTTTATTTTTAGCTCTTTGTTTTGTTGCCGTGAAAGCAGAGGTCTACTAAACAGGGCTATTATCAAGCTAACCTCAGACAGTAAGTTTGTTATGATTTAAAACATTAGTCTTACATTTTTTCCATAAGCTTGATGTCTTCTATGTGGGGTATTCCCTTCTTTTTAAAATAGCTTTTTTTCTTTTCTTTATGAGGTTTTTAGTGTTTTATGTGCTGGATGTAGGGTACCTACTTTTGAACACAGTCTCAATGTTTTTGTGTTGTGTTGTAACTTTGCAGCTGCATAATCAAATAAATATATTTGAGTGATGCACTGATAACCAAAATTTGATAGATGAAATTCTCCAGGTATTGCAGATTATTTTGTTCACTCGAGGAGTGAACTTGACAACTTTTCTAATCAATTCCATGTTTTGAGGGGGGTTAGTTGTTGTGGTTTTTTTTTTTTTATGGTGGTCTTTTGTTTTTTGCTCATTTGTTTTAGAAAAACAGAATGGTCCATTTGGAATGGTAAGCAGATAGTAACAACTCCTTTCTTGGTCAAGGAGTCCTTCATTTTCTGGAGATGCTAGTGCTAGACTTGCCAGTCCCTGCTTTGGGAAGAGAGTGTTGGATGATTACAATAAAGTTGCTTTGCTGTCACAGGGAATATTAACTTCAGATTTTTTTGAAGGTAGTTTGGAAATCCTGCTGTTGAGTTTAGTGCACTTCTGTGGCTTCAGACAAGTTCAGATCAATTGCAGTTATTCCAAAACATAGAAATGTGGACCAAAAAACTCCCTGTAGTCTTTCCTCCTCAGCA
This sequence comes from Clamator glandarius, assembly GCA_033459285.1. Lineage (NCBI taxonomy): Eukaryota > Metazoa > Chordata > Aves > Cuculiformes > Cuculidae > Clamator > Clamator glandarius. The sequence goes on from JAUNZM010000040.1 coordinate 408,761, forward strand.
TAGCTTAGTGCAGCTGGGGTGCACTCAAGTTCTGTGTGTTAATGGCAGTACCTGCATTTGCCCATGATAAACATCAAGCAGTGCATGTTTATTCTCCTTTTTTTCAAGGAAAGAGCTGAGCAGGGCTAACTTTTAATTGACATGTTAGCCTGACTTCTTGCAAATGTGGTGATTGTATATGTATATCAGAGTCCTTCAAAGATGTGTTTAAGTATTTAAAAGATGCTATAGTAGGTGGTTTGGTGAGGTTAAATTCTTGCATGTCTAAAAGTTAATTTAAGATTTTGTATTTTCATTTTATTCATATTTTTTGTTGCCAATTCTGTGTGTGTATTTTTATTTTTATTTTTAGTTAACTGCTTGTGTTCATGCGTCAGCTGCATTGTTATATCCAATGTATTGGCAGCACATTTACATCCCAGTGCTTCCTCCACATCTTCTGGACTACTGCTGGTAAGATAGCTAACCTGTTATCCTCATTTCTGAGATTCTTACCTGTCTTGTAATTCTAAGTAACTGGTGAAAACACTAACTATTTATGTGACTAACTATACAGGTTCCAGTTTGTGAAACAACTTAAGCCAATACTTAAATGATGAGCTGAATAGAGATGTTTCCGCGTGGCATTTGAATTGATGCCTTTTATTACAGCGCTAGTTACTATCAATGCAGCATTTAGAATCATGTTTATAATAACGGTTCCTGTTTTATGTTTAGAGAATGCATTCAGTAATTTAAATGGAACTGTGTTATATGTTTCTTTTATTTCACATTTATTTTAACTTGTAATAAATGATAGTGATAGAATTATTCAGAAAAAACCTGATTAGTTTTTCTGGGATCAAATGTTAGTAGGCAGAAGTGTTTCCCTTGGGTCTATACAATGACTTAATATTTGTATTTTATACTCAGCAGGTTCAGGATCGTATCCAACACCTTCCCAAAGGCACTTAAAATCTCTTTTTGATACTTACAGAATTTTCGTTGTAAGAATTCTGCTTCTCCTGACGTGTTTCTCTTTGCATGACAGACTTTGGTTTTGGCAAATTTTAAGGTTAAGCAAGAAAGAATCATTTTTTGAGTCACTTCCCATCCTTCAAGTGATAATGTTTCCACATGCCTCTGTTTCAAGATTTCGATATAAGGAGAAATCTGCTTTCTTTTATTTATAGTAGTGCCAGAGGTAGTGAATGAGACTTTCCATTCAGTCACCTAAACTGGGAGTATCCATCCCTGGAGACTGTGGTGGGAAAATGGACCATATAAAGCTAGTTTTAGAGATCAGGAATTATTATAATTTGAGTTCGAGTCAGGTGCCTGCCAACATAAGTCTTGTTTCTGTTATTAATATTTTTCTTCAAAGAAATAAATTGTGCTTATATGTTTGCTGGATTTTTTTTTGGGGGGTGTTTTTTTTTTTTTTTTCCTGGAACCTATGAGTATTGATGTTGCATTGAACTCCACACAGTCTGTTGTTTCAAAACAATCTGTGTCTCTTGTTTTCAAAGAAATTTTCATTATGTTTCCTTAAGTCTCTTTGGTAGTTTTTCCTCTTTTTTACAATATTTGCCTATGGTATATCTTTTTTTGTTGCAGCTCCTATACTTCATACATAGATTATTTATTGTTTTTAAAAGAAGTCAAATATTCTTCTCCCACTCTTCCCTTTACTTTCAACTATAGCTAAGGCTTTAATCTTTAATGATAGTTTTCTTTTGAAAAAATTCTATCCTAATTGTTTTTCCTCCCAGCTTTGATAAAATGTGCCAAGATGGAGGTTAAGCATGGATATATTTGTTTAGTTTTTGTATTACTTGAGCTTTCAGCCAGAAGCTTTGTAATTTCTTTGGTATCATCCACAAATACTCTCCTCAGATGGTAGATCAACACCTTTATTCAAGCTGTATCCTGCAGAGTGCGTCCTGAATACTACAAGATTTTTTTTTATTTCCCCTCCTAAGCACAGATAATGTTTCCAGAAATAATAATGTTAGATGCTGTACACAGCTTCTTGTGATGATGATAATAGTTGAGATTCTAGGTCATTATGGCATGACCTGAGATTTTTTTCTACTCATTAAAAAGAAGCATGGAGTTTCTTAAACTTGTAAAACTAATTTATATCGCTTTTTCTTTTTCACAGTAGTACAATAGAGCAGGGGGAAAAAAAAGTTCCCCCTTTTTAGACATGTTCAAATGGAAACATAAATTTTGTGAAAGGAGATACACAATTGATGAATTTACCACAGTAACTTTAATTCAGATCTTTTTAACTGAGGTTTTTGTGCATTTACATTTCTTTGTCTGATCATGTCTAGTTCGAATGGTTCTTTTGTGAGACAGGTTGAATAGTGTAATATAAAACCATAAAATACTTAGCTTTCCCCATGTTTTTTTTGCATATTAACAGTGAATAAAAATATTTTTTTCATGGGTATATATTGAGTTAGAAAACCCTGAGAAATTCATAGGGTCAGAGATAATTCTTGGCCAGACCAAATGTCCAGTCTGGGAGGACCATGCTGATTAAAAATTAATGAAATAATTTTCTGATTATTTTTTGTATTTTCATTTTTATGTCATTTTGATAGAACAAAGTTCTTTTTATAAAAGTGCATTTCTTCCTTTTAGCTTAACATGCATCTTCATACCTAAACACTGCACTGTCATTGCTTCACTTGGACTTCCTTGGGATGCCTCCCATGAACTCTTAGTGTTGTTCTGAAAAGGTATTCAAATAAATGAAGTAGAGGATTATCAGTTTGATAATTTTGTGCCTTCCAAGGGAGTAAGACCATTTTTAAGCAAAGGTAAAATGTGTTTAAATCTACTAGTTTAAAAATAAGACGATCCCGCAACTTTATTTTATATGTTAATCATCCAACATATTTTGAGGGAAATCCACATTTTTGAAAAATTAATTGGACTTCAAAACTTTATAAAGATAAACAATATACTTCTGTGGGGATTAGATTTGATAAATTACATAAACTGCCTAGCTGATACATTTGATGAGCATGAAAAAACTATTTTTGAGTAAAACAGATTTACATTAAAAAACTATTTGAATTCTTCCACTTGCCTTTTTAATCAAAAAGCCTCATAGGTTATATCAGGCAACCTGATACACAGGTTGGTTTTAGACAAAATGTAACAGATATTCTTAAAGTAATCCAAACTCGCCCTTGCTCACCATCAGTGTAGACTGTAATGTTGTCAGGATTGGCCAGTTTATGAGTACTTGCAAGGTGCTGTGTGTGAACAAACTGTTTATTTACTTACTCCAGGATAGTTCCCCCCCCCCAGCTTATCTTGGCCTTAGATTCTGTTACAAGAACTCTAGTGTGAGAACTGGAGAAACCATCCAAAAAAGAAGTGGTAGTAGATGTTTCTTTCTAAAAGATAACAGGTGAGAATAATTTTCCTTTTAGCTCTAGAGGAAGAAAACTAAAAAAATGAGTTCTGAATATTTTTTAAGAATTGATTTATCTGCTATGTTTAAGTAACCAAAAAGCTGTTGTTGCGCTCAGCACAGTAGGTGGCTGGCTTTCAAGAAAGCTTTTACAAGAATTAAGCTTGAGCACTGATATACTAATTATATTTGAATAAAATTCATTTTTGTAAAGGAAAAAGCTGATTTTATCTAATTTCTGGGTAATTTCTTGGCAAACTAAGTCACTGATGTAAGAATGTGTGACGGTTTTGCCTGTGGATGATAAAGCATCTGTTCTAGTGATGCTCTGTTAGGAAAAAAATGCAATTAGAAAACACAAGTTACAATTGCAACATGTCTGTTTATGAGATTTGGTCTCTTATGAATTGGGATACATGCATGCCTGTTTTTGTGAGAATAGGACATTTATTTTCCAATTAACTTGCATGTTTTGCGTAGCATAGTAATTATTTTTGGCAGTAATGCTGTAGATTAATAACATTTTTTTGGAATAAAGTGCATAAACATGAGAAAAACCATATAGCAGCTCCCAGTAGTATCACCGTAAGAAATTTTATGCACATTTTACAAACTTCTGCTGCTAAGGCTTCAGAGTCCAGCAGTAATAAATTAATTCTTTGCTGAAAATGATCAGATTGAGTTTCCATTCCTGCAATTTTTATGTCATGTTTTTTCAAGATTTTTTTTAAAAATTATCTTTGTGATTATTCTGTTAACTTCTCAAAACTGAAAAGATATAGCTGTTGCTTTGTTCCATAGAAAAGAATGGCACACTGCACTTATTAATGGCAGATTTATTAACAGAGCAAATCATCAGCTATTACAAGTCAGGCCTGGTGAAGTTGCTAGAGCAGTGCTGATGAGCAAGAAAACAAGAGTGTGCATCAAATGCATACATGATATAGTACTTGTTTTTACCGTAGTTGTTCAGTTCATGTTATTTGTGATGTGCTGAACCCCAGGATCCATTTGGCTTCCATATTTTGTTCTGCTTCCTTCCGTTTTTTTTCAGAGGTTGTTTTTAATAAATCTACTTTCTCTTTGGTCCCTTAGTATTTAATTTCTCACTGAGTTGCTTAAGCCATTCTATCTATTGTTTGCTTCCATGGAGGGAATATTTTTAGTAATCTTGCAGTACCCAGAAGTGTGATGATGATTGAATGTTTTTTGCCTTCAGTGAATATGTATACTGAGTATATTCTTGGTCAGATGTTACCAGAACACAGTCAGTAGGGGGAGAAATAGGAGATTCTAGGAAACAATGATAAATTAGCCTGACTAATTCAGGTTCTTGCTTGCATACTGCAGGAGGTTTCATTCCAAAGGCTTTGTGTTGATACTTGTTTTATTTTGAGAATATAGTTCCTTGTCTTACTTAAATTGGAAATGAGAAGTTTAGGATCTTGAGTTAAATAGGATGTTACACAGCTTCCAAGCACCCACTGAGGAAGGATTTTAGACGCACATTCAGAACAAAAACTGATATTAATGATGTTTGCATTGCAGTGTGCTGATGTTCATCGATAACATATTCTCCAGAATGATGTTTTAAACCCAACTGTTTAAAACAGTTCTAGAGACAGACCATTGCTGGAACATCTGCCAGGTTAGCTCTGCCGTACAGTATGGTTGGTTATGGCAAGGTATGACAAGCTGGTTAGCAAGCTGTACGTATCTTCTCACTCCTACTTTCATAGTTAGGGACAGTGTCCTTTATTTTGTGGTCATCTTTACTGAAAAATCAAATAAAACTTCTCTTGTCTAGTAAAAATTCTAGTATCAACTGTGTTCATTTAATACAGGCTTGAACAAGTGGATGTTAACTGGAGACTCTGTGTGCCAAGATTTTAACTATTTTTTGTTCCCCAAATGTCGCTGTAGTTGGTACTTAAAACATGATCTTGTCCACTTTTTCCTTCAGTGCACCGATGCCTTATCTGATTGGTGTCCACTTAAGCTTAATAGAGGTAAGTTTACTATACTCTTTTGCGTACTGGAAAGCATGAGGGGTGCGTGCCATGGAAATGCTTCAGAAAGAATTCCTGGTTTTTAGCATAGAGAATTAGAAAAGTTAAGCTTCAGGTGCTTCACAAAGTAAAAAATGCCCCTCTTTGAAATCTTACTTTTGATGTAAGCTCTACATCATGATTTATCTCTGCATCTATTTAATAGCTCAATAATCGCATTTTACCTGCCTTTTTTTAATGGCTCAGCCACAGATTTTCACAGTAATATGAGCAGTTAAAGTTTTTTTTGGCGTCCCTATCAGTCAGATTTCAGCATCATTTTTTGCATTCATTTTGCATCATAATTTGCATTCTTGTCCCTCTGAAAATCTGAGTCTTAACTTTCATCCTGTAGCGTTCATACCTGTTAGTTTAGAAATTAGTATTTTTTGCTAAAAACCAGGAGGTAGCCTTTTCAGGTTTGAACACAGAACAAAACACACAGAACTTACCTGAGTAAGTCATAGCGGGGTCATAAATAGCTTTACCTCTTTCCATAACCATTTGGTGACACCATTAAGCCTATGTTTGTAGTCTAATTCTCATGCAGAGTCGATAATTGATTTGGGAACTTTTATTTGATTTGCACTACTGCTAAAGCAGTTTCTAAGGATCAGTTCATATTTGCTAAGCTGGTAAGGCCAGTTCACCCCTGGTTGAAGCCGCCAGCGCTTCTGTGTTTCTAAAAAAGAGCCTTCTATCATGTACACTTCTTAAATCTATGCGTAGCATTCTGTTCTCTCACATGACCTGCATGCATTGATGGCAATCTCTTGATTAGGATCTTTGGAAAATAATGGAACAAGAATGGCTTGCTCTGAAAAAACAGTCACTCAATTCCTTCTGGAATTACTTCTTGTACTTCACTATTATGTATTATTGTAGGACTGTGTAGAAAAGAGTTCTATTTTTTTTTTGTTCCAGAAAGGAACAAATTTTTTAATTCTTAGCTACTAGTCAAGTCCATTGATGAAAAATTGTTTCATTCATTCTTCTGTAGTACTGGTAGACATCACATGCCTGGGATGTACATAAATCTGCAAATAATTACTTAGTTTTCTCTAGTTTTCTTCTGATTATATCATGAACATCCTAGCTGATTTTAACAAATATGAGAGAATGAAACATAGCTATAAGAAATGTATTGTTCCAATATATTAAACTGCATTTTGTGTAAATCTTAGTTTCAAGAATTCATTTCTTGAATATGCTTGTATTTCCGAGATTATTAATATAACTTTATTGTTTGATGAAGAGGAAGTATATTTGAAACATCCTCTGAATCCTGCATCTAATTCACAAATGCTGCATCTAAATCTCAAAGTGCCTTTGCCTTTACTGTCCTTTGTAAAATCATCATTTGTAATCTAGCACATTATAATAAAATGTACTTCAGGAGAATGCCACACAAAAATGCTTTTCTGTTATTTTTTTCCTCCTTTTAACAGAGAGTGAAAAACAGATCACTGGAGGATGTGGTTTTGCTAAATGTTGACACAAACTTTCTGGAAACCCCTTTTAATGACCTGAACAACCTACCTGGTGAAGTGGTGAGTCTTACAGATATTTCATTCTTTCTTACATAGATGCTTGAATTATTAATAGTTATTTTTGCTGGGTTTTACTAACCACTATAAAAGGTATAAGGGGGTGAAAAGCACCAAGCACAGACCCCTATATTTGAGATTTTTACCTTTTTGACAGTTGAGGAGATGTTGAATGGAACATCATATTCGTTATTGTAAAAGTAGGATCATAATTACAAAGCTAGCTGCATTCATTAGGCATATCTGCTTTAAACGCAAGAGTCTCTTCATCTCATCTTAATCATTATATTACAAAGTAGGCATTTCTGTCTGCCTAGTGGCATGTCTTGCAAAAGAATGAGAGAGTTTTTGAAGGCAAAAAGAAGAAGGGGGCCAATTATCGGCTTCTGCTTCCCTGCCACCTGCCAGCGCTTTCCTTTTAATTAATGATCTGATGGCAGTGGTCAATATAATAAGAAATGCTTGTACAGTTGGGGTCAGAAAATTCAGGCTTTGATCTTCTTCAACTTTCTGAAACATTTATTTGTTTTCTCTAAATTATTTCAGTTTTATTTTAATCCCTTCTACCCTGCTGAGGGCTGCGTGAATGAAAACCTGTACTGTTTGTCATTTGCTTTGGCAGAGCAAAGACTGCTTACTTAGAATTCTATTTGTAAATTAAACTGCAAACCTGGTTTGTCATTAAAGACATCTGATCCTTTTGAAATGATGAAAACTGTCTTTTGTCTGTAAAGGATGATAAATTAAGTGCCAGTTCTTTCTAGACTTTGATCTTGCAGAGGGTGCCCCTCTGCCCACTTTTTTTTTAATATTGCTTATAGGGAAACATATTCTGTATATAATTTTAAATAGTCACAAATTTCACTTAGGGTTTTTTTCCCAATAGAGGTCTAAAAGAATATAATTGTGAAACCACTGTTTTGAATAGTTATAGACACTCAAGCTACCGCAAATGTTTGTCAAGACAAAGAATTTTATATCAAAATGTGAAATCAGAAAATTACATTTTCTGAACTTTTAAATCATAAAAACACCTAAATCAAAGTAAGGTGCTGTAGTGACATACCGTGTCTTTTGCTTTTATTGGTAATTTGTATTTGGTACAATGGAACTCAAACTCTTGAAGATTATATTAATGTTGGTTCCTTTTGTTTTTAATGATTTTATAGAGCATGTGGTCAGACTTTTGACTCAGTATCAACTAAAGTTCAGAAATTTAAGAGACTGTACGAAATTACTCTGATATTATGTGATTTTACATTACTGTATGATGATAAAGTTTACATGCACAAGCATACATGTACATACAATAATTTAACTGTACTCTCTTTCAAGAATGTAACATGTTAAGTAAAAAAATAAATAATTTTCTGGTATGTCAGTATTTTAACTGACCTTGCATTCAGTGAGTGAGGTTGAGGGTATAACGTCATGGAGGTTCATACTTCTTGTCAAATAGTAGGTGGATGTAGAAGAGAGAATTAGTCATCATCTTCCATAAGATACTGGGGCTATAGCTGGAGGTCCTTTGAACAACAGAAATGGATATTTGTGCAATGAGAGTGACTTCTCATTTATTTTACAGATGCATATCAAAATGATCTCTAAATCAATAGGATAGCATGAAGAAAATAGGAATACAAATCTTCATACTTTTAGAAGTATATACTCCCCCAGGATATATGCATGTTACCATTATTAATGTTAATGAACGTTATCCAAGTGTACAGACTGTGCAGTACACTTAAAAATTTATTTCATTCCATATCTAATACAGAACAAAACAGAACAACTGAGTTTTATACAAAATGTACTTGCAGAATTTGAGGATTTAATAATCAAGGTTTTAATTTGGATATTCTTATATCTTCCTCTGCTTCAATCTGTAAAACACTTTCATTAAAACAGTTTAATGGAAAACATACAATGACAGTTGGACAACCTGGAAACAAAAGGCACAGACAATGTCTGTGTTTGACTCATAAAATGACAAAATGATTGTCCTTCTTTTGCATTCATGAAGGGTAGTGCAAGTGCTAACATCTTGATTAAAAAGTGTACGACATAGGAGTGTAGAGTCAAAATGGTAAGCTAAGACTTAAAACATTAAAGAAATGTCAAAGATACTTAAATATATGAAGCATTTTAACCTATATAAATAAACCTCATAAACATATATGAAGGTAGTAAAACTTGTGATGAAAATATATGAGTACCTCTAAAGGGTGTTAGAATAGGATGAAGAACTTAAAATATAAAAGAAGCTCTAGTCTTACTGTCCCTTTCAAAAATTGATTCCAGGTTGGTGAACAGACTAACGAAAGAAATGCAGTATTTTCAAAGAGTTTTCTAACCCTTTTTCTCATGTCTAAAGGAAATTGAGTGATTATTTTCTTGATCAGTAAGCCTGATTATGTCTTCACAGGATAGGTACTTAATAGTTAACCCATGTATAAGTAATATGACTATAAAATGCTTTGATTGTGATTTTTTAATGATAAATTTAAGATTGAAAAAAATATTATATTGCTTTGTCTAATAAACTGTATAATAAATTAACTGAGATTTAAAGGCATTTTTAAATCATTCACCTAAGCATTTAAATTATAGTTACAGGCTAGATGACTTTCTGTGCATGTGAACTCTATTATTCTGTCAGACAGACCAGTGGTCTTTACTGTGCAAAGGTCAGTGGTCACAGTTGTCCTGAATTACCAGTCCTTTTTTCATGTGGACCCTCTGCTGCGTTGCATGCTGTAATCTTCTTAATGGCTTCATTCCAATATTCACACATAATATTTTAGATTTATTGACTGTTAGAAATACTACCATGCCAGTAGCAGTTCCGCTACTCCTAACGTATTTAAAATTGGAAAAATAAATCAGTGCAAGACTTTCAGGAATCCTTTGTATTCTTAGAGGGGGGAAAAGCCCTCTTGTTCCTCTCTCCTGACAAGAACACTTGTTTTAAAATGTCATCATTTCATTGTGAATTTGTTTATTATTTTTTAATTAAAAAAAAAGAGAATAAGTAGCTACTTCTGTGAGAGTAAATTTCCTTATACAATAATACTTAGATCACACTTTAATAATGTAAGACATTGGAAAAACAACATTTGTGACATAAATAAATTAGCGGGGGCTATAGACACAAATTTATAAACTTTGGGCCAATACTGCAATCCTTGCTTGCAGTTAATTCTGACAAAAAAGCTGCTGCTTTGCTCAAATTCAAACACTTGAAAAAAGCTTGCAGAATTGAGTGTATCACATTTAGCAACCACATCTTAGTGACTCCTCCACAGAATAAGCAGAACTTTTATAAATATGATCGTCAGGGAACAGCGGCTTTTTTAGCATCTTCTGTAGCTGTAAAGTGTTGTTAATCGTCAAATCTGCAGAGCTGTTGAAAGAAGTCTAGCCTTTGTAGCACATGGTGCTTGCACGTTATGATGCAATAGAGAATTTAAATGGGTTTAAGAGTTTTAGTTTTGAGATTCCTAAAGTGAGAGCATTTTAACACTATAAGTTTGGCACATAAACATTATTGTTATAAAAGTAGCATTTGAGATGTAGACTTGAATTTATGTAGAAAATTAAAGCTTGCTTCATGAAACAATTACTGGGAATGCAAATTATTTCTGAAAATATTATATCTGAAAATATTATTTCTGAAATTAATAGTATTATAAAGAAGTTATGGTCAAAGTATAACAGTGCAACTAAAAAGATACATTGTAAAAATTAAATATAATAGTTATTTCAGATCAAGAGAAGAGCCAAACCCATTGTAATATATTTTGGAAATTCAGAGCAGTCAGCAGTGTTTGCAGTGAAAGGAGGTATCTATTTATTTTCAATAAATCCTTAATGTTGAGACTGTTGAACTTTGGTATAGTTTTGGAAGCTAGTGGATGAGATTGAAAACTTCATCTAGTTTTGAAAATATTTGCATTTAAGGGGTTGTTTTCATCTAAATTGGTAGCTGTGATTAAATGGTGGAGGGCTAAATGCTGGATTGCCTAAATCCTGTATGTGTACTTAAAAGCAAATATATTGAAGCTCTTTCATCAACAATATTGATTTAAATCATATCAGACTACATTTTGTTTATTTCTCTTCTCTGCCATCTTCTCTCATTTTCTCACTGTTGAGAGTGGGCTTACCATTATAGTGATGTGATCTGATGGGGAACACCAAAAAATAGTTTAAAGCATAACAACTGTCAGTGATACCAGGGAAATACCCGGATATCTGTTTTCTTCAGAGATCTGATAGTCACTGGGAGCCCCATTGCATGGTTCTACATTTCTCAGGCAACAAACATTTGGAGTACTTCTGTACGTTCTTAAATTTACACCTGTACTTAAGTTTTTGCTGGACCGGAGGCTTTGATTAATAGATACCTGATTTTATTAATTTATTTTTTAACTTTATATGCAGTTCTATTCTTCTGCTCACACGGATATTGAATAGATATTAGTCATGCTTTGTTTCTGATCAGATAGTTGCATTTTAGAAATCTTAGAAAGGACATTGAATGACTATTTAAAAAAAAGTGATACTCCTTGTCTTAATGACCAATACAATACATTTCTACATTTTAGATACCATTAATCACATATGAAAGCAAAATCACATATCAATCTCATGACTTTCAAAACCTCTGAAAAACTGTCCTATTGATTTAAACCTTTTGGAAGCTCTGATCGCTCTTCACTAGTCATGTTTAGTAGTCCAAGGAAGTCAGCGTCCTGTTAGAGTCCAATGCTAGGAGAAGATAAAATGTGTGCTTCTAGTGTAAATTCATAATACACTTTTTGAAGTGGATCACTGATGTCATCCAGAAATACATTTGAACAGCATTCTAACCCCAATGGCTTGTTTGTTTGGAATTTTTTTTCATTATTTTTAACTTTGTAAAAGGCTATTTCTACATAAGGCATGCGTAAGGGAAATGAAAGCATTTGGCATTCTTAATCATAGATACGTTAGGTGGATTAAAGTGCATATAAGACAAGATTTTGATAAAGATGCTGCATGCTATTTTATTGGCTTGGTGCCAGAACTGTGTAATTTCTTTGACATTTTTAAGCGTTATTAATGATGTCACTCAAAGGGGTCTCACACCTACTTGGTTTTAGGTTCATGGATCTAAGCAATTGCAATCCTGCTGTGCAACAAGTCCTTCCAAGTAGTTAAAAGCACCCACTCTCTATACCTACTGTACTGACTGTAATAGCTGCTATTATCATTCTATCTTTGATTAAACTGCAGAACTGGGAGAATTTGCTGGCAACCTGCTCAAATGCTCAGCTTGGATTTGCCATCACTTGGTGGTGGAATAAGCCCTGAGAAAGCACTCTCCCTTTGCATGCACGTTTGGTGACCTCAGCTTGAAGGAAACCTCAGGAGGTCTCAGGACACACTTCAAGAGTGCTTTAACCAAGATTACAGTTATGATGATTGGCAAATAAGGGCATGTGGTTCACATGATCTCTGCAAGCTTTTTCTTAAGAGCACTGTGCTCCTAGTTGAATAATCTAAAAGAGCTTTTCCTGCCTTTTAGCGTTGCCTCCTGAGAGAAGCAGAAGGTGGAGGAACCTTCTTTGAACTGCAGCATAGACTTTCTGAGGCTTGACCTCCCTCCAGAATGCCATCACAAAAATGTATATCTGACTTACACTTTCTTGTGCTGGAGAACCTGCCTCCAAACTGCTAGCCCACTGGGATATTCTTAATATTGTTGAGCTAATAATATAAAAATACTGCAGTGAAGCACGAGATTATTGTTACTTTCTGTTGTTCTTTTCAATGCATTTTTGCCTAAAGCATCATGTTTATTCATTTGTGTTAGGGTACATAGAGCCTGACAGAATTGAGAAAATCAGAAAATACCATTTTCTTTCACAGCCCCCACTTTGTCCTATAATTATTCTGTCCTATAATCATCTTTACTCCTCTTTCTTCTCTTACCCTGTCTTATAGTCTGCCATAAGGTCCTCAAACTCTCAAGGTATGATTTAGAAGAATGTAGATTTAAAAGAATGTAGAGAATTTTCTACTTTTCCCCTCCCTTCAGGTTCATCCTTCATGCCAGGGACAACATTTTAAGGTTGATAATTCTATTTTTGACCTGCTTTTGTTTTAGTGAAAGTGAGTTAACATTGACGGTCAAATTTTCCTTATATAGAGGATATATAAATTTATTTCCCCAGAATTACAGAAACCTTGTTTTTAATAACTTTTAAATAATCTTACAGTACAGAGCAAAATAAAAACAACAAAAACCAAACCCAAACAAAGACATGCATTTATTTCTTCAACCTTGAACTGCTTAACTGACTTTTGCACTCAGAATTGCACTCAGAATTTTTCTTTCGAGGTGTAAGAAAAAAATGTAAATGAGCCTTAGTGTATGCTTTCCATGGGCTAAACGAATCAGGCTCTAAACTTTTATCTAGATCTATGGAGCTTGGATATAAATTGAAAAGATCACAGCTATGGGGAAAAGACCTATAGCGTAAAGGCCTTTCTGCATAGATTATGAACATCATAACTCAATAATTTTTTTTCAAAACTATAGCTATAATTGGACCCAATGGGGGTCTCTCTCTTTGATCAGATCACAGTAACTATGACTTTACAGTGGAAAATGTCACTACTGTGAAGGTTTATCACCTGTAGAGCTGGTCTTTTCTCTGATGCCATGTTCAGCTCTCATTAGCATTATTCAAAATTTAGTTGTTAATTAGGTTGACACTTCAATTACAATCATCATCTACAAGAGCAGACAGGGCTGCTTGCATAAAGAAACAAAAAGATACTTACTCATTCTTGCATAATTTCCAAAAGAATGAAAGCTGTTTTGGAGATAGTTTGTGTTTATATTGTTCTGCTTAAAGTGTTTAACTATGTATTTGACTTTGTATTGTATTTAGTGACTTAAATATTGCTTTTTTGGGGTATAGTGCAATACAGAGGGATGGAGAAACATATATTCAATGTAATTGGAGTTTACTTACTTGTCCAGATGTCCCTCCAATGAAAATTAGGAGAGTATAAGCTGGGTATAATTCCAAAGATCTTTAAAAGATTCTGTAATAATTCCAGAATTATATCATTTTTCTCCAAATTATCTCCAAGTAAATTAAAATTTCTCTTATTTTCTTTTTAATAATTCTATATCATCAATGATTGTCATTTGCTAAGTAAAAAAGACAGACTTTTGTAAAAAAAAGTCAAGCACTAATAGAATGTTAGGGTGGGTTTTTTTGGTTGTTCTTTATTGATTTTTTTTTTTTTTTTTTAACTGCAGGTACCTCCTAAGTGTTATTCTTATTTTTTTCCCTTTCACATGTTTTATCTTTGAGGACAATTCTAAAGGCAATGTAGCACTGAATTTACATAAACTTTTCTCAACTGTTTGACAGTAGTAGCAGCTACTGCCATGATGCATCAGAAATAATGTAACATAGTAATTTGACTTTAAAAAATTCCTAGAACCGAATAGTAAGTGTCTGCTAAGAGTCCTTAAAAATAAGCCTTCATAGCAAAATTTAGAAATATCCAAAAGTCTTCATTCAAAACAAGTACTCACATGTTATGATTGAGAAAGAAAATCTGCAGAAAATGGCTCACGTGCATTTTACTGTAAAATAATTAAGGTTATTTATGTCAAGAGGCCTTGGGAAAAAAGAGAGCATAAACCAATTTGCATTAGTAATCTACCTCCATCCCCTACTTTGATTTCAATTAACAGACCAGCAGGTGCTCTTTCCAGTTAAAAAGATAAGCTATCAAGGAGGAGGATGAATTTTTGGCTGACCTGTAGACACCATGGTTTGCCTGCTGATTGGGTTCATACCTCGCTATACCAATTTCTGAGGTGTTAATTTAACTGTTCCGCTCTGTCATGCAGGTCTCGGCCTTGAAAAATAAACTGAAAAAGCAGTCTACAGCTACGGGTGATGGAGTGGCCAAGGCCTTTCTTCGGGCACAGGCAGCACTGTTTGGATCCTACAGAGATGCACTAAGATACAAACCAGTAAGTCTTCTTCTTTACTTCTTATTTCCCTTAATTTATAAGGCATAGTCTCATTCATTGCAAGGAAAACATGAAATGTTTTATCTCAGTCTGAAACATTTCAAAGAAAGTGTTTTAAAACTTACTCTATGCTAAGAATACATTGGCAACGTAGAAGATGCTGCCACCTCCTGAATGGTGAGTTGTACTGAAAAATACTCATCCCAAGTCAGCTATTTTCTTATTTTTATCACTTTTTAAAAAAGTATAAAATTATATTGTATTAATGAAACAACTTGCCACAGTTCACCTGGTTTAATGTGGTGAAGAACTGAAGAGACTGTCCTTTTAAGACTCTGTAATTTTTCACTCTACCAGTTTAGAGACTTCGCTGCGCTTTGGGGCCAGAAGCTTTTTATTTCCCAGCAGAAGCTAGATATCATATATCAGTCAAACACACATCTCTTCTTTTATACATTTATCTCGATTCGAGTGAGAAGTGAGGAGAACTGAAAGCCCGTTTCATCTCATCAGAACTTCATAATTTGTTTTTCTGATGTTTTGCTGGTACTCAGTAGGTTGATGAGGCTTTAATCCTTTCTGATTTATGAGGGTGGCACATATTGAGCCTATTTAATATAAAATCATTTATAAAAAATAACTTAGAGACTTATTTCATCCGTCAGTCTAAATTCTTTTCCTATGATATTTGAAAACCGTTGATAGTAGTTCTGTTTGATAAAATGCACTGAGATGACACTGGCTGATCAGATCCAAGGATACCATGTTTGGTGGTCTGATGGATTCAGTTAAATACTAAGAGTTGATAGAAGAAAATGTTCCTTGCTTGAGGCATCAAGTTTGTAAAACTAGTGAATGTGTGGGTGCATGGGTGGAATGTTCTGAGGGTGAAGAGGGTGGTGTATTCTGTTGTTGGGTAAGGAAGTAGGTGGTACGCCTTAACAGAAATACATAGGATACTTAATTCCAGATGAGGCCTTTTCCTTGAGGGAAAGTTAAAATACAGTATGGCATGGTCTTGCATTTACACAAGTGCTTCTCTTACAGGTAGTCTTTTTTTGTCACGAGCATTTTATTCATTATCTGTCTGTGCAAATGACAGCCGTTGTTACTGAAATGAAAAGTAACCCATGCAGAAATGAAGTAATGTTTAAGGATTTAGTTTAACTATTTGTGTTTAGCATAGTGGTAGGCCAGTTTATGTACTATATTGCAATGACCGTACCTGTTTCCAAAATCACTGGAGTTCAACACCATACTAGTTTTGTTAAAGAAATTATTTCAACAGAACAGATTGTTGTTTTTTATTCCATAGTGGCACTACCTGGCATTGCTTCAGGAGAGGTTATCTGATTTGTCCCTTAGTCTAAAGGTGAGGGCACTGGTCCGTGTCAGCTCATGGAAGCTTGCAGTAAGAGCTATTAAGTCAAAAAGGGTCTTAATTCAGTATATGCTTCTGTTCTGACCAGAAATAGGCTGCAGTCAATCGTTTGTTTTGGTAAGTCTGTTGAACTGAATGTGCATGTTCTTTAGCATTCTGGTTAGCTTCTCGGTTGAAATGAGTTCTCCTTTTAATTGTTTTTCATTTTATTTCAGTTTATCTGTTGGCATATCAGAGATATCTGTTTGCACTGTATTGGAAGTAGAGCACGATGTACCATTTCAACTGGCACACGTTTGTCAAAGTGGCCTTTGCAGTCTTTCTGCATTATTTTCTTATGCGGGTTTACTTTGGCTCCACAGATTGCATATAAAAGAAGATATTTATGAAACAGTTGTAGCCCGATTTTTTTTTTAAAGATACATTATTTCAGAATATCTTAGCAGGCAGAAATCTGCTGGCAAATACCAACATATCTTGGATTGGCATCAACTCATCCAAAGACAAAGCATTCTATTTTTTAAAAGATGTAACTGTCATTTTGAGCTGAGTTCACATGGTTTTAACTCCTTTAGTATTTTATGGAACTTTTGTTGTGATAGAAAAAGTTATTACAAGCTGAATTTGCTCTGGATTAGCACAAAATAACAGGAATTGTCCCGTGATTGTTCAGCTCATTTTACATGTGCCTTTTGAACACAGTTTAATGCATTGTGAATTGAGCAGTTAAAAACATCCCATTTGACTCTATTAGGACCATCTGTCAGAAGTCTCAAAACCTGTGAGAAATTTTTATTACAAAGAAAATACTTCACTTTGGTTTGGAGTCTGTGGTACTAGGTGTAGTAAGGAAATCTAACCCATGGCTATGGACTTTACTTACATTCTTTCAGGAGCTCAAGTATTATTCATGTATCGATTACTTGTAAGTTGAAAATTATGTTTAAGTGAGCTATTTTCCTTGCAGCAGTGTTTTGCATGATTTTAACTTGAAACATGAAACAACTGTCATTAATATTCACTTTGAGTAAAGAACAGCTTTAATAGTGTCTGTACTCATCCAACACTTCACTTCTCTCCAAACGCTGTTAATCACACTGAACACTCATTCTGTGCAACTGTTTGTTTTCAGCATAGGACAGATTCTCCTCAGTATAGCAATATGTCTTGAACAAACGTCTAGCAATTATTGAAAAAAAATGATTGGTGAAAGGGAAAATGGGAAGCTTCAGGGGTCTTGAAAAGAGTTCATGGGACTCCAAAAGACCATATGGAAAATTTGACTACTCTAATACAGACAGGAAATATGACATGTAGTAGATAAAGGTGATCACATTTTTTGTGCAATAAATGGTAATAAAAAAATAATTCAGTAAAAGCTTCAGAGAGAAGTGGAAATACTTTTTTTTCTGATTTAATCACTATACTGAGTAAAGAAATTGGTGTGATTGATATAACTGCCAACTGTATTTTTGCAATATGCTTCACTTTACATTAGCAAATATTGCATAATAAGAGTGGATCAGTACAGCAAAACAGTACAGTTGGTGCTAAGGACCTGACATCCACTCAGTGTGCTTTTAAAGCTCTATTGTGGTTTTTATTTTAGTCTGGTGTTGAATACTGAATACCCATGACTAGCTGGAGCTCATTTTCTGGTTTAGTTTAATCCAGAAGGAATCCTGTTCATCCGTAATGGGTAGTGATGATTGGAAAAAAATGGCTTCACTGTCATTTCCTTAATGTCAAAAAAATAATCCAGAACAAAATATCATCAATGGAGTGGTGAATTATAATCATTTTGTATATGGTCTGACTCATGTAGAGGACTGCAATCCATTTTGAGATGTTGGGTGAGGTACTCTTGACAGGGAAATGTGTATGGGCTTGGTGAGGACGTCCAGCAATGGTAATGAGGCCACTCAAACTGTTTTGCTCTAAGGAGCCCTGGAATGTAGTAGGGCAAGTGGTCGGTCCATGGTTGTACTCACACAGGTAGCAGCTGCAGCATGAGCCTTTGTGTGATCTGCAACATCAGTGACCACAAATGGTTTTGACCACAAGAGTCTAACCCTGTTGAGGCATTGCACTGTTCAGCGTTGTGCAATGAGTGGTTCTTATATCACGTAAAGGCACATAGAAATCTAAGTTATGTTTACTTTGGATGGTCACAGCATAGCCTTGGACCTCTTGATTTTCCTGTTTTATTTAAGAAGTCCAGCATTTGGGAATTTATCATGGAATAATATTGCATGTTCCATGTTTGAGAATTGCATGCATAGCTGGGAGTTAGATTCAAAGATTACAATTGTGCTGTTTGTATTGCTTGATATATGTGTAATGTTGTCATTTTTTTCCTAGCTATTTTACTTTACGCATTCTCCATGGGTAATTTTTAGGCATCCTTCGTTATATCAGACGTGAGCCATACCAGTCAAACATTTTAACCGTTCTGTAATGGCTACGGAAAATGGGCCTTACAGATGTACTCCTAACCTTGCAGATGGAAGCAAAGACTAGTACATTTTTCCATTCATTTTATACAGTATGCTCAGTTAACAAAACACTATGTGACATAAAGAATTCTTATACAGGCAATATTCCCAATCTCTGCTTAGAGAGGGAGAGGCACATAAGAAAATGAGGAAGGAACAGAAAAGTAAGTATTCACCATAGTAGAGATCAATTTTAACATCAGGAAAATAAACAAAGCAGCAGAGTAGTTTGCTCCTAAGCAGCAAACATCAGGATAAATACAGGTTTGGTCTTTTAATTTTTTTTTAAAAGATGTTTTGTCAAGGCAAGACAAATACTTTTCAAATGTATTTCAGATAAGAACTCCTCTTACTTTATGCCATATAGTTAAAATATGAAGGAGTATAAACAACAGTAACTTATTTTCTACCTTTGAAAACTGGCTTGTATTTAGCTAGCAAAAGATGAAGTTGTTGAAACAAATAACATCTTTTGGGGAAAAAGTCCTCAAAGCTTTGGTTTTAAGTTCTGATGGTTGTAACAGCACTCATCAGAAATTAAGAAATGAAAAGCAAAGGCCAATGGTTTGCTTTGGAATGCTCAGCAGTAGGAGCTCATGGACTCATCATCATGCCAGGAGCGCTGAGATAAGTTTCAGCTCGAAGACTGCACAACCTGTCAGACCTCACTTTAATTGAGTGCTGTCTGGAGTGCTTTGGGCCAATAGTGACACAATTTTAACTAGTGACATCAGCTCTCAACAGATGCAGGTACTGTATTCAATATGCAATATATCAAAATAATACAGTTACATATTATATTAGGGGAGAAAATATATTTTAAGAGTAAGAACGCAACTTGATTACTTGAGATTGCATAAATAATAATTGCTTATAATTTAGTTTCAAAGTGGAACCTTTTGAAGACAGGTATCTCTTGAAATGAGGATTGACTTGTTTACCTTTTCCTGAAGAATTAGACATAAAAAGTACAGCAGAGTACAGAAGCAGAGAAAGATTAATGAAATGCCAGAAAATGGTTTGTGCTTAAATCCAGAGCCACTCTGTCTTATCTCTGTTATGACCATTTATTCCATCAGACTTCCATCAGAATTTTGTTCTTCATGTTGAAAACTATTTTGTCTAATTTGTCAACGGAATCACAGTAGTCCTTAATTGAATATAGGTATTGCTATAGCAGGAGTTGTAGTGTGTAACCGTGACCATAAAAAATATTAGCACATCTGAATCTTTTTTGGGGATAGATTATAAGTTTTGCAGAAATTTGGCTGGAGAAACTATGATCATACCTACCTACTTTGTAATCTTCATGTAATAAGCAAGAGCTTCTATATGAAATGGTATTTATAGCAGTAGTAGAATTTGTTGTTATGAGTCATCTCAAGCTAAAGTGATATGAATGTTTTCTGAAATGAAGAATTAAACTGTTTTACTTCTCGTTTAAGTTAAATATCACAAGATTTAGAAAGTGCAAACATACCTTCTAATCTAGATTATTTTTCCTTTTAAAACGATCACACTCTTTTAGCTCACTGTTTTCATGTTCCATTGAGGTCTGCATAAATAGCTTGCTTAAAATGCGAATGGAGCTTCGAGTAAGAAATTCCTGCTGTGTGTGGCAAGATATGAAAGGGGAAGAAAATTCTATAGCAACTGTTGTTAAAAGGACAGATATCTTGTTTGGGCATAGATTGTTTGGTCTGAGTATTAGCTGTCTACTTTTCAGTATAGAGTCCCCACTGGGTTTTGATCGAACTTGTTTTGAAAGTACATTGTAGATCAATATGACAGGGGCCATTTGATGGTCTAGTAGCTAAATACCACTGACGCATTCCTCTAAAACTCAGTTTCAAAAGATAACCAGATGTATTTGCAGAAATGAGAATGTTGTAAGCTTTATATACTAAAACTTCTAAAGCTGAGTTTGCTTGTATTGATTCAGTAATTTATTTTTTATATAGCATTTCAGAAGACTTTGTGCTTATAGTAATAATCTTGAAATTTTGTAAAAGTTTTATTTGGAAAACAAATCTGTTATTCAGAGCATTGAACAGCTTAAAGAGCGACGAGTTAATTTTATTATTGAATGCAATTTCAATAAAGTTACAACAGGTACCCCGAGAAAATTCCAGCTTGAATTTCTACAGGTTTCAACCTATTTTCTCATTTTCATGTGCTGAACAGGTAGGAGCTGTAAATTTACTTAAAATTTTAGTGCAATGTAGCTATCAGTGGATTCAAATAACATAGATGACTTCTCGATGTGAATTCTGTATAGATCTAAATATATTTTCTGCTTAGGGATAGCTTTGGTTATTCTGTCTCTTAACTGTACAGGTAAGGGAACAGATACACTGATGCATGAGTGCTTACCAAGTATCTGAAGCATCCGGCAAGCAAGGGAGAATATTCAGGAAAATATTACAGCCATGCACTAAAAATATGTGTTGAACTACCATTTAGTGGCACTCTGTTGCGTGGCATGGGCGGGAGAAATGCCATCAAATACTGCCCTGTGGCTGTTCTCTCTTTCCAGGCTGATGTGAAAGGGAGAGCAAGCCTGCCTGTTTTCTGCTAGGGGATAACCCCTCCTTTTTCTCTTTCAGCTTTCCCAAGACAACTAAGACAGTGGCAGTGGAGCCGTACTTTAGTTCTTACTGTTCTAAATAGTATATTTTGAAACTAGTATTTTCTCTCTTTGGTCCTAAATTTAACGTTTCATATTCTGTTATGAGCCATCACCTAGTCAGTTCTGCACTGCTGCAAAGCCTTTGTATTTCCAGAAATCATTTATTTGTGTAACAGCAACTATATAAATAAGCAGTTTCTATAATTTGCTGCCTTGAAATTTTTGGAAGAACGACAGAACTGAGAAGGGAGTCTGCCCTCAGGAACACTATGTCTTGTACCACCATGTCTCACTGGAGACTATTCCATTTGTTTTGATGCACTTTGAATTTGCTAAGTAGCTTGGGGTCATCTTCATAAGACAAGAGTCTTTAGTAGCTCTAGAACAGCTAATGCAAAGTGGGTCAGGAAGACAGTGCTATTTAAAGTACAACAAACATTTAAAGATATTTGGCAGATCCAGCATGTCCTGCATGTGTACAGGGTTCACCATTTATCTTGGGATAAGTAGTAGGTGAAGTAACTTGGATGCTTCTGCTGGAGACTTGAACAACACAGTGCTACATATTGCACTGAGAGGGGTTTGAAATATTGCA
This sequence comes from Clamator glandarius, assembly GCA_033459285.1. Lineage (NCBI taxonomy): Eukaryota > Metazoa > Chordata > Aves > Cuculiformes > Cuculidae > Clamator > Clamator glandarius. Next base: position 430,915 of record JAUNZM010000040.1, read on the forward strand.
GCATTCCAGCTACCCTGTGAAAGAAGGATTATGTTTGGTATATTTAGACCTTCTAGCTCTCCCAGTGAAATTTCATTTCTAAAATGAGAGGTTTCGTTAAGAAGTAAGGATGTGAAACTTAAAAACAACTTAAACATGAACTTAAGTTCTTTGCTGAATAGGATTGGACCTCTTAAAAGAGAGGCTTAAAGAGTGATAAGATTTGGATGGTTTAAGAATAAGGTTTTAAAATTACATCACAGCCTTTTTCTACAACACATCCTTGGAACATACTTGAAATATTTAAAAACAAGGTGCAAGGTGTAAAGAGCAGTTGAAAATAGATGAGAGCTACTCTGCCAAACTCACCCAGGTCACGTGCAGAAAAAGCTTTGTGATATTCTGGAAGCACATAACTGCACAGTCAGCCAGGATGGTAGAAAAATATGTGAGGGAGCATGTGTATCTAAAGTTAAACAGGGTTAGGAGAAGAAAGCTGTGGTGCTCATGGGCATGAATAAATTTCTCTTGAAAGTGGCCAGTGGTTGGAGTTATTATGAAGATCCATATAATAGCTGTCTTTAATCTTTTTTTTCTTTTGAATGGCTGAGGTGTCTTTTATTCTGTTGTGGGACTGCACACTTGTATATGTAGCTTTTGGTTAGTAAAATATTATGGTAGATTTAGGTGTGGCTTATTGTTGGATTGCACATTTTCTGTCTTTGAGACCTTTGGTCATTGTTTCTAGCCTGGTAATTATCTTGGTTTTTTAAACCTGGGTGACAGGCCTCTTGGCTTTGGGATGAAACCAGTTTATGTACCTGTATCATTACGCAACCTTTGTACTCTACCTACTATTTATCCAGTTATGCTAAACAGTATTTATTGTAAAGTATTGACAAAAATAACAGAATTGGAGTGAATGCTTATCAGAAATGTCCAGTGGTCTGTGCACACTGAAGATCTGTCTTTCTCTGTAACAATATTCCAATTTTTTTTTAGCTTTTATTACTGTAAAAATAAAATATATGTATTTTTCAATAATTTCCTGTTAAATAGACAGTGTATTTATCAATAGTCTCATGTTTTGGTAGAATAAATATATAAGAAATTTGGTGCACATAGCTGTTTTTGGATTGAATCAGAGTTTTGGTTTACTAGTATTGCTGGTTTAGTGTGCCAGGGAATCGGAGTAATCCTGAGCAGTAGTGCATGTTGAATTATTAGAAGCAGTGGACCTGCTCCTCCTTAAATTTGAGCTGCTTCCTTGAAATTTTTAATGAAGAGTGCTATAAAGGTAACATGAACGAAATGTAAAGCACTTTACTTTTTGCTTGCCATGTGTATTTTGTAGACTGATTTCATAAACCAGAAGTTCAACTGCAACATGTATTTTGAGAACTATTTAAATATTGTATGAAGATTTGGGGCTTCTGTTGTTGTTATGTACATCTGTTTAATTGGTTGCATGTTTATGAAGATTGCTTGAAAAGCAATATTTGTATGTATTGACTATTAATAGAAAAACATGTAATGGAGACTTTAAAATAAATCAACATGTTTTTATACACTCAATACCATCTAACTTCCTCTGTTTAAATTTTTTAGGGGGAGCCTATAACCTTCTGTGAGAATAGTTTTGTGAAACATCGTTCCAGTACTACCAAGCAGTTCCTGGAAACTGCTGTTAATCTTCAACTGTTTAAACAGGTATGAGAGGGTAAATGACCCATGTTTAATGATATTCTCTTAATTTAATATATATTTCTCTTATATTTAAATGTATTTTCCTTTGTCAGCTTATAAAACTCTGTGTTAAAATATACAAGTACTTTGTATACAGACAGTTATCCCAGTTTTGTTGTATTTTTAAATATTCCGTTATGGTTGAGAAGAGTGGTGGCTGGGGGAAAGCTCAACAAATAACCACCCTAGAGTGCAGAGCTAGTGCAGTGTCTCTTCTGAGCCAGTCAGAATCTCATCTGAACAAGAAGGATCATGGATCCTCTCATTTGTTGGTTGAACTTAATTTTTTGACTCTCTCGGCTCATGACCTAAGAACCTAAACAGCATAGTGCTTCTTGAAAATGAACTTCAGAAGCGTTTTATTTAAAAAGAGGATTCATACAGTAATTGCAGTTTTCATCCCTAGGCTTTTTGAACTACGCATATAGGGAATGTTACAAAGCCAAGCCATAGGGTGGCCTGAAGAATATTCTAACTGATCTGTTAATGCAGATTCTGAGCTAATAGGGAACAAATTGTTGAATATCTGGCACAGCTCACTAATAGTTTTATTTCAGTCTTTGAAATGAATTTTCTTCTTTGATTTTATTCTGTAACTCTTTTTTTTTCCTCCCTTTTCATCACATGGCCTCAGTGCATCAAAAGGATGTTAAAAAAGTTATTACTATATTTTTAGGAAAATCAAGGAAAATCTGAATGAAATTGGAAGACTAATAGAAGTACATATTTGCCTGCAAATATCTGGAATGATTGAGGCATGGGAGTTCATGTTTAAATAATCTGGTGGACTTCTTTGAAGATATACTACCATGATAGATAAGGGAAATTCATTATATGTAGAATCTTCCAATTTTAAAAAAAACATTCAGTGTTAATCAGAGACTAGTGTCTAAAGTAAAGATTTATGCAAGGATGACAGTTCTTAGAAGTCCTGTGAGTATATGGTTGTCCTAATTGTATAAAAATTAAGGACATGCTGATCCTGGCTCCTTTAGTTTTACTGTGTTTGATTTTATGCATTAACAACGTGTGAGTAAAAACATAAAATAAGAAAGAAGAAATATGAAACCTTTTGAAGTATCCAACATGTATGATAGATGTGGAAAGAAGTAACAGTAAACAGTGTTGTTTATATTTTGTTTATCTTGGTGTGATAAGCTAGCATGAAGCTTTCTTAGTAGAAAGCTGCCTACAAGCAATATTTCTAAATTGTTGTCACACTACTACTAAAGAAAGATCTTTGGCTGTAACAGAAAGATTTAACTCCACTGAAATTAATGTGTATGTCAGCATTACTTGCCCATTGCATTTTAATATGTGTTCAATTAAACAGAATCAGTTTACAGTTTGTTTATTGCTTGTTTTAATTTTATTTCGACTAAAGGAAATTATATATTTTAGAGGGTTAGGAAATAGTAACAATTTTGACAAATGCCTGTGGTTTAATAATAGCAGTGGGTTTTTTCATTCCTCTAGTTTCTGTTGTTAAAGTTACTCCTACTTTTTCAGCTAATCTTCAGCGCAGCTGCATCTTCTCCATTTTTTTCCACTGACAAATGAGCTGTTTTCAAAGTTATTTGCATTCATAAAGCCTAAACTGTATTTTACTCTTCTGGAAAATCTTTTAAGCAGAACATAGTTCCTAGAAGCAGCCTTAAACCTAGATCAAGCAGAAAATAGGTACTTTAATTTTTGCCATAAATGACAAGTAAGGTTTATTTGTGCCATTTCATAAAATCCTTCCTCTATACTATTTTCTTTATGGTTTTTATTTTGCTCCCCCTCTCTACTACATTAAAAAGGCATTGATTCCTCTAATTTAACCACTTCTTAAATTTTGGAAGTTGTAGTATCTTTTCACCAAAGTACCAGAAAATTACTGTTGGAATACATTGCAGAATTAATTCTTTGTGTTATTTCCACTGAGATTGTCTTTATCTTTGACATCATCTGTTTTTACTTTGTATTGCATTTGGATGGACTGTCTATTAGTGATACCCCCAAATGTATTAGTACATGCCAGTCTCTTGTACCAAAATCATCAACTAATCTATAAATAGGATCAGTCACAACACTTACCCTTAAATATCATGGTTGATGACACTTCCAGCCTGACACTTCCCTTTTTGATTTCAAACTGTTATCTCCTTTTTGGACCAGTCCTTGTCCAGCTTAAAGTTCAGGTATACTGTTCTACTTTTATTTCATCTAAGCTAGTATTTTGAGGCACATGCAAGTGTTTTTTCTGTGGTGTAGATTAATTGTGTTTCCTTTATCTAGAAAATCAGTTGTCAAACAGTCTGTGAGAAACACTGTTTTGATAACTCATGTCTTTTTATTTACTCATTTACTATTTCTCCCCCTGAAATATATTTGTAAGCCTCATCGAATTGGTAGGGGCAAATCGACAGACCAGCACTTGTCACAACCTTTGATTTTTAACTAATGTAGTGTTATTCTTCTCTGCAGCTGAGTTCCTTGATAGTACTATAGTATAATTATAGTATAATTATAGTATTATAATGTTTTCTTACTTCCACATATATGTGCTGTTTTCTGTAGAACTGTACACCAAGGGTCACTTCTAATCTAGGTGGTATTAGACTTGAGTTTTATTCCCCAGGTACTATCATGTTCATTTCTGTATCTCATTTTCATTAACTCTTGTATTTTTGTTCCCTTATTCAGTTTCATAGACCTTACTGAAAATTGAGACAGGATATTTTTAGCAGGGAACATACCTAGACTATCTTTTAGCCTCAAACCATTCTCCTAGACTTATAAGTGGTGGAGATGTGTTTTACACCAGGGTGATTAGTTCACATTTTTGGAAGTTGAAAGAACTGATTCTATTGCTTTGAAACAGAATGCACCAAACTGTTTATGCAAACTATATATTTTCCAGGAATTCATAGGAATACTTTATGGTAAATACTCTGATGTAGATCACAATTGCTGGGAAGTGTGCAGTTCATTTTGCTGCAATTTGCTGACTTTATTTTCCTAAAGTTGTCTTCTGTCCTGAATGGATTTATTTTTAAAGAAACATGGTTATTGTTATTCTTAAACTCCTAGGATATTTAGTCGTATAAAAATACTTTTCTTAAAAAGAAAATAACAATTATACATTAAATATTCTTATTTCCTGTTAAATGTTCTGTATATGACAATTTCTCTTAAATGTTTGTTCTTTTAAGCTGTATACTTAATGTCACTTTTCTCACTGCTTTTTTTCCCCCCTCATCTTTGATATTTGTACTATTATGAATGCTACATATTAGTTAGCGTTTCTGAGCCTCAGAAAGGCTCCTCTTTAATTAGGATAACATGGAAGGTAGCTAATCTCTATTTCAAGCTGCAAACATAAGCAATTAGTAGTTGCATTTTACACGTCAAATAGTTCTGATGAATCCCCAGCAGAAAAACAAATTCACTCTTAAAACTAGCATGAAGCCTAGTGCTAGACTATCTTGCTAAATAATGTAATTATATAAGGGATGTAAATCTATGGGTTTAGAATTCAAAATTCTTTAAGGGTTGTGGTGTTTCTGTCTTTAGTCATCTTAAAATTCAAGACTAGCACTGGAATTGCTAGGTTTTAATGGAAAGTGGTAGTCAACCAAGCACTCTCTGGATCTCAAGTTGAATGTGTTTCTTAAAATAGCAGGCCTAGATTTTTTGAGAGAGTTTGGGTTTGAAAAATGGAGTAGAAAACGATAAATACTTTTCATGCAGCAATTGTAGCGCAACCATTAACAAGAAATTACTCAAAAGTAGCAACTGCTATTACACTATTAACACTTACCATTCCCTTTAAATAGTGTCTCCAATATCTTTTTGCTAACAGTTGTGTTCATCAGTATTTACATTAAATGCTCAGTTGGAGTGATCCTCTAAAAAGTAAAATTCAATCAGTGTCTCAGTCTTCTGTTGATAGAATTTTATCATATGATGAGCATGTCCATAAATCTTCCGTTAGTTTATAGTATGGAATGAATTCATAACTTTCCCAAAAGAGATAACGTCTTATCGTTCAAAGGCTAGAGATGGGAGTTTTTGGAGGGATGGATGTTTTTTCTTCTATGGCAGTAGCTGAAGATACTCTTATCTCTTTTTCTTACTGTGAAATAATCCAGTGATCCAATAGTGGTCTGACCATGAACCAACCTATTTGGAAAAAAGCCAGCTTGGAGCAAAATGAAAAAATAAGAATGGATTTATACAATAAAGAGGAAGAAATGGTTATCTTTGTGCTCACTTTATTCTTTCTGCCAGAATTTTTGTACTCTGAGAATATATTTGTTTCGTGTCACTGGTCTGTTTATTGACAAACATTGAAATGTCACTGATGCCATTGGATAATTTGTGGTAAAGTAAGATATAGCCAAATAATCAATTTTGATTTGTTCCTGTGTACTGTTTAGCACCAGTGGGTACCTCCTAATTCTTGCTAGAAGGTGAACTGTGTATAATCGGAAAAACGCTTTCTCACTTTATCTCTTAGACTTGAGTTAATTTTTGCAAAACAAAAGGGAGGGGTTGATTCTTGAAAGAATTTTAAACTTTTAAGAATGTGCTCATCGTTCTTCTTGGAAACCGAGTAATTCTTGAAAAGAATGTAGTCATTCCATTTGAGAGGCTTAATCATTAGTTATCTAATTTTGACTTTTTCTGAATATTTTGATCATTTTAGCCTTTGTGTATACACTCACACAAAGATGCAAGTCCGTGTTCTCATGCAGCTGTAACTTCTGCCTAAGGACAACTGTTGCGATGTACATCTGTAGATGCACCTAAATAAGCATTGGGGGTTAAAACACAAATAAAGCAAACAAAAAAAGGCAAACAGATGTGTTTAAAAATACACCAGTGTCAACCCTGAACTGTACTCAGTCAGATGGAGATGGTGTTGGCACTCTGCCTTGACATTATGCTGCACTTTGTTTTGGCACTTCGTGTCACTTTCCCATGCAATTAAATAAAACGTCCTTTGAGTCAGCTTGGGCACTGCCAGTCAGATCCAACCTGCTTCTACCACCTTGTCTGAAGCCAAGCCACAGCCTTCCTCTGCTTTTTTTCTTGGATGCTTCTGCTGTGATTTCCCCTCGTGTCCTGTCATTTTTGATGTAGAACACAAACGCCTTTCATGGGCCTCAAGTAGACATTGTAGCCTATTGTTTCTTCAAACTGCGTGTAGTGAAATATTTCTGATTGTTCTAGAGGTACTTTTTGTGTACAGCAAGTTCTACTGTGGACCCGTTCATGCATACCCAGAAAGGAATACCACAGGAAGGTTTGTTTATGTTGTTGTGTTGGTGAAATGAAATAAATTTAGGATTTCACAACAGAACATCAGGAAATGTCTCAGTCACCTTTATATGATCACGATTACAAATCCAAAGTTACTATTTGAAAGGTCATAAAATATTTTCATGCCATAAAAAGAGCTTGAAAACCATTTAAAACATTTCTGAAAAAATTGTAAATTTTGTCTAATATAACTCACTTGATCTATATAAAACACTGACATTTCTGCAATATATTACCCTTAAGCTATGTGTTGTCTTGAACATACAGATTCCTTTATAATGTACAGACTTAAAACTATAACACTGTGGAGCAATAGTAGGGTCAACAAAGTGTGACTTTTTTGTTTTTTCAGTTTATTGAGGGTCGCTTATCAAAATTAAATGCAGGAAGAGGATTCTCCGATGCTTTTGAAGAGGAAATCACAGCAGGAGGCTTTTGTGGAGGTACAGCATTACTTTGAGTGTATTCATTGGCACTGCTTCTTTGAGAGCTGTTAACATGATGATGTCCTCATGATGTCCTGTAAATTTTAGAAGTCATTAATCTTATTACTACTTCGTTGTTTCCATTCATTTTTGGAAAGGTTTTAGCCTTTAACAAGTTACTGCTGGAATCTTATGTATCTAGTTATAGCAATATATTAAATGAAGATATGTTAGTTTAGTCCAGTAAAATAATACTTAGATTTCAGCATATAATAAAATATTGCTATAGTATTTACATTTTTAACTGCAAATTTACATAAGGTGATACATTCTGTATAAACTGTATTTAAAAATAATTTTGAAATATGTGCTGCTTAACTTTTTCTGGATAGTTATTTTTTCCATGAACACTTCTAACTGAGAATGGACAATGGAAGTTTACCTTCTTTATAAACAAAGATGTTATTCCATGTGTTATTTCCCTCAGTTATGTTCACTGACAATTGCTGTAATGCTTGTCACATTAGCTAGACTACAAAGTTAACCGATATAGAAATATGTGTGTTGAATCCATTCCTGATAATTACAGGATTATTGAATGGTTTCCTGTTAAGCATTTAGTACAGTTTATTGTAATCTGAGCTATCATAGATGCTTTCAAAATATTGGATTAAAATATGCATAACAGCACAAATACTGTTTCATGGTCAATCCTGAAAGTAGCGTTGAAGGTGCATTAATAAATAGAGATTATGTGATTTGAGCAAATCCACTGAATTGCACACGACAGTTGTAGACAGTTTTCCTTTGCAAGCTTGCCCTTACACAGCTGTATCTAGAGGAGAGTATTTGCCCCCATGGAGAAATCATTGAGTGGTGCAGAACCATCTTCACCTTCTGCAAAATATCCCTTTTGCACTCAGAGTACATAAATCCTTTTGTACAAGATTTTCACTGTCTTCCCCTGCCCTCTGTGTCTTGTGCTGTGATCTAGCACATACTTTGTGGGGGTTTGTCTTGATTAAACTGTGGTTTGTTTTACAGAGATTTACTTCTTTTTTTTTTCCTTTTTAGAGTAACTTATGCTGCTCTATAAACAGATTTTAGGCATTGAGCATCCATTATTCAGATAGGCAATGTCAGTATTCAGCGTTCATTTGCTGACTGCAGTTAGGGGGTCAGGAGGCTGCAATAAAACTGCAATAGAAGTTAGATAAAGCTTGTTACTTGGCTGCTTGGGCAGCCTGTGAAGCATGTCTCACCTGGCGAATGGTCAGCTTCTCTAGCAGTTCTCAGTTAGATTGTGCTGCATGCCTACTTTTCAAGTCAGACAAGCTGTATATTGCCAGGCTGTGGACAAATTGCTTAGGGCACATATTCAGTATTTACATAACTGCTGTCTCATTATCGTTATGAAGTGTAGGGTTAACAATATGTATGCAATTGCAGGTGACATTCTGTGACGCTAATGGGGTAGAACTGTGATCTCTTTGCAGAGTTAATTCCCATCAACTTTATCAGGAAGCCCAAGGTTTTAAAAAAGCAGGTGAAACTCAGCCTTCAGAAAAGTCACAGAAAGTTAGTGTAAGCAACAAGCTGCTAAAAGGACAGGTGAACATATTCTTAGCTGTAGAGAGTATAATTTAAAAATTACTGAGTCAAGTGGATAGTGTTTATTTGAATAACCTTTTTTTCTTAATTTGCATTATTCCACATGTGTGAGCATAACTAAACCAGCACATAAAATTAAACTGGAAACTGGAGAATAAAACTTATATTTAATTATTTTTAAATTATTTTTTCCAGTAGAGTGGTCAAAACTTATTTCCCTCTGACTATATGTGAAAAGAAATTTGTGAGACATCTTCATTACCGTTTGCACTTTATACTTAAAATTCTACTTTCCATTACACATATTATTCTGTGGAAGTGTTCTCAAGAGTCTTATGTGATGTTAAGTACTGGAATATAGTGATAATTGATTGGCTTAGAGCTAGGATTTCATGTAGAATATATCCATTAAAGTAATCACATGAATTTTACCACAGCAGCTTTTTTTTTTTTTCAGTTGGTCTAATATCAGTGGCGGTAATATAACGAAAACTGAGTATACACCTGTTTTCTTTATTGCTTTCCTTGAAGTCTTTCTACAGAACTAGAAGACAGTTAAACTTCTTGGTGATTGTCTGGGATCTCCTTTACTGTCGCTAGTAATTCCTTAAGTCATAGGCTGTGACCGAGAGAGCTTGGATGTGGAAGGAGTCACTGTTAAGGATGCCACAAGCGAGACAATATGTGAATATTGTTGATAAGAATCTGAATTTATGAAATGTCATGTTAGAGAAAGTACTTATTGTGTTTTGAAATGTAGCACACCAGCAGTGGTTATATTTCACCTTGTTGCACGTTATTTGCATGCTACCTTCTTCGGTAATTTCATGGAGCCTGACTGAAGAAGTAAAAATGAGCCATTTTAGCTTTAGGTTACTCTTTGACATTTTTACTGGAGATACGACTATAATGGTCATCGAGTTCTCTCCATTCTAAGTGAGCATTTCTTTCACTTCTGCCATCATTCTTGAGAGTCTGGCTGTCTCAAAATTGCTTGTAAAGGATTAAGTGATATGAGTATAAACAGCTTAGTTTTCTCACCTCATTGAGAAACTTGGGGATACCTTTTACTGTAACCCGGTTCATTCTGAACCATGTTCTGGAAGAATATTGCGGCTTTCCTCTAGCCAGTGCAATAATTCCACCCAGACTTTAGCTAATAGATTATTGCAAAACTTAACGAAGTTTTGAGAAATCCTGTTATAAGTCTGTAACATCAAGGATATATCAGTATTGTCCTTTCAGAATGGATAAACGCTCGGTCTGAAAATTCTCATTCTTGTAAATGTGTATGTCTTTCGTGGGGTTAGTAATAGCTCACAGTACTGGAATGTTCAAGTGGCTGAGTTACACTAAACTTTCTCAGATACCAGGGACCTAGTGTTTGGTGTTCAGCTGAAGCACTTTTGGTAGACAGTATTAATTTCTTTATCAAGTTAATTCTTATTACTTTCTTATTAATTTCTTTGTCAAGAATTTAACCCTGTCCTTCATGGCCAGCTTAGTAGCATTGATAGTCCTTGCTGCTCCTACAGAAGACTAACTTATTTTTTAGACGTTTTCCTTTGTGAAAGGAAGTAGATACAGGTAACATTTTTAAAGGATATTTTCTGCACAGGAGTATATAGTTGTGCTATAATCCTTAAACTTTTCTCTCGTTCTTTTTCATTGGAATGGGACCATCTGCAGTCCATGTCATTTTCGTACTTGAAAGTTTGCCCAGTGGGATCATTATGCTTGAATGCAGTTCATTATTTATTATTCTTTCCTTCGAGGTAGTGTTTTTCTTTTTAGACTTTTTAGCAGTGTGTTACCTTATCATAGCTTTCATTTCTCTTTCTACCTTAATTAGTATTTAAAAGTCTGTGTGGTAAAAAGCTATGCTTTTACAAAGAAAACAGAAAATGTTAAATAAGGTACAACTAGGTATTTTTCTTAGTGAATACTTATTCTTATCTTTACATTCCTCGTCTATCTGGGAAGAATGGAATTAATGAATAATCCTCTAAGGTAATTTTTTAATGCAGATTGTGAGGAGAGTTGAAACATTTAAAATGTTGATTGTCTGTTTGATTGTATTACATTTTACATTTCTGTTTCAGGCAATTCAAGATCTTATCAGCAGTGGATGCACACAGTGAAGGTATAAACTGGATTAAATAATTATACTTGCCATCCTGTTCTTTAAGTCTTTGTCCTTTCCTTATATATATGTAATGATAAAAGTTTGTTCAGTTGCAAGGAAAATATAATTACACTCTATAATAAATTTCATGTGTATGGTATATGCAGTAAATTAGTGGGTTTTTTTCTTGAAGATTTTTTTTTTTTAAGGAAAAGTCCTGTGCACAAAAGGAATGCCAAGACACACAGGGGTTTGCTGTCTGTAGAGTCACAGATTTCACTGCTTTCTGTATCGTGTTACATTCCTTAACTGTTAATTAGGTGTGACAGTACAATTTGATACGAAGTTTATCACTTCTAGTAAATAGCACTTCTCTTAATATGGATTTGTGCAGTTTGGCTAGCAGAAGACCCCTGGTGTAACCTTGCTATTCTGCAGGACTAGTAAAATATATTATTTTAGATTAAGGGAATTCTTGTGTGATTAAACGAGATAGTTCTTTTTGTCAAGCCAAACTATTTTTAAGTTTCATAATAAATATGATAGGAACACATGAAAAATAGCCATAGCTTCTGAATTGATTTTGAAATGGTAGCAGTGAATGAAGAATGTAAATACATCATTCTGTTAGAATGCATTGATAAACGTGTCAGCTATGATAATGACATACTGTAACCCTTGTGTAGCTGCAGACAGCAGGTTGGGGAGGAAACACAGCTGTGGTTATTCTTACCGATTTAAAAGGAAGGTTGTTATTTCCTTACAGACTACTGTTTATTTTTCCTGACTGTTATCTTAAAGCTTGATTTGTGTTAAAATGTTACTGAACTATATTTTTCATGTATTTCAGAAAGGCGGTGCCCTGATCAACACAGCAATGACCAAAGCCACTCCGGCTGTGAAAACAGCGTATAAATTTGTAAGGTCACATATTTAAAATAAATAGTACCTAAAAATACCTCGACTTCCTACAACCTCTCATTCTTCTGAATACTTAAAAACCTAAGCATTTTATAAATGTATTGCAGAAAGACAGTTCAGCCTGTAGAAAGTTTTGAGCTTCGTTTACTTATATAGCGTTAGGTTTTAGAGTTGGTTCGGTCTCTTCCAAATAGCTCGTATGTAACGATAGACATCAGTGTGCTGTGTTTTTTTCAGTCATAACACATAGTAAAACTTATTTGAATATCATTTAGATATTTGACACACGGCTGTAAACTCTTCCTAAGCTGATGACAACATGATTAAAGTATGGACTCTGAAAATAGAAGTTCTCATTTACACTGAGGTCCTGTAATACAATACAGGCTTTGCAAAGTTAACATGAGTGTAAAACATTTTGTAGATGTTATATTTATATGTAATATAAATTTGGTGTAATAGTTATATAGTATATTGTGTTAACATGATGTAGAGCTCTCTATTCAGAAGAGATCCAGTTGGTACTCAACAAATGGAGTCCTGGCTTATGCAAATGAACATTAATTTTGGCACTAAGTGCTGCACTATTGAAAGATTTGGTAAAGCATCAGTAATGTGTTCTGCAAGTCCTTTCTATCATCTGCTCTTTTAAAGGTGGCGCTAGAGTACATCCCATTTAACTGCATTTACTGCATATACTTTTGAGCTTAGAATATCTTGTTTCCTAGTAAAAATAAATAACCAATAGAGCATGTAAAATTACATGGTATTAAGCAGTATGGAAAAACAGTCGCGGTGTAAAATGAAAGGGGAGGTATTTTAAAGTTGTGTATTTAATATGTGGGAAAAGACTTTTGGCTTCCTTTTTGCTTTTCCAAATGTTTCACTAGTTGGATGCATAATAAGTAGTCCTGAATAAATCAGTATATCAGTCAAAGATGGTGTATTTTAAGTGAAGTTTCCAAACAGAATTTTTAATTTTACATCAGTTGAAAAACACAGCAGTCATGGAGAGAAGCAGGTAAATAAATTAAATATGCTTCATAGTCATGGAGTCATTTATATTTTAAAAGGGTTCATTAACAGCTTATCTACGAATTATTCTTCTTTGCACTTGCTTAGACTATGGTTACATGACTGTGCCTTCAATTTTGATAATTATGTTCTTGTTAATAAAGGTCCTTCAAAGTGAACTTCTGTGTATGCCAGGAAACACTGGCAAATTTTGTGGAGCTCTGTGTGTATAAAATATTCATATTTATATGCCATATGATTTCTTATGCTGTTGCCCTTTATGGAGCCTACTACTGGAGAAATGAAATATCTATTTCTTAATCGGTAGACAACTGATTGGTAGCCTTGAAAAAAGTGTTTGGTGCCATCCTTTGGAGTTAGAACAAAGCACTGCAAAATTCATCCAAATGCTGTGAGCATGATCTGGAAAGTTTAAAGTGGCTCTCAGGTTAGCATCTGCTACATGGCACCCCATTGTGTTGTTATTGAGCTTATAAGTGTATCATTTAAGGATCAAAAAAGAGTCTCTGACCTCTTGATTCAAGAAAATTATTTTCTTTTTCTGAATTTTTGTGTAAAGAAAACAGTAGAAAAATAAGTGGTCTCCACATCCTTAAATATATTTTTAGGAGTCCTGTTTTCAAGACAACCTTGAAAACTTTCAGGGTTTCTTCCTATATTAACATAAGAAAGATTTCTTCTATTTGAGTTAGGATTTTCGATGTCATCAGTCCCCCATCTTTTTGTTTTGTTTTGTTTTGTTTTCTACTCCCTCCCTGCTCTTTCTCTGTCTTTCTCTCTCTTTTAAATGTTTTTTGGGGGGATAAGTGCGTGGCATTCTGTATTGAGAATTCATTTCTCTGTTGAACGTCCTTGGCTCTTTTCTATGCAACAGTGATCTTTGACTGCTTCTTTTAATATATACAGAATTCTCCCCTAAATGGCAGCACTATGCTGTTCAGCAACACTGGGCAAAATCTCCGTCTGCATATGAAATCACTTCATTTCTCTTAAGATTGATGTTGCCTTGCAAGTTGCCAGACTGGAACGCTGTAGCAGTCATCTTGAAAATCTTAACATTTTTCAAACAAGCCTTACTGCTAAAATTCCATTTTAAATTTAAAGAACCATTTTAAATAAAGCAGTGATGTATATGACCATTTTTAGCCTGTCCTTAGTAAGACTGGATAATTTTCAAGTATGTATGTTTTCACAGCATTGGGATACATATAATGGAAAAAAATCCTTAAATATATGGACAAAGCATAAGTATAAATATACTGACAATGCGTGTATGAAATTTGTGACAAAGGTAATTGTCCTGCTTTATAGTACCAAGTGTTTAAAAAAAAAAAAAAGGTAAAATAAGTATACCATTATTAAGCATGTTCTGTGACTGCAGCCAGTGCCTTGCAGAGCTACTTAAGTCCTTTTATTTTTCTAGGCAAAAAATCAAGCAAGACAAGGAATAAAAGAAGTGAAGAATAAGTTAAAACACAGGGTATGTAGTACACTTTTTACATTTTTACGTTGATTCTTATATCAGTTTGAAGCTTATACTTTACAAATCACATGAGATTTGTGTTTTTAATGACTTTTGAAATATACTTAGCCCTTTGTTCAACAATACATTTTTCATAACGAGCCCTCTGGCAACTATCTGTCATTCTATGCATCCAATGAATAATCTCTTTATTGTTTGCATATTTTATCACAGAACAACAGAGGTCTTCAAAGATACATTAACAGAATGTATGTTTTCATAAAGTTGATCGCTTTGATACCACAATCGAAGCCTTAAGATGAGGATTTATGATGGGAGAGTCTTGCAGTACAGTCTGTTTCGGAAGGTGTAGTTGTCTGTTTTGGTTTCATAAGACATGGACAATGGCAATGTTTAAAAATAAAGAAGCACTTTTATTTTGTACAGGCAACACTGCAGAAATATCAGAAAAGATGTTTCAGGCTATTTGCAGCTGCTTTTCCAATTGAAAAATTTGTTTCCACTTAAGATTTTTCTTTAGGAAAAAGAACCAGTTTTTAGATCAATTCTATGCTATTTTAAGAAAACTTCCAAAAATATTTTCTACATGTTTGAACAATTCATCTTTTAAATGACAATGTTGATAATTCAGCTTCTTGAAAAGCTGAATTTGATTTTCTTGCTACAGATGGTATTTTCATGACAGTAATAGATTGTGGCAAGATAATTTTGAATACATTCTGCATGCATAATATGGAGGGTACGTTTGCAGATAATGATTATAAATAAAGGAATTTAAATCTGTTTTGTTGCGTAGGAGAGTGAGGAGGAATATGGAACTTGCAGTGCTGGTGCAGTACAGACTGCTCCTGTCTACACATTGCATTATGAGAAAAGAGCAAACTCGGAAAAGCGAAGACTGGCACAGGTAAGACACCTGAAACTTCTGTTCTTGCTTACTTACATATGAGGAAATTTTTTTTCCCGCTTACAGCAATGAATCAGTGAATCTGTCTAAGGTTTGTTTTACTCTCTGTTTGGATAAGGAGGTTTAAAGCTGTGTTTATAGAAATACTGTTAAACTGCTTGAAAAATGCTATTTGTGTTTCATTCCTTTTGAGAGGGGAAGAAACAGAAGATTTATATGTGTGAATTTGCGATTTAATTCTTAAATATTGGTTTTTATAAAGGCTTCTCACAGCGAATGCATCCTAGTCTATTCACAGATCTGTGCTAAGCTGTCTTTTTTAGTTTCTTCAAGTGGGGAATTAATTTTGTATTTCACATAAACTGATTTGGCAGTTGTGTGGCCTTTAACCTTGCTCAGATTTTATGAGTAATTATTTTATTAATAAGTCAGCTAGTTAATACGGTGCCAGTCTCTTGTCCTTTTGTTCTCTAATCCTTTCTGGTCTTGATTTGAAGTAACAGGTGTAATGTCTCAACTTTGGCAGTGTTTTAATGTCTTTGGATTAATTTTGACACTGTTATTCCAAAGTTATCAATAAAATAGTTTTTGTAACACTTTTTCTCTGCCAATAAATCCCTGCATATGTACGTATTTTAATGTATAGATATATATTTTTACATTATATTGTTATTGCATGTTTTAGTACATGTAATGAATGTTTCAGTATGGATTTTTAACATGTATATCTTCCTCATATGAGAATTAAGTACAATAATTGTCTAGCTGATTTAACAACATTTGGGTTTTTGCTTTAGATACTATAGTGATAAAAATACTGATCATCTGTTTCATTATTTTGATTTTGAATTAGTTTTTGTCTGTAATAAATACGAAGTTTTCGAAATTAACCGTAGAACTGATGCAATTGTTGCTAAATGATGTTTAAATTGTACATTAGTATTAAGTCATTATTTTTAGTAGGATTATAAATAATACAAACACTCTCTGCTTTAATTATTTAGGCAGGTTTTACTTCGTAAATGTTTTTGTGATCTTTGAAAGCCAGTGTTAAAGTTTTAAACTATGTGCCATCGGTATATTTTTGTATACAGGCAGCTGTGATGCCTACATTCTTTCAGGAATGTATTTACAGTAGATTGTTTTCACTAATTATCTGAAGAGAAGATGCACAATTCTAAATGTGTGAATGTAGAGCTCTACAGTTAATAACATGAATGGTTCTTAAAATAATTGTTTCTAAAAATCACTGATATTTTAATATAAAGCAACTTCCCCTGCCCACCCCTCCAAAAAAAAAACCCACCTGATTTGAGAATGTGAAGTACTAAAAAGCTTTTAATGGACCACCATCCACAGCTCAGTGTAGGTGAATCTGCAATTGTATGTATGTGTGTAAATATGTAACGCAAGCATTCCCTTGTAGTCAGTGAATTTTTATAGGCTTCTTTTTTTAAAGAAGTCTGCAGTAATTCACTGATACCTTAGTGCTTCCTTCTGTTGTGTACAGGAATCTAAGGATAGAAAGGAATATAGTTTACCTTGGTACAAGTAAATGTTTCCTTTGAAGGCCTGTGTTTGGGCAGAACAATTTAACTTCTATATGTTTTTGTGTTCGAGCAGCTGTATACTGCTAACTCCTTTAATATCATTGCTGTCTTTTTGTTTTGAAAAACAAGACAGAAGGAGTACATATCCATAGTTTGTTTGCATATATATACACACACACATGATTTTGTACATACATGTATAGTGTTTATTTACTAGTGAAGCTTGTAACTAAGAACCCACAATTTTGCCCTTCTGCAAACCAAAGGTCTTGTGTCTTCTCCTAAGCTCTTGTCCCAAATGTCACCTGAGTCCAGTGGGCAGGAAGGCAAATCATGATTGCCTCCTAAGAACTCCACTCTCACACAGTTTTCCTTCACCTCTCTCTCATGCTGTTCCCACTTTTCACTCCTCCCCAAAAGCAAACAAGTCAAAATATTTCTGAAAAACAGTAGTCTACCATTGCTAATCTTGTTTTTATTTTTTGCTCTTGGTAAGTGTTAAACTAAGATAATATAAATGCAAGTTCTGTAGAAATAAGTAGTGATTTTCAACCTTACATCCCAATAAAAAAATATATATGTATTCACAAGTGCACGTGTATGAGAGAGACTGATCTAGTACTGAACCTGCCATTTAAAATAAGGATATTTCACAGATTGCTATTGTTGTCAGGTTTAATCCTTTTTTCTGTTAGTCTTTATTCTGCAAATGAGCCTCTCCACCCATATTTCTAAAATGGTGCCCTTGAGTGTCTGTAACTGTGTAAGGATAGCACAAGCGTGCAGTTCATGCGCTTTGATGTATGTTTAAAGAAAGAGCCAGATATTGATTAAGTTGCTATGACAGTGTATTTGAATATCTCCCCAAAACCTAAAAAAAACAACAAACAAAAGAGATGTTTCTTTTAATAGTCATCTTGCTTCCAAACAAGAAACACTTCTGCATTTTATTACCCTCTCTTCCATACTGAAACATTTAGAAACTTGTAAATATAAAGAATTTGGTGTTACGTTTTATGTCATGTTAGGTGTGTGCACTGAGCTTTTCATTCTCCACGTCTTGGAAACAGTTACACATAAATACTAACTAATAGTTACCTGAGATGCTATAAAACATTTATTTTGAAACATTATGTATGATACAAAAGTTTTCTTCACTCTATAAAGATCATTTTAATAATTGGTTCATAACTGGATTTGGGGGTCTGGGTGGATGTTTCCTTTACAATAGGAAGTGAATGTGCTTTTACCTCAACAAATAGCAGTTTGTATGTGGGTCTGCTAATTAGTACGGTTATTTCCTGTTTTGTTGATGAGGCTTTAATAAATGTCAAGGGTACAGCCATGAAGATCTCCCAATTAGGCTTTGCGTTTGTAAAACCCAACCCCTTTGCTTTTGTGTGAAGATGACAGTTCCAACTGCAGCCTCAGCCTAACAGGGCTCAAGGGAAAGGATACTTCTCTGGTTTTATTGAAAACAAGGCCAGTTTGGCCCAGGGAGAATACCGGCACTGGGCACAGTGCAGAGCCATTTTTAACAATGAATATTTGCTAAGCTTTATCACTGCTGTCATAGTGGTTTTATTATTTTTTTTTTCCTGATTGGCATTAGACTTAAAAAATTAACAACAACTCAATAAGAAATATAGCATATAAAATAACTGTCAAAAACTAATCAGAGGATAAATAATTGTGTTATTGCAAACTGTAGTGATCAGCTTGCTGTCCTATAATTTGCATTTTGAAAATCTTTCCTAAAAAGCAAAATAACAGGAGTGCACTCATATTTGCCTGTGTGCACACGCGTGCGCACACACACAATTAATCTTTGCTCAAGATGAATTGTTCTATCTCTGTAACATTAATTTGAGGTTACTCTTGCTTAGGTTAGCTGTTCTAGGCTTTTTATACATGTGTGAGCTTAACTATATTGCAAGTCAACATTAACAGATGGATTGCCTTAAGCAAGGGAAAACCACAACAACAAAATCGAGTGAAAGTGGAGGATTGAAGCTTTTTATTGTTAAGCCTTATTAAAACCTTGGCATGTGCACTGCTGTTAACTGTTTCATGCCTAGATCTAATAATATGTCTCTGGTATGTTTTATCTCCTATGTTAATTGGGTATGCAGAAGATAGAAGAAATTACCAGCTAAATTTTTTGAAAGAGAAATGAATGCAAACATGAGATTGCTTCAACTCTTTTTGCGGTATCTTGCCAACCATGCTGCTGGGTTCCTTTAACAATTGATGAGGAGGGCACAGCAGCGCATGTATTAGACTACTGTGCATTCAGCTTTTGCATAATCTATTTTAATTCTGTTCCATTATACTCTCCCAGGTAATACAGATTTCTGCTTAGACAGGGGCCTAAATGCAGTGAGAGCTCTGTAAAATTGTTCCAAGTTAAAATATAATTAATTAGAAAGCATGTTTGTGATGAGCCTGGATAGAATGCCGGGTAGATCTGTTTGGTTTCATGAATATGATCTTTGTAATTTTACTGTTCTATCACGTGAGAAGGTGGCTTATTAAAAATAAAGTATTTCAGGATGTCAATTGTCCTAATGTATTTAGTGGCGAATAAAACTTTCTTGGAGATTTGCAGAATACCAAATCAGAACCACCAGTTCACTTTGTAATTAGTAAGTTAGCAATGCCCCCTTGTCTCACAGGAAATGTATGAAATACCTGCAACTTTAGGCATGCGCTACCTTGCAGCTGTAATGGAAACAGGCATTTGGATTCTAAGTGTGGGTTTACCAGGAATCCCTGTCTGTCAGCACTACTTCAGGTGTTTGTATATTGAAGAAACCAAATCAACTACTTCCTATGACTTTGAGGTTCTAAATATAGTGTCTAAGAAAGTTTTAAAAACACTTTTCCATAAGGTAATGAAAGCCAATTTAGATTGAAAATTTTTCTTGATATCCCTGAGCAGAATTACCATTTTTACTTCTTTTTCAAATGCCTACAGCAAATATAGCTTTTTAACACTTTTGTTGAAGTATATCCTAATAACAAGACAATATGTAATTCAGCTTGCAGTAGGTATACTTGGCTTCTGTTCAACAAAGATAGCAAGTGTCAGACAGGAGAATGTGTTCAGAATAACCTTCGGGAGTGCCCCATTTATCAATACCCTTACAATGGCCAGTAAAATAAATTACATAATCATTAGCTGCAAAGGGCTTCCAGTAACTGATTACCCTTCTAACCTGAAAAAGGTGGCAAGAGTGGACCATTCTGATTTTTTTTTAATCTGGGAACATAAAAGAGGAGAGGGAAAGGTTGTGGTAATGCAGTGTTGAATATACCTATTCTGTGTAAGGTGGCTGAATGCCTTTAGGAAAAAATAGAAAAAAAAAATGCCGCAGACAACCCTACAATAATTTCAGAAACATAAAAGCTCTGATTAAGGGCATTTAGATGTATTTGCATTCAGATAATGTGCTTGGGATCACATGTATGACTAGCATGCACAGATAACATTGGTTATATAGCTGGATGTATTTTCTAATCTCATTAACTAAAATATTACAAATTGACAGATGTCAAACAATACATGCTAGTGTTTAATGTAAATCACGTTTTGTTTCTGTAAAATATAATTTTGAAATAAGTGAAATAAGCTTCGGTTTATTCCTAAATTCTGTTTCTTTAGCCAATGCAGTGTAATTTGGAAATATTTTAGATATCATTAGCTTCCTTTAATTTGGAGAAAAATCTCTTGTCTTGGTGTATCAAGTATGATCTCTTCATTCTGCAAAACAGTCAGAGTTCCTTTTAATTAAATATGAAAAAGCTAGGCAGCAGAAATTCAAATTGTAGATTACGAGAGTGCCCTCTCGTGGCTCTGATGCCTTTCTGAAGTAGTACACACATGAATCCTTTGCCTGGTATAATCCTTGTTTTTTAAAGCACAGGACCTCTTAGAAATCAATTGGTGCTTCCTTTATTGTTTTTTTTTTTAACTGAAGCATTTTCTTGATTTTGTGCATCTTAAACATTTAGATGCTTTCATGTATCATACATAATTTTATTTTCAGCAATATACTCTAACAAGTGTACATATAGGTATGTACACATACACATATATGTTTGTATATATACATATAATTACAAGATTGCTCAAACCTCCCTCCCACAAGAACACAGTACATACTGTCTCTAAATAGTGACAGCGACTGATTTGAGTTTGTTCAGTGAACATACTAAAAGAAAAAAGAAGAGATATAATTTATGAACCCTTTTAATTATTATTTCTGTATTTTTATTAGTGTGAGTTCTTTTTCTTCTCTGCCTTGATCTCTTCTCACTGTGGTTTTAATTTAAGAATTGTAGCAAGTCTTCACAGCAGAGTTGTGTCATTCATTCTGCACCCATAAGCCAGTATAAACCTTGTGGCTGCCTGTTCTTCTTTGAGTTTTGCAGTAACATCACTTGAGAAATCTCTCCAGTTATTACCATGTTTCCAATTAAAAAAAATAATTAGTAAATTAGGGTAATGGTCAGGAAATGACTCTAGAATTTTTGGTCAACCCTTTGCCATTTAGTGGGACACGTTTTATTTTAGGACAGAATCATCAGCACATCTACCTCACTTATACTACTGAGAGACACTCTTACACAAGCAGAAAGTTTGCAGATGCCTTTTCTGGCTATGGTTACCTATTTTAGTTTTTAACAAAGGGAAAGGCAGCTTTTCCCAGGGCCTTTCTTTTCCAAGCAAATTAATGATACTGGTATCTCTACCAAAGTTTCTCTTTGCGAAAATGCTATTTTACCAAGTACTGTCAAAGCTGGATGAACCTTTCTGATCTTAATAGTTAGTTGAAATAACTGAATTATTTTTTTCATCAGGAGAATTTGACATCTCAATGTAATGATGGCATCTTCTGTTTTCATTTGCTGTGTATATTCCATCTTCCATTGGTTGCGTTTTGGTGCCACGTAGCCAAAGCAGGAAGACTGAAGAACATCAGCCAATAGCTGGGACCTGTGTCCCAACTTCTTTGTTGCTTTTGCCTTTTGGTCTGAAAGTTTGGAGAGCACAAGCTTATGTCTAAAACTTAAGCTCTAGCACTGTATGTTCCGTAACCTTTTCTTTCTTTTCCTAATCCTCTACATAAGAGTGAAAAAAGTGAACAAGTTCAATTAAAGAACAAAGTTTGGCTGGGGGCAAGAGGAAGAAGTGGAAGAAACAGGAAAAGCCTTTCCTGCAGGGATCTCAGCATCTCCGAATGTGAAAGCCCAGATTCAGCTCATCTAATTTTAGACACTACTGGGATGCTGGTCTCTTTTGGCAGAAATTGGAGAGAGAGAGTGAGTGTGTGTGTGAGCGACCATGCCAAAAGGCAGTTTAGCCCACCTGGAAACCAGATTACATCCTGATGATTCCTCTCTCCTGCTGTTTATTTTCTAATTTAGGCACTAAAGTATGTGAAATTAGTGAAGGGAATCCAAATCCAAGTGCCATCAATGTTTCTCAGCACCTTGTAGAGAAAGACCCTCTTTGTTGAGCAGAAGACTCCTACTGACATCAGACAAGTAGGGGCTCCTCCTTGCCAACTAATTCTTATGGTTGAGAGCCTCAAACAGAAATATGATTGGATTCAGTATTTCTAAGGCACAATCTTAGTGATTAGTCCGTCTGTTTTCATGCTTCATACAGAGACCTTTTCACTGTCTGGAGATTTGATGGACAGAATTCAATGCTGCTTAGGTTTTATCTGTCTTAAGTTCTGTGTCCTTTGCTGTTTCCCATCAAATCTTGAAGTGTAGAGGTACATGGTGATTGTGTTTAGGATCACACCCACATCATACGTTGTAATTTTAGTGGTTTTGGTAAGTTTTCCTTTGAAAAAGTCACACATGATCTGCAAACAGCACTTCCAGCAGTGATTTTACCATGTGATGTGTAAGGATGTGATGCACATTTTAACTGGAAGATCAATTTAAGTAGTAATCTCTGTTTTGCCTGCTTAGGAATTGTATCAAACAGGTAGCATGTTCCAGCCAGGCAAACGGGGTTCACAGCTGCTCTTTTTCCCTGAAGGCACACACTGTGTGCCTGAGTTACTTCCAGATCTCTTTTCTTTTACCTCAAAAACATGTTCCCTTTTCTGACTTTGTGCATATGCATAACTGATTAGCTTTTCTTTTGTCATACATGCACCCTTATCTTCTTGCTCCTCTCTTACTGTGAGCCTCTCAACCCTTCGTTTTGTTATTTCCCTTCCCTCTAATCATTGAGTAAGCCGAGGGCATTAATGACCGTCAAAAAGGGAAAATAAGTGATATTTTTCTTAGTTTTTGTAACTGAAAATTCTGCCTGGTGAATCTGTTTCTTAACATCATCCACCCCGCAAAAAATTCCAAAAGAATACTTGTTTGTAAAAGATCTGCTTCCTTTTGTTGTTAGAAATAGCACTGAAAATTTCCATGTCCCGTTTTAAAAGACTAACACTTCTGCTTGTTGCCAATTAAAGTGAGGCCAGGCTGCCCTCAGATGGAGCACACTTTGCAGCTAGGAGGATGCGTGGCATGGTGCCACAGTGTGTCAGCTGAAAATGGCTGGTTTTGCTAAGAAGAGCCTCTGTGCCACTGAGAAGCCAGCGAGATCTGGCTATTTGGAGGTGATGCTTGACTGCGGGCAGCATGGGGTCTTGGCCTGACTTGGAAGGACAGGAGATAGTGCAGGGTTCATGAGGCAAAAATGGTCTGTGAGTCTTCAGGGAAAATGGAAGTTTATTTGCTGTTTTGGAGAAAATCGTTACTGTTTCTGAAAAATATTTGCAGAAGCATTATTAATCCTTAAAAATTGAAAGCAGTGACAAAATTTTCAGATATTATCTGTGTTCAGGAATATAGCATGCATAAAAGGTAGGAAGCTTCTTAATTTTTCACCGCAGTAATTCAGAGCATAAATAATTGTAATGTGCTATCCGTGACCAAATATCACAAAAAAGTTCATCATACTTACTTAAAATAAATGCTACCTCAGCATGGATATCGATGTTTCTTTTAACTTTACAGAAGTTAGTGGAGGTGCCTGTTGCATTACAGCTTGCTTGTCATTTCAGAGTACTCTGTCCCTCCTACAGATTTATTTGTTACGTAGATTTATAAAATCTACATATTTCTAGTTGTCTATGTCTTAACAGATTTTCGGAGATTTCCTGCTCTTGCAGGGTCTTTATTGTCACAGAAAAAAAGATTTCTTTCTGTCAGTGGGTACCTACTTTTTTGTGAATCTCTATTCCCCTATCACTTTAATTAATAAGAGCTCAGAACTGATGACACTTCTGTCTCATAGAATACAGCTGTGAATGTTTCCAAACATCTCATGTTCTTTCAAAAGCATAATCTACACATCTGAACTTTTTAAAGCAAGGGGTTTATTTAACATTAGTAGTTTTTAAAATATCCATGTGTCCTGTGTTATAATAAAACTAATTTTTAAAAAAATTTAGAGCAAATATGGCATCTTAGATAGGATGTGACTTTATCTCCAGGATAATTTTCCTGATATCAGAGCATTATTTTTGTGAGGTATCATTACCTTCTGTGTTACCTTCTGTAAGTAAAACCACAACTAATTTTTTGAAGGAGTTGTTTCTAGAAATTAATCTAGAATTCTTGCTTGGATCTATCCTGTTCTGGTGTCCATGAAGCTATTTGGAATCCCTAGCACTACTTTAAGAATGTGGTTCATTGCACCATGTCCCAGAAAAAGAAGGACTTCGAAGAAGAGAAAGTGTACAAACTGTATGGCTTTTTTTTACCTCTCCTCTTTCCTTCTTCCCTCATTAGTCTCAGCACTTCTGGAGTGTAATGTGTAATACTTTCTTGTGACTGTATTATCATAGAATCACCAGGTTGGAAAAGACCTCTTGGATTATCGAGTCCAACCATTGCTATCTGCCACTAAACCATGTCCCTGAGCGCCTTGTCTACACTTCTTTTAAATACCTCCAGGGATGGTGACTCAACCACCTCCCTGGGCAGCCTGTTCCAGTGCCCAATGACACTTTCCGTGCAAAATATTTTTCTGATGTCAAGCCTGGACTTCCTCTAGCAGAGCTTGAGGCCATTCCCTCTCGTCCTGTCCCCTGTCACTTGGGAGAAGAGCCCAGCACCCTCCTCTCCACAACCTCCTTTTAGGTAGTCATGGAGACCAATGAGGTCTCCCCTCAGCCTCCTCTTCTCCAGGCTAAATAACCCGAGTTCCCTCAGCTGCTCCTCTTAAGCCCCTTCACCAGCTTCATTGCTCTTCTCTGGACTCACTCCAGAGCCTCAACATCCTTCTTGTGGTGAGGGGCCCAGAACTGAACACAGTGCTCGAGGTGCGGTCTCACCAGTGCCGAGTACAGGGGGAGAATAACCTCCCTGGACCTGCTGGCCACGCTCTTTCTGATACAAGCCAGGATGCCATTGGCCTTCTCAGCCACCTGGGCCACTGCTGGCTCATGTTCAGTCACTGTCAACCAACACTCCCCGGTCCCTCTCCTCCTGGCAGCTTTCTAGCCAGGCTTCTCCTAGTCTGTAGCTCTGCTTAGGGTTGTTGTGCCCCAAATGCAGGACCCGGCATTTGACCTTGTTAAACCTCATGCCATTGGTCTCAGCTCATCTCAGCCCTTATCCCTTGCTTTAGATCTCAGTCTTTAACTGGAAAGGAATGTGCTAAATGATAAAGTTTCATTGCAAGATCTTTTGCTTCCCTACTAGAGGTGAAGCCATAATTACGTCTGTGATTCGGTTGTAGAGGAGGATAGGTAAAATAAAATACTGAATTATGAATAATAATGGACCTGTATGTACTTTGCTTTCTCATGCTGAATGAATAATCTTTAATTTTTTAAGAAAAATGAAACAATACTTCATAGATTTAAGCTACAGTGGATATTTTTCTTCTCTTGAAATTTTATACTTCTTGATATATTGAGTAGCTGGTTAGTATAAAATTACATATATGCTGTCATTTATCAAAAGTTTATTTGTTTCTCACTTTGAGGACAATTAGCAGCAGCAACCTTGTTAAACTTCCTGTCTTAGTATCGATCAGCATGTACTTACTGCAGAAAGTTGTGCTTCTGAAAGGTCTAGCATTAAATAAAAAGCTGACATTTTAGAGATTGACTTTCATGCCCAATCAAGAATGTAACCATCTTACACTGAAATCGTTTAGCATTCACGTATTTTGTCTACATTTTCATGCTAAAGTAGTACATTTTGTGAGGCTATCAGCAAGCAGCAGAGAACAAGATGAGAGTTGGTTTCTTGGGGTACAGTGTGCCTGAATATTCAACGTATTTGAAGTAGCAAAAGCTGAATCCCTGTTCACATTTTGATATGAAGTACATACATTGAATAATACTTATTATCTAAGAAGAACTAGTTGGAAAAAGCAAAATAATCAGGTACACTTTTTTTTGTTGCTTTATTTTATAGAAAAAAATACCATGACAGCAGTCTATTAAGGCTTTATAAAGTTCTAGTGCAGCAAGAAAGGGGTGTTACCATAGCATTTCTTGTGGTAATAAATTTAAATGGTCTGGTTGTTATTAGAATGCTGATCAGGAAGGAAACAGAAGTCTGTCCTTTTTTCATAAAAAGGTATAAAAAAGGTTACACACTTCAAAATGCAGAAAAGACAGAAATTAAAAGCTTAAATAACTGCAAACAGCAGGATACGTCAGTAATGGAAGGACTCCTTAAATGACTTTGACAGCTTTTGCAGGTGCTCATGCTATGTCACTTGCCTAGTGGAGCACTGAAAAAGATTTATGGTTCTCCTTTTGGAATTTATTACGAGTTTGTTTCTTTCTTTTTCTTTCTTTGCAAAGTAGTCTGGACATACCCCTCCCTTGCTATTGTTTTTATTACAGCTCCTAGAGGAAAGTCACCTATTCACAGACACGTGTTCCTTGGCTCACTCACAGAGCTGTAAACTCTGAGGAATGTTTACAGCCAGATATTTTCCTTTCTTCCCCTTTTGCTTTTTCTTTTTTGTATGTAAACCCCATTTTATTTGGTTTAGTTCTTGAAAGTCTTCCTGTATAATTTTATATCCCTAGACATTTAAATTGGTAACAAAAATATTTTTTCAAAGAGAGAGTCTGACCATCAGGAACTAGAACGTTTTGTTTGTTGTTTTTTTTCCTTAGGTTTATCAACATATGCTCTGTTATATTCCTTTATATGATGTTATTCTTGCTTTCACTAACACACTTGCATGATATTATTTGTAGAGGCTCTGAGGTGCCACTTGTATGCCTGTGGTGTTTGCTGATTCTAATTAATTTTGATTGGCTCCCGTTTCTCAAAGACACAAGATTTCTCTTCTTTATTCCTTTTTTCTCTTTTTTCTTTTAAAATTTTCTTTTAATTTATTCTTTAAACTCAATAATCTTTGAAATATTACTTATTATTTCAAAAATAAGTGAATGTTATCTTAGGGGATTTTATTCCATTGATAGTTAATCCATCTACAGATGAACAAGTATTAGGTTCAGTTTTGTTTTCTGCAGTTTCTCAGTATTTTTAAAGAATCTTCTTCATTGCAAAATCTTCTCCTTATGTTCATGGAAGTAAATGTAATGGCAGTATTTAATTTTTATGCAAATTATGAGAAAGTGAGACAGAGAGGGTTTTGCCCTTCAAAAGTCAGTTCCAGGTTTAGAGATTTAATTGCAATGAATGTCATGTCAGAATTTTCTTGGGTAAATAGTGAATGAACCAGTGTTACTGAAACAAAGAATTTTAATTGTCCCAACTTTTAAACTGAAAGCGATGACTGTAGTTGTTGAAGTAGTCTGTAAGATAGCCAGTTAACAATATTATTTAAGACAAGAGAGGTAAACCTCCCTTTCTTTACAAGTGGGGATTACACTTCTGACAGGAATTGCACAGCTCACAGAACTGAGAAAGAGTTAGAAGTTCGGTGGCTCCTTTCTCTGCGTTCCATCCTGTAACTTTCACTCAGTATGAAGCCTAGTTTGGGTTTTTTCATAGGTTTTAATACTCTATTAATTCTTTCATTTTCTAGCCACTGTTAGTTGGCTTAATACATTAAGAACCATATGTTTCCTCTTTGTGGATGAAGAACTATGTAAAGTGTTGTTAATTAAATCCTCTTTTGTTGAACAAGGACAAACTTGTCAGTCTATAAGGAGTAAACATAGACATGTTCCTGACAATAATGGGGAGACAAAAAGTTACAGAGAGTGTCCTGATGCTTGTAGAACACTGACAAAATCTGTAATGGATAGTAAAATCCTCACAAGCTCCTTATAATCTGAAATTAAGACCATATTTCTTCCCCATCATGGTCATGTTTCAGGTTTAGGCATTTGATGAAGTGCATGATGAGAGATGGGCAGTGGCAATTCTTTTTACTTGTATATGATTGCATATACAAGTAACTTTCTTTAAAGTTAGCTAACACTGTTTTCCCTTTGCACAAATTCTATCCATGTCTTTAAATTGTGGTCAGTTTTCCAAGGTTCAGAATCTCTTTGGTAGATTGATTGCCTGTTAAGCTGGTCTTTTCAGGTTTTTGATACAAAAGAAGTGTAAGAGATGCACAGAGCTTAAGACAGTCATTGTGAAGCACAAGTGACTAAATTTCCTGACTTGAGTGTTCTGCTAAAGATAGAGACTTTTTCAGGCATTGTAGAAATCTTTAGCTTAGTTCTTGTTAAATAATAATGTGGTATAACAGGTTAGTGAGTACTCATCATGATAGAGCCTCATTTCAGAGCACACCAGCCACTCTGCACAAGCTCCGCAAGGGATGCTCTGAGTATACAGTAACCTTGAGTAATTGTAATTTACAGTAAATTATCCTGCACAAAGGCATTTTCCATGCAGTTTTTGAGCTGGCATGCTTCTTACACTGCAATTCTGTTTATCATGCTAACATAAATATAGCTGTGTAAAGAGGTTCTTGACTTCTTTTTGTATTTGCTACGTCAAAAATCCATTTTTCTTCATGCTCAGTAGACCACATCAACCAAAACATGGCAAATATTTCTATTGGAAAGTAGTCAACCACAGTGCTTTTTATGATACATTTGCTAGAAAGGGCAAGAAGTAAACTTGAGTGATGCTTTTCCTCTAATACCCAGTCTTCTGTTAATCAAGGCTTTGCATAACTAATATGGCACTCCAGGCTGTGCATAAATAATAAGGCCCTCCCCAGGCCATGAAGAAAAATGGTTCTTTTGCTTTTTAATTGGTGAAGCTTGAGGACTTTGTGTCCTCGTATAGTGACCTTTAGAAGCTTGATCGATATGTGGTTTTCCTCATCAAGTGCTCAGGAAGCCTTAATGAGTAAGCTGGCATCTAGTCTCCAAACAAGTAATGCTGAAATACAAAAAGTAAACAAAAAAGTAATGTTAATTTTCTGTCCTTCAGACTCGTTTCAACCAGCATCTCAGTAACCAGGTTACTGTCTTGGATGGAGACAACGATGATGAAATGGAGAGAACGAGCAAGTAAGAAGCCTGTTTGGATGTGTTTGTATGTATGGGAGAAAGGGTAAATTGTGTTATTGAGCAAAGCTGAGTTCAAGTGACACATTTTTCTCCTGTCCAGGCCGCTAGATGAATGATTGATGATGCCAAGTAATTTAAGATTAAATCTGCTTTTGCAAAGAGGGGCAGTCTATTACATCTTTTCATTATTTGTAGTGCCTAGAAGAGCTTGACATAATCCTTGGTCTTCCCAAAATCAAGGTAAAAAAGTGAACTCTATACACAAAGAAGCAGTGAAGTAAGATTTTTCAAAATAGTGGGCAGTGACCTCAGCAAATGTATTCTTTAAGTTTTGTGTTGTGGTCATAACAATGGAAAAATTTATGAAGAGTCAGAAAGAATTATTGCCTGCTGAGTTTCATTTCAAGGTCTTCCTGTCTGTGAATTAAAGGAAAATTACAGGTTAAGGCTTAAGCTGCATTGAAGCATTCTCTGAATTCAGTAGACAATTTTTGATAATGAACATGGTATGAGCCATGAAGGACCCTGAAAGCAAAGTCAAGCAGCTTAAGCCATGACGTAGCAGGAAAGAGGAAGCTACTTAAGTGTTCAAATTCTAGCTAGACAAAGAGGGAAAGACTGCGATAATATGGGGGTCAGAAGTTAAGGGAATGAAATGAATGAAAAACAGGAGACAAAAGCACCAGTTCTGCTTGCAGATAGACAGTATTCCAGTAAATCTGGTCATACAACAGAAGAAAAGTTGGAGTACAGAAGTCTTGCTGCTAGAATAAAGTATGTGGCTAGGTCAGCTGGAGAGGTGTAGCAATACTGATGTGCAGACAAGGAAAAAGAGGAACCAGTTTTGGAATAACAGTAAAATTTGGAGAGAAGACTTGGGAAGTCATATCAAGGATGACTTGAAATAACAGTTATAGTGGCTGAGGAAGAGCCAGGAGATGGGAAAAACAGGTAGTGGTAACTACATCTCCATAGATATCATAGATCTATGTTTAAGAAAATTCTTGAGTAGAGGGAAATTCCGTGTTTATGTTACCTTTCAAAAGTCTTTGAATGCATTCTCCTGCTTACTTTCAGCAGTGGCTGCAATAAAGTGGCTTTTATGTTCCTATCTGATGGAAAAATTTTTTTTCAGGTTGTCATCGGAAGACAGTGAAGAAGCTTCTGCGTACTTTTATGATAGTGATGATTCTGGTGAAACTGGAATAACTCCTCAGCATCAAGGAGAAATGGACTTGCTTGGGGAGATTTTGGACACGCTGAGCACACACAGTTCAGATCAAGGAAAGCTCTCAGGAGCAAAGAGCTTGGATTTCTTTAGGTCAATGGATGACATTGATTACAAGACCGCGGTTAGTCTTCTGCTTTCGTTTGAAAAAAACTCTCCTTATAGTGGAATCCTTCACTTGTGGAATAAACCACATACAGCTCAGATAGTGCAACACAGTACACAGAACTGCTAATGTGTCCTCCTAGGTCTATGTAACAGTTCACTCAAACTGTCCACTGCATGGTGGTATTTCACCAGCAAAAATGGTTAAATGGTTACACCATTGTCCAGTTTACCAAGTCATCTTGGAACATTATTTTTCTCTTGGAACAGTAGCTGTTTTTAGAACTGTGAATAATATAATAATTTACTTGACCAAATAGTTTATCTTCAGCTGTTCAGTCTAGTATTCCCATAGGTGGCATTAGTCTTTTTTATACAGTGTGGAAGTTGTTTATTTCCATTTTCACCTTCCATCCCTGAACTAGTCATAGTGATATAGTGATGTTTCAGTCTTGATCAAGTCATGTTAGCATAGTACTCCAGAGCTTCCTAAGAAAGCTTCTTTCTTCTCTTACATGTAGAGTTGCACAGGACTTGTAGTCTAAACAGGCTACTTGCATACAACTTTAAAACCCACACCAGGTCACTGCTGTGATGTTAGCCAAAATAATGTTAGTGGATTTGAATTCCAGCTCATACCAGCTGTCCAATATTTGCTTTTGCTAAAAGGGATCCTACAGCAGAGGATTTGTTACTGGAACAGCAAATTCTGATGCAAATGTTTAAAGAGCTTGTTAAATTTTATATTATGAATGTCACACAGGGGTCACATAAATAAAATACCCATTTTTATTTCTCAAAAAAAAATTTAATATTGAAAGGTGGTATAATCAATTACTGAAGCAAAGAGGAAATGCCATCTGGTTTTAGTTTTAGTCCAGCTCCTTGTCATATTATGGGTACAAAACAGCAAAATGTGTCTTTGTTCATTGTCAAAACAGTGTGAGTAGAGACTGAATGGACAAGGGCAGCAGAAATCCTTCCCCTGTAAAAAATGGCGATCCTTAGGATAAGAGGTTTTGAGGAGGAAGTGTAAAAACACTTGATCTTAAATTGTTTCTGGGATTGTGATTTTGTAACACTGAACCCCAAAGGGGGTACATGATTTAGGAACACACAAAATGCATTACGGTATTTTTGTTTCAAAAGTGCCAGTGTAGAGATGTTTCTTGTGACATTAACTACAAACACATTCATTCTTTCAGAACAAGTCAAATGCACCAAGTGAGAGCAACCTTACCCTGCTGTGCAGCAGCACTAATGATCAAGCAGAATGGAACCTCGGTCAGGATGACAGTGTCCTCCATGGGAAGCAGCTCCCTCCATCGCCAAGGAGGCAAGTTTCTTCTGGTGGCCAGAGAGAATCTCTCTCAAGGCTGGAAGAAGAACGTAGTGACAATACCTTTATTGCTGACAAAATGGACACCACTGGTATGACATCCTTATCTCCAGTACTATCAAGTGTCCAGTTTTCTTCTCTAGAAAGTTTCAAAGCAGGCTATTGTTCCTATAAGGATGCAAAGCAGAATGCAACACTAAGCGATACCTCAGAAGATCATGTCCCAGGAAGTCCTGCTCAACATCCATCCATTCTGGTCCCTTGGGAGAAAGATAAGAAGAAAGGAAATGAAACTCCAGAAGAGGGTGGGCTTCTTCAAGAAGTGGTATCATTATGTAAACTGGGTTCTGCTTTTCACTATGGTTTAAATATTTCAAAGGATAGCTTATCTAGCAGTAGCGGTGGGAGTAAAACGTAAGAAAACTATGAGAAGAAAAAGACTGACTCCCATCAGAAATTAAAGGGAGAATACTCAGGACTCCATGTAACATGATAACCAAAAGATGAAAAAGGAATAAGAGATCTTCGATTATAAAAATAATTCTCTTCAGTTGAGCATGCATTTTCTGCCCCTGGGACATCTGCTTCTGTGTTTACGGAGTTCATTTGTTGGCTGTAGCTAGGTCTGCAAAATGGAACTAAATATGAATGCACTCTTAAATCAGGTACTAGTTTAGTCTGTGTTAAAAATACAGCAGCTGTATGGTGCTTCCTAGCATTTGCTTCCTCTAAGCAGCAGGAAAGGTATCACCTAACAGGTGACCCAATTTTGAAGGTACTTTATTAATCCCATTAAGCATGAAATGAACAAATCAATCTGCTTTCTTTGAAATGTACAAATGTTGATATCTGTAATGAATAATAATTGCCTTAATCTTTTGAGAAGAGGTTTAACTGTCTTAGAAGATGAATGCAAGTCTACAAAACAGCAATAATGTTTTTATATAGCAAGAATTTGCTTCAGCAAATGGGGAGGGAAGGAAACCTTTTTTATATTGAGGATTTTCCTGTGAATATAACTTGGAACTTATTCTGAACTAAAACTGTGGCCCTGTCTTCCAGACTTCGAAAAAGTAGTGCATGCTTTTCCCTCTTCTGTAAATGACAAGAAGTGCTGAATTATAATGTGACGTTTATTAACTTCTGTTTACAACTAAGACACTTTAAAGACTATTATCCAATTTCCCTAGGCAGATTATTTCACCTAAAAATTCTCAGAAAGAGAAGTAGAATTGATAGATTATTTTTTATTTTCTACATTTTAATAGTGTTTGAAAATCTATTTATGCCTCTTCTGAACTATTTTCTTTCCATTTTTTTGTAGCTACCTTTTTGAAGGTAGATTGAATTACTGTTACATAGAGGTCATATTTAGTTAAATTATTAGTCATGACTGAAAATTACTTGTAACACTAGAAAACTAAAATTACAGATGCAGCTTGAGACCAATTCTCATTTTAGCCAAGTTGAACAACCAAAAATCTCTTTCTATATTCAGCGAAAGAGGATTTATTTCCTTAGAACAAGCTTTTGTCCTCTTTCTGGCAGTGTTCCTGAGGAATATTTGGATATTTGAAGTCTGAAAATTCTTGCTGCCACATGAAGCAGCTCTTTCCTTTTTTAAATAATTATTATTATTATTTCATTTTCCTGTCCTTTTCTTTTTCCACTTCCTCACCTTACCATGCATGCATTGTCCTCACAGTAGCTTAGGACAGGAAAGACATGAAGTAAGTTTCAGCAGATTGGAATTGTTGACTTTGAACGATAATTGTGGTGCAGTTGGCAGAAGTAACACATTGGCATAAAATAAACTGTACCTGAGAAGAATGCTCTTCTGCTTTTCTAAACTCATGTCAGAAACCTTTTTTTTAACTTTCCTCTGTGGCATGAATAGTTAATCTCCATATAGGCTTGAATGAGCACGTTCATAAGGTCAACATTTGGATCAAATTGCACTTTCATATCTTAACAGTAGTTTGTAGCAAAATTTAGTGTCAGTTGCCACATTGAGATTTATGAATGAATTTTCCTTCTAGCTAACACAAGTGGAAAGGTTGATTTTGGCTGCTCTATTACAAGGCAGCTGACCTAAGAGAATGGATCCATATCATTACAGAGGTGATGTCTGATGCTTTACCAAAGAGTTGCAGTAAACCAAGACCTAGGTTTTGTTAAGGCGAGTTTCAGCTTCTTTCAGAACAGGAAGAGTTGGGCCACTACTTGTTGTTAAGGATAAACCTCAGTCAGTGCAGTAAAGGTAAAATGTGGTAAAATTGCAAATCTTACAGAAATATCTGTGTTTGATGAGAGCATGAACATTCCTGAGAACATCTGCAGTCTGCATAGCTGGTCAGTCTCAGTATTCGAGACTTAAAGTCTGTAGTCCAGAGGTCTACACTGCAAAGTATTTATCTGTCCTAACATGGTACATTGTGGAATTTTTTCAATAAGATAAAAATATTATTTGGCAAAATATTTTGCACTATTAAAAATCAGAAGTGTCATAAAAATTATTTAAAATTCTCACTGTAAACTTTCCAGGAGGGACAGACCAGGTAGCTCAGGTGCTCTATAGATGAAAAAGTTGCAAGGCAACCTCATGGAAACTTGTGTAGTGGTGGTATTAATGACTCTGTAGAGGATATTCTTCTCCCTTGCTGGTACTAAACATTTACTCAAATGTAGTGCTGCCAAGCATGTCTAAGAGAAGACAGCCAACATAGGGGGTTAGTTCTTGTAACTTTTCTCACTTGTTCTCATTCATATCCTTGCATTTTGTTGATAAGAATTTCAAGAATCAGCTTTTCTTGTCCTCTGACATGTTGTTTCTTATCATGGTTCTATGTAAAATGAGGTTTGGTTTTCTTCATTTATTAAAGATAATAAGCATTATTAATGTCTTAAGGAGAAAAATAGAAAAAAAAATGGAATATGGCTATTGTTACTTTCAAAACCATCAAACACGCAAGTCCAGGAATGCTGCCAGAAAATGGTTTTCAAAAATGCTTCTCTGACAGAATAAATCTTACTGGCTTTACATGAGAGTTAGGCACAGAACTCCTATTACCACATAGATTGCCTCATTCTTACCTTTGTGGGAAAAATACGGAAGCTGTGTGAGACTGCTAATACTCTTATAGTTATGATAAGGATCATGAAATTGGAAGTCTGATCATGGAATGTGTCAATATCAAGGCATTATAGTAATAATTCACCATTTCAGTGAGTGGAAATGCAGGCTGAGAGGAAGTAAACAGATGAACTAAGAGATGTAAGATAAAATGCAACTTAGAATTATTTTTATTCCAGTCAAAACGTCAGTTATTATACTTATGCCACATCATTCCTTTCCTATTTATAAAGCACATAGCGTGCTTTACATAGTTTGTCTTTTTGGGTTTTTTTTGTTTTCATCCTTGTGTAGGTTAAAAAATGACTCACTCTTATATCTGTGTTGAAGTTAACTGCAGGTACATTTTTAACTCTGTAATATTACAGAATATTTTCCATTTACTATCAGTGATCTTTTAAAAAGGCTGATATTTGTGCCTTATTTAAACAGAATTACCAATTACCAAATAGTTGAGTCCAAATTGATATTTCTGGTTCAACACTGTTGTTTGCTGTCCTTGTGATAATACAAAACTGTTTATTGGCTGCATATACAGTATTTTTATTACCACATTGGTTTCTATACTAGGATAAGTTGTTTTACAAGTTTTATAATTGTATGCATTTTATTTGTGGAAATCCTTCTAAAGTCTTTAAAAATCATCCACATTCATCACCAGCTACTGGTGAGAACTGAATTCTGCTTAGTCAGAGCTCTTGTGATCTTCAGAGGCATCTCTTTTCTTCAGCATCTCAAAAACCTTCCTATTTCCCCTTCTTAAGGGAGATACCAAGTTGTTTGATTAAGCTTTGTAATCTTTTGCTTAAACATAGGAACAAACATCTGATGCAGAAGGTCGAACTAGGACTTGAATTTAATATCTTCGAGTTTGTTTTGCGTAGATGTCTGCCTGAAATGAGCGGTATCACTCATCTGGTTTGGGAGGAGAAAAATAAGGGCAGTAGAAAGAGAAAGGGATTCCTGGGTTGTTCCAGTGGGGTGTGGTGACACAGAATCTGAGAGACCTCAGGAAGAATAATAACTGCGGAAATCCAGATTTCAGGATATTGTTTAATGTTCTAGCTCTGTTGTAGTGATTCCAACCCAGCTGTGTAGGCAAAAGTAATATTGCCTATGCAATTAACCCCCTATAGGATTTGCGGAACAAATAATATGTTGTCGCAGTCAAAGCCTTCCCATCCCTCTGTGTAGAGATGCAACATGTGAAAAACAGTGTAGCTATTCAGGGAAGGACTGTACTGCAGGTGCAAAGGCGATCCCTACCCACCCTCTATGCATGCAGAGGGCAGTCCACGTAGAATAGGCAGTGGTTTGCTCTTCCATCCCACATATTTGGGTGTCATGTAGCTCTGAAAAATAGTCTTGTTCTGAAGGAAAAATGTAGTTGTAGAAGTTGTTATAGAATGTGTTGAATGAACCCTTCATTGTCATTTAGCATTTCAGTGATGCTGCTGCTGTTGGGGTGGGGTCATCAGAAACCCACTGGCTGAAGTCCCCTCTCAGGCATTGTAACACAGACTTCAGCTGGAGTTTTAGACACATGCTGGGTACTCTTGAAAACCCCACCCAATCTATTAGAGGAGTGGCGTAGATCTCAAAAATCTGTTTTAAATGTCTTTTCAGGTTTTAGAATGAGCTAGATTACAACATTGTGTTCTTGTATGTGATGTAAAGTCTAGGCAAAAGAACAGTAAAGCCAGGTTTTAAAAATGGCTTCTGTTTCTCCACCT
This sequence comes from Clamator glandarius, assembly GCA_033459285.1. Lineage (NCBI taxonomy): Eukaryota > Metazoa > Chordata > Aves > Cuculiformes > Cuculidae > Clamator > Clamator glandarius. The sequence goes on from JAUNZM010000040.1 coordinate 468,045, forward strand.
ACAATCAGTCACATTCAGTCCTACCATCTTTCATTGGTGCAGCTGTCTAATGGAATAGTTAGGAATGTCTAAAATCTTTTCTCTATGCATGTAATTAATTGAAGAAACATTTCATGCGATAATCAAAGTGCCAGCGTGAGGCCCTTTTACAAATGTGCCCGCTGTGTAATGCTGACTGTGGTAACCTGTCTAGCAGAAAGGAGCCCAATAACCACTGACTTCCCTGACGCCACAGGGAGAGGTCAAAGGTGGGTTTTATTTTCAAGGGAGTTAACATCTTCTCTCTTTGGCACCAGGCCTTAATCCAGGTGTTGTGAGAATCCAGCCAGTGTATTCCTAACAGCCTGAAATTTCAGGCTCAACAAGTATGGCTAATAAAATTCCTTGAGGCAAGCAGCTTCCTTATTGCAAAGCTCTCAATGGCAAAGGGTGTTTGTTCCAATGATATCGTGGTGAATCTTTGGAGAATGAATGTAGAAATAAATGCACCAGCAAAACCAGTATGAATGGTGATGCAATGTGTCGTCAGTAACTTTTTTTGCTGCTAGTAGATATGTAGGTTTTTGCAAAGCATTGTTTACCTGTTAAAAGAATCTGGGCTGAATAGAATGTGTCCTCGTTTCCCCCCAGAGGTATGGACCACAGCTGATCTAGAATTCGTGATCCTCAGGGTGACTGAAAGTAAAGGAATGGAAAAGGGATTATGTGGTTTTTTGTGCAAAACCTTCCTTGATTTGCTTTGCAATGTGTGTATTAGAGTTTTCGTCAGTGGCCAATTGGAAGCAGTTGGTAGGTCTTTCCTGGAAGCTGCTAAACTTCTTTTATTTAGTAAAGTTGCCTGATGAGTCCACAGCCATCTTAATCAAGAGGCCATCCACCATCCGTGTACTTGGCAGGGCTGTTGCTGTTTTCTGCTGGATTAGAGTATGAAGCAGGTAACGCAGTTGGAAGTTACTCCAAGGTTTACTATAGTAAAGGGTACTCAAATTAACTTGTACTATTATTTAGGTCAATACTAACAACATCTGTATTTAGACTCCAGTAACAGTATTAGCATTTGAAAAATAAGTTGAATTCAAGTATGTTGACATTTGCCATGTTTCTGTGTGAATTGACATTCTGTTTCTGTTAAAAATAAGGGAGCTACTTGGTTGTTTGGGTGGGAAATGTGTTGACTTTGAAATCTTCAGTGAATTTTGTGCAATATTTCTCCTTGTTTCAAAGTAATTTAGTAGTGCACATCTGCTTTTCAGGCAGATCCTTGAAATGGTATTTTTCAAAAATGTGTAAAATTGCATGTAGCTTTGAAACATGGTTGTATGATAAAAACATGAAGAATATATTCTGATGTGGCAAATGTATATTTTCAATGACTGAGTATGATTATGGATGTCACATCCTATGGAAATGATAAGGCCTAAGTCAATGTTCCCATACCAGTAGTTCTAGGTAATTCTTAAAACTATAACCTGATTAAATTGAAGTAAGGTTGACTATTAAGATTTATGATGTTTAGTTTCTAATATGATAATTGTTTATCATTCATAAAAAGATGGGAGTTAAGCATTGCTTTTCAGTGCCACTATTGAAGTGAGAGTTCATGGTGATGACCTTATGTATTAAGAATTTAGTTTGTGACATCCCTAGTTATCATAAGTCATTACTTAAAATATCTACTAATGTTGCCAGTATCCTTTTTATTTTTTTGTAAATTAATTTTGTTGTATATTGATGTATATTTTGTTTTAACCTTTGATTTTCCCTTGAGAACTTCTTTGAATTAATATACTTGAATGAGGCAATAAAGCACTGTGGAAGAGCTAGTCTTGGTGCAACTCATGCACAAGCATATCACGTCTGTTATTTCATGATTTTTGAGGAGGAAAAGAAATTTGAAATGCTTATATGTTTAGCTGACAATTTGTTGGTTTAGATCTGTATCAGATACGATGAGAAATGCCTCAACACAGAACAAAACAGTGTTTCTAATTTTTTGTTTGAACACTTTTTTAGTGACCGTTCAAAACAGTTTCTGATAATATCCATGTTGTGAGCCTCTAACACTCACAGGAAAGGCATGAACCATGGGATGTTTTGAGGTTTTAATAATTTTAATAATTTTGAGATTTAAAAAAAAACCCCAAAAACAACAAAACCAACCAACCAGCACTGTCCTAACAGTTTTAAAGATTTAGTTAGTCACTGACCTTGGATAAAACCCAGAACCAAATCTAAGAATTTACTCTATGCCTTTGCACCCTCTGGACTACTGTTCAAAGTCATCTCAAGAAGTGTAATTCAGACCTTAGACTACTGTCAGTAGTGCACTGTATAGATACAGTAAATGAACTGTGATGTGTGGTGTGGTTTGGGTTTGTTTTTCTTTCCTTCCAAGTTTGTGGCGCCACTAGAAATTTTTTGTGAACTCCACATTACCATAAAGTGCCCAACATTGTATAAAATAAAAGTTAACAATACCAAAAAACCTGGGGTTGTGCAGGTTCTTGTTTGATGGGTTGATCTGAATAGTATTTTCGTGCTTAGCAGGCATATAGGTTAAAATAATAGAGTAATACTGTATTATATTGTTAAGTTTTCCTGTATTGAATCATCATTTCAATTAATCAAATACAGTGAAAGCTGAATGTGTTTTCTTACTGATTACTGTTTATACGGCGCAAAAGTTAAATGGTGATGTCCTTTGTAATTCCAAGAGTATTTTGCTGCCTTTAAAAAAATCTTAGCTAAGCATGCCTGTTTGTTAAACAGCTTCTTTTGCTCTGTAGATCTTCAAGTTCTTAACAAAAAAAGTACGTATAGTGTCTCATTTTGTAGATTAAGAAATTGAGATATAAAGGGAAAACTGCGTACAGAAGATAGCAGTAGTAAGAACACGTAGGTGCTATGGTTTGAACCAATAACAGTGGATATTAAAACAAAGTATATCTCCAAGTATTTTTGTACTGTTAAGCCAAGTTGGTCACTGGCATGCCCAGCTGCCTGCGTTCATTCCCCCTTCTTGCTGCTGGTGTGGAGAGGCTGACACAGAAAGAACCTCTTGGCTGCAGTACTGATTGGGAATGAAGACGGAGATATGGTTTGTTTATAGCTTAGCATGGCTAAATAGCATAGTAACACATCATGAATATGTTAGTAGGTATGGCTTTGCTTTTTAATAGAGTTGCTTTGCTGAGTCATTTTATGCAAGTGTTAAACTACAATTCAGGTAGGTTTTTTACATTAAATGGCTGTGCAGTACACTCTGATTCATGATTCATGCTTCTAAATTAAAAGCATTTTTATATCTTATGCAGACAGACCGTACATAGTGACTGTGGTTTCAGTATTGATAATCCACAACCGATGAAAATATTACAAATTATATTCCTACAAAACAACGAGAGTGTGTTTCTGACATTTACTATTGGACCCGTACTGGCTTATGGTAGCTGGCTGAGTAATACAAGCTGTGAAGACTGGTAGCACAAGGATCTTTACTGCCACATTAAGCCTAGCACGTCTTGCAGTTTCTTCATTGTGCCCATAGACAAGCCCATGTGTTTTCAGCTGTTAAAAAGATAGCTGTGACAATGACTTTCTTGTCATAGGTCCAGATTAGGAGCCAATGGAAGACGTTATAAAAATGTAAAAGCCTTTAATTTTTGCAGAAGGAACAGGAAAGTATGAAGACAATAGATTAATTCTTCCAGGCTAAGTTTTGCTGCTTTCCTTAGTTTGTTATCTCAGTGCACAGAGAGTGCGCTTGCAACTTGCTTTCAAAAGGATCAAAAAAAGAGGTAATAAGACAAGTTTAAGCTAAGTCAGCAGATTTTGCACAGATGGTACAGCCGGGATCTGTTCCTGTTGATACAACTATACCAAGTGTCTCAGAAATATTATTTCACAAGAGTTTGGTGCACCAGTCTCATGGTAGCACCCTGAGAATGAAAGTTGGCATGATATTGAGAGTCATGGCATTTGAGGGAAGAATGCAACTCAAAACAGCGTCTTGTTGGGGACTCATTTAGGAGAAGTCATAAATGCTCCTATTCATTAGTAGCTCCTCGCTTGGTAGTTCTTCAAAGGCAGCTGAGAGTATTGCTTTTGCAAGATACTTTGTATGGTGCAGCTTCAGCCATGCCTGAAATATGGACAAAGCACTTCATTCCCTTTCCAGAACTCACTGTATGTTACCCTCATGTTCACAAAGGAAAAATAACTTTATCAAATTCATGGATTTAGATTTTTATTTGATGTGACAAGCAATAACAACAAAAAACCTAAGCAATGCCTGAAGTGATAATCTGGGTTTGCTGGTATTCAGATAAAACAAAGTGGAGTCAGTCGGCAGATTTTCATCAGTCAGAAAAATCGCTAGCAGCTTCTTAAGCTTCACAACCCCAGAGGTTGTCAATCCTGTTACAAATTCTGTATGAAACATAAACAAGTACTACTAAAAGCGAAGTTTGGGAAACACATATGGAATATGCTGTGGGCCATGTATCATTTCCCGTCTGTGGCTGCCTACTTCACGGCAGGACCAGGAGGACCAGGCTCCCAATCTTTTCAGGTCTACTTCTTCCCTCAAATAATTGTGACTGAAACACGGGGAATAAACCAGCCACACTGAAAAAAGAAGCGTTCAATGTGGGCTACAAATAATCTATCAAATTTGGTTAAACCCTTTTCGGTTTAGATCTGTTATCTGATTTTCATTGTTAAGTCAGTATCATAGATGAGACACATCCATGTACTCTGTCATGTAGAGCTTACAGGAGACTCATTTGCCTACAGGAGTTTGTTTTTCATGAATAGCTCAACTGAAATATTTTCCAAGGGAGTATTTTATCCTGCTGTAAAATCCCTTCAACTGATTTCTCTTTAAGGCTCTTCCTGAATGATGAAGAGGAACATTTCTGTGTGTTCAAGATGAGCAGAGCATGCTTTTCTCAGCCTAGACTGTTCAAAGGCCAAATATTCAAAATCATGATTGACTCAGGTTTTAGCCTTGATATACTCATTTTAAAAAGTCTGGAGCCCAGTTTTAGTATAGTAAATTAAGCTCGGTGTCTTAATTTAACTTGTAGTAGATGATTTCTGAGGCTCTGGTTCCTAGTACATTTGGAATGTGCTTTAGAAGTCATAGATACAGCAGAAAACTCTGGCTGTCTGCTCCCTGGCCTGTCCTTCCTGCAGACCTTTGTTCAGTTCCATACTGGCACTGATTCCACACTCAGCACTACACTGTTTAATATATCAGTGGTTTTTTATTCACTGTTCCTTTTAAGAAAATAGCCTGTTAATACCATTCCAACTGTTTAGCAGTGGGAAAGATTATGTACTTAAAATGTTCAGCTGAATAATACATACAAACATCTGACATTTGGCCTGCTCTGAGACTAGGTGACATGCTTATTTAACGATTTTGAAAATGTTAAAATGGTGGGGTAGAAATTAATATGTCATATTAAAATATTTGTATTTAACTTATCTGATTTAGTCCTTTTCTACATTTCACCTTGGCATATTCGAACTGGAGGTCATGGTAGCAGTCTGACACCACAGATACTTTGAACAATATACTGAACATCGTTGGCATTTCAGCCTAATTAGTTGCATCCTATTTTGTGATTTGTCTTTGGCCCTTTGGGTTACCAGCCCAGGATTTTTTTTAACCTTTTTTTTATGCTCATCATTGTGTCATTTTAAATGTCAACAGAGCAGTACATGTATAATACTTTTTTTTTTTCCTCCTTACTTCCTTTTCTCCCCAATGTCAGAAAATTTGACAAACGATTTCTACATCTCGGGCCACACAGGCAAAATGTATCCCAGGACTGAGTGACAAGCACGGTCTAATCTAGTCCATCTAGGTCTTGTGCACAGCCACATATTTTTCTGCCTGGTGGTCACTGTTACCCACAGTTTTGAACTGGAATGATCTTTTCTCGAGCTGGTTTAATCACTTGTGCCAGCACTGGGTCACCTCTGAAAGAAAGATCTGCATCTTCTCTGTTGGGCTCATTTCTCTTGCAAAAACCTGACAGAGCCTCCCTCTCCCTGGGGGTCGAGTTTAACAGTTTTTTGTGATCCCTCTGAACAAAAACAGTCAAATACTGGACATTGTGCTTAGTTCAACTGGTTATGGAGGTTTTATACAATTAACCAGTAAAGTCTCAACCCGCTGCTTTACTTTAAACAATGCTCACTGACATAATGATGTGCCCAAAGAAATATTTAAACCTCTGGGAGAGCTGGGGTCACCAGTACTTGAGAGTGTGCTGTGAGAATCCGAGGAAGGAAAGTGGAGCATCAGTGTGCTCCTCTGGTTTGCTTTTCTGCTGCTCTGTTGTTGGGATCTGAGACAAGGTGACTGCTATGGATCTTGGTTATTGCATTCAAGGCTTGGAAAGATATTCAAACAGCAGTGCTGTAGGCAGCCTAAAAGGAGAGCCTTGTGGTTTTTACTCCAAAATAATGCCTCAGCTCTGGGCTGCTCCCAAGCTGGCTGTGATGAGGCAGGGCGCCCTGTCACCGCTGGATGCCTGCAGCTTGCCATTCACACACTGTGTACCTACTTGCTGAGGATATGATTACAAGCAACTAAAGCTGCATTTAATTCTTTAAGCTGTTTTATACTTGGACCAAAACCATATGGAAATACCCCACACATCTTCCCTGCAGACTTATGCGTTTCTAATCTGCCTAAAGACTGTGAAATTACTTAGACGTAACACCTGAAATTCTGTTAATACCTCCTGCTAGCTGCCTGGATGACATTAAGTTGTTTATTTTGTGGGACAGAAAGCAGCTATTTAACCCGAGGCTGCCCTGTGCTGTGACTGCTTGTACACTGCAAACATGCTGCAGTGCACATAGCTGTTGGTTCAGCTAAGAAAGACTCACAGACCTAATGGTCACATATAATTAGCATTGCTGTGAAAAGCCTGGCCTTTTGGTTTGCTCTCGCTCCTCCAGTGCCTACATTTCTGTCACTGTGTCTGAATTTCGACTGCCAAGTAAAGTTTAGCACAGGTGCCAAGTGAAACTAAGTGAGTTTAAATTGAAAACATACATTTTTGTCATCACTAGTTATTACAATACATGCCAATGAAAATTGCACTTTTGCTGAAACTGCAGGGTAAATCTGAAAGGTCATACACAATATTGAGCTGAGAAAAATGTCATGCTTTAACAGTGCCATGAAGAGCATAAAACCAGATGAAGGGCTGTGTCATTTTTCTGTGATCAAAAAATGTGATATAAAGTCATGATTTGGACATGTCAGTCTCACCAGGGTTTGATGACGTCAGATGAATCGCTGGTAAATGTAATTGCTTTGCCAAACTATTTTGGGCAAAGAAAAATCACAGCCTGGTAACAGCAAAAAGTAAAAGCAGCTTTTGTGAAAAGAAGTCAAAATATAACAAAGTTGCTCAAATAGCTTACAATATAAAATCTTCAATACATTTTTATTCCATAAATATCATTTGAAGGAAAACCTAAACCTAGAAATATCACTATTGAACTGAGAACTCTGTTTGGCCTTCAGAATTTAACCTGTGCCTTGATTCATAATTTATACTCTGGCTTTTCAATGGCAAGAGGTCTTCACACCTCGTGGCATGCATTATAGATGGAAGAGTTTAGGTTAAAACATGCTTTTACTGTGAGGCACAGCGTATTGCCAGCTCTCCACATCCAATTCACGTGTACAGTTTAAACAAGACCTTACTCTGCTTCAAATAAATACACACGAGATGTATCTTTTATAAATGTCAGGTTTTGCACCATCTTGACATATGCCAGTAGTTTGAAGCCTGTGCGTGCTTCAGTGGGGCATGAAAGCCCCATCCATTCATTCAGCTGTAACGTTTTGCGGTAGGCACAATTTCAGTGTTGTCAGATACTCGCTGTTCAACTTTGTTGACTTGCAACATTAAATCTGATGCTCTTTTTCTGAATTGTTTTCAGAGATGCTAGTTCTTTAGCTGAGAGGTGACTAAATGGCACAGGAAAAGGAACTTGGACAAAATCCTCTGGTCCGCGATTCCTGACGTTGTGTGACATTACATGTGTAAGGTTTGTCCTGCAGAAAGACTTGCAGGAGACTTGGGGCTTATGTTAAATAAAACATAGTCCAGACATTTTTGGCTGGGAAGAAGACTTAGCTGTCTCTTATCTGGAAACAAGATTTCTACTTCAGGCCTTTATTTTTTTATGGCCTTAAAAAAGTGTATTGATGTTGTTCTTTATTTAATATCGTAATTTAAATGATGTTTTGTATTAGTTAGCATCTGTTTGAACAATAATCACTAGCCAGACTTCAGACACAGACGATGGCAATAAGCTGTAGCTTAGCTCCTCACTGACCAGAAAGCTGGATGAGCCAGATGCTTTCCTGCTTCCTCAAGAAATGTGAGGCACAAGTTTTTGAGACCTCAGAAGGGAGAGGATTCCCCATCCGAGAGGTCGTATGGCTTGTCACAGCTGGAAAGCTCGTGTGGCCTCACAGCAGTAAGTCCTGTACTATCAAGATTTTGAATCACTCATCAGTGATGAAGAGGAAAGAAAATCATATTTTGTTGAAACAAATAAGAATTCTTGAGATTTCTTGTAGAATACTGAAGCAAATCCCTGGTGGTGGTATTCATCTTCTAGAGAACACAGAAAAGCTCTGTTTTCTATTTAAAACCCACAGGGTTAGATCATGATCATCAGTGTTAATTACTTGGGAGAACAAGTTCTTACAGCATCCACTTACTAAAATAATGGCAAAGCATGAGTTCCCTCTTTTTCTAAATGTTCCTCAGGGCTGGGAGTACCTCTTAAAGGTACTACTGATTTAAGCAGTGAAACTTCCACACAGGTCCCCTTGACAAACTTGGATTTCGGGACTTGGCTGCTAAGTGGCCATAGGGGCAGGGCTGGACATTGTTCAAAGAAGACTTGTGAAAGTGAAGGAACAGTGTTTTGTTTGTCAAAATCTGTCTTACTTGGAGGTATCCCGAGGAATGCAGCCATGGCAAGCTGGGTGGGAGGGGAACTTGCAGTGCAACTGCGAGCAGCAATACAGCTGAATTCCTCCCCTTTCAGTTACAGGTAGCTGATGCCTTTGGGACAATAGGACTTATTGGTTTCTGAGATTATTGATTTTTATCAAAAAGTAACAGAGAAAGGTTGAGATGAGCATAACGCCCCTTGTGAAAATGGAACTCTCATTAAGTGAAGAAAATTCTCACTGCTTTGACATTTTTCTGCCTGTGCTCATCCATAGTGCTGGAAAGGCAGTAGTTATTTAATAATCAGAGCATGAGATTCTCAGCTTGTCTAAACTAGGTTCATACCACCTTGAGACTTGGCACGAAACACTTCCCTTTGATGGAAACAGGACAAATGGTCGGTGTGGATGTCGTCAGAGGCTGGTGCAGATTGCAATGCTGAGGCTGGCAGCCTCAACCATAGCACAAAGCACATTCATCTCCTTTCCAAGTATCAAAAAAGTTTCTTGATCACTTGTTTCCAAGTGGCAAATTTTACTTTTTAAACTGCAAATATAGTTCTGGCCTAGAGATAAGTTCCTTTGCAAATGTATGATGAAATACTCCCATAAAGCAAAAAATATAGGTTGCATGCGACTCAATATAATCCATATTTATTGGTAATTTTGACCCCGTACACAGCAAAATAGAAATATGAATACGCTGTCTGAGCAGAGAAGGAACAGTTAATACTACATAAAATGGAAAAGGCACATAATGCAGTGATACACTATGATCATTTTGAACTGGCCAAATTCTAGCTGCAATATTTGTCCTCTACCCTGAAGACACTTGGTGTTTCATAGACTGATTGTCACCTCTTTCCAAGGGAAAAGGGAATGTACTATGAAAGGGAGTAAGTTATTTCATCTTTCCCCCACCGCTGAGTACTTTCAGAGGGATTTTGTGCAGAGCATATCATGTGCTCTAACTTAGCACCTTTGCTTTCTTTGTAGAAGGCTGTTAGATGTGAAGAGAAAGTTTAAATGTGTAAGGTCTGGGAACATATTGTGCATTTGTTTTTCTAATGGATAGGTTGCAAGCAATAACGAATACATTATTTCACTTTCAGCTTTTGAGTTAAATAGTGAGATAGATTAAACAAATGTAATTTCGAATATCCTATATCTTTTGCGTGAAGACACCTCTATATTAATGGAAGCTATCAGTGATTTTTCAGAAAACTAGAAGCCAATCTTGGTGTGTTTTTGTTACAGCAGCACAAACACTTTCCACAGCTTTTGGATGTTATTGCTCCTCCCAGAATGTCTGTGATTCTATATGTATTTCATGATACCCTTAGGCTGAGAAGCAGTAAAAGCTTGATGTCTGCCATATCAATTTTAATCTGTGGTTTAAATTTCAGCAAAGATCGTGTTAGACACTCTTTATAATGTATTCTCTTTTGTTTTAACTGTTGTTCCCTGGTTGAGATATGGCCCAGGAGGGTCAGTCTTCTTAACTGCATGTTTCACAATCACTGTAACATGTTAATGTAGTGATGGCTTTGGGACATTTTGTGCTTCTCCAGGCTGCCATTGTGCTTTTCCAGCTCAGCCTTCTTGCTTTCTTTGGTTGTTGCTTTGTTAATTCAGCTTTTCCAGAAGTGTATTTAGAATTAACTTTTGTGCCTTTAGGGCCTTTTCATGTTTGTTTCTTATAAGATTGTAAATAGAGTTTTGAATAGTTCCCATCTTAATCCCTCTTTGCAATAAAACACGCTCCCTTTAAGTTCCCTGACACAGATCTGCTTCAGTAGGTAATTCCTGGTTCACCGTTGTCCCCTCTCCCATTCCTATGGCCTCACTGCTAAGAAAGCCCAGCTTCACCCTTGCTGCAATCCAGATTTTGCCTCCACCTTCCTCAAGTGCCATCCACTTTCATTTCCTTTTCTTCAGTCACTTACTCGTGGATTTTCACCACTTGTTTTTATCATTTCTTCTCCACTGAGACTGATAGCAATCACAACTTACTCTAATTTTACTTTAAAGCTTTTCCCTCTGCCTTCTGCCTCCTTGACTTACCTGCTACAAACCACATTCATATTTCACCGTGAGGTTTTCCCTTTGTTTTGTTTTTATGGCTATCTTTTCAGTTCTTTAGGAGCATATTCCTCCAGAGCTCTCTTTGGTCTGTATGAAAACTCTTCAGGTTTTCATCTTCTCTGCCTCTTCCTTCCTCTGTCTGCATACCTGGGTATCTTGCTCAGCCCTGAATTCTCTGTGTGGCAACACTTTCTCAAATATTTTATTACCTCCGTACAGATTGCTTTTCTGCTGCCTCCAAAATTTCATCCAGACAGTTAAACCACCGAGAAGAGTAGAATTAGTTTCCAGCCACTTCCTTGTTCTTGCTCCATCTTTCACCATGAACAATAATGCTTTTCTTCAAGTTAGTTCTCCGTGCAGACTCCCTCCATCTTCAGCTGCACTTTATCATTTGTCCTTGTTCTTTGAATCATATAGTAGTTTAGTCTGGAAAGGACCTACTGATGTCATGTAGTCCGGCCTTTTACTCAAAAACTTCCAAGTGAAGTTCAAAGTTAGATCTTTATTATAACCATTCTACTGCTATTTCTGAAATTACTTAATTTCTCCATTTATGCTGTTCACTGAGATCTCTATCAATTTTATTTCTCCTTTTAGCTCATTGACCTGAAATCCAAAAGCACAAACCAAATGCATGGATGCATCTTCTTTGCATCTGCTTTACTACATTGCTATTTGTGCCTAAATTGTGCTTCTAGATGGCCCCTGGCTCTCAGACCTCTCTGGCTCCAAGTGCTTCCCATCTTGCAACTCTTCTCCACTTACTTATTGCTTGCCCTCTTGTCATCACAGGTTCCTGTGTCTTTGCCTGCTTTGCCACTTTCTAGGCAGAGGTGGCCTTGCCTTTGGGTCTCTTGCAGCTTTTCTTGGGCAAGGCTGAATCAATGCGTGTAGTGAGAATCTGCACAAGTCACTTATGCTTCACTTGTGGTCTCTCATCATCACGTGCTGTTCTTTGCTGTCTTGTTCCCTGTTTCCCTACTTCAAACTGCACACTCTTTGAGTCAATTTGTTATTTTTTTCCAATATTCATGTATCTTTCTAGAAATTACCTCACCTGACAAACTTTATGGCATTCTCTGTTATGAGAATTATTATTATGTTATTCTCTATTAACAGTGTCTCAGGACAAACACTGCTCTGAACCAAGGGTTTCACTTACAAGCTGTTACATCTGCAATTACATAACATCAGGATTTGAACAAATCAGCCCTGGATCTCTGCTATCTCTTATCTCTCATTCTATTTTTGGTAACTTACTTTTACATTCTTTCCTGCCATTTGAACTCTCAGGATTTAGACTGCCGCTGTACAACAACGATTGCATTCAAAATAGTAAATTGTCAATTGGGCTAGAATAAAATCTGTTGCGCATTTTTGCTGTGACCACATTCTACCCTTTTAACTCTGCTTGAATCCTACCATCCCCTCACAATTTCCATAGTGACTTGCTTTGAAAGTTATTGGTGAGGACTGCAGAAAATACAGAATGTGCTTGCTATCTTAGTTACTGCTGATCATCTGATACAAAAATAAATGCAAATGACATTGATCTTCACTAATCCTCTAAGGGGTTCATTCAAAATGAATTATGAATTGATCATTAACTAAAAAGATGACTTAAACTCTTGGGTAGTGAGTGTACTCCTGGAATAAGCAGCTAGGTTTTGATATGTATAGCTAGGTTATTTTGTGACTGCAAGAGCATATAAGCTGAACTGCAGGAGGAAAGAAACACCATAATGGACTTGTCACTCCATTGCCTCTTTTTTTTTTTTGATTCACTTTTTGTGGGAGTATTTTTAATGCTATAATTTCTGGACTACATGTGAAAATTAATGGAATGAGTTACTGCTGAAATTTTACTCTGCATTTAAAAATACCCCTCTGACCTGGGTGTATGTTTGCACATTCTTTCCTATTACAATAATGATGACTACCTCTCTCTAAGATTTTCAAATGTCTATTCCATTATAAGAATTCTCCTGAACTTTTTCTGGTATTCTATTACATTTTATGCCTTTGTTTCTTTTTCAATAAACAGTTGCAATCCTTTTGCTGCTGAGGTTTATGAGGCAGGTAAATGGGATTATCCATGTTTTTAAAAAGGAAAATTGAGCCATAAAAATTTATTTCCCATGATCACATGAGAAGTCTGAGTTCCACAAGAAGCGCTAAGCCTGTCATAATTATTTCCAAGCTGGGGCTTTACCTGTAGGCCACTTCTACCTATTTCCTGATATTCTCCATGAGCTTTGGGAAATGTTTTTGAGCTTGCCTTTGGGCACCCGATGTGTGTTTGCAATGTGAGAAGTGACAGTTTTCTAAAATGGATCATCAGGTAATATTGTAATAAAGAAATGGCAGTGGTGTGGATGCACAGAATCTGTTCAGGGAGTTTAGATTCTGTGTCTCCTAAGAGGTCAGATTGTGCCTACCACATATTTTGGTACGGTCTTTTATACTCAGAGAAATATATACTTTTGTGGAAACTGAAATTCTTCTCAGTAGGACATGGAGGGGCAGCAAGTAAAATAAGAGAACTGGAGGAAAGAAAACCAATTAAATATGAAGCATTTATTTTGGAGAGTTTTTGCAGAGCTTCCTTATAATCCCTGATTAACAGATGAAAGTAAATACTCTGAGAGACAGCTCTAATACTAAATCAGATATCAGAATTACAGTGTCTTTATTGTACAGGCTTATTTGATTTGTCCACACCATCTTCTGTAGCAGTGATTGCTGAGCAGTCAAAGGAACACAAAGGAGAAGCCGTTATTCACGCTGCATCCAAGACAAGCACTTGTATCCCAGGAGCCTTTACTGTCTGTAACGCCCACTGCTGATTAGCAAGGCTGCAGTCCCCAGTGCAAATAAAAATTGTCCTTGGAGAGGCTGGTCCAAAACAATGATAAATGGCATCGATTCACTTAAATGCTAAGAGAATTTTAATGTTATTGAACTTGAAAGTTAAATAGTCAAATCCCAAAGTCATTGTAATTTTTTATAATGAATATTCCTCATATCAGAATGAAAATTCATATATCTAACATATGTACACTGTCCCCTTTCAGCCATCTTCCACGACAGAGGAGAGCTTTCTTCTAAATCAGTCTTTCCATTGGTGGTGGCTGCACCATATTCCACATCTCTACCCGGGATCCCTCCTTCTCTTGCCGGCTGGGGCTGTAGGTCCCTTGAGTCGCCCGTTTATTGGCAGCGATGAAGGAAACAACAACTGCCAAGAAGAGGATCAATAACAAGGCCAGCATTACTGAGCCAATGGAGGTGAATAGGTTCGAGATCAAGTCAGTTGTCAACTGGAAGGATTGAAATATTTGCAATATAATTCATGTTAAGAGAATACCGAGACACACTTGAGGTACCATGGAAGGAAAAATAAAAGCATTCTAAGGATAGGGCTTTGCATAGATGAGCTACTGATGAAGCAGCATTTATTGGTAGGGAAGTACAGTAGCCCCTCCAGATTTTCTTCTTAGAACTCCTCAGAAGATTACACACACTATGCTGGATATTTAATATACAAGGCAGAGCTGGATGAATTTCACTTAATGTTCTATTTTGTTTGACAGCTTCCTTTCTGCTTGAAAATAACCTATGAGTTAATAGGTTTGTGGACTGTAGTACTAATTCAGCACTTATTTGTTTAATCACTTTAATCCCTAGTTTGGTTCTGAACACGTTATCGCTAGTCTTTGCTACTGCGAGTTAAACATGAGCTATTTGACTGAATATATATTCAGTCACAATTCTATTTCTCTTGCTGGAGAAGTCAAATTTATGGGACTACTTATTTAGAGACAATTTGCTTACTGTAAACATTTTTGTAAAATGTACTATTTCTACAGGCACTCCTGCCATTAAACTTTTCTGCCAGCATGTTTATATGAAATAAGATTATAGAGGCTGCACAAGAGTGCAACTGAAATCTATTCAGTGAGAAATTAATCAGTATATTTTCACAAATATGTTTTAAAACATTCATCCAGCTCTTCTACACACAGGCTTTGTAGCTTCATCTACAGAAACACAGGCCGTGCAGTACAGAATGAATGTAAGGATGCTCTGATTTTTTTTTCTGTTTTCAAATGGCAGTGGGAAATGTGATAATGTCAGAAGACACAGTGCACATAAACAAATCTGCCAGCTGAAAAGCTTTAGACCAGAGAAATTTTATAGCTGGTAGATGAATGTTTTATACACATCTACATATGTGCTTTAATGTGTAAAAAAATGCTGATGATGAGGTAAGCCAATGGAGCGATGTGGTTGCAGTGGAAAAGTGGTCACTACGGACAGAATGACCCCAGCAAGAACTGAACTTCCAGGCAGATTCTGCCATCCATCATCTTTTGATTTGCATTACAAGTGACAACTGAACTGCCATAGATGAATGTGTGCTTGAGGCTGAACTTTGAAATCCCAAAATATTTAGAAATGGAAAACAGCAGGTCAAAGCCCACATCCTGGTCAGATATTGCATGTTGCAGGATATTTTAGTGACCTACTTACTTGTCATTTCTAAGGAAGTACAATTACAGTCCTGAGAGGGATGATGATTTTTGCATAAAGTCATGATACTGTAAGCAGATGCTGTTGCTGTGTGTACATTGCTTGGACTCATGGCTTAGCAGAAGAACAACAATGCTAGACTGGAAATGTTAAAACAGTCCTTCCTTTTTTTTTTTTCTTCTCTCTCTCCACCTCCACACTAATGTAGAAGTTTGGCTCAGGGATTCTCTCCAGGACATGCATGACCAGCTGGGATGTTTTCCGCTACCCTTGAACCAAAATGTTTTTTTTTAAAAAAATATTCCAATAGAAATAATCTGGTGTAGGTGGCAGAACATGTGACACTAATTGTAAAACAAGGTGACAAAAACATGTTGATCTATTAAATTGCATTGGATTGGGAAAGTCATTTCATCTTCAGATGGTGTTACAGACATATTTGAGACCTTATTTTTTTCTCTGTACTGTGTTATCTGTATGATCTAACATATAGCTTGTCTCAGAGGGGCTGCAATTTTTTTTGTGTAATTTTTATTCTCAGAACCTGTCTTTTATTTTCATTGTCTGCTCTGGGAAACTAAGGACTAATATAGTCTAAGTTAACTCTGGTCCTAGGGTTGAACAGGACATTTATGAAAGGAATTCATTACCATAGGCAAATGGATGGGGTTGCCTAGTCTCTGGTATGTGCAATTTGGTTTGAATCACAGAATCACAGAATAACCATGTTGGAAGAGACCCACCGGATCGTCGAGTCCAACCATTCCCACCAATCCCTAAATCATGCCCCTAAGTACCTCATCCACCCTCACCTTAAACACCTCCAGGGACGGTGACTCAACCACCTCCCTTGGCAGACCGTTCCAATGCCTAACCACCCTCTCCGTGAAGAATTTTTTCCTTATCTCAAGCCTAAATCTCCCCTGGCAGAGCTTGAGGCCATTCCCTCTTGTCCTGTCCCCTTTCACTTGGGAGAAGAGGCCAGCACCCTCCTCTCCACAACCTCCCTTCAGGTAGTTGTAGAGAGTAATAAGGTCTCCCCTCAGCCTCCTCTTCTCCAGGCTAAACAACCCCAGCTCTCTCAGTCGCTCCTCATAAGATTTGTTCTCCAGCCCCTTCACCAGCTTCGTTGCTCTTCTCTGGACTCACTCCAGAGCCTCAGCATCCTTCTTGTGGTGAGGGGCCCAGAACTGAACACAGTACTCGAGGTGCGGTCTCACCAGTGCCGAGTACAGAGGGAGAATAACCTCCCTGGACCTGCTGGTCACGCCCTTTCTGATACAAGCCAAGATGCCATTGGCCTTTTGGCCACCTGGGCACACTGCTGGCTCATGTTCAGTCGGTTGTCAACCAACACCCCCAGGTCCTTCTCCTCCTGGCAGCTTTCCAGCCAGGTTTCGGCTAGTTTGTACCTCTGCTTAGGGTTGTTGTGCCCCAAGTGCAGGACCCGGCATTTGGCCTTGTTAAGCCTCACGCCGTTGGTCTCAGCCCAGCAGTCCAGCCTGTTCAGGTCCCTTTGCAGTTTGGTTCAACAAGTAACTTGAACTTGAAAACAGCTACTGAAAATTGCCCACATTGCCTGTATCTGTTTTGTACGGAACACCTCCTCTTGATCTAGTGTGTAAAAAAAAGTTATCCCACTGATTAAAATCTAAAGAGCTGTGTTTTTCACCATGGTCAGATATATAAGCTAACTTTATGTTTTTGTTGTTGTTGCATGTGATTTCTAAATAAGAAAAAAAATTACCTTTATGTCACCTTTTTGAGTGGATTCTGTCGAGCCAAAAAACCCTGCCATTCAAGTACTGTCCCCAGGTTTATCAGCCCACAGATTGTTGTCTAAGTTTACAACACAGGTAGTCCCCTTAGCAGTAGCGATGAACTGAAAACAGGTTGCCAGAAGGCTCTGCAGTCTGCTCCCATCAAAGTCAACTGCTGCTTTAGTAATTAATGGCTGAGCACTTAAATTAATTTGGAAAATCAACTTGCTGATCTGAAAAAGAAATTCTGAAAAGCTCTGTCCCCTGTCATCTCAGAGTCTGTTCATTGTAGCATTTGGTGATGATGATAGACTGAAATAATTGTAACTGATGGTCCCAATTAGAATAAAGACTGAGCAGCATTTTTAGAAACAGTATCTCTGTGACAGCAGAAAAAGAGGTTTTCAATTACTGACTTTACTACGTATTTTGCATAATGGTAGGGAGTGGGCTTTAAAAAAGCAGTTTGAATTTAAGGTCCGATATCACTGCCTCAGGGGCTTCTGGTAAGGCCTTTCCTGTTGCTTCCCCTGTAGATGGATACAGGCTATAAATCTCCCTGATGTTTCAAAAAGCAGACCTCTTTGACCACTATGAGGCTGCTCATGTGTGTAGCTGCTCATCTCAGTGTTCACAGCTGTGTAGCAGATCATCCGTGGTTGTGAGTCTAAGGCACTGGGTGATGAGCAAAGTACAGCTGATGTCTCCTTGACTAGACCACCACACTACAACATCACTTTTCAGCTTCATATCATAGTCTGCTGCATATTTCCCCATGTTAACTTGTTAGGATTGGGTTATTGACTATTGGGGAGATGGCCACTTGCTATGAATATATAATTTCTTGCAGTGTTTATCACAAAGCCGTGGCAGAGTCCCACGCAAGAAGTGTTGTGTGGTCAAAAGCTTCAAGAGCAGAAGGGGAAAGCTCTGGAAAGGAAAGAATAAATTGAGGCAAACTTCATTTTTTCTCAGCAAATTAAAAAATAAAGCCACAGGGCAGCTGGAAATATAGGAAGAGTGAGTTTTTTGGCTAAAGATCTTTGTTGTCAGCGAAGCCTATGATACCTCCTTACACTGTGACATTTCATAAATTATTATTGCTAATACCACATGGTGATCACAGCTATTTCTGAATGTAATGTCAGCACTGCATATGAATAACAAATTATATGCAGGATGACTGAAGGAGGGTTAACTTACTGACTGGGCAATACCTTAGAGATTCTTATTGCATCTTGAACAAAAGGTTGTATTGAGAGACCTCTGAAGGGTCTTCCAACCTGAATTATCTTCTGATCCTGAAAAGGTAGTCAGTGACAGAAAGTTTTAGGAGTTCCCTTGCCATTAATACACAGTAGCTGTCAGTAAAAGCTTTATCCTTAATGGTAATTTATGCTGCTAGAATGATGATGTCATATGCCATGGTAATATCAACAAAATGAAGTCTGCTAACATTACAGGGCTAATCTGCTTCTTGCTGAGATATTTTATGTAGTATGTTCTATTCATTTGTCTTTGGCTGTTAGCTGAAGCAAGAAGTTATTTTGGCAAAACTTAAAAAAAAAAGGAAGAAAAAGAAAATATTCTTTAGTTTAGTTTTCATATAGTGAATATCTTCATCTGCAAAGACAGGAAATGCACAAAAAAATCTTATTTGTGTATTTTTTTAAGCAAAGTCTTTGGCTCCTCACTGGTGGTTTCATTTCAAAGTTGATTAATTTTTTAGTTTATAAAAATAATTCAAAAAAGTATTTAAAATATTAAGATCAAATAAATCATTGGATATAGTGAAACTTTATTGAAGGGCTGGGTTTTACTTTTGTTTTGGTTATTGAAGTAAATTAATTTTTCCGCTTTGGTTCCTTGAAAGTTTTGGAGATGAACAGTTTGTATAAGGAGGGTATAGTTAATGAATGAAAGCTCAGTAGCATTTATCAATCCAGTATATGTATGCTTGTCTTTAAACAGTCTTCCAACCAGTTATTCTATAAGAGGGGAGGAATAGTGATTTGCTATATATAAACATTTCCATGTGTGCCAAATGTGAAAGGCAAATGGAATAGCACAAGGGAGCAGGGACTCATCCTCTCATGCATTTTACATCAGCATGACCTAGCTGATCTGATTCTGCTTTAGGTCAATACACAGTATGAGAATTACAGCCACAGACACCAAGGGCTGAGCCACATCAGGGAGAGAGAGGAGTGAGCTGTGGTCCCAGCAGAGAAATCACTGTAGATGTGAGAGAAGTAGCATGAGCTTCCTCAGGATTCTGCTACCTGAGCATGAGCTTTGCATGGGCAAGTCGAGCAAGGGTGTGTGGTTATGGGTTGTGAAATGCATATTGTGCTCTGAAAGCAGAAGCATGCCTCTTGCTAGGCATTAAGACTTAATCAGCCTTCATTTCAGCACTCACATAGAAACGTGCTTGATTCTGGATGCTTTGCAGAGACATCAATGAGAGATTCATAACAAGAAGGCTGCCAAACCCCGGAGAATTCCATTCTCTGCCATGTGTACAGCTTTCTGGGAATTATGCAGCTGCTCATGTGCACTGGAGCTTTCACTGGAAGTCTCCGGATCCTGAGTCCTGACACCACTTACAAGGTTATCACTTCATTCACAGTAAGAACATCTGATTCATGCCACCCAGATTTTCTGGCCCCAAATCAAACCCATTTGCTAAAGTAATAAGGGATGACTGGCTTGAGTGGCCCTAATCCATGCCAGAATTACTGTGAAAGTTTGGGGGCATATAGGGATAATACTGAGCAGTCAAAAACCTTTAACTTGAATAAAAAGCACATAGATATGCTGAGTTACTTCATTGATCATTTACAACCATCTCATCAGAAAATTATTCTGATAAATTCAGTTAAAGGCTGAATTCAAATAAGAATCTGAATAATTCCAGAAGAAATCCAGTCAGTCATACACGAATATATTATAATAAGATGTATTGATAACCGCAGCTTGTGGGACTACAGTTTATTTTCAACAGCAGTAAAATGGCCATAAATCTATAGACTGGCTTTGTTCCAATAAAAGTGCTTTAAATTAGTGGCATATGAAGTGGCACACTTTAGTTTTTTCACCTTCCCAAGCAAGTATCTATCGCTCTTCCTCCCATCCCCTGCTCTGCATGTTCTAAGGACCAGCAGGTCCCAAGAGCTTTGTTGACTTAGTTGTTGAGCTCTTGAGTTGAACCAATAATCCATTTTGGACTTACTCAGAGTTGAGTCATGTCTATCAGAGCCAAACACTGTACAGGCAAATAGATTTTAAAATTCCATACATATCATCTATTTCCTTAAACTTTGTTGTCTTTATGCTTTATACTAGTTTCCTTCTTCAAGCTGTTGTCCATGTGTTGAATGTGCCTACCCACAGTTATCATTCAGGTACTTGAATAATTTATTCCTTTCTACTTTGGTACCTGTGGCAACAAAGGAGGCAGCACTCAGTGTCCTTGATGTAACTTAGCTGATTTGCCACTGTACACCACTAGGGAAGACACCAACTCCTTTTCCTTCTGCACACCTTACATCTCTTCAGTTTATCTTGTGAGCTTCAAAAGTGCATTTTCTGTGGCAGTTGCCTTGAACAACCCTTCTTCTTGCCTCTGTGTGTGAAGAAAGTTGTTAATGAAAGGTATGATATTTGTTGTTTTTTAAACCTTGTGCCTAACAAGCTTCAGAATCATCTGACAGGAAAAGTATTTGAATTCTCTGAAACTAAGAAGCAGAAAGCAAGAGAAGAAAATTAACCTAGACAGACAGCTGCAGATTTTCCCTTTAGACTGTTTTTCTTAACTAACAGGAACGAGACCAGTTTGTAGAAGGACCAGATTTAGGCTTGGAGCCTTGATCATCTGATGAAGATCTCTGTGGCCTAAAGATGTGACTGCTTCCCCCTGCAATCAGCCAGCCCACAGCTCCAGTACAGGCAGGCCTGCAGTTGCCACATATCATCTTTTGTGCTGGTCACAGGTAGCTGTGCCTTATATGCCAGGGAACACCACAAAGTAAGCATGACTGCTCTTCTTTCCACATCTTGCGAACTTCTCCCTCTGACACCACGTCCACTGGGAGTACATGGCTCTCCTGTCACCCCTTACCTATCTCTGCAGCCCTCTGAAAATATATCACACAGAGTGGTAGACAGTCTTGAATTGTCATTATTGCTGTTGCTGTTTCTACTATCAGTCTCACAGTTGTTTTCCTGATATCTGCAGGAAAAGACAATCCCATTGCTCGAGGGCCTGAATTGAGACCCTGAGACCTGCATGTACCTCTATGTCATTGCTGAAGAC
The DNA here is from genome assembly GCA_033459285.1 of Clamator glandarius. Classification (NCBI taxonomy): domain Eukaryota; kingdom Metazoa; phylum Chordata; class Aves; order Cuculiformes; family Cuculidae; genus Clamator; species Clamator glandarius. The sequence continues at coordinate 489,742 of JAUNZM010000040.1, forward strand.
AGAACTTATATGATTAGTTCTGATGTGTGCAGAAGATCCACAGTATAATACATATGTAGGAAGCTCACCTTGATGAAGAATGTAAGAAATCTGTTTGTAAGTAATCTGGGTTTTATTTGCTCTATTTTCCAGTGCATGTTATTGTCTGAAAATTTTCTTAAAATATCTCTGAACAAATTACATTCACTACCACCTCTATCTAGTATACATTTGTCTGTAAAATGTAGTTTGAATAGTTTGTCTTAGTAGAAATGTGACAGTTTGAATGAATTTGTTTCTGAAAAATGTCAACTTTGTCTTCTTGAAGTCAAAGCACAAATATAAAGAGTATTAGTGTAGCAGCTATAATGATAAACTGATCATCAAGATTGACCAGTTATAGGTCACAAAAATGCAACCTTTTTTATCCAGGAAGAATTATATCTTGTGTCTTGTGAGAAAACTAAGAAGTCAGAGGTGTTTGAAATCTAAGATTTGGATGAGCTTGCAAGGCAAGTGCCCTGTTAAGAAATGCTGACAGCCTCCCTCCTGGCACGTGAAGTCACACTGTTGTGACACTACATAAGGTAACGAGGAAGTTTATTCTAATTACAGTGGAGCAGGAAATTGGAGATGGAGCTTTCTAAAGTGTTGCAACTAAATTGTAAAACAGACTTCACTTAAACAAGGATGTTATACACATTAATTTTTATCTTCCAGTTAGATTGGCATACACAGACATCCTCCCCACATTAGGCTGCAGGACTGTTACTGGATCACTTAGAAACAGCACTGTGTTTAAATCAAAACAAAACCCCCTTCCTCAATGCTAGTATGTGTAGTAGTGTTTGGCTCAGGTAGCCTTCTGTTTACAATATTAGCTTTTTTGGATGTAGCCTTTTAGACACAGAAGCTCATTTTCAGGAATTCACCTCTAAAGAACAGGCTACATACAGCAACTATAATCTCTTTAACTACTTATAGCGTTGATGTCTGACTTATATTAAATGTTTAATGGAAGAGGTCCAGCCATGAAAACAGTGGTACTTAGCAAGCCTGAGATGGTCCATCTTAGGCAGAAGAAATATTTCTGGTTTTGGCTGTTGTGCTTCACGTGAGCTCAGCCATGGAACCAACAAAGCCAGAAGTACATAAGTAGCCCCTTAAAATCTCCATCAGATATTTTACTGGAGCAGTGTCTCACAGGAGAATGTATTAAATGCTCAGACAGCAGAGTGTTGATTATACATAGAGAAGTGATTTGGCTGTCAGTTTGGGAGGTACGCTCTCATTAAGCTGTGGGCTTTGAGAAGACTCCTTGATAGCATTTCTGCAGCAACTGCCAGTGCTAATTTTGTAAGTGTGCTTCAGCTCTTTTTAAGATCATCTTGGTGGTGCAGCACAGATGAAATGTGCAACTCCAATGTGTTGTTATGAGATGCCTTTTAAAATTCTATCGACAGCCTCTGGTGTAGGAACTTCACCATCTGCTGCAATCTGAAAGGATAAGAGGAAAAATCTATAGCTGGTGCAAATCCAGGCAAACCATGCCGAGGAGGAGTTTGTCCCATAGCTGCTAAATCACAGGCTAGACAAATGTTTCAGTAAAGGTGTCAGTCTCTGGAGTGTAACACCCCTTCCTAGTTTTGGAAATGCCTTGGGATATCATATAGAATTATTTTCGTACATGGGTTACAGAGCAGCGTATTGGGTGATAACTGCATTACAGCTTTGAAACAGCAGACTCTAGACAAATAAATTTTTGTGGGGGATAAAAGACTTATCAGGAAAGCATCTTGCAGGGAGGAACGGATTATATTTATAACCAAAAGACTGTCTCTGAAAACAGCAACTTCCTGTTGTTGCCAAGGGTAAAACTAACCCATTTCTAATGCAAACTTTTGATTTTATGAATTTTGCACATATCGTCTCTCTGAATCTAGATTGTGGTCTTTTCTGTATTAGGGAAAAATAGGAGGAATTTTGTTGAGATGTTTGCAATCTGAAAGCACAAAGCCCATTCAAGTGAACACCTGCACATTGAAACGTTTCCATATGCTCCAGCAGACATGCTTCACCTGGGCATTATCAAGTTCAGCACAGTTTGAGATGTGGGCACAGAACTTGTTGCTCAAAACTCTACTTCCTAGCACACAACAATTGAGGTTAGACATATCTTCTTTAATTATTGGTGCAAATGGTAGATATTCTTTTATTTCAGTAATCAGAACTTTACAAACAGCACTAAGCACGCACTGAAGACTTGTATCACATACAGGTGCAGCCACCCTCTGTGGGCTCTGATCCCTCACTACAATGATGTGAAGCATCCTGGTCCTCTGTAAGAATTGATGCAACACGGCCTGAATCTCAGTCTTGCCTCATCCCACTTCCTAAGGGAATAAGAAACTGCTCAGTCCAACAGGGCATAATAGGTGGGTCAGCGGTATACAGTATAGCAGACAGAGTTATGATTCCTGTTTAATTTTGTAACTGCCAGATAGTTTCCATCCCTACTTCTCTGCTAATAAGCTAAGTCTATGATCTCAAAACCATTCCATGAAATTCTTCCTATTTGGTGCTAAGCTCCTGCAAAACTGCCATGTGCTGCTACCTAGCATTAATATTATGCTGTCAAGTGGTGATGAAGTAAGTAGCTATTTGACTGTTTCACACTGTCAGACAGCAAGGTATCAAGTCAACAGTTAGCCTTTGTTGGGTGCAGCACTTCGATTGCAGCCATCTTGTGCTTCCAACTGTAAATATTAATGGTATAAGATAGACCTTTATTGGCTACATAATACTTGCCTTAGCACGCTACATGACACTGTTGCGTCACTTAGCTAATTATATTCCTTGATAAAAATTTTGAATATGTTTTTCTCCTACTGGCGTTCTTTCTAGTAGAAAGTCGATTAGAGACAACAAACATCATCACGTTTTAGCTTCAGGAGAGAATTTGAAAGAGATGTATACATTTAAAGTGTAAATGGAAAACCTATAAACCTCTATGTCAAAAATTCTTTCTTGAAACCCTATTTTAATCTTGATCCAGATGTTTGATTTGTCACTGAGCTTCTTGTTTCTTGTGGCTTTTTTTCTTTTTTACTGTACTTACATATTGTTGATAGGAATGTGTTAGTCTGTCTTTGCCTGCAAATCTTACCTGTGTCCTGAGAGATTCTTGGGTCAAGTACTGCATACCTAATATAGTATTTCTTTGTTGTATTAATACTGCTGGTATTCTAAAGGTTTGCATCTGAATGCGATCTGGCTGAGCCAACTCTAATAATTGCTTTTTGGTTATCTGCTGAAGATGCAAGTGATTTATGAAGTATCTTTCTATGTTATAGCACACACAGTACATGAGAAAAAGGTCTCTAAAAAGACTTTAGAGGTTTCACTTAACTTTCTGCTCCATGCTTTTACCTTACTGCCACCTAAAGATAACTAACAGAAAATACATTTTACATCAGACTAGAGAGATTTACTCTAGCATGTTAGGAAGTAATGACAGCCTTGTCAATGTATTTTTTTTTAAGGAAGATTTCCTACACTTTCTTAAGATTTTCTTGAAGATGATACTTCTTAAAGATAGGAAAAAATCTGCTGACTTAGCTCACTGAATTTATTTCTGGTCCTCCAGGGCAAGGCATATTGACAATGAGTGCAACTCAACCCTATTTCTAGCTACATGATTAATTTACATCTCAGGGTTCCTCAATCCAGGCTGTAAGTAGCATTTTCTACAGTTCATGGAGTCAGGTCAAAATTCAGCTTTACCTGCAGGTGTAAGCTAGTTCTGATACAATCTCCCTTTTGATTGTGCCCTTCTCAGACAGCAGAGTTGTCCTCTGTTGAACAAGCAGCCTAAGTGGTCCTTCCCTCTCAGCTCCATCCTTGGTGAGTTACTTCTTGACTAGTAGCTTTCAGTTTGGAGATCCCCTTTAAAGCAAGCTAATATCCTTTTGTCAGAGAGGGAAATTGAAGCTTGAAATGTAGAGACGAATAGCTTATGATCAGTTAGGAAACCCTAGGTGGAAATGGTAATTTAATTTACTCTCTTACTACCTAGACACAGCCTACACAAATACAGTTCCTAGTACTCATATCAGGGCAGTGCAGCCCTGACAAAGCCCTAAAGTACCCATTGAGAATGAGAACTGGCAAGGTCTCATTCGAGGTCATAGCTCATCCCCTGCCATCATGTCATTCTGAAGTCCCACAGACCCGAAACTTCACTTATTCTTCATCTTTACTTTTTGTACTGTAAATAAGCTATTTAATGTCACTAATAATTTAATCAGTAGTTTCCAAAATGCTTCTTTATGGCTTCAAATAACTCTTCTGATGCTTGTACGCTTCCTTAAAATATTTCCAATCTCATATTTACTTTGAGATCAGCAATGTAAGCATGAATCAAGCAAGTTATATATAATTTTGGCAGAAGTGTCATACATCAGCATTTTCTTTAGCGAAAAATACGTCAGCTTGCTCTTTCATTGGCAGTTTTGGGATAGCATGAAAAAAAAAGTGATCACGAGCTAAGAATTTCCAGCTCAAAACTTTCTCAAGGTGAACAATGTAATTTCAGGGTCCTGGGTCCAGGCCAGTAACTCACTGACCAGCCAGTACATCTTCATGGGAGTGTTGGGGTAGCTAATTATTAGAAGGGAAATACCACTTCTATACAAAATACAGCTGGAGAAATTCACTGTTTCAAAGACAGCAGCAGATTTAATTATGCTTTAATTATATATTTATATAATGCTTTATTTATTTTTGGAAATTTCATAGTTAAAATATTCTGGGGTAGATTTCTGCTTTCTACTTTCTCTCTTCATTTCCTAGTAAAGGAAAGATAATAACCTTCTGTACCTTACAGATGTGCCATAAGCGTTCACTTAAAATAATGAAGTCATCCTTACTGAGCTAAGATGGAGTCCAGGTGTTCAGTACTGTCTCCATCTGTACGATTTTTACAAATCAATTTTACTTACATTTTTCCTACTCGTGTAGTAATTTAATGTCCCTCAATATCACTTTGTGTCTCCGGGATCTCCACCAAAACTACATTTTTAAGTGGCTTTGAGAAATGTAGGCAATACTGGCAGCACTGAGGTTTGCTCATTTTTACACTGGCTTTTCCAGGAAGATCCTCAACAGCCCCTGAGGTTCCCTGACAACATCACATACTGAGAGGGTGGGGAAAAAATTGTACAGGGATTATAACTTCCAAATCTGCAGAAAGGGACAGAAGACACCAGCTTTTACTAGTGGGTTTAGGTCTGCCATGCAGGATATGTTACACTTACACGTATAGAAACCAAGCATTTTCTTTTGGCCTGAATGAGTTTTGTGTCTGATTAAAGAAACAATGAAATAAGGAAGGACCAAATGAAATTTTCCATGAGACAAAGCACAATGTCTCATGAAACTCTTGTGTGCAATATGCTGCATACGTTCATGAAATGGTAGACTTTGGGACAAAAGAAGAAAACTGTTGCATCACTATATAAACTCTGTGGAGAAGACTTATACCTACACAGCCATTTCACTGAAGGATTTGAGTCAGCCCAGATAAGAGGACCAAACAACTTCTTGGACAGGAGGGAAAAGAAAGTCGTGTTCCTTGGAGATAAGAAGTATATAGCCTGTGAGTGTTAGCAGTGCTGGACTAGACAGTGCTGTCATCCCTTAGGGTCCAAGCTGGTTTCTTGAGTTAGACTGTAAAGAGCTGCTGGCTTAGCAAATTTAAGTCCAGTAGCCAAGATCCCAGTCCACTGGCATAAAGAAAATTTTATTTATGTCAGTAATGTATAATTTAGAACCCAAACTATTTACGTGCTTGAGAATCTCCAAAATCCCTACCCTAGACTTTCAGAGGGTCTACCAACAACCAAAGTTGTCTACATCTGTGGAAAATATGCTCATGTTAAATAATTACAAAAGCTAGTAAAGCTGCTGATTTGCCTGTCCTTTCCATTGAACTACACAACTATAATATTTTTTATTTATTTCAGCACTCTCTTTCTTCTTGAAAAATGAATAATCTTTTCTACCAAATACTGTTTGAATAAATTTGAAGACTATTGTATTTGCTACACAGTTATTTTGGTTCAAAGCTCAGATATCTGTGAAAAAAGCTCTGCCTCTCATTTAAGTGGCTCTGTGTATCAAAAGAGATAAGTGTTCCTGTTCATTTGAAACCAAAATATTTTGCAGATCCTCAAGAACAGGAATTTTTTTTATTGCTTTTTAGTGCAAAAACATTCTATATGCCTAGTAAACAGTGCAAAAAAAATTCAAACATTATTAAGAATGGAATTTCATAACAAGAACTGAAAAACACTCTGCACAAGAATGTACTCTACAGACAGAGTTCATTTAGAGCTATGGAGGCAGCCTTGTTTAATCTGGAAACAAAATAATTTCATGGACCTTTGGTAGTAAACTTGGGACTTTCTAATTGTAATGGTGATGAACAAGCTTCCTCTAAAGCTGTTGGTCCTGATAAGTAAATATTCCATATAAAGCCTCAAATGCATGTTTCAGTTCTGTTAATTTTAATGAAGAGGACAAAAAATTAATACCAAGAGATTGCTGGCACCATGTGTTTGGTATAAATGATCTTCTCCATCATACACTCTTTAAATTCTGCCCAGTTCCTTTTTATTTTCATGAGCACTAAGGTGAAAGCCCAATCTATATTTTTCAGCCTGAAAATGAAGTTGGAATTTTCTTTTGTTTAGAAATTTTTCATCAATTAAGTTACATGAAATTTATGGATTTGAAACAGATTTATGGTCTTGTTTCACTCTGCATTCTGTCAAGTTTCTCAGCAAATAAAAAGCAACTTACTGTGCAAAAGTGGAAGTCCATAGGTGACTAATTGTATATTACTGCTGATTGTATATTTCTGTTCTTTTGCTGTTCTCTAGGTAATTATGGGTAAATACCCATAATTTTTAAAATACAAAGTTTCAAAAATTTACCACTGATCATAGCTTCTTTTCCATTTTCAGTGGAAAACAGACACCAAAATACAAACAGAAGACTTTTCAATACTTGCAGCAAATTGATTTTCTCATCAATTGAATTTTAAAAGGCAAAGTAAATGGAAGCATGTGGGGGTTTGGTATCGGAAATACCAGAATGTTCATTTGTGTTTGGATAGTCCTTAAGATGAGATCAGTGTACTACATTTTATCTACAGAGATAACAGGAACACAGAAGAATTTGTTCTTGGTCTTATTAAAAAAAAAAAAAAGTAGAGTATTCTTTCTGTACTTATGAGTTAATCATTCTAAAGCAACTTTCAGAATACCTTCCCTCAGTGCTAAGCCTCCTACAATATTGGAAGATTGAGAAAATAGAGAAAAGAAAGAGAACATTAAGTCTCATGAACCATAAGAGAAAAAAGATGTAAAATTTAGTATCTGAACAATGCAGGCATCGAGTGCATGAATGTGTTATAAAGTGAGCAATGACTGAAGTAAATGCCCATGTGATGTGAATATGAGTCTACAGGGAAAACATCAGAAGGTGAGAAAAAGGAAAACAATGCCATTGCAATATAAAAGATGGTGTACAGACAAAATGTGTTAGTCTGAATACTAAATGTGTTATGTGAATACCATTCTTGAGCTGACTCCTATACTGCAGAGTGTTATGCTGTCATATGTCATCTGGGTTCCCTTTTCTGCTTATATTTACCATGCACATTAAATATTCAACTGCTTTTCACTGATGTGTGCAGTAATGCTGGCCTTATGAGAAGCTTTCTTGTCTTTCCCAGCTAAGACAATTGGATAGCCGTATTGTCTTTGCATCCTAATGTTTTTGTACCTTATGTTATGACACATATTAAATATGTTTCCTGCAATGTCCTTTTAGAAGTTTTAGTTAAATCCTGTGTTTTGAATACAGACTAATAGAATATAACAAAGGATGTTAAGGGACTATTCTGCTCTGAAAAACAACTGTAAAAATGGCATTGTGACATTTCCAATGACTTCCAGAGCAGAGCTGCTCATTTTACAAATATAAAGATGTTTTTTCTTACCCCACATTTGACCTGGCACAGGAATAAAGCTGGGCTCCCTCTGGCTTCTACCATCAGTGGTAATGATTCTGACATGATGAGTGATCTACAACCATGTGAATGACGTGCAAACAAATAAATTCCAGCTTCTTCCCCACTCAGTTATGCTGATTCTGCTATGCTAATAAAAATAGTAAAAACTTACTTCAGTCAATGAAATAATATTACTTCAATACCCTGTCATCAGACTGTAACAAGGATACCTGTGCAGTACAGCATTTCTCCCCAAACAGTTGATACTGGGAGTTTTCTCCAGGTAAGGTACCAGAGAATAAATACCCTTTATGCTTGCAGTGACAGTCTTACAGAATGGGAATTATACAGACACACTGTTTATTTACTTCCACAGACTGCTCCTTGTCTTGTTGATAGGAGCATCAGAGAAACTGATATGTAAGAGTGGTTTTCTGCTTGTTGACAGTTCACCTAAACCACAACTTGCTCCCTGCTTGGGAAGGCAAGCCCGCAGGAACATGTCATAGTCTGGTTAGATTGCCATGATTGTTGGAGGCTGAGGGCATCAGTTTTCAACAGGGGTTCAGTTCTGTCATTTGGTCCTCAAGTATCACTGGCTTCAGTGTGATTTTAGATAATGTATAGGAGTGGTTTAAGTGTCTCTGATTTCATGAGGTTATATTATTACAAGGTAAGGACCTCAAATGCAGGAGTTAGCTATGCAGGAAAGGGAATTTCAAAATAAATAGTTTAATTCTGAAGGTCTTTTACTGTACTAATTAGCCTTTCTCAACAGGCTGCAAGAGCACTGGAGAAGACAAAAGTCATAGCAGATATAAATGCATTCATTTACTAATACACATGATTCTCCTGCCCAAGGTCATGGGTTCTTCAAGCCACATCATATAAAGGGAACCTGAAGCTGACCTCTACACATAGTGTGACCCCCTGTTTTCTCTCTGGAGGTTATGACAGCTGGGATAAGGTTCTTGATGACCCAGGGCACCCACAGCTCCTCAGCTGGGGCTGTGGAGGAGCAGTGGATGAGTGGCTTGTATGAAAATCCAGGTGGTAGAACTTCTCATTTTCAGTTGATGGTCACAGCTTTACTTCTTAGTTTTAGCACACTCCTGAGGCTGAATACTATTATCTTAGTGTTGCCAACATTGAGAATTCAAGCTTAGGCTAAGAAGAAAAATTACGACATCGCCTTGACATAATTATATCTTAATATGAAAAATAATTTTTTTAAATTCTGTGTGGCATTTTTGGCCTTCTATATCTCTTAAAACAAGCTTGGGAAGGCTAGCAACTTATCTTCTTTCATGGAAGCTGAAATATGTGTGTTGAGGCATAACATGTTATTTCATACTGAAGGTGTTGATGATATTGCTACCCTAGTTTCACAAATGAATAAACTCTGAAGTATGGAAATGTCCTAACCATCTGCAGTAGGAAAGACTGCAACATCAGGACAAAACCAAATCTATATTGATCACAAAGAGAACAAGGTTCCTTCATCAAATATTTTCCCTTACAAGTGTGTAAATGTCTTCTATTTTTTAAAATTATTATTATTATTTTGCATTTGAAGCAGCAGAACACTGATGCTGCTCTTGTGCTCAGTCTTCTAATACTGAGAAGTTTTCTGCTAAGAAAAGATGAAACTTTTTTTTCCTCTTGAAATAACATCCTAAAATTCCTCTAAATTTTTTGGCAGCCTCAAGACAGAAACTGGCAAGAATACTAGCTCAGAACTGATGCAGAGTAAAAATTAATCTGCATGACTGTATTTGCCATTATATTGCTCCATAGCTCTTGAAAATGAAATGTTTTTTATGTTTCTGTGTATACTAGCAAGATAGAGGTATATGAGAGCAAAATAAACAGATGAGGCTATGAGATTGAGGGAAAATGGTGCAATTGTTACATTCCTGATGTCCACATCGTTCAGTCAAATGGTAATTATCCATTAATATCCTTATAAGTATGAATATTCAAATAGCTAGATAATGAATTATTCATGAATCACCAGGCATTAATTATTGTAATTAAGTGTCATTTGCAACATTCGTATTACTAACCCTTGCAGTTAATGAATACATTAGCTAATCGCTGTAGAGCAGATTCAATCAAAATTCTGTCTGTGCTGTGGAAGCCTGAGAGAGTTTTATTGAATTTAGATTCAATATTGAACATATCTTACATGCTTACCAGTGTATTTTTAATGACATTAAATGTGGATTGTAACCTCCAGTGCATGATGCTTGTCCTTGCCCCCAGGAGGATGGAATGGTACCAGCTGGAAAAGGATACAAAAGCAGCAACTGTGCAGGTCACAGCACGTAGAACTAGCTTCTGCTTAAGCAAATTTTAATTCCAGCACATGAAATCCACCACCACTTTCAAGTGTCAGGTGTACAGTAGGAGAGGGTATGCTTCATGCAGAAGTGCTGTCCCAAAGGTGCAGCATGATAATATTCAAGAAACAATTTCAAAACACAGACTGAGCTGTTAGCCAGTTAGTACAAGCACAGTATCTGCCTTTTGCTAGCACAAGCAGGACACTGTAGTAGCAGGATATGCCCCTGAGTTTAATGGGGCCTCAGGTCACTCTTGAAACACAAAATAAAGTGAACAACCAAACTCTGGGGTTTTTATTGGGTTATTTTTTCAGTCTCTGGAGATCTATTTCAAATAATAGTCATCTAAGTAATGCAGAAGACTTGCTGGAGCTTGTTGCTTTTTTAGGCAATATTTCTTAGAACTGGGTTTTGTGGTTCTTGAATGAGAAATTTTGAAGAATTTCTTATTGCAAACAAAAGTTTCCCTATTTTTAGGGAGAATCACTCACTCAAGATATAAAAATATAAGTTCAAGTGCTGAAAGTTAATAGACACAAGTGAAGTGCCCTCTCAGCCGAACTTTCAGCTGACAGGCCAGTAAAAATATTTGGAATGAAATAATGAAACTTGATTTCATGACTGCCAGTGTGAAGCAGATTTGTTCCTATTTTTAGTTTCACCAACATACTGTAGTCACATGCACTGAATAAACTGAGCATTGGATATAGTTTCATGAAAATTAAATGTTCTGGGAGTAAAAGAATTTAAATAAGCATACAAAGGATATTTCCAAATTCACAGACACATGGGCTCTTTGTAGTTCAAATTGTGATAAGATACTGCTGGCAGAGTTTGAATTGTATTAGATCACCTGTAGAGAAGGGTCAGTCAGAGCCTGCTTTTAAGGATCAGAAGTAGGGACTACACTCAATAAAGCAAAACTGTCATTCCCTGTGTGTACTTCCTCTGTAAAATACCTCTCATGTGTTTGCCAATCACATTAAACTTTCATTCATCCCACAACTGATGTGAATCGCTTTGCTCTCCCTTCCAGTACCTCCATCACAGCTGTTTTCCCCTCTCTCCAGAAATCTTAATTCTGCCTCAAACCCTAACACTGCTACTTCTCATTACCCGTATTTCTGAATAACGATCACCAGCTTCTGAAAAACAATTTGAATTGTAGCATTAAGGTCTTTTCTGAGCCAAACAATTCTGTGATTTTATGATCAAAATCTAGAGGGATCCACTACAGATAGTATTGGTTTTAAGAATCAGAAGCCATACATCCAACAATCATGACCTTGCTTGCTTTCTTTCATGTACGTGTCTGGAACCCCTTCTCTTAATTCTGAGTATGTTAAGAAGATGGTTTTTCAAGTTCTTCTCAACACTCAGAGTGTTAATTTCCTTTTTTTTTTTAACTTTTTTTTTTTGTTTTAAATGGCTACTCAGATGTAGACAAATGCATGAACTCGTCTGGGAGTTTATGTTCTATATAAAAAATGCAATTTCAAAAGCTTTGCAATAGAATTGCAATAATGGAGATGTATGAAGTTTCTTTCTGTTATACCTTAATCTTAAAATGAATAATGGCCTTTTCAACCCCTTGAATTTTAAAATATCTTAGCAATCAGGTAGACTTAAAAAAAAATCAGTGCTTTGTGTCATCATTCATCCAGCTGTGTTTTCATGTTTGCTTCTATAGCTGTTTCCCTTTAAATGTTCTACACCTGCAGTTCTTTTAAAAATACATGCATATTCAAGAAAGTGACTTTAATTATTCTGGCATTTGTTTATTTTTAAACTCTTTAAAACTGGAAATATCAAGTCTGTTCTCCATCACATGGGTCGGAAGACAGGTTGGACAGGTCACTTCAAGCCACATTGATAAAATCATTTTCTCTCTGAATTGTTGGTCTGGGGCTTGTTCACTTAGTTGTACTCTGTGAGGTACAAATTGCTATCCAACAATCACCCTTGGTGGGTGACACAGTATTGCAGCTGAAGTGGTTCCCAGCAGCTGAATTGCTTTATTGGGAAGCACCTGCCCAGCCCTGCACTGTCAGAGCTCCTGGAGAACTCACAGGGAAGATGCAACCTTTGTTTTTGTGTGGTGTACCTGTAAAGTGAAAATGTTCAGAAAATATGGCACACTTAAAGCAAAAGAACAGAGTCATTAGCAGAAAATGAGAAGCAGACATACAGAGACAAAGGCAGAAGGTTTATTTTGCATATAAAGGTAGGAAAGTTATGTACACATGCGCAATGTAGTTGAGAATACAGAAGTACAAATAAGAAAGGAGCAGCATATCTGAAGTCAGGGGATGTTTCACGATGACAAGGCATTAGAGGAAGGAAAGTATTCAGTTAAAGTTTTGTATTCAGTTAAAGAAAGAACGAACGGATGCCCTGCTAATGTAGTCTAGATAAATAACTTCCATAATGCTGTAAATCATATAAACCTTGTATTTAATACAGTATGTATATTCATATTGAGTTTTTAGTACTGAAGAGAAAGTGTTTTGGAATCTCTATCCTTTTTTTTTCTTATTCTGCACATAGCTATAGTATGTCAGACATGCTGTTGTTATTACACATGTTGCTTTCTAGCTTTCTTCGTCATTAATACCAGAATAAAATTATTTCTTACTGTAGTGTATCCTGAAGTGTATATTCTATTAAGAGCATAACAGTTCAACTTACTTATATGGGAGCTGCACTGAACCCACTGAGAAAAAAACCCAAAACTTCATTGTGATTTTATTAGTTTACTTACTAAATAAAACCAAGCTTGATTTGAACAGCTTTGTTTAGTTGCATCTTTTTTTTATTTGAATTTTCAATACTTCATACTTCTTTGCTTCTAGTTAGCATTCAGAAAAGATGTGACAGTTTTAATGTCAAGGTATTTGTGTTTAGATTTTTCACGTTTGATTTAAATAATACTGAAACAAGTAACATTTTTAGCTATGATTAAATGAAATCTACAGTTTGGAATAAAATTTCCAACATAATATGTTATTTATTATTTTTAAATTTCTCTTTATGAAGGAAAATTGACTTTTTAACTCAAAGCAAGGTGAATGTTTTCATTTTGTCTCATCTTATTTTGATATTTTAAAACATAATCCAAACATTTCACATGGAAATATTGATTTCATTTAAAATATATATTTTCCTCTCACACTGTAGGCTTGATTACATTACTTTATCTGAAGTAAAAAGCAATTTTCCAAAACTGTATTTTCATTGAAAAAAAAAATTCAAAATGCAACTTGGTTTTGGTTCATTGTGAATTAGATAAGACAGGAGAAGACAATATTACACGTGATTACCAGTAAGTAAGATAAGCTCTACCTCTGACTGACAGATTATACAGTTTTGTTTCTGACATTGTTACAGTCATTTCATCCCCACTATTGGAACGTGCATTCCCATCTTGTGTTTTTATTTATTGGTTATAAACAAGGAAGGATCATCTAGCTGAATGTTTTTTAATTTTTTTTATAAGAAATAAACAAGAAAATTACCCCAACCACTTTTCTATTATGATAACGACAGTAAATAAATTATCCTAACGTAATATAATTATTTTAAGTAAATATATTGTGCTTAAGTTTTCATACTAAGGCAGGTGCTTGACCCAGGACTATGTGACATGAGACGAGTGTCGCTGCAATTATGCACTGAATAGTATTCAGAAAAAAACCCCAAACGGCCTTTGCATTTATGGAAGGTGGGAAATAAAAAATAGAGGCTTGATCCTCAGACAGAGACATCTGCTATATCCAGCCATGGCAAAATGGGAACCTTAGCATTTCACTTATACATGTTAAGGTGTTTTAATGAAACTGTAGAATTAAAGGTGGAATTTGTTCTTCATGAACACTCCAAATCCAATCCACAGTGACTTAGGTAGGACTAAGGAAACAGAGTCAGGTTTGAATTGGGAGAAACTAATATCCATGGGCTCAAGGACTTTCGCAAAAGTTCATCTGTTCTCTCTGGAGTCGTAAAACCCATTGTATAGTCTATTAATTAGTCTTCCCTATAACTCTGCTACATGCCCTATCACATAATAATAAAACACCATTTTATACATACTTAGTCTTCTGAATTATCAGTCAAGGACACTATTTAAAGGACTTAAGAGGAGGACAGAATCTATACAAATATGATCATGAATGCCCAAAGAAATTATTGCACCATTCAAAAATGTTATTTCCCTTAAAGAATTGTTCAGAAAAATGAAAACTCACTTTTCACTACTGTTTTGTATTTAACAATATATTTCAGTTGTGTCTACTCTCTCAAAGGCAACTACAAAGACATTTTGCTAAATTTTTTTCTATACTCCTGTTATTTGTAATTTTCAGGTCCCTTATTTTCATTCCTTAAATAATCCATGGATAATCAATCAACTGAATTACCTTGATTGCTTCCTAAAAAGGAAGCAATCTGATGACACTCATATTTATTGATGGATGACACAGATTTACTTAAAGTTGTAAAAATATTTGAATAAACAACAAATCTATGATTTTAAAATCTGATGTACTTACTGAGCCTATCTTGCAAAAGGAATCATGATGAAGATAAAGATGACTGTACTTTATCTCACCATAATATATTGGAGATGTACAGGCTAGTGAAGCAGAGGTTCAGGATAAGTACAGGATTAGTGATATCAGTGCAGGATTGCCACTAATTCAAATGGATGTGAGATTGTCCTCAGCATGTTGTCAACTGCTAATCCGAACCACTATCTAATTATTCAAAAATATCCTGCATGGTTTCACAGCTGTGACACTTAACTGTCAAAAAATGAACAGGGTATGTGATGCAAAGATAGTGACCATCTGTAAGATTTATGGTAAAATTAGTCCTGTTGAAGGCAGTGGGTCTTTGCCACTCTTTGCAGGAGGGTTTAAATGCCACTGTCAGTAAAGCTTTTTAATATATGTTGCCTGTTGCTGTGTCTCACTCTTGCCCACTGGTATATGCATGAAATGTTCTGGTGGAGGTGGTATGAAACACTTTAAGATCTGCTAGAATTTGTTCTAAAATTAAGTAAAAGAATTAAACCAGATCCAAAGCCATTCATAGAAAATTATTCAAAGACGTATAAAATGAGTTTTAAAACTCTGATGTTTGTATTGCTTTGCTAAGCAGTTTGGTCAAGGCATCTTCTGCTGCATTAAAATATAAAGGTTTAAAGACTGCTTAATAGTCTTCCTGTTCACCCCACTCAACTGCTGGATCATCATCCATTCGTAGAATAAGATAGGAAAGAAGCTGAAAGAGATTCTGCCACAACAGTAAAGAGACAAAAAAGGAGAGGTCGCTTACATCTATTTCACAACGGTCTCCAGCATAGTTGATATCGCAGAGGCAGTGGAACTTGTTGAGTAGGTTCTGGCAGAGGCCCCCATTTAGACATGGGTCTGAGCTGCACTCATCAATGTCCTTTTCACACCTAGAGGAAAGACCGCAGATAGTGAGCAACAGGAATCACAAATCAAATGCATCGAACAACACATTTTTTATTCAGAAGCCTTCAAGGGCAGGGAGAGGAGGATGCTCTATTTGAAATCTTTGATGAAATATTGCCTTAAAGGAAAATGCCTGTTTTATCAATCTAACACATAAATATAGAAAGGCTTTTGTTCTTCATTTTCTTATTAACTGCTATATATGAATTTGTTCTAAAAAAAAAAAAGAGGTGAAATTTTCTCATTTGATGTACTCGGATCTACAATCACAGAAGTAATACTGGTGAATGGTTTGCCAGCCTGGAGGTAAAGAGGACAGATAGTCAATTTTAAACATTGGACAAGAATGCCTTGCTGTGATAGTCAGTTAAAGCACAGCATGCTTGGTACACGGCCACTGTTCAATATGAGAATCACGGGAACCATAAAATATAGATTATTGCCAGCCAGTGGGATGGATATAAAGAAGGCTCATTCCCAAAGCTGTAGTTAGCAAGCTGCCTGGTGAGGGAAGGAAGCGGGAAAAGTAGCCTCCTTTTGCCTTGAACTCCCAAGAAATACAGGCACCAAAGCAGTGTCTGAAAATACGCTTTTACATTTTTATATTTGATTTGATTTGATTTTTTCACCTATTTTTGAATATTATGAGCTGGCATACAGAACTTCTGGCTGAGTTAAATGGTACAATGCAGATGTTTCTGCCAATTACACTTTGCACAGAGTGGGTAGAAATTTAAGTTTCATCTGTCATTTATAGCTAACTGTATAGTTTCCACAAAGTCAGTGGGTTAATAAGTTTTCGAGAGAATGAAAACCTTTTGTTGAAAATGTCTTTGTGTTTGCAGAGCCAGTATAGCTTTGTCCTGTTGAACTTTAGGATATTAAAATCTGATGTAATACTAATTTCAGTAAAAGCACATATGGTATTTCCCTTCTTACAATGCAAAAAGATGTCCTTACCTGTTCACGCTATGTTATGACTGGGACAATGTCACCTACACCTCTACAGCATATAATGCCCTGAAGCTGTCAGGATCTCTGCTCCAGAGCTGTTTGTAGAACACTGTCAAATGTTAAGTCTGAATTGTAATATGCTACAAGATGCAAATTTCACTCTGAGAAAGGCCTCTCTTGTTTCACATTAAACTGTAACAGGCAAAAAGTATTTCTTAGTTTCTTTTTAAAACAATAATTCTGTTTTGTTACTTCAGCATTCAGTAAGAGAGTAATAAGCTGCAATGCCACTAGTTATTTCTCCTCATACTATCCCTGTGAAATAATAGATTGTATATTGACAACACATATATGTGAAAATGAAACAGCTTTGCCTATTCATGTGTCAGTATATTGTAGCTGATTTTAACAAATGAGCACAATGTCTGCATTTCCATCTATGGAAAGATAACATTCTAGCTTGTCATGTGCAAAATTGGCATGGAAGCCAAAAAAATGGCATGTAGAAGCAAGTGTACAATGTTGCCTAAGAAATAATATCTTGCATTGGAGTTAATAGTGCTGTATTGCATTGAACCTTGCTACATTAATTTGTGGTTCTTTTCTAAGTTAAAATGCTATATGTTCAGACCCTCAAAGTTACTGAAACAAGGAACTGCTGAACTTAACTGCTTTGCCAGTATTTCTGTAGGAGTGCAAACCTGTTACCCTCTGGAATCTTCTGGAATAGCTTTTGAAAGAATTGCTCACATAGATCTGCTGGGCAAAGGCTCTCACCTTTCTCCAGCAAATCCTGGCAAGCACATACATGTCAACTCGCCGCTGAGATCACTGCAGTTGCCATAGTTGAAACACGTGAGGTTTCTCTCTTCATTCCCACAAACTGTATGTGGTAATCTTCTGTATCTAGGTAAGTAAGAAGGCAATAATAGTTATTTGCAACTTTCTTTGTTTCTGGATGTCTCATGCTCTCTCAGCTTTTCATTTGACTCTACTCCACTGCTTTAGTGGAGTATACTTACAGCTGCCTTGCAAATCTGTTATCTGAATGGCGAAATCCTATTCAATACCAATGGGAAATGTATTGCATTTTACCTGTAAATGAACACACAGTTTTGGGGGCTGCACATACTTTGTGT
Source organism: Clamator glandarius (assembly GCA_033459285.1). NCBI lineage: Eukaryota > Metazoa > Chordata > Aves > Cuculiformes > Cuculidae > Clamator > Clamator glandarius. The sequence goes on from JAUNZM010000040.1 coordinate 507,713, forward strand.
CCCCTTGGTTTCCTCTTAGGAAAGGAAACCCCATATCTGTGTGCAATGACCCACCGCGTGCCTGGGGTACTTGAGGAGCTCATGGTTAGTGGTAGGCAACAACTGTACCAGGTGAACAATGCTGCTCCTGGCTAGGCTGTTGTCCAAAGGAAAGACAGCAGGAACTGAATTTTAAGACTCACAAAACATATTTTGCTGAACTATATTAATTTGCTGAATTTGATTTTCCTTTTCCAAGTATTTACTGGCAAGTTGATGATTCACTTCTTAGCAAAACCAAAACAACACAAAAAAACAACCAACCAAACAAAGCAAAAAAGAGTCACTCTACCTACATTTCTGATGTGGCTCTATACTTGGGCAGCTTAGTAGATAGTTCATAACTGAGATATAGCATACAGATAGAACATATTGGGCTAATATGAGGCATCTTCAAATCTCAGGATGTCCTCTCTATCCAAAACAAGTCAACAAACATTGACGATTGTGTATGTATTGCCTAAAAGATTGTAGTTGGCAGACAACTGGCTGTTTGTATCCTTCAGGCTGCAGCAAACTGGGCTTGTTGGAGTCCTCTGGTGGAAGGAGAAGGATTTTGCTTTTTCTGAAACCAACAGAACATGTTCAGAAGGGAAAAGTTTATGGTGTGCAAAGAAGGGCAATTAAAGGAGAGAGGTGCCAAGGAAGAGCCAGCAGCCTTTATGGAGGAGTGTCTGAAAAGAACAAGAGCTAGGCATGTGAGGAGTTTTAGAAGTCATGGAAAGAATGGGCTATGTGGTGTCTGCAGCCACCAGGACTGCTGACCTGAGAAAGCAAGCTTGGAGGAAAAGATGCACCTAACAAAGATGCTGTGGATGGGGAGAAAAACTTTACAAGATCTTTTATTGTTATTTTCTTTTATACACCAACTCTGAATTTATCTTCTTATAGTTTTGTAGCTCTCTTGCCCTAATACAGTATAGTTTTAGTGATTCAAACCCCTTAATTCTTTTTTTTTTCCTAAACCAGATATAACACATCTGTCTCTGAGCTCTGGTGGACTTGTAATCCTGTCATCATAGTGCTGGCATCGATCCAGGCTGGCAGCAGAGCTCTACCTTGTACCCTGTCTCCTAGCCACATCAGTCTCTGCCTAAGCCACCAGCTCACCAATGCCTTGGTCCACATCTAACTGATCTGTACAGCTTTCTGTACTGCAGACTCTTTATACATGCTGCCACAATTAATATGTACATAGATGCATTACATCTGTGTTTATACCACCAGTGTCCCTATTTTAATACCTCTTCAGAAAAGACCAGACAAAATCATACGGATCTGCCTTGCTTATAGTACCTGCAAAATTTTCCAGTGAAGTTACTAGCACACAGGCAAGAATATCCGTTAATCCCATCAACGCAAGTAGCCCCATTTGCACACTGGTGGCCACGGCAATTGTCTATGTCCTCTTCGCAATTTACCCCTGTGTAACCAGGTTCACAACTGCACTCGTAAGAGGTGATCCTGTCAGTGCAGTTTCCGTGAATGCAGGGGTTTGAAGAGCATTCATCGATGTTTATTTCGCAATGGGTGCCGGTCCACCCTTTGGGACATACGCAGTGGTAGGAAGTATAGAAGTCTTCACACTTCCCCTCATGCATACAGGGATCTGAGCTGCAGACATCTACCTGCAAACAGCCTGTAAGAGCAGGGTTTGCAGATATTTTGAGAAATTGCTCCACTTGAGGTTTTTTAGTGGGGATGTCAGCATTTTCAAAGTATGAGAGATAAATGCCGCTGATTTCTATGGTGCTCATACATCCTCGCAGGCCATCCAGACTGTCAAAAGCCTTGTCAGCCACATAGATGTCTGTTTCTTCTCTTAAAAAGTTGAGGCTTCCTGCGGCTGTTGTGCTAGTTGCAGTGTCTTTCTTGTTATCTACATTAATGTGCCACCTAGAGAACTGGGACAGGGGCTCTATCATAGAGACCGCCACTTGATGCCATTTTCCATCACTCACAGGCAATGAACTAGCAAGGGTGAGCTTATAAAAGCTGTTGCCGCTTTGCAATTGAAAGAGTAATTTAGAGTTGTGAATACTGATGGTAACAAACTCTGGCTCCTTCTCCGCATACAGAAGTATCACGTCAGTGTCCCTAGTTCGAAAACCAAATACGATATTGGTGAGGTCTCTGCTGATTTTTCCATTGCTTCTGTAAAATATCGCACTGCTTCGACCACTAAACACTGCGTTAGCAAGACCTGTGCAAAGATAATAATAGAGAAACAAAGCCAACTTTAAACCAATACATGTGGAACAGTATCTCTTCCGTGCCCCATGTTTTTTGTCATTAAGCCCATTTGGGTTTGCTGAAAAACAATCAAATTTCACAAGCGTTTCAGTTATCCTTGCCTGCCCCTTATGGCTATTCAAATTACACCTGCCAGCTATATTGACATCAAAAGTGTGCTGCCTTGCATCATCTCAAGTTATCATTCTAGATACAATTCTACACTAGCATTACCTCTCTTTTTCCTCTTTAGACAAAGCGAAGGAGGTGATTGTAATTGTTTACAACTCAGACCTGAGGCTGAGAGGGTACTTCAAAAGAATATATGCATTTGTCATTTTATGTTTCTTCCCTAGTACAGGCAACTAGTTATTCCCCATGACAGATCCAGGCACGGTGAACCTTTGTTCTCAATTCCTCTTTTCTTAGGTAAAACACTCAAGGGGTTTTAGAAAGTATTTGATTGGATCTCAGTTTACTCTCACTGATGCAAAAAGGATTAATGTAATTAAAGTCAGTTGGCAAAAATCCCTTCAAAACCAGCATAAGAAGAGTTATGCCTATCATGTTTAAAGCCAGCTTCTCCTGCTGTGCATGCACTGCTGCAGCCCTGCCGACGGCACTGAGCTGGTACTGGTGGGCATTAGAGTCCTGGGTTGGCACTGCTGTGAGTGAAAATTGATGCACAGCATTGTGGCAGTTTTATGGACATCTTCACAAAGGTATTTAGCATCTTTCATTAGCATGGTTTCTACTAAAATGCACTAACTTGCTAGGCTGTAAATTTGCACATTCTGAGATTTGTGAGAATTAAAGAGGGAGGAGGGACAGGAAGGAATGTCTTCTGTCTATACTTCACACAAATTTAGCTCTACAAGATCCTAGGGTGGGGGTAAGGTGAGTTCCTGACCTGTCTCTGGACTTGGTAAATCTTGATGAAAAGAATCCCTGGGAGTCCCAGTATGGAATTATTGACTGTATATCCTGATACTAAGGCAGCAGAGGCGTAACCACATTGCCTGGATCATCAAATGTCTTTCTCATAGGAAAAGTTCCCCAGAGGAAAACATATTAAAAATTAAAGTCAGATCTTTTCAAAATACTTTCTGTTTTTTTTAAATGTCTCACAAATCTGTTTTTTTTTTTAAGCTCATAAGGCTAAAATACTTGTGTAGAACTCTCACTAAGTTACACTGGGCGTACACTTTTGCTGTTATGGGATGTTCCTTACACCAGCTTCCTGTATTGGTTTTCTTGCTTTCTTTGGAGGGCATGTGCTTACTAATTGTAGCCATCTAGGTGGAAGTAGAGCCACAGCCACTGGAAAAACAGATCTTTTTCTACCATAGCTTAAAATGGTATCCAGAGTATAAGATACCAGGCTCTCACTTCTCTGTGTTCATTTATATTTCACCATAACACACAACAGTAAAGTTTATGAGAGAACATAATTTGGTCTTATCATTAAAGGCGTCTATTAGAGAAGGTGTAATTATTTTCTTTTTAGTTATAAATTTTAACAAGTGCTGCAATGCTGATTCTACCAGTGTCAACAAATGTAGCATTATATTGCTATGTCAGCACATTGTCTATGATAGAAATCTTTTGTTGACCAGCCTTCTCATTCCTAAGAGTCGGCCATTCTAACTGCTTCCATCATACTGTGTATTTATCTTCCTTCACAGCATCATTAGGGCTTTCTTTGATAGCAAAAAGAAAAAAATATTTCTTAAAAATCCTTACTTGCTTTTTAAATTCCACTCCAGGGTGGGAAGGAGGAGGAAAGTGAGGAAGGAAAGAGGTACACAGGGTTGTTTAGATAGCTAATGGTCATCAGTTTTCAAACAGACTGTGTGGCATGCAGCTGCTTATTATGAGGACACACATAACTGTAATGCTGGTATTAAGGTGACTTTCTTCAAAGATATTTAACGTTTAAGAAAATGAAATGATGCACTGTATGTCATATAGTTTGTCTTTTCAGGACGATGGAGAACATCCTAAGGTTGATCCAACACCAGATATCCTCTTATCTCTTTGCAGCGGAATTATAAGGGGCACTCTCACACTCTGGCAAGGTACTGATCTATAGTACAACCTTGACAAGTTGTGTTACATAAGTTAAAATCAAAGGTCCTGTAAACAGCAGTGTCTGTGTCAGGGGATCTGGTTGAAAATTTCTGGGCTTCCTAGGGCAGGGTCTTCCTGCTAATGTCACTTACAATTGACATAATTATTACCTTGATACAGAAATAACATTTGAATGAACTTTAAGGCAGTGAATAGTGAGTTTTAAGGAAATGGTGATGAAAATTTCTATATTCTCTAATCTCCAAAGATGACAGGAATAACTGAAATGTACCTACATTCAAATCCTTGGTGCACTAGCTGGCATTGTGCTTCATGAGGACAGGGCCCAAGCTCACACCACTTAACTTCCTCACATGCCTTCCCTGCCGTGTTAGGGGGACACGTGCAAGTGAAGTCATCCCATATTGAATAGCACACGCCACCGTTGTGGCAAGGGTTCAGCTACGGAAAAAGAAAAGACAACTTATGTATGAATGAAAGCCGATGAATTTCCAACTCCAAGGATGGAGGATTGTTTGGCAGAAAGGAGAAATCTGTTTATTTTGGATGAAAAGTTATAAAGACCACTACTATGACAGTACAGCATATTCAATAATTGGTCAAAAACAGTATTTAAAATTTAAAATATTTTAATTCTCCCCTCTGCAAGTACATTTGGCTGCTGATACTAATCATATGTAACATAACTAAATAAAATTGGTTCTTTCTAGCATTTTTACATATTTTCCTAACATGCCATTATATGACATACGATATCATATAGTACGGGAATGTATGAAAAATTAAAATAAATTCCCCATTATAAACATGTGAAAATGTGAAAAATGCCATTCTTACCTTGCAGAGGTTGTCACCAGTGCAACCTTGTGTGACATTGATCAGAGTTCGATTGACAAGAGGATTTGGTGGATTGGTGATGGGGAAGAATTCCAGTGGCTGGTTATTCACTCTTACATCTTGGATGCAGCCTTTGAAATATCTGCCGTTTCTATCAGTTTCTTTGTTATCTGGTAGGCCTCCAATGTAAAGAATATCCTTGGTCTGGATGTTTACTACCGAAGTAGAAATAAAGCCTAGGTATTGAGAAGACTGGAACAATTCCATCTTATTTGGTTCTATTTTTAATGTTATTAAGTAAAAGTTTCCATCATTCATGGAGTGTTTCCCTACTAGCTTCATGGAATTTAGAGCTAGCATTGTGAGTTTCCCATCTTCCAAGTAGACTCTTACATAGAGATAAGTACTGTTTCTCAAAGCCAGTAATAAGCCAGAAGATCTGCGTGTTCGGACAAACATTGATATGTTCAAATTTTCAGTCTGAGTGGCATCAACAGAAAAAGCAGCATAGCCTGAGAAGTCTTCGGATCCAAACCGGCCTGGAATGTACTCTTGAGGTTAGATGCATGGGGAAAAGATTTTAAAAAAATAAAAAAGAGAAGAAGGGAGAAAAATTAAATACTTAGGGATAGATAACACGGGAGTCAATGCAATGATCAAACAGCAACTTCTGATAATATTTATGTATGGTAGTAAGATGTGCCAGTGTTTATGGATGAATAAAGAATTTATCCAGCTGTAAATAGGTCCCATCTCAAAATTTCTGTTGGAGTCCATGGCTGTAGCATTAAGAACCAGTACAGGACCAGATGTATTGGGCATATTCTCCCCTTTATTATGATCTGTGTAATATCAAGTTTTAAAATATTTAAACAAGGAAAGATTTCTACACTTGCACTGATTCCAATTGCAGAAATAGCCAGAAGATGCTCTTGTGTAACATCTCCAAAGCAGGCATCTATTTGATGGGCTCCAGAGTTCTCTGACAGATTTTCTGTTACTGGGTCTCAACACGTGCTCATATACACCAACTTATATCCAGTTATGAATATTGCTCAGTCCTGTGACTGCCCATAATGCTATGGTGTTGTAGGGGAAAAATGATCCAGGCTTGAGTAAACCTTTTTCTTTTTTTATGTGCTTATCAATTAAAATGATTAAACCAAAACCATCTGTCTCTCTCCCTTACTCTTTTCAGTAATGATTTTCAGACCTGTAAGGATACAAAATATGTAGCCCAAACCGTATTTTATTCTGATGAATCATCTCATTAAAGCACAACAAAGTGTTTCTATTTCTGCACTTTAGGTTTCATGATCTTGTCCTCAATATTATAGACTTCCTGCCTAAACACTTTCAAGAGCTATTTTTAATATATCGAATTCATAGAATGAATAAACCAAGCTTTTTTTAAAAAAGGCTCACATAGCTAAAGAGTCAGTCTTTTTTTTTGTGCAGTAAAACTCCTAGAGTGAGACCTCATAGGCCAAGTTTCTGCCTGCAGCACTACTCTTTTTTTATGACTACATTAAAAAACCCAATAAAAATAGAGGACTGATTATGAAGCCCTGACAGACCCTTAATAACCACACTGCACTACTATGTGGCACAGTAATATTATTTAGCAACAGAAATAAACCCCTTACTTGTTCCTAAACAGACACTCAATAAATAAATAAAATTTGAAATATTTTAATTCTATTAATAAGACTACCTGTATAACTACATCTGATAGTTAAAACTCTGTTTTGTAGAAATAAATACTTGTTGGAATTGATGTTTTTAGGCACTAAATCTCTTTAACTTGTATCTTCATTGTAATGTGGTACTTGACTAAGACACTTTATCATGAGGGTAAAAAAACTCTTGCTGGAATGAAGATTACGTATTTGCAGTATCAGAAGGAAATCTTACTCTTCAAAAAGGTATTTCATGCTTACAATTACTTTGTTAAATTTCTCTATATAAATATACACATATAAGTCATCAATCTGATCTTCTGATTGATGAGATGGCTAGCATCACCTTGGTTAATAATAACCTCTTGGGTCACAACATCTGGATGTTGGTCAAAATGAGTCAACATCTGTTTGTTATTTTGTGTATGTAGAGAAAATATTGCCTCTTGTCAATTACATACTTGGCAGCAACTTTTTTTTCAAAAAGACACTAGTGTTTCTTACATTATCCTCTACCACAAGTCTCCCCTGCTCTGCCTTTTAAGAAGCTTGCCACAGTCTTTTACATATGGCATACGTCTAGAACTTATGTATCAAAATGGCCTAGTGCCATGATTTGCATGGAATATTGTGGTCAGCAGGAAAAAAAAAAAAGGCATGCTTTCTAATCATTCTCAACAGTTCTAATTCCAGTATAAGCCTCTCCTGGCCCTGACTGGTTTTAATTTTGCTTCATAGAAGGAAGCAAACATATTTACCAGATGTTGTCCTATACTCCAAAGTTGCTTTCCAAATCTTTGGATAAATTACAGCTAGACTTCAAAGAAGTCTGTTACAATTACCTCTTAGACTTTGTCATTTCGCAATAAAACCAAAAAGAAAAACTATTGAAAAGTTTTGATAACTATTAAGTATAGCGTACAAAATGAAATTGTATTTAAACATTTGAAATGTATCTCAAGCTACAGCTTTCTGCAGCAATACGTTCAAAAAAGCCTAGGGCCAGTCACTCAGCTGATGTAAATCAATGTAGCTTCACTGGCACCAGTGCAGCCATGCCAGTTTACACCAGTTTAGGATCTGTCCGTTCCAATCTGACCATGGCTCTGCTGTTGCACTTCATTTTTTTCTAAACCATTTGGCAAATTTATACACATAAATTTATGTATGTACGTATTTTTTCTTTCTTAAACATGGCCATGACTGGCCATGTGCAGATGGTCAGTACAGGGCAGAGAGGGAAGCAGGGGCAAGGGAACTGTGTAGAAGACTCAGGCCTGTACAATTTTCTTCAACAAAACTGCTTCTTTGAAATCACTAAAAATTTTGCTGAGGAAGGATTGCTGAGGAAGTCTAGCCCAAACCGTTTCTGAGGGGTGCTGTATTTACACACACCAGCTGCAGTATAGCAGGGAGCTGGGCAGCGGCATCCTGTTGTCCTTCCACTTTGCCTCAGCTTGCACTTGGAGAGATCATTTGCAACAGGAAAACTGCTACACGTATCTGCAGCTTTTGTATTCTTGCTTGTTGCTGCCAAAGAGGCTGTTGGCGGAGATGTACTTTTTTGTTCAGTGAGAGAGAGAGACATGTTTCCCTCTGGTCACCAAGCAGCTCTCTGGTAATGGTTTGTCTTCCTTAGTGATTTTCCAGAGCTGCCCTGGGACCAGCTAAGAGATGAAACGGCCCTGTTTTCAGTCACTGCAGCCCTGCCTTCTCCTTGTGCTAATAAGATTAAGTTAATAGTATAATCTTTTTTTTTTTTTTTTTTAAACTGCGAATCTGTCTTTTTTAACTTGCAGAACTTTTGCTAGCATTGCCTTAGATGAGTTCCTTTATAAAAGCCTAGAGAAGCTTAGGATAAACTTTTTAAAGAACACTTTGAAAGTAAGACTTAAGCTCCAAGTGACTTGGTTGCTTTCTAAATTTTACTCAGGGTGCATAACCTCCAGTGAACTACAGTTTTCCAGAGTTTATGGCTTGCTAATAAGAGCACAAAGATTTCAAAACTGGATGAGTGGAATCCACCAGTTTAGCTTGACTTATTTTTGTCAGCCTGAAAAGCAGCCTTTCTGGGACAGTAACTATAAAATAATGAAGATATGCTATTACTAATTTCTTGCACTTTCTTACCAGTTGGTATTAAGCTCCAGAGCTACTAAGGGTCCTGCCATCTTTTCATCAGGTGAGCGGGATTGTTTATGACCACGTTTTCAGCAACCACTTAAGTCATGAATGCCAAGAGTATTCCCTTACCTGTTCCGCAGCTTGGCCCCGTGTACGGCCGGTAGCAGTCACAGTGGTAGCTCAGCCACAGGTTGGTACAGCGTCCCCTGTTCTGACAGGGGTGGATTTCACACCAGTCCTTTTTAGTACATCCTGTCCTGACATTTAATGATGATTCAGGTGTTACATTCTCTGGAGTAATAACATTTGAGTCTATTTCAATGTCCTGAAGACAGCCTACAAATGAAGGTGCAAAATGTGTATCATGGATGTTAAGTAGAGAGTTGCTGCTAATGTTCTCCACTGGTAAGCCACCCAAAAACGTGCTCTGAAATGCAAGCATCACGTGATTGTTATCTATCATAACAGACGTTTTATTCAGACATGATTCCACACAAGAGCTGTCAAGCAAATTAAGAGTAACAGTTCTTGCCAAGGTTACCTCCACCGAATGCCACTCTCCATCACTGACGTTATGTGAAATATGCAAAAGAGCCTGTGGCTGGTTATTGACTTGCACAGCTAAGTGTAAATAGCTATTCAGTAACCCCAACTTCACAAATGTATTTTTCTCCCCTCGGAAAAACAGAAAAGTTGTAGGTTGCACAGTCTGAAACCTCAGTTTTATGTTATAGAAAAACTCCTTTTTAGAGGACAGGGGATTCTTCAACCAAAAGAAACTGCTTCCTTGAAAAGAAAATGTGGTTGTGGTTTCACAGTGTATTCCAGTATATCCAGGTGAACATATGCAGCTGAATCCGTGTTGGCCATTTTTCAGATGTGGGATACATATTCCATTGTTTTGGCATTGCTGATCAGTGCAGCCATGGAGAATTTCTGTACAGTTCCAGCCACCATAATAAATTCCTTCTTTGTCTGCAGGTGGGCAATGGCAAGTGTAACTCCCAGGAAAATTCTCACAGATTCCACCGTTTTGGCAAGGATTTGTGAAACATTCGTTGATGTCTTCATCACAGTGAGTACCTGAAGAAGAATCAAAGAATTAGCTATGCTGGATTTGATAGCTGGAGGCCAAAATAGCGTTTTTTATAATGGATGTTTTATTAGATTAATTTTAATTATAAGGGAATTCTTGATAAATAGATTGTCTCGCATGTCTAAAATATGTTAAATATAAAAATACCACTCATATACTATGGTTTTCTTATGGAAAGTATTATATAAGCACCTTAGCAATAGTTACATTTTGGACAAAAAAACATACAAATGGACAGTTCTGATATGGATTATGCAATGAAATTGAGATAAACATCACCTCCAAAAGATGCAATCAAGTAATTGTTTCCCACTTGTTCTGTGGTAGAAATCTAGAATGTTTTGGAAGGAACTGAACTATTTATCACATATGAGAAGCCAAGAATTGTCACTTCATTTTTGTCATACAGTATGTTCATGAGCTGGAGTATAGTCTGCTGATTTTTCCTTCTCTTTTGCATTCATTCAAAGACTAGAAGATTTACGGACTAGTATTCTTGGTCCCACATGAAAATATTGGAGCAATAATCTTCAAGTGAGAGCCTCAGGACTTATAAGTACTATATGAGATAGTGGGACAGACTGACAAGTAGGTGAACATCTCTGCAACAAGTAGGTGAACATCTCTGCAACCAGTAGGTACACTGAGCTGTCTTTCTGAAGAATGAAATTCATAGAGTGAGCAGGGAGCTGCACAGTGTGATAATAATTAATGCAAAGAAGAGCTTAAACCTACATCACAGAACCACAGAATCACAGAATGACCAGGTTGGAAGAGACCCACTGGATCATCGAGTCCAACCATTCCCACCAATCCTTAAATCATGCTCTTAAGCACCTCGTCTACCCTAACCTTAAACACCTCCAGGGACGGTGACTCAACCACCTCCCTGGGCAGACCGTTCCAATGCCTAACCACCCTCTCCGTGAAGAACTTTTTCCTAATCTCAAGCCTAAATCTCCCCTGGCAGAGCTTGAGGCCATTCCCTCTCATCCTGTCCCCTCCTCTCCACAACCTCCCTTCAGGTAGTTGTAGAGAGTAATAAGGTCTCCCCTCAGCCTCCTCTTCTCCAGGCTAAACAACCCCAGCTCTCTCAGTCGCTCCTCATAAGATTTGTTCTCCAGCCCCTTCACCAGCTTTGTTGCTCTTCTCTGGACTCGCTCCAGAGCCACAACATCCTTCTTGTGGTGAGGGGCATCCTCAGTGGTCTGGGCAAGATGCAGTGAGATGCACCCTATCCACAGTGAGTGGGCAGCTGGAACGTTTCTGGGTTAGGTGAATACTGCAATTGATACAATCTCTCTCAGTCTCTTCCTAAACAAATTGTCCAGCATATCGCTGGATAAACACATAACGCAGCGGTGAACAATTGCCTGATAGATTGGGCTCAAAGGGATATAGTGGATGCTGTTACATCGGGCTGGTGACTAGTCACTAGCGGGATTCTGGAAGGGTCCACCTTAGGACCAGGACTCTAATATCTTCATAAATGACCTGGATGCAGGACTCAAAGTTCACTGATGACAGGAAACTGGGGGGAGCTGTTGACATTCTTGAGGGCAAAGAGGCCTTGCAGAGGGGTCTAGATAAATTGGTGAGCTGGGCAATCACTAACCACATGAAGTTTAACAAGGTCAAGTGCTGAGTTTTGCAACTTGGACACAGCAACCCTGGATATACATACAAACTGAGGAGTGAGAGGTTGGAGAGTAGCCCTCAGGAAAAGGATCTAGGGGTTCCGGTTGACAGCAAATTGAACACGAGCCAACAGTGTGCCCTGGCAGCCAAGAGGGCAACTGTGTCCTGGGGTGCATGAAGCAGAGCAGTGCTAGCCAGTCGAGAAAGGGCATTGTTCTGCTCTACTCCGCACTGGTGCAGCCCCATCTCAAATATTGTGTGAAGTTTTGGGTACTGCAGTATAAAAAGGATATCAAGCTACTGCAGAGTGTCCAGAGGAGGGCCACAAAGTTGGTGAGGGGTCTAGAGGACAAATTGTTATGAGGAGTGCCTGGAGTCACTTGGTCTGTTCAGCCTCTAGAAGAGGAGACTGACAGAGCACCTCATAGCAGTTTACTGCTTCCTCATAAGGGAAGGAGGACGAGCTGATCTCTTCTCCCTGGTGACCAATGATAGGACCTGAGGGAATGGCAGGAAGATGTGCCAGGGTAGGCTTAGGTTGGATATTAGTAAAAGGTTGGAGCACTGGTGCAGCACTGGAGCACCCCAGGGAAGCAGTCATGGCACCAAGCCCAACAATATTCAAGAAGCATTTGGAGAATGCCCTCAGACACATGATATAAATTTTAGAGTTGTCCAATGCAGAGACAGGAGTTGGACTCAATGTTCCTTGTGGGTCCCTTCCAACCCAGGTCATTCTGTAATTCTGCCATTCTGTTATTTACAAACGAACAACTTTTCTCAATTCTTCCAAAAACATGGCAGCAGTGACTTCTGGTCATTCAGCCATGCTCTCAAACTGTGAGGAGAATTCACTTGGGGTGTGAGGATATGAGAGAAGCTGTCGGAGGGGTGTGAACCTGTATAACCCAGTAGAATATTCCTGGCACTGTGTACCTACAGGGGAAGTTACTTTACCTTTCCTATATACAAAATATAAAGTAAAGAAAGATGAAAGGAATATTTTCACAAACATCTCAGAGCTTGATGATGAAAGTGCTTCCATAGAAGATGGCCTACACAAACTCATATTTCCTCTTCTTCCATATAATGCTTGGCTTATGATGTATAGGTTAAAAAGAGAGATTGTCATCTCAACTTCACTGTAATTTGATAGATGTGACCTTAGTATGCCTACTGGATCAGATTTCACAAAGAAAAATAAATCTGTTCCTCTTGGAAAACTAATCTGTTTATCCCTCTCCACCGCTGTTCATCTAAAAATGGTAATTATAGTAACTTCTCCCCTGAGCAATCAAGTGACTGATATGTACGCAATGGATCAGGGAAAATCTGCTTCTTATCTCCCTTGGAAGCAGTCAAAATATCCAAATACTTTTTTGAAAACTCATGCTAGCCGCAACTCCCAATATTTCCATTTTCCTTCATAGTTATACTAGAGAAAAATAAGAAATACTCTGAAGTTAGTTTACAAGCTAGTATTATCAGCATAAAGTAGTTAATAAACATATTTATGCCTGCCCCCACAGCAAAACTGATGCCTGTTAATTAGACAATGAGCTATTCTGAGACACACAGAGCTGCATCTAGGTACTTGGCACCACACCTAGCTTTACATATAAATTCAGATCAAGCTTTATTTTACATCAAAACACAAGCATTTTTCATGGAAAATTACAGAGCAGCATTCAGCCACAATGAAATGCTTCAAATAGCAGTAGATAAATGGAGTTATCCAGGCTAATTCCTTGCCTGTCCACTTTATTCAATCACAGTTGCAACTAGACCCATCTCAGACAATGGTAAGTTACAGCAGAGCCAGAAGGGAATGGTGAATTGATTGCGGTTTGTTTGAAAGAATAGCTAAAGTGAAGTGGTCAGAGCAAGCATATAAAAGGTGCTCTACACAGTGATCCTCCAGACTCATCTGTCTTCAGATTATCAGATTGAAGCTTCAGATTATCAAATGCAGCTAGTGCTCTCTCCCTTGCCTGGCAGCGGGATTTTAGAGTAGCAGCCTCTCTCTGTTTTCCAGCCAGGCTCGTATTTATTCCAGCGTGAGATGTCTATGTCTACCTTAATGTGTAGTGGCATCTGGCAGAAACATGACTCATTGGGACTGACTTTCTCAAAGTGAAGTGCACTTCCCAAACTGTTACTGACTAGGGGCCAGACCAATGTCTACTTTGCCCAGTTTGTGGCAATTTCTGTGTTAGCAACTTGTCCTGCTTTTGCAATTCCAGTATATGAAAAGTGAAGTTACTGTGGGCTGTTTCCCGTTTTGGACAATGTTTTAGTAGATCTCCTGCCTGATGTTGCTCCCTTCCCTCCTTTGACATCGAGAACAATTTGTCCACAGGTCTTGTATACAACTCAGTCTTTACCTGACAGCTGTAGAAATGAAGATCTCTCTGGGGTTTTGTGTCAGACGTAAAAATTAGTACAGCCTAGAAGGAGTAGGATCAGGGATGTACTTAGCCTTGTCATGGCGCTTCAGAGTGGTCAGAGCACACTTAAGGATCTGAAGACTGGGAATCCCTATAAAACCTTTCATAGAAGAAATCAGCACAGTGAATAGCTAGAAACATGGTTGCTGTGTTTTCAGTGATATGTAATGACTCTGTGTATGTTAGTTTATTCTCCCACAGCATCTGTGAGGCATTACCTTTGCCTTGTAACTTGTCATCTGAGTCACACCTTGCAACAGCAACTTGTCCCCAGAAAGGATGAAATAGATGCATAAACAGAACCTAACTTTACAATAATGCCTAGTGTCTAGTGTCTGTGTTGTTTTCTGCTTGACCAGATTAGGTGTAAAATAACTGAAATTATTTCATGACCACGCTAAACTTCTTTGGAAATCATATGTGTTTCTACTTCTAAATTTAGTTAACATATTTGATAACAAAAGCATCAATGTCTAAAAAAGAAATAAAATTATGAAGTAGATATATTATTGTTACGGTATTCCTTGCCTAAAGAAAATGAATAATTTCAGTTAATAAATGCAAAGTGACTATCATAAAGCCACTTAAATATGTGCAATTTCATAAGCAAGTCAGTATCTGAAAATAATATCCATTTTTATGTTACAAAATAATTGTTTTGTGGGTTTGTATGTCTGTGCATATATATACATATAAGCATATATGTATATATATACACACAGAGACATACATACATCTATATACCTACTGTTTCATAGTAAGATTAGCACAAACATAAATGCAGGTCACAACAAAAGACAAGGAAGTATGCCATTTTTCATATTAAGAATAAATAAATCATCTATTCTTACAAGCAGCGTTGCTATTGCTTGTTATCTGCCACTTGCTGTACAAGGGAAGACCACTGTCACTCAAGATAAAAGCACTCTAGATAAAAGGATTAGTCAATATTTTTAGAATGATATAAGCAGTTCAAATGGCTCAGGTTGGAAGAGAAGTTAAGCATCAAATGATGTAGGACATACCAGAAGTAAGGGAAAGGAGAACTACTATTTTCTTTTCAGTGGTTGCATGCATTAGCTCAGCTAAACATATTCATGTTTATAAAGGAAATAGTAAAGCAAAATAATTCAGCATTTTCTATTCTAAATATATTACAAACCTATGAAAAAAATCAGATAATGTGAATATTTTAATCATATTTTTATAGATAATGGTTATTTTTTCTTCCTGTGAAGTTTTATCCTAAACAGAGGTGAAACATCTCCTTTGACACTGCTTGATAACACCACTCATATTTAGCTCCTTTTTTCACTTACACATTATTACTATAGGGTAGCTATTTTCTAACTGTTAACCTCTTAATTAAACTATCTGGTTTGTATTTAGCAGCAAAGGCTTCCTGCAGAAGCAGGATGACAAAAGCAATTATTCAAGCATAATTCTGCTGAACGCCAATAATTTTCATTCTGATTAAGCAATTATGAAAGCATTGTAAAAGTTATGCTTTTGATTCACACCTTTGGTCGGAAATCTGTTTAGAGCCTTCTGCATTTCCAGCTCCTTGACACTATATAAATATCAAGCAAGGACAAGCAAGCAGCCTTGGTAGATACTACACATTCAATACAGTCTAAATGCACACATAATTTCACAAAAAGAAAATATTTACCTGTAAACATTGTCATTAAAACGATGTAAACTTGTATTCTAGTTGCAATCATCTTTTTCTGAAGTAAAAAGATTGTTTAGCACTTAAGCAGCCCACAAATTAAGTTTCTGTAAAACTCAAAACAGTACTTAGCATAACGATTCCTTTCCGGGATTAGCTTGCTCCACTTCTGTACCTGCTGGTGTAGTCTGATGGTGTGTTTTGCTCAAGCCAGATCAACAAGGCTTAAAGTAAGACTCATTAACCTGCTTACGCAATAGATATGTATTCTACTTAAATTCTTTTTTGCATGTTCTGTGCAAGTGTGCTCACATGAAACTTAGATTGTGTTTCACAGAAAGGCATATTTTTAGGATCTGTTCAAAATTGTTTTGACACTTTTGTTCTTTTTTCCAAGGTGTTATTTTTAAGACCATATTTTCTTTAATTTTCAAAAGGTTTGACTCACAGATTAACTCCTGCACAGTCCCTGTCATTCAGAGAAACTGTACATCACAATAAGCAGATAGAAGAGACCTAAATTGTATCTCCTTTCTTTATTTTATAAAGTATTTTTGTTGTATTGGCTCTCACTCAACTACTTACTGGAAATTTATGTCTCTAGATACTTGAGTGTACTAAAGACAGGAAAAAAATTCCTAAAACACTTTCTTTATTCAGCTTCACATGAGACATTTTGATTTAAGCCTAATTTAATGAAAGGAAAAGAGAGTTCAGGAGATTGAATTACTTATTTTTGTGATAATTTAAGCAGCAGATTTTTTTTTTCTTTTCATTATCCTCTATCTACATGACGAATTGCTTAAAATATTGCTACAGCAGTATTTCTTTGTGTAATTAGGGAAATAATTATAAAACAAGAGAGTCTGTCCCCAGGCTGGTATTTACACCACCTAAACAGCAAATGGCAAACTGTGGATTCATATCTTTGTCTTGGCAGGTTCCCATTTTAAAGTGAAGTCTCTCAGCCTCCCCACAAGACAATGTTGATTTTCAACAAATGGGTTTTTCAATTCCTTCTTTTCCCTCAATTCATTTAGTCATTAATTAAGAAATTCTCGACCTTGTGTCAAATTTGTTTCTAAGTTCAACAAAAGACTCATATGCAAGATACAATTTTGTATTAATTTATTTTACAGCTCACAAATAAATTTCTGCTCAGAAAACTGCTCCTCCTTCTAACCTCCAACATAGGCATTGAGTGATTTTTCCTATAAGTTCAAATACCAAGGGGTAAGAATGTCATCTAGTGTCCTTGATGAGTAACTAAGAAACATTTAAACAAAATAAGCTTCATGTTCCTAAGTCAGTATACATGTATTTTATGTCTTACCAGATGTCTTCTGCTACAGCTTTAAATGCATTTTTATTTTGAAAATAACAAGAAAAAGTTGGAGGTTCTCATAATTGCCAGTCCTTTTGCGCTATGGCTCTGATAAATGTTCTGAAGGTAAGATTATGAACGTATGCACTGTCAGCAAGTTGGGATAAGCATATACCACTATAGCTTAGAGAAAACACAGAATGATGATACTCTGAGACAGAGGAACTTCATACCAGGATGTTTAGCAAACTGCCTGAAGCCATGTCAGCACTGCTAGTGCGTGTTTTGAACAAACGTGTCAAAACCAAATGGTTACAGAAGGTGATAGCTACTCTAATTACAGTAAGGGATTGACATTGTCTTCATTAACATTTTCATATACAAATCAAGGAGAAAAGTCTACATGAAAGCACTATAAATTGGATATAAAACTTGCATAGCCTTGCCCAGAAAGTAATTGTCAGAGGTTCCCCATCAAATTGGGAGGTTCTGTTTAGTATGGTTTGGGATTGTCCTGTGTTTGCTATGGTTGGTGTTTTCATAAAAGATGTGAATGATGGTATAGAAAGTTTGCTTATTAAGTTGTCAGATAAAGCGGAGTTAAGTGAAAAGTTTGAGTGTGTCAAAGACAAAATGAGCTATATAGATGAAAGTAAGAAATTGGAGAAGTGGTCTGAAAAATATTGGATTAAATTCTGGAAGGACTCATTCAGTTTCTGTAGTCTCAGGACAGAAAAAGCAGCAATCGAGTGGAACAATAATTCCAGTTTACAAAGCCTTCATCACACCTTGGCAGAAATACTATGTCCACTTTTAGTTCTGTACTGAAGGAAGATTTGGATCAACTGGGGAGAAATTCAGAGAAATGCAATGGTAATAATCACAGGTCTAGAGAATATATCTTGTGGGAAGAGACTGAAAAAGGGCTTTTCAAAAGACAAGCTGAGGGGAAATGGGATATGGTAAAAGTCTTACAGTAATAAAAACAAAGCATGCTGTTCCAGAGACCACAGTAAACAAATGAAGAAGTCACGGGTTTGACCTGCACCAAGGAAGACCCAAGTCACACCTTAGGAAAATATTTTTGATGATAATAAGGCAACAAAGACTTGGCATAAGATATCCACTGGGAGGCATAATGTCTCTTTTGGATCCTTAAAAATAGGTTAGAGACAAAAGGGCAGTGTGACACAAGTTAGCTGATTCTATCTTAGGCACATATATAGACCAAATGGTACCTGCATGTCTATCTCTTCCAATTCTACTTTTTTCCATGTTTTTGTGACTTCCTTGAAAAAAATAATTCACAGCAACTGATCTGTGTATGTGTCAAACTACACATCCACGTATGTGTACCTATGCATACATAAATATAAAATGCAAGTAGGATTATACCTTGAAGAAAGTAAAATTATAGCATACAGTGTAGAATATGCTTAACAGAAGATGAAAACAAAGAGTTTGTGAGAATACTTCCTCCACCCATATTTTACACTTTTGGAAATCTCAGGTCGAAACAACTTTTTTCAACAGACTCCTTAATCCTAAGGCCAGCAGAAAGATATGGCTGAGCACAATGTCTTCAGGGCTTCAGGTCTTAGCAGACAATCATGGAAATTCTAACTTTGCCACATCTGTGCTGATATTGCAAAGAGATAATTACTCTGCTGGAAGGAGGAAATGCACGTTCACGAGTGAGTAAGTGCAAGGAAATAAATTGACCATCTTTATGTCATCGTAATTAAAACTCAGGCTTCTAGGCATAAATCAGTTGTCACGGAGGTCAAGAAGGAGGCTTTACTCTTATGTACATCACTGTAGAGCAAGTGAGGGGTATGTAAATGGATTTTTTTTCCCCTATTTCTCTTCAGTAAAGAACTGGCTTATGTTGGATATTGAACTTAATGTGACCAGTGATCTGATCTAGCATGGCAATTTTTGTTGCTGCCTTAGCAGGAAAAGCATATGTAAAATGAAGGACAGAACAGAGTACAGAGCTGGAGCACATGGAAAACTGAATACTTTAAAAAAGTAGAATAAGTGTTTGCTAACAGTGAGCTAATTTGTACATGATACTTTTCACACAGAATTCTAATTTTGCAAAGTCATAAGACCTTGCTAGTTATTCCTTTATCGCAGACAAATTCAGTATTCTGCTGTTTTTCCTCTTGCCCTTTGAAATGTACATAGAAAGTTAATACTAGCTAGGACAAAAATATTAAAATAGAAATAGAGTTTGGCTTAATCATTAAATATGTCACTCTAGCTGAGGGACACAGAATTCATAACGTGCTACACTCAGAATGGCATGCTGTAACTCAATCTTTTTACATGTTGCTGGTCTGAAGCTTCATAGAGCAGTTTGAACTTTTAGTAAAAATATACTTTTTAAACTAGTAAAACCCCCCAATCCCTTAATCTCTTCCAATCATTAAACATTTTCTGAAAGCAAAAGTACTTGGAAATATTTTTCCACTTCTTTCACATGTTTTGTCACACCTAAGAGAGTTTTCATTTAAAAAAAAAAGAAAAAAGAAAATCATGTACATGCTGTAGGTGATTAGTTGTTTAGTGAGTTCTGGTGTGTTTATTTTATTTTATAAATATTGGAAACAGCTGACTGATTTAAGCATTGGCTTCAGCTTCTGAGTAGATCAGCCTTTTTCATGAGCCTGGTCTGCAGACAGTGAGTGCTCCTTAGGCAAAGTTGTGCGAGCGGCACAGCCAGAGGTCAGACACATATAGCTTGTGAAAGGCAAGGGGCCGTGTCCTAGAAGGGCAGCATGGCAAAACTGTTGCTTGTAGCCTACACCTTCATCCCATGTTTCGATTAACACAGCCAGCCATGTGGATCCAATTGTAGGATTAGAGGCTGAATCTGGAGTAAAGAAAACCTTGGTGAAGAAATATGTCCCTGCATGGCACTCATTTTCCTTTCATTTCCCTACTTCTAGAGTCAGCTTTATATATATTGTAAAAGCTGTTGTATCTGACTGATGGAGGTAAGAAAAAAATCAAAACGTGGCAGCTCAGTTTTCCCAGGCTGCATCCTTCTTGAGTGGGTTTTCTGGCTGCACTAAGATGTATGTATCTATGGCCACATTGTTGATTTGAGCTAGGAAGGGTCAATGAGAGGAGGGAGAGTGTAATCATGACAGGTAAAAGTGGAGAAAGGTGATTTATGAAGGATACCATTAAGAAAGAAAAGAAAATAGTAGGTAAGAAATTGGAAAGTAAACAGATAAAAAAGTAGTTAAAAATGTGAATGGGAACTCAGTATAAAGGAAAAGAAAATACAGGAATCAATGATGCCCCAAAGAGACTTGTGTAGCATTTGAGACAGTGTTCTTGTTGGACACAGAAGCATTGATGGGTAGGAAGAGGAACGAGTGTCTATGTGTATGACCATTAACCTATATAGTAAAGGTGAGGGATGCTTAGAAAGACTGCGGATGAGAATGAAGGTCTACACAGAGGTCTGAGCTAAAACAGAGTGGAGAAAGGAGTCCACAGGGGCAATGCCACAGACAAGAGACAAAAAAAAATAAATTAGAAAATAAAAAATGGGTATAGATTTTTTTTGTAATTAAGTAAGGATAGTCAAGTGTGCTGGAGCAGAGAAGTCAATTCACAAAAAAGTAGAGAATTAAGATAGAACCATACAAAAATTTAGATTGAAAGGGACCTTTGAAGGTTGTCATCTGGTGCAATGCTCCATTCAGTGTTTCAGAGTATGTGATCACTTTATACTTGATTTTGGGCCGGTTATTTGGATGCCAAAGGAAGATACATGGTATTGTGCTTCCAGTATGTTTTTCATGTGTTCTTTAAGTTGTAAAAAGAGTATATATAATTCAGGAACTCTTCATGTTTTACCATTTAGAAAACTGTGGTAAGACTGTCAAATTCAAAGCATTAATCATCTGATTTGCATTTCTTGTAGATTTATGAGCTTGTACATACAGATGATATGTGTGCATTTGAACTGAAATATATCCAGAGGGATCTTAAGACAACCAATACCTTTGAGTTGTTTATTTAGATCATACAGGGTCATGTTTCATTGACTTGAAAAACTGTTTAGAGCATATGATTCACTTTAGAATTGGAAAACAAATTTATTTGCAGTCCTACCAACACTTAAGGGCTTTGAAAGAGTACTTGCTGTGGATAAACACATCCATGGAGAAATGTATGCTGTGTCTAGTCGCCCCTAAAAGAGATTTTCAACCTTGTCTCTTGTTGGCTGCTTCCTGTTTCATTTCATTAAGACAGACAAGCACAGCCACTGTGCTGCCCAGTGTGAAATGGCTTCTGGCCTGCAAATGGTACTTTGAAAAATTTCAGCTGCTTGCAAGGTTTTCTCATTTTGTTAAAACCAATGTGGGTCTCTGCAACACACAAAAGTGGCTGTATTCACATAACTTAATTGTCAATCCATATTGAAACAAACTGAAAAAGCCAGTAGGCTAGAAAATCATAATTTTTATAAGACCTATATAGCTTAACTGAGAATGGAGACCTGAAAATAGAAACACATAAAATGTGAATGTGTGAACATGCATACCATGTTTATGCTGTATGTTTTTTGAGCTGTGCATCACATAACTGTATAAATACCATGACTATGATCTGTACTAATGCTGTAGATAAGTACGCTTCTCTCTTCCTACAGTATATATTGCTAGATCATTTATTATCACTTTAAATACAGAAAAACAACACTTTTACCTTGAACTATCCACTTCCACTTAATTTTATGAGGCAGTTACTCTACTTGATGTATATTTTCTTTCCTGTGTAAATAGCTGTGACTTGCCATAGAGCAGATGTAAATGCAGAAGACCTTGAGACTTTGGACTGTGGTCCTTAAGTCCAATTCTTTATAAATAAGAATGGCAGAATACCATACCTCTTTTCACTTCAGCAGTGGTATTTGTTTCTCTCATTCCCTCCCATGTTAGTTCTGCAGTGAGAAAACTCATCTAAATGATAGCTTTGTTTATCCAAGGTTTCACATGCTTAATGCATCTTGTAGCTATGAAGCATGAGACCCAAACTAGCTTCACTTTTGCTAGGGCACATAACAATCCCAATGGCAATGGGATGCATGGACTTCAGTTGAAATTGTGCTTGCCAAGGACTGCTGGCTATGTTACTGGGGAATTTCTTGGGTCATACCATGGCTATGTGATTTACCTAGATTAAATCTAGTTTTTATGTCTTTATGTGCTACAGTTAACAGCTGTAGCTGTGCAGACATGTTCATAGTACAGCATTTAAATAGTTTTTCTTTATTTGTTACTATAGGTAGTCATTTACCAAGATGTTCTGGCCTCACAAACAGGTCTAACAACAGATTATGAACCCTCTTTGTTAAGAAAAAGTAGTGCCCATAGGACAGTGACTACAGTCATAATTGTATTGATCATTATGATTCTCTGTAATAGCGTCATGTTGTTAAAACAGAGAGACTGGAAGAATTACAGCGGTGGGAGAGCAATCTGAATTGGAACCACTGAATCTATTTCTAGCAGTTAAATATCAGCAGAAATTAGCTGTCTATATTAGGCTTTTTTTTTTCCTTTCTGAGATTGTTTATTAAAAGTGCAAAGTTTGTTGTCAGCCAGGAAAGAGCATGTTTCTTTTTAATCCAGTTCTTCATACACAATCAACAGAAATCCTTTGCTAATTAAAGTATCTTTTTAAAAGGATCAGCATACCAGCTGATTAGTAAAAGTCTAGCTTAACATCTTTGAAATTCTCCCAGTACCTGAAAAAGTCGGTCCAGGTACCTAAACAGAAGCAGGTCGTACCTTACTGTGGTTACCTCAGAGTTTATTTCAAACAGTGCAAATGAGCTGACAAAAAAATACTAGGCTTGTGCCTCCCATTAGTAAACACTGGATAATTAAGAGCTAGATGCTACAGGGAACAATTCATGTAAGAGCTTTATGTAGTATATTACATGAAATTAATTTTGATGTTCACTTTACCAGCTTACTTTTATTACTCAGTATCAAAACATAATCTTTACAACTTTGAGAAGACCTTAGACCTGGGACTAATCGGTGATAATTTATTGCCAGCAAACTACATAACTCCTGAGTCCAATCCACCAAAAGCACTGAAGTGATTTTTTTTATTTATTAACAATTAAAATTGTAATTGCATATATGTATTAATATGTGTATGCAAAATTGTGAAGAGTCTTTATACACCAGACAGTTCTGCTTCCATTCAGAGACCTCAACAGGCTGGAGAAATAGGCAGTCTCCAGGAATCTGATGAAGTTCTGCAAAGGGATTTGCAAAGCTCTGCACTTGGAGACAAATAACTCCATCCACCAGTATATACTGGCGGCCAGCTAGCTGGAAAGCAGCTCTGCCCTGCTGGTGAACAATTTGGACATGAGCCAGCAGTGCGTCCTTCCCGCAAAGAGGGCCAACAGCCTCCTGGGCTTTATTAGGAAACGTGTTGCCAACATATCGAGGGAGGTGACCTCACCTCTACTCAGCACTGGTGAGACGTCATCAATTCCAAGTCTGGACTCCCCTCGCATAAGGAAGAAGTGAATGTACTGGAGCAAGTCCAGCAAAGGGTCGTGAATGTGATTAAGGGATTCAAAAATCTGTCATGATGAGAGGCTGAGAGAGCTGCGGTGGCTCAGAAGTTGAAATGACAGTTAATGTTAAAGGCAGGAGTAAGCATTTCAAAGAAAAAAACCACATTTAAACTTCTCTCCAATTCACCTGTTCCTTCCACCTGAAGAACTATATGTTGACTGCTGTTGTAAACACAACTGTTCTCATGCGTGTAATTTTTCTTATGACCACTTGATCACATAAGTGTGAGGCTAAACTGTATAGATACCCTACTTTTAAATTTAAAATGCTGTATGTTATTAAATAATCCTTTTTAACAGGTACAGGTGGGAAATCTGAGGCATATTTGCACTGTAAAAGTTAAGAATATTTGGATTCTCTACTATGTTCCTTCTGTATATAGACTTGACAGTGTTAGTTCAGGAAGGTTTAGGAGGTCATATGCACATGACAACCCTGAAGATTTCCATCATCATCGTGATTTTCCTTCCAACTGTTTTGTCTTTTTTTTTTTTTTTTTCTTAAGAGCATAAAGACCTATGACAACTAAGCTTTATTCTCTGTTGAGTTTGACATTCCTTCTGTTTAATGGATCAGACAGTTTGTGATACATCAGTAGAAGACACTTTCTTCCCCATGTCAAGCTAGGGTACCTCTTCAATATTTCCCATCTGTGCTGACCTGTGTGATCAAGAGGTCATGTCCTGAAGTCAAACCCAGAATTGAAACACTCACTTCCACCACAGGCCAGACTATTAATGTAACTCATTTAGTTTACACCAAGTTGGAACTTGACATTCAATTTCTCAGTCCAGAAGCAATTATTTTTAGAGGAACATGCCAACAATATTGCTTGGCTTAGAATAGTAGAAGTTTAAAAGGGTAAAAAACATTTCACACCATAAATAAAGAATTGATTATTCTTGAAAACAAAGTTTGTAATTACTACTGACATTTCTGAGCCCTGATGAGGTGCTTTTTATGCTTTAGAAACTGGTGTCATTTATGCCACTGGCATTATGGGAACCTTATGTAAGGGTCTGAAATAGTCCTTTCCTATTATTTTAGGTATCAAGAGGGAAACATTAATATTTTGCACAATGCTTGAGCCAAACATATTTTTTGTCAAGCAAGGGTGCAAAATTCATTGTGGGCACTTAGCCTTTAGCAGGACAGGAATTCCTCTGCCTTCTTTCACCCTAATAGCTCCATCAGCAGACCACTGGCATAATCAGTAAAATCCAATACTTGGGGATGGAAAATTGTTATTCGTCTGTGTGGAAGCCAAGCCTCCAAGGTGCTAAAAGATTTTAGCTAGTTATAGCCTTGCTCTGGGTCATCAAATTACTCTTCTGTACTAAAAACTGTAAGTGCTTGTTTTTTCCAAAAACAAGCTGCCCTGAGCAGACTTTGTATGACTGCCTGAAGACCACACGGAAGATGCTGCTAATCAAACTGTGTAGTGCAAAAGCTAAAAAGTGATGTTAAGAATTTGAACTAGTAAACAGTGTTCATCACATAGTTTTTGAAAAATAGTATCTTCTAGATCAGGCCTTAATGACTGTGTTGAAATATCAGCTAACACTAGATTTTGTGTAGCAGATGCTACAATATATAGGCAGTATTTCACGCTCCTCTACTGGCTAATAGGTACAGAAGGAGTATAGAGAACTTAATTTTCTAAAAGCTTCCGGATCTCTCAGAGTTCTGCTGGTACCAAAATGCTGATGCTAGTTCAAACAAATTGCATATTTTCACATATTAGCACAGCTTGTAATTTTTTTTGATGAGGGTAACACAAATAGTTTACCAAATAAAGTGCTTTACCAAGGCCAAATGAGAATACCATCTGACTGCTGTGGGTTATTTGGTGTTGTTTATAGGTGAGAAATGGTATTTGAAAGAAATGGTATTTAAAAACCTGTGAGAGTGAAAACAAAGTAGCTAAACTATACAAAAAACCATAATCTCTATAAGAATGAAGTGATGAGTGGTATTATACCGTTTGTATTTGATGCCACAGCAAGATAACAGCAGCCTGCATGCTTTACT
Source organism: Clamator glandarius (assembly GCA_033459285.1). NCBI lineage: Eukaryota > Metazoa > Chordata > Aves > Cuculiformes > Cuculidae > Clamator > Clamator glandarius. The sequence goes on from JAUNZM010000040.1 coordinate 533,549, forward strand.
CTTAAATAAGTTTACACATGCATCTTGACTTTTTATCTGAATATAGGCCAGTATTGCTTTCATAACAAAGATACAGATTTGACATGCAAACATCACACATTTCCCACTGTCAGAAGCCATGTAATTAAAATAATTAATTAGTAATGAAGATCAACATAAACTCTGCTTATTAACAAGCATACGTGTGGCATGCTGCAAACCTTGCAGAAAGAAACAAAGACAAATCTTTAATTTTCACCACAGAACAACCCAGCAAGAAAACCAAGACATCAAAACAGAAAAGATTAACATTGTGGACCCTTTTGATAAGTGATCAAATAAAGGCTTTCTATAAGCAGAACAATAAAGTGTTCTGAAGCAGCTATTGTGTATGTGTTCACATATATATGTGTGCCAGTGCACGTGTGTGTGTGCATGCATTTATACATATGTGCATACAGTTCAGAGCTGCTGTCCATGTGCTATTTCTGACTGAACTCCTCCAGCTTCTCCACCGTCACTCCTTACTTCTTTCATTATGGGGGGTGGGGGTGGGGAAAGAGACGTAACACCTCTTAAATGTTTGGTTGTATAATTTACTGTATTTCCAATAAACTCGACTTTAATGGGGTTCACAATGGTGAGATTATTAAGGCTAGTTTTTAAATCTGTTGAGTAAAACATTGAACTATTAAATCAGGTAATTTTGTTTATTGCTTGACATTTGACCTTAAATATTTCATAAATTAGAAAGTATTGAGAAAGTAAAATATTAGTCCCACAGCACAGATCTTCTCTTTACCATCTACATGTTAAGCCCTTTCTCCAGATTAGTGAAAACTGCACAATGTGTGAATCTAAAGAAAGTTCATTTATGCTTGGGGAAAATTCATGCATCTTCTTCACTTTGACTGAAGTTCAACCAGGTTGATGTATGCTTATACAATACAATTCTAAATATGTTAAAAAGGATATGTTGTAAAGTAGCTCCTGAGATGGACCATCAAATTCTTAAGAAGACAAGCAAAGTACTGCTAGCAGTTTAGTATGCGCAATACCTTTGATTTCACCAGAGTTTCTGCATGGTTATCACTAAGACCACCCTTCAAACTCTACTTTCATTACTGGTTGTCTTTGCCATTGAACACACGTGTGTATGCAAGAAACGCCTCTCTTTAGGAGACGTAAGATTATCTATAATGTCACGATATGATAAACACGTAGAACTTGCACTAGGATGTATATCGAGAGATACGCGGTAATTTCTGTTTATATCAGGAAACTGAAGATTACTGTTTTTTCAACAACAGGAAGAGTAGGGCAAAACGAGCCCTGTGCTTGGTTCCAGGCTGCAGAGCGTGTTGCTGGGCTGGGGCAAAGCAAGCAAGAAAGAAATGACAAGGAGATTGTTCAATAAAGACAGATAGAACTGTGCGGGTTCATAAGGCCAGACAAGAGATGGCAAAACTGGATTGTAGGAGGCTATAAATATCTGAGGTATGCCAATTAAAAAGGATAAGAAAGGTTTAAGTATTAAGAAAGTAATATTAAGAAAGAAATCGCACAGGTAAGTAGGCAAAGCTCCAGAAAGTAAATTCTTAATGCATATTTAGGCAAGTTTTAACAAGTAGTCAATCGTATGATGGAATAACTCACCAGGAAGAGCGTCAGGAAAATAACAGGTACTTGAAAAGCATTATTCCTGCTACCAAATAAAATAAAGTTGTCACTGTTTTTTCCCCCTCTTTAAGCCTTTTGTGCCAGGCACTAGACTTGGAGATTCCTTAATCTAAGAACATTACCTGTCTGTGTGTTGCAATACTTGGGAGCTTATGCATGAAAAGCCATTCATCCCCTTCTCCTTCCCTTCAAGAAAAAAGCTTTTCATACTAAAAATTGTTTATGTGCAACACTGTTTAACACAGAGAGATGTGCCAGATTCAAAATATCCACTGCTTGCAGGCTCTGTCAATCATGTCAGACTAGATTATATAACTTAACATATCAGCATAATGAGATAAAAGAGATCATAGTAATGTTGGGTCATAGAATCATAGAATAACCAGGTTGGAAGAGACCCACCGGATCATCAAGTCCAACCATTCCTATCAAACACTAAACCATGCCCCTCAGCACCTCGTCCACCCGTGCCTTAAACACCTCCAGGAAAGGTGAATCAACCACCTCCCTGGGCAGCCTGTTCCAGTGCCCAATGACCCTTTCTGTGAAAAATTTTTTCCTAATGTCCAGCCTAAATAAAGTTGAAAACTCTATACATGTTCTGAAAATAATATTAGTAGATGCTTCCTGGTGTTTTAATTTCATATACTTCTCACTGAAAAAAAAACCAAAACCAACAACAAAACACCTGAACATTTGTGCATTCTTTTGGTGCTGAATAATGCAGAAGGGATGGCTGTGATCTCTTCACTTTTCCAGTGCAACCTCCAGTGGAGAGATATTCTTCATGTAATACATATTTCTTGTGAAAAAAATATACATAGGTATATTAGGGCCCTAAATATAATTTTCAGTGTTGTAAACAAATTGTCAGGTCTAGGGGCTCCTTTCTTAATTATCATGGTTCAGCTTTTCCAAAATTTTAAGAGATATCATTATTGCCAGTGGAAATACTCTTCTATCAAAAAGTTCCCCTGTACAATAAGAACAACAGAGACAAGCTGAAGTTTTTAACAAAACTGAATTTTATTTCTTTAGGAGTCCTCTGCATAGTTAGCGTCCATGCTAGGTTCAAATTTTGTACCTATAATCTGAAACTATTTCAGTTTCTGCTTGGAGCACATTAAATATTGCTACTGGATCTGATAGTAGTGTATAAACGCATCCTCCACTGGCTGGAGCTGTGAGTTGTGGAGTTGTCTCCTGAGATGCCATTGTTCATAAAGTAATGCCATACCTTACAAGATTGGACCATAGCCTTTTTTTTCTGTTTTTCTGGATTGGGGATAATGCTTGTGTACTTCACAGTAATAATATATATGACTGAATTTGCTTCTAGTCATGAAATGTTCAGATTTTAGTGAGTCAAAATCCACACTACAGAGCATTGAGTTGAATACAGACAGATGGTATCAATATCAAGTAGAGGTATAATCTGTTGTTTTCTGATGTGTCTCCCACTAAATTAGAATTCTTTAACCACGGATAAAAACTGGGTAACCATTACAACAAGAGTCAGTGCATTTAAACAACTGCTCTTGCAATCCACTGCCATGCAGGTGGGCAAAATAATCGTAAGACAATTTTTTTTTTAAAAAAAAGGCTATTAGGCTTTCACAAAGTATATCAAGATCCGGGCTGTTAAGGAAAGAGATGTCATGAATAAAAAAGTCAGTCTTGGCTGCTGCAGTGATTTATATGGCTGAAGCACGTAAATATTACACTTTCTTGCACTAGATGGTATTTATTGTAGTTATTAAAGGGGAGCACTACCTACAGTAGAAATTAAGTAGAAACATCTCATGAGTTCTGTAACGTAAACTGATAAAGGGATATAAAATCCACAAATTCCTCCAGGTGCAGCCTAACTTCCGTGCCGCTATGCATCCTTCACATGGACATTGTGTTACAGAGAGTGCAAAATATGAGTTCAGCCTTGGTTCTCCTTCTCGTAGACTATCCAGAGTAAGACTAATTAGCCCCGCCTAAGAATCAGTTCAGTCTGGGAGCTAAGCAGGTCTGAAGCAAGTAGTGCTTATTGCAAAAGCAAGCAGTTTGATCAACAGTGAACAAAAAAAAAAGCAAGAAACTAGTCAGAACGCTACATTGACAGAGTCTGAAACCACTTGCAAAGCTGTCTTTCCCTGGAGCAGCCCACAGGCCAGGGCTGAAAGACACACTATGATTCAAAGAGAATAACCTGACCCATTCCAAAAATTAAGAAAAAAGAAGAGAAGGAAGAACTCCACGACAAAAGTAGAGGAGAAGGGAAAAAATGAGAAGGAACCAATTCTGATGAAAATGCGAACAACTCCTTAGCAGGATGCTATCAACTGAAGAAATATTAAATAATATTAGAGGATAGAATCATTAATAGTCTGTTGAAATGTTCTTTCAAGATCAGAGGCTTTAGTAGAGATGGAAAAAGTATTTTAAAGTGCTATCTTTTTTTTCTGTAGGGTTTTTACAGGCAGCAAGTGCCTGCGAGGCCCTTAGGGCATCCTGTATTGGTACAGCAGTTGCCCATACTGGTCTTGTAATGCTGGCGCTGCTGGTGACTGGCTATGAGCGATAAAAGAAGGTCCTCCTCCTCCTCCTTCCCTCGTGTGCTTTTGAACACAGAAATATACGGAGGTCACAGAGTCTAGAACAGAGTTAGGCAAAAGTGTAGAAATACCTTCAGGAGAGCAGTAACTTCTCTCTCCTGCTCAGAAATAGCAAGACTTTTTCATGTTTTGCAGCACAACTGCCCAGCACCACAAAGCTGATTTTGCGAGGAAACACGTCACTGCAGTCTGACAGTGTAAAACGGACACTCTACTGATTGTGAATTGAACTTAGGCAGAAAAGATCTGTGTTTGCATCCCCATTACGGCCCCTTTGCAGTTCCACAGTGGTAAAAAGCCTATAATTCATCAAGCCCTCATTCTGTTTGTCAGGGATTTGCATGTGTAGAACTTCTCCTTAAACCAGCTGACCGTGAATGGGTGCTTGGTAGTAGCAGCATTTTCCTTCTTGAACCTTTTTTTTTTTACAGGAATAATAATCAGCTAACTACCTCCCGACCTGTTAATTTTGAACCTGCATGTGCCCTTGAAGCCTTCTTAATTTAAAAGATTGTCTTTTCTTTTTGTATCTCCTCCTTTTTTATCCTCATTCTTTCCTTGAACAGTTTTGTTTTATTCTAAGGTTTCAGAATCAAGAGAAAATAACCCTCTAAACTGTGATGATGGGCCATGAAATAAAGTGAATTAGCTTGGTGTAATGGAGGAATAGTTAACCATCATGGTGTCAACAGCTAAAGGATGGATGAAGAAATAGAGGAAAAAAAAAATCAGAGTTTGGGGACAAGATGAGAACTCTGCTATTCATCTGCTTGATTTCATTTGTGTAAGACTACATCACTTTATATACCTAAGATGGCAACCCTGTATTGTTGATGATTAAGAAGGGGATTTACAAAGTAAAGAAACCAAAAATATATGTATGTATTATATTTTAAGCTTCCCAAGTTAGTGATAATGTGTCTGCTATCCTACCCATTACTCAAATAATACTTATGTCTGCATAATACTGTCACGGGCCAGGGGAGAGGAGCATGGCAGGCAGAGACGGTCTGTCCTGCAGCCTGCTCGGTGGTCTGCCTAGAGCAGCTTCTAAAGGTGTGCAAGGAAACAAAAGCCTGATACCCTGTATACTTCTGTGCTTCTTTCACTCTGGCTTAAATGCAGAACAAGAGTCCAAATAATTCAGTTTTTAAGCACTGATCCCATGACGTTCCGTATCTGAGCTGTGGTGTTCTTTAGTTAGTTGAGTGCTCAGTACTCTCCCGTAATGGCCATTTATCTGCTTCATCTTCTGGCTCCAGGAGACAGTTTCTTTCCCCCATGCATATGCCAGGAATTCAATGTGCATACGACACCAGTCTAGTCATATTATTTTCTCTTACAGTAGTCCAACAGACTGGGAAAAGGGCCAAAGAGATTTAAAAGGGAAAAACAGTAAACAAGATAGATAAATGAAAAGGCCAAAAAGCACTTAGGAATTCATGATGCCAAAGCAAGCAGCAGCGCTGCTGGCACAACTGGCACACAGCTGATAACAAGACACCAGAAGCAGTAAGGTCTTCAGCAGCCAGCACTCATCTGTGTGTCAGAAGCAGCAGGCACCCTGCCTACAAAAGGGTTAGTGGGCTCTGCTCCTCTTACGCTTATTCTGCTGAAGCAAAATGGACAGTCTCCATCCCTGCCAGCAGCACTGTCTGATCCACCTGGCGACCACAGGCAGCACCGCCTTGAAGTACTCACCCCTCCTCAGACTCAGTTCAATGCTGGAATGTGTCACTTGATAGACCTTGCAAGTTTAGAGGCTCTTTAATTTTGACATGGTGTTAAGTTTATTACAACCTGGTGAAATGAGTCACTATGAAATCCATAGCTCTGACCTCCTCCTTTCCCACACATTTTCACGAGGGAAGTGAAAAGTTTAACCTTTCAAATAAAAGTCTTCTTAAAAAATGTGCAGTGCCAGAGCAACACAATATATCCAAGATATGAAAGGACGCAGTTCCAGGGTAACTATTGCCTTCAGCTAGCTGCAACAAATCACACGCCCTTTAAAAGAAAGCCCAATCTATCAAAAGTGCTGTTGTGCTAGGGGGCCAGCAGACCAACCTAATATTGAAAATCTAGGGCTTGCTACTGCAGAACTATTGAGACCTCTTGAAATCTGAGTATCCCAAACCCTGTGATTTAAAAGGGAGCTGGAGAAGTTTTAACCCTTTGTAGAACCTGAACACGAATTTTTTATCTTGGATTCAGAACGCAGCATATATTCAATGGCCTTGAAGAGTTCCTAGCTGGGGTAAAGTCTACAGACTGGGATTTTTTAAAAATTATTTTTAGAATAAAATCATGTAAATAATGTTGGTTGTAGATTTGTTTCTTCCCAAACTCTTAGTAGGACTACTGACTGCTTTTCAAGTCACCTGAATGATCACAATCTATAACAAGATATTGCCAGAAAATATTTATTCCTTTCTCCAAACTGGGTGGGGAAATGTTGTATCCTGACAGAGGTGCCTTTATCTCCTGCCTTTGGGGCTAAAAACTGTAGTCCAAAAGGCATACGGTCTCAGTTTTTCAGTTGAATTACATTAATTTGTTTGAGATCTTATCCAGTGGGTCTGAAGATGCCATTATATGCTTGTTACAAAATCTGCAACCATCCTCAAATTATTTCCATTGATTTCAATGACTTTTGGATCAGGCCCTCACAATGCAGGGTATGCAGATTATTGTTTCTTCTACCCTGAGGAGTGAAGTATGATTGTAACGTTCTGTAAGTGCTTTACTGAGGAAAGAGATATAATGAAATATTGCATGTGACTTATTAAAGAAAATCTTTGCCCTGTTTCAACAGGAATCTGAGGGTTTGTACCTACAGCACACACAACTATTCAGGTGTTGAAGCTGGAAGGGAATAGCCACAGCAATGTAGGTCTGTGGCTGTCAGTGAGATGCACTGATACCTAGATGAAATGATCTGACCTTTTTTTCCAGATGACTGTTAGTTCATATACATTAGAAAAGCACTCATACACTGAGTGATCCTGATCAGAGATTCATCTGCTACCTTGAATCATACTGCTGCTATCAACTCCAATCCTAAATATTCCTTAATTTCCATGAAAACATGTGATTTATTTATTATGAATTTGGCTATGAATGGAGAAACTACTTACCACCATCAGAAGTGAAAAAGAAAAGAGTTTAAGCCCTGCTGAAAAGCAAAAGCAGGGAAGGAGCTGACAAGAGTAGTGAGATTAACATTCTTTTGCCATTTTTTGCAGCATGTTACTGAACGACATTTCACAGGCGACTTTTACAGCCATCCCTGTAAAAGATTATGTTCTTTCTGCCTCCAGCTGCCTGAGCACACTGTCTGGTAAGGATAGCTACTTTGGGGTTTTTTCCAATGAAAGTTACATATAGTAGCCAGCCAGTATGTGGATAGCTAAAACTACCGAAAGTTTTAAAACATTGAATGTAATTTGCATGTGAAGTCAGCAGAAATTTCAGGGTCTTCAAGACCCTTCTCTCAGTTATGCTTTGCAGAGACCTACTTTGTGATTTAGGAGCTTGCCTATTGAACAATATTTAAGATTAATCTATTTAAACAGATTTAAACAGATTCTGGCACTCTTTTTTTTTTTTTTCAGACTGATTAGAATCTTCCAATGCATGGATCCAGTAACTCCCTGGGGAGTGAAAGAGTTCCATGAGACTGAAACCAACAAAATCACAACTCAAATCAGGCAAACAAGCCAGGTAAGGGCAAATGATATGGAAGTGGGAGGATAAAGGATGATGATTAAACAAAGAAGCACCTTCTGGGTTGTCTGACAGCACGAGAGTTTTTAAATTAGGGAAACAGGAGGGGAAAAGAAATCTGAGAGCTGGATGTCACTGGAAGGAAGCAGAGAAAGAAGAGGTATGTGAAGAGGTAAAGGTTCTTTGGACAGCCTGGGGGAGTTTATAAGCTTTAGTAGAAGCTTCACAGAATACTCTCTTGGGCAGAACGAAAGTACAACAGCAACACTTAGTGACAGGATAGGGAAGGACAGTTAAGAGGAAGGGAAGGAACAAAACCAAGCAAGTTTTAATGGCACTGAGTTCAGAGAGAAAACTGTGCCCTCCATGTACTTTTGTATCTACTACATCAGAGATGTTGGTCAAGCAACCCAGACAGGAAAACCTGTAAGTTGCTCAGGTGATGATGGGTGTAAGAAATGAAGACTGGTTAAATTAATCTAGACATTAAGTATTTTTTTCCTTCAGAAGGAAAAAGGGAATGGAGTTGACAGAAAAATGACTGTAAACCAAGGAGTGTGCAATCCAAAGGCAAATTGTTTGTGGCTGTGTGGCTGTGCTGAATCATGTAGGCTGTGTTAAATGGTGAATCTCAACAAATCTCCTTATTTCTCAGGATCATGGCTATCTAATTTTTACAGGATTCTCCCCCCCCCCAACACACTTAAGAACATAGCTATGCACACAACTTGAAATTATTTTCCATGTAAGCTGTAGAATATTACTGATGTACTGCCCTGCTGAACTTGTACAGAGAGCTGCCGTGTGCTCTGATAAGGAGGTGTTCCTGTCAGTGCTCTTCTGCACAACTGTATGCGACAAAACCGCCTGAAGCACGGGATCTTTGTTTGACAGTTGGGTTGTGACAGTACTCTACCACTCGTTGTTTCTATCCATATGATGGATGGGATGTAACCCAGAGGGTCCTGGACAGGCTGGAGAAGTGGACCTGTGAGAACCTCATGAGGTTGAACAAGGCCAAGTGCAAGGTCCTACATCTGGGTTGAGGCAATCCCCAATTTCATCCCTCCCATGATGGGGGATGATGTGATTGAGGGCTGCCCTGCAGAGAAGAACTTGGGGGTGCTAGTCGATGAGAAACTCTACATGAGCAGACAATGTGCACTTGCAGCCCAGAAGGCCAAGTGTATCCTGGGCTGCATCAAAAGAAGCGTGGCCAGCAGGGCGAGGGAGGTGATTCTGCCCCTCTGTTCCTCTCTTGTGAGCCCTCATCTGGAGTACTATGTCCAGTTCTGGAATTCTCAACATAAGAAGGATATGGAACTGCTGGAATGGGTCCAGAGGAGGGCTACAAAGATGTTCAGCGGGCTGGAGCACCTCCCATACGAGGACAGGCTGAGAGAATTTGGGATGTTCAGCTTGGAGAAGTCTCCGAGGAGATCTTACAGCGACTTTACAGTACCTGAAGGGGCTGCAAGAAAACTGACGTGGGACTGTTTACAAAGGTTTGTAGTGACAGGACTAGGGACAATTGGTGTAAACTGGAGAGGGGCAGATTTAGACGAGACATAAGGAGGAATTTCTTCACCATGAGGGTGGTGAGGCCCTGGCCCAGGTTGCCCAGGGAGGTTGTGGCTGCCCCACCCCTGGAGGTGTTCAAGGCCAGGCTGGATGGGGCCTTGGGCAGCCTGATCCAGTGGGAGGTGTCCCTGCGCATAGCAGGAGGTTGGAACGAGATGACCTTTAAGGTTCCCTCCAACTGAAGCTATTCCACGACGTCAATAAACAGCCGCGCACAGCGCACTGCAGCACGGCCCGCTCGGCCCCGCGCCGCCGCCAGAGGGACCCCGGCCCCGCCCCGCTGCCCCGAGCGGCTCTCACCGGTGAATCCCGCGGCGCAGCTGCACACGTAGCCCTCGGCCGCCGCGTAGCTGAAGGCGGGCGGCAGCCCCGGGACGCTGCCGTAGCGGCCGGCCCAGGAGCGCTCCACGCACTCGGCCCCGGCGCCGCAGGGGCTGCTGCCGCACTCCCCGACGTCCTCCTCGCAGCGGGACCCCGCGTAGCCTGCAGAGACCGGGGGAGAGGGGGTTGGAACCCGCGAGGATGACCGCGTGCAGCCGCTGTCCCCGCGCGGGACGAGCCCGAGGCTCGCGGCTGAGCGCGGTGTCCGAGCGCTCCACGAGCTGCTCCGGGCTCCGCCGCTCGGCTGCGCGCTCGGTTTCACTCCCTGCCGCGTCTCCCCCGGTGCTGGGAGGTGCGAACGTCCTCCTCGCGGCCTCCTGCCGGGGCTGGGCGGCTCGGTGTGGCCGGGGCTCTCCCACGTTAGTCTTTGTTAGTGCTGCACAGACTTCGAGGGCTTCTAGGAAGCAGGGTGGGGATCCCTGTGGGTGACGCGGCAGCGCCTTGGGGTGTCACTGTGTTCTCGGGCCCTGTGAAGTTCATAGAATCATAGGAAGTCCTGACCCACAGGGATCATCGAATCCTCAAGCTCCCCCAGGGAAGGTTCAGGCTGAACATGAGGAAAATAATTTTCACAGAGAGGGTCATTGGGCACTGGAACAGGCTGCCCAGGGAGGGGGTTGAGTCACCTTCCCTGGAGGGGTTTAAGGGACGGGTGGACGAGACGCTGAGGGGGATGGTTTAGTGACTGATGGGAATGGTTGGACTCGATGATCCCGTGGATCTCTTCCAACCTGGTGATTCTGTGATTCTATGACAACGCCAGTGGTCACACCATGTACCTTTTGCATCACCTCCCTGTGACAGAGGAGGGCAAGGGCAATAAATTACTTGGTGTTTGTAAAGTGCTTTGCCTGGAGACTAAAGTGCGACACCCCTCCCCGTTTTCTTGAAAATCCTAAGGCTTCTGCCTAATTTTTCCATGTCTAATGTGCAAAGAACATTGTTGCCCCGCAGCACTGTGGCTTTTACTCCTCAGGGTGCTCTGCACTCCCGTATCCTGGGTAAGGATACGAATGTTAAACTTTCTAGAGGCTTCTTGTAGTTAGTCTGCCTGCTAAAAGATTCACAAGGCCTCTGTGTGTCCGCACTGGGGGTGTGGGAGCCCTTTCGCAAGGCTGGTAGTCGAGATGCAGCCCAGTGTGTTTCATACTACATGGACGGACAGAGGGACTTCCAGTGGTGATATGAAGGAGACCAGTTTCCCAGTGTAAAATCTAGTTTAATTTTTATTCATAAATGAATAATATTTTGCATTGAAAAATAAGCTTTTAGACTTTTTTAAAAGTTCGTGTTAATGGAGAGTAAAAAAGTCAGCTGCAGCAGTGATTCATGTATCACAAGGGTTGAAGTATAAGGCAGCTGGGAGATCTATCCCGACTTTGACTTATCTGCTGCTTTGACTCATAATACTGTCACTTTTACTTATTTCTGTTGTGCAGGGAAATCAATCCTTAGCTGGAAAAGAGAGCCACTTAACCATAGGGCTCTGACTCATCATTAAGTGAAGCTCATCTAAGCACAAGCTTCTAGGGTTATGTAGCTCCAACCTTTCATTGTATGAGAAAAAAAATGAGGGCCTATAAACACTCTCTTTCCTTGTGTAGTAGTCAGAAGAACTTGGAGCTTACCTGGCCAACAGTGACACGTATAATTGTCAGCGTTGTCCTCGCAAGTGCCGTTGTTGTAGCATGGTTGTGACCAGCATAAGGGAGTTGGGGTCTCACAGTGTAGGCCCATAAATCCAGTACCAGTACAATTGCAGCTGTACCTGTAACAGAATGCAATGTTCACTCTAGCTGTAAGTCAGGAGATCTGTCTGGGCTTTGTTCCCAAACCTGCACAGGCTTCTTGTGTAGCCTTAGCTAGCAGCTTGCGCAGTTGAGTCCAGGTTTCAGACCACCATCTGGTGCTCTAGGAGAAACCACAGAAGCTGGGAACCAACAGTGAGCTTTTCCCCAAAATATGTGGGTTTGTCTGGGGAAAAAAACCTGCTTGTGAATTCAAATTGATTTTGACAGATCACTTCTTCTCAGAATTATAGATACTTTTTATTATTATTTTTTAATTTTGTAGAAAAAAATGTCATTTTCAGTGTGGTTTTTGTAGGCTTAGCGTTATTCACAAAATGAAACAGGAGAGGCAGTAAGTACGTTAAGAACCCTTTATACTGGATTGGTAGAAACTGAATTTGCAAAAAAATAGGCAATTTCTCTTCCTCAACTAAGCCATGTTTTCTTTTTCCTGAAAATCAATATTTGTTAGGTTAGAACAAAAAATGGCAATCGCTTGCATAGGTCCAATAATAGCAGTAATACAAGCTTCCTTTTCATAGCAACATTACAATTACAGGTTTAGAAGTAAACAAATTAGTATATAAAAATAACAATGTGCAGGTAATCAGTAATGCCTGTGGGGTTTGTTTGTGATTTTTTTCAGGTGAGCTAATTATTATAAAACAGTTAACTCCTATGCTTAGGTCATGGAGTATGAGGTCAATTTGTATGTGTCATAAGAAAAGACACGTTTTTACAAGTATGTTAATTGTGTGTGCTTGGATGATCTTTGTCTAATGATAATTATCAGAAACAAAAAAATACTTTTCCATTGCTTTATTTTACATGAAAATGCTACACTAGTTATTGTACAGTTGAAATCATGGAGAATCTTCCTGAAAAAGAGATAAGTATACTTATTTGATAATTTCTTAATATCAAGTCTTAGACTTGGAGTAAATATATGGAAAGAAAGCAAAATTTTTAGCATAAAGGCACATCAGTGAAAAACTGGCTCCTGAAGTCTAATAGACAAAAAAGCACAAACTTTTTCACAGAATCACTAGGTTGGAAAAGACCCACAGGATCACCGAGTCCAACCATTCCTATCAACCACTAAACCATTTTTTTTTACTAGATTATATAAGTGTACATAAGCAGAAACTTCTGGCAGTCCAGTTTATTACTAGTATATGGATTATTCCTAAATCAAAATCAGAGATGACTTAAACCAGGTGGCATTTGAATTTAGGATATAAAAAGTAATGAGGAAGATGTGAATCAGAAAATAATTTTAATTCAGAGGTATGATCTCACAGCAGAAGTCTTCCACTATTTTTTTCATACATTTCTTCCATGTGCCTTCAGTTTGATGCTGTTCAGCTGAAAGAATTTTTTTTCTGCCTTGGTCCACGCTTCTTTTCCATTCTAGTCCAGAATCATGGAGCAGTGAGGAATATTCGCTACTCACTGCTTAATGTAAAGGCCCACCTCTGTGCCTTTTTTCTCTGGTACCTTGAAGTGTTTAAAATTGCTGTTGACCTTCAGGGATTCTGGAGGGTGCCCTGCTTGGTGGTAGGCTATGACTGAGCAGGCAGATGTCTTTTTCTGTTAGAAGTGATACTTTTTTATACTCTACCTAACACTGGTTTTGGGCTTCTTGTTTGATGTTCTCACAATATGCAGAAAGCAATATGTGCAGATGTTCTTTCCTATGCAATCAAAAGAGTGTTGAAGGTCTTGGGACTATTTCCTGTGGAAAAAAAAAGGCTTGGAGCATGCAGAGAAATCCTCTGTGCCTGTGCACACCAGGTTTTGTAGGTCCAACTAAGACACGTCTGTGAATTACTGAGTTTAATTAAGAAGTATTCAGTAATGAAACAGTTCAATGTGAAACTGTTTTTTTGTAAGAGATCAAGTTCTACTTTGTTGCATTCATGAAATGTCACTGAAAGATCAGTCTGAAATTTGAGGGAGAATTTGGTTTGTTGTTTGTATTTACAGCCTTTAATGCTAAATCTATCACCTCATACATTTCTGTGAGAGCTGGTGACACACACAAGAGCCTCAGCTGTACTGTAGCACTAGTCAGAAAAGGAAAACTACAGTTTAAAGACTACAATTCTTCATTTAACCCCAAAAAATACACAAAAGAAAGGACGTTGCTAGACACCCTTCTGTTTTCAATTGCTTTGTTGTCCAGCCCTTTTCATCATGTAACAAATGTGGTAAGAGCTCCAATCGTACTCCCAATATCCTGCAGTATTACAAGCCAATTAAAATTGCTCTTACATATAGCCCAGTTTTAAAAGGTAGTGTAAAAATGAGTAGTATTTAAGCCTGGCCTGAATGAGCACCCTAGTTGCTCATCTCATGCACATATCCTCAAAAGTTTTGCAAGTTACTAAGTGGGTCTGCTGTGAACTAGCCAGGTGCCAGGTGACTTCCCTCTCCCCGCTGTCATGCTTTAGCTATGCTAGAAAATAGTAAATGGCTTTGTCCTGATCACAATCATTCAGCACTGTTGAAAAGGAACTCCATAAGGTTGGTGCTGTGTCACCACACCATACAAAAGCTCATTCCCAGAACATCTTATTCAAGACAAGCTTGCCTTTTGCTGACATGACTTTTGGGGCACTAAAATCTTTGAAACTGCTTTATAAAAACTGGAAAATACACAATAGAAAACAAATCTTATACTGGCAAGAGAAGCGCCTACATTAATATGCTTATGATTTACAGACTGAGCTTATACATATATATTTTCAGTCTGGGAATCTTGTGCTGAGTATGCAAAGCCAGTATTGGTGTATGAATACCAGAACTCTGGCTGCCTGGGCTGCACTTGGACCTCTGGGTATGGCTATTAACAGCAGGTGGAAAAGCTCACTTTTCTGTTGCCTTGTATTCTCTTTTTTTTTTTTTTTTTAATTTGCCCATGGACTGTAGGTTGTTTTAAATAAGGAGCTGTTATTCTGTATGCCTGTAAAGTTCCTGACATGTTTCCTAATAATATCTATTACTATGGTTACTATTATTACAGTTTTCCTCTGCCTCCCTTTTCTCATGCTTCTGTCTGATACTGTGAACAGCTGCTGTTGGCAAATTCAATTTTATACACTCTCACATCTCTCTTGGAAACTAAAGGCTGATGACCATTAGAAATAGAATTTGTCTCTAAATGGCGTTCCTCAGGGTCAGGCAAACAACATGTGGTAAATATTTAATGTAAAAGTACAAACATGAAAAATATACTTCTTGGTCAGTCTTTGCCATAAATATTTTGTTGTCCTGTTGACCCTGATACCAGACTTGCATTCTTTAATCATTTTCAAATATAAAGTGAAATCAGTGCAGGATAAAGGAGTGAAATCCACAATTTGAAATTAAATTGGCTACCTAGCAGTGCAGGCTCTTGTGGCATCGCCACCTGCAAACAGAGGAGCTAGCAGCACCTCACATTAGCATTACCCAGCTGTAGAAGACATACCCGTTGGCGTGGTCCGTGCACTGTCCCCCACTGAGGCACGGCTGGCTGACACATTCGTCGATGTTGGTTTCACAGAAGTCACCAAGGAAGCCTGGTGCACAGGAGCATGAGAAGCTCCCCAGGGAATCACGGCAGGTCGCACCATTCAGGCATGGATGTGACAAGCACTCATCTATTTCCAGCTCACAGTTTGTACCTTCAAAAGTAGAGAAAAGCAAATCCCAGACTTAGGAGGTGGTTAGTTTTGAAGGCCTCAGCAAGTTCTGTTTTAAGTGCAATATTAACTTTTTTTTTTTTTTTTTAAAGTGATCACCTATTTTTAAAAGGCATTTCCTCCTCAACATGCATTGCAAGACTATTTTTTTCAAGGCTTGGGAGAATTTAGAAAAGAACAAACCAGCTGTTGTTCACAAGAATAGGTAGAATAACAACTTTTTATTTTAGCTTGAACCTGGAAACAGGAACAATTAATTTTCAGATTATTCAAACCAGGCCACTAACTTATTTATATAACACAGAAATGAATACATTGCTTCAATGGCAAGCTGTCTGTTTAGCCATGCTTTATCAATTAATTTTTTTCCAAGATAGAGCAATATGTAAATAAATTGGTCTATGTTGCCATGTTTGCAACAGGTCAGAATCTTGGAGCTCCTTTTCAGTGATAGCTGATGGAACTAAATCAGTTTTAGTACTAGTTTACAGCTATTTACAATAGCTGGCAAGTTAAATATGCATTACTTTTTAAATTCTCTAGCAAACTACAGGAGACACTAAGAAAGTTTCATAATTAATGCCTTGCAGCTTCTCTTTTGCTTACTTCAGGGTTTTGTATGCTTATGTACTTATTTACTATTTTGAGTAATAAATCAATATTTTTTAAAAATATGTTTTACCTACCACGTCAATTTGTTTTAACACCTATAGTATCAGCCAAAACCCAGATACAAATTGGCAAATTATGATGAAGAAGCTGCTTTTAAGTGGACTTCCCTGTCTTTTATTTGGCTTACTAACGTAATGTAAATACTTTTCAAGGGAATTTCCTACTTGAAATAGACTCTGCAGCCTTGAGAATGGGTTCCATTTCTTGGATGGATGGCGTCTTCAGTATAAGATGATAGGGCAGGCTTTTGCATTTTGATGATGGTTATTATCTTAGCAATTCATTTAGGAGCTCACTTCTAGTTCTTTCCTGTTGTTTTTGCCACTCTTGTCCTACTGTGAAATTTGTACATTATAACTGAGAACATCTTTCTCAAAACACTGAGATTGCTAATATTTAGCACTGTTACTTGATTACTAATTTATTTTGACCCTTTTAATGTAGCAGCTTTGTTAAAAACCAAAACAAAATGAAAGAAATAAAAATCCCCAAACATATTATGGATAAATAACTGGAAATATCTTAAAATGCCAGAGCAAAATTAGCTCCTAATTATTTTTCATTGTATTTAAACGTTTAAGTGCAAGCTCATCTTTTCAGTAGTTAATATTACTGCTCCAATTTTAGATAAAGTATTTTTAAAGTTTCTTGATACCGCATATAGAACGCTGGGTGAGCAGAGTCGCCAGTTCCATGCATCCAGTTTAAGGTTCACTGATCGGTTAGCCACTGCTTTCAGTGGGAGCCTGCCGCAAGACCCGAGCACAGGAATGCTCTTTTATGGCTTTATGGTAATGTACATTACATCCAGATATAGTGAGCAGTCCCTCTGTGGTCATTGCCCTGTGAATTCACTGTAATTGTAAACAATGTGTTTGCAAAAGTATGTCTACTGACCGTAAATCTGCCAGAGCTCGTTAACAGCTTACTGCGAATACTAAAAATCATGTGACAAAACAAGCCCTGTTCAACTGATCCTCAGTTCAGCCAAATTTAAAACTACAGGCCTGAGAACAGCCTGACGATTAACATGAGAACATAACGTTGTTGTTTTGGTTCATGTCTTTAATCTATCAAGCCCAGTAACCTGCCTTCGGCAATGTTGCCTCAGAAAAAAACTTCTCTCTGTATAATGCACCCAGCCAATGCGATATGCCATGCAAACGCGGGGAATTCCTTCCTAGCCTCTACTGAATCTGCTGTCAGGCTTTCTTATATGTGAAGAAGAGAGATGAAAAGATTAGATGTGGATTTGCACCTCAGTCTAACATTCTGTCATAAATATGCTATATGCCAAATATCATATGCCGGGAAGGAAAAAAACACCAAGCCCTGCCACAGTTACTGCATGGGGCTATAGCATCAGGAACAAAGGTGTCCTGTCCTAGAGCAGGCAGAGTGTTTCAGCAGATACCAAATGACACAAATGGTTTCTGGGAAGTTGGATATAAGTAATATTTATAACTTTTGTGGTTCCTTTGAAGAAGTAAGATTATTTCTTACAGTACTTGCTTTTCAAACAAGTCCTATTGTGCATTTCTTTGTAAAGCCCCAGTCAATAAAAAGTAAAGGCAGGCAGGGATGAAAGAGATACAGCTGACGTTTTCAGACCTTCTGGTCAAATATGCAAGAGGTTTACAGTGTAGTTCCAGGTCCAGGTGGACCTACATGTTCTTAATATGGCTGGAAAATGTATCCAGGGTGCTTCTGCTCTCCTGTGTTGTAGTGCTGTGCTGGGACACAGCAGGTACAGATGATTGTCCCCAAATTCTGCGGTCTGTATACAGTAATCTTGTGTGCCATCATCTGGATGGGGACTGTCACATAGCTGTTTCTTTAGACACCAGCTTTGAAAGGGCAGGAAGAGAGTTCATAAAATATTAGACAGAGGGAAGAGTTTATTTTCTTGGAGTGAGGCTTGTCCTTTTTGTGCAGAGGTCTATGCTGATGCCCAGTTACCTGTGTGCATGCACAGACATAAGTTGTTATGGATCTTATAACACTGCACTAACCAGATGCAATCAGAGAATGGCAAGGCTAAAACCAGTCAGAGGTTCTGGTGCCAGGAATTTATGAACTGTGACAACAACTCTTTGGATATATGTGCCCTCTGCTTGTCTTCATTTTGAAAGCCATTTGAAATGTGGCCGGTACTGCTGGGCTCCTCTCGTGTTACAGTCCTGTGGTTAAGAATCTCGGCAGCAATCTGATAACCTGGTCATGAGGCAGGGTGTGTTGTTTTGGAACTTGAAAGCTGGAGAAGGAAATGGACTTTCCACATTGTTGGCAGCTGCAGTTGGATGGACATTGCTGTTTGCTGTTGATATCCATGGTGATACTGCCATGAGTTCATGGGGAGCTGAGATCTGTACTTGAGGTACTTCATCCCATGGTGAAAGCTGCAGTGTCTCTTTGTGTCTTTGAGTGCTTAAGACTTATGATGCATCTGCTCTAATGTTTGTATGGTATACAAGTTATTTATAAGAATACTGCATGAGAACTTTAAGATCCACCAGTCCTCATATTGTGCAGAGTTCACCCCAGCTGTGGTTATACCATAGAAAAAGGTATCACACCAAGAATGAATCTGCCCGTGTCTGTCACTCAAACACTTTCTCCTGCTCTTGCCTTAGATTAAGACTGGGTTTTGGAACTGCAGTGTCCCCCAGTAGATCACACTAAAATGTTTACTGGCAGTGAAGGACTGGCTTATGCTGTGTGCCAGGTAATCAATGTAACTAGTTGTGGTAATAACAGGCTCTTACACTGTGCTCTGTTGGGGTGAATTAAAAGCAAGTGCAATTAGTGCAATGGAGGAAAAAATCCATTTGATCAAGGTAGCCAGCAAAGCTTCAACAAACCAATTGAGCTTCGTTATTTGACAGCTGTGTGACACATGTCTTGTAAATAATTTCTCACATG
This sequence comes from Clamator glandarius, assembly GCA_033459285.1. Classification (NCBI taxonomy): domain Eukaryota; kingdom Metazoa; phylum Chordata; class Aves; order Cuculiformes; family Cuculidae; genus Clamator; species Clamator glandarius. Next base: position 552,572 of record JAUNZM010000040.1, read on the forward strand.
TAGAGCATTATCATAGAAACTGCAGATTTCATGCTAAATTTTCTAGTCTTTGGCTCTTGGTGCATTCTAACCTCTTCCATTTGTGTAAGAATTACGTGTGACATTTCTCAGCTATTTTAAGAAGTCCTGCAGCATACCAGTCATGCAAAATAGCAGTTGTAGTCCATGAAACAAGTAGCAACTGCAGCCAGTAACTCAAGCATTTGGTTAACATTACTGCCGTAGATTTACTGTACGGTCTCTACCAACATATATAACCTTTTTAACATCTTAGGGAAATAGGATGAGGCTGTATGACTTCCCACAGTAATTCATGGTGTCAGGCCAGGATAATAGTGGTTGGCAAGATTCCCTGACAGAGTAAATGAGGGTTTTTATTACCAGTGGGGACACCTCAGGGCTTTCATTCAGTAATCCCTCTGACTTGTGCATTTAGTGCAACACACAGCAAGGTGCAGAAAATAACAACAAAGAATGCTTCTCGTAAATCACGTTATTAAGTAGCCTTTAAAAGCTGGTGTTTTACTGCTGAAGGAACAGTCCGCTACTTCTCTATAGAATTATTATGATTAGTCTCTTTGCTGCTGGAAGCAGTGTCAGAGCTGTATGTCAAAACACTGCGGCCTCTTCTGCTTTATATTTTAGACCTCTTCTCCTTCCTTGGTTCTCTCCTCATTTCTTAACTCTGCTTGTGCTGAGTGTGGAGCACTTGGTGGCATCGCTTGATTTTTGGTGAGAGCAGAGAGCATCAACCTGGTAAACAGCAGAATTTTATGATGAAAGAGCAGTGACTCCAGCAGAGCGAGTTTTCCTCCAGCAGTTTGTGTTGATCCTCATTTCTTTTTGATTGGACTTTACTATTTTATTATGTTTTCTCTTTCGTTGTCTCAAAGGTGTATATTCTGCTTCTTTCAAACAGAATTCCTGGGCTATGGATCCAGGCCGGGACCTCACTAACAGTGCCAGTTAAACAAATAAAGTTTCCTGAATACAACAGGAGGTCTGGGCTGAATCTGATCATTGCAGAGTAACCATGCTGGTTGTTAATAGGTTTTTCCTTCCTCCTGCTCTTTGGCTTTCCCCTGGTTGTGTAGTTTTCTCCTTGGCTGGCCTGGGCTCAGACACCCACTGGCAGCAGCAGGGTGGCAGGAAGGTAACAAGCTTCCTTCAAATAACATTCTCTGAGCTCATGAGGGATATTAACCAAGGGCTGGCTTCCAACAAGTGCTGTGTCAGACATGGGAAAGCTGCTTTTTACCCCTGACTTCCCCTCCTGCATAGGGACTTGGGGATGGAGTTGTAAACCACATTTCTTATTTCTTATTCATTTGAATCACTTGAAGCAATAGCTGGGTTTTCTCCCCTTTTGCTGTATGACTCTTTTTTTCTTTTTTTTCCTTTGCCTACCTGACTGGCAATCTACCACTAAAATGCCTCCCCTTTTCTCCTTTTTAATGATTCAGTGTGCTACCTCTTGCTCTGAATACAGCTTTGAAATTTGAAGAGCTCTCTCTCCTGCAAGGATTATACATTCTCTAGTAGAGGAACGAGGCAAGAAAAATCACACCCGTACCTTAAAAATGGAGCCAAATAAAATAGGATTATCAAAAAATGAGCTATTTGGGAACCTGATAATACTTTTCTTTGTATTTAACTTGCATAATGTTTGAGTTGCAAATGAGTCTTCTGTTTCTGGGAAGGGCAGAGGAGAGCAAATTAATGTGAAATGTCTAGGTTTAAGAATAGAGTGTGTCATGATTAGCAAATCAAGCAATCAAGTCTAATTAAATCTAATTTTTAGCCCTGTCGAACACAATGTTGTTTGAGAACTAAAAACGATGTATAACACTCTAAGAACAACCATTTTGAGGATGTTTTTTTTAAAAGAATAGTTAACCTAGCCCTGTGAGATAGCTTGATGTTTGTGAAACTGATGTGTACTTTTTTGGCCAATGTGAGATTTCTTTAGTCCTTCTCTATCTTATACCAGTAGTTCACAATGATAAGGAAAGCCATGATGCAGCAACAAGTATTGGTACTGAAGCTGAAGGCGAGGTAGTAATACATCTACGAGTGCAAATGTGGGTGGGTGGTGAACTTGAGCTTGGAACATGAATTATGTTGGTTCCTCATGGTGCAAAGAAAAATCTGTTGTGTTTGTGCTTACCTGTGTACCCGAGTGGACAGATGCAGTCATAATGTCCTATCTGGTTCAGACACGTTGCCCCGTTCAGGCATGGATCAGACATACATTCATTCACTTCCAGATCACAGTGCTTGCCTTGGTAGCCTGGGACGCAGTAGCAGGTGTATTCATCAACCCCATCCCTGCACAGTGCTCCATTGTGGCACGGTTCGGAAATGCACTCATCAAAATCCATTTCACAGAATGTACCTGTGTATCCTGCACTACAAAGGCAGGTGGGCCCAGCCAGGCCATTTTGGCAAGTGCCACCGTGCTCACAAGGGTTTGTGTCACAAACGCTGATGGCTCTTTCACAGGTAGGTCCATTATATCCAGCAGGGCACTCACAAGTAAAGCTGAGGTTTCCCGCAGAGCTTAAACAGGTAGCGTTTTGAAGACAAGGGCTTGAGGAGCAAGGATCAGAGGTTTTATTGCAGAGTTCCTCCACACTGTCCACTGATACATCTGTACAACGGCAAGTTTCGTCTTTGTGACCAGCAATGCATGGAGAGTTCTTTTGGCAAGAATTTGACAGGCACCTGGAATCATTCCTCATGCAAAATGACTCTAGAAAGGAAGCACAAAAAATTCTGAGGACTTCCCCAGCACCAGGAATAAACAAGAGTGAAAGTACAAATCTCAACACAATTGTGCTTCAAAACTAACTGCTCCAGTTGCTGGCTGCTGAGAAGAGAACAGGGCTAGTAACTGTATGATGCATACTAATAGACTAATAAATGTAAAATTCAATTATGAAAATATGGGTAGGTGGTTATTTCCTGCTCTTGCTTCTTCCAAAAACCAGGTCCTGGACTGTCAGGATTTTTTAGCATGACACTAAAATTATATTTGCAACAATATTGGTGGTTGTCAACAGGTGGAATGCATTTAGATATATTTAAGACAAATCTAATTCATTTACTAAAAAAAGCAGTTGAACCACATTTTTCAATTCAATACCACTTTGTATTCTTTTGCTGTTGAAGTTGTTTTATTAGAGTTCAACAAAGCTAAATGGCTCATGTACAGTTACCGTTCAAGTAAGTGGTTCAAACTATCATGCACTTTGATTTTGACTTCCTGATTATCAATAGTAATTTGACAGCTGTACAGCATTTTCACCACAAAGTATCTCCCAAACGCCTGAGATTCAGAATAGCCCTCTGAGAGCCTATGAATCTGGAAGGACATCATGAACATCATCATCTTCACAATGAGGGTGGTGAGGCACTGGCCGAGGTTGCCCAGGGGAGCTGTGGCTGCCCCATCCCTGGAGGTGTTCAAGAGCAGGTTGGATGGGGTCTTGGGCAGCCTGGTCTAGTGGGAAGGGGAATTAGATGATCTTTAAGGTCCTTCCAACTCAAACTGTTCTGTGATTCTATGAACAAGATATAAACATGTTCCTTACCCTCCAGGAACTGAGCTCTGGGTAGTGATTAAAGGACTCTTGGAGTTGCCTTGCTGCTGTAAAGACTGGCTGACAATAACAACAGCTACTCTCACTTCCCAGTCAAGGAGGAGTGAGCGGTTGCCAGCATTGTACATAACCTGTAACTAGGAAACACTAATAGAGTTAAAAAAATGAAAGTAGTGAAGGATGGTCTTTCTAGTAAAAGAAAAGAGGAATTTTGCCATTGAACTGTAATTTTGAAAATCATGGTTGTCTCCATAACAAAATAAATGGCTATATTCAGGTAAGCACAGCATACGTATGTAGGTATATGGCTGCTGCCTTAAACTCATTGTTAGGCATACTGAGCAATGTGGCAAGGTGCCAAAATCTGAGCACCTGAGGTAGGTGTGTTGGCCTGGGCTAAATCCTCAGCAATCACAGCTTCACTGCCAACGGTATCAAGTGAGCTAGACTGAAACTTGTGTACTACTGTGTGTGCTATAATCAGGTCTCCCATATGCAGGACAGATGATGAAGAGTGTGATGGGGTTCTATTGATCACTGGATTAATCTCATAATAGTTGCTTCTGTCGTGATTTGCCGTTTTTTTGTATGGGTCAGTGGGAACAGTATTAATCATCAGCACACATCCTGCAGTGTTTGGGAATTCTGTTACTCACGTAGAAACTGACTCAAGTCTGTGGCATATGGTAAGACCCAAAGGGATGACTGCGAATGGGATTTTTGCTCCAGATCTCTAATTTGGTCTAAAGGTCAAGCTTTTCAGTACTGAAGGGAGGCTAGTGGAAGAAATCCTGGAATTGCCTGCAAATACTGGACAAGCAAAATGGAACAACGGCAGGTCAAACCTCATAGACAATGATTAATGGAAAGCAGGAAGGTAAGTAGTTATTTACTGACATAAACCACCTAGAAGACAGGGCCCGTATAAATACTGACCAGTGGCCTTTGTGTACATACTTGCTCACAGTCAGCAGTATCACAGAGCCTTCTCCTCTTCAACACACCGTCATGTATGTTTTTGTATACTACTCATTTATTTAGGTTCTTTTTTCTTTAGCTTGAATAATAAGGAGCTTACTGCAATCTGTTAAAGTTAAATGAGCAAAGCTCTGTTCTTAGGAACTTTTGCATCCCACGTTGCAAACTTTAAAGAGCTTTCCTTGCAGCCTGTTCACTTACTTAAAATTCATTAAAAGTACATGTTTGAAGAAACATTACAAATTTGAATAAATTAACTATGATTAAGTTACAGCATTATCTAACTATTGTACTGTGTAAACTACAAGAGGTGAGGTCAATCATTCAAGTGCTTCTTAAGCAGGGACACTGTGACATGAGAATCAATTTAGTTAATTATTACCGCTTTTCCAGAGATAATTTGCATGCAACAACTCAACTTGTTGTAATGACTGTGTGTGAGAGAAATAAACATTTGCCAGTCTGTAGTTTTGATAGCAACCTAACAGATTTGAGTGCTGGTTAAAAGGCTTCCTAGCTCTCTGAGGCAGTAACGGGTGGAAAATGGAAGAAGAGGAAAGAAAGGCCTAAAAGCATGGTCTGTGGTGAGGGCAACCAATTTGTCTCCAAGGTGACACCATGATGGGAAAAACATGAAACAGAAAGCCTTTCCTGGCATTATTTGTCATGGCTGGGGCAATCCATGACACGTAGAAGTTGTGGGCCAAAAGACAATCGTTATTGATTTTACAAGACCTTCCCGAGCTGCACGTCCATGCATGATTGGTTTAGCTAAAGACCCAACAGTTCATAATTGGATGACTCCTTCTCAGTTGTAACTACATAATTGGGAGATTCCACCTGCGGCCTGGCAGCTTCCTAATCTTGTTTACTCGGCTCTTCTTTTGGCAGGAATGTCAGGTTCCTAAATTACTTCAAAAAAATCCTTAGATCCTGGACTGCTACTTAAAACACCAGTGTCCACCTATTTGAGAGAAGTTATTTATGCTACCTCCCTTCTAACCCATGGAAATTCTGTTTCCCTGCAGTTCTAGGGTGATGCGGAAGGATGGATATTGAGCTATTGAGAGCTATGTGGAAATGAGAGAGGAAAAAGATCATCACTTGTGGAAGCTGAACTCTTCCATGCTGTGTGATGTGACATGGCTGAGCATGGTGATGGCTGGTGCAAATACTGGCTCAGTTTGAGCTCGTGGTTGAAGAATATACTCTGTTACAGGTACAAAAAGAGGGCAGAAGTGTTTCAGAATTTTGGGGGGCTTGATTTTTGTAAGGTTGCAGAGGGATAAGCTCATGCTCTAGCTCATATCAAAGAGGAGTTGCTTTCTTTCTTTAGCTATTAAAGTCACTTCAGTAGTAACTTATTCTGACAGAGTGTGTAAAAACTTGTGCGTAACATTAGAAAAATGGAAAGAAGATGCCAATTACACAGAATCACAGAATCACAGAATAACCAGGTTGGAAGAGACCCACCGGATCGTCGAGTCCAACCATTCCCACCAATCCCTAAATCATGCCCCTAAGTACCTCATCCACCCTCACCTTAAACACCTCCAGGGACGGTGACTCAACCACCTCCCTTGGCAGACCGTTCCAATGTCTAACCACCCTCTCCGTGAAGAATTTTTTCCTAATCTCAAGCCTAAATCTCCCCTGGCAGAGCTTAAGGCCATTCCCTCTCGTCCTGTCCCCTGTTACTTGGGAGAAGAGGCCAGCACCCTCCTCTCCACAACCTCCCTTCAGGTAGTTGTAGAGAGTAATAAGGTCTCCCCTCAGCCTCCTCTTCTCCAGGCTGAACAACCCCAGCTCTCTCAGTCGCTCCTCGTAAGATTTGTTCTCCAGCCCCTTCACCAGCTTTGTTGCCCTTCTCTGGACTCGCTCCAGAGCCACAACATCCCTCTTGTGGTGAGGGGCCCAGAACTGAACACAGGACTCGAGGTGCGGTCTCACCAGTGCCGAGTACAGGGGGAGAATAACCTCCCTGGACCTGCTGGTCACACCGTTTCTGATACAGGCCAAGATGCCACTAGCCTTCTTGGCCACCTGGGCCACTGCTGGCTCACGTCCAATTACTTTGGACTTAGACTGACTGACACTCGAGGTAATTATTAGTCTCTTCATAAATACTTTTACATTAATCTAATTACGAGAGGAATTAGTGCCAAGCACCGTACCCCGTGGTTAAGTCCTTTTGATGCAGGTGAGGTAGCTGGCGGTACATTTCTTTGTAGTTAAGCTTGCCATCTACTGGCAAATCGTCAGTACTACCAGAAACATGTCAATGCCTGCAGCTTTTAAGAGTTGGTGCAAACTCTTAAATACAAGAAATGCTGAGAAAGAGTCATTTTTTCCCTCTTGGATAAGCTGATTTAAATTCATTAAAGCGATGCCATTAATGTATGAATATTTGAGCTTATAGAACTAATCAGCACTAAAAATGCATGGATTTGGTCTGGTAAATACCTCTTAATGATCAAAAACCACTGAAGTGATCTTGGAAGTGTGTGACAATGAGCACAGGAGGGCAAAATGAAGTTACTGGCAAAGTTAACATAAACTGGGCAGGAGTTTTGAAAAGGTCAAAACAATTTGTCGCAGATGATTTTATTCCTAATAAGGAAACTAGTGTTCATCAGTTAAACCAGGTAATTCTGAAGAGCTCATTCTCATATCTTTCCTGAGAATTTGATTGGGTTTTTTGGCTTGAATCAGAGAGCTAGAGGATTTGCATGTGCTTTTCAAAATTTTCTATTATATTAAGTCAATAAAATCAAAAGTAAATTAAAATGATAGTCCCCAATTCTGAGAATCTGATTAGCAATCTTAGGCATTCAAAGTCCTCAAAACAAAATCTAGCAAACTGTGTTCAGTTGCTTTTTCAGAAATGTCTTTCAGCAAAGATTTATTATTTCCAGATACAACTCTCTCTATGCTTCAGTGAGATATCATAATCAGCAGCAATATTTAAAATCAAATTTCATTCATTGCTAATCTCATTTTTATGAACTGGAGTTCACTTGACTGTGGTCATGCCTGCACTTTGCTAATCATCTCATCATGCCTGAAGGCTGCTTGTAATACACAATGCTATTCTTCAAATATGCTTACTTCCCCTGAAGGATGACTCCAAGCTTCACAGAAGCCCTCAACGCTAACAGCTGCAGGGTCTTTTACATATGCTGCAGAGATTTTATGACCTTCTTAACAGAGCTAGTTTATTCTCAGGAAAAAAATAATCTATGAGAGGATAGGAAACTTTTTGATAACCATATAGTCCTCAACACTGAGTTTACTGTGCTTTGAGAAAGACTTATTTTTTCCCACTTCTTTTTTTCCACTTTTTTGGTATGTTTTAATTAAAAATGAGGAAGCTACACCAGCTAATGCAGGTAAAGCAGTACACAGCAAAATCTGACATTTTAGTAACTCACACACATTGGAAAGAAATGGGTAGCAAAAGACCAGTATGTTGGTATATGAGTTGAGAAATGACACTTCAAAAATAATCCTAAGAAAACAGTGATCGAATTATATTAGGGGAAAAAGAAGTTAAAAGTGGTAGTTTTTTTTTTTCTTCAACAACCCAGAAAATGTGTTGAGTGGGGTTTTTTGTGGTTTTTAATTTGCTAAAATATCTTATATAATTGACGTTTCAGTTGAAGTCACTAGAAAAAATTTCTCTGGGAGAAATGAAGAAACCACTGCTCCCCTTAGTACCATTACTTCAGTTAGTCCTCTGTTCACTCAACAACATCATATAGTGTTTGTTCACAACATTATAACCAAATAAGCTCACTGAAGAAGTCACGGGACAACATGAGAGTAGCAAGGGTTTAGATAGCCCAATGTCTTGAGTTAGAAATGAGAGCCTTCAATGTTTGTGTTCATTTCTTGTTTGAAAATTGCCCCTGGGATTCTAAAACAAGTGTGCAAATCTGTGTCAGTAAAATATCAAGCTCTGTGACTTTAATGAGATCTTGAAATAATTAACATTTAACTGGAAATATTAAAATACTGTCCAAGGCATTTGGTACTGCATTGAAGAGTGCTTGGCTTTGGTATAACTAAGCATATCTCAGTTCATCTGCAGTGCAAACCTGATTGCAAAGACGGCCTTAGAAAGTTGTGGGTGTGCATATATGTCTTGATGTGTCTTGAAGAGATGAGCATAGGTGCATAATCAACAGTGACAGAGATTGGGATCAGATGCCTTCACTATGGACTGAAAGATACTGTTCATGAATCAGCATTTGGCAGACAGGGAAGGAAAGGACATGAAATCATATCACTCTGGATAAAACAGAAGCAGGTAAGGGTCTACCTTAGCCCTCAAAACAGCTTTTCTGTTGAGATTTTCTGCAAATAGTTAATTTCAGTTTTTCCATGCAGTTCCTACTACTTCCAGACTAAAGTCTCGAAGTTCCAAATGTTGCACTAACACTATTTTACCCCTTCTCTGCCTATCTCCCAAAACATGTCTACTGTCTTGATTATTTAGTGTAATAAGAAGCTGGTTACTGTGGTGCCATTTCTCCTTCGCAAGCTTCACCTAGGATGGAAGAGCTCGCCCCAGAACCTGACCTGCTCTGTCCACAGCTGGAATTATTACTCAATCTGTTCAATGTGAAAGCATATCTTGGGAAGGTATGAACTAACTTTTGCCAAACAAGCAAGCATTTGTCATTGTGCGTACAAATATTGTGATTGTAAAGGGTTAATCCTGAATCTTTAACTTCAATTGTGTGTCCAAAACATCCTAACACGTTGTTATAGAAACCACTTTCAGGCTTTAAATCTTGAATCAGAATTATTACCATAGTAACCACCACTGCATACAGGCAGAAAAGAAGAAAAGGTTGTTTCACAAATATTTCATTTTTATTAAAAAACCTATTTTGTTTTCAGGTATATTCGTATCAGAAAAACCAAGGAAAGTAACAACTTCTTTTCTGAAGCAGAAGTATTGTGTATTGTAAGAACAGCAACTGAGTAGCATCAAAATTTTAAAATACTGTTTAGGAAACACTTTTAATATTAACTCTCTCTGTGATTCAAATTACAGAATTACTTATTAAATCAGTGTCTCCATTTCACTGGTCTCCACACACTTCTGCAAGCTCACAATAATTTGATCCTGTCCCCCAAGAAAGAAGGACATTGGTATTTGCTGTCATTTTCCTTCACTGTCTTTTTATCTTTGTGCAATTCCAGAGTTCCTTACCCTGTGAGCACTTCGGCAGCTGCAATCCTTACAGCACGCCAACTGATTATACCAAACACAGCAACAATTTCATAGGCTTTCCTACAAATCAGCCATGCAGTGACCGCTTCGTTATGCTGTGGTGAGGTTTGCTAGTTCAAAGGCACTTGCTTGGTAGACTCACACATGCTGCTACTTTCTGGCCAGGGCAAGAGTGTTGGAGAAAAAAGGGTACGGGTGCAGCTCATTAGCTTATAAGTTGTGTTGTCAGCAGTAGACAAATAAAACAAAAATCTTGAAAATGAGGTAAATGCTTTCTTTACTACTGAAAGTAAGTATTTTTTTTTTGCTCTGACTTTATTTTGTATCATGCTCTAGTGCCTGTGCTGGGAATATGAGGGGAATCAGGCCCTGGAGCTCAACAGGGCTACTGCAGATTGAATTTGGAAGAATTTTGGTTCAACAGGACATCAAGGCATACTGGTACTAGCAATGCAAACAGGCTGGTTTCTAATGAGAATAAAGGAGTTTATCCACTGTTTCTTTATGTTTAGCACTACAACACTGCTGTTTAAGCTGATAGTGCACAGTGGTCATCGTGCTTTTACAATGCACAGATATTATTGTTTGTTTAATATGCAGGACAGTGGCTGAATGGACCCAGAATGTAGCTGTAATGCATTGCAGTAAATTATGGAGACATTGATGAACTGAACTGAACTCTGCTGTACAATCCTCACTAATGGATACGCTCTATCCGAATATAACTTCCCCCTTTAATAGTTTTATGACATATCTCCACATTCTTATCTTCTAAGCCTGCATAATAATGAAAATACAAGTGTAATGAGGTGTTCCTTCTCCCTTTAGAAGTGGTGAAATTTCATTTTAGTTGAAATCACACAGCAAAATTTATTCTTAATACTGCAGAACAGGATTTTTCTACACAGCAGGTACCTGGGATATGAATAAGCCGGTAAGAAAAAATTGTGGTACCTGGTGGTGGGAACCTGAGTGCCAGATCAAAGTTTGCCTTTCTCTCAGCTCTGAAGAGGCAAAGAACATGGAAAATTTATTGTGCTCAAAACCTGAAACAATTTTATTCAGGTAATAAACTTGATTGGTGATTTAGTTTGCATAGCGAGATTTTGGTAGCAGAGGCAGCTACAGGAGTGGCTTCTGTGGGAAGCTGCTAGAAGATTACCCTGTGTTCAACAAAGCCAATGTCGAACAACTCCAATGTAGAACTGCTGGCCAAGGCTGAGCCCATCCGTTTCAGTGGTAGCACCTCCATGAGCACCTTTAAGAAAGGGTGGAATGTTGCAGCACAATAGCAACAGCAGATGGAAAGAGGAGTGAGAATATGTGAGAGAAACAACTGTACAGACACTAAGGTTGCTGAAGGAGGAGAAGGAGGTGCTCCCAGCTCCTTAGCAGATGCTCCCCTGCAGCCTGTGCTAAAGATCATGGTGAAGCTGGCTATCCTCCTGCAGCCCATGGAGGTTAAGAGTGGAGCAGTTATTCACTTGCAGCCTTGGGAGGCTGTGACACTGTGGGAAGCCCATGCTGGAGCAGGCTCCTGGCAGGGCCTGTGGTCCCATGGGGAGAGAGGAGCCTACATTGGAGCAAGATTGCTGTTAGGACTTGTGATCCCATGAGGGACCCATGTTGGAGCAGTTCATGAAGAACCGTAGCCCATGGGAGAGACTCCGTACTGGAGCAGGGCAAGTGTGTGATGAATTCTCCTCCTGATGCAGCAGCAGAAACAACGTTTCTGCAACGTTGTTGCAGAACTGAGACTGCAACCCCCATTCTCCGCCCCCTTGTGCTACTGTGGCAGGAGAAGGCAGAGGTTTTAAAGATTTAATTTTATTTCTTATTACCATACACTGATTTGATTAGTAATAAATAAAATTAATTTTTCCTCCAGTCGAGTTTGTTTTGCCCACAATGGTAATTGATGAATGATCTCTCACTGCCCTTATCTTGACCCAAGAGCCTTTTATTTTGTTTTCTCTCCCCTGTCCAGCTGAGGAGGCTTTGGTGGGCCAAGGGTGGGATGTCTAGCCAGGGTCAGCCTACCGCAATTGCCTATAGGAAAGATCTGATGGCTCTGCAGGTTAAACATCCTTGTCCCAAGGATTCAACCAATACCTTTGCTGCCTGTGCTGCTCTTAAGGCTTCATTAAAGCTGGGAACATCCTCAGCGTATAAATCAGGATGTAGAGCTGTGTGTGTAAAGATCTCTCCTGTGATATGAAAGGTTTTGCAGAAATAAAGAGAAAAATAAAGAGAGAAAACGTAACTGGTTTAGGTAAGGGTGTGAATTATGTCTTACTTTAAATTGTTATCCTGTATTGCTTGCCCTTACTGAGGTTTCTCAGCATGCCCTGATGAGTTTATTTGAATGGGTGGATTTATAATGCTTTTGTGAAAGGTGTTGCTCCTGCTATATTCCCAAGAGGTACAAACACGGCAGCATTAAGCATTTTAAATTTAATGGAAGCATAATCCAACATTTCCAAACCTGATATCAGAACCCAGTGAAGGGTGCAAGTGGTGATGAGAAAATGGAAATGAAAACAGTGCTCACAGTTGGAAAGATACCACCTGTATTCACAGCTACGCTAAGCAAGAATGCTAAAACATACACTTTGGAAGCAGATGCAAAGGAAAATAATGAGGGAAATTTGCCAAAGTCGACAAGGGTTGCAGAAAGACCAAAGCACGGTCTCACTTCTTTGCATCAGTGGGGGAATTTTCAGGAGCACAGAGGGAGTAACACAGCATAAAACTGTCAGTTTGTGAGTTTGGGTGAAATCCAGTTGCTCCTGGTTCTGTCTGAATTCCAAACAGCGGAAAATGGGGAGCAAAGGAGCTGTTGCCTCTTGAAGAGGCCAGATCTCACCTTGAGAGACGCAAGGTCTCACAGCTTCTCTGGAGTCTGGAAAGAGTTTATGGCACTTTGCCTTTGTGTAAGACAGAGGCTCCTGGCTCCCATTGAGCAGCTGGCTCCCACTGAATTCAGCCTCAGCAAGAAACTGGGGGCCAGCTGAGCTGGGAGATGCTGCCCCTTAGACCAGGTGCTGCTGATTTGCAGTGCTGAGATTTCATTTGGGCCAGAATATGCAAGCAGCCATGCTAACACTGTGCTCGACTACAAACCCGGGAAAGAAAACACTGCCAGTTGCTGCTAATTCTTTCATCTACAGAGCTTGAAGTAGAGAGGCTAAAAATTGAGTACAGAATTGACTTCAGATCCAAATTCTGTGTCCACGTGTTGTTTGCTTTCAAAAGCCATTAGAAGGCATACTCTTTGGTCTCCTTTATCCATGGTTCTGCCCTCTACTTCATTACCTCTTTTCATTTCTTAATATGAAAACAGCATACAGCAGTGATTCTGATATACAGTAGCACATAAAGGTGTTGTGATTTTAAAACATAGCATCAATTATCTGTAGCACTTCCCCAATGTGATTTCTTTCTGTGAGTCAAAGTTGGGTAGTCTTGCAGCCCTGACTGTTAGAAATGCATCGTACCAACCTGTAACAAGGGGCAAGAATTTATCTTCTGGCAAAGGATATTTTCACCTCCACTTTGCAAGTCACAAGCTTCAGAAAATTAGATTTCCCCCTCCATTAGTAATACTTAAATTGTGGCTTCAAGAAAATACGTATATGCTCATTGGCCAAATATACTACACTAGTAAAAATGTGGAAGAATATTATTGTCAGGTGTATCACACAGGCATATGTTCATCAGAAAATGATGGTTTTTAACACACTAGAACGGAGCAAAACCACATAAGGTTTTTTATAGATCTGTTCCTTTCCCCAGCCGGCTTACTGTGCTCTGCTTTAACCTCTGATAGTATTCCAAATTGGTAGTGATGACATAGAGAACAGAAAGCCCTAAGACATTGAGAGTTCAGGGCTCTAGGGAGAATGATGGAGGGCGCTGGGGCTCAAGTAGTATTTATCTCCATTCCAATGCTAAATACAGAGGAGCAAGAAGTCAAAAAGAAGACATTGATTAATGCCTGGCTCCAAGCCTGGTGTAAGGAGAGGGGCTTCAGTTTCTTTGATCATGGGGTGGCCCACACCCCCCCCAGGCTTTCTTACTAGGGATGGGACACGCATGTCTCCTACAGGGACTAAAGCCCTTGCTAAAAATCTAGCCAGGCTCATTAACTGAGCTCTAAACTAGATGTGAAGGGGAAGGGGGATGTGACCAGGCTAGATGGGAGTGAGCCTGGAAGTGGGTCACCAGTGACTTGGAGATGATGTGCTGGTGAGGACCACGAGTACATCACCACAGAGCAAGTGGGCGCAATTACACCTGGGAAAGGTAAGGAAGAAACTGGCACTCTGGCGTTAGCTACTTTAATGACCAGCCAATTAGGAATAAACTCCATTCCCTTTATGAGGGCTGAAGGTTCACCAGCCCAGCTGAAGTGCATTTACACCAAATGGGTGGATGAGGTGCTGAGGGGCATGGTTTAATATTTGATAGGAATGGCTGGACTCGATGGTCTGGTGGGTCTTTTCCAACCTGGTTATTCTATGAAACAAATGTTTTAAAATTTCTAGGTGCAAAGCTGTGTACTGATGTGTGCTGATGTTGAGATTGCCTCCAGTAGGTTCTAAGTAATGTAGCTAAGAAGTAAATGTTGCTGAAGCTAGCAAAATGCAGCAGAACAGCAAGATCAGCTCCAGCTTTAGACTAGTACCACACTGATACCCATGGCCACTGGAGTGCACACTGTGCCTCCAAGCTTGTAGAAGGTATAGTCCTTTTCTCACACAATTTCATTTAAGTAATATGTAACAGTTCTCTCATAACAAAATTACAATGATGCTTCTCTCTTCCCAGGCTTTAAAAAAGTAACCAGCCCTGTAGCAAATCAGCATTACATTGCCCTAAATGCAGTGTGATTTACATGCCGTAAAATCCAAAGAAACCTTCAGTGTAGCTACAATGCACAGTGAATACAGAGAAGGAAAGTCATTCTTTTTCAGCGTGAACTTTGTAGAGGAGTTCACATTCCATCCATTTCTGTTATTTGCTAAATTCTTTTCAATAGAAATCATCTACAATTAGCTCTGCATGAGCTAATTACAATTGGGATTTAGAGACTACTTGGGGAAAGTCACAGCTCCTGTATTTTGGCACAATTTCTCCCTGTTAGGCTTCAGCCTAACTGGCCCAACCAGAGTTTCCATCTGCTGTCCTGCTGAGCTCCTGTGCTACAGGCAGCTACTAACAGGGTGGAGGTCATAACTTTGAGACCGGTGAAGAACAACAATGTGATGATGATTTGCACAAGTTGCCCTCACTGACTTCATACAGTTAAAAATCAGTTATAAGCCCAACAGAAGGTTGCTATAACATAAACTTTTGCAGAGGACTAGTCTTTTGAACGATAGTTTTATGTAAAAGTGAAGCTCCGCCATGGTTATGGCTCAGATTCATCTGCGATAGCTTTCCTGAAAACAGACTGTATTGTAGCATCCTAATAATCTGCCTTGTAACAGAGGAAGAATTAATTAATTTCATGGGTTTGCAACAATTTATGTCCAGACTAAGCTCAGAAGCTTAATTTCAAAAACAGTTTTCCTAATTTCAAGGACAGTTTGCTGATTAATGGCAAATAACAAAACTGTGTCCATCCCCAACATTCTGTATAATCTGCAGAGATGTTGTTCCACCATCACCTTTCCCTAAGAGATACCACCTTCTTCTGGTATGTACTGCAATCCTAGAAAGATTGACCAAACCCTTGCTTGATGACACCACAGAATTTGACTGCATCTGATAGCATTGCAGTGTAATCAGGTGAAAGAATGAAAGTTAAATAACCACCAAGGGAATAGCACCTGCAGGCCACATTGTCTTCTCTGTCATGTGAAAACTTGGACTGAACTGAGTCTGATGGACAATGGAAACTATCTCTATGAGAGGTATTAACGAATTTTTGGAGACTGCCAGGAAAATTAGAATTCTTACTCTACTGGTATCTACAAAGCAAGTCCTCAGTTTGACATTTACCATTCAGTTCAGATAAGGAACTAGCTTTATTATATGGTTATTTATGCAGCTCATTTGGCTGCCTTTCACTTTGCAGCAGAACAATGACTAGCCTGTGTAGTGGTGATCACAGCACAGTGCTCTGAGCTTGTGACACTGCCAGGCCAGACAAGGCTAGTAGACCTTCTGCTCTCATCAATGTTGGCATATTTTTATGTCATTGCACTTGTCAGGCTAACTCAGTCCCTTGATGTCTCTATCACAGAGTTCAAGGCTGTATGCATCACCCTAGTCCAGATGCTCCACCAAGGGGACAATTTTCCTTCCTCTTCCCCTACATAATAATAACAGGAAATAAAAAAAATCCCCATAGCTGTAAATTACTCACAACCCCCTTTTTTATGTTTGATTGTTGGAAACTTTAAGGAATACTTAGTTCAGTTCAGTAATGTGGTACATCATCCTTAGAAGTGCCAGACCTTTTATCGATGTAGCCATAGCCAAAGTTGTCTCTAAGGCAGCTTATGTCTCTACAACACTAAAGTCTCTGTTCTAACTCCAAGTATCAGGAGCTTTTCCCCACAGAAAAGCAGGATGTCAGGCTGGCTTTTTATCCCAAAGTTCATTTGAGGTGATGGATCACAAGTTCATCTTTGGTTTTTTTGTGGTACAGGGTTTGATTGAAAATTGTTGCCTGAAAAGACCCAGAGCATGTCTGTTCTCCTGGGGATTTGGCTGGCAGGGCTCAGGGCTGGCACTTAGTGCACATCTCCATGCCTTTAGGAAGCCTCAGCAGGGCCCTGCCCCTCCTTTGCTTGGAAGTTACTTTTAAGATCAGGCTCTCACTCTTGGTATCTGCCTGGCTTTGTACTCCACTGATCAAGCCCTGGGCTTGACCTCACCTGCTGATCACAGAATCACAGCTTGACCCTGGTTACTGTACTCCAGAAATGATCCTGCTCCTGACTTATGGACTGCAGCATCACTATAGACTTGCCTGGCAATCACTGGACTGTGACTAACCCTAGCTGCTATCACCTGCTCTGCCTGCCTTGCTCAGGTCTCACAGGACTGATCTCGCTAAGGAACAGTTACTGCCCTGACTGATCTGCTGTCACCCTCAGCTCCCAACTTCCCTTCCCTTGCAGAGCAGCCTGTACTTTCTGCTCCCTGGCTGTGCCTTTCAGATTGAACTGGTTTTATTAGCTTAAGATAAGAAAATCTCAAGGTGCAAGTCTACCTACATGGAAAAGGAGGATATGTTTGGTTTTGTTAGGTTTTTTTTTCTGTCCTACACTGGGGTGTTAGTGCTCTCAAAGCACTTTGCATGCTAAAAGCATTGTGCAAGCATCCTATAGTTCAGAGGAACTGTACCAACTGTGCTGGCATGAGACATGCAGGGTCAGAGATCTCACAGGGAATCTCTTGGTCTCTCAGCACCAACCCCAGTCTCCTGCATTCATGTGTCCTTTGAGGAGGAATGACTGACCCAATAGGAGAGCAAATGTAGGTATTGAAAACCCACTCTATAATTAGGGATGCCTTTCTCTGAAAACTTTGTAAGATGCTTCGTTGTAGAAGTGAAGCAAAGCCAGTTTATTCAGTTTATACACATCAGGATATGCCCAGGAGTCATCACTGGGGAACATGCTGAGTAATAAGCCTCTTGCATTACAGGAATACCACTAAAAGCCAAACTGTTTCTATAAGACTAAAGTGGTGGTGTGATTTTTTTAGAATAAAACTACCTGCCACAAGGGCACTAAATATTTGCTATAAATGCAGAACTGTCCAGCATGCCTTCATCAAAATTAAACCAGTAAGATTTTTGCCAGTAAAATGATACAAAACTTAAAACCATGAATAAATAAACACTATCCAGGATCAGTCAGTATAGTGTTGTCATTTCTTGGATTTTAATTTTTATTATTTTATTTCTCTGTTCTCCTTTGTTTCCTCTATTTAATTAATGTAAGAGGTAGATCTGATTCCTTGTCTTGCTTTCCTTTCCTAGTCCCCCCTTTTATGCTTTTACCATGCATTCTTCTTTTCTTCCTCTGAGGCCTGATCCAAAGCAGACTTGGATTTACAAGGCAGCAAGGGGAAGTTACAGGAACTTTGTGTGGCTGGTAAGAGACACAGCGTAACACAGATTCCTCTGGAACCGTGTTGAAGTGCTCACACTTGACAAAGTGATCAGGAGGACAATAAAGATGCTCTTGCCTATGCTTGCCTTATATGCCTCGGGATATAAGTTTTAGCCATCCCTTTTGCAGTGGCAGTGGAGTTTTGCATCACACAAATCTGCTCTTAAGACACAGGGAGTGCTTAGGATGTTAGTGTAGTGGCTGGGGAGCGAAAGATAACATTGGCAGGAAGGAGGAGAGAATTGAAGCCTCCACAACTTGACATTAAGGAGATTTCTCTATCTAAAGAAACTTTAGTGCCAGACAAGGATGAAATACCAGAAAGAATACCCTATTTTGGGTCAAGAGACCTTCCTCACAATGATACAAGTCCAGATTTACCAGCAGAGAGTTCGTTGTGGGGCAGCATCCTGACCCTGCTATATAAATTAGGCTATATAAATAAATGAATGAGATCTGTGTAAAGGTAAAGGTCACCCAGGAAAACACTTAAGTAAGATTTGATGATGATAATATCTGAAAAATACCTAGTGACTATCTCACTGGGAGCATTTTTTGCAGACAGCTCTACAATGGGGCTTGTTTTATGATCCCAAAGGGCATCATACAAGATATTGTGCTAAGAGACTGTAGAACAGACTGGGAAGTAATTCTCAGTACTTAATACCTGGGGATTCTCAAAAGTAATTTTCTCTTAGGATCACTTTTCCTTTGATCCTTGGTATTATTAATTAAAAATAGCCTTGAAGAGAACAAGGCATTGTTACTGTACTCCTCAAACAGCCACAGAATCACAGAATAACTAGGTTGGAAAAGACCCACAGGATCATTGAGTCCAACCATTCCTATCAACCACTAAGCCATCCCCCTCAGCACCTCGTCCACCTGTCTTTTAAATACCTCCAGGGAAGGTGAATCAACCACCGCCCTGGGCAGCCTGTTCCACTGCCCAATGACACTTTCCATGAAAAAATTTGTTTCTGATGTCCAGCCTGAACCTCCCCTGGCAGAGCTTGAGGCCTTTCTCTCTTGTCCTGTCCCCTGTCACCTGGGAGAAGAGGCCAGCTCCCTCCTCTCTACAACCTCCTTTCAGGTAGTTGTAGGGAGCAACAAGGTCTCTCCTCAGTCTCCTCTTCTCCAGGCTAAACAACCCAGTTCCCTCAGCTGCTCCTCGTAAGACTTGTTCTCCAGCCCCCTTACTAGCTTTGTTGCTCTTTGAACTCACTCCAGAGCCTCAATATTCTTCTTGTGGTGAGGGGCCCAGAAATGAACACAGAATTCAAGGTGCAGTCTCACCAGTGCCGAGTACAGAGGGAGAATAACCTCCCTGGACCTGCTGGTCACGCCATTTCTGATACAAGCCAAGATGCCATTGGCCTTCTTGGCCACCTGGGCACACTGCTGGCTCATGTCCAGTCACTGTCAAACAACATCCCCAGGTCCGTCTCCTCCAGGCAGCTTTCCAGCCAGACTTCTCCTAGTCTGTAGCTCTGCTTAGGGTTGTTGTGCCCCAAGTGTACGACCCGGCATTTGTCCTTGTCAAACCTCAAGCCATTGGTCTCAGCCCAGTGGTCCAACCTGTTCAGATCCCTTTGGAGCCTCCCTACCCTCCATCCCCCCTTGTCCTATCACTACATGCCCTTATAAAAAGTCTCTCCTCAGCGTTCCTTCACACTCACTTCAGGTGCTATAATGCTGCTATAAGGTCTCCTCAGAGCCTTCTCCAGGCTCAACAACCCCAACTCTCTCAGTCTGTCCTCAGAGCAGAGGTGCTCCAGCCCCCTGATCATCTTTGTAGCCCTCCTCAAAACTTGTTCCAACAGTTCTATACCCTTCTTATGTTGGGCATTCCAGAACTGGACACAATACTCAGGTGGGGCATCATGAGAGCAGAGTAGACGGGGAGAATCACCTCTCTCATCCTGTTGGACACACTTCTTCTGATGCTTGGCCTTTTGGGCTGTAAGTGCACATTGCTGGCTCACGTAGGGCTTCTCATCAACCAGCACCCCCAAGTCCTTCTCTTCAGGGCTGGTCTCAATCAAATTGTCCCCTAGCCTGTATTGCAACCCAGGTGTAGGACCTTGCAGTTAGCCTTGTTGAACTTCATGAGGTTCCCACAAGTCCATTTCTCCAGCTTGTACTGGTCCCTCTGGATGACATCGTGTCCTGGTGTGACAACTGAAACACTCAGCTTAGTGTCATCTACAAACTTCCTGAGGGTGCACTCAATCTTGCTTTCTGTGGCATTGATGAAGATATTAAATTGTACTGATCCCAATATAGACCCCTGAGAGACAGCACTTGTCACACATCTCCATCTGGACTTCTAGCCATTCTCTTGCCTGGATCCAGTCCACGCTTCATCAAATGATGTCAGGCAGATGCATTTAAAGCTTAATTTTCTCTCTGGGTAAATGGAAGCATAATGTTTCTGCTAGTAATTCCTTAGGCTAGTTCTGTATCTGTTCTTTTTTTACCTTACATGTGCTTTAGTCATCATGATTGAACATATGAAATTAGCCACAAAATTAAGCAGGTGAGCATCAGCTCATATATGTGCATACTCAGTTTACTCATGTAAGTATAGTCATGTTTTTATTATTAGATGTGTTGATTCATTCTTCCCATCAACAAGGTACATGAATTGACTGAGAGCTTTATTTCTGTAAGTTCTGATGTTGCAAGGTGCTTTTGCTAACATTTTCTTTGCCCTGCAGTCTTAAGTAGACATGCTTTAGATAAATGCTGCAATTACTTTATTTTTTATCTCTTGCTTTCATAGATTACATCAGAGAAGGCAGAAAGTTTAGTTCCCCAGCAATGTGGGCCAGATTCCTGCTGGGATGGATATGCAGAGCCAGGTGTAGGTCTATCAGCAGATGAGAAATTAGCACCTTCAAGCCCTTGCCCCTTCAAGCCCTTGCCCCTTTTTGGCTCTTTAGGGAGCTAACAGGGGTGGGCTGGGGCTAAGGTTTCTTATAGCTCTGGAGCCCAAGTCTGTGGCATGTCATTTGGTTGTCCACTGCTAGGCTAGTCACATAGTTTGGGAGATGTTGGTGAAGAGCTATGCTCTGTGAGGGGAGATTCAGTGCATGGCCACCAGCCCTGCTGCCCTAGGGTCTCAGAGAAAGCCCCGGGGCTCTGTCACAAAGGGAACAAGCTTCAGGCTGTCTTCTCTTCCTAATTAAATTAGGAAGAAAAAAAAAGCCAGCTGCAGTAATGGAGCAGGAAAAGGACAACTATGTTGCTGGAGAACTAGTGCTTGTGTGATGTGCAGGGAACAGTAGACATCACCTACAGAGCAGAGCAATGTTGTCTGTCCTGCTGATGAAGTTTGTTCTGCTTTGCAATGGATGCACTTTCATTATGCTTTTCAGGTAAGACACAACTAGTATGTGGGCAAGCATAATAGAAACTGTTTTTTTAGAAGTAATTTTTGTATTACCTAGATACTTTTTTAAGTACCAAGAATTTGTACTAGTATCAAAGCTGTATATATGCAGGGATTTACTTTCTGAAACAAACAAACAAAACAAAACAAAAAACCAAAAAAATCCCCAATCCTCCAATATGGTCCTGATGATCGGAATTCCCATATGGTCCTGATAATCAAAAACTAGTCGTAACTTTGTCAAACTGTTGAATTGCAAAATTTGTCAAGTATGTGCATGGTCTTTAAGCACTTCAGTGTGTCCTTGCATTCCCAAAACCGTTAAATGGTTCCTCAGAAGTTTAATTCAACCAGAAAACACTTAACAGTTACTAAATTTACCCCTCTAGAGCTGGGTTCTTTGCCTGTTTCTGCAGTTCTCAACATTTTAGATTGATTGCTAGGGAGTGATACTATCTTTCCAGGCTCCACTCTTCTAAGTTGTAAACCAACAAAACAAAATTTTATCTTATTGTTAACAAGGGAGCATAACACTCCAGCTAACCCAATGTGATATTCCTCCTCCTCTGCCACCCTTCTTTCCTGGCTGCCTCAAAAGGAATCCCAGTTTGAAAAGTGTACTTGGAAGAAAGTGTAGCTGGAGCATTCCTGGAATCAGCATTTCACAGTAATCCAGCATGCCCCTTTCCCGGGGAGGTGGGCTGAAGTAGTTCTCATAAATGACCTCAAGGCGGTAAGAGGGATTTCCACTTAGGAACACCTGAATTTCAGGGGCAGAATCCATAACTGCCAACTGATTTCTTTGAGATGGCTTTTTCCAGCTTGGCTGAAGTTTATATAGAGCAATTTTTATTAAAATCTCTCTAGGAATATGGTCTTCAAAAAATTTGAGATCTTATTTTCCCTGGTCTGTAATTCTTCACAGTTCCTTAACATTTTCCATAACACTGTTCCTTTTTCTTCTCCTCGTTGTCACGGCTGTTTGCTGCAGTGATTGAGGTTTCTTAACTGTCAGAACAACGTCAAGACAATGTGAAGACAGTGTCAAGGCGAATATAGAAGGGTGACAGTGTGAAGGAGAGAAAGAGAAAAGAGCTGTCAGTACTCAGAGTGCTCTGTAGAGAAAATATTTCAATGATGAAACCATTGTCACCATGCGCTGAGTGAGAAGAGAATAAAGTGGAGATTTTCAAGTTACTGCACTATGAACACGTCTGGATGAAAACTTGGAGTTAAAAAAGGACTTAAAGAAATTTTCAAGGATGCGTTTCCTCCCTAATTCTTGTCCCATATTATCTTCTAGACTCTGTTCCTGTCCCTAATACCTTATCATTAGGGCACCATTCTGATTTAAGCTTCTGGCACATTAATTTGTAGCAAGCACACCTTTCAGAAAGTCAAAGAACAAGCATTCATAAGTATTTTTTTCTCTTTATAAACAGCATAACTCAATATGGAGAGATATTTGGCCACCCTCAGGAAGATTGAGGATTTTCCTACTTGATGTAATGCCAAGATAGTTTCTTGGGTGTCATGAGCCATGATCTTTGCTTGTGGCACACTGATTGTTGCAACAGTCCAGAGCATGATCTGACCACATTCAGAGTTCAGCACTGCAAGGTGCTGTGTATCCTCCTTCTCTGTCAGTGCAGAGTTAAGACACGTACTTAATTCAGTCCTGCAGAGTATTTTTTTTTCTGAAGTATCCCTGAAAAGGAGGAACATTCCTGCAAGGGCAAATAAGGGACAGATATACAGCTCTTATGGGACTAAGTTCTGGCACCAAAGCTCTGTACAGTAGTTCTTCTGTCCTGCTGAAGGCTCATCAGGTGCTACTTGCATTTAGAGCAGTTTTCAGGATTTAAAATTAAGCACTAGTCTTGCAGTCAGCTTGTGAATTTGCTTTTTGTGTGCCTTAGAGCTGAGGAGAATGAAGTTTTCTTACTATTTTTCCTGTTTCTGAACATCAAGATAATCTGATATAAGAGCATTTAGATGGACGTTAGTCAATATCATTGCAGTTCTGGAAAAATAAAAGCTGTATTCTTAGTGACTTCTGAATTACTTTATAAATCCCAGTGTACAGGTTTAAGAAAAATAAGCTCCTAAATAATTTCCAGGGAATAACACACTGTAAACTCTTCAAAACCGTTCAGGGTTAGTATTTTCAGATATAAGAATCAGGTGTTTCTGATTTGAAATTGAAAAGGCTAAGTATTTTCTATATTTTGCCTCATTTATTTTATTTTAAGGAAGTAAGTTGAATAGTTAACAGACATTCTTACTTGTTGCCTATGAAATACTGAAAATAACCATAGAAATACTTGCTATTCTACCGTTATCCTATTCCTGCTTTATGTTTATTTGCAATTCATCAGAGAATTAAACCTAAAACTACCACACTTGGGTGACTCTTAGATGAATGGGAAAGTTTATCCATAACTGCAGCAGCAATGGTCCAAGTAAGCTGTTTAAATTGCTTGTAGTCTAAGTTATATTTTGCTGAAGCTGACTTTTTGCCCTTGCCCAGTTATTTTTTTAACCTGAAAATAGTCTGCCATTTTGAATTGAGCATCAGCTGAAGAAAACTGTGTTTCTTGCCTGGGGCTCAGATGCCTCCTCCCATTAATATTTACACCTCTAGTGATCACTGAGTCTCACCAGTCCTCGCAAAGGAAAGTCTATATGATGCCAAGTTAATGACTACAAAGAGTATATTCCTCCCTTCACAGAAGGTGACTAAGAGTTGTCAGATAAGAGGAGTGATATACAAATAAAATCCTCGCAGATAGCAAGGGAAATCACAAATACAAGGACTGTCTACATTTGTTGTAAGAATGAATAAACACTTGATTGCTTTCTCTTTATATATATATATATATATATATATATTTGCCACATTATGGATTCCTCAGGCTCAACCAAAATCTGGAAAAGTGTATGTGTCCCCTCCCCTCAATACATATATATTTATATGTATATGTATAACATATGAAGTGAGAAACACAAGATCTAAATTTAGTGTTTCGAACAGAGAGATCATTTGGATTGTAGTCACAGCTTTCTCACTGCAAACAAGTCTTCACCTTGCCCTATTTCAGTTCAGCGTTCTCGCCTGTAAAGCTGAGATGCTGCCTGCTTGCAGGTTACGAGGTTCAATCTGCTTATGTTTTGTCAAACATGCAATACAACTCATGAGGAAAATGCTGAAAGTATTTTTATAGAAATCTCTGCACACTTGTAAATAAGAGGAAAAACCCAAAAGGAGCCTGTTGCTCCATACTTGCATGACTATGTCGGCTTTGGGTACAATTACACCTTTAACAAAAACTTTAAAGTCAGTAAAAGTCTTCGAAAGAGCCTTAACTGATGTCTAAACTTGATGTACAAGTATAAGTGCTATGAGGACAAATGAGTTTTACAAGGTGAAATGCTGGGCTGACCTTAAACATGAAAGCAAAGCCCTCAGTATTAGCACTGAAAAATGCTGGATTCCGTGACTTCATTTGAGAAGCAGAACTAATTAGAGAAGAATAGCAAAAAAAAAGGCATGTAATAGTTGGAACAAGGCATGACTGCAGTATGAAAGGCTGAATCACTGGACCTCTGATCAAGTTCAAGATCTTAAAAACACTAGAATTATCTTCAAATCAAGCTAAAAGTATTGCATATGTTCCTGTGGCAGCTGAATATTCATTATAACATTCAAGCTCTGGTTTGCACATAGGAGTTTCCTCATGCTAAGACTTTTCAGGATACATTTCTGAGCATGGGGTCTTATTCAGGACCATGTTCACATTCCTACTATTTTGCATGGATCCTGAAAAGATAGTTAACATGTCTGCACTGGAGTGGTAACACAATGGAGATTTAAGATTTTTTTTTATTATTATTTTTCTGTCTGTTGTTTTTCAAATTGAGTCTGAAATATACTTTGCAGTTTTTCTTCGTACTTCCCACTTCCTATTTTTTCTGTCACTAAATTGTGTCCCACAAACTCAAATGATCTCTTTATTACTGAATGGTAATGTATGTTCCAGAATTGAT
This sequence comes from Clamator glandarius, assembly GCA_033459285.1. Classification (NCBI taxonomy): domain Eukaryota; kingdom Metazoa; phylum Chordata; class Aves; order Cuculiformes; family Cuculidae; genus Clamator; species Clamator glandarius. Next base: position 577,967 of record JAUNZM010000040.1, read on the forward strand.
TGGACAGCGCTTCTGATATACTCTTTGGAATGACTGCTTTACCAGCACTGTAGTAGTGGGCTCAGCTAAACTGAAAATGGTTCACATGGAACAGATAGGGTTGAAAGAGACTTCTGGAGATCATTTAGTCCAACCCACTTGCTCAAAACTAGATCAACTAGAGAGCTCAGAGCCTACTATCTATGATATGTCTACTTCTTAGAGCTTCCCATAAAGATTTCATAAAAATTCCTCTTTTTGGAGAAGCCAGGTTTACTCTAAGCATGCGTAACCACATGCCTGTGGTTAATGGAATTGTTGTTGCTTGTCAGTAATTGCAGAAAAGAAGCATTCACCCATGAAGACCTGAAATTCTTCAGGCTGATTCAGAGCCATGGCATAAAAGATGTGCAGCTTTACAAGAAGACAGGAAAATCAGTCTCACAGCTATTTGGGTGTTTGCAGTTAATTTAATAAAAGTAAGGAAAGGGTTCCCCTGTCTGTACAAAAGTTGACACAGCATGCCTGAGACTGAAATACAATTGTTAGCATTGGCAAGTCGTTGTGTGGGTATCCTCTAAACCAACGTATTTCTATTCTAGTCCAAGACTAAATAGTGCAATTCAGAATGTAAACATTTCTGCCTGTTGTTTATCTGTTACACAAAACCTCTGTAAGGTATAAAAACAGTCTCCATTTGCTTTTAGTAGTAATGAAGAATGCAGTTCTCTCAGTGTTTAAAAGCTGGGATATAATGAGCAGAAGTCGTTCTTTAATTAAGAGTAAGGAATGTAGTCCTACTTCTGATGCATCTGAAGTATCTCAAAAAGCATCATTCTCTATCTGCTTGGAAAGAAAACACTCTTGATAACAGCCACGAACTTCCTGATTACACAGAGCAAAGCCATGCTGGTCCTAACTGGATGTAGCACAGCAGCATCTTCACCGAAATGAGGCGACTTACAAAGTTAAACCAGAATAAATAAAACTGAAATCAACTCTGCTGAAAACCATTGTCAGCTCTGAAATAACGGTTGGGGATACAGCAGGTCTACTGTAAGCTGTTTTCCTCTCTCTCTGGGCAGTGAGAATGTTTACAGAGATCTTTCGGAATAGAAAGTGCCCATTTGAATCTGTGAAATTGTGAGCATTTTCCCAGACAAAATGCAGTGTCTGAAGAGCATTTATGGCTTTAGGCCATAATAGAAGTAGATCTACTTTTGTTCTGCCATGTGCACAGACATGAATCCTCTTCTTTTCTTCCTTATTTTTATCACTTGTTATATCATAAGGTCAGTCTGTTCACTGGAAAGATTTTTATTCAGATTCTTAAAAGGCACTCAGTGCCAATCCTTCTTTCTCCTTTTTAATCCCATTACAGTTTTGTTCTGCACACCTTTTAGTCTTGGCACTAGAGTAACATGGACAGCAGTGGAAGTTCCAAATTGCCTACTTGTTCTTCAGGAAATTCAATGTTCTTTGGAAAAGGCCTTTTTGAATGTGAAAATGACAATTGATTTTAGTTGCTTTACTCTTCTTGCATGTTTCCATGAGCTCCAAAACATGTAGATGTTGGGCTAAATTGAATCAGACATCCAAGATGTATTCAAGAGAACAGAACAGCTAATTCTTCTTATATCAAGCTGAGGGTTTTTTTACATGGACTGAGTCTTGCAAAATGTTCAGTACCATTAGTAGTGAATAAAGAATTACGAATGTCAGCTGTGTTTAATGTGAGAAAAGGGATAATTTAGCTAGAAAGTCTGCACTGGGAGGTCCTACAAAATATTGGCCAGATATTTTCTTTTTGCAGCTGCATTGTAGAGGCACCTATTTGCATTCTGCTGTCATGACATATACTGCTCCAAATACACATACAGATAGTGATCAAAAAGACTTGCACGATCATTCCTGCAAACATATTTTTCATATTTTGTGGTCCCTCAGGGGTCCATACTAGGACCAGTGCTGTTTAATATTTTCACTGATGATGTAGGCAGGGGGATCGAGTGCACCCTCAAGTTTGCAGATGACACCAAGCTGAGTGGTGCAGTTGTACAGGGATCTGTACAAGCTGGAGAAATGGGCCTGTGTGAGCCTCATAAGGTTCAAAAAGGCCAAATGTGAGGTCCCATACACCTGGGTTGGGATAATCCACAGTTGCAATACAGGCTGGGAGATGACTTGATTGAGATTAGCCTTGCAGAGAAGGACTTGGGGGTGCTGATTGATGAGAAGCCCTACATGAGCCAGCAATGTGCACTTACAGCCCATAAGGCTAAGCATATCCTGGACTGCATCAGAAGAAGTGTGTCCAGCAGGTTGAGGGAGGTGATTCTCCCCGTCTACTCTGCTCTCATGATGCCCCACCTAAGTATTGTGTCCAGTTCTGGAATGCCCAACATAAGAAGGGTATAGAACTGTTGGAACAAGTTTTGAGGAGGGCTACAAAGATGATCAGGGGGCTGGAGCACCTTTGCTCTGAGGACAGGCTGGGGGAGTTGGAGTTGTTGAGCCTGAAGAAGAGAAGGCTCTGAGGAGACCTTATAGCAGCGTTATAGCACCTGAAGTGGATGTGCAGGAACGCTGAGGAGAGACTTTTTACAAGGGCATGTAGTAATAGGACAAGGAGGGATGGATTTAAATTGGAAGGGGGAAGATTTAGATTAGATATTGGGAAGAAATTCTTCATGATGAGGGTGGTGAGGCACTGTAACAGGCTGCCCAGGGATGTCATGGCTGCTCTGTCCCTGGAAGTGTTCAAGGCCAGGCTGGACAAGGCCTTGGGCAGCATGATCTAGCGGGAGATGTCCCTGCCCATGGCACAGGGTTTTGGAACTGGATAATCTTTAAGGTCCTTTCCAACCTAAACCATTATATGAGTCTATGATTATCTTTTCCTATATTTTGAGCTAGGAATCAAAGTGGAGCTTTACTTTCAACATTCTTTTAATTTCTGCTTTTAGATTGAATGGGACAGGAAACGCCTACAAGAGCCGTAAGCTTTTTCAACACATTCAATAGCTCTGATACAATCTTTGATATATTGGTGTCATTCTCTGGCTTCTTCTGTCATTATCATTGCTTATTTCTTTTCCTACGCAGCTTCTGTTTGTTTATCTGATAAGAGCAGTACCTTCTATCTATACCTTACCCATGAGGCTACCAAAGGAAGGCTGATGTAGAAGAGCAGGTACATTCAGGACCGGTGGATGAGGTGCTAAAGGGCATGGTTTAGAGATTGGTGGGAATGGTTGGACTCGATGATCTGGTGGGTCTCTTCCAACCTGGTTATTCTATGATTCTATGAAGCCCTTGGAGTCAGTAGACTCAAAGACGAATCACATATCATGTGTCTGTAGCTTGGCCATTGCAACTGATTTTCATCTGATGTGGCCCATAATTAACATTTTCAGAATTCTGTATGTAATTCCCAGATCCAGCTTACTACTTCACCCCAAAAAATGAGATCACCAGCAGATTGCTTGGTATATTTAGCATTGCCTGACTGCATTTAAGAGACAGACCCTAGAAAGATGACTATAAATAATGTATAATTATTAGAAATGTGTGCAGACAGAACTCCTTTTTGCGTGCTTTGAGCCATCTCTAATCCAGGTGCCATTTAGCTCTATTAGCACAGCACAGTGCCTGATCTAACATGCGCTGCCCCTTAGCACAAGCTTGCATTCGGCACAGTGCTAACACAACTGCACCATTTATGCATCAGAGGTGGCTGATGTCCAAGCAGCAGCAAAGCAATGTGTAGTAGTTCAGACAGAGTCTCCGGGGCTCTGTTTCCAGCTGTTAGAAGGTTGGTGAGTTATACTGCAGACTTCTTGCTGATAAATAAGCCTGATGTATCCTTTCAGCTGTGCGGACACTTGACTATGCTGGGATTCATGGATGGTTAGCCATAGCAGGAGCAGTGCCACAGCTGCTTTTTAAGTACCTACAAATTGTTACAATGCTTAGCAAAACACATCTGAAGGTACTGCCATATACAGATGTCTTTTCAAGGTTAAATTATTATAGACTTTTGGAGTCCCTGCTGTGAGTAATCTGTCAGTGCAGGTTACTTAAATTACATTTGCTTGGATCCTTGCGGACTGATGACTGTCTATCTTTCTAAGTCCTTGCTTTGGCTTCCTGTCAAATTATGTTGTTTTCAAAGTCCTCTAGCTCACATTCAAAGAAAGGAAGAAATGTATGACAGTGAAATTCAGACCTAAGGCCCTCCTGGTGGAACAATGAGCTGATGCAGAGCTCTGTACCATTCCTGATAGAAATCGCAGCAAGGGACAACAAGAACTGTCAAGGGGAAGAATGCGGTGAATGTATGCTGCCTTTCAGTCTACTCCTATAGCTCCCCTGGCAATCTGAATATGAATTAAAGCAGCTCTGGGTTTAGCTACTAGAATGCAGTCAGCTTTGGTAGTCTCACAACATATGAGCACAGTAGTACTTCTCAAATTGTCACCAAAGGAAATCTCTGGCCATTGTGTCCATGGCCAAGTACTTAGGTTGGGGTAACCAGGTTATTTGCTTAACCACCATCTTGATCTCAATCTCTATCACTGCTATCATGGGTACGTCAAAAGAACTGTCTGGGACCCCCTGACTAATGCAATTAAAACTGCTTTGTCTGTTTCATTATTCAATGAAAGGTTAAGGGAACAAGATTGCAGTATGCTCAGCCTTGGGCAGGCAAGCAAGAGCAGTAAAAAGAAGCAAGGAGTTTCTCCCTCGAGCATCCACCCAGGCCACAATTATTTGTGCACAGCGCTCTCCCAGCACAGAAGGATACACCAGGCAAGTGCCTTGATCCTTAGTCGCTGAAGCAGAGACATTATATGTAACGGGTTAGCAGCCCATGCCCCTCTTCTACTCACAGAAATATTTAGCCCTAGAAATACATTGATTTCCATCCTTGCTGATAAGAATTCAGGGGGGCAGAAGCTACTCTAACCCTGAAGTTGTAGGGGCAGCTCCAGCCTTGCTTTGTTGATGCCTGGAGAGGAACATGATTTGCTCAGCCTGGAGGAGATCTTTAGAGCTCCAGTGGCAGCTGTGTGGTGTATGTCCTCATGTGTCAGGCTGCCTGTGGAGAGGCATTGTCAATTGGAGTATTTGTCAAAAGACGAAAGCAATTTTCTCTTGACCCATTTTATGGGTGAATAAAATATAATCAATATAAAGTAAACATAAGAATCTAATTGGAAAAATCGTCTGGGTTGGGTGATTTTTTTTGCTATTTGATGGTGTGAAAGTGCTTTCATATGCCATGGCACTGTGAATGCTGCAGAAACAAAAAAAGTGCAGGGAGAACCCATGAAACATGTCAGTCTCTAAAGCCAACAAATTAATCTTTAATATCAATCTAGAAAACATTATGCATCATTTACCTACTTGCTGCCTACTGTCGGTGACTCTGAATGAGTCAATTAGGTTTAAAGGTTTCCCTTAGAAAATGTAAATATCAGGACCTTTTTCCCTTTTTGGGCCACCACAAAGCGAATAATCAAGGTTGCCTAGAGACTGAGGCATTGTCTAAATGATTTTCTTAATGCTGACACTATAATTATAAAAAACCAAAAAGTAGAAGTATACTTGAGACGTCTTTGGCTGCAACCCTCTATAGGGAGGATCAAAGGCACTTAGGCTGCTGTTTCTCTATCTTATTTATTACAGTGAAAGCACACATTTTAGAGGTTAAGGAAAATGAAATAACGCATAGCCTGTTATTGCTTGGTAGCTAGCAGGATATATACATACTTAAAAAACCTTAATATTTTAGAAATAAGTTATTTTTATTGTCATAAAAGTAAAATGCTAAACTTCCCTTAGATGAAGAAGCATTAGAGTGAAGGCCTAGAGCACTGTGAATCATTAGTTCTTTTGGCATGTCCATGTCCAGAAAGGGTACTTAAAGAGCTTCCTAGGAGTTTCCTGATATTTGTTTTGTTGCACTAGGTTCTAGTCTCATATCACCTTTTTACACGGAGTGAGGTGGTGGCTGTAAAATTTAAGCTTGCCAGGAAATCCATGTTTTCCATTCCTTTTCAGGTTTTTTTTACTATAATATTAATATACTATTAATAATCTATTTATTAATATTTTCTTGCATCACACTGCCAATATATCAGGGATACTCAAACTGCAAGTAAAAGGATAAGTGATTTGGCTCCAAAACCTGGAAATCAAATTACACTGTTTATAGCAGGGGAGGAACTATCAGTTCCCACCCTAATGAGTGCTTTCAGTAGCCTGAATTGCTTATTTAAAGCCTTGGATCAAAAAAAAAAATTAAGAGTTGATATCGCAAAGAATAACAGCAACTATTTTCTAACTGAAATCTAGACAATGCTTTTGTTGTTAATACAACAAATGGGGAGAGGCGCAGGGCTGCCTTTGTTTTTAGCATCAAATAATCCCCGGTTGTGGTTCTGGAGGGAATGGAGCCAGCCACTTGGTGAGCCTGAGCTGCCCCCGAGCCTTAGTTCCACCACAGCCCTTGGGGCAAGCAGGAACCTGTGCTTCCCTGGGGCTTCATCACCTGACACCTTCACAGATCCACACAAGGTGTTGCTGACTGCCTTTCATCGCATCAGCTGGGTCTCAGGAGTCTAGATATTCTCTGGCAGATATTATCTAACCAGTTTATTAAAAGTTCTGATATACAGATGTAATTATCCATCAATAGGGAAAGTTCACTAAAATCTTCCCTGCTGCATGAGGAATCTATTATCTTGCAGAGCTTGCACTTCCAAAGGTCACAGGGAGCAACTGTTCTCGTCTTCTTGCTTTATTGCCATTCTCTCTTGTGTAAGGCAAGACTGCAATGTCCTTCCCCAGGCCTCTCTTCCTGTGACCCTTTCTCACAGGGCACATCTTTCTAAATGTCTTCCTATTTCTGCTGTCTCTTTTCGGCTTTTTCTTAATTGCATCTCTCACAGCTGCCCTCAAAGGTGAGTCTAGCCAGTACCGCATAGCGGATTGATTACTCTCCCGTGTCTTACGTGTCATATTCCTATCAACACATAACAGCAAAACATTTGCCTTTTGGTATAGCTCCTAAATAGGCAGTACTTAATTTAGCCACCAAGATCTGCACATTCTCTAAACAGCACTATTTTCCCCTGAATTTCCACCTGCAGGGAGTTAAAGTGTAGGGAGTTAAACTGGGACAGTACTCCCCAGGTGTCCACTCCATCAAAAGTAACACAGGAAAAAAACCTTGTCAATAGCTAGATATGGTTGTAAATTCCGGATACCTTTGAAAGGTTCATGTATATATGAAAAAATTAGGTTTATGTCCTCTGCTTGTGTGACATACTCCAGCATTCCAGCAGCAGTTTCCCCAGTACATTATCACTGATGCTGCAACACGTATCAGTGTTTCAAAGTCTGCGTGCAGTCTGTGCGGTTATGCGAGCATAAATAAACATTCTCCCAACCTCCCTTCTTTCCCTTCTGACTCTTTCCTAAGAGGTCATTAGAACCAAACAATACCCACTTACAGAAATTGATTAGTGTTCCTGCTACAGGATCCCATTTCTTTTTCTTGACTGTGAATACATCATTGTGGTTTATTCTGTATTGCTGATATCAATGTCATTTAAGTGCTAAATTTTAAAAGATGCTGATTTTTTTGCATTATAATTTCTGTATTACTAATACAGATTGTGGGGAAACGTTTAACCTCCAGAAGTTCTTGGTGTTGACAGTTCCTATTTTACAAAGCCCACAGCACAGAGGTTGTATATAACCTGATAGTCTTACTGGAACTGTAAGTGTAGCACCTCAAGGATGCATTGCAAGAGTTTGAATTGAAAGGCTGAAATACAGGTGTGATTGGGATGTTTTTAATGTCACTTCTATGCAAATGAATCCATCTTGCAGAAGTTACTTCCTTATTTAAAAAATTACAGGGATATTACTTGACATTCTTAGGATTTCATTTGGTTCCAGAGATGGAGATGTTATCCGTAATAAAATATATAAACGGGAAGAAAAAAAAAAAACAAAACCAACCCAACATCTTTAAAAGTGAGTCAAGAAGCTGTTGCTTTAAACTCATTAAAAATGATGGCAAACATCTGCAAGATATTTCATTTTTTATATGGTATAGATGCAGTGTATGACAGCTAGGACAGAGGGAAAGCTGCAGGGTTCCTGGTGCTTGTGCTCAGACGTTGCTGCTTGCAGCTCTGACAGGCAACGCGCTCCAAGACGGCCTAATGAGGGTCTGCTGAAGAACCGAACCTGCTAGGGACTCATCAAGTGTAACAATGCTCTACTGGAAAGCCACTTGCGTCATCTGAATGTGCATGAGGAGTATGTGATGAGCAGTATGAGCAAAACCACAAATCTCTTTACAAGTAGAGCTTTATTCCTTGCACAGTAATTAAGCAGTAATTAGAAGCTGTGCGAGTAGTGGGAATAGTTGCAGGAAATTAAGAGATCTTGTCCATGAGGGAAAATTGCATAGTGCCAGTATTTCAGAGCAGCAGAAAAGGGATGCAAGTAAAGCTGAGATATTTTTCTCACATCAACAGCCATCCCAGATTAAATTCTATTCTTAATTTGTGAACATTTGTGAGAACTACTAGAAGGTAAATAGTAATTTCTTTTGCTCTGCTGAAAAGTTGTGAAGTCATTACAATGCAGAAAAAGTAGTTTTTAAATTAAAATGGTTTTACTGAATTTTTTTTCCAAAAGCAAGAATATCCAAAAGGAAAATATTTTTTCCAAAAGGAAAAAATTGTAGCCCTGCATCAGTGACAGATAAACCATTGTAAAGCTTATTTAAAAAAAGAAAACCAAAAACCACCACAACAACAAACAAAAACTAAAGGAAAAGATGAGTTGTTGTATGATGGATTGAAATAAGATTCTGAACTTGGAGTTGACACTAGGCAGAATCACTTCCAAAATCAATACCTAAAAATACCTATATTAATCATAATTTCTCTTCCTCTGTTTATTAAGCAACTCTGCCTGGAGTTATATGCTAGCAATTCCTGTTAGACAGTAGCAAGCAGTTATCCATGTTGTTCTGGGTCTGAGGCATGCTTCCTGTTAGATGTTGTACGTAATGATTCTTCGTTCCCTCTTCATGCAGTGCTGACCATATCTGGACACCCTTCAGATCAATTTTCAGTAAGTAGGTCATTTGTGGAAACAAATTATGTTCACATAACACTAAATAAAACCAACTTGCATTGAGGGCTTGCGTATAATAGTTATAATCCTGTGCATGAGGCATAAATGAATTCAAAGATCTGTACTAGTCTTCACATTAAGGATGTGATATGATAGCAATTTTATACAAAGTCTCAAGCTGTCTGTTTATAGAAACTCACTAGATAAAAATAATCGGTTCTTTGTTGTTAGACATCTTCATGTTCTGTGTTTTGGAGATTGTAAAAAAAATGCAGGGTGTTATAAGAAAGATATTTACTACTCTATAAAGGATTTGAACATCCATGGGATGGAGAAACTCCTTGTTATATAAAATAATAACTGGCAATGCAAAGATAATTAGTGTATTTTATCTGACTTAATTTTGCACTAGTGTCAGCAAAACAGAAATTTCTAACAGAGAGAGAGGCAGAGGATAATGAAGAAAAGAATGTGCAGGGGTTTTTGGACCAATTCACAGTTCCATTGGTAAGCACACGTGTGAAGGAAATGGCCTGTGAAGTATGTGTTTTGCAGAGCCCCAAGAGACTTGCAACACATGAATTTTAACAATTTGCCCACGCCTTTCCACAGTCTTGCTGCGTTGTAGCATAGTGGTGGTTATGATCTCTGTGGTGTTGTCAAGAAGACAGGATGTGAATTAGGACAAATATTGCCTGCCAGCAGAGAAATCCTGCCCTTGGGTGGGTGTACAGTCTCCTCACCTTCACCAGCAGCACCACTTCACCGTAAGGATATGACAGCAAAAAACATCAGAGCAACCTGATGGATGCTCTTGCCCCAGGGCAGGCCAGCGTACAAACAAAAGGCATCAAGGGCTCTCCAACAGGCTCCTTTTTTTCTATGACAAGAGAGGACTAAGCCCACAACCTTTCTGGAAATGTAACTTTGCACAATGAAAGTATATCTGTTCCTTTTTTTTATCAAGTACATGTATTTCTAAGCAGCCCTACTTATATTTGTACAGGTGTTGTACCTGACAGCACCATGTATCAGTTGGGGTTCCAGTAAACTAAATTAATTACAAATGGCCTTCCCAAAAGCTTCTTAAACAATTGAATAAAAAAACCCAAACAAACCACAAAAGAGAGATTGTTTGTAGGAAGGCAGTAATTTACAGGTTGAAATCCCTGTTTGATGTTAAGTGTTTTTACTAGTGATAATTGAGGTAAAATACCATTTTTATTTATCCTGGGGATTCAGAAGGAGACACAAGGGATAGGACTACATTCTTTAATACCTTAATCTTCAGCTTTTTAGAAGATCTATGTGCAATCAGAAGACTTTCATCAAAGTTTACAATCTATTCAAGACTTAATGTTGTACAAGAATTAAATAACAGTATCTTGTAATATATTCCAAAGTACACATAAACTATTTTACAAATAAAAGGGCACACAATTACTTTAATAACATTGGAGAGCTTTGTATTTTTTCTTAGTTCAACATTTTCATTTTATTCTGTTAGAATTTTTAGTTTTCATGTAGCAATATTCCTGACAAATGCTTTAATTTCATCACAGCTGTTGCTAAAAAACTACTCTCTATAGGACACTTCTCAATGTATGCATCTCTATTCACTTCAGGAAAATGGAAGAGCTGAAAAAGTTGTATGCGCATATGTTCTTAGTATGCCTTGTAATGTAAATACTATTTATTTGTCAAGTTGTTTAGAATAAATAAGGAAGATTTAAGTAGGACCTAAGATTAGAATCCTTATGGAGAAGTTCGGTAAATTGATTTTAAAATTATAATTTTATACATATCAGCAATCGTGTCTGTTGTTTTTAATCTTCGGCTTTTCTATCCTGCTCTTTCTCAGCTTTAATTTTTAAGTAAAGAAGTAATTGCAGTCAATTTATCTGATTCTACTTCTCTTTTATCTGTTCACAGTTATGTTTTTGTCAACAGAAATGGTTAGCAGTTTCAAATGGCATACAGACTCTGAGGACAGAAAATACCTATCAAAATCATTTAGTGTATTTACACTGCATTGATAGATACAGATAGCGAACTGAGTCTGGCTCCCTCTGTAGCTACTTCATTCTTTTATATCCATTTGCATTACATCAGTTTACAATAGCCACAAATCTACCTGAGAAAGAGAGTCGTCCAAGACTGAAAAGCCTCTTGTTTGAGTCTGGCCATATGGCCATAACCCAGAGAAAACTCATGCTAGGTCTGAACTGACATCCCAGACAGCTGTGCTAAGGAAAAGGCACAAAATTACGTACAACTACTTTTCCCTCCTTTGGCATCCTGCATTGAGCAGACCTCACCCACGGGTAAAGCCCAAACTTAGGTTTATCTTATTTTTTTAAATGATGCTTGAAGGGGGGCTGTTTTTCTTGTTTACATTCCAGCAATACTTCCTTTGTGCATGGTGATTTTTAAGGTAAATTTTAACTTTATAAGCATTTAACTTTTTATTCCCTTTCCCACAGCTTTTATATTTTGTTCCAATTTTTCCTATCCCCTGTATAAGTGGAATTTTCTTAACTAATACCATTCCTTTTACTTTCTTTTAATTAGATAGCACAGTATCTCAAAGACTTTCTGGTTGTTCATCCTACAGTACAGAGAGTTTAAAATTTGCTTTTTGACAGTAGAAGATCCAGTCTCTTTTTTTTTCAGGATATGTCCTGTTATGATCTATAGAAAGAACGCATTGGCTTCCCTGATTCATATCAGTACATCTCCAAGGAAGAAACCTACTAGGAAAAAACAGTGGTTTTTTGACATTCTGTATTTTTCCCTATATTTTAAATAAGCACGGGGTGGGGGTTCAGTGCTGGTTGATCCAACTGCATCTGTTTGCTTTTCAGTCTTTAATTTATGGTGGGCTGTAAACTGTCCAAGTAACAATTTAAACAATGCAGCAACAGAAGGTGACCCAGATTACAGAACACTGTAGGCTAATGCCAAGTCTTCTTGTTTGATGGCAGCTGGTCAAAGCTTTGTCTTATTGCAATTCACATTCAACAGATGCAAATCAAACAGCCTCCTCAGACAGACACACATCCTGCCTGTCTTCATTTTAAACATGTTCAAGAGCTACTGCTTTTCATACACATATATAAGCCTCACTGGCTGAGGCTATTTACCCTTCTTGGCTTGTATTTACTCTCAAACACCTGATACAATTATCAAGGAAACCCATTGTGAATCCCAATATTTTGCATACTTCTTTATACGTGGAAGTTTGCAGAGAATATTTTCTCTATAGAAATAATCGGACTTCCATGATCTCACATAACAAAGATATTTAGAACACCAAATATATCACAGTTCTTTAATAACTGATTTCTCTAGAGGTTGTAATCAAAAAAACATATATAATAAAGTAATTAGTGCTACTAAAATATATAACATGAACAGCTTTAGCTAAGGATAAATTAGCCTAGATTTCAATCAGACAGGTTTAAATTTACTGGATGAATGGTAACAAAATGCAAGACTTTAAAGTTACAAGTACAGTTTTAACAGAACATTTTATTGCTATGCTTTCAATACGTGAAGCAAGGTATTTAAAAGGCCTTCATTCTTCATTTTTAAAAAAGTTTAGGCATGAAGATCAGGAAAGCTATCATGCAGTGAGTTCATACAACTTAGTTTCATGGACCAAATCTTTTTGGCACCTCCATCAAATTTTTAAAGCCTTCTGACAACACAAGCTTACTGCTAGAAGTGCACGTCTAGCCATCTACCCAGAGGACACGTCAGAACAATAAGAAAAAGTGCAAATCTTACTTTTTAAGTGGATGAGCAGCAAGAAACTGAGGTAGAAGATAAGTAGAGAGTTAATTCTTGAATGAGCCATATTCATCTTGATAGAACATTATCTGCCGAGTTGTCTGTTGTCCAAAGGGCTAGTGCTCATCTTCACTGCTTTCTCCTCATTTCTGAATCTAAAATAATACCCAAGGCACACAGTCCCCTACAAGCCATCTTTGCCTGTGCCCCTCATCAAGCCTATTTACTGCAAACCTACAGACTTTGATTCAAAAGGCAGTTGTGCTTGTTAAGGTTTTACTTTGGCAGGTCCGAGTGATTTTTCAAACCTGGTGCAGATTTGTCTGTGAGCTGGACTGGAGTCTTTCCCCAGCTCGCTGCTACAGAGCTGTGACGTGGGTGGTCACCCTGCCTGCCTGACACTGCTCTGCAGCTAAGGCACAGCGCTCTTTTAATTTTTCAAAAGATCTCTCTTCTACTAAACCTCCATTACATTACTCTCTTTCTGATTCATAGTATAAACACTTTATGCCTTTTTTGCACGAAGTCAGCTAATGAGCACTTTCTGCTTACTGCATTTTTTCTGTATCTTACTTCAATTGCATGTAAAGTAAAAAGATGAAACTTTGTTTGTCCTCTTCCATAAGCTTTTGTTTTGGTTTTGTTGTTATTGTTTACGCTGGAATTAAATGCTTTTGCCATCATTAAAAAAAAAGCACACCAGTTGGGAGCTGACACAAGTCCTCTGAGCTTCATGGAGTTGTGTTGTAATTTTGAAGTGCTCATAGAAGAACTTGTCATTTACAGATTCAGGAGATGACAGAGTAAGATTGATAAGAGAAGGGGATAGGGGCTCCATTGCTTTGGGCAGCTGTGGCTGGTGCAAGTGCAATGATTCTGCCCATACTCAAAGGAGCTTTCCCCAGCTGCCATGCAGAGCATCGCTGTAGCTCTGCACTGCTGTGTCATATAGGCGATGTTTTGGTTTTGTCCAAAGGTATTTCAGCGTCTAATTCCTCATCTGTTTATTATCACTTTGTTCACAGACATTAAAGCCGTGGCCTGGGGTGGCAGAAGGGAAAAGGAAAGAAGGCAGTGCCAGCCCCAGCAGTCATGTTCAGATGCTACTGTCCCAGTACAAACTTCAGCCTTCTTGCACCTCACAAAACTAGGGGTCGTTAAGTATGTATGCTTACTGTGAGCAAGCTATACCACAACAATGATTGCTTGTTCTGAGAGCTGCCCGTTTGGCAATGAATCTCCTCTTTCCACCATCTTCACTTCTACCAGCTTTTCTGGCCCTCAGTTTTCAGTGCTTTGCACTCACTCTCCTTGCTCCCATGCAAAGACCAGGCATTTCCAAGCCCAGGAGCAACCCCAAAAATTCTGCTTGGCCTTTGCTGTACTATAATACTATAAAACAGATGATCCTTAGTAAATTTGGTACTGTCTTTTGTGCTCCCCAATTCAGAAGAATCTTAACCGGCAGTTCAGGAAGCCTTTGATAATGCATTTAACTTCACATATACACTTAAGCAAACTAAGCACAGGCTGAAAGCCATGCACGTGCTTAAAGCCTCAGGTGAGCAGGGAGCAGACTGGCTGCGCCAACATGAATTTAAGCACGTTGTTTATAATGGGTAGGTATTTCCACATTCACTCTTCCAGCTCAGTGAACTGAATAATTTTAAAATTTCTCTTGCTGGAAGGCCTTTCCTTCTTTCCCGCTTCATTCATGTGCAACTGTGCTCACACACGGATAACCTCCATGGCACAGCTTTTCAGACCCTCTTATGCTCTTTCTGGCACCAGCAGCTCTGGTACTTCTGCTTCTGAGGTGGCCCCCATGCTCCAGCAGTTTCCCTGAGCCCCTGCTTCACCCGCCATTCTTCAGGGGGCTTCAGAGAGCCCTGATCTCTTTGAGGGCAAACTGGGCTGGATTTCCTGGTCAAATGTCAGGAGTTTCACACAGGATGATGAACTGGGCTCCTAGCAGAAAGTACTTAGATATCTAAAAAGTTAAATATAATTAAATAGCTAATTGCATTTTTCAGCTCTTTCTCTTTTAGTAAACCCCTTTGTTTCATATGTATATTTCATAGAATCGAAGAATCATAGAATCACCAGGTTGGAAAAGATCCATCAGATCATTGAGTCCAACTATTCCTATCAAACACTAACCCATGCCCCTCAGCATCTCGTCCACCCATCCCTTAAACACCTCCAGGGAAGATGGCTCAACCCCCTCCCTGGGCAGCCTGTTCCAGTGCCCAATGACCCTCTACGTGAAAATTTTTTTCCTAATGTTCAGCCTGAACCTCCCCTGGCGGAGCTTGAAGCCATTGCCCTCTCGTCCTGTCCCCTGTCACTCGGGAGAAGAGCCCGGCTCCCTCCTCTCTACAACCTCCTTTCAGGTAGTTGTAGAGAGCAATGAGGTCTCCCCTCAGCCTCCTCTGCTCCAGGCTAAACACCCCCAGCTCTCTCAGCCGCTCCTCATAAGGCCTGTTCTCCAGCCCCCTCACCAGCTTTGTCTCTCAAATATTTACAGTTATTTGGATGTTTTCCTCTCCTTCACATCTACCTATTTAGTTTCCATTTGAAATTATCTAGTAAAATATGCAAGTATCACAACATGAACATAAAAATACTACTTTGCTGTCTGGGAATTCTGTTGGGCTAAATTAGGGAGTTGAGCTCAGTGCTGATGGTCTACTTTAAGCATAATATTATTTAAGTTTGTTACTATATAAGCTACTTAAAAGAACAACGTTTTCTATTACAAAGTTGAAAATTTTTTGCTTTGTATTTGTGGAATCAGTTTCCATTAACAGGAATTTAATGCACTTTCTTATGGATGTTATAACTGCCAATTACATTAATTTCACTTTTACTAGGGAAACACTGTGTCCTAATCTAGAAGTTAAAACTAAGGAAGAAGGCATACTTCAATCAATGGTTAGAATATAGCTGTTCTGAAGAGTTACAGATTCAATTACCAGAAAACTTAAAAAGATAAGCCCTCTGAATATTTAAAAGTAAAAAAAAAGATTAAATTTTCAATTCTGTTAAATCTGGATGTGTTTCTGAAAATTATTCAAGTATATGCAAAACCTGTGTTCTAAGCAAACCTCAATACTCAGACGTGAAGACATGCCACCAGTCTCAGAACATACCTATACTGTGTACACATGTGTTGACGTTTGAATTAAATAATTTGCCTCGTAACTCTCTGGCTAATCCATATGGCAACTGTATGAACAAATGCTAGGTTGTTTGAAAGTTCTTAAGATTGAATTGCATTCAGGATAGCCAAAAGAGCTGCTTTTTTACCCTATTTGAAACCTAGCTCTGTATTTCTCAGTGCCAATTTCATTTTTTTTCTTCTTCTTCATGAGCTATTTGTATCCCAGCATTTAATGGGAAGGAAACCAAATTAACTTATCACTATCCCAATTCCTTGAAGTTGCCTACAGGAGAGGTTTCAAATTTCTGCAGTATTGGTGCTTCATGATCATTTGCACACGGTGAAACATAACATCTATATGTAATTTCCATACTTTCTCAGTACAGCTTTGCAGTGAGATTTTGCAGTCAGAGGCTATGCCATCATCTCAGGGAAAAAAGTTTTGCATTGCTATTTTTCTTCACTTAAGTGCTGCCCTTTTCTGTTCTGTAGCTTTTTTTTGCTGTAATGGTGTGATGTCGTATCAGACTACACTAGTCATGTCACGTCTTCTAAAATATTTTCTGCATCTCTGGCCAAAAAGCTTCATGATCTCACATAATTTGTTGCCTGATGTAAGGACAGTTTTCAGCTTTCAGATGACTACAGTACTAAATAATTGTGTATCTTCTGCCTCTCACTGCTACGCATGTTGTTTTCTGATGGTTCAATGTTGCTCTGGTTTAAAGCAGTTTTTATTGATGCTATCTGCAATTTTTACTGATGCCATCCTGTAACTTCTAGGTCAAATACAGTTTTAGGTGTTTTTCTTAAGTAACTGGAATTTCTTCTACAGTCAGTAAAATGTTATGGTACTTTTAACATAAATGAACAGAAATTAGGACACTTAAATAATTCATATGAAGTGTAACATTCCCTTGAGAGTGGAAAATGTGAGTTTACAAAGTGCTTGTTGCTGATTAACCTGAAGATTTTATGAAATTGTTTTTGTTCACCAGCAAATAAAACACTGGTAAGGAGCAGATGGGTGATTTCATGGAAGAGTAGGAGAATAACTGAGCTAAAGATAATAGTTTTAGATGTGCAGAATTCAGCAGAATAAGGTCCTTGGCAACCTGTTCAAACTGGAACTGCTTTGGGGGGGTGGTTGGTTGGACCAGTGACCTCTGGAGGTCTCTTCCCACCCATATGATCCTTTGATTCTCTTAATATTGCACATTTTTCTGCACAGGCTTCAGGCTACATCAGCTGAGTCCCCAGTTTTGTACACCTACCACAGGAAGTTTCTACACTGCTTGTTTTTGCCCAGGGTCTTTGGCTTTTGTTGCTAGCATTCAGCAGTGAGCCTTGTTGACATCTTCTTAAATTCTTGCTGAATTTTATCATAGATATGTGCCATTGTCCACCACTGGAAGAATGTCATCTTATGGAAAACTATTGAGCACAATAACATGTCATGTCTGACATCATGTTTTGGACATTAAAATATATTCTTAAGTATTTATTGAAAACTCGGGAAGATGGATTTTGCTAGAACAATGGATCTGACCTGATCCTCTTCCCGTTTATGGTACTTGTACCCTCTTTGTAAAACAGCTTATAGAATATTTTTTTTTTTAGTTTGAGGCTCTTTGAGTAATTCTGAATGGACAAACCAACATGAATAAGGGCTGGCTAAATAGTCCTCTGGATAGAGAGTTATATTGTAATAAAAATGCGTTTTCCTCATTAACAAAACTGCTATAAACCAATTCACATTTTAATTAGGCACCTTGCAACAAGAACAAATATGTAAATTGATTTCCCACAACACTTGCAAAGTTAACTGCTTGTGAGAGACAATTGGAAATTCCCATAGCCCGTGCTTTTCCACAGATAAATATTTTATGATTATATTTAACTTCTGTTACTTATTAGTCTGAAAAAGTTAATTCTGAGCTTCTTTTTCATTGTTATTAGGGTATACAAATCTACTTTTCCCCTTGAACTCTTTCTTTGCTCTTTTTTTTTTCCCTCCTTAGCCTGAGTAGCACTCAAAGCCAGAACATTTTCTTACAGAAGACCCAGCGGAGCACGAGGTTCCAGTTCTGCCAATTTGCAGATTATAACTGGTTTTATGAAACTGAACAGCTGTATTTGAAAATATAAAATTATTTTGCAAGAACTGCCAAACTTATTTCCTCCTTAAATATAATACTTTTTTTCCCCCCAAAACTATGACTACTTTATTGCTTCTCCATGGAGCTATTTTCCTGCTACTAATGAGAGTTTTCTACCTGCTAACCTAAAATATAAATTTAATCAGTGATTGCTGAATTGTCAAGTTGATTCACTTTAATATATCTAATTTGGAACCTGATAGAAATGGTAGAAGTAATAACTCACCCTCTTTTTCCAACTGTATTATTAACCACATGAATTTCAAGTCGTGTTTGGTAGCACCTTACACTTGCTTATGGTCAAGTATTAGTTGACATGCACACTATTATTGTATTTCTACCAAGGAGTTTAAGGTGTTTTGTATGAAGTCTCTCCTGAGCACTTTAGCCTCAGGAAGGCAAAACTAAGTGACTTTTTAAGGTAAGACAGGACCCCCCCAGGATGTTCAGAAATCAACAGCGTATGATTCACTTATAATTCATCTTTGATGAATTTTTGTGAAATAACACTTTTTTACCTTATTGTGTGTGGCTGATACCACAAGGGAAGCAATTCCACTGTCAGATGAATGCTAGGTCAGGCCTTGTCAATGTAGATAAAAATTTGTGATTAGTATTCTGTACCTTGCTCCTAATGAACCATCTAATTAGGAAGTTTCTGTCTGTACCAATAATCATCCTGTGAGTCAAGGATACAGGGGTGCTTGACAAAATGAGTTAAATAGTGATTTTACAAAAGCACCAGTGTATTAAGTGCTAAACGGGTTGTAAGTTTATCCCTATGCTTTTTACTTCAGCAAAACAGACATGTTAACAGACTTAGAAATTCTCATTTTTTTTCCCCCTGTCCTTCAGAGTGCGATAATTCATCCAACAAAAGAGAAAGTCTTAAAAGTGTGAGCATTGGAACTAAGTTGAAAAACACCATCAGTTTCAGAGGAGATAATTGCATAGACAAGCAACAGATTCAAAGGTACTTAAGCCAGTATGTTGTATCATTTCACCTGATCAATATTAAATGGTTTCAGAAGGAATTCTGACCCAGCAGGCAGTGGAGTAGGTGAGGAGAAAGCGTAAGAATCAGGAAGGCAGGCTTAGTAACCAAGGCTGATTGATTTTAGCACATACTATATAAGTAAACATTGTACTTTTGGTAAACAGTGTGAATCTTCCAAGAACAGGGGAGAATATAAATACACTCGTATGGAGAGGCTGGTTCCAAAACCTTTCTGAATTCTAGTCTTTGGAAATACCAAGTTTCACAGGCTGAGCACTGCACTATAGGCCAGGAAACCAGTTCTTTTCCCAGTTCTGTCTCACTGTGTTCACAGGTGAGGCAAAAGACATTTTTCAGTTATAAAGCATTCTAAGGTACTGCAGCTTGTAGCAGAAATGTAAAAAACAGTGCTAGTCAACATGTAACATGGGGAAATAATGTCTTAATTTTCCCTGATCTCTACTATCTCTTATAATTTTTTTCCCTAGTCATTGTACTGACTGTTACAAGGTTTTGAAAAGCATCTGACAATTTGGAGCTCTTTGATTTGCAGGTTTCCAGTTGAAGGGTATGACTTCTAGAAAGTGCAAAGCAAGAATTCCCTGTGGGCATCTCTGAAGTGTCTCAGTGTTGGACCTGGCAAGAACTAAATACCTCTTGGAAATCTTGGCCCCTGCGCGAAAGTATTAGATAATGTTAAGAGAACAACAGGTAACAGTAAGTGCCCCAAAGGGATATCAAGTTCATGCTAAGCATTGGTTAAGACAGCATTCATCTTAATGCCGATGCATTTCCTAAAGGCCACAGTTTTGTACCAAACTAAGTCCTGAAATACTGTCAGTTTGAATATATTGTTAACAAGGCAAAATTAAATATTGTGGCTTCCAAGCTTGTGCCAATAAATAATATTTCACACCTATTTTAATTACTAGCAGTGATAATGACCTCAGTGACGATGACATGCATGTTGACATGTCACCATGTTCCCATGCCAGTGAAAAGAAAATGTCCCCCCGGATGGAGATGGAATAGCTTGATCACTAAGCATTATGCTGAAGGTGAGAGGGGAAAAGAGTGGACATTACTACTGTAATCAATTTATATTCTGTTAGAATCCTTTAAATCACCACGTGGTTTGTTACTGAATTCAGTTGTTGAACCACATCTTAAATTTTGCAGGAGGCAAGCTGAGTGATTTCACACAGCATGCAATTTCTCTCTCTGTTTTACTGTCTATCAAGACTTTTTTTTTTTTTTTTAAGTAAAATAAGAATGTTTTACATTAACTTTCTCCAGTGCAGTGAAAGCATCCAGATTTGGACTTTAGGACTGACATTCATCAAACTGTTTTGTGGCACTCAGACTTCTAAGACTGAGCCCTGGGTTTCTGGAGCACAAAAATTTCTAAGTCAGCACTTCTTTAGGTAGTTACCCCTATCAGAGAAATACCATTTTGCTATAAGAAATTGCATTTCCAATACCTTTGCCATAAGCAAACTATTTTGCACCTACAGGAGAAGATGTGTTAGCAGTATCAAACAAGAAGTCCTCACAGCAGCCACCATATGAAGGCCTGTGTGTGTTGCAGGAGCTCCTCATGTCAGCACAGTAAGATTTCCTCGTAGCTTTTAGCTGCACTCAGAATTGAGGACATTAACCACTGGTGTGGCAGAGCAAGGAGAAACTCCGTATCTCCATAGGACTTTTGAAGGATGTTTTCTTCAGGTCCTCAGCTAACCTAAGGGAACAACTCACGTGCCTGGAGAACAGCAAATGCTATTGCTAAATGGTAGAAATGAACTGTGGTCTAAAGGTATAGATTGTGGAGCTCACTCTTTTTGTAAATAAGATTAATCAGAGTGAATTAAACAGTCTCTGGCAGCATCTGGCTACTGAAGAATGGATAAAACACAAGACGCGTTAACCTTGACACTCTCCACTCCCACAGCAGCAAAGTTGGACTTCAGTATTAATTTAATGAAGTAAATTAACATAGCATGTCCTTACATAACATTCCATTTAAAGAAGGTGGGAAGCCAGTGACACTAAAGTAAATAATTACGGCAAATTTCACTTAGACGTGGTAATCTCAATTGGCTAATTAAATAAGAAATTGAATTAACTTTCTGAAGGCTGGGTGTGCAGAACTCCTTGTATATGCTTTTTGTTACATTAGAAGGTATAGAAGTAAATTGTCTAGTAGACTATTTGTGGTTACTTACCATGACTTTCTAAAAATCTGGCATTTCTTTAGGACCATATCCTTCTACATCTCAGAAGCCACACTGATTCTGAAAATAGGTGTTGCACTCATAATTAAAGATGGGAAGAAAATCTTTGTATGTGGCCAAACTTGATGCATATCTGGCATGTTTTCTAGCAATAATAAGAAACAAATTTATGTGCTCACATTCTCAAGAGCAAAAGTAAGCACACTTGTTTTAGACTGTATGCCACTGTAAATGTGAGAGCTGTTTTCCAAAAACTGAACAGGAATACAAAGTTAGATAGTGGCCTCTTTTAACCACTCAATCTTTGAAGTGGAGCTGGCTAGAAATTTTTGGAGTCTTTTGGAAGGAAGAGGGTGGCGTTTTGTGGTTGGGGATTTTTTTGTGTGTTTTGTTGTGGTTTTGTTTTTATTTGATTGTCTTTTATTTAAAGATTGCTGGGAAAAATGTTTTGACAATTTTTAAATGTATTACCTGCTTGCTATGTTTTTTTTTTTCCCCTTGAATGAGTACAATAATTTCGAAGTATTTTCAAAAGTTTGAAACATAAAATAAGATTCCCCCAACCAAACCTTTCAACTAATCTGAGCCACTTTTTATATAGAATATTTTCAAAGTTATAAACAAATATAAAGATTTCAATCTGAGGTTTAGTTTGGCAAAAAGAAAAATATTTTCAAAGAAGAGAAAAGCATTCTGACTCCTAGGTTTATTTTGAAGCCTCTTGTCCCTGTGTTGATTCAAATAAAATGCATTAGTGTAAGTGGAATTTTAAAAAAACTCATAAAAGGGAAAGCAATAGTGGATCTTATAATTATACAGGCAACCAAGCATCTGTCAGCCCTTTAACCACCAACCCAGCAGTTCTTGGAGCACCTATTGTCATTGTGGCTCAGACTGGCAAAGATGCTCTACTGTCAGCAAATGGATTTGAGGCACAAAATTCAGTTATAGAAAAGGGTACGAAAAAGTGTAGCTCATCCAGAAGAAAAGCCACTAGTCTTTTGTTTGGAGCTATTACAGTGCTCTATCCATTCTGCCTAATACAGGAAAACTAATTTAACTGCTGATTTTCCCCTTCAGCTGTTCTTACTAGAAAAACACGTTTCTTTCTAAAATGTAAATTTGGGATAACAACTAGCAATAACAAGAGAGACGTGTACAACTGATGATAATGTTGTATGGAAATTCACTGAAATGTGTTTAGCTCATGACACCCCAGGCACCAAATTGGTTTAGTTATTTTTATTTCCTCAGAAAGGCCATTTTAATGAGGTGATTGTTACAGGATTATTTCATACTGTTAGCATTCTTAGGAATAACCAGAAAAATACTTGTTCAGGCTATTGCATTTATGCAGACATTTTACTAATTCAGTTGCCATTTAATTATTGTTACTTTTTTTATTTTGGTTAGCATGATTTTTTTAAATTAACTTTCCTGTGGAGATTGTAACTTCTTAGCTGGCTATTTATGTGTATTGGATCACTAACAAAGTAGAATTAGCCAGTTTTTGGTCTGGGTTTTTTTTTTAGTTAAGGATTTTCCTTCTGTGCTCTGTGCTTGCACAGTGTACATTCTAACTACTGCTTTTTTGACTGGAAACAAGTTTGTCTTGCTCCAGATTTTTAACAGTGGCCTCAAGCATGATTAATTTATATGTAATCTGATATCAGAATCTGATTTTATTTTCTTGGGAAAATATTGTAATTGCTACTCAAATATAGCTAAGATATCAGATAATGAACGTTGCCTAAAATAAAAGATGGTCCTGAAATTATCACTTACACTCTAACGATGTTTCAGAAAGAGATATAATGTTTCCATTATGTAGCTTTTCTTTATTATAGTGAGCAGAGTTATACAAGGCATAAGCTTTGTAATTGCAACCTCTTGTCCTGACTGTAAGTAAACTGGCAAATCATCATTGGATATGTAAATTGGGCTCAGGCAAATGAACAATGACAGATAAAACTGCTTAATTAACCCTAAAATATCCTTCAGTTTTTACAACTGAGTGGCTTTAGGGAAAGAATGTATTGTAGATCATACATACCCTTATCTTTACAATTCAAAATATATAGCATCTGCAAATTATGTGGATAGTGATTAAGGAGAGTACAGAATATCATTTTAATCTCCATCTTCCCCCTGAAGTACCCTGACTCTCTAACAGAGAGATGAATTTTGATTGCCTGACAACTGTAACTATGTGAAGGCTCATCACAAAGGGAAGGAGAAGAGAGCTCTGCAAAGCCTTGATAAACACTGAGCCAATAGGCCTATCTGACTCCTTCTAGCTGTCTGCATAATTACGTAGTGGATATTATTCAAGGACACAAAGGTTTAAAAGCTGCTGGTAATTTGCCAGCTTCACGCACTAACCTTCAAACAGAGTACCATTGTCAGCCTTCTATGTTTTTACACCATTCAGAAATTTCTATGCATTATCCTTTATTTCTGAAAATTTCTTCAGTAGCAAATGTTTTTTTCCATCAAGCTTCCTGAGCACACTGTACACAGATTTTTCTATGTGCATATATAATTGCATCTTACCCTGTGCAGCCAATTCTGCTTTCTACTGGGCAACCTAAGCATTCTGCAAGCGTGTGACTGTGGCTCCAGCTCAAGCAGCCATAAGCTGGCTCTGATAGCGTAAACAGAAATGCTGTAGGCACAGCAGTATGTCAGGTCTTTTCTGACTTGGCAAAGGAATTGTGGGTCAATGGCATGGAAAGGTGCATCACAGAGCTGCACTGGGGAAAGACACAGGAGATGGCTCTTTGCCACAAAACAGTTCCTTTCCATACATAGTTTAACAAGGCAATTATGCCCACACATAAATAATCTGACTGCACTGCGCCAAACCCTGAAGGAGCTACACTGGGTAATGGATGCAGGGCATTTAGCTCATGTGGAACTTATTGTAGTTGGACTATTCAAGAAGCCTTTATACTTGGTAATTTGAAATGAGCTAGCTAGTTCAGTATCTTCTCCTTCTGTCATTACAAGCAATTCCTTAAGCCCTTGGAAGGCCATGACTGAGTGCTAACCTGAATGAGAATAGACCTTAGCACGCTCAATGTCTTGTTTCTCCAGCTCCAACCAATTCATATAGCAAACCAGTCAGCTCCTCGGTACATTAGTCTAATACTATGTCGAACGTGCTCTCAAGGTTCAAAGTAATATGAATTGAAATTCCTCTATATTCTTGCAAAAGTAGCAGATAAAAGATCTGGGATTAAAGCGTAAATCAGTAGAAAGCATCCACCTGAGGCCTTTCATGACAGAACTCCTAATTTCATGTTCCCTACACACTTGAAGAGCTAAAATTACCTTCAGGTTCCTACTGTGAGAGAGTATATATATATATATAAAAATATTAGCACTTTCAATGTACAATGCATCCACTTTTCTTAGGAGAAGAAAAATGTACATGCCCATGAAAAGGGCAGAGAAGGAGACGCCAGCATGGCTCTTATTCTTATTCTGTGGCCCAACAAACAGCACCAAGTCTGAGGGTAATAAAGATCCAATTACCTAACTCTCAAGGAGGGTAGCTAGTATTTCCTTCTACCTGATGATTTAATTGGGCCTGTCAGCTAGGGATAATTGGTTTCTGGTTGACTGAAAAAAGTGACAGTGACATCAGCTCTCTGTTGCCCTTTATTATTGAAGTTCTCATTATCTTGTACTAGGGCTTCAGCACACAGGCCACTCTGGCAGCTTTCCTGTCATGCAGTGCAATGGAAATGCAGCAATATAAGACATAAAGAAACCTTTTCAAGCTGTTTATCCCATAGGTTTTCATAATACATTTTTAAGAACCAAGATTATTTCAGTACAGGAAAGTCTGGGTTTGCTTGTTTTACTAGAAATTTGACAATATTGTTGCAACAATGATGGTTTAAGGCTATAAACTAGGCAAGGTTTATAGGGAGAGGTAATACCTTTTATTAATGGAGCTGATGTGGCTGCAATAATAAAGATTATTTTGGGCACACAAAGCCTTCTTGAGATCACGTGCCCAAAGCTGGTCTGTTTTTAGTTCAGAGGGTCACAAACACCATCCTAACTAATAAAAGATATTACATTTCTCCCTGGTTCTTGCCTTGCTTATAGGAAAAAACCTCTTTCATGCCAGTCACTTATTATTGCAAAAGGTTTAATTTGTTCTGCTGAAAGCATGGCCCAAAACAATTGAAGAAGACTTACGTAAGTCCTTGCTTCTTCTTTACACAGCTTCAGGCAGGGGGTACAGCTTTACTTGACAGTGATTTTGTAACTCTGAGACTTACATTAGGGGCAGACCAGGTATTTCCTCTGGTGTTATTTTCTTTCTTTCAGCTTTCCTTTCACTCACTTTCCTTTCCCCTGAGCCGGCTCTGCCTCCCTGCCAAGCACCAGCAGATCAGGTGGAGCAGGCACAGATGGCAGCACCATAAGCACTGGTAGCATTGTACACAGGCAATTTCTCTCTACACAAGGACTCCTCCAGCTGGTATATTTTTCAAAGTGCAAAGGGAACACAGCACACCTACAAATCTAGAGCAAGCCTAGTACTGAGTTCAGACTGAAGAGATTTAACAAACTACTGCATTATTGTGACAGCAGCGAGTCTCTTGTTCCTGGCCCCTGCTGATTTCACCTCAGCTCTGTGCTGGAATAGCCTTCCAGAAGGAAATTTGCTCTGCAGATTCTGTAGCCATGCAGCTCTCTGCAACTTCTATGCTGCATTAATCGCCCAGAAAAAAAAAAGGGCGGTGGCCAAGATCACTGCTATTCAATCCATACCCGGTGACAGCATGCTCTGGAGAATGGAGGGCCTCTCCTCAGTGGAACCTGGAAAGAGCCCAAGCAGAGGTATCCTGCCTGGGATGGAGTGAGGAAGGCTGGTACATTTAGAGTGGGTCTGACCTCCTCTACATATTTCAGTTCCTGCACTTTTAGAGAGAAGAGGAGCCTGATCAGCAGGATTCACATGCCAAACATCCATAACAATATGACAAACCTCCAGCTGATTAATGCCCCAGAGACCTGAACTGAGTGACCAGGGTGGTCTTTTCATGGCCTATTTGAAAGAATTTCTTGGCAATGGTTCCAGCAACGGACTTTATTCAGCACTGTTGGCTAGAAAACTTGTTGGAGTCTCTAGACAATCTTAGAACCCTTTCACTTCACAGTCTAATTCAAAACATTTGTATGCGTGTGGTGACTGGCAATAAAATACAGAAAAATCTCAGACTAGAGGAAATACAGGCTTTGTGGGTTCCTCCCTGGGCCCCACCCAGCACTGACACATCTGGGATACAAAAAGGATGAATGACAGCACAGGTTATATTTCAGCAGTGTCATAAACCACGAACACATGGCAAATTAGCTCTCAAATTCCTGTAGAAATAGACATTTACCTTAGAGAAATATCATGGCCAAAGCGAAGGTGGCTGTTTAGAACGGGATGTGAACATTCCTGCTACTAGATTTACAACTAGGTACTTACAGTGAACAGCTGTTAAAGAATATATTGGGAATAAATTGAAATTACTCAGCCAGGTCTTAACACTTGCATGCTATTTTTATGTAATTTTTTTTTGATTTGCTAGCAGTTAACTGTTTAACATCAGAGTTGATTCTCTGTCTGCTTATTGTTTAAATTGTATTTCATTCAACTATCTGTCATCTGATTGTCCGAAATGAAGATTTCAAGCTGGAAAATGAGTATTTAAAGATGAAATTGCCTCCTCCAGCACCAAACTCTCTTGCACAAAGCTACTTCTTGATTTCCAACATTTCAAAAATATTTATTTTATAAATGTGCTCTTTTCTTGGACAAATCTAAACAACTGCATTTGTATATCATGTACAGTCACAGAGGTGAGCAAGTACTTATTATTTGATTTATGCTGTCTAACTAATGCAAGTCAGCCTTTCTATACATGTGACAGATACTTTATTAACTGGCAAGAAAATTTAGCATGAATAAGCATTGGAACAAAAAGGATTAATACAGTTAAATTTTGCCCGTACCACTTTAACTATAAAAGATTTCATGCTGAAAGAACCATAATGACCTGAGAGGTCAAGGACATTTTGTTACTAGAGCGTAATTATTGCAGCAATGCCAACCACTGTAATGGATCACTTAGCATTGTGTAATTTTTCTTTGAACTAAACCCTTCATGTAACATAAAACAGCAAGACAGAAAGTGTTACTTAGACTTGTGCTAAGCCAAAATGACTGCTGAACTTGTCGACTTTGCCAATTAGGACAGATGTTGTTGCTTTGCAGGTGGCCAGGAACCCAACCAGTACTCAACACAGAGAAACTATCACCAACAACTAAATAAAAATTAGGTAGTTATCTACCTAAAAAACAACAACCCAAAGACCAATACACAGAACAAACAAATGGTACAGTCAAAGACATCGACTTAGTAAAGTCCAATGGGAAGAAAATTATAACTCAGGCAAAGTCCATGCTGTAATTCAGAGGCACAACTTCTGCTTACTTTGTATGGAGATGAGATGCCAACTCTGAGTTCTGCTGACAGAAGAAATTACACCCGGAATATTTTTGTTTGGCCATAATTCTGCACTTATTTACATCTAAGGTCAGACACTGAGTTTGTTTTTAAGTGAGAATAAACGGCTTCTACTAGCAATTCAACTTTATGCATTTGAAGCATCTCGCAAGTGTATGCAGCAATTCAGTCTCAGAAAAAAAAGCAAACCCCAAAGCCTAGGTATGTTGAATAGCTGCATGAATTTTTACATGCAGGGAACAGGTATAGAAAATTCTGGTCTGTAGCAATCTAGTAGTTACAGACTGAAAAACACAGGAGTCCCACTGCACCACAATGACAGCTAAGCAAGTCTCGGGTCTGCTCCACAGAACAGTTTCCTGTTTTGGTTATACTCACTGGCAAAATAGTTCTCATCAAGGTCGCACTTTCCTTAATATTTCACTCTTGACATAGGTATATACTTCCAACCTGAAGACATTTGCCGTGGAAACAGTGAGACCCAAGAAGCCAGTTACCTGGCTAACTAATGCTTTTATGAACTTCCTATTTAGTACACAGTGAAATGTAAGACTCAGATAAAACCTTCATTTTACTATGCAAAATCAAAATAGAAAACCACATTTTTATGCTTTATGTATACCTTAACTATGACTCTACAGAAATGAAAGCTGTGCAAGCACAAGCTCCTGATAGAGCAGACACCCCAAAGACAATTAGATTTTTGCCTTCGGTACAAGAAAAACACAGTAATATTCATTACTATGTTATTACCTCTTGATACTATTGTTTCACCTCAGGATAACTGAAAGAACTGATACTATTTAAAATACTATTTGAAGTAATTGAATATTAAAATGAAATTTGGTTTTAATGTACTCTTAAGGTGAAAAAATTAAGCTAAATAATTGTAGCTTTCAATTAAGATCCCTAAGAGGACTGTTGAGTACAGACAGCAACAAGCAAGCAGTAACAAATGCTTTGAGAATTTTCAGTATTTTTACTGAAATACGTGACACCCAAAGTCACACAGCATTAGCTGTGGTAAGTAACACTCAGCATCAATCTACAAATACGGAACGCAGGCCATGGAATAAAGTCTAATCATACAAAAACACGACAATTCTTTCTTACAAGTCTCAGAAAAGCAAACTTGTTTTCAGTGTTACATTTTTGCTTGCAGATAGTTCTCTTTGGAAAGTCAGGAATCACAGAATCATAGAATCACCAGGTTGGAAAAGACCCACCAGATCATCGAGTCCAACCATTCCTCTCAAACACTAAACCATGTCCCTCAGCATCTCGTCCACCCATTCCTTAAACACCTCCAGGGAAGGTGACTCAACCCCCTCCCTGGGAAGCCTGTTCCAGTGCCCAATGACCCTTTCTATGAAAAATTTTTTTCTAATGTCCAGCCTAAACCTCCCCTGGCAGAGCTTGAGGCCATTCCCTCTCGTCCTGTCCCCTGTCACTTGGGAGAAGAGGCCAGCACCCTCCTCTCCACAACCTCCTTTAGCCTCCTCTTCTCCAGGCTAAACATCCTATCAGGTAGTTGTAGAGAGCAATAAAGTCTCCCCTCAGACTCCTCTTTTCCAGTCTAAACACCCCCAGCTCTCTCAGCCGCTCCTCATAAGATTTGTTCTCCAGCCCCTTCCCCAGCTTCATTGCTCTTCTCTGGACTCGCTCCAGAGCCTCAACATCCTTCTTGTGGTGAGGGGCCCAGAACTGAACACAGGATTCAAGGAGTGATCTCACCAGGGCCGAGTACAGAGGGAGAATAACAACTAATGTAACTAATAAAACCATAGAATGCTTTGAGTTGGAAGGGACCTTTACAGGCCCTCTAGTCCAATCCTGCTGCAGTGAGCAGGGAGATCTGCAACCAGATCAGGTTGTTCAGAGCCCCACCCAGCCTGACCTCGAATGTTTCAGGGACGGGGCCTCTGCGGCCCTGAGCAACCTGGGACAGCGTTTCACCACCCTCAGCGTAAAATATTTCCTCCTTATAGCCAGTCTGTGGGAATTAGTTGATATGTTTTGCTGCAGCTTGTGTGCATGTTTAATTATCTTGTCATATAAATCTGTCATGTATCAAGAAATAATATGCAGATGATATCCAGACGTGATACCTAGCTGTCTAACAAAATACAGTTGACAACAATAACCTAATGGGAGTCTCCGGACATGGTTGAATATGCCAAAAATTTAATGAGCAACCTTGAAGAGATTTATATTCTTTGTTTAAAACTAGTATATATACTCGCTGTTTTTTGTAGGACCTCATGCCTTTTTTAGAAGGGCATCCAATTCAGCGCTGAATTGTAAAATAAAAATATTATTATCTTTCCTATGAAGACTTTGTCCTTTTTAATGTTTTACCAGTGAATGAGTGTTTCTCATAATCTGGGGGCTCATCCGGGATAAGTGATCCTGTCTCTGCAGGACAGGACAGTGGGAGCGAAGAAGCGCGCCCTGCTGCTTTTAGCAGTCTCCAATCTACTGTCCTGCCCCGAGAGGAGCAGCAAATCTTGTAGGAGGACTCTAGAAGCAAAGAAGGGGAGAAGGTAATTTAATGAATTAACGGATCTGAATTGTGCACTGCAGCTGAGTAATCCTGTACACAGGACCCAGGTAAGAAAAGTGACTGGTAAGTGTAAGGGCCATTAAGCAAAGAAAAGGGAGGGTTGATTCAGTCTCGAAGAAAAGGAGAGGCCGGGCTGGAAGCTGTTCACGCATACACACCCCTGAGATAAGAATACACAGACAATAAGAGATTATTGGAATCTATCAGAATGTAACACAAATTGCTGGAAAGCTGCCAGGAGGAGAGGGACCTGGGGGTGCTGGTTGACAGCCGACTGAACATGAGCCAGCAGTGTGCCCAGGTGGCCAAAAAGGCCAATGGCATCTTGGCTTGTATCAGAAACGGCGTGACCAGCAGGTCCAGGGAGGTTATTCTCCCTCTGTACTCAGCACTGGTGAGACCGCACCTCGAGTGCTGTGTTCAGTTCTGGGCCCCTCACCACAAGAAGGATGCTGAGGCTCTGGAGCGAGTCCAGAGAAGAGCAACAAAGCTGGTGAAGGGGCTGGAGAACAGGCCTTATGAGGAGTGGCTGAGAGAGCTGGGGTTGTTTAGCCTGGAGAAGAGGAGGCTGAGGGGAG
Organism: Clamator glandarius; assembly: GCA_033459285.1. NCBI lineage: Eukaryota > Metazoa > Chordata > Aves > Cuculiformes > Cuculidae > Clamator > Clamator glandarius. The sequence continues at coordinate 609,133 of JAUNZM010000040.1, forward strand.
ACCTTATTACTCTCTACAACTACCTGAAGGGAGGTTGTGGAGAGGAGGGTGCTGGCCTCTTCTCCCAAGTGACAGGGGACAGGACGAGAGGGAATGGCCTCAGGCTCTGCCAGGGGAGATTTAGGCTTGAGATTAGGAAGAAATTCTTCACGGAGAGGGTGGTTAGGCATTGGAACGGTCTACCCAGGGAGGTGGTTGAGTCACCGTCTCTGGAGGTGTTTAAGGTTAGGGTAGATGAGGTGCTTAGGAGCATGATTTAGGGAATGGTGGGAATGGTTGGACTCGACGATCCAGTGGGTCTCTTCCAACCTGGTCATTCTGTGATTCTGTGAAATACACTGAATGTACCCCTAGACCAACAAATGAGATTGCAACTAATAATTTTGTATGTGCTTGCTTCTACTATAAATGTAACTGCACAGGTACAGCCGTGGTCATTCCCCATTGAGGAGCGTCCCTGGCAGCCAGTCTGTTTTTTAACCTTCTTGCACAAGAAAATAAGTTTTGTACTTTATTTTTGTACCAGCTTGCCATGCCATCTCGTTCTTAGATCTTGAACCCTAACATTTTGGGGGCTCGTCCGAGATCTAACAGCGAAAACGGCACTCCGTGGATAAACCTCCGGAGGTGGTAAGTTCTGTTACCTGTTGTCTGTCGGAACTCTGCCTGTAGGCTCAAAGGGAAGAAACTGTATGCAGTACTGCTTCCCAGAGCCAGAGCTGGTGAGGGGACACCCCACCACTCCTGGAGGGAGAGGATAGGGGGTTTACCCCCAATTTCCTCCCGTTCTGACTCTGTCTGTACTGAATCTGTCTGTTCTGAGTCTGTTTGGGTTTTTGCTGGCATTGGTTTGAGAGGGTAGGGGGTTTGCCCCCAGTCCCCTCCTGTCCTGAATCTGTTCTGGGTCTGTTCAGGTTTTTGCCGGTTCTGTTCAGGTTTTTGCTGGGTCTGTTCAGGTTTTTTGCCGGCTCTGTTCAGGTTTTTGCTGGGTTTGGTTTGAAAGGACAGGGAGTGTACCCCCAGTCTCCTCCCATTCTGAGTTCTTCGTCGGTTTTGGATTTATATTTCTGTCTTCCATCGTTAACGCGTTGGGATCATCGGATTATCGGATATAGTTTGCTTATCGGTTGTTTGATTTTTTCCTGTGCTGCCTCATAGTTTTTTTAAATGGGTCAAAGTAAAAGCAAAAAGGTGGCTATGCCTTTAGAATTGGTCGTGCACCATTTCAAAGATTATCAGGCATGAGCTGCGTCATCAGGGGACGTGGTTTAAGTAGGAAAATTGAAAATATTTTGCCAACTCGAGTGGCCGACGTTCCAGACAGGCTGGCCACCTGAAGGAATGTTCGCCCTCTCCCAAATTTATCTGACCCTAGAGAGTATTTGATGCAGAATCAAAGTCCGTTCTGCACTCCCCCTGCAGGAGTTAAGAGTTAAAAATCTTTCAGCAAGTGTTTGCCCGAGATAAGGATCAGGGACTGGGATAGAGAGAAGGGAGGGGGTTACAGTCTTGTAGTTGATGTGTGGAGAAAAAAAGAGTTAAAGAGACAATATTGGCATTGGTGCAGTAAGAAGGACAATTTGAAAATGTGATATAGTAAAGTTTATCTGTGTAAAGAAGTCTGCTTGTTACTTTAGGGAAAATATGGATATGGAAATAATTTTGTGAATATGAAGTTCTGAAGTCACTGATTGGCAGAGGCGCTCTGGGGACAAATCCTGAGTCTTCTCCAGCTCTGAATAGAGTATACCTGCCTCAACGGTTAAATCAAACTGTTAAGTGTAAGTTCTTTGTTTCAGATTTGGTGACCCAGGTGGGACCCTCTCTGCCCGGCTGCAGGACCCACTGGGGGCAAGACTCTCTTGGGTAACCCCAGGGATTTCTCCGGAGAGACTCCCTTCCTCAACTGATCTCTGCGAGGACAGATGGGAACCCTCAGATAAAAAGGTACATTTTAATTTTTTTTCCCCTTGTGGAGTGACATTAATCACAGTAATTGGAATTATGGCACTATATGTCACTTTGAAGTGAATGTGTGGTCTCTGTATGTTTTGAAGTGAATAAATTAATGTTGGGGGATGTGTGTATGTTATTTTTGTGATGATAGTGTGAAAAGCCAATCCCAATTACCAATACCAATTCGATTATTAAGCAGGAATGGTTTTAATAAACAACACCGGGGCACACATGGGTTAAGTCCACCTAATGTGTCCCACTGATGGGCCCCCACTGGCTGCATGACTTCTATGCAGGTTGAGCATGCTTGTTTGTGTGGGTTCCAGGAAACACTGGTTAAACAGTTAAATGTCCTTTTGTTTTCCAGAACTTATTAGTATACCCACATCACAGTTTCTTTGTGTCTCCTGTTTGCCTCTGATGGCATTATCTTATCTCCCCCCCACTTCTTGGGTCTTCAGGCCTGTCTCCTGTCTCTGCTGTGGAACTGTCCTTGTTTTCAGTTAGTAAACAAGCCAAACTATATAATTCCTTTCCTTAACATGATGTATTCCTTCTTTCAGTGAAATGAGAATCTTGTCCAGATTGTACATGGATTACTTGTGGGTAACAAATGTTTGGGATCTGAGTTGTCCTGAATGTAAGATCCAGGACAACGAGGAAAGACCCACCTATGCAGTGCAAGTGATTTGTGGTTGGGGAGCCAGAACACAGAACCCATAAGATGGGAGGCTGGCAGAGTGGCTGTGCTTTAAAGAAGAGCCGCCTGGGATATATTTTAGATCATTAAGATCTTAGATCATAAGGGGATCAGTGGTCCAAAGAGTGGTGGACAAACAGGTAAACCCTGATTTTAATAATCAGTGGTGGCTGGTGTATGAGCTCTATTATAGGAAAAGTGGCCATAACACCTTGTTGTAACAAATGTTGTTCTTGAAGTGTGAGGAGAATTGGGAGAAGTAATGTGTGCAGATATGTTTTCCAGTTTGCAAAATCACCTGGAGCAGCAAGAGAACGTGGCATGAGAATGGGGTCTGGAATTAAGAAATAAACGATGTGCATACTGTAGAGGAATCAGAATCAGGTGCTGTAGCTGAGATTGAATGACTGGGGAAATTACCCTGGAGGATCCACTGGTTAAAATAAAGTTGGGGAATATGAATGAAAAGGTTATGTTCTTGACAGATACGGGAGCCTCTGTGTAAACAAGAAACTGATTCCTGTAGATCAAAATAAAATATTGTGATTGTAATAAGAGCTGCTGACCAAACCGAGAAAGCATTCTTTGTGCAGTCTGTTAAATATGAATTAGAAAACAAGTGGGTACACATGAATTTGTTTGCTAGGAACCCCTAGAGCATCAGTGAAAGGAGATTTACTAAAGTAGTTAGAGACTTGGGGCAGGAGGTACAAAATTTAAAGTGAGAGATCATCAACCAATCAAAGTATTGAGTTTGTCTTTAAAACAGGTGGAAAAACCACTGGTAACAGCAGAGATTTTGGAACAGGTTTATCCAGGCATGTTGCCTTCTGAGATATCTGGAAGGTTAGAAATATGGAGCATGCGAAAGTAAATTTGGCCCATGTCAGGTAACACCCTCTGCAATTAGAAGATTGCAAGGGGGATAAAAATGATTATTGACAATATGGGATATTAAAAGAATGTAAAGCAGAATATAATGCTCTAATATCTCCTGCAAAGAAACTAGATAAAAGCTACATCTAGTGGTAGCAAATCCCTGTACCTTGCCAACCAATTAAAAAATCAATTGCTGTTTACCATACTGGATTTGAAGGATGCCTTCTTCTGCTTGATATCGGCTGAAGAAAGCCAAAAAGTGACTTGCCTTTGAATAGGAAAACTCTGAAACACAACTAGTAAACACAACTAACCTGAACAGTATTGCCTCAAAGTATTGAGAACAGCTGAACTTTTTTTGAGAACCAGCTAGCTCGTGACTTGGAAACATGGGACTAGAACCTTGCTGCAGTATGTGACGTCCTGAGAGTTACACAAACAGAGGAGAACTGTGAGCAACAGACCGTAAGTCTATTGAATTTTTGGACTGAGCAGGTATCAGGTCTTTCACTAGAAGGCCCAGCCTACGCAGCGACAACTTACCTTGGATTTGAGATCTCCAGAGGACACAGATAGCCCAAAAGGAAGCTATTTGCTGCACACTCATGCCAGGAATGGTAAAGGAACTCAGAACCTTTCTGGGAATGACAGGTTGGTGTTTATAGATGGACTCTTAGTGAAACTATTGTATGAACCATTGAAAGAATATCCAATGGGATCATCAAAATTGGTTGGACTGGGAGGCAAGAAGGGCATTTAAACAATTAAAAGCTCACGAAAGACAGGGGATGGCCCTGGGGGTGCTGACACAGCAGCTAGGCCCCTGTAAAAAGGGCTGTAGCCTACTTCTCCATACAATTGAATGGCCTGGATGCCTACGGGCAGATGCAGCTGTGTTTCTGAACATAAAAGAAGCCCGAGACAGCCAAAAATGACTGTCATGGTGTCACACACAGTCTCAGCGGTGTTGGGGCGGAAAGGTCACTGGCTTTCCCCCTCTAGATCAAGATGTGAATATAATCACCACTAACACTGTGAATCCAGCATCTTTCCTTAGGGGAGATGCTTCAGAACCAGTGATATGCGGAAGATTCATGGTACACTGATGGAAGCAGCTTCGTGAAGCAAGGACATCACAAGGCCGGATATGCAGTGGCTACCACCAGAGAAGTGATTGAAGCCAGACCATTACCCCAGGAACATCAGCCCAGAAAGTTGAAATAATCACCTTAACTCAAGCACTGGAATTAGCAAAGGGAAGGAAGATAAATATATGGACAGATTCAAAATATGCCTTTAGAGTGGTGCATGCTCATGGCGCTATATGGAAAGAGCAGGGACTCCTTACTGCCCAAGGAAAACACGTTAAACATGCTGCAGAAATCCTAAAGCTGCTGGAAGATATAAATCTTCCAGAAGAAGTGGCTATCACACACTACAAAGGTCACCAGAGAGGTAATACTGGCCAGAAAATTGGTAACAAATTGGCAGGAGATTTTGAGGCCAGGATGGCCGCAGAAAAATGCAGAAGTAATATCTGCTTTGATTCCAGATGGTAAACTTCAAATCCCTGATTCTGATTTAAAATTGGATAAATATTCAAGGGAAGATAGAAAACTGATTATCAATATGGCAGGAAAACAAAACCCTTTGGGGTGTGAATAATAGGAATGCAAATAGACCTCTCTGACCTCCCAATAAAACCGGGGAGGTGCACTGGTATTCATTAGCATTAACAGATACCTTCTCAGGTTGGCCAGAAGCTTTTCCTTGCAGGACAAGTAAAGCAGAAGTCACAAGAGTATTGTTGATTGAAATTATACCTCGTTTGGAGTGCCTGCAGTAATATTGTCAGGTAGAGGTACATGTTTGTGCTAAAGTGGTAAAAAGATTAGTGAAATTTTAGAACTGATTGGCAGTTACATTCTCCATACTGACCACAGGCCAGAAGCCAGGTAGAGAAAATGAATCATCGGATTGTTGCTGATAAAACAGCAATCAACTCAGCTAAAATTTGTCAAGAAGCCAATCTATATTAGCATCAAGCACTTCCTTTGGCCTTGCTTATGTTTTGAAATAATGAAAGTAAAGTATTAGCCCTGTACACCAATTGCAGTACACAGAAGATCTCACAGAATTAGGTGAGAATTAGGGACTGAAAGTGTGTGAGTGAGATGCAGGGTTCCTGCGAAGCGATTGTGGAGTCCTTCTAACCGCAGTTCCATATCTCCGCGAGGAGACTGGCTGGTGAAGGGACAAAGTGAAAGGGTTCCAGGCGAACGGTGTCCTGCGGGGAAAATGGTGTAATGGGAAACGGACTCAGTAAGGGAGAGTCAAAAAGGAGACAGGAATCTGAGGATCCCTCTTTGAGCATTCCACCTGACAGTCCTTTAGGGGTGATGCTCAATGAATGGGGGCAAGGTAGCACCCAGGGAAAAGACAAGGGCCATGGCAGATTATAAAGGTATTCTTGAACTGAATTAAATTTGGGGTTAGCCAGGAGACATCCTGCGCAGTGCTGGTATACCGGGTACTGGAACGCAGAGTATGCCTTTGGAAATTTTGAATTTGCAGTGCTGTAGGGACTCTTCAAGAATAATTCAAAGAGCCTTACTGACTGAAAACATACGATTTCTTGGGTTTTGGTATCAGGGGTTAAAGTTCCCACTGTCTTGTTTTTGGTAGGGGGTGGTTCTGAGTCCCTACTAATAATTGTTACAAGAATTGTGTGCCATTTTGGTTTTGAACTCAGAAGGTATAATAAGAAATCAAATATTGATAACTGATTTTAACTTTGGTATACTTCATGACTCTGTATGCGTGTGCCTGAGACATAGCACTGCTATGAAGCGATTGTGGTTTTGAACTAAAGTTGATGGGAGGAGATGAATGAAGTGAGTGTAAGTTTTGTCTTAGAATTTTTATGACTTTGTTGTTAACCTAACACCTGTTGCACAGACAGCATGTCAAGAACAGAAACTGGTAAATTATGTCAAGATGAGGGAAATTATCCTTAAAAATGTTAATAGAGTGCCAGCTATTGATTTATCCAAAATTTGTTGTGCGATTATTTCTGCAGGCAGTTTTATTGCTGTGTGTGTATAACCCGGGAACAATACGCACAGGCTTTGTGTGTGTGTGTGTGTATTATGTGTAAAAGAAAGTGTGATCAGTGGTGGAAAAAATACATGAAGAGAAGGAGAGAGAAAAGGTTCAAGTAGCAGTGGTCATTGGTTGTGTGTAAAAGGTTTAAACAACAAAGGCACATGCCTCTGATTGGTAAAATTTTAAAACTCTGATCACCTCCTTAGAACACTGAGATTTACGGAAGATTGTTCATTGTTCAACAGTTTACATGTGTTTGAGGGGGTAGACTTTTTTGTCGACCCTAACCTGGAGAAAATATTTGAATATTTTGGGGAAAGTTGTTTTAAGGTATATGTGTGATCTTACAAGAAAAGGGTTTGCGTTCTTTTTTTTTTTTTCTTTCTCCCCCTTTTACGGCAAAGTGATTTAGTAACACTCTGCACTCCCATGTCTCTTATCAGATCAGCAACTGCTAGGCTCAGGCACAGGCAATAGCGAATGGGATTTTAACAGGTACTAATGAAAGGAGTGTGCCAGAGACAATATACTTTGAGATTAAAAGACAATATTATAGGTTTGAGTAGATAAAGGAACCCATTAGGCCTGACCCACCTTACTGGCTGAAGTTTGGGTGATTGACAGATGATTGGATTTGTCTGGCTTTGAATCTATACTTAAACAACAAAGAACCTGTAAGTCAAGAGGAGAGTGCTTATAGTACACGTGTGAAGGGGTCTCATGCTATATATGTTACACGGGACCTCAGAGAGGACAAAGAGAATGAATGGGAACCCCTACACCACCCCCATACAATCCTAGGGAAGTATCCAGTAATTAAAATGGAATGGGGGAAACTAAAGAAGCGAGCAGTGAAGAAAATAGTATGGGGGGAGGATAGTCCTGTAGAACCATCCACCCCCTTGACAGGAGAAGTACAGAGGTATTGGGCTACTGAATTGGATCAGATTTCCTTTTGCCTTCCTTGAAGGAGGCATCTAAAGGAGGAATGTTTCCCTTAAGGGAAGTACCCATGTTAGAAGTCCCAGGAGGAGCGGGATTTGTGAATGTGCCCCTGACCAGCACTGAGGTCTGGGAATTTAAAAAGGAAATGAAGAGGTTATTAGAAAACCCATTGAGACTGTCAGAACAGCTTGATCAGTTCCTAGGCCCCAGTCTCTGTACTTGGGATGAAATGCAGTTTATCCTTGGGGCCCTATTTATATCAGAGGAGAGACAAATGATATGGACATGTGGAATCAGGATCTGGGAGCAGGAGAACCCCCCAGGTGCTCAAGGGGGAGTTCCTGTAGAGCAAAAATTTCCTGTAGTTACATCTGTTTTGAACTGAAATAATATGGAGGGGAGAAATAATATGTCTGATTATAGGAGGTTGATTATCTGAGGAATAAGGGAAGCCGTCCCCAAGGGACAGAATTTTGAAAAAGCTTTTGAAAGCAAACAGCAAAAAGAAGAGCCACCTACAGAGTGGTTGGAGAGGCTAAGGAAAGATATGCAGCAATACTCGGGAATAGACCCTGGGAGTGATGCAGGGCAGGAATTGTTAAAAGTGAGGTTTGTGATAAAGGCTTGGCCAGATATAAAGAAGAAGCTGGAAAAACTAGAGGGTTGGCACGATTGAGAGTTGAATGAATTATTACGGGAGGCTCAGAAAGTGTATGTCAGGAGGGATGATGAAAAGCAGAAGGCAAAAGCTAAGTTGATGGTAGCGACTGTTGAGGAGGTAATAGACAGCCTGAAGTGGAGAAAAAGAAGGAAAGGTTATCTGATCAAGGTTGAGTGCCCCATTATAAATCAAGGTATGGGGTGGCCAGGACCACACCAGGGTGAAGAGAAGCCTTTCTCGGCTGGACAGTAGGCCCCAGACAGTGTTATTACTGCGGGAGGGAAGGGCATTTCAAGAGGGAGTGCCCAGTGCAACAAAGAGGAAACAGAGCATTCCAAATGATGGTGCGGGATGATCATTTTCGAGACTAGGGGTGTCAAGAGCTCTGTTTCCTGAGGTCTAACCATCATATTGAGCCTTTGATAAATTTAAAATTAGGACCCCAGAAAGAAGAATACGTATTTTTAGTAGACTCAGGAGCGGAAAGGACAAGTGTTATAAAAATCCCACAAGGATGTAAACCAGGAAAACTTACAACTAATATAGTCGAAAGGTAAGGGGAAGGATTCCCAGTTCCCATTGTAGAACAAGTAATGGTGCAAGGAAATGACAGAGAAGTTATGGCTGATTTAGTAGTGGTACTGGAGGCAGGAGTGAATTTGCTAGGGAGAGACTTGCAGATTTCATTAGGGGTCGGGATAGTCTCAAAGGATAATAGAATGGTAGTTTGATTGTTCAAATTAACAATTCACGATGAGGAAGAGGTAGACCCAATAGTTTGCGGAGGAAACAGAGGAGGGTTAAATATACCCCCTTTGAAGGTGGAATTAAGGAAAGAAAGTCAGCCTGTGTGTGTAAAGTAATACCCCATATCACTAGAAGGGAGAAAGGGACTCCAGCCTGTAATTGAAGAGCTATTGAAGGATGGCCTCCTGGAGTCATGTATGTCCTGTTATAATACCCCTATCTTACCAGTCAGAAAAAAGATGGAAATTGGAGATCAGTACAGGATTTAAGGGAATTAAACAAGATAGTGCAAGCTTGTCACCTGGTTGTGCCCAATCCCTACACACTGTTAAGTAAAATTCCCTATGACCATAAATGGTTCAGTGTAGTAGATCTTAAAGATGCCTTTTAGACTTGTCCTTTGGCATTAGAAAGCTGAGATCTGTTTGCTTTTGAATGAGAGGACCCCACAACAGGGAGAAAGCAACAGTTTTGCTGGACTACTCTGCCCCAAGGATTCACAGAATCCCCCAACCTTTTCAGATAGGTCTTGGAACAAGTTCTTGAGGAAATTACCCTTTCTCCCAGAATCAAACTGCTCCAGTATGTAGATGATTTGTTAGTATCAGGGGAAAATGAAACAGAAGTTTGATCTGCCACCATTCAGATATTAAACTTTCTAGGGAAAAAGGGTCTTTAAGTAACAAAAACAAAGTTACAGTTTGTGGAAAAGGAAGTAAGATACTTGGGGCATCTGATTAGTGAAGGGAAGAGGAGAATAAATCTGGAACGAATATCTGGCATTATAGCACTTACCCTTCCAAAGTGCAAAAAGGGGATAAGAAAGTTTTTAGGTTTGCTGGGGTATTGCAGACTATGGATTGAAAATTTTAGTCAACATGTTAAGTTTTTATATGAGAAATTACAGAAGATTGAAAGGTACAAGTGGACACAGGAGGAGCAACAGCAATTTAAAGAGTTAAAGCAAAAATTAATGCAGGCACCAGTACTATCTCTCCTCTCTTTGGAAAAGCCGTTTCATTTATATGTAAATGTGGAGAATGGGATTGCTTATGGTGTGTTAGCCCAGATATGGGGGGGGGGGGGGGCAAAAGCAACCGATGGCCTACCTGCCCAAATTACTAGATCCAGTTTCATGAGGCTGGCCAACTTGTGTACAGGCAGTAGTGGCCACTGCCTTACTGGTAGAAGAAAGTAGAAAGCTGACTTTTGGAGGAGCACTAATTGTGTCTACCCCTCATGCAGTCAGAACAATTTTGAGTCAAAAGTCTGGTAGGTGGCTGACAGACTCCAGAATTTTGAAATATGAAGCCATCCTAATGGAGAAAGATGATTTGGTCCTGACTACAGACAAAAGTCTCAACCTCTCTCAGTATCTATATGGACAAACTGCAGAAGAAATGCCTGAACTAGAGTATCAGACTAAAGTGTGAGAGAATTTGAGAGAGAAACATTTACCCGAAGAGGAGAGAGTCTTTATAGATGGGTCATCACGATGCCTAAATGGAAAATGTCACAGTGGGTATGCAATAATAGATGGCATACAGAATAATGTAATAGAAAAAGGGAGACTCCCTGACATTTGGTCAGCCCAAACGTGTGAACTATACGCCCTCAAACGAGCTCTGGAATTATTAGAAGGGAAAAATGGTACAATATATACAGATTCCAGATATGCCTTTGGAGTCATCCATACCTTCAGAAAAATATGGAAGGAACAGGGATTGGTTACCTCCAGGAGAAAGGAACTAGTACATGAACAGTTAATATTGGAGGTACTGGATGCCCTAAGTAAGCCAGAAGAGATTGCAATAGTACATGTAACTGGACATCAAAAGGGGAATACTTTAGAAGATAGACGTAATAGGCTAGCTGATGAGCAGGCAAAAGAAGCAGCACTCAAAGGAGGAGCTATTAGGATGCGAATTTTAATACCTGGTAAAGAAATGTCAGTCAAATTGCCAGTATTGGCAGAAGAAGAGGAGAAGTCTCTCCAAAATATGGGATGTGTAAAAACCCAAGAAGGTAAGTGGATCCTGCCAGATGAGAGACAAATGTTAAACAAAGCAGTTACAGGAGAAATAGTACCCAGGCTACATTCAGAAACTCATTGTGGAGCTGAAGCTCTGTGTGATCAGTTTTTAAGATGAATCAGAACTGCCCAGAGGAAAGACCTGGGTCTGTCTCCATATGAAATGCCCTTGTATGGAGTAGTAGAAAGAATAGACTCTGATAAGTGAACACATTTTACTTCTAAGGCCCTGCAATTGATATGTGCAGCCTTCGAAATACGAGCATTAGCTCTTAGAAACAGAACTACTGAGGGTACAAAGGCGGAAATAAGAGTGTGAACCAATCGCTAAGATCAATGATATGTACCTTAGAGACTATTCGCATGGAATAACTGAATCTCTTGCAGATTTAAGAAAGCGTGGTTTACTACACCAAACAGCTCTCCTGGATTTCAGCCTGTATCAAATACAACCTGGAGACTAGGTCCTAGTTATGCTAGCCCCGACGTGGAAAGAACTCTTCCTGGTATTTCTGACAATGAAAGCAGCCATAAGGACTAAAGAGAAGGGGTGGACTCACGCCACTAGAGTGAAGGGACCCCACCTTCAAGAGAGTGGACTGTGAATCCTTTGTACAAGCAAAACTGGTTGGTGAAATCTGTAAGGACATTTACCTGTGTTAGATATAACAATGGACGAGGTAAACTGAATTAACCACCCGGTAGTACTGTGGAATGTGTTGGAAGTGGCAGCCCTGTGAAAATCTAAAAGGTGATTTCAGGTGTCACTAAGACAAGGGCAAGACTGGGTTAGCCTCTATATTTGCCACCAAGAAGAATCTAGAACTCCGCCGTTGGCTGCAATCCAATAGGTGCTGAGTGACGGAGACATATGCTATACTAGACCTTGACTTGCAATGGCTGCTTGGACTCTCCTACTTTGGGTTGTGCTCACCTCCAGTTGTACCCCAGAATCTCTAAATGAATGTTCTAAATGTTACCAATGTCTGCATATTAGAGGGACTTCCAATCTTAATTACCACACTCCCATAAATAGCTATTGCTATGACTCGTGAAGTTTAACCACTTGTAACTTGGGGAAAATACAATTCTGGGTAGAAAGAAACTTGGGAAAAGGAGGAATAAGGCTGGGAATAGGGATACCTAAGGAATAAAAATGGATGTGTTTCACCAAGGAAGGACATTGGGACATATAAAATTGCACATGTCCCAGTGCAGAAAGGGAAGTCTATGTTAAATTCTGGATGGTGGGATAATCTCTTGGGGATAGCTTGGTAGAAAAAGTAGGTTTCTTTTTATTGTGTTCATTCGTTGGGTTACTCTTCTTACCATGCCTTATACTATATTTTATAAGATTGATTTCCAGTGTAGTCGAAGTAATGCAGCCAACCAGCACGCCAATAAATCCACAGATGATAACACCAGGCCAGAGTGAGACGGCCCAGAAAATTATGATGTTGAAGAAAGGAGACTGATAGAAAGAAGAACAAAATGAGGAATTACAATCAATATTATGTAAATCAGAGCAAAGCTATGGGCTTCGGCGAAAAATGTCATAAGTAAGAGGGGGTGAATTGTGGGAATTAGTGGATAAGTTTTGCTGCAGCTGGTGTGCATGTTTAATTATCTTGTCATATAAATCTGTCATGTATCAAGAAATAATATGTAGACGATACCCAGACACGATGCCTAGCTGTCTAACAAAATACAGTTGGCAACAATAACCTGATGGGAGTCTCTGGACATGGTTGAATACGCCAAAAATATAATGAGCAACCTTGAAGAGATTTATATTCTTTGTTTAAAACTAGTATATATACTCGCTGTTTATTGTAGGACCTGATGCCTTTTTTAGAAGGGCATCCAATTCAGCGCTGAATTGTAAAATAAAAATTTTACTATCTTTGCTTCGAAGACTTCGTCCTTTTTAATGTTTTGCCAGTGAATGAGTGTTTCTCACAAGCCTAAACCTACTCTCTCTGAGTCTGAAACCACCACTCCTCGTCCCGCCACACACAGGCCTCGCTCCCGAGCTTGTCCCCGCCTTTTCCTGTAGGTCCCGTTCAAGCGCTCCGGGGGGAACGGCGCGAGCGGAACCCGCCGAGCCGCGGCTCCGCGCCGCCTCCAAAGCGCCAGCGTCGGCGAGGTTACAAACACGCGTGCCGAGTCCCTCAAAACACTCCAGCACGTGACAAACGCGAAACAAATATTATAGAGGAAAGCCCCCGGCGGCTCGGCTATTCTCAGCGACCCCGCGCTCCCTCCTCCCGAGCTCTTCTACGACCCCGCCCCGCCCGCCCGGCAGCGCCGCCGCCCCGTGGCGCGCGGAGAGAGGCTGCGCGCGGCGCCGGGAACCGGAAGCGGCAGCCGCGGGGCGCGGCGGCGTCGGGGCCTGAGCGGGGCCCGGGGCGCGGCGGGAGCCGCGCAGGTGCGTGAGGCGGCCTCGCCGGGGCGGGCGCCGCCATTTCGCCTCCCGCTCGGCAGGGCGTCGCGCCCTCTTTGCCCCCGAGCTCGGTGCCGCGGGGAAAAAAGGCGCCGGGCCGGGCCGGGCCGGGAACGGAGCGCGGTCGCCGACTCATCCGTGGGCGCTGCCCCGGGCGGGCCCGGCCGTGGAGGGGCTGGGGGGCAGCGGGGAACGGTGTCCGCGGGCTCGGGTGGCCCCGGAAGCGGGCGGGGTGGACGGGTCGCCGGGAGCAGCCTCGTGCCGCCGTCCGGACCGGGGAACCGAGGGCGGAACCGAGGGGTTGCGGTTGCCCGGTAAACTCCAAGGAATGCGGGGTAGGTGGAACCGAGAGCGAGGTGCAGAAAGCCTTAATGAAAATAGGGAGTTCCGATTAGGTGCTGTAATTGTTATCGTAATGCATCTGCACCTTATGAAATAACTTTTATTTATTTTTTCAAGTTACAGGGCAGAACCTAGGCTTCACAAGGTTTTTCAGCCAGTCACCTATGAAGCTCCTGATTTTAAAGTTGCACTTCTGCAATGAGGAAAAGGAGACGGCTCGCTGCAAATCTAAACGAAAAGGTTCATCTTGGCCATGAGAAAGATACTGCGGAACAGATCCTCGTTGATTGTGCGCGAGAACTTGTGTCTAAGTCTGCAGAAGTAGCTCCTGTAGATCAGCTTGAATCTTCCAAAGAACTTTCACCCTCCCTAGAACAAAGAACACTCCTAAGCTCGTTGCAGTATAACAAAAATCTACTTAAATACTTAAATGACGATAGGCAGAAACATCCGTCATTTTGTGATTTACTCATAATTGTAGAAGGAAAGGAATTTAGCGCTCACAAAGTTGTGGTGGCTGTTGGGAGTAGTTATTTTCATGCCTGTTTGAGCAAAAATCCAAGCACCGATGTCGTCACGCTAGATCATGTAACTCATTCTGTTTTTCAGCATTTGCTCGAGTTTCTCTACACATCCCAGTTTTTTGTGTATAAAAATGAAATACCGTTAGTGTTGGAAGCAGCAAAATTTTTAGATATCATAGATGCAGTGAAGTTGCTCAACAATGAAAGTGTTTCTAACATACAGACTGATGTGGTAAGTGATGTACCTACACCAGCAGAAACACTCAGTGAACTGACAGGTAAACTATTAAATAGTCATCAGTGCACTTTTTGTGGTCGAAGTTTTTGTTACAAGAAGTCCTTAGAAAATCATCTGACTAAAGCCCATAGGTCCCTGTCACTGGAAAGGAGTCATGGGTTAAAAATGATTGAGCAGGCCGATTTTTCCACTAGGCGTTCGACAAGAAACCGTAAATGTCCAGCAAAGTTTGATGACAGTGACAGTGAAAGTGGTGATGCCTCTGACAGCAACTTGGAAAAAGTCAGTTCTGACAAAGAAACATCTGATAGAAGTGAATTTGAAGACAGTGAAAGTGAGTGCAATGCTGATGAAGAAGGACAGGAAGAGGAAATGTCAGGTGAAGATTCAGAATCTGAAGAACAAAGTGAAAAAGAGCAGAATGATACTGAAGAAGGTTCTGAGGCCACTGATTCAGTGGGAAGTATTCCCAAAGGCTTAGCACCAGTCATCATTAAGAGCAGTAGCAAAAAACTACTGCAATGTCCCAAGTGTGACAAAAAATTTGATCGAATAGGTAAGAGGATGTTAGGTTGGTCTCTCTTCTTTTTACCATATGGTGGTGCTATTTGTATGGGGAATAAACAGATTTTTTTTCTCTGTCCTGGAGAGTGAGGACCAGAATTTCTGCATCATCTCACTGGTTCAGCATGCTGCTAATTTTTCTGAATGTATTAGGTGGTCGCATCTGTAGTGCTAAACTCAGTTCATTAAATGAGCTGAGCACGTTATTTGAAAAATCTGCAAATACATTTAATGAACTGAGTTTAGTGTCATTTAATGAACTGAGCGCATTATTCGAAAAATCTGCAAATACTGAATCTGTTTCTCAGTGCTCTGGATTCTGATTGTTAGCATGGTATGCAAAAGCAGCACTGAAAAAATGAGGGAAATCTAGCATGTTATTAAACAATAAATTGCATGAAGCCTGAAACTTGGACTGTATTTTCCACTAAATTAATTCAAACAAGGCTGTCATTAGTGCCAAAGTAAAATTGCACCACTGTCAAACAGCACAATATGTAAGTGCTTAGGACCTAGTCACTCTTGACTTGTACCTTGATTTTTCTGATCTGTCGTTAACAGCCAGTTATACTTGTCAGTTTAATGTCTTCTATTAGGTTCATTTATGTTGCAGTCAAATCTAGGTGTATAATTTCTCAGGATATCAGAAGAGTCAAAATTCCAGCTTTTCTGTCCTCCTTTCTCACAGTAAAAGTAAATTACTGCTGTATTCCAGAATTTTGGTGTTCTTTCATCTGCAATAAATGTTGAGTTATGGTCATGTAAGGTAATGGCTTCCTTTCAAATGCAGGAGATAGGAAAAAAACAGTTTCTCATAGTGTTAGGCTTTTTTTGATATTCTTACAATATTTGCATTGTGTCTTTCACCACTTCAAAATTTTAAGACATCGTGAAAATGGGCGGGTGTGTGTCTTAGTTCCCACTTGCTCATTGTATGCTTAAGTCAAATGAGTTTTCCAGCATCACAAATTATATTATAAAAGCTATTTATGGTAAAAATGTGGGACTAAACTGTACTTTTAATGCTGTTTTAAAATTAAAGTAGAGTAAGAAATTTGAGAGATTTGCTGTTAATATTGAAATGCTACTATGCAATGGTTTCTGGCTAGTTAGGGTTGTAATTAGACATTTTGTTTTTGCACACATTGGAAGCCCGTTTATCTGCACTTCTAGTACTTGGCTTCTACCTCTGCACTCAAAAATGCGTGAGAAATAGCATTAAAACATGTGACATTTCTTCATGAGCTTGTATTACTGTAGACAGTTGACTTATATTTTAAATTTATGAGCTGTAGTTCTTTTTTTTTCTCTCCTTTATCTAACTCCCAGAAGTATGATGCATATTCTCTACAGAGAAAAAAAAAACAGTACAGAGCAGAGAGCCTGCTGTTGACTTTAGGTGGGTAGGTCTTTGATGTAGGACTGAATTCCATCCTCAGAAAAATCTGGCAAAAAGAAGAGGGAATACCAGTGGTGTGAAAGAAGTGGGAGAGTAGTATTTTTGTTTACAGTAGTATCTTGGGTCCTAAATATATATCATTTGTAAGGGTCTATATAATTCATTCAGTGGTTTGTTATTTGGAAGTAACTTAAAAATACCTATTTATTGCAAAGTTGTTCCTTATTCTGAAAAGTCACTTCAAAATCAATGTAATGAATGAGTAGTATACCTTTGAATACCTAAGAGCAGAATATGGTGTAGTGTTGAACCAGAGGGACACACAGATCTAGCAGAAATACAGAAACCTTTTATTTTTACACTTCATCTTAAAAATAGTTAAGATGGAAGTGTGTGGAGGAATCTTAGATCAAATGCATATGTGATTACCGTGCAGTTTTCAGTAGTGTGAATGTGTATAAGTCTTTAGATCTGTGTGGATGTTACTTACATCTTGATCACAGTTGAGGCAGATATTCTAGAACAAATGCCAAGTGTGTATACTGTAGCTGACACCTGTTACAGTTTATGCTAACAGATTTGTTGTTGTATAGGCAAGTATGAGAGCCATACACGCGTACACACGGGTGAGAAGCCTTTTGAGTGTGATATATGTCATCAGCGCTATTCAACGAAGTCCAACCTGACTGTACACAGAAAGAAACACTCCAGTGACACTGACTTTCATAAAAAGGAACATAAATGTCCATACTGCAATAAGCTGCATGCAAGCAAAAAGACTTTAGCAAAGCATGTGAAGAGGCAAGTATGAGCAAATGTGTCTTGCATTTCTGAAAAATTGGGTTTTTTCAATTCTGAATGAAGATAAATGTATGTATGCACACAGCATAGTCTGCATTACTTCTGTAACTTTTTTCAAACAAATATCTTTTCATAGGGCATGGGAATTATATCAACTGACCTGCTGTGCATAGGGACTGAATCAAGTGGCAGTTCTGTGGGAGTTCTACCATAGATTTTTACTATAAATTTTAGAATGCTCAGATTAGCTAGCATGGTCATGCACAATACGTCTAATTATTACCTGTGTTGCTTTTAATTTGGAGAAAGAATAAAGTATTGTCTTTAGTTTTAGATGTTGATGCTATAGTGTTGATGATAATAGATGGGTAAACCATTACCATGGAAGATTCTTTTAGGTGAATAATTTGCTTATGGCAGGTCTAATTATAAAGTATCATTATTTACATACTGCTTTTTTGTCTCTCCTTGTAGATATCCATAAAGCATTATAATTGAAACTGTCCTCTCTCTTAGCAGTTGAAGAAATTCTACAGGAGTCTGTAGTCAACACTACTTTCCAGTTGCTTGTGCCTTTAGAATTGTTGAATTATCAGTATTCTCTACTGGTTTGGTGATCAACTTTCATGACACAAAGTTTAGAAATGGATATTTAGTATTTGGGTGGTCTTTATCTTAGAAAGTTATAACTACTTCCTGCTTCTGTCTTTCTGCTAGGTTTCATCCGGAGAATGTACAAGAATTTCTTTCTATCAAGAAGACAAAGAGTGAAGGTTGGAAATGTGATGTAAGTAATACTTCAGTACTTTGGCTTTCTTTTATATTGATACAATGCTGTTCTGTGACTTGAATGCTTAAGGGAAAATATGGTATGTGTTTCTGTGATGTCTCAGTTAGCTTTGTAAGTGATAGTATGGATTTCCTCTTTATGTCCTGATTTAAAGACTGAACTTTTTTGTGTATGTACAGCTTGTGGCAAGTAGATAATGCCAAACTGATTTCTGAAATAGTTGAAATCACTATTTTTTCATGTGATCGGCTGTTACTATTGTTAAAATGCATCAGTTTGTACATCATTAGACTTGAGTGTTAGGAATGCTTTAAAAACAGTGTATTTGCTTTCCTATTAATTATGCGCATCAAACACTGACTACAAAAAATACTGTTGTTTGGAAGGTTTTCTCAGTAGTGAGGAGGTATGAAAAACACTTTCTCATTTAGCTGTGTGTGCACACCAACAGGGCTGTAAATTTGTACTAAATTTACCTCTAGATGTAAAATCATAGGAGCATTTCCTTGATTTTACTCAGGAGAGAAATATATGTTAAAGTACATCTATTGTAAAAAAGGAGTTTGTAGAACTTCGACGTCTACTGCCAAATAATGTTTTAATCTTTCAATATGTGGGATTTTGTTGTTTTTTTTAGGGAATTAGTTTACTTTCTTTTTTTTTCAGGGCAGCTGTTTTGTTGATGAAAAACCTGTCTGTAATATTTGCTGCTGTAACATTAATTACTAATCTTGCTTTGTCTATGAACTTGACCTTGTAAACATATAGTGGGAGGTTGGGAGATACTAACTGTAGGCATTTGTAGTATTCACCTGCTGATAGTGTTGCCATGGTTGAAGATACATGCTCGACCAAAGGATATTATATTCCAGGTGAATTTACTTTGTGTGAGCATATTACAGTTTGTTTGTTACTTAGTAAGAAACATTTTAATAGTGATGGGAGTCAATCGTGCAACATTGTTTATGTTAATTTTTTGGAAGTACTCTTACTAGATGAATGATTTGGCAAACTTCACTTTGTGGGGTGTTTTTTTTCTTGAAAATTTTATTTTAAGTAGAAAATCCTGAAAGCGGGCTGCTGCTCTTGTACTGCTCATATGCATTGACAGTGGAGTTAAATTGAAAGCAGGAGTAGAACTTTAGCTTTATAGCAGTTGGAGAATGAGCAGAACCTTATGAGGTGTGACTTTGTTTTCAGATTGTTCAGTAAGGCTGCAGGATTTCTTTGGTTTACTGGTTTATGCTGTAGACCATGTGTGAACATCAGGATTTGGTGACCATGCTTTAATCCTTGAGGAATATGAGCAAATTCAGAGAAACAATAGAGTATTAATATAATAATAAAAAAAACCCCAAAAGGCTATTATACTTTTTACAGGTATGGGCTTTTCTTGCACTTCTTTTTAACATTAATGAGTTTTTAAACAAATAGAGTAGTTGCTTCCGATTTTCTAAGGCTAAAAGCGTGTTATGCACTTGTGCTCTGAGAAACTACATGATGACAGTTTCATAGGGAAATGGGTGAGCACTGTGTTGATTTATATTAAAGCATAGAACAGTGATGTTAAGTTGTAACGCCTAGTTTAAATGCCTAAATTTGATCTGTGGCTTCAAGTTTGTAATTGAACTGCGTCCTTACTTTAATGCTACAAATAATTCAAGTGCATCTAGGTTTTCATTAATCAGAAAACAGGACTAAAAAGCTCACATAATTTTAACATTGTGAAAGTTAAGTATCTCTAAAATAGAACTTGAGTTCTATTTCTTTGTTGGTATTGACCTATTCTCTTTAATACAAGCTGTCAGAGAGTTTCCCAGAGGAAATAAAGGAACAGGTGTAGTTCTACAACAGCTTTTACCACATCCCAATTGAGCTGTTTCAGCATCCAAAACCAAGCTGAAGATATTTGGTTTGTGTTGGGTTTTTATCTGTTGAGTTACTGTGATGGAACACTGTAGGAAAAAGAGTCTGGTAAAGGCTGGAGTCAACAGCAAGAAGAGAGGTGGAACATGTGACTGTATGCAGCAGTTGCCAGTGGTTTGATGTCGGCTGCCATGGGTGGACATCCTAATTTATATAGTGCAATCCGCTGTGGTTTATCTAGAACTTGGATTCTTTGATGTTGACTGCAAGGCTTTGCAAGTTGGGATAGCGTACGCATTTGAATAGTACATGTTTAATTTTACTTTGCTGCCAAGAGCAGATGAACTAAACTGTAAGATTTTATGAATAGGACAAGAGTCTGGCTATAATTAATGTATCTTTGACAATGTGTGTTATCATTTTAGATTTGTAAGAAATCTTTCACTCGAAGACCTCATTTAGAAGAGCATATGATCCTTCACTCTCAGGATAAACCCTTTAAGTGTACCTACTGTGAAGAGCACTTTAAATCTCGATTTGCAAGACTGAAACATCAAGAAAAATTCCATCTCGGTATAGAAACCTCCTTCTGACATGTAAACAATAGATTTAAAGTAAAACCTTCCTTCACGTTGTATGTCCTGATCAGTCTGGTTTCTACCCTACCTCTTTTTCCAGTTCTCACTGTTCCAATTTTGCAGGGGAGGTTGGATGTTTAGGATTTTGTTGTTGTTGTCATCTTTTTACTTTTCTATTCAGCTGCCTTTTTGAGGCATTGTATTTTATCTCAGTCTATGCAAAACTTGGGGAGGGGGAGGGAGTGGTGGCAGAGAAGAATTAAGGTTAGTTTTGTTTTAAAACTTTTTTGTGTGAAATTGATTCTCAGCTCTGGTTTCATATTCTTCCTGAAGATGTCCAGACTTATTTATTACTATGAATTCTTTCTGCTGGGTAGGAACTAGATTGGTAATAGTAATGGGAATTTTGTTTTTCAAACAGTCTAAGTGGGCTTACTAACTTTTGACTATTAATTCTAAATATTTGCTTTACAATCATGAAACTTGCTGAAGTACCAACTGTTAGAAATAACTTATCTGAGCAGAAAGTGTACAATGTCTAATTTAAGAGTGACTGTGCTAAACATTAATCATTTGTTAGACAAAACTTCTGCTTTGTAAATTGATCAGAGTTTTCACAAGTGACCAGTCTGTGCATCTTGTTTAGTTTAACTGGCAGTTAAAAATACTGTGTGTACCTGTCTCCTTGTAGGGCCTTTTCCTTGTGATATTTGTGGCCGCCAGTTTAATGATACAGGAAATCTGAAACGCCATATAGAGTGTACTCATGGAGGAAAGAGAAAATGGACATGTTTCATCTGTGGAAAATCTGTTAGGGAACGGTAAGGAGTTGCTTCACTACTTGAACTTTAGCATAACAAAGAAATATTTACTATGTTTTGTTTCATTCTGAATATGTTGTAGCTTTGAGTTTTTAACACAAGCAAGACCATTTCAGGGTGCTTGTGTATTAAAAGGTAGTGTTAGAGCCACAGGTAGCATATGATTTTCTGATGACTTCTAAAGTTAAGGGTGACAGGTGTAGATCATTACTTATGAGGCAGGACTACATTAAGAAAGTCGTACCTCCAATTCACTTCTCATAGGGATCCTGAGTTATGTGAGAACATCTTGTGTTTGTCTGGGAAAGAGGTTTCTTCCATAGATATTTTGGTAAATACACAGATGAGGAACACTGGTGGACTTCTACAAACACAGTTTCATGGAAGATGGAATAATATTGTACCGTCTTTGCTGCTGCCTCTCTAAATGGGAGGAAGAAATGATAATTTAGCACTTTGAAAACGGGAAGCTCTAAAACTTGTGTTGTAAATTCTATAGAAAAATAGCATAGGAAAGCTGTAGAAATAAGATCTCCCCTCCCCTCTTTCTAGTCTATATAAATAAGGAAAAATGTGAATTTTAAATAGTTGTTAACATAGCTCCAGTGCAGGTGACTTGCAGGGTTCCATAAAGATCTTTTTAGTTTTCCAGGTGGTGATTTATGTTAAACTTCTGAAACTTATAAGCCTTGTATATATATGTTTTTTAATTTTGACGTAATACAGCTTCATCTCAATAACTGTGACCAAAGTTTTAGTTGTGTTCTATTTGGGGGATATAAAATGATCTGAGATCACTTACTGAAGTTCTTGATTTTTAATTTTTTTTTCCAATGACTTGCAAGGACCACTGAAAGTATTGTAGGAGGAAGATTTATCTGTAACAGGCTTTAGTGGTGGTGTTTATTTTCTATTATTTGGTGAATAGGGTATGCATATAGAATCATAGAATCACCAGGTTAGAAGAGACCCACCAGATCATCGAGTCCAACCATTCCCACCAATCTCTAAATCATGCCCCTCAGTACCTCATCCACTTGCATCTTAAACACCTCCAGGAAAAGCAAGTCAACTACCTCCCTGGGCAGACCGTTCCATTGCCTAATGACCCTTTCAGTGAAGATTTTTTACCTTATGTCGAGCCGGAACCTCCCCTGGCAGAGCCTGAGGCCATTCCTTCTCGTCCTGTCCCCGGTCACTTGGGAGAAGAGGCCAGCTCCCTCCTCTCCACAACTTCCTTCAGGTATTTGTAGAGGGCAATAAGGTCTCCCCTCAGCCTCCTCTGTTCAAGGCTAAACAACCCCAGCTCTCTCAGTTGCTCCTTGTAAGACTTGTTCTCCAGCCCCTTCACCAGCTTTGTTGCTCTTCTCTGGACTCGCTCCAGAGCCACAATATCGTTCTCATGGTGAGGGGCCCAGAACTGAACACAGGGTTTGAGGTGCGGTCTCACCAGTGCCGAGTACAGAGGGAGAAGAACCTCCCTGGACCTGCTGGTTACACCGTTCCTGATACAAGCCAAGATGCCATTGGCCTTTTTGGCCACCTGGGCACGCTGCTGGCTCATGTTCAGTCGGTTGTCAACCAACACCTCCAGGTCCTTCTCCTCCTGGCAGCTTTCCAGCCAGGTTTCTCCTAGTCTGTAGCTCTGCTTAGGGTTGTTGTGCCCCAAGTGCAGGACCCAGCATTTGTCCTTGTTAAACCTCATGCCGTTGGTCTCAGCCCAGTGTTCCAGCCTGTTTAGATCCCTTTGGAGCCTCCCTACCCTCCAGCAGATCCACGCTTCCACCCAGCTTGGTGTTATCTGCAAACTTGCTAAGGGTGCACTCGATGCCTTCATCCAGGTCATTGATAAAGACATTGAACAGGGCTGGACCCAGGACTGAGCCCTGGGGAACTCCACTTGTCACTGGCCTCCAGCTGGAGTTAAATCCATTTCTCAGCACTCTCTGGGCCCGGTCATTCAACCAGTTTTTTCACCCAGTAGAGTGTGCGCTTGCCCAGGCCAGAGGCTGACAGTTTCCGAAGCAGAATGCTGTGAGAAACTGTATCAAAAGCTTTACTAAAGTCAAGAAGACTACATCCACAGCCTTTCCCTAATCCAAGAGTCTAGTCACTTGGTCATAGAAGGAGATCAGGTTAGTTTGGCAAGACCTGCCTTTTGTGAACCCATGTTGACTGGGCCTGATCACCGGGCTCTCTTGCATGTGCTTCATGATAGCACTTAAGATCTCCTGCTCCATGACTTTCCCTGGTACTAAGGTCAGGCTGACAGGCCTGTAGTTCCTCGGATCCTCCTTGTGCCCCTTCTTATAGATGGGCATGACATCAGCCAGCCTCCAGTCCAGTGGTACCTTCCCAGTCATCCAGGACTGCTGGAAGATGATGGGAAGGGGTTTGGCAAGCACAGCCACCCGTTAATTATAAAAGAATAAACAAGTTATAAAGTACATCACCAAAAGGGTTTTCAAGCACTGGAATAGGCTGTCCAGGGAATTGGCTGAGTCACCATCCCTAGAGGTATTTAAAAATCTCATCGATGTGATGTGGCATTTAGGGACATGGTTTGTTGGTGGACTTGGCAGCATCAGGTTTATGGTTGGGCTTGATGATCTTAAAAGTCTTATCCAACCTAAACAATTCTGTGATTCTGTTATTCTGGGATCAAAGAATTTTCATTGTTTGTTTAGTTCACACACTTGCCAGGTGTGTATACAGTACTTTTTATTCTTTGATTCCTTTGCTAGAGAGGATTTTTCACCTGCATGCACTTTTTTTTCCACCTTGGATGGATAATAGTAAAAGTAGACTTATATATACATGTGTGGGTATAAATATGTATGTATTTAAAGGTCTGTAATGTAGTTTTCCCTCAAATCTGAATTTAAAGCTCTGGCTTTATACATATAGTAACAAGGAAATTATTACATAGAAAATGGTGTAAAAAATTATGCTTTCTTTAATGTATGTTGTCCAAATCTATGTTGGGACAATGTTTTATTACTTCGCTTAGATTATTTCTAGACTCAGCTGGTTCAGTAAGCAGTAGATATGTTGCCATTCTGTCTTTGAATGGATGTACATGTATGTGTATCTGAATAAATTGATAACAGTTATTTGGCTATGTTGTGATCCATCAGAGTTAAAGAAATGAGATATCAACTGGTAGTCTGTTTCACTTTTAAGTGGCAGTGGCATTGCTTAAAATTAAACTTTACTGCTTTTATTAAACAGAACAACTTTGAAAGAACATCTGAGAATTCACAGTGGAGAGAGACCTCATCTTTGCAGTATTTGTGGGCAGAGTTTTCGACATGGAAGCTCTTACAGGTTCAGTTTTTTATTTAATAAACTGCTAAACTATCCTGCTTATATTTGGTGACATATATGCATTCATGTTATCAACAACATTCATAGTATATATGTTTTGATTTATGCGAACACTGAGAGCATTAGCAAATGCTTAAAGGTGCTTAAATATTGAAAATGCATTAGTAACCTGTGAGAAGTAATTTAATTTTTAATACAAGACCTTATTGGTTTAAACACAGACAGAATTGTACACAACTGTGGTATCAGACTTAACTTTCTTGTACGTCTTTGTTATTCAAAGAGAAAATAAGTGGACTAAAATGTCCTGCTAAATTGATGTTGGATATGAGAGTTTAGCTCTCTGCTCTCTAGCTTTCTAAGAGCAGTTTAAGTGTACCTCAGGTGGAAGTTATTTCCCTGTATTTGTGAAGCATTAATGACTGTTTTCTGGTATTTTGTATTGAATTAACAGTAGAGATTATATTAAGAAAATTGCTTTTTATGGCTTTATTTATGACTATAAATATAGACTTCATCTGAGAGTCCACCATGATGACAAGAGATATGAATGTGAAGAATGTGGAAAAACCTTTATTCGGCATGACCATCTGACAAAACACAAAAAAATACACTCAGGTAGGCATTTTCTTTGAAAACTGGCTTTGGAATTATTATTTTCAAATAAGATCAAATGAAAAATTAATTATGGAGGGTTTTTTTCAGTACATGCAATGTTTTAGGCCTGATAAAAGTTCCTCTTACTATTTTTAAGGTCTACTAAAGTAGGGTTAATCTTGCATGTTTTCACAGTTCAAAACCTAGTGTTTCCTCCATGTTAACATAGAAAGTTGAGGGACAGTCAAAAACATGTAACAGTGAATTGCTTTAAAAGTAATTAAAAAATAAAAAAGCAAAAGTGAAAAAGGAGGATTTTTTAATGAGTTCAGATTTCTTTTTTTTAATAGCAATTGTGTGAAACATTACTACCACAACACAAAAGAAGCTGTCACAGTGTCTGTCAAAGTTTGTACACTGATCACTTTAAGAACATCTAAGAGATATTTCTGAATTATCTGTTATGGGGAAAGGAAGCAATGTGATGGGATATGGTCAGGAGGAAGAAAAAAAACCAACCTTCTGTTGCACTGACAGCAGAAAGGCTGTCAAATATATAGGAAGAGAGAAGATTCATTAGGGAGTTTTCCATTTTCAGAACAGTATCTAAAGGGAATTTGGCCTTCTAGGAGACAAAATAATTTTCTAGGCACCATAAAAAATATGAAAGTGATCAGAGTCTAAACTTCCTGAGCTTTTATTTGAAGGACAGCTTCTTTTTTAGTGTTTGAAATCATACTGTCTGCTATAAAATAAAGAAATCTTTGACAACTCAAGTACAAAAAAAAAAAAAAAATCCTCTTTTCTACTCTATTTGCTTTTCCCTCCTCTAGAAAGTTACATTCTTTGACTGTCCACACTCCTCCTACTTACATGAGAAGAAATACTCTGCCACTTTGTGGAAGATCTCAAGATGACTAAAAAGAAACAAGATACTTTTAAACAGCAGCATAAAAGAAAAAGGTAACTATGTAAATCAGGAAGGTTAAAAAGATTAATACTATGATGCGATTATAAGTTCTAAAAGCTCTAAAAATTAGTAGCTGAAAATAGTTGATATGTTTAAATAAGCTTGTCTCTTAATATTCCTGAATTATTTAGTTATCACATTTCTGTTTATAATGAAGTGAGCAGATTCCTAGTAATTAATTTGTACCTCTCATGCAGTGGGTGTTTGGGGAAGTGTCCCTTTAGCACATGAAGATGAGTTTCTTTGTAGAAATTACTAACGGTCAGTAACTGTCATTTATAACAAGTGGTGAAAGTCCTTACTCTGATAGAACCAACCTATTTCTTGAACTTTGTTCATTGTTAACAGAGAATCCTTCTCTGAGAAGGATACGGAAGACCTTGATTGGTTGGACTTTGTGAACGTGGATCTACTATATGTCTTACGATTACAACTCTTAGACATCTACTAAGTTCCAGAAAACCCAACAAAAATTTATTCTCTTTTGCTCTGGTAGGTGAAAAGGCACATCAGTGTGAGGAATGTGGAAAATGTTTTGGCCGTAGAGATCATCTTACTGTTCATTATAAAAGTGTTCATCTAGGAGAAAAAGTTTGGCAGAAGTAAGTGTGGATTTTTATATTACTATGTAAATACTTATGTACTGTAATAGATTTTATTGGGACTTTTGTGTTCATGCAGAATTCTAGTAGACTGTGTGTTTGTTGTCCTGTTACCTTAGTCTTGGTAGAGATAATTGTTGTTATGGTTTGAAATGGGTGTTGGAAAATTGACTTCACAATTTAAGCAAGATGTATTCTTTATGGTGTAATTAAGTAAATAAAATGAAAACATGAAAAAGGATCATATTTTAATTAGTCAATCAGCTGTCTTGCTGTTGTTCTAAACTGATGGTTTGCTGCAATATTGCCATTGCAGACTAGTTAAGACTGAATTATTAGACATTATTTAAGCACTGTGAGAACTGTCTTGTGCTTAGATATTTTAGAAGCTGGTAGCTGAATAGTGGCTCTGAAAGTAGGTAAAAACTTTGAAAGCTGAGGTATGTCTATACATTGAACATACAACAGGGATTTTAAATTCTTGCATTCTGAAAGTAGGCATTTCAGATTTTTTTTTTAATAAACTGAGACCTACTTATTTTTCAAATAATGTCTTTTAACTGCCTATACTCGTGAGCATTGTGTAGAAGCCGTTGTAGATGTGTCTGTGTTGAAAGAATAGTACGTAATCTGTTTAATCTCTGTTTTCTTCTTGGTAGCCAGTAGCCTAAACCGTTCCTAGTACTTTATCAATGGCGTGGTTCTGCCAAAGGGAAAGCCTCCTGTGGGTGTTTGGCAAATACTGCTACTGAAGGATATTTTTGGGGTTGGAGAAGTTTTAGTGGGGTTTAATCTTTGGATTCAAAGTGCTAGTCTCAGCAGAGTGTAAAATTGAATATCAAATAGAATGTTAATTGACTTTATTGGTATGTAGATGCCAGAAAATATGAATGTAAGTGAAGAAATTTGGGAACTTTTATACTCAGCTATCTTGCAATTGAAGATTTTAAAAAAGGCTGTGTGTGTAGCTTTGTTTTAGTTGTTTTTTCAAAAAAAGTATCTAACATGAAATGTATGTTCTTCTTTAAAGATATAAAACAACATTTCACCAGTGTGAAGTCTGTAAGAAAGTGTTTAAAGGGAAATCAAGTTTGGAAATGCATTTTAGGACACATTCAGGTAAAAAAAATTAAGCCCCAACAAAACCACAAAGCTTATTGAAATGTATGCATCAGCATTGTTGGAATTTTTTAATTCGTTATGGTTGTTGAGCATTCAGGGCAAGAGTAGCAGGAAGCAGCAAGACTTTTTCTTCTTTCTCATGTGTTGGTCACTCCTGGATGCTCTCCTGTGAATTACTAAATTCTGGAATGGTTTGGGTTGGAAGGGACCTCTGGAGATCATCTAGTTCACATCCCCTGCTAAAGCAGGTTCACCTGGAGTAGGTTGCGCAAGAACATGTCCAGGCGGGTTTTGAATGTCTCCAGAGAAGGAGACTCTACAGCATCTCTGGAGGGCAGCCTGTTCTAGTGCTCTGTCACCCTCACAGTAAAGTTTTTCCTCATGTTCAGGTAAAACTTCTATGCTCCCTTTTGTTCATGTTAACCCTTGTCC
This sequence comes from Clamator glandarius, assembly GCA_033459285.1. Taxonomy (NCBI): domain Eukaryota; kingdom Metazoa; phylum Chordata; class Aves; order Cuculiformes; family Cuculidae; genus Clamator; species Clamator glandarius. Next base: position 637,574 of record JAUNZM010000040.1, read on the forward strand.
TGTTGCTGGGCACTGCTGAGAAGAGTCTGGTCCTATACTCTTGACAGCCTCCCCTTTACATTTTTATAAACATTGGTAAGATCCCCTCTCAGTCTTCTCGTCTCTAGGCTAAACAGACTGAGCTCACTCAATATTCCGTCATAAGAGAGATGCTCCAGCCTACTGATCATCTTCATGGCCTTTTCTGCTGGTCTCCGTTGAGTAGCTCCTTGTCTGGAGAGCCCAGAAATGGACACAGGACTCTAGGGCAGAGTAGAGGGGGAGTATAACCTCCCTCAATCTGCGGGCCACGCTCTTGGTGCACTCTGTTTGCATCAATTGAAATATTGCTATTCCTCAACACAGGTTTGTGGGATGCTCTATACGCCTCTTCCTTTGTTTACTGTTGTATGTTCTTGCCAAATTTACCCAGGCCTTCTAATCATTTTTGTGGTCCAGATAATACTGAATTTCAAGTGGTAATCTAAATAAGGAAATCCCTTTGGGAAAGTTTATGTCCTTATTTATTTGACTTTGTTTTTCATGCCCTATGTTTAAGGAAGTCATTGTCCTTTCAAAATGTATAGAAGTACAAATTGAGCTCATTTAATACCAGTATCATAACAGTTTGAATTTGATTTATGTTCTGATTGTCTTTGTGTGGACCTGACAAATCCCAAGTACTGAGAATTGTATGTGAGGAGAAGGGTAGGATAAGAACTTCTAAACAAACTTCTAATGGCTCCCTTTGCTTCTGGAATTGATGCCAAACATATGCTCTTTGTTTTCAGTAAAATTGTTTTATTCTAGATCTGTGTGCTGTCTGTGTGTGATGTGGTGGTTCTCAGCATAACTAATCCTTACTTCTGTCTTTTCAGGCGAGAAACCGTACAAATGTCAAATCTGTAATCAGTCTTTTAGAATTAAGAAGACTTTAACAAAACACATGGTTATTCATTCGGATGCTCGACCTTTTAATTGCCAACACTGCAATGCAACGTTTAAACGAAAAGACAAGCTGAAATATCATATTGATCATGTTCATGGATCAAAGGCTGTGGAAGAGGCATTGACATCATCTTCAGAGGAAAAGCTAGTCCCCTTGCCAGTGCAGTACACCTCTGACGACAAAGTTTACCAAACTGAGGCTAAACAGTATGTGGAACAGTCCAAAGCATATCAATCGGAAACCAAAACTTTGCTACAGAATGTATCTACAGAAGTATGTGTGCCTGTGACTCTGGTACCAGTTCAGATGCCTGACCCACAAGCTGATCTAGTACAGCATACTACTCAGCCACATGGCATTCTTCCCCCACAACCTGAGCCGGCAGATTATCAACGAGCAACAGATCTGTCATTTCTAGAAAAATATACTCTTACTCCACAGCCGACAAATATTGTTCATCCTGTAAGGCCTGAGCAAATGTTGGATCCTAGAGACCAGTCATATCTTGGAACTTTACTGGGACTAGATACAGCTCCTACTGTACAGAATATTTCAAACAATGAACATTCATGATCAGACCATAACATTCCACCTAATTTACTAAGCCATTAGCCAACAGTAGGCTGATATGGCAATTAAGATTTATATTTTATATTTTATTTGGACTCATGAATCTTCTGCATAGTTTTGGAAAAACAGGTTTGTTTACATAATATTTGAACGTTTAGGCCCATTTTGATGCATACTGAAAGAGTGTTTCTTATAATTTTAAGAGTTTTTAAAAATCTTATAGATGATCTTTTAAAAATTATGCTCTCAAATATCTTTTAAGGATAGCAGATGAAAAATGTAATTTCATATCTGAATATTAATTCTAAAAAACTGCCTTTCTGCATCTCACTGAATTAATGTTTTAAGTGTAATAGAAAGCATTCTGGAAGAATAAGGACTATATCATATTCATTAGAGTATGTAAGGGCAGTCAGGGATATAAACCACAAACTTTGAATTATGTTTCACATAGGAATTAAAAAAATAATTATACTTGAATGCTCAGGCATTTTTAGAGGGTTTTAAAGTCTGCCAGGCACTGGAGCCTAGCCAGTGGTCATAGGAAATAGATTCTTCTGAAGTGATGCAGATGTTTCACGAAGACACTAAACAAAGTGTTTTGTGATCCCCCTATGAATAATTAGGCTACCTAAATTTAACCTCTTAATCCTTCCTTGATCTCTACAATTGAATTATGTGGAAAAATCTAGATAACAGCATTATCTAATTTTCTCCGGTTAGTCCTATAATTTTAATATGATTTTTGTTCTCTTTTTCAGTTTTGTTTGTCTTCTGAAGGGTGCCCCAGACTTTGACTTTGAAAGAAATAGGAATGTTTGCAAGGTCTTTTTAATCTATGAACAGTTGCTAATGAAACTTTTTTTCTCACTCTCTTGTACTGTGTTTATAAAACAAAGTCAAATTCTTGAGAGTATTTTATGTCTTTAATTATTTTTAGCTTTCTTTATTAGACATAAGATTTTTTTTCCAAAAGAACCGTTTTGAACTACAAGTCTATTGTAATTCACCATAAATCTGGTATAATTTAACCTCATTAAGCTTTTTATTTTAAGTCTACTTATTGTGTTTGTTTGGTGACTATTATGCCAAAGAAAGTATATGAAGTAATTTTATAATTTTCGTTATTTTTCACAAGAATTTCATATTCAGGCAAAATTTTCCACAGGTTTCCTTGTTCATAAATTATTATCTTAAAGAAACTTTATAACGGGAAACTGGGCATATATATATTATTGTAACTGATAAATTTATCTGTTCTGACCTGAGCACAAGTGATCTGTGATGAAAAGGTATCTTATCATTGCAGGTCTGTGAACTCTTAAGTGACGCAGGTCATTTTAAGTCCTGTTCAAATACTTTGTTAGATCCTGTTAATCCCCATATACTTCAATATTGAGTAGCTTGCAGGAGAGGGGCCAGAGCTGCCTGAATGTTTGTAGTTTGAAGCTTGTACCCTAATGGATTCTTAACATAAACACACCAAAGATTTCTGTTAGCTGTTAAATAGTGGCAGAGTTGTAGAATTTTAGGTGGTTCCAATATTTAAATAGGACTTAGCCAAAGAAGCACAATAGAAGTCCTAAACTTTAAAAGTTCAGTTTCTAAAACAGGACTACATATATTTAACTGTTCTATGTTTGTATCTCTAAAGTAAAATTTAGAGCTGTGCTCTGGGAATGTTCAGACTGATATGCTGTAAATATATCTGATAAGAAGCAAGCATTCAGCAATAATGAGGCCATTGAATGCCACCTTCTGAAAGGACGCTATCAAGTACTACCCTTCCTGCCTTCTAGTTCCGCCTTCATCTCCTTTCAAAATAAAACTGCGTATGTCATCGTTACACTCCATGGCTTGAAAACTTGCTGTTCCATGTGTCGTTTTTAAGTCAACATGTACGCATCATATTCATGTTACTGCATGTGGACATGAAACATGATTTCCAGCATTTCTTATTGTACCATTAAAAGTAACCCAACATAAACGGTGTCAGTGCAGTTCTCGGACAAAAGCCTAACTTTTTGTTATTTCTTGTCTTCTCAGTCCTATGGTAGAAAAAATATGATAGGATTTTGACAAAACAGTGGCTTAAAAATAGTCGGTAACTTTTTTTCTTTTAAAATACAGTCTGTTTGGAGTGCACTCTAGTAAAATACTAAAATGGAATTTAGTGCATATATACTTGATAATGTTATTTTTAAAATTCTTTCATGATTGTGCCTTTTTATATATTCTGAATAATTTCACTGGTTCAGTTTATGATTCAAAACATTAAGGACAGCATCTTCCAAAGGGCTTCATGGTTTTGGGTGCCCAAGAAGAAATAGGACTAGTTTTTTCAGAAAAACAGACACTATCTTTGTTATTTGGGTTATCAGAATTGCTAGCCATTCCTGGAAAAACTGATTGAGTTCTTTGGTATTCTTTTGTTTGCAGATAACCCAACTATTTAGTGGTTTTACCTGCTGGTCAGGCTGGATCATTGTCAGTTGACACTGAAAGAAAATAGGAAAGTTTATGTGCTAGATACATGGTTTTTATTTTTTTAATATCATGAGCTATAATTCTTATGGCTTTACATCTATTTAAAATTCATATATGAACAAAGTAAATTTTCATGGACTGGCACTTCATTTGGCAGGTGGAAGTAGCTGATCTCTGCTTGATGGAGGACAATTTCTCTTGAGAGGACTGGAGTTGAAAGGCAGAGATATGCACCTCACAGCTCCATGACCCAAAACTCTGCAGGTGTCCAGTACCTCCATTTTAATATGTATATGTACACATACAAGAGTGCATGTCCTTTTGATCTGGAGGGTGCTTTTACAATAAAGGCTATGCTTTATCTGGCAGTCATTGACTCAGCTGATCGTTTGTTGCCGAAGAAGGAAGAAGCAGGTCTCTTAAAAATATCTATGAAGAATGTTTAGTGGCACAGTGCAAACAGTTGGTCTTTTCCACATGCAACCTTTGAGGAAAAGAGTGGAGTCCTTGTTGGTTATCTAAACTGCTTCATGGTTCTGGGAGCTTACTGCACTCGTTCTGCTTAAACATTGAATTCTGTATTTTTTTGCCAAACAAATTTCTATTCGTTGATTGGCTTACTGCCTTTAATTCTTTAAGTGCATTTTGTTTGGTTTATTTATTTATATTGGAATTTCCTCTTTGAGCACTGACACTTTTCCTACAGAGGTATGGCTCTCAAGGGTTCTTTTTATGCTGAACATCAGTGATTGCGATGGTGATTAGGTATCTTCTGTGAGCCTGTGATACCCTTAAAAATATAGTGCTGCTTTGACAAATGACAATGTCACAAAATTTACTTGGCATCGTCAAAGTGCTGAGCTTATTTCCTTAGTAACGAATGTGAAACAGTGTACAGAACTCTGCAGAATGCTTCAGAGGTATCGCCTCATAGCGTACTTGTTTGAACATGAAATGTAGTATGGAATGCCAAGGAATAAATGACCCTCGTGTTTTTAAATTTAAAATAATTTCTATGTAGAAGTTCATGTATGTAGAATTATGAATTAATTCTGAGAAGGGTGTTTTGGATGAATAGTTTTTTTTCCTGAAAACGTTAGAAAGACATGCTGTTTTTCTGTGTTGAGTACACATGCATAACTGATCCAGATGGCATGTTCGCTGTATGGCTGAAGCTTCAGGGAAATGGAGTGTGTTATCCACAGGTCCTTGTGACTGCTCTCACAGATCATCTTTACTGGCAGAATATAATGCAGGGCAGTCACTTTGCTTAAGCCCACAAGGGTCTTCATCATGGTTCATAAGAAATGTTTTGTTTTAAAAGGATTTGATGGATTAAAGGTAAGCATGGCAAAGTTTTTTGAATCCCCCATAACTGTTTTGATCATGTTTAAATGTTGGTCCTTTTATATGAAAGAATAAGGTGAAATAGTATTTTGTCACTGGTATATGAGATAACGTGCTTTAATTGTGATCTGTATAGGCTGATATTTTAGATGGAAGTCTTTAAATAAAGTTGTCTTTTTAGGGGTAATTCTTTGCTGTAATTAAAAATTAGGAAGTGTCCTGTAAAATGTAGAAGTACTCAGTCCTGTGTGTGATTTTGTTTCTTATGGAAAAGTAAAGTTATTTTATCTTAACATGGTTTGCTTCACAGGATTGCTTGCAGGGATTCTTGTGCTCGCTGAGTTCCTAGTTCTCCTATTATTTTTTTTTTTTTGACAGTATGGAAACACAGTGTTCTGTGTATCTTTCCATTTTAAACCTCATGAAAGAGAAAGAAATGAGGCTATTTTTTCACCTAATGTGTGCATCTCATTCTACTTTTATTTTAAAATTTTTTATAAATTAAATCTATTTAGAAAAAATGCTTGGCTCTGCATGTTTTTGGGTGGGTTTTTTGCTTTGCTTTTTTTTTTTTTTTTTTTTTTTTTTTAGCGTGGAGGTTTGCGATGTCCATTTTTGGTTTTTAATTTTGAAGCTTCACTCAGAATCAGAAAGTCATGAGTTTGAAAGGACCCATGGAGATCATAGAATCCTTAGGTTGGAAAAGACCTTTGAGATCATCAAGTCCAGCTGTACCTGTCCACTACTAAATGATATCCCTAAGCACTTCATCTACCAGTCTTTTAAATACCTCCAGGGATGGTGACTCAACTGCCTCCCTGGGCAGCCTCTGCCAGTGCCTAATAACCCTTTTGGTGAAGAAGTTTCTACTACTGTCCAATCTGAACCTCCCCTGACACAACTTGAGGCCATTTCCTCTCATCCTACCTTCTGCTGCCTGTCACCTGGGAGAAGAGTCCCAACACTCACCTCTACACCCTCATTTCTGGTAGCTGAAGGCAGGGGTAAGGTCTGCCCTCAGTCTCCTCTGGGCTAAACAACTGCTATCCCCTCAGCCGCCCCTCAAAGGACTTGTTCTCCAGCCCCTCCACCAGCTTTGTTGCCCTTCTCTGCACACACACCAGGACCTCAATGTCTCTTGTAGCCAGAGGCCCGAAAGTGAACCCAGGATTCGAGGCGCGGCCTCCCCAGGGCTGTGTCTAGGGGCACAAACACCTCCCTGGTCTTGCTGGCCACGCTGTCTCCGATACCAGCCAAGGTGCTATTGGCCTTGGCTACCTGAGCACACTGCTGCAATCATAGAATAGTTTGAGAGGGAAGGGACCTTAAAGGTCTTCTAGATCAAAGCCCCTTGTGAGGAGCACGGCATCCCCCTAGCTCAGGCCGCCCAAGGCCCATCCAACCTGCCCTTGAACACCTCCAGGGCTGGGGCAACCTGTGCCAGGGACTCACTCTCTCAGTCCAAATCTGCCCCTCTCCAGTTCACACCCGTAGCTCCTCGTCCTGTCCCTACAAGCCTTTGCGAACGATCCCTCCCCACCCACTTACATCCCTTCAGCTACCGGACGGTCGCCCCCGCCCCAGCTCGGGTGCGGCGGGCGTCGTTTAAATGAAACGCGCGGCGCTGGTTGGCGGAGGAGCCAGGGGGCGGCGCCGCGCGGGGCTCGGCGGGAGCGCGGGGTTTGAACGCGCGGCGGTCGGCGAGGCGGCGGCGCGCGGGCCGGGCCGGGCCGGGCATGGCGGCAGCGGAGCGCGGCGGGCGGCGGCGCTGGGAGAGCGGCGAGGAGGCGGAGGAGGCCCCCGCCGTGCTGGTTCTGAGCCACTTCTCGCGGCCGCCGTTCCTGGCGTTCGGCAGCCTCCGCGTGGGCGCCTCCCGCACTCGTCTCCTGCGCATCGACAACCCCAACGCCGAGGCGGCAGAGGTGCTCGTGGACCGCTTCCCGGGCTCGGCCAAGGGCTTCAGCATCGAGCGCCGCTGCTTCTCCGTGCAGGTACCGGGGGGGCGGCCTGTCTGTGTCCGTCCGTGTGTCTGTGTCTATGCGTCTGTCTGTGTGTTTGTGTGCGTGGTCTGCCTGTCTGCGTCCATGCGTGTGCGCTGGCCCAAGAGAGAGGTTTTCTTTGCAGGACATCTGTTTAGGCAAAAGGTAATAGAGTAGAGGGTAGAGTAGGCCTAATCTAGGAATAAATCCTTAACAGTTCCTAAGGAAGTTCCCTGGAGCTGTTTAAAAGACAAGTGGATGAGGTTCTCGGGGACGTGGTTTAGTGGTTGATAGGAATGGTTGGACTCAATGATCCTGGAGGGGTTTTCCAACCTTGTGATTCTGTGAATTAGAAACTATGGGTTGATCTCATATTGGATTCTATGAATCCAATCAATGGGGATTTTCCAAAGGACTGTTTTGATGAAGATGCACCTGTGGTAATGTAGCCTCTGGGGAGCCTCTGTCAGAGAGGAAGAAGCTCTGGAGATCTCTTGTAACAGCAAGCTTATAAAATCAGGTTGGAGTCTTACTGTGAGTATTTCAATAACAAGTTCTTGTAGCAGTTAATGAATTGTAACTTGCTGACTGGCTTTTCTGTATAAACACATATTGAATTAGTTTGTACCTTTTGATTGTTGAGGCTCTGGAGCGAGTCCAGAGAAGAGCAATGAAGCTGGTGAAGGGGTTGGAGAACAGTCCTTATGAGGAGCGACTGGGAGAGCTGGGGTTGTTTAGCCTGGAGAAGAGGAGGCTGAGAGGAGACCTCATTGCTCTCTATAACTACCTGAAGGGAGGTTGTGGAGAGGAGGGAGCTGGCCTCTTCTCCCAAGTGACAGGGGACAGAACGAGAGGGAATGGCCTCAAGCTCTGCCAGGGGAGATTTAGGCTGGACATTAGGAAAAAAAATTCATAGAAAGGGTCATTGGGCACTGGAACAGGCTGCCCAGGGAGGTGGTTGAGTCACTTCCCTGGAGGTGTTCAAGGGACGGGTGGACGGGGTGCTAAGGGGCATGGTTTAGTGTTTGATAGGAATGGCTGGGTCTCTTCCAAACTGATGATTCCATGATTAAATGTAGCTGCCCAAGGAGGTGGAACTCAAATGCTCAGGAGAGTGGTCATTTTCAAACTCTCTTTGATTTTGTCTGAGGTATAACCATTCTTTGGTCTGTTACTATTGATATTGGCAAAGCACCAAAATGGTTCAGTAGAGATCACGGTGCATGAAGAACCTTTGCATAGGTCATGTGTGGCTCCGTGACTTTTTCTTTCATCTGCAGTGTCTTCATTTTTGTGCTGTGAACTTGTGTGTGAAATCTTGTCTTTGCAGTTCATTGAACTAAAAAATCTAACACTTTTATTTAGATTCAGCTGAAGTTCTGAAAATAACTTCTGATTGATAGTATAATTATCTCAAAATTACTTTAGAAGACTTATTTGGTTCATATGTGCAAAAAAATATGTAATTTCTATTACTTACTCAAATCTTATCCTCTCTACTATGCATTCTATTTACATGCTGTCTTGCTTGGTTTCCATTATAGTTTTCTTAAGAGGTATATGCAGTTTTGGTATGGCAGCATTTTTGACACATATTGCTTCTGTTTATGTGTCAGAAGCGAAAAGGTTTAAACACATAATGATTGTTTATCGTTTTATGTTGTCAGAATATATGGTACTTAGGTATACTGTTTCTCATTTGATTTGATTTCTCTATCTTTGATGTTACCCAAGTACACTTGGGTAATATCAAAAGTACGAAACATTTCTTCTTTTTTCCAACAGTCCGGACAAAGACTCTTTGTTTCTGTAACGTGGACACCAATAGAAGAAGGAAAAGTCAGAGAACTGATAACTTTTATTATTAATGGCATTGTAAAGCATCAAGCTGTGCTCCTGGGTGTTGCTGACCAGCCTCCGAAGAAAAAGGTGTGTCTGTGTATTATTTTGTGCCTTAATTCTATTACTTTGGCATAGCTGGGACAAATATTGTTTTTGTTAGAAGAATGTTCAGTAAGGGGCAATTAACATTCATAAATGATGCTGTCTGTGGGAATGCCCATTGTCTTCAAAATTTTTTGGCTGCGTTGGAAAGTAGACACTGGTGCATTACATGACCAAAAAAGCTGTTATCAAGCCTGGAAACAACTTGTGGTGAATTGTGGACTAGCTGTTCTTTTTACAGTATTTTTAGACTTAAAGTGCTAAAAACTAGCAATGTTCACTTTTACACATAAAAAGTATGTATAAAGTCAGCATGCTAACTTTTTATTTATGATTGTTTTTCAGAAGAGTCTTTGGGATAATATAAAAAACAAAAGCTCTTCAACAAAAGTTAAGAAATGTACACTGAAAGTTAAAAATGTTAATAAGACCTTTCAAGTTTCCCAGAAAGTGGAGAGACTTAGAAGCCCACTTCAACCTTGTGAGAATCAGAACACCATGCAAAACAGCATATCCCCAGGAAATGACTCTCTTATTGGCCTGGAGAATAAATTGCCAATATCTCCTATTGGACCAGGTCCAGAGGAACATCATAATGCTGTTTGCACACCACTTGCAATGAGAAGATCTACTACATTCTCAGATGTTGCTGCCCCTGTAAATGAAGCATTATTGCCTGAAATAGACAGCTGTTATGTCAAGACATTTGTAAACAAGCATGATGAATTAAAAACTGAATGTGCATGCAGTTCTGCTGGGTTAGCACAACTGCCGGTTTCGAACAATGAAGTAATACTTAATTATGCGCTTACATCAGTTTGTACTCCAGAACACTCAACGACTGTGCCTGTTTTAAGTACGAGGAGAATTTTAACTCCAGAATCTTTCGTAAATGACAGTTATGAAGTGGATATAGATATAATAGAGCCTTCTGTTCCAATTCTGTCACCAGATCAGTTTGTGAAAGACAGCTTGTCAGATAAGCAGTCGGAAACTCCTAAACTTGAGGCAGCTTTAGTATCGTCTACTACAGAGACTTATGTTGTGAAGAAATTCCTATCTTCAAGATGGAAAGAAAGTGGAGATGGAGAGACAAGCAAAGACGTTCATATAGAACAAGAAGCCTTTGAGATGCATAATATAGAATCACAGGTACGTCGTTATGACAAACCTAAAGAAAATCCCTTCAGTTTCCTTTCTACAAAGGAGCTTCAGACCCACAATTCGCAGAGGGAGAAACCGAAAAAGCGTCCTGTTCTTTCTGCCACAGTTATAAAAATTAAGCCTGATGCTGCTGAAGAAGAAAGAATGGAAACCCTACACCCAAAATCTAAAAAATGCCTTAGTAAAGCAATAATGGCATGTGATAATGTGCCTAGACATACAAAAGCAGAAATATCTAAACACCTTCCAGTTATAAGTCCCATTTCAGCTGAAAATAAGTGTAATGATGACAAAGTAAATTCATCTTCTGCTGCATCAGCTTCTTTGCGTCGAAAGAGGAAAAGTGAAATATGTGTAGAAAATAATAAAGTTACAGCACCAAGGTATGTGGAAGAAGTGGAAAGAAAAAGAACTGCCACATCTAACGTGGCCAATAAAACTATGAGATCATGGACCTTCAAACCCATGAACCGAGAGAGAGGAGGGCAAAGAAAGAAAGCTGGTGAGCCGTCTTTCCTTCATTTACCACTTTCTGAAAGAAGCTTTTGATTGAGAAATTTGTTTAGCAAACTGAACTGTCTAGTAACAGTCCAGTAACTGTCTAATAACAGTCAGGAATATTTCATATCTGTGAAATGTGAACTTTTGCAATTTGTTAGAATATACATGCATTTTAAAAATTTGAAAACTAGGTCAATGTTTTGAGCTTCAAAAATTACATAATTCATTTTGTAAACATTAGTGACAGTAGGAGAGATGTATCTGGCAGTTCTCCAGCACTTTATGTAATTAAAATTTTCTAGAAACTTACTGCACAAGATTCCTGTCACATGTACACTTACTATTGTGAATATTTGACTCCACTGCTTTTGTGATGTGTTTTCAAATATGTAGTTCCCAAATCTCATTCACGCTGCCTGCTTTTTACTTGGTGTATGAAAGAACTGTGTAACACAATAGCTCTTATTTACTCCTTTTTTACCTTTTGTTTGTAGTCAAAGTGCTTTGCTTAACTCTTCCAATCGGCAGGCGATTACTGGTATTTCATATGGGTTCATAGGGAATTACACCACTTTAATGCTTTCTAAGTGTGATATAAACATTTATACAGTAACTTTCACTGATGTATTTGTTGCTTATATTTGTGTGTTTATGCTTGTAGGTTCTTCACTTCAGAAAGCATCTAAAACTACCAGCAGAATTAGTAAGCCTGTTCCTGGATTGGCTCAGTCTCACCTGACATTTGTGAAACCTCTGAAAACAGGTAGGTGGACTTCTGGCATTTTGTAAAACTGTATAAACTGAACGGAATGTCGCAATTGTTTTACTGCAAGTGGTTGATAAAGCCCAGTTGGTTAGAGCTGATATGAAATAGAAGATTCTACCTACAATGAATCAATATCTAGTAGAAAAATCTATGTAACCTTTTGTGTTCCATTCTGACTACTCATAAGAAAATTAGTTGCAACACATGGCCAGCAGAAGGTAAAATATTCCTTTCCTCTAGCTTTGCCTGTAAGCATAAAAGCTGCATTACTGATGTTCCCAGCTGACTGATAGTTATCAGCGTCCAGTCCCTGATAACATTTTAATACAACAACAGAATGCTTAAGAAGACAGATCTTCATACCAAAAAGATACTGATTTTGCAGTGCTAGTAATATGAAGTTGATCTGGTTGGAAAAATAGATCTATAGAACAGTTCTTTCTGGATGTGATCTAACTCAACTTGGATTTGCCCAAAGGCATGCGTTGCAAATGGCCTGAATTCAAGAAATCTTGTCTTTTTTTCTAGAGCTTTAATAGATTAATCTGTGCTTTGTGGCTGAAATTTATGTAGTGGTGCCTGATCTGCAAGTCACTGAAGATTCTGATGATCTACTTTTTCTGCCGTAGAGCTAAATGGAGTGTCAAACATTAATGCCTTCCCCTTATGAAATGCATGTTGGTTATCAGACATTTCAAGAACTGGAGAGACTCACCTTTGTGGTGGTTTTGTTTCTTTGTTTTTCTTTAAGTCATCCCTAGGCACCCAATGCCTTTTGCTGCTAAAAACATGTTTTATGATGAACGTTGGAAAGAGAAGCAGCAACGAGGTTTCACCTGGTGGTTAAATTTTGTGCTTACCCCTGATGACTTCCGTGTAAAAACAAACACCTCACAAGGTAAGAGTACAAGAATTTTCACTTTGTATTTTAATGTTCTTAAACTTCATTGATAGTAATAAAGCATATATATAAATAGTAGTACTAACGTAACACTAGTCCCAACTTGTCACTTCAGTTTGTGTAACTGTTGGGTAAGGGTAGATTTTTAGTTTTTAATTTTTATGTATCACCTGTTTCACTTTTCAGCCTTTGACTTAAGACTGTTATAGTCATAATATATAGACTTAAGACTGTTATAGTAAAAAATTCAGTGGTGATAATGCTAGAAAATACATCGTATGTTAAACTAAAAGCAGTTTTCACATTGTAGGCAGTGCTGCCTGTCCTAGCAGAATTTATAACTAACCCCTTTCCAGAGTCATGTTTTCCCCTTGTGGTAAGCGTGGATACCACACTTGCTCACACCAAGCACAGCATAACACACAACTGACTAGGGAGTGTGCTCTGCAACAACTACGTACTGGAGTGTGTGGCTGCAGCACTCCTCAGTGGGTGTTGAGTAGGGAAACGAAAAACATTATAGGTTCCACTCTACTAAAATGATTGTAATGTACCTTTTCCTCTATCTTTAGCTTTAATATAAAAAGCTGATGATGGTACTGTTAACACTGAATTCCTAGCATTTCTTACTTATGAATTAAGTGTTATATTAAATATTTGACTAATACACATGTACTTGACAATATGGTTAGTGCAGCTGCTGATAAGTTTCCTGAGGGATAAATTCACTAGTCAGAAGGAAAACAAAATGTGAACTTGGAGAGGAAAAAAAATAATTGAGGTGGGCAAAGGTGCCTGTGAGATGTAAATGCATACTTCTTGTGTGTGTTTAAACAGTAAATGCAGCTGCTCTTATCTTGGGAGAAGAGAACCATCATAAAACCAGTGTTCCTAAGGCACCAACGAAAGATGAAGTATCTCTGAAAGCTTATATGGCTCATCGTAAGCTAAATAAGTTACGACGTGATGCTTGCCGTTTGTTTACATCTGAAACAATGGTTAAAGCTATTAAGAAGCTGGAAGTTGAGATTGAAACTAGACGTTTGCTAGTTCGTAGGGACAGGCACCTTTGGAAAGATATAGGTAAGAATACTCTGCATCCTCTCTTTTCTTGTAAACAGAAAAAGGATTATTCACACACTGAGCTGATATAATCTAAACCCAGTTGACAGACATTTCTATAATGTGACGTGTTTGCTGAATGTAATATTACAAGATACTGTCTTGCAGGAGAGAGGCAGAAAGTCCTTAACTGGCTTTTATCCTACAACCCTTTGTGGCTGCGTATAGGCCTTGAGGTAAGTGCAGAATTTATGGCTTATAATTAAAGTTAGAAGGACATATAGTGATTTGATTTTTTAGTGGGGGATGATTCAAATTTCTGTGTACTTTTTGTTTTAATAATCTGGATAGATCCAACTCAATTAAAAAGGAAAATATTTAATCAAGGAAAGTGAAAGTTAACTCCCTCATCAATAGCACAAATGTAGTTTCCTTTCAGTTTCTCTCTTTACTAAACTGGAGGAAAATGTAGTTGTCATAGAGAAGTTCCTGATTGATTCCTTAGATGCAGATGTAGTACATGTTTTGAAATAAGACTGAATATTGGAGAGGTTGTAGAGAGGAGGGTAATGGCCTCTCCTCCCAAGTGACAGGGGACAGGACAAGAGGGAACGGCCACAAGCTCCACCAGGGGAGATTTAGGCTGAACATTAGGAAAAAATTTTTCACAGAAAAAGTCATTGGGCACTGGACCAAGCTGCCCAGGGAGGTGGTTGATTCACCTTCCCTGGAGGTGTTTAAGGCACGGGTGGACGAGGTGCTAAGGGGCATGGTTTAGTGTTTGATAAGAATGGTTGGACTCAATGATCCTGTGGATCTCTTCCAACCTGGTTATTCTATGATTCTAAAATTTACTTTGACTTTATACTTCAGCGACCGATTTGAAAAACAGATTTATTTTTAGAGACTAATTACTGTTTACTACTTCAGAATTTCAGCAATGTGTTATTCAAAAAGCTTCTCATGGTATTTGAGAATTTTTAACAGTTCTGTGTTTTCTCCCTCTTCTTTCATGTTAGACTGTTTATGGAGAACTGATAGCTTTGGAGAGTAATGGTGATGTTATGGGCTTAGCAATATTTATCCTTAATCGCTTGCTTTGGAACCCCGACATTGCAGCTGAATACAGACATCCCACTGTGCCTCACCTTTACCGAGAAGGTAATTACTACTTCCAAAACCAGGGCACTTTTAGCACTTAACTTTTGAACTAGCAGTTTAATAGGTTCTGTCTTTTTAGGTCACGAAGAAGCTTTGTCAAAATTCACACTCAAAAAATTTCTGTTGTTAGTTTGCTTTCTGGACTGTGCCAAACAGTCCAGAATGATAGACCATGACCCTTGCCTCTTCTGTAAGGATGCAGAGTTTAAGGTAAGAGAGCTGTGATTTGATATCTCCCTCTAATGTTGTCCTAAGATTCAATGTAGAAATTTTTTACTATTATTTTTTTATCTGACCATGTACTTTCTGTGAACATGTCTTGGCTGTTCAGCATTTTACATGACAACTATTACAGTGTTAAGATTATCTTATCTTCTGTTTTTGCTTTTTCTTAGGCTAGCAAAGACCTTCTGCTTGCATTTTCTCGTGACTTCCTGAGCGGTGAAGGTGACCTTTCCCGCCATCTTGGTTTCTTAGGATTACCTGTCGGTCATATTCAGACTCCACTTGATGAATTTGATTTTGCTGTGACCAATCTGGCTGTGGACTTACAGTGTGGCATTCGTCTTGTGTGCGTTGTTACAGAATTATTCTGAGCGATTCAAGGGTTTTTGTATAATACTTAAAAAGAGCTCAACTAAAGCATTAACTGTGAAATTTCTTTTGTTAGGAGAACAATGGAACTACTCACCAAAAACTGGAATCTTTCAAAACAACTGAGAGTTCCTGCAATAAGTCGTCTGCAGAAGATACACAATGTTGAGATTGTTCTTAATGTCCTTAATGAGCGAGGAATTCACTTGAAAGATGAGAGTGGTAAGGCCCAGAAATCAGTTTTATTCTAAATGCATCAGAAGACTAGTACACACTTTAATTCCTTGTTTTATTTGATAGGTGCTTCAATTGATTCCAGGGATATTGTAGATAGACACAGAGAACGAACATTAGCACTCCTGTGGAAAATTGTCTTTGCCTTCCAGGTATTATTCAATTACTTTTTGTAACTAATTGCAAATGAGAGATAATGAAAACACCAGTCTTTCAGGAATATTTATGAAAGCCTATACTGATTGAATTTTAGACTGTGAAATGATCCACTTTCAAAGTGCCATGCAAACTTTACTTAGATATGCTAACTCTTCCCTAACAATACCATTTAGAAAACATTTTAAGTGTGTTTTTTCCTGTATATATTCATACAAGTTTTTGGAATATATTCATACAAGTTTCTGCATTCCTGTATATATTCATACAAGTTTCTGCAAACAGAATTGATAATGAAGAGTAAAATCATCTTGGTCTCAAAATGTTGGTAAGCTCTTTCTAACTGAAGAGGACATCTTGTGGTTATGCTGACAGAAAATTCTAGAGTAAGCTCTGAAGCTATAGCTCGTCTATTTTTTCCTTCTGTCTGAAACAGGCAATTTGAAGAAACGTTCTTGAAATAAGAATGAAGATTTCTTAGGCATTACTGCAATGGCATTTCAAAGCCACTGGAAAAAAAACTGTAGAGGATGTAAATATAGTTTTCTTAAGACTGTTGAAGAGTTAACTTGAGTTGGCTAGTATTTTTTAGACTAAGCATGCAGCTTACAAATCCAGCTGGAGGGAACACATAGTATGAAAGGTAAAATAAAATACAAATTGAGTTGGAATTTTTCTGCTATGTAGTCAGGAATATAAGTATAATTAACTATATATAAAGCAAAAATGTTAATGACCGTAGCCACTGAAATATCAGAGAGCCAGAAGAACAGAATAAAAATCAAGTATAACTCTTTTCTTACTTAACTACTGTTACAGTATTGAGTAGTTACCTCCCTCCAGTTAGTTTTCCTGTATGCGTCTCAATTGCATTGCTTTTGATTTAAAGAAATAATTTCTGTGAGCTATGGCTTTATTCAAGCCCTGTGGATATTCTACTATTTTTTCAAATCTTGTCACCCTAGCTCAAGTCTTGTCAGAATCCCTTAGAAAAGAAAAAGAAGTACACATGCAAAGTAGAAATGCAGATGCAACTCTGAAATTGGTGTTTCCTCTGCAACTATGGTGAAATTACACAGGCTGTTCTGGGGAATTTCCCTGTTTTCCCCAACTATTAGCTAACGAAATAACCATTTTACACAGAACAGTGCGAGTATGGATTTAGGTTCTTTTATTTGAAGCAGTTGGTGGTAGAGACTGCCAGTCTATGCTGGCTGGTCCAAATTATCCAATACTGCTTCAGTGTGGCAGGTAACTGCTAAGTGGTGAGAATAGCTTCTTTCTAAAGAGCCATATCTATAACCTCTGCATCCAGCGGCTGATGACATAAATAAGATCTTTTTTTCCTTCCTAATAGGTGGATGTTTTTCTTAACGTGGAACAGTTAGAAGAAGAAATTGAGTTTTTAAAGAATGCACACAAGAGAAAAAGGCAGCTGGGTTCTCTAAAGACTTTATCGAATTGTTGCAGAATACAAGAAGATAATAGCAGTAACTACTCACCTCAAAGTTATAGTGAAAATGTGAAGCTGCTGATGGCATGGGTTAATGCTGTTTGTGGATTTTACAATATCAAGGTAAAGAGTTCTGTGTACATTTCAGGAATTACATCCTTTGCTTTCATAAGAATGCTTGTTCTTTACACAGCAGAATTATTCAAACTATCAAATGTGTAGTAGCAGCCAGTGGTACTTAACTTTTAAACATCCTTCTGGGTTTAGCTGCAGCTCTCCTTTCAAACAAATTTAATTACTGAATTAAACTAACTTTTGGAGTAAAGAGGATTCCTCTTCTCAAAAAGATATTTGTTTAGAAAGGGCATGGGTTTTGTTCCTTGCAAGAAGAGAAGCCCTGTTCAGAGACTTGTCTGTGGTCACAGTACAGTCACATCTTTTTTTTACTGAAGGACAAAATACAGATCTTTAAGACCAATGCAAGTTTGGGACTTATTTCTATACTGAATACTTAGAGTAAAACTTTCTATAGAAGTTTCTCAGAGATTCTTATGTAGAAATATTGCTTTCATAAATATTTCCATTGGAGATTCACTGCATAGTGAATCACACATCTTTGTTTCTGGTTTCTTGCAGCTGTATGTCACTGCACGGTGAATGAAGCAGTAGTGTCATAAATATTTTTGTTAAAAAACTTACACTTAGGCACTTTGAAAGGTACAAGATAAGAAATTCTATATCCCGTTTATACCAATTATCTGGTTAAAAAAATTCAAGGAACTTGTATCTTGCTATATTTTATTTAACAGGTAGAAAATTTCACAGTGTGCTTCTCCGATGGTAGAGTATTATGTTATTTGATCCATCATTATCATCCATGTTATGTGCCTTTGGAAGCTGTGTGCCAACGTACAACTCAAACAGTAGAATGCTCAAGAACTCATACAGTGGGACTAAACTCTTCCTCCTCATCCTCTTCAGAGTCTGATACTTCTCTGAATGCTACCGAAAGAATGTTTGACATAAGTGAGTTATTTTTACAGCAGTTTGTGTTAAATCTATTTTTATGTACAACAATTAATTTGACAAATGCTTTCTCTTTGCAAAGATGCAACTGCCTCAGTCCTATACAAGGAACTCTTGGAAAATGAAAGGAAAAACTTCCAGCTGATCAGTGCTGCAGTTTCTGACCTAGGTGGAATACCAGCAATGATTCATCACTCAGACATGTCAAATACAATTCCTGATGAGAAGGTAAGCTGCCTTTTAGAGTTGATGTAAGCATGTGAATATGTCCTGCTCTTCTGTATACCTCTTAACTTGCTGTGTTCTGTGTTTATATAGGTTGTTATTACCTACCTATCATTTCTATGTTCGCGGCTTCTAGATCTTCGGCAAGAAACTCGAGCTGCTAGATTAATTCAGTCTGCCTGGAGGAATTATAGGCTGAAAAGGGAACTGAAACTTTTTCAGGTACTCTTTGCCTGTGAAATATTCATAGTTTCTGCTTTGAGAAATGTGAAGTAGAAAATAAAAATTCGCTGTTTAGGTTATACAGGTGAATAATATTGACATATAAATTGATGAGTACTCTTTCTAATAAAAATTTATGGCACTTTTGGTGTAATCTACTAAAAACCATATTCCTTTAAGACTATTCTAACGTAATTACATTTGTTTAAAGGCTACTTTTTTCTTTTGTATTTTGATTAGAACTTGTTAGCCCAAAGTTCCTTTCCCAATATTTCAAATATAAATTAATTGCACTGGTTCCTTAAAACTAAAAGTAAGTTGTTAATTTTTAATTCTTATTAATGTTCACAAGATGAAAAGAGTAATTAAACTTCTATATGAATTTACCTTATTTTTTGTTATGCGAAACTTCATTTGTGTTTTGAGTTCTGATGTTTTGTTTCTTGCTTTTCTGGTAGTTTTATCATATCTTGTGATGATTTTAAAACTAGGACACTATTAATATTGATAAATGCCATCACTATGTCTAACTGAAATGTATATTATTTGATGTTGGAACCGTGTTTAGGTGAAATATTCTAAGAATCTGTGGTGTAGAAGGATGCAGAGGTAATACTGATGTAGATCTTCTCATCTTCAGTTTCTTTGCTCTATAGAAACTACACACAGTAATGATCTATAGAAACTACACAACAGTAATCATGATGGCAAAGTACTCCTTTTGCATCTGTTTTTATAACTAATAGTAAAGATACTGGGGGGGAAGTGTGTCAAAACCATAATCCGTAAGCACTGCATGCATTATTTTTTATAGTTAATGTTTCGATGTGTGCATATATACTTTGCTGTATGGAAGGATAGGCTAGCAGTAGAGTTCTGACAAGATGATTTACTTATTGAAGTGTTACTTTTGTTGGTCGCTTTTTCCTTTTACTTTGATTTACATCAATTTATTACTACAGTTTCTGGCTTACTATAAAAACACTGGTTGGTATGTGCAAATAAAACTCTGGGCTGGATGGACGTGAGCTGTTATGACTGTCTTTGTACTCTTGCATTATTTAAATATAACTGGAAAGTTTTCTAGTGTGCCCCATCACTAAGAGTATTTTAAACTCTTAAGAATGAGAACTAGAATTAAAGGGTTGCTTAGTACTGCTGAAAAATCAAGTAACAAAGGGAAGATCTATGAACGTGGGAGGATGTAGATTTAAGTGATGTCACCCCTTTACAAAAAACTTGGTGCTGAAATAAATGTTCCATCTCAGAAAAGTTCTTTTTCTAGATAAAGAGAAGTTGTGGTATCACCAAGCCTATTTTTTATGAGTTTGCTTTAGATAGTTGTATTAATTCATTAAGAATTAGAATGAAAATTCCAATCCTAACTGCTCTGTGGAAACTTCCTCTGTAGGAAAAAGACAGAGCTGCTCGGACAATTCAAAAATCTGTAAGAAACTTCCTGTCTCGTCGACACATCCTTAAGAAAATGAATGCAGCAGTTTTCATCCAGAAGCACTGGAGAAGATACTTAGCCAGGATGAATTTTTTAAATCTGAAAAAGACAAAACTGGAGGAAGCCAGAAGTAGATCTGCCACAGTCATTCAGGTAAAATGATCTAAAGTGAAATTATGCAGCAAGGAAACCCTCTGAAATCTGTAAGGAAA
This sequence comes from Clamator glandarius, assembly GCA_033459285.1. Classification (NCBI taxonomy): domain Eukaryota; kingdom Metazoa; phylum Chordata; class Aves; order Cuculiformes; family Cuculidae; genus Clamator; species Clamator glandarius. Next base: position 657,959 of record JAUNZM010000040.1, read on the forward strand.
ACTCTTGCTCAAGGTCTTTTGTTCTGCTTGTGGCACAAGATATCTTAATGTAAATATAATGTTCCCCCACATCTTTTGAGATATTTTGGTAACTTTCTCTTTAGAGAGGAATGGTAATGTGCTATCAAATTGACAATAGGTGAACATTTTGATACACCATAAAAAATTAAAACACTAATTGTAAACCTGTCACTGTAAGGACTGATCAGATTTTCTTGACTCTTTGCAACTGCCAAACGCTATGGCATGGTATGGTGAGCACATTCAGAATGGCAGATGGCAGTTGGGCATTTAATTCCACTTCTCAAGATATTTTCCTCACTGTTACCCAAAGCTGAATATTACATTCTTGAGGCTTTTTGGAATGGAGGTTAAGAATCACTAGTTTATCAAATAGTTTAAAAGGGAGTCTTCTGTTGCCAGGGCAAATTTATATTTTTCCCAGGATTGGAAATGTTTAAGGAAGCAATGCCTTTTGCTTTTTTTTATGTAGATATCTGGGCTTATCTTCCTAGCAGTTAAGTAGGAACAAAGATATTTTAAAAGTCTGAGGTCTATAGTTCTCAAATTTAGGCTTGACTCGAGATACTGTGAAGAAAATGCTAAATTCTTCTGTTTTATTCCTGCAGGCTTGTTGGAGGAGATACTCTGCTAGGAAAAGATATTTACAGCTAAGATACTTTGTTATCCTTGTACAAGCAAGGATAAGGATGCTGAAATCTGTTGCTGCATACAAACGAATTGTTTGGGCAGTTGTTACTATTCAGTCTCATCTGCGTGCATCTAAGTTGGCAAAAAAAGATCGGCAAAGATATGAAATGTTAAAGTCTTCAGCACTTACTATTCAGTCTGCGTTCAGAAGATGGAGAAAACACAAAATGCAACAGAGAATTAAAGCAACTTTAGTGCTTCAGACTTATTTCCGAAAATGGCAATCTTCAAAACTGGCTAAAAGAAAGAAGGCTGCCCTTATTATACAGTCTTGGTACAGGATGCACAGAGATCTGAAGAAGTATCAATGTATTAAGCAAAGTGTGATCAAGATTCAGGCTTGGTACAGGTGTCAGCTGGCTAGACGCATTTACCAGGAACGCAGGGAAAAAATAGTGACAATTCAGCAGTTTTACAGAGCTTATAAACTGGGAAAAATTGAAAGAGGGTACTACTTGCAAAAGCGTGCAGCAGTGATCATTCTCCAAGCTGCTTTTAGAAGCATGAAAGCACGTAAACTATACAGGCAAGTAAAAGCAGTTTGTGTTGTTCAGTCACTGTGGAGAATGAAACAAGAGAAGCTAAGATTTCTACAATTAAAAAAATCTGTTACCATATTGCAGTCACATGTGAGAAAATACCAACAAGTAAAAAGATACAAAGAGATTAAAAATGCTGCTTCTGTAATTCAGGCTTGGTATAGGGCATGTGTCATTTCTAGAGAAGCAGCTGCTTCTTTCCAGAGGGTGCGTCTGGCTGCTATTGTCCTACAGTCTGCCTACAGAGGAATGGAAGCTAGGAAAGAGGCACGTATATTAAAAGCTGTGATAAAAATTCAGGCAACTTACCGTGCTTATATTGTCCAGAAGAGATTTAAAAGCTTGAAAGATGCAACAGTGAAGATTCAAGCTTTTGTAAAGATGAGGCAAGCACATAAGCATTATTGTGCATTAAGGGAAGCAACTCTTTATGTCCAGCAAAGGTATCGGTCTCGTAGATATGCTCTTCAACTTAAAGAAGATTATAGGAAATTGAAGGGAGCTTGCATAAGAATTCAAGCTGTAGTTCGAGGCTACCTTGTCAGGAAACAAATACAAAAGTGGAGGGAGACTGCAATATTTCTCCAGGCATGCTACAGAATGAAAAGAGACAGGCAACGTTATTTAGGCATCTATAGTGCTGCCATTGTAATTCAAAAATATTATCGTGCGTATGAAAAGCAACTGTGTCAGAGGAAAAAGTTCTTGCAAGTTAAACAAGCAACTGTGTGCTTACAGGCAGCCTATAGAGGTTATAAAGCACGGAAAAAGCTTAAACTTGAATATAGAGCTGCCATTAAAATTCAGACTGCTTTCAGAGCTCATGCTGCAAGAATGAAGTATAAGGCAGTGGTTCAGGCCTCCATCATGATTCAGAGGTGGTACAGAGCTTGTAAGACTGGTAACAGGCAAAGACTGAACTTCTTAATGACAAGAGCAGCTGTGCTTTCTTTACAAGCAGCTTTTCGCAGCTGGAAGGTACGAAAGCAGATTCGAAGACAATGTATTGCTGCCACTAAGATCCAGTCTACCTTCAGAAAATTCATGGCTCTGAAAAAATTCAGACTGATGAACCATGCTGTGCTAACTATCCAAAGGCATTACAGAGCCAGTGTTACAGGCCGGAAACAACGGCAAGAATACGTTCAGCTGCGTAATTCTGTGGTGCATCTTCAGGCAATATGGAGAGGGAGAACTGTGAGAAAATCAGTTCAAAAGAAAGACAATCTTGCAACAGTTATTCAGTCCTATTACAGAATGCATGTAAATCAGCTGAAGTATAAGAAACTAAGACAAGCCACTCTAGTGATTCAGAAATACTACAGAGCTTACTGTATGAAAAAAAACCAGCGTGCAATTTATCTAAAAACAAAGGCAGCTGTGATAGTCTTGCAGTCTGCTTACCGTGGGATGATTGTGAGGAAACAACTGAGGAAACTAAAAAAGGCTGCTGCAACTATACAATCTGCCTTCAAATCTTACCTGGTCAAAAGGGATTATGAAAGACTTAGATCTGCAGCTGTAGCAGTTCAAAGGCGTTATCGTGCAATTACTCATGCTAAGCATCAAAGGCAGAAATATCTGTCTTTAAAAAAAACCACGGTCAAAATGCAGGCAATTTATAGAGGTGTAAGAGTTAGGCGACAAATTCACTGTATGCATCAAGCAGCTGTTTGTATCCAAGCCATGTTTAAGATGCATCGTGTGAACATAAGATATCGGGCAATGAGAATGGCAGTAATTATAATTCAAAGACAATATAGAGCATTTTGTTCAGGCAAAGTACAACGTAAAAAGTACTTGGAGCTAAAGTCGTCTGTCGTTATCCTTCAGGCTGCCTGTAGAGGCATGAAGGTCCGAAGAGATTTAAAATCTCTGCATCGGTCAGCAGCAGTTATACAGTCTTACTGTCGAATGTACAAACAACGGAGGTATTTCAGAAAACTGTTGCTAGCAACTAGGCAGATTCAGCAGTGGTTCCGTGCTTGTAAGGAGCGCGATGCACAAGTTCACAACTATATAGTTATGAAACGTGCTATACTTTGTATCCAGGCTGCATTCCGTGGTATGAAAACAAGAAGATATGTAAGAACTATGAATGAATCAGCTGAGCTTATTCAAAGAAGATTTAGAACTTTTCTCAGAAGAAAACGTTTTTTATCCCTCAAGGCAGCTGCTATTGTAATTCAGAGGAAATACAGAGCAACGAAACTAGCAAAAATTCAACGTCAAAAGTATCTCTCTTTCCTTAATGCTGCTGTTATTATACAGTCAGCTTATAGAGGATTTGTAGTTAGGAAAAAAATGCAACAGATGCATCAAGCTGCTACAGTTATTCAAGCAACGTTAAGAATGCGTAAAATTTACATTTCTTATCAAGCTCTTAGGCTTGCTTCAATAATCATACAGCAACGTTATCGTGCTTACAAGGAAGGGAAGCGTGTGAGAGAAATATACTTAAAACTGTGCAATTCTGTTGTAGTTCTTCAGGCTGCCTGTAGAGGAATGAGAACAAGATGCTTGTTGAAGAAAAGACATGAGGCAGCACTTGTAATACAGAGAAACTATAGAATGTACAGGGAGTGCCACCGTTACAGAAAAGTTCAGTGGGCCACCCAGGTAATACAGAAGAGGTATAGAGCAAATTACCTAAAGAAAATTGCAGTACAGCGATACTCTTCATTAAAGAAAGCAGCAACTTGTATTCAGAAGGCTTTTCGAGACATGCGGGCAAAAAAACAACATCAAGAAATGTGCTGTGCTGCTATTGTTATTCAGAAAAATTTTAAAGCTTTTAGAGAACGTCAAAGATATCTTGCTCTTAAGGCAGCTACTCTTGTCTTTCAGAGAAGATACAGAGCTCTGATTATGTCAAGACAACATTCTTTGGAATATCTTTCTCTTTGCAGAGCAGCTGTTCTTATGCAGGCTCTGTACAGAGGCGTCAAAGTGCGGAGAAGTATTAAGCGTATGCATTTAGCTGCTAGTACGATACAGTCAGCCTACAAAATGCACAAGATTAGAAGGTCCTATCAAAATATGAGAGTTGCAGCTATTGTTATACAGAAGTACTATCGATCCTACATTGAAGGAAAGAAGCAACGACAGAAATATCTGGCAATGAAGAATTCTGCTCTTATTATTCAAGCAGCACATAGAGGCATGAAGGAACGACGGAAACTGAAAATCATGCATGTTTCAGCAATTGTAATACAGTCTAGTTATCGCATGTACATACAGCATAAGTATTACAAACAGTTATGCTGGGCTGTTATAGTTACACAGCAAAGATTCAGAGCCAAAATGGCAAGAAAAGCTGACATGGAAAACTATTCAAAAATAAAAAAAGCTGTGATTTGCCTACAGTCTTCTTTTCGTGCTAAAAAAGCTAGGCAGTTGTATAAGATCAATGTTGCTGCATGTTGCATACAATCGATCTTACGAATGCTTGTACAGAGGAGGCGTTTTCTTGAAAAGAAAGCAGCAGCAATAACGATCCAGTCTATGTTCCGATGCCAAAGAGCAAGAACTCGCTATAAATTGATTCAGAGTTCAGCAGTTGCTATTCAGAGATGGTACAGAGCATGTCACGTGGCTCATTTACAGAAAGTGCAGTATTCTGCTCAAAGACAAGCAGTAGTAATTATCCAGTCTGCCTTCCGTGGTATGAAAGCAAGAAAAAAAGCAAGACAAATACGAGCTGCAAGAAAGATTCAGTCTTTTCTTCAGATGGCTGTGCAGCGAAGAAAATTTGTTCAACTTAGAACAGCAGCTATTACACTACAAGCGTATTACTTAATGCATAAAAATAAATCACAATATACCAGCTATAAAAAAGCAGCAGTTACCTTACAGCGTTGCTACCGATCCCACTTGACTATGAAATACCACAGGATGGCTTACTTACAAACCCGGCGAAACATTATCATTGTGCAGGCTAGAGTCCGAGGATTCATTGGAAAGAAGAAGTTTCACAAAATTAAAGAAAGCACGATAAAAATTCAGGTACTTTTGAATGTCTAGTAGAGGGTTTGGAGGGTGGGACTTTTTTTTCTTTTTTGGCTTTTTTTTAAGACTACTGCTTTTGCAAACAACAGTTTAAAGCTATATGTTAAAGTAGTATAGTGCATGGCAAGTGTATAAAACTTACTACCACAGTGCACAGAAATGAGTTTCAGTTGAGCTCTATTTTGTCTTTCCTTCCTCCAGTACTTATCTTAAAAAGTAGTATTCCTTTTGTCTTCTGGTTTCTCCCCTAGAATTTTACAACTTCAGATGATTTCTGATACTTGTATTTCTATGGTTCTTGTCCAACTGGCTTTCACCTATATAAATATTGGTAGCTTAATGAATGTTTGCTTTGATTAGAATGTGAATGAAAGGTGTCTTGTGTTGAAACAAGTGGATACTGGTATTGTGTATACAATGAAGTAAACAGTAAAAAGTCGTGACTGCTGCATTCTTTAAGACACATATTTAGTAAGGCATGAGTAAATCAATCAAGTTGATTCTTTTAGCTTTATGAAAACCCTAGATGAATTTGAGTGCCTAGCTAGCATTCTGAGGAGGAGTGTAAGGAGAGAAATTGTATTCTTATTTTACATTTTAATTGGTATCTTGAGAGGCACCCCTTGAAACTGTGTGAAACTGTATCTGATTTCTCAGAGGCACTCTAGGAAATGGGAAGTATTTAGTTAGATGTTTTTTCCTTCCATTGTTGGCACAATCAGTGTGGGTCAGCAATAAGAGTTGTTATTCATCTCTATGTCACTAGCTAAATATCCATCCAGTGTGAATTCAAAGAATCTTAAAAGACTAGTTGCTCTAAAGGACTTTGCAACTCTTTTTTTTGAAGATGAGGGAGGAAGGTATACTTCCTTCTTACTTATGTTAATTAGAAATTGTAGTGGGAGTAACCTTAATTTCCTTTTATTTCTGGGAAAAGCTTTAAGTGATTTCCTGTGGTGACCTTAGTTATTTTACCCTGAGGGGAAGGGGTTTGTCTTCAGGGTATAATTGGAATGAAAGGATTTTTTTTTTCCACCAAATCAGGGAAGAAAAGGAAACAGATAATCTCTCATAATAACTCTTTAGGTTGCTGTTACTATCTTGTTGGAAAGCACACACTTTGCTTAAAAAGAAAAGAAAACAGATGTGCTTTCTTCACCTCTGCTTTTTGGGGAGAAGTGGCACCTTCATAGTTTTTTTTTTTCTGAATGTTTAACTTAGATAATCTAAACAATGTAAATATGATTACTTTACTTAAAAGGCAGGAAAAAATAATTGGAAAATCATATATATATTTACTTACATTACTTGTTTTATAACAAGTTGTTGAGTACAGCTGTACTTAAAAATATGAAAGCATCTTCCCAGTCAATATGGTGAAACATTCCAAGATTGTCTCTTTCTTTGAAGGCTTTTTTCCGTGGATTTATTCAGAGACAGAAATACCTTCAGTGCAAGTTTTCTGCTGTATTAATACAGCAGCACTACAGAGCACATCAGCTGCGAAAAATTGAACAACAAAGATACCATCAAATGAAAAGAGCTGCCATTATAATCCAGGTAACCCCAGAAGGTGGTGTTTGTTGGATTTTCTTTGTTTTGGTTTGATGTTTGCTGTTTTTGTTTTAATCTTGTATTTTTTTTCTTCATGATATAATTAATTTTACAGGCATTAAGGAGAGCGGCGTTTATGGTATTTCCCTAAATGTGTGAAACTTGCTTCAGAAAGCAGTTTCTAGATGTGAGAAAGTTGATATTTATAATTATGCAGAGATAGGAATCCTAAAAGCCATTCATGCCCAAGTGAATTTCTTCCTTTTAATTGTTCCATTAAAAAAAATAGCTTGGATTGTTTTTCTTTTTTTTAATCTAATAGGCATCATATAGAGGATATATGGCCCGGCAGTTGGTTAAGAAAATGAGAGCAGCACAAGTAATTCAAGCCTGGTTTCAGGGCTGCAGAGCACGAAGGGAATATGCATCTGTCATAAAAGCTGTACATGTTATTCAGAGTTACTTCAAGACAAAACAGCAGCGGACCTGGTAATAATGAATTTCTCTACTTTTCAAAGCTTTTTTTATATGATGAGTACTGCTTTGTATTCTAGCAAATGCCTATCAGTCCTCGGGCTCTGACCATGCAACGTGTGTGTAATGAATGAACATAATCCTGTTGATGCCACTGGGGTCATTCTCTTGCTCAAGATTTTTCTTATGTGTAAATATTCTTCTGGACTGGAAGCTACCTCACAAACTTAAATTTTTCATATTGGGGATCTAGGAAGAGTAAACTTTGATCTCATTTTCACTTACCTTTTTTTATAGGAAGGATGTTCTGAATATTAAAATTACAACATAAAACTAATAGGGTGAAGAGCTATTCTGTGTTAATGCATGATTGAATAGTTAAACTGATTTTTGTTTATTTTAAAACCACCTCACAGCAATATAAATGCTCTACTAATTCAGCCTGATAGCTCGCCTTTTTCAGAGATGTGTCTTCTGCCACTAGCAGTAGAAGGTGCTGTTCAGGCATAGAATGTTAACCTGGCCACTTTCTAAGGTCCTCACTCAGCATCCATGCTTGTTATATTATGGATGCTACATCCTTGCATATTCCCTTTATTATGCTTTTATGGATTTGTGGATGTCAGTCTGTCCAATGCCTTTTATACTGCTGTCTCCCTCTCCAACCTGCTTTGACAAAAAGTTCTGGAAGAACGTCCTGTGGGAAAACAGAGTATTTCCTATTTTAAATCAGTATTTCTGCTAATATTACTCACTATCCCCTTGTTCTAGTGTTCCAAGATTTTATTCATAACAGCTCTGCTTTCACAATATCTCAATAATTTTATGAACCTTCACCATTTTCTTAGTTTAAAAATGCATTTGTTCTTAGCTTTTGGAAAAAAATTAAAAGGCATTTTCATGTTAGGTTTTTGAAAATGAAGTCCTGTGCACTTACCATTCAAAGAAGATGGCGAGCAACCCTAACTGCACGAATGATTCGACATCAGTTTCTGGCAACCAAGAATGCTGCAGTTAAGATTCAGTTGACATATAGACAGTACAGGGCTAGAGCACTTCTAAGAAAGGTATGTTTTCATTTGCACTCTGCTATGTCATGGCTGTTATGAAAGTTTCCAATGTATCCAAGTGACTTGTCATCAACTTCAGAAGTATAGAAAAGAAAAAAGGTGGGACCAGAACAAAGATAGTTCAAATCAAAGCTGTTCAATTTTCAAAATATTAGGTTTTCTTATTGCTTGGAGCAATGAGGTTGGTTCTTGTTTTCAAACAGTTTTATCTGGTGAATTACCCCAGTCTATACAGATAATGAAAGAAAATGTAAAAAGTTCTGCTTGTTTTATTGCTTGCAAAGGATTAAGTTAAATTGCCCATATTTTGACCCCGTTTAGACAAGAATAAAGACCTTTCAAATTGTGAAAGTGCATTTTTACATAAACTAGTACTGCATGAGTTTGCTTCTATTTTCTATTCTATTTTTTAGCAATAAAACATAAATGTATATTGACCATGACAGTAATGAACAAAAGTTTGTTTATCAATGCATTCTTTAAAAATCTGTTTTCAGAAGCTACAAGCTGCACACTTGATCCAAAGAGCCTATAGAGGCTTCAAGGCAAGAAAGAAACTTGTTCAACAGGAAGCTGCTGCTGTAATTATCCAAAAACATCTGAGGGCTTGGCAGGAAGGCAGGCTTTAATTTATGAAATACAACAAAATTAGAAGCTCTGGCATTAAACTGCAAGCATTTATACGGAGTTATTTAGTCAGAAAAAAGGCTTGTATACTTTAAATTAAAAAACTATACTTTTGACGTAAATTATCTCTGAACTTATTTTGGCATTAATTCCTGTTGGCAAAAAAGGAAAATCTGATCGCTTGTTGAAGTAAAATTTTTTGTTTGCTACTTTGAGAATTGGGTGGTTCAGAACTTTGCATAGATGATCAGCTACCTCTGAGTATGCAAATTAATTATGTACCTTGTTTTGTTTACTTTCTACAGATTTCAGAACAGAAGCAAAAGAAGAAACTAGTTTATTTTACAACAGCTGCGTATCATCATATCTCTGCAATTAAAATTCAAAGAGCATATAGGAGTCACCTAATCTTAAAACTTGCACAAAACCAGATCTCATCTGTTCTTATAATACAGGTTAGTCAAATTAAGGATGAATGATTTTGTGTAACATTGTCTAATTTTTTCTGTCAGCTGAACTGTAGCGCTAAGACACTGAAGTTCATTCACATGCAAAAATAATGCTAAATTATGGAGACCATGATTTATAACACTGCTTATAACCAGCTAAGCAGAGTAGAGTGGATCTCAGCAGGCTGTGGAGGCTTAAACACTTCAAAGCTGAGGGTGGATGGGAAAGTTTTTGTTTCTTTCAGAACTTCAAGTTTGCTAAAGGAATTTGAGTGCTGTCTTTACTGTTTTACATCCTACTGAAAGTAGGAAAGATCAGACGCGACAACCTATAAGGCTTATGAAATGAAGAGCATTTCCCTACGTGAACAAGCCCCTCGAATACAGTGATGTGCTTGGTTGGATTTTTCTAACCTGCTAGTAGTACCAGAACCTGTCTAAGTTGTAGCATTTTTAATATAACCATGTTTTACTTCTCTAAAAGCGAGATCAAAAAATCAGGTCCATGTTGCAGCACTGCCTAATAGTAAAAATTATCTTCAGGTCTCCAAAGTGACTATTAGCTTAGTCCCAGTAATGGAAGGTGTTAGATGAACAGAGAGGCTGAAACAGGAACTCTGAAATAGCTGTTCTCTAGTCAAGGATGTTATGGCAAACTTTGCCCTACTATACTCTTCCATATATACAGATCTGCTGTCACTCCTCATAAGTTGTATTTTTGCCTTACGGCAAAAATGAATGAGTGGAAGAGGCTTTTTTTGCTTAGATTTGGCATACAGTAAGTACCCTGTCTTGTTCCTTTGTATATGGAGGGGAAGAAACAGAGTTTGGAAATGAGAAAAGCGATGTGGTAGCTCTCCTTAAAAGCCAACCAAGAGAAAGAAAACTGGTAAGACAGAGTAATGTTGGGCACAAGTATAAATCAGGAGGAGAATGAATGGCGAGCAGCCCTGCAGAAAGGGATCTAGGGGTGTGGCTTGACAGCAGTCTCAATAGGAGTCTATTTGCCCAAGAGGGACAAGTTGTACCCTGGGGTGCATCAAATGTAGTATAACCAGCTGGTCAAAAGAGGAGATCATCACACTGTATTCAGCATTGGTGCAGCCTCACCTGAAGTACTGTATGCAGTTCTGGGCCCCACAATTTTAGAAGGATGTTAAAATACTCCAAATGCATCCAGGAGAGAGCAACAAAGTTAGCAGAAGGCCAGCATGTCCTGAGAAGAGTGGCTGAAGACTCTGGGTTTGTCCAGTCTGGAAAAAAAGGCTGAGGGATGACCTGTTGCTCTCTACAGCTTCTTGAGGAGGGGAAGTGAAGAGGGAGGTGCTAATCTCTCTGGTGTCCAGGGAATGGTTCAAAGCTTTGCCAGGGAGGTTTGGACTGGACATTAGGAAGCATTTCTTTACTTAGAGGGTGGTCAGACAGTGGAATGGGCTGCCTAGAGAGTCAATTGATGCACGCAGTCTGTCAGTGCCCTTAATGACAGGCTTTAACTTTTGGACTGGCCTGAAGAAGTTGTCAGGCAGTTGGGCTAAATGATTTTTATAGGTCCCTTCCAACTGAAATGATCTGATATTCCATATGCTTCCCTAACCACTCCTAGTTAAGGTTGCATTTGTAACTTTATATTTCAGCTACTCCAAGGTCAATCAAGGGCATGTCATAGTGGTTATACAAGTGCTGTTGATGTTTATAGTGTCTGTATCTGTCAGAACTTATGTTAAAATAATCCTTCAGTTTTTATCAGTGCCTGTTTAAGATGGGGAAAGGGCAATGTATGCAAGTCTTAAAATTAAAAAAACATTTTATTTATTTATTATTTTAAATAGAGGTGGTTCCGAGCGAAAATGCAGCGAAAGAGATTTTTAAGAGATTATCAAAGAATCATTCAGTTACAGTGTTTGATTCGAGGCTGGCTAAATCATAGAAATGATGCCGCAACCATAATCCAGCGAAATGTACGAAGATTCTTGGCTTGCAGACGTAGGAGAAGATTTGCAGTTGGAATAATTAAACTTCAGGTAAATAGCTCTTTTAAGAAAACTGCACATTTTTGAAAATATTTATTTTTGTTTCCATTTTATCTCCCATTGGTTTTAGGGGAGAGGAAAGATGTTGACTTTGAATTTATCAGTTAAATTGCAAGCTAAGGCAGTCTCATTTTAGATAAAAAAGCTCAGTGCAACCTGGTCATGAAGGTGATATTATGCAGATACTCATTGATTTGACTTGTGAGAGGGTTATGTGGAATATAGATGCGTGCTTGTTTTAGGTTTTTTGTCTTGAAAATCCAGTATTTGGAAGATTAAATACCAAATAGTAATTACTTAAAAATTAATAACTAAGCTTCATCAGATGCATTAAATTGATTTGAAATGGTAATGGAAGTTCTATTCTATTGTCTCTTTTTTACAACTTTTTTTTTCTTTTTGTGAAATTCCTTTTCTGCAGGCATTGTGGAGAGGATATTCTTGGAGAAAGAATAACGACACAGCAAAAATTAAAGCTCTAAGACGTAGCTTAGAAAATGCTAATGAAAAGAGCAGAGAAGAAAACAAATTGTGCAACAGAACTACAATTGCTATTGAATATCTTCTAAAATACAAACATCTCTCTTATATTCTTGCAGCGTTAAAGCATCTTGGTCAGTAATTTTATCATAACTGACAAATTTACAGGATGATAGACACAGGGATTTTTCAGCTGACAAGAGCTGAAATTTGTTATGATATTTAGACTTCTTGTAAGACTGTGTAATGTGAATGTGTTATAGTGGAGATTTTTATTCCTCCAGATTAAAATTAGATTATTGATTTAAGAACGACATTAAAATGGTAATGTAGAGAGAGAAAATCCTACACCATTGCTGTGGTTTTCTGGGAGGCCTAGTAATACTATGCCTTACACAAGTCAATTATATTTACTATCGCTATATGTTACTCATGAATTGTTTTATCTGCTTAATTTTTAGTCTGAATATTAAAATTATTGATTTAGAAATACTTGTTCAAATCAATAATTGTGGTTTCTACTTCTTTGCACTTCTACTTAAAAATAAGACAAAACCCTAGTTTGCAATTTAATTGCTTGAACTTCACAGTTTTCTCTTTTTTTTTTTTTTTTTTTTTTAAATTATCATAGAGGTTGCTACCAGGCTTTCCCCACTTTGTTGTGAAAATATGGCTCAGAGCAGAGCAATTCTCACCATTTTTGTGCTGATCCGAAGTTGCAACCGGAGTGTTCCATGCATGGATGTGATCAAATATTCAATTCAGGTTCTACTTAATGTTTCAAAGGTAACTTTAATATTCTCTTTTGCAAGTTTATAAGCTATAGACGTCTTTTTTGTAGTATTTATTTATCCACAAAATTTTTGAATAAATTTGAAACAACAACATTAATAGCTTTGAATTTTTAAAGTTTCTGAATTTTAACTATGTTATTTTGAAGGTAATCATCTACTTTTCAAAAATTATGATTTAAATTTTTTTTGACAATATAAAATTATTTAATTGCAAGATATCGGAAGTATTGCATGAAACCGTGTAGAAATGTGTAAAATTGTGTTGAAATTCAAAACTGTATTTGTTAGGATAAGATATGGATTTTTTTTTTAAGGTAGAAATGTGTATGTTCCAGAAGACAAGCTACTTTTCCATATTCATGCCACAGAATAGACTGCATTTTCACTTTTTGATTTCTTATGGAACTGATTATTCTCATGAATTTGTAAAGCTGCTTCAGACTATAGTAGTGTAGTTGTTGTCTATGAATCAATTGTTCTAGAATTTTTTACTTTGAAATGTAAAGTATTTGCTAAATGTAGTTGATTTTATCCATTCTACAGACATTTACATTCAAATTCTTTTATTTCAGGGAAAAAAAAATACCATTTAGGCTAAATGTATTTTTAAATTTCTCTAAATTTATTATAATGTATTTTGCTGTTTTAAATGTAAAATCAGATTCTGTGGGCTTCTAAACAAGGGAGGAAACAGAAAGGGTAGCTTTTTGTAACCTGTTACAATAGTGTAACATACAGTAGTAATTTTTATTGCATGGAGGCCAGATCAGATAAAAATTTAATCTAGGGGAAATATGGATTTTTCTTCTTCCTCTAACCTGAAAGGTATTTTAAAGATCTGTCCATGTAATCTGTGTTCTCTTTCTTATATAACAGTATGAAAGAACTACTCAAGCAGTTTATGAAGTAGAAAATTCTATAGATACGTTACTAGACCTACTGCAAATGTACAGAGGGAAGGCTGGGGACAAAATTTCAGAGAAAGGAGGAAGCATTTTCACAAAGACCTGTTGCTTGCTGGCCATCCTTTCAAAGGACTCAGAAAGAGCTTTGGTAAGACTTAAATGTTTTGGGGTTGATAAGTCAATTTAAAATGCTTCTCTTGCATGTTCTGGGGGTGTTTGTAATTTTTATTTGCTCTCCCTCTCTACCATACCTATTATGGCTATAATATTAATTTTGAGTAAGCTCTGATTTAAAAAAAATTAATTCCAAGGTGGTGAAAACACTTGTTTTGTGCTTTGTATGCCCTGATCATGCATAGCTATTCCATAAGATACAGAGGTTATGATCCTGCAATCCTTGGAAAATGACAGTTGCAATCCCTACTTTCTTCAGGGTTTTGATGACTTTCTATCAATTGCTTAGCATTAGATATAGTTTAGTTGCCATTAATTGACTTTTGTTCCATTTCCAAAAGTTTAATGTTGCTTTTCAGATAAAGTTAAGGTCTTTATTGTCAGTAACAACTTGCAATATAGTGTATAAGTTTGTATTTACAAACTTTATTGTAACAGAGTCATAGCCTGTTACTGAAATAAGTTTCTTTTGCTTGTGCCTATTGCTAGAATCCTCAGTAAAATTATTAGAGTAGTCTGCATTCTGTGCTACAATTTCACTGTTTATCCATCAGGTATAAGCACTTAAGTTCAGTCGACTGCATAGGGTTGTTGTGCTCCTGCACTTGGGGCACAACAACCATAAGCAGCTACAGACTAGGAGAAGCCTGGCTGGAAAGCTGCCAGGAGGAGAGGGACCTGGGGGTGTTGATTGACGACTGACTGAACATGAGCCAGCAGTGGCCCAGGTGGCCAAGAAGGCCAATGGCATCTTGGCCTGTATCAGAAATGGCATAACCAGCAGGTCCAGGGAGGTTATTCTCCCTCTGTACTCGGCACTGGTGAGACCGCACCTCGAATCCTGTGTTCAGTTCTGGGCCCCTCACCACAAGAGGGATGTTGAGGCTCTGGAGCGAGTCCAGAGAAGAGCAACAAAGCTGGCGAAGGGGCTGGAGAACAGGCCTTATGAGAGAACGGCTGAGAGAGCTGGGGTTGTTTAGCCTGGAGAAGAGGAGGCTGAGGGGAGACCTTATTACTCTCTACAACTACGTGAAGGGAGGTTGTGGAGAGGAGGGAGCTGGCCTCTTCTTCCAAGTGACAGTGGACAGGACGAGAGGGAATGGCCTCAAGCTCCGCCAGGGGAGATTTAGGCTTGAGATAAGGAAAAAATTCTTCACAGAAAGGGTGGTTAGGCATTGGAACAGGCTGCCCAGGGAGGTGGTTGACTCGCCTTCCCTGGAGGTGTTTAAGGTGAGGGTGGATGAGGTGCTGAGGGGCATAGTTTAGGGATTGGTGGGAGCTTAGGGGCATGATTTAGAGATTGGTGGGAATGGTTGGACTCAACTATCCGGTGGGTCTCTTCCAACCTGGTGATTCTGTGATTCTAAGTTACTCACTGACCTGTGATGATTGCATTATTCTTTCATTGCTATGAAGACTGATAGAAACACTAATTTGTTTCTGCACCAGTCATTGAAGGCATATGGCAATGACATTGCAAAACTTGTGTTAAGGAGAAATTAGTTAAATTTGACTTTTTAGAGCCTGATTTTTTTCTGAGATCTCAGGGCTCTTACCAGTTTTTAAGTATTCTGAAAGCATCAGACCACTCACTTGTAGACGTGCTGGCTTTAACATGATTTGACTGTACTGTTGGGCAGAAGTTCAGCTTAAATTATAAACTTTCTGTTTTCATTACAGAAAACAGATTTCTTGATCTGTTAAGTTGCTTTCAAATTTACTGTATTAATTGTGTACTGGTTTTACCTTTTCTCAGAAAATCCGAAGCATACCAAGAGTAGTTACTTGCGTTCAAAGCCTGTATAAACTCACAGCTCGTAAACACCAAATGGATGTAGAGAGAACACTTGTGAAGCAGAAAACAACCTCTTTCTTAAGTGGTACATCCTTTGTTCCAGTAACTCCTCTAAGAATAAAAACCGTTTCAAGGTAAGAGCTTAAAAATTAGTCTTTCTGGATTTGCTGTGGCAATATTTTAATATATATATTTTAATATAATATAATTTGGAAATAATATTTTAATGAGAAGCCATTCATATTTTCACAGAATTAAACCAGACTGGGTTTTGAGGAAAGATAACATGCAAGAAATTGTGGATCCTCTGCAAGCCATTCTGATGGTGATGGATACACTTGGTATTGCCTGCTACTGAAATGTAAATTATGTATATGAAAATGTATTTGTACAGTATGTATGTAGTAGTGAAATTCTGGAAGAAAGCAAGTAAGTGTCAAGCTACCTTGAAAATATTATTTTCAAGTTGTAATTAATGTTTCTGTAACTTTCTTGTGTTGTAAAGAGCTTTTGAAATCCTGTTTTGTACTACCAAAAGCAATTGTAAAATAAAATAAGGCCTGGAAACTTCAAATGCAGTAATGTATTCTTATTTACACAACTGTGAACTTACAAATAGCATTGTATTCATCACTCTGATTAAATATTGTAGATTTCTATTGAAAACAGTTGTTCAGTGGGATAGTTACTTTGTCTTGTCTGATCTGTAGAGTTGTAGGTGGGAAGGGAGGTGTAGTCTGTGGATATCAAGACTGGCTACTGTTTTGAGGGAGCCGGAGTTTATTTTCTAGTAAGGTTTTGAGATTTGTGTGAATGTAGCAAAATTATTTTTTACAATTCCTATTTTTTTAAGCACTATTAGATGATGATGGAGCAATGGGATATTGTAAGGGTGAGATTAGAAATTCTGACCAAATACTTCAAAGGAGGTGAGCTGCGAGTGCTTTTTCCTATCAAGTGAGCAGTATTTCATCCGTATCAAGCGAGCATCTTGTCCATCTGTATAGATGGTGTAGTAGCTCCCTTTTAAATTCTGTTCTCTTGTGCCCAGAAATTGTGTTTTCTTAGAGGAAGGCCAAGAAAATAAACTAAAATTATACCTTCATACTCTAAAATTTAAAGATTATGCCTTCCAAGGCTGGAATGTGATGCTAAATCAACTGATAGCCATTAATCAGTTAGGCAATAATGCATTAAAAATTAGGTCCTTTTTTGTTTGATTTTAGAAAGACTCAAAAGGGGCTATCTGTATACAACAAAACCCAACAATACATATCATAGAATCACCAAGTTGGAAGAGACCCACCGGATTGTTGAGTCCAACCATTCCTATCAAACACTAAACCATGCCCCTCAGCACCTCGTCCACCTGTCCCTTAAACACCTCCAGGGAAGGTGACTCAATCACCTCTCTGGACAGTCTGTTCCAGTGCTCAATGACCCTTTCTGTGAAAATTTTTTTCCTAATGTCCAGCCTAAATCTCCCCTGGCAGAGCTTGAGGCCATTCCCTCTCGTCCTGTCTCCTGTCACTTGGGAGAAGAGGCCAGCACCCTCCTCTCCACAACCTCCTCTCAGGTAGTTGTAGGGAGCAATGAGGTCTCCCCTCAGCCTCCTCTTTTCCAGGCTAAACAGCCCCAGCTCCCTTAGCCGCTCCTCGTAAGGCCTGTTCTCCAGCTCCTTCACCAGCTTTGTTGCTCTTCTCTGGACTCGCTCCAGAGCCTCAACATCCTTCTTGTGGTGAGGGGCCCAGAACTGAACACAGGACTCGAGGTGCGGTCTCACCAGTGCTGAGTACAGGGGGAGAATAACCTCCCTGGACCTGCTGGTCACGTCGTTTCTGATACAGGCCAAGATGCCATTGGCCTTCTTGGCCACCTGGGCACACTGCTGGCTCATGTTCAGTCACTGTCAACCAACACCCACAGGTCCCTCTCCTCCCGGCAGCTTTCTAGACAGACTTCTCCTAGTCTGTAGCTGCACAGGGTTGTTGTGTCTCAAGTGCAGGGCTCAGCATTTGGCTTTGTTAAACCTCACGCCATTGGACTCTGCCCAGCAGTCCAGCCTGTCCAGATCCCTAATGGTAGTGGCTATGTTCTTAGAGTAAGGGCCTTCAAAATAAATAATACATAGAATGCAACTCACTGGTCATATGGACATAGTCTGGAGGAGGGGGAAATTTTCCAGTTATTTCAGCCAAGGTAAATATCTGATAGCAGAATGCCCTTTAAACTTGAACTAGGAGAGGTTCTGAGGGCGACAGTGTTCATTTAGTTTAGGTTGTTCTGTAAGCTTGTTTTCTATTCATTGTAAAATAAAAACACTGTCTTCTTTGAAGTTGAAATTACACTGATGTAAAGTATGCCAAATGGACGTAGAGTTCTGCAAGTCTAGTGTTAGAGTACTTAGAGAACTAAAATAAAATGAAAATAGTGTTTTCAGTGAAATGACTCGTTTCGAAATACCACATATACTAAGGCATTTGTGAATACCTTTGTAAATCCAGTTAATTATTTACAAAAGTAGTACTTCGGGAGTTTTCACAGGTGGTGAAAACTGTTGATGGAGGCAGTAATGAAGATGAGATTTAAAAGCTGTTTGTTCTTCCTAGTTACGGTGTATTCAGGCAAACTCTTTGCAGAAGGTAAATGCACTGAATTCTATTGTTAATAAGTTTACATTGAATCTAGAATATGTAGTCCAGGTAACATAAATGCGATGTTTTTCATAAACACTGCTTTTAAAATATAATTTTATAGTCAGATGACTGATGATCATGATTCAGCTGTCACTGTAGCTCAGGGCTACATATTCATCTCCAGGCATCAAACCTGTAATACAGAAAGTTTCAGTCTTTTACTCAGAGAATGTTTCTTTTGAAACGTATTTGAGCGATTTTGTAGCAGTTACACGAGTTGAGCTTTGTACTATCAAAATATTTTATATATTGAAGTGTCTTGCTGACTGAAATGTTTTGGCTTGCCACAAAGCGTTAAGTGTGTGAGTTACATTGAATCTGAGGAAGCTAATCTGGAACGGTTCCACATTTCCTATCCATGTTTTTAGTATTGCTTGAAACTCCTTGGTTTATGTAGCTTACAGACCACTTGAACTACATATTCTCAGAGCTGTTAAGTGTATGTGAGGGTACACCTCCATTAACTGAAAAGGTGTCTTTTTTTTTGCATTTAATTTTGTACCTACTAATGTGTGTTTTAACTCCTGCATGCACATTGCAACTACTTCTGCCTTCTCTAGAATTCTGTCCTTACGCAAAGCAGTTGAAATTACACTGATACCCTTTGAAAAGTCAAACAAGGTGTGTAGGTAGCAACAGTTTTTGTCTTCAATGACTTAAAACTCCGCATTACCCTCAAGTTTGGGTGTCTTTATTATTATTGAGATGTGATAGAGTGGCTGTGTGAGGAAGGGAACTGTAACCAAAAATATCATCTTGACATTTTCTATTTAGCAAAATACTAAATATGCAGAAAATACTAGTAAATGCAGTAAATTCTGGTGACGTTATTGAGTGAAGGAGCAATAGTTTGGTTTTTTGGTTCTAATGTTTATACGGTGAATGCCAGCAGTGCCAACCTGTAGGAAAACTCCAGTTATTATGAGATTCACAGCTGGTGAGTCAGTATTTAAAGCTTGATTCTGCAGGTTAGATCACGCTGTAATGCCATGGAGGGAATTTTTGAGACTCAAAGGATAATTTTATAAGAAAAACTGAACATAAGTATTGCTTTTTACTTTTTAAATAACTTACTGTCATAGTCGGCAAAATATCTTTGTGTGGTGGTTTGGTTTTGGATTTTTTTTATTTGCGGTTCTGCTTGTTCTTTCCTTAAATTTCAGTTTTTTTCTTTTCCATTCTTAAATTCCCTTTCTTCAGCAAGTTTAGTGCCTATATTTCCTCCTGGCAGTCTGTTCTGATAATGTTTGCTGAATGAGGAGCTATGCTGCAGCTAACCTTGACACTGTTGCCACTGGATTTTAGAGCAGACATCAATATGTTTATGCAGCAAAGGGTGCTCATTCTTGCATCATCTGGGCAAAATAAAGAGTCAAATGTTTCCTGCATCAATTTTGCAGAGTTTGCATTAGGAAGTTTCATTATACAGCTGGTATTCCTGTGAACCTAAAGAACAAAATCTGATATAATTGTAATAGATTTTAATTTCAGTGAGTCTTACAAGCATGGAAGGTCTTGTAAGTATTCAAAATTTCATTCACCTTACTTGAAAGCCTGAATTAATCCATGTGATATTAAATAAATTAATGCAAAATGAAATTCATATCTAGGCTGAGATTTTTAGTAAGAAATGCATTTGTTTTTGCAGATAATCCTTGTGATTTGCCACATATAGAAAATGGAAAGATTGCCCAGTACTACTATAGTTTCAAAAGTCACTATTTCCCAATGCGTAGGGGGAAAAAACTTTCTTATTCTTGTGTAGTTGGTTATACAACTGAAACTGGGACTCAAGATGGAAGAATAACTTGTACAGCAAAAGGATGGTCTCCAATACCGCAGTGCTACAGTAAGTTAGTTTTATTAATCTCGTCATTGGTTCTAGCAGGAAACTTTTCTAGCTGGATTTCCTTGAGTGTACAGAACAGAAGCTGCATAATGAGGGGTAGAATGTGTAAGTTAGGACAACAAGTTGAAGTCAGTTCTTTGTGCGTACAAACTACATATGTCTATACGTGGAATGTGGTTACACTAATGTGTATTTCAAGGGCTATTACCATCTATGTTTTTACAGAAAAACTAGAAAGTGGCATGGTTTCCTAATTTTGGGAAAAGCAAAAGGTAGTTCCCCCCCTCACATGCATGTCCTCTAGAGCCTCCCTAGCTCTAGATTCCTTGTTTGTTGTGTTCCATGTTATTACTATTGGTTTGATGTATTGTTTGATGACTGGAGTAGAGTAGCCAATAGGTCAAGAAAACAAGATTAGATCAGGATAGGTAAACCCATCCCTTCTTTTGTTTATCAGAGAACAAAAAAAAAAAAAAAATTCCAATAATTCTTTCCAACCAAGCTGTCTTCTTTCATTTAGAAAAATGTACCAAGCCTCTTTTGGAAAATGGCATTTTTTATGGTACAGAAGTATACTTCAAAGTACACGAGGAGCTGCAATACAAGTGTAATCCAGGCTACCACACTCCAAGTGGTAATGCTGAAGATGCAGTGCAATGTCAGCCAGCAGGATGGTCCTCCCAGCCAAGCTGTACTAAAAAATTTGGTAGGATCCTGCATTTTTCTCCTTTGAAAACTGTCTTCTGTGTTTACTGTTCTGCCGTAGGTTGTCAGCTGCACTTCATGGGAAGAAGTTGTCAGATGTCACATGCAGCTAATTCTATAAATTTGTATAAATAAAGTTATACATAAGAGAATCACTATAGATGAAGTTGCATTTTTTCAACTAAATCCATTGCCATTCAATCTTCTCAAAAGATGACTGAAGAACTTGTGTAAACTATGCATTTTTGCCTTGGATACAACCACCTAAGGGTGTAAGGAAAATGTTAGGTTACTAACTTGAAGTGAAAAGAGTAATTGATATTATGCATACACTTTATTTATTTCAGAGTCATGTCAAGTACCCAATTTACATCACGGCAGCTACTTCACATCCCAAAGAGAGCTTCAAGTGAATGAAACACTGCTATACAAATGTGACGAGGGATATTATACTGCAGGAGGAAATACTACAGAAGAAGCAGTGTGTCTAACACATGGGTGGTCCCTTACTCCAAACTGCACTAGTATGTAATGGGCTGGAAAATAATTCTGTCTGAAATGAACAAAACCTTATGAAAAGGCTTGTTTTGTAAGCTGTTTGGAACAGGGGGAAGCCTTCTTCTACTGCGTTTCACTGCTGTGTGTTTTCTTCCTAGAAATAACTTGCTCCTTTTTGAGTGCAATAGAGCATGGAGGTTTCTATCCTGTGAAGAAAATCTATGAAGAGGGAGACGTAGTTCACTTTTACTGTGAGGAAAATTATTCTATCAGTGAACCTGACCTAATTCAATGTTACTATTTTGGATGGCATCCAGACCCTCCAGTGTGTGAAGGTACTCTGTTTTAATAGTTCTACTGTGTTAAGTTCTTAGTGAAAGACTAGCAACATCCTTCATGAAATGCTTTATGAGTACAAAACAAATCCCTGGTGTACCAGTTCACAGCCTGCATGGAAATCGAGCGTTAGCTGAAAGACATGGAGCCAAGGTAATAGGGAGATAATTGGAATTAGTTTTCAGTGGACTCTAAGGATAGAGCAGCAGCAGAGTGACATTTTATCAGTGAGTGTAGTGATAGCCTGGGGGATAGGAGGGGGGCTAGTGGATTTAAACTGAAAGAGAGGATTTGGATTAGATATTAGGAAAATTTTTTAACTGTAAGGGTGGTGAGGCACTGGAACAGGCTGCCAAGAAAAGTAGTGAATGCCTCATCCCTGGAGGTGTTCAAGGCCAGGTTGGATGAGGCTTTGAGCAACCTGACCTAGTGAAATGTGTCCCTGCCCATCGCAGGGGGGTTGGAACTGGATGCTCTTTAAAGGTGCCTTCCAACCCAAACCATTCTGTGATTCTAGAATACCTCTGTTTTATATTTTTTGAATGTAAAAGCACTTGTTTGTTATGTCTCCTGTTGTGTTAAGAAAATGGTAGTAAACAATTACTCTGGATCAACAAAAAGCATCTTTTGAGTTATTGGCTTATATGCTGTATAGTAAAATTGATTGTGTACATGTTTTGATTAGTGAGAAAACAATATGCTTTTTTAAATTTTCAGATGTAAAAAATAAATGTCCTCCACCACCACTTCCTCCTCATGCCCATAGCATTGTAGTTAGAAGAACATATCATAATGGGGACAAAGTTCGTATACAGTGTCAAAGTAATTTTGAAATAAGAGGATCAGAGGAAATCCGGTGTGAAAAAGGAAAATGGACATCACCTCCCATTTGTATTGGTTAGTAGTTCTGTAAGGACTGACAATTGAAGCGAAACTATTCTTCAAACAGTCTTAATTTTCCGGAGAGCATCTGCTTCCCCAGTATCTCCAAAACTGTTTATTTCCTACTGTGTTAAAATGCTTCAGAAATGAAATGCTGTGTAATTTGCCCTCAATCCATTGTTCACAGATTAAAGAGAAAGGATGAGTTAGCTGAATTAAGCTGACATCCATGTTGTGTAGTTCTCACCTGGAATACTGATTTTATTACATCTTACAAAGCATCAATGTCTGTGTCTTTTGGTATCTGAAAATGAGTTGTTTTTGAGAAAACCGCTTCTAAGTTTCTGCTATGATTATAGGTACTATGGGTGACTGGGAATCTGAGGCACGACCACCACTTGAGGCAGATGCAGCAATGGGGACAAGCAAAACGTATCTCAATGAAGATACAAGTAAGTGAACGTTACTTTTCAATACTCTGCAATGCTATTCTAGACATTTTATGTCTACTCTTACTACCCTGATGTAGTTCCTAGCTCTTGAAAATGGTTGCGTGTGCTACAGATGCCATTGTAGCAGTCTGAATGAATGAATGGCCATTATTGCTTGTTTCTAGTGATTATAATTGACACCTGTAAGCCTGCTCTGTATTTGTAGTTTTATTTCATAGATTAATATTAACCTTCAGTCATTTTGTACCTTTTCTGTTAATGTTGTCTGAACATGCAAGTTCGTTAGTATTTTTAATCCTTTGACTAATAGTTTCATGGAGGCTTCTTTTGTTTATTTTGAGCTAAACGTGGGCTAAACATTTCAAGCAACAAAGGCAGTCTTATCACAGAAGAAGAACTAATCTATATGGGTGTAAACCAGCAAGAGTCAAGAGCAGACATAGGTGTGTGTAGAGGGAAATAGAATGCTTGTCAGCGATTTGGTGAGGCAAATGCAGGGTTTCTAAAAATTTGAAAAATAAATTGTATTGGTTACATACAAATGAAATGTAAATTTTTTTGCTCAGTCTCTAATTAGTCTAATGCTTTTGCCAGTGTTGACATTGTTTTAAGGATGTATTTACTGGACTTCAGTAAAGCCTTTGATACAGTTTCTCACAGCATTCTGCTTCGGAAACTGTCGGCCTCTGGCCTGGACGGGTGCACACTCTCCTGGGTGAAAAACTGGTTGAATGACCGGGCCCAGAGGGTGGTGGTAAACGGAGTTAAATCCAGCTGGAGGCCAGTTACAAGTGGGGTTCCCCAGGTCTCAGTCCTGGGTCCAGTCCTGTTTAATGTCTTTATCAACGACCTGGATGAAGGCATTGAGTCCTCCCTTAGCAAGTTTGCAGATGACACCAAGCTGGGTGGAAGTGTCGATCTGCTGGAGGGTTGGGAGGCTCTGCAAAGGGCCCTGAACAGGCTGGACTGCTGGGCAGAGACCAACGGCATGAGGTTTAACACGGCCAAATGCCGGGTCCTGCACTTGGGGCACAACAACCCTAAGCAGAGGTACAAACTAGGAGAAGCCTGGCTGGAAAGCTGCCAGGAGGAGAAGGACCTGGGGGTGTTGGTTGACAACCGACTGAACATGAGCCAGCAGTGTGCCCAGGTGGCCAAGAAGGCCAATGGCATCCTGGCTTGTATCAGGAACGGCGTGACCAGCAGGTCCAGGGAGGTTATTCTCCCCCTGTACTCGGCACTGGTGAGACCACACCTCGAGTCCTGTGTTCAGTTCTGGGCCCCTCACCACAAGAAGGATGCTGAGGCTCTGGAGCGAGTCCAGAGAAGAGCAACAAAGCTGATGAAGGGGCTGGAGAACAAATCTTATGAGGAGCGACTGAGAGAGCTGGGGTTGTTCAGCCTGGAGAAGAGGAGGCTGAGGGGAGACCTTATTACTCTCTACAACTACCTGAAGGGAGGTTGTAGAGAGGAGGGAGCTGGCCTCTTCTCCCAAGTGACAGGGGACAGGATGAGAGGGAATGGCCTCAAGCTCCACCAGGGGAGATTTAGGCTTGGGATTAGGAAAACGTTCTTCACGGAAAGGGTGGTTAGGCATTGGAACGGTCTGCCCAGGGAGGTGGTTGAGTCACCGTCTCTGGAGGTGTTTAAGGTTAGGGTAGATGAGGTGCTTAGGAGCATGATTTAGGGATTGGTGGGAATGGTTGGACTCGACGATCCAGTGGGTCTCTTCCAACCTGGTCATTCTGTGATTCTGTGATTCTGTGATACCTGTTTTCATACCTTACAGTAGAAATGCAGCAAGACTGTACCTCTCCACCTGTAATTAAAAATGGTGTTGTTCTTGGTCCATTATTGACAAGATATGAAAGTGGTTCCTCAGTAGAATATGTTTGTCAGCGTTACCATGTTTTGGATGGACCTAGTAATGTTTACTGCAAACAAGGAGGCTGGACAGAACAACCAACCTGCTTAGGTAAGTCTTGTGAGAAGAAAGCTTTGTCACATGGGCTATAGAAAGGTAAAACTGGAAAGAACCTCTAGATAATCCTTTCAGGACCACCTTTTGTCTTTCATTTGAGTTAATAAATATTCCAGAAACATGAAGATGAACCAAAATCAAATATACCTAGACCCTTCCTGTTAGATGTTCTCTGGCCTGATTTTACAAACACCCAGTTAGATTCCTCTGTTTTCCTGAGTGAGCTATCCTAGAATGTAGCTACTCCTTTTACCTAGGAGGATTCTCTTAATTTCTTTCTCCCATATTCTCCACTCAGTCAATTTCTACCTATCTTTCAATAGATGTTTAGAAGTAACGACTGCAGCCATTGCCAAAGTGAATTTTAGGTGTGATTAACAAGGAATACAATGACTTCAAAACAAAGTATAGAACTCCCATTAGGAACTTACAATCTGCTTCAAAAATGCATATAACCATTTCAGTTTTAATTACATATATCTGAATTAATAAAAAGTACCTTGAAAGGCTTGAAAGGTCCAGATCAGCATTCTTGGATCTGAATACTCACCTTTAACAAATCCAGTGCAATAATGAAAACCTGTTTCCTGTGAGCGTTATTCTCCTAAGCATCCAACCACATCATTCTTCCCATGTTTTCTGGAATATTTCAACCCTCAACTGATCAGACAAGAAAGAGTACACATTGCAGTTAGTTTCTTGGAAATATCCATAACAATTAATTGTTACAGTGCTGTTACCACATTATGTAATAGCTCATTTCTCCTTACCTTTCCCTCAACAAAGCATTAATAGGGGCCTCTATCAGGCAACCATTCTCATGGAACTTGTAAAAAATTATTTTTATAAATGTCCCTCTGCCACGTTTCATGTAAGTCGAATAGTGGTTTCAAAAGTTAGAGATTAACTGACTAATGGAAAGCAATTCTATGTGATGTTACCCTGGTGCTACATTTTAAGAAACCTGTCAGAAAATAAAATAATATTCACTTTCTATGACCTGGAAAAGCCCAAAGAAAAAGACAAAAATCCCAGAAATGGTTTTTGGAAGATATCTACATTTTTTTAAGTGACAAAATAAAGAAAAACCTGCTTGTTAAAACACTTCCTTAGGTTAACAGCTAAACTTACTATGTATTAATTATTGCTATCCTCAAAGGGCTTGCCAAATCTGATAGGTTAATTTTGATGGATATTTTTCTTCATGATAAGTCTTTTCAATTTACATTAAATAAGTCCTTTACTTCTTCAAGGAAAAACCTAGGCTGCCATATACAAATACTTGTAGGAACCAGATTTTGTCAGAAATGTGGGTTTTAATGTGATTTACTGTTCCTAGTTTATGATTTTTTTTTGGTATTCTTTATGTTACTTTAGCATGTTTCTTTGTTTTCATTTTTTTTTAAATGCATCTGTAGCTAACTTCTTGCAAGATTCTAAAACATTTTAGAACTATTCGTTTAGATTTCTTTTTCTTGGTTCCTACAAAAGGGAGATAAGAACCCACCTATGATTGCTTTTTATTGAAATATACTTTTATTTCCTAGAACCATGCACTCTTAATGAAACTGATATGAACAGTAACAACATAGAGTTGAAATGGAGACAGGAAGAATTAATTTTCCTACATGGAGATCTTGTAGAATTTGAATGTAAACAGGGATACAATTTTTTCCAGACCATAGTACAGTCTCCTGGGAGGACACAGTGTAACCATGGCAGACTGAAATACCCGAAATGCATTATGCAAGGTAAACCGATATTTTTTAATTGCCGTTTAAAGTAGATCTGAGATTGATTAATTGGAAACAATTGCTTTGGCAGTGCAGGCCTAGAATCTGTTGTAAATAATAGATGGTTAGAATTCAACAATACAGATACACACAGATGTCCTTGCATAAGACTGATACGTCGTTAAATATATCCAAGCACAGAAAACCAGTACATTTTCCTTTGTTAAGGGGGGCTGTAGAAAGGTGGGAGGAGCTGTTATCCAAGCCCAGGGAACTCAGCTCTGGAGAAAGACGACTGTAAGTAACTAAATGCAAGAAGGGATTTCTTATGGTTGAAATTAAGCACAAGATTGCATTTTGATCCGAGACACAAAGAAACAGTAAGATAATACAATGTCTGATAGAGGCAGTGAGAACTGATAGATATCTGGTGTTGACAGGCATTTAAAGCTGATAATCTGTTATCTTCTCAAGCTGAATGTTTTTCAAAGGTTTTTAACTTTATTCCAGCACCTACGGAAAAATGTCACTCTCCACCTTCTATTGCGAATGGAGCTTTTACTCTGCCACCCCTTACCCACTACGACAATGGTGCTTCAGTTCAGTATAGCTGCTCTGACTATCATTTTTTGCAAGGATCTGAAAGAATCTACTGTTCTGAAGGACAGTGGACTTCACCGCCTGTTTGTATAGGTAGGTGTGAGAAGATAAATAAGCACTTACTTCTCTCTAGAATTCATAGAATCACCGAATAGTTTAGTTTGGAAAGGACCTTAAAGATCCATCTAGTCCAACTGCCCTGCAATAAGCAGGGATATCTTCGACTGGATGAGGTTGCTCAGAGATCTGTCCAACTCGGCCTTGAATGTTTCCAGGGATAGGAGATCAGTTACCTTTCTGGGCAATCTGTGCCAGTGTTTCACCACTCTCATTGTAAAAAAACTCTTCCTTATATCTAAATGGTTTAAAACTATTATCCTTTGCCCCCATAGTTCTTTTAAGCCTAGGAATGGTTGGACTCGATGATCCTGGAGGTCTTTTCCAACATAGTGATTCTGTGATTCTGCAATATCAGAGCCCCCTCTTCTCCAAGCTCAACAGTTCCAACTTGCTCCAAATTCAGATGCTTAGAATTTATAATCTGAGTATTGTCAACTAGAACTTTAAGATCTCAAGTTCATTTTTTTCAGTTAGATGTGAAAGCTTTAATAGAAGGAAGTGTAAGTTTCTCTGTCTCTTTTTTTTATTTCTTAAATATGACATGCTTGCAGTATCAAAAAATACAGTGATATATATAATACGTCGAGAGACTGGTAACCATTAGTTTTAATGAACACTAGTCAAAATTATGCAATTTCAAATATAATTGATTTATTAACACTGATTATGTGCCTCTTCTTTAGAGCCATGTACTTTGTCAAAAAATGAAATGGAGGAAAATAATGTGCTGCTGCAAGCATTCTATAAGAATCAAGTTTACTTTTACCATGGGGATTATGTTGGATTTTACTGTAAACAGAACCATTTTGGAGCAGAATCTGGTGCAACTTTATTTCAAGTACAGTGTAAGAGAGGACAGCTGGTGTATCCAAGATGTGTCAAAGGAAGAAAATAAATTTGGTCTCCAGGAAAACCTATAGGGAAAGGTATGTACATATTCTTTATCTGGTATTAACAGTAGAATTAAGATAGCCTCATATTTTTAAGACTGTTACTGCCAGCTTTGAGAAATGAGTGTTCAGAGGCTGTTGGGTCTCAACCTGATGACTGAGAATGCAGCAGAAGAAAACAATGTTGGCATATGTGTGCCATACTTGGGAGAATGATCGAGGGCTCTGGGGCACAGGTAATATTCAACTCCATCCCAATACTAAGGAATCAGGAGCAGGAAATGAGGAATAAGAAACTGGTTAATGAATGGCTTAGGGACTGGTGTGAGAAGAGGGGCTTTGGGTTCTTTAATCATGGGGAGGCCCATGCACCCCCAGGCTTTCTTACCAGGGATGGGACACGCCTGTCTCCTAGGGGGACAAAAGCCCTCACCAAAAACCTAGTTAAGCTCATAAATCGAGCTTTAAACTAGATGTGAGGGGGGAGGGGATGGAGGCCAGGCAGGATGGGAGTGAGCCTGGAGGTGAGACTTCAGTGGCAAAGGGGTGGTGTGCTGGCAACACCTGCCGGTATATCACCACTAAGCAAGAGGGGGTGAGTGCAGCTGAGGATGGTAGGCAGCAAACTGGCACTGTGGCCTTAGTTAAGTCAAGGACCGCTCAGTTGGGGAGGAGCCCTATTGCGAAGGCTGTAGCTACGCCTGCCCAGCTGAAGTGCATTTACACCAATGCACGCAGCATGGGAAATAAGAAGGAGGAGCTGGAATCTGTGGTAGGGCAAGGAGACTACGATGTCGTTGCCATTGCGGAGACGTGGTGGGATGACTCATACGACTGGAGCGTACCCATGGTGGGGTATAAACTCTTCAGGAAGGACAGGAAGGGCAGAAGAGGAGGCGGGGTAGCCCTCTATGTTAGAGAGGGCATTGATACCCTCGAACTGGACTACCATCAGGATGGGATTGAGTGCCTGTGGGTGAAAATCAGAGGAGCCCATGGGCAGGAAGGGATTGTGATGGGAGTCTGCTATAGACCACCCAGCCAAGAAGAAGCAGCTGATGAGCTCTTCTACAAACAACTGAGTGTAGTCTCAAAATCACTACCTCTAGTCCTTGTGGGAGACTTCAATTTCCCAGATATAGGCTGGGAGTACAATACAGCAGAAAGGAAGCAGTCCCGGAGGTTCCTGGAGTGTCTGGAAGACAACTTCCTCACACAGCTGCTGAGCGAACCGACAAGGGACGGTGCCCTCCTGGACCTGCTGTTGGTGAACAGAGAAGGACTGGTGGGGGATGTGAAGGTTGGAGGATGCTTGGGGCAAAGTGATCATGAGATGATAGAGTTCTCAGTGCGGGGTAAAATGAAGAAGGAGGTTAGCAGAACTGTCGCCCTCAAGTTTCAGTGAGCAGACTTTGGGCTGTTCAGAAGGCTGGTCGGAAAAGTCCCATGGGAGGCGCTCCTTGAAGGCAAAGGTGTCCATGAGGGCTGGGCGCTCTTCAAGAAGGAACTCCTAGCAGCTCAGGAGAAAGCCGTCCCCAAGTTCCGGAAAAGGAGCCAGCGGGGTAAGAAAGCAGCGTGGTTGAGTAGGGAGGTCCTAAGAGACATCAATAGGAAGAGGAAGGTCTACGACCTCTGGAGGAAGGGGCAGGCATCCTGGGTGGACTATAGGGAGGCAGTGAGAATGTGCAGGGGAAAAGTCAGGAGGGCTAAGGCCCAACTAGAAATGCGATTGGCCAAGACTGTGAAAGACAACAAAAAGTCTTTCTACAAATACGTCAACAGCAAAAGGAGGGCTAGGGAGAATCTCCAGTCCCTAGTAGATGCAGAGGGAACAAGAGTAACAGAGGACGAAGACAAGGCTGAAGTGCTCAATGCCTACTTTGCCTCAGTCTTTAACAGTAAGGAAAATTGTTCCCTCTGTGCACAACCCCAGGGGTTGGAAGAGAAGTATGAGCTTCCCAAGGTCCAAGAGGAGGTGGTTAGAGACTTGCTTGCCCAGCTAGATGCCCACAAGTCTATGGGGCCGGATGGAGTCCACCCAAGAGTTTTGAGGGAACTGGCGGATGTGCTGGCCAAACCCCTTTCCATCATCTTCCAGCAGTCCTGGATGACTGGGGAGGTTCCGCTGGACTGGAGGGTGGCTGATGTCGTGCCCATCTAGAAGAAGGGGCGCAGGGAGGATCCGGGGAACTACAGGCCTGTCAGTCTGACCTCGGTACCGGGGAAAGTCATGGAGCGGGTGATCTTGAGTGCTATCAAGAAGCACTTGCAAGAGAACCGGGTGATCAGGCCCAGTCAACACGGGTTCATGAAAGGCAGGTCTTGCCAGAGTAATCTGATCACCTTCTATGACCAAGTGACTAAACTCTTGGACGAGGGAAAGGCTGTGGATGTGGTTTTCCTGGACTTCAGCAAAGCCTTTGATACAGTTTCTCACAGCATTCTGCTTCAAAAACTGTCGGCCTCTGGCCTGGACGGGTGCACACTCTCCTGGGTGAAAAACTGGTTGAATGACCGGGCCCAGAGGGTGATGGTAAATGGAGTTAAATCCAGCTGGAGGCCAGTTACAAGTGGGGTTCCCCAGGGCTCAGTGCTGGGTCCAGTCCTGTTTAATGTCTTTATCAACGACCTGAATGAAGGCATCGAGTGCTCCCTTAGCAAGTTTGCAGATGACACCAAGCTGGGAGGAAGTGTCGATCTGCTGGAGGGTCGGGAGGCTCTGCAAAGGGACCTGAACAGGCTGGACTGCTGGGCTGAGACCAATGGCATGAGGTTTAACAAGGCCAAATGCCGGGTCCTGCACTTGGGGCACAACAACCCTAAGCAGAGGTACAGACTAGGAGAAGCCTGGCTGGAAAGCTGCCAGGAGGAGAAGGACCTGGGGGTGTTGGTTGACAACCGACTGAACATGAGCCAGCAGCGTGCCCAGGTGGCCAAGAAGGCCAGTGGCATCTTCGCTTGTATCAGAAATGGCATAACCAGCAGGTCCAGGGAGGTTATTCTGCCCCTGTACTTGGCACTGGTGAGACCGCACCTCGAGTACTGTGTTCAGTTCTGGGCCCCTCACCACAAGAAGGATGTTTTGGCTCTGGAGCGAGTCCAGAGAAGAGCAACAAAGCTGGTGAAGGGGCTGGAGAACAAATCTTATGAGGAGCGACTGGGAGAGCTGGGGTTGTTCAGCCTGGAGAAGAGGAGGCTGAGGGGAGACCTTATTACTCTCTACAACTACCTGAAGGGAGGTTGTGGAGAGGAGGGTGCTGGCCTCTTCTCCCAAGTGACAGGGGACAGGACGAGAGGGAATGGCCTCAAGCTCCACCAGGGGAGATTTAGGCTTGAGATTAGGAAAAATTTCTTCACGGAGAGGGTGGTTAGGCATTGGAACGGTCTGCCAAGGGAGGTGGTTGAGTCACCGTCCCTGGAGGTGTTTAAGGTTAGGGTAGATGAGGTGCTTAGGAGCATGATTTAGGGATTGGTGGGAATGGTTGGACTCAACTATCCCGTGGGTCTCTTCCAACCTGGTTATTCTGTGATTCTGTGAAAATTTAAGGTGAAGGAGCTTTGTAAACTCATGGTGACAAACAAGGATGCATCATAGTCTGAAGGACTCAAGTAAAGCACCAGAACAAGAAGATGCTGAGCAAGTTCTGTCCTTCATGAGGATACTTGTGGTTTTGATATCCTGAGAGCTTTTGACTCTAGCATATATCTAAATTGAGATTTAATGTCATGTTCTTCCCTGTTATGATGTTGAATGAGAGAAAAAAGAGGTCAAATTTTTCTTGTACATACTGACAGCATCCATGTCTCCTTTCACAGGTAAGAAGTCTCTAAAGGCTAAGGCTTGAGGGACTTGAAAAAGAAGCAAATATTGAAAAAAAAAATGTTTAAGGTATCTATAAAACCAAGTAAAATCCAAAACTATGCAACCTCTGCTGAGTAGTTAATTATTATTCTTTAGAAAAGTCAAACAAGCATGTTTGTTTTGCTAATTCAGAGCATTTAAATTAATAAAATATCTAGTCCAACTACTTTGTATGATTTCCTGTGATACTTAAAATTTGATCCTCCTGGGGCTCCACCTGTGAACATGTGTGACTGAAGATATGAATAAAATTTAGAAGTATGGACAGTGCTTGCCCTGGATCCATTTTAGTATGTTTTAATTAAAAAGTTACTGTAAGGATTTCTTCTGTATTTTATGTTTAAACTCCACCTTTCTGTGCAATATCACAGATGCATGGAGGTGTCCATGCCCATGGCAAGGAGGTTGGAACTAGATGGTCTTTACAATCCCTTCCAACTCAAACCATTCTACAGTTCTGTTTATGCTGTTCCTTATGATTTACCAAGGATTTAATAATACTACATAAATAAATAAAACCAGAAATTAAAGCATTTCAGAAACAGACAAATTCTGCTTATTTAATCAAAACCCAGTCAGGAGTTTGGGAGGAAGAAAA
The DNA here is from genome assembly GCA_033459285.1 of Clamator glandarius. Classification (NCBI taxonomy): domain Eukaryota; kingdom Metazoa; phylum Chordata; class Aves; order Cuculiformes; family Cuculidae; genus Clamator; species Clamator glandarius. Next base: position 690,771 of record JAUNZM010000040.1, read on the forward strand.
GGTTGATAGAAGTATCGTTTTACATACTATTTACAATAGCATTCCAAAACGCTTTCAAAAGGTAAAAAAATTGTTGCTTTGTATAGTTGTATTTAAAAATGAAGACAAACAACAATGGGATTTATAATTTAACATAATGAACTTGTGATGTGTGACATGTAGATCTGAATTAGATACTCACTATAGCTCTTACTTTCTAGGTCATGTTATGAACAACAATTGTAATGTGAATTGATGAGTCTCAGTTAAGAAATAATGTAAGAACCCAGTTAAACAAAATGATCAGTTGTTAAGCTCTTAAGCAGTAAGTTTTGGTGTATTAAGTATTGTTACCTTAACAGCGGCCATCTAGGTTTGCTGTTCATCCAGAAACTATTTGTGCTGAGGCCCAAATACACAGAAATTCATCTCAGTCTCTGGGTTTTTTATATTCTAATTGTTTCTGTGTCTATGAAATATGGAAGAAAAAACTGTTTCAATTGAGCATGAAGGGTGTTTGCATGATGGAATAGATCTTTAAGCAAAATCTTGCAAAGCAACTAATACATGACAGTATCAGTAGCGCAACACAAGGTCAACATTACCTATGTATTGGTATCAAAAACCCCAAATTTGAATATAAGTGTAACCAAAATGGGATGAATGGGGAAAAAATAATTTGAGACAGGTTGTTTATTTGAAAGGAGACTGGAGTGGAGAAAAGAAAGTATAAATATAGCAAAAAGAGGGTCAATAAACAAGAATAAGGGTAATAAGGTATGCATGTGATATAATTCAGTCTCCCCAGTGATGCCAGTCAAGTGGCTTTGTGCTTGATCACCTTGCCTTAGATTAGCCCAGAACTCCGAATCTGTAATCTTGACCCATACCACAGAAATCAAATGTGATTCCATGGTCCATTTAGGGAAGGGAGGAAGGGTGGGCTTATTCTGGCTAGCAGGGAGAAACACCTGGGATAAAGAGGTGTTGGCTGTTCCAGGCCTGATGGCATCAGCATCTTCCCAGTTGCTTCCTAACACAAGCCTGTGCTACTGTATATTTTTTTTAAGCATATTCACAACAACATCTAGATATTTTCTCTGGTAAAGTGAATGTGGATTTCTTTCATTTTCCCATTTTAATTTTTTTGCATTAGTGATTTGAAAACAAACCTGTGCCTTGCAACTTGAAATCTGGGGCTATGTTATTTCTAGCACAGCAGAATTAAGTGAAGAAACATGAGAACAGCTTGGGTTTCAGAATCTGAAAAAGCTCACAAATATCTGTGTGAGTCTTGAAAATGGAAGATTTACAACATGGACGTTACTAGACTGACTGATCCCAGAATTCTACAGAAATTAATGAAGACACAGGAAGTGATCAAATTGCTTTTTGGAAGGTTAAGACACTTTGTTAATGGCTCCTTTCCACTACATTTATTTTCCCAGAATAAGTTCATGCAAATGTGGCCAGGCAGGATGGGAAGACATAGATCAACTACATACACTGCAGTGGTAGCAGAGAAGCTGCTGCAGGCACACAACTCTGCGTGCTGTTGAGCTGGCGTGGGTGAGCTGGTGAACACACATCTGTCAAAATGCTGTGTCTGTGGGATGTGCAGTGCAAATGAGGCTCAGCGACATGCAAGCCCAAAACCATTTCTGACCTCCTACGTGTATTTGGATTTTTATCTCTGTCATTATTTGCTTAGACTTACAAAACCATGGCATTAGAATAACTTTTAAAATAACCATCAACATGCCAAAGACCTCAATTTAACCCTATGACAGCCCTGAATTTTTGCGGTTTTTCTGCATAGTTAGGCACAGAATTGCAGGATAAGAATCTGGTTGCTCAGGACCCTGTCTGGCCGAGTTCTTAATGTCTCCAAGGTGATATTTTCTAACCTTTCTGGACAACCCATCCCAATGTCTACTCTCACGATGAATCTTTTTTTCGTGATATCTAACTGGTCTTTTGCTGCAGATTGGTCTGTTGTCTTTCTAATCATCACTGTGCATCCCCAAGAAAAGTATGGCTCCATCTTATCTGTATTCTACCATTGGGAAGCCAAAACCAAAATAAGGTCTTCTCCCAGCCTATTTTCTTCAGAAACAGTCAGAAGAGAATGGGGATTTTTTTTTTTTTTTTGTGCGAGGCATGATAAATATAGGTTTTTCCTTTCTGTTGATGCCTTTTCTTGTGTAGCAGTTTCCAATAGCATCAGAATGGCAATAGATCTCATCTCTGTCACTTCATGTGATAATGCTGACTTGAGCTTAAGTAGACTATCTGATAACCTGTCTGAAGGAAGTTCAACTTTTTTCAAGATGAGACTTTTATTTATTATCATAGAATAGTTAGGGTTTAGTTCTTTAAAGATCACCTAATACAACACCCCCGCAGTGAGTAGGGGCATCTTTCCCTAGGTCAGATTACTCAGAGCTGCATCCAACCTGGCTTTGGACACCTCTGATGATAAAGCATCCACAGCTTCTCTGGGAAACTGTTATTGAACCACGCTCCACCCTCAACTAACAATACTAAGATTTTCACTAAGTTCTTTTTTACCCAGCTTCTTTTGGAATCTTCTAGTCAGAGCTGAGCAAAGGCAGTCAGGTTGTCCCTTACCTGAGCAATGTTTTCAGGGAGGCCTCAGCCTGTGACATCAATGTAGAAGGCTGGTCTTGCTGAGCATCCCCCTATATTACGGCAAAGCCAAAGGAATTGTATTCAATGAGTATAGTTCTTTTCTACCTCGGTGTGGAGATCACATCTATTAAACAGTGCCTGTATCTTCTTGGGTGAATATAAGGAGACTTGATCTTGAATAAGAAGAATGTTTTTGTTTGTAGGGTTTTTTTTTTTTTAAAAAAAGAAAGAAACCTTCATGTTTTGTAATAAAACTTTTGGAACCATTTCGGAGCTGACTTATTGGAAATGGCTGCCTCATCAGCAATTGCTATTTGGAAAAGGGAACTTGGGGTTTTCCAGTGACTAGGTAGCATATGAGGCTGAAAGTTAATGATCTGTACAGATCTATAAAAGTCAATGACCTAAAAAAAGCAGCAGGAATCAAACAGTGGTTGCAGCAGTAGCGCAGCTTGGTCATGTTTAGGTAAACCCAATTTGAGCAGAGATGCTGAATAACTGGAATCCAGAAAAGTGGTCTATGTTAAGAAAACACATACATATAAACAAAAAGACACCTTGATACTTAGAAGGAGGAGATGCTGCTACTTACTCTGAAATCTTCCCAACAAAAACCTTGGTACACTGATGGTCCACTGTGACATTTCCTTCATGTCTTGTCAGCCTCCTTGAGAAGGACTGGTGCTGCCAACCAGAGGAGCAGGTGAAGGATGACTGTAACACCAGAGGAAGTGGTTAGGTACTAGGACATTTTTTCTGTAATTATTTTTTCACTAAAAATAATAATTACATTATTGAGGCTTTCTAGCATTAATTTGGACTAGGAATATTAGCGTTACTGGAAGGGGACTAACAATGACTTAGTGTTTTAATTAGTTTGTAAAGATTTCAGACAGATCACAGATTATGGGCTCCACACATAAGATGATTGTGCGCACAGCAAAATTTTAAGTTGTAGCATCTAAAAAGCTAAGTGCATTACATGGTGTATTATAAACACACTGTGTTTTGGTTATGGGTTTCATCATGCTTCTATGTCAAGTTCAGTCTGAAAAGTTTTGTGAAAAATGTATTGAAGTCTTTCTGCAACAGTTGCATAATTTTTCTGTAGAGGTTGACTGCTGTGTTGCAAGAAAGCTAGGGGAGGAGATTGCAAAGAAATCCTCTGGAATTATGGGAGCGAATGTAAGTACATGCACTTTAGAGTACAGGAAATAGCAACTCTGTTCCAGAGGACTTCTTTAACTTCTCAAACTTGGAAATGACGTTGCTGAGCCACACCGTGGTGTTTCTGCTGTGGATGGGTTATTCTATATGTAAAGGTAATTTATTAAATGGAAATCTGTTTTTAACTGATGTAGCTGGTGGCAACTAAGAAAAATTAACTGAAAAAACTCATACCATTTACTTTTTACAGAAGTCTTTCAGATATTTGGAATGACCTATAACTTACAACTATGCATTTGAGAATATTTGCTTTGTGTTTTCTTGGAGGAGCTTACTACTTTGCCATGTGCCTAAACTTACTTGCTCTTATACATGAACCTAACGTGTTACTATATGTAGATATAGCCTTCCTTCCATGGCTTGGGCACTTTGTCTAGAGGTTCGTCTCTGAGATCCATTGCCTGGTCCATTTGGATAACGTTTGGAGCTGAGGGGTGGCTCACTTTTTCAATAAGCTGAGAGTGTGCATGGCATCAGCAGGAAATCCAGATACACACTGACTTTGTGACTGAACTATAGAAAATAGGTTTAAAGCAGTGAGCTGAGGCCTCCTCTCTTAACATGCGTCTCGTCATAGGGAAGTTCCTACTTACCAGTAGGGCTTGGAAGTGTATCATAAAAGGTTAATCTTTCCCTGATGCCCTGAGTAGACTGGTGCTTGGTGCAGGAAATGAGTGGAGTCCTTCCTGCTTCTATAGTAAATGTTTTCCTAAGAATTGATTTACCTCAGTTCTTGCCATACAAATTACCATCGTGAAATGTACTTACCTTCCTTCTTTAGAAAACTGTGAAGTCAAACACCTGGGAAATGGTTATTTCTTACATAACTACAAGTATATTTACAAGGAAGGCGAAAGAGTTAAATACAGTTGCAATGTTGACTATCATACTGAACATGAAGATGGGGAAGTCACTTGCACAAAGAATGATTGGTCACCTCCTCCAAGATGTATCCGTCAAAGTGAGTGTGCTTGTAATTTGTTAAGGTTTCTAGTCATAACCAATAATGCAATCATCACATCACCTACATTAGTCCATCCCCACTGCTTAGTAACTCTAGGTCTAGGTGCTCTACAACTGAAAGACAATGCTGTGATTCCCTCAACTGGCTCATGCAGCTTTCATATCCCTGTACGCTGCTGAGGTCATTCAATGTACAAATGTACAGAATGTAAACCTGTAAAATGTCCCCGTGTGGCTAATTCAGGTCTCCTAGAATGGAAGCTCTGGGATGGGAGCCATTATCCCATTGTCTTCAGTAACGAAAACTTATTGAAACATAACTGTGCAGTAATAAAATATGCAGTAATCATTCACTTTATGCAACATATCTGTAATTCCTTGTCTTCTTTCAGCTTCTCACTATGCCAGCTGATCCCTATTTCTCTTGCTTCCTTTCCAATTGGCATCAGACTGATAGTATGGAGGATTAGGAAGATTACCTCTCCTAACTCTGTTTCCAGTGTGTGCTCCTGACTTGCACAAGCCTGACGTTGCTAGAACGTCTCACAGGACTTTAAATACTTTAGGCAACAATTTCATATGGACAAAAGAAATAACTCAACCTAATTTTTCTTAGACTGTTAAAATATTTATTCAGGAAAAAGTTCTACCCTGACAGAGGCACTGACCATGGAATGTTTTGGGCCAAAACCTACTGAGATTTTAACGTAGCAATAAACAAGGAAAATAAAATTTTATGATTCCTGATGTTACACAATCATGGGCATTACTGGTATAAACAACAAAATATTTTATGTGAAATTTAAACTTTTGAAGATGTTGCACAAAAGTATTATTAACTTTGCTCCCAACATTCAAATGCATCCTCCAGTATTCCTCAAAGTCTTTCTTCTCTGTATCATTTACTTGACTCTCCAGTACACAAATATTGCTATTCATTGTAGTGTTAATTTCTTAAAATGACAAAATTCCTTCACGGAGTAGTTTATTATAAAGAATTTAGCATGCTACAGAAGTTTTCTTTCAGAATACAAGACCATAATATACAACCAAGATGACTGGTTTCCATCCATTTAGACAGGCTTAAGCAATGTGTTTCAAGTGTTGTGAAATCAGTTACAGCATTAGTCCTGTCTGCACTAGTGTTTTAGTGTGCGAGGAGGGGCCCATTGGTACAAATTTGCTTTAATCTTGCAGTATGTGCACTCTGATTTCTCTTTGGTAGAAGGTGATACCTACACACTCTGCTGATCTTCAGCATGACCCCACTGACAATATGGACAGAATGTCCTCTATGTGTGCGTCACCGCATGCCCATGAGTTTCATTTTTACTGAGGACCAGATGTGGACATACAATTTTGGAATCTTATAGATTGCAGTGGATCAAACCCCTGTCCATCCCCATTTGTGTTGCATGAGTTGGTAACTGTGAACTTTGACTTCAAACTTTCCGGTTGTCCCCCAGGAAGAGAGTTCACTGCAGATGCAAAAACTCATGTGCTCTTAGAAATGTTCTAAATCCTACTGCTATTTCATTTGTCCTTCTTCTTCTGCATATTATAAAGCTGTAGCTTAGCAGTGTTGTACTTGCCTATCTCTTTCAGAAAAATGCCAGAATATCTATTTTGACAATGGTTATTCCACCTCGGGAAAGAACACATTTAATTTACAAGAGGAGATCACCTATCGTTGTCACGCTGGCTTTGTAACTGTAGAAGGACAAGAAACAGGAGTGATACAGTGTCGAGAGAATGGCTGGACTCCATCTCCAAAGTGCATCAGTGAGTAGCATAAAGGCTTCCGAGCTCCCTGTCATTGTCACTGTCAGAGGCAGGATGTCCTATGTATGCAAATTTTTGTCATTTAGATTGGTAGAGTTTTCTTCCAGGCAGAGGGAGAATCAAGTAGAGGACTGAACTTCCAGCCCCTGCCAGCCTCTTTCTGGGGCTCCAAGAAATAAACAAAGAAAACTTAAAGGAAATGAATAAGGCAGTAAAATATCTTCTGTCTCTTAGGTGAGCTACCTTTTTGCTGCTGTAGCACCAAGGTGGTAGTAATCACTGACCTCTCCAGTGATTCTTACCTAAGACAAAGTACTTTATGCCCAAATTTCCTCTCAATTTTCCCACCTTTGACGTTTTTGAGGGAAGATGCATGAAGAAATGCCTGTGAACCAAGGGATGCTACTAAGAACTGTCATTGAATGTGGCCAAACTAGAGAAAAATGAGATTCATTATTGAGAAAGATGTTGTCACTATGCATAAGAAGCACTGTACCTGTGTCTGCCCTGGTGTTAAAAAGAATATTTGTGGGGAAAAAAAACTAACAAAATAAAATCTTTCTATGCTGTTGTTGCTGTTTTCGTTCCTCTTGTGAACAGGAGTATAGGAGGGTAAAAGAAGAGACTTAATCTTCCATTTTTCTGACCCTCTCGCAAATGCCCTTGGAAAACAGGCATACAAGCTGTTTGTAATTGCACCAATAATTATAATATATAGTAGAAGGAAAGGAATTGAATCTAAGGAAGAAATATTTATGCTAGATACTAGTTCTCTGAGCATATTTCTGATTATTAATGCAGTATATAAGAATATGCTACATTTGATATTCTACATGCATATACTGCCAATGCAGAATTTTTAATGTTTCTAATATGTTAAGTAGCTCAGTAGACCAGCACACGCTGAAGCACCTGCAGAAACGATGGTTCCAAAAGACACTGTTTCTGGATTACAAAATGCACGAACTTTGTTTTATTCTACAGAATCATGTGAAAAACCTCATTGGGAGATTTTGAATTACCACGCAAATAAAAGTGTGTTCATGCCTGAAGATACAATTGAGTATGCGTGCTCGGAGGGATATCAAACTGCAAATAATATGCCAACTGGTACCACAAGATGTGGCACAAATGGTCAATGGAGTCCAGCGCCTGAATGTCTTGGTGAATATTGTTGTGTTTGCCGATCAGTGTAACTCTGTATAAACTTTGTGAAGATTTGTCTTTAAGACATCCTTTGGTTTTATTCTAATAATTAGTATTTCATCTACTTTTCGTAGAGTGTACCCTATATGTAAAAATATTTTTAATTTTAGCAATAGAATGTGAAATGCTGACATTGCCCAATGGAGATTTTTCTCCCAAGGAGGGTAAATACCACAATGGAGATGTTGTAAATTTCACCTGTGCAAACAATTACGTCAGAGTGGGACCTGCCTCTACTCAGTGCTATTACTTTGGATGGTTTCCATCACCGCCAGTGTGTAAAGGTAAATCTATTAACTTCATTGTAGTAGGAAATACATGAAAAAGCCTATGTCCTGAAGACAACTGTGAACACCTTCTGTAAGTCAGTCTTGCTCCCAAGTACAGTTATGCCATTTTCATCACTAAACAGGCAGGAACTGGTTCTTTTTGAAACATTTCATAGGATTTTGTAACTTTCAGTGCTGAGCTTTCTGTTAGCTTTAGTTATGCCAGTTGGAGCTCTGCAATAACTGAAAGTGAGCTGGCAAATGTCTTGTGCAAAATTTTCCCCAAGTTATTGACTGTAATATACAAAAAAAAATATACTGTATTCAAAAAGGTATAAATAGTTTGCAATATGGCAGCCAGGAGAGATTAATTTGAGTAATGTCCTCTCTGATTGTATCTTAAATATCCTGAGTTTTATCACTGCCTAATGTTGATACCATTCAGATATTGTACCCTATGTTCCTTTTTCTGACCACATGATATGGAAAAATAAAAGTTTTGGAGGTGACACAGAGCTGGACCCAAGCAAAAGAAACTCATTGAAGGGTTTTCCCTGTGAAATTCCTCCCATAGCTAAACCCCTCATAATCCAGGAGGAAGCAGTTAGCAACTTTCTATGCCATCTGTACACTTACAAGTCTAAGGGGCTGGATGGGAGACACTTGAGAGCACTGAGGGAGCTGGCAGAGGAGCTTGCCAAGTGGCTTTCTGTCATTTATCAGCAGTTCTGGTTAGCAGGGGAAGTCCCAGATGACTGGAGGCTTGTCAGTGTGGCACCCAACTAAAAGAAGGGCAAGAAGGAGGATCTGGGGAACTAGAGGCCCGTCAGGCTGACCTCAGTACCAGGGAGGCTTGCGGAATGGCTCACCTTGAGTGTGCTTGTCAGGCATGTGCAGGACAACCAGGAGACCAGGCCCAGCCAGAAGGGTTTCATGAAAGGCAGGTTCTTCTTGACAAACCTGATCTTCTTCTATGACCAAGTGACCCGCCTAAGTGGATGAGGGAAAGTCTGTGGATGTTATCTCTCTGGACTTCAGAAAATCCTTTGATAATGTCTCCTACAGCATTCTCCTAGATAAGCTGGCAGCTCATGGTATAGACAGCTGTACTCTTTCCTGGGTAAAAAACTGACTGGGTGGCCAAGCCCACAGAGTTGCGGTGAGCGGAGCTAAATCCAGTTGGTGACCAGTCACAAGAGGTGTTCTCCAGGGCCAGCCTTGTTTTTTTATCAGCGACGAGTAAATTGAGTTCTCCCTCAGTAAGTTTGCAGATGACACCAAACTGGGCAGGACTGTCAATCTCCTTGGGGGTAGGAAGGCTGAACGAGCTGGATCAACGGTCCAAGTTAAACTGTATGAGCATTAACAAGGCCAAGTGCCACGTCTTGCACTTGAGTCACAATAACCCCATGCAGTATTACAGGCTTGGAGAAGAGTGGCTGGAAAGTTGCTCAGTTTAAAAGGGACTTGGGGCCAGCTGAACATGAGCCTACAGTGTGTCCAGGTGGCCAAGAAGGCCAATGGCATCTTGGCTGTGTCAAAAAAGGTACGGACAGCAGGACCAGGGGAGTGATCGTGCCCTGTACTCAGTTCTGGTGAGGCCACACCTCAAATACTGTGTTCCCATTTGGGCCCTGCAGTACCGAGGACGTCCCAGAGGATGGCAACAAAGCTGATGAAGGGTCTGGAGCACAAGTGTTATGAGGAGTGGCCAAGGGAAGAGAGGCTGTTCAGCCTGGAAAAGACTGGGCTGCAGAGTCACCTTATCGCTCTTCACATCTACCTGGAGGGAGGTTGTAGCAAAGTGGATGTTGGTCTCTTCTCCCAAGTAACAAGTAATGGGATGAGAGGAAATGGCCTTAAGCTGTACCAGGGGAGGTTTAGATTGGATATTAGGAAAAAAATCTTTACTGAAAGAGTGGTCAAGCACTGGAACAGGCTGCCGAGGGAAGTGGTGGAATTACCATCTCTGGAGGTGTTCAAAAACTGTGTGGCACCTCAGGACATTATTTAGTAGACATGCTGGTGTTGGGCTGATGGTGGGATGGTCTTAGAGGTCTTTTCCAACTTTAATGATTCTATGATTACTCAGCTTCACATGGTACGATGAACAAACTCATGCAGAAGGGAAGATATGTGGTCCTGTTCTTCTCATTCTTTTAAGACACGGCACAGCTTAATGGCATCTGAATAGAGTGTGTTTTGCTTGTCCTATGCCCTTTCATGAGGCAGTTTGAGAGGATGAAGTGGTCTCATCTTTCTCGTCTCCCTTCCTTCCCCATTCAGTCAGTTTCCTTGTTGTCTTCTATGATCTTGTCCTTCTTGCTTGAACACTTTTGCATTTAAAAGAGGTATATTTCCTATAGATGGATCATTATCTGAGGAACACTTTAAGCTCCCTTTTAACAGGAGTTCCATTCATTCAATCTGAAGTGAATGCTTTCAACATACAGTGCATCTCACTGGCTGGGTGATTTTCATAACATAGGTTGGTTTTTTTGAGGGTTTTTTTTTTTTTTGAGAATACTGGGGTTGTCATACATGTAACACATTTTTTCTCTTAAAACTGGGTTGGTTTTATCAACCTTTTTTTTTCTCATAGCAGGAAAGTGTCAGTGCATGGTAGTAAAACAGTAGAGTGAGACAGTTATGTGTATCTCTGTGATCTTCAAGCCAGCATAAACCCAGATATTCCACAATATAAACCAATGACCTGTTTAACCTGGTCTACTGATTTTTCTTAAACAAGAAATTCAACTTATTTTGTGTTGCATTTAACTTATAACTGTGCTAAGATTACTGATTTCAGAGCATAAATGTGATCTCTTGATTTCAGTGACTGCCAGAGGCTGTGGACCTCCACCTGAGATTACTAACGGAAGTGTCCTTGGTGGCTCTGTGGAACGGTATCGGCATGGGGATAGCAAGCAATATGAATGCAACATTGAATTTAAATTGGTTGGATCAAAGGAAATAGAATGTGTTGATGGACAATGGTCGCCTCCTCCCTCTTGCATTGGTAATTTAGATAAGTCTTACTTGTGAGAAGTTTATTCACTGTACGCCAATACTTCACAGACATTTTCACAACTGAAGTTACATATATGCACGAATAACATTACATTCAATGTCATGTTGTAGATGAAAATAAGCACACACTGCATATAAAGCCAAAAAATTTATTAGTAGTATAATTGAAATCTTAACAGTCCAATCAAAGATTTTTTTCTGAATTCAGATCAAATTATCATCAAAAGAGAAAGAAAACAAATACATAATATATGAAGGTTACTTATAAATATGTAAATAATACTGAATAGCTAGGTAATACAAATTATTTATAATTATAATTGTTATATACACAATTTCTCTTATTTACCCCTTTTTCTGATGTCATGCTCATCCTTCCCCTTCCTCTTTAGATCCTAAAGTCAATGGCTTCAGTCTGACATGTTTTGGAGGGAAGTTGCAGCACGTTAACCTTTTCTCATATCACTCACCGGAAGGAATAAGATGTTAATGCTGATGATTGCCTTTTCCTTCTTACAGGATCTGGGCAGTTTTTAGGTTTTCTAGCATGCTTTTCTGCCTTGCCCTTTATCCACAGGTCTGCAAGTTCTGAATTAGATGTGTTGTATATTTTTAATATGTTAGATACCTCTTCTTCGTGTTACCCCTCAAAGTGATTCTGATCAGCTCCAGGTCTAAGCTGGTCTTTTGAGAGCTATTCGCAACCATGGGTTGGCAGGCTATGCTCTGTTTCTTATTATCCTGTGCCTCTATTCTGCCCTGCTCAACCTTTGTCCCTACTTCTCAAGGACTCTGTTATCAAACTAGCCCTGTATTCACCTATATAATTATATCAGAGTCATAATTACTCACTTTACATAGACCAAAAACTTGCTTCGACCATACATGTAATATTATGATTGTGCCATACAGAGATAATCAAAAGAAAAATAACTTACCTATAGCTTGCTCACTGAAAAAGAAAAAAATTGCTGTTACAGATACAACAAGTAAAACCAAGCCTCCAGGCTGGTGAGGGCATGTTCTGACAAAGTAAGTCTCTATCCTAAAGCCTCACAAGCTCAGTACAAACTCGGTGGCTTCCTCTACAGTAGCAATACTATACGTTACTGTGGCACAGGGCTAGCAACATGGTGACTGTGATTGCATTATCTATGTTCCTGTCTTCCCTAGGACAGAGTGAGACATGTCCAACAGGTTTTTATAATCCTGATACTGAAACAGTGAATAGTCTCCTGCCTAAGCAAAAGCACCCTCTTTCTGTGCATGTCATTAGCTAGTGTACCTCAAACCCGAGAATCTGTGTGTCAGTGACGGAAGTTAAAAATACTTGTGCAAAACTGCTGTTTGTTAAAAGAGTGTCTCAGAATTGCAGTAGAATGGAATGTCCAGGCTGAAAATCTGTAAACAGAGAAAATTATTCAGGGTGTTCTTATGATGCAGGATGATCTAGCACCAGAACCAAAAAATGTTGGGGGTTGATGGGCTGGTTTACACTGTTCCTATATATAGACAGTCTGATGTCTTCTATAAGCAACACTGATGGTTTAAACATGTACAGCAGGGAGCATGTATCTTCTCAGCCCTTGATATAGTGAGAATAGTTTCTGTGCACAGACTTGAGAAAAGAGTGGTCCAAACTCGAGTGCAGAGTTGTTAAAATTGAATTTCTGTGTTTGTCACAGGTCTTCCCTCCCCCACATTAAGAGCAGGCAGTATGCCTTTATTCCCCTTGCATGCCTTTTTCCTCCTTCCAAAAAACCCACTCAAACGCTGCACTGATCTTTGCAAACTACTAGTCTTTGCGGTCACTACCACTGCAACAGTGACAGCCCAAAGCAGGAACTGCTGTTATCACACAGATGTGACAGCACCACAGCCCTCTAAGTGATGTTACAGTTGCTTTCAGTTCTTGTAAGAATACTAATGTAAGTACACGTTACAAATGTTTACATGTATAATAGAATGTAATTTTTACTGATCATAATCAGGGATCCAGGTGAGTTGGATTGATTCCATTTGGGGATCCAGTTGAGCGGGATTAATTGAAGGTTTTCCTACAGTTCAGGGTTTACATACCAATGAAAAACTGTTTGGAAAGATAGTGTTAGCTGAAGCTACAGTGGAGCAGGCTGTGGAATTACCACCGTGATGGCAAAGAAAGGGAAAGGACAGCAGGTGGATTTCATAAGCTGTTGAAACATAACACACTCCAGCTGTGTTGAAGCTTAGTTGTTACAGTCACTGGGAGTAGGCTTGACTCACCAAATGCAAACACAGTTATTTTATTTAAGTTCTTTCAGCTATTCATGTAAGACCAATATTATTGGGAAATATTTCTGCTCTTTTCAACAGAAGACAAAATGCCATGTGCATCACCTTCCTCTATTCCAAATGTTGTTCTTCAGCAGGAAGACCAGACTGAGTTTTTGCACGGTGATGAAGTAGTTTGTGGATGTAAACAAGGCTCTGGCAATTCTAGGAGAATGAAAATAAAATGTCTTAATGGGGAATGGAAGCCTTTACCTCTTTGTGCTGGTAATGTATTTCCATAATATTTCCTATGCGAGTGCAACATAGTTCTATTCAGAATGTAGCCAGAGATACTATAGTTTCATGCATCACAACTAAGCGGTTTTTTTGTTATTGTTATTATTAATGCCTGTTTTAAATGTGAACACATTCTCCCTCTTCGAAGGACTCTGCACCTACAACTTTGTAAGCACTCTGAGTAGGTTTGGTGAAGGAAACCGACCTTGCACAGTGGGTAAAATCAGCTGTGGTCATATATTGTTAGTGTATGGTTGCTTTTACCCATTTTCCAACATTTCTCCCTGGTAATGGAAGCTTTGGGACATACCTGCAATAAAGTAGCAGTGAATTGCATTAATTACTTGTACTTTTATGTCTCTGTACACTGTTTTGCTCTCTGTAAACTTCTATTGGGAATTAAAAATTATAATAGCCACCCTCACCATTTTTATGTGGATTTGTCCTTTTCCTTCTGATCAGTACTTTTCTCTTCTGTCTCATCTTCCCATTTAGTTTTGCAGTGCAGAAATGGAAATAAAGTAACATCTTTTAAAAATATATAAACCAAAGCCTTTTCCTAAGAAAGAGATAGCAAATTACATTGAAGTCAGTAATTTAAGAAAAAAAAGCCATACTCGATAAGAAGGAATCTTGTATAGGACAAGTTACTCCAGCACTTCACTTACCTTTAACAGAATACGTTTTACGATGTATCCAGTTCTTGGTTCCCCCTTTCTTCAGAAGTGATTTTATATTCATCTGTGATTTGAATACACTGTATGTTTATGTACAATTATTCTGAGGATTGGATCTGGCACAAAACATAGTCTGCTTAACTTCCACAAGCAGTTTGTGTTCTGGCTCTCAGAATCACCAGTTAAGGAAAGAACCTGGTTATGACTTAGATACGGTTCCACAGGAGATTGACTCCTCATACGTGTTCAGTGTGAAGCAGAACTTCTTTATGCTCCTGGTTTTACAAGCAAAAGATTTCTCTTCTCACTCATTTTGCTACATTTTCATAGCTTTAGGGCAGAAAAGAGTGCTTAGTTTTTATATTGTTAACTATGCTCAGCAAAAAGGATCCTGTCAACACAAAAGTAATTGCTGTGTGAGTGGGAACAGTTTCCGCATTAGACAGCAGGAACAAAAATTTATTCTGTTTCTGTAACCCAGGAACCTTTGGAGTTACCTCAAACTATAGTAAAAAAATTACTGTCACATGGTCCTGCATTAGGGAACGGTGACCTCTTTATCGGTGAATGTGTGTGTGTGTGTATGTATGTATTATCTGGACTAAATCCATATTTTAGCTCTTCCCGTTGATTTTTTTCAGATCCATCTCCTCAGTGCATAGTACCAACACACATTAGGCTTGTGCGCAAAACTCGTATTCACAAGAGAAAAAAGGAGGCTGGGTTCCACGAGGTTATATATTATAAATGTACATCAGCTGATAAAAGTGTTAAAGAGGCAGCTTGTGTGTCTGGAAAATGGTCACCAGAGATTCAATGCGCAGGTATGTTTTTAGATACAATTGAATACAATTTCTTCTTTTGATGTGGGAACGATAAATGCTCATTATTAAAGCTTCTTAGTGTGACCATGTCACTAGTCAGAAATACAAATGCTTACATGGTTGTATTTATGTTTACTTGATTATATGCTAAAGGATAATCTGGAATAGTTACGGGAATAATAATATGAACTCTTAATTCAGTTTAGAAGCACACTATTTTAATGAGAAAGGCTTAATAATCTCTACATTGACAAATGGAAGAGTTTTCACTGTCACTTCTGAGTGGGTAAAAGATGCAGTGATAAATTTAAGCTCGGTTCTTCTAAAGGTCTTTACCCTGGTGCAAATGAGAGAAGCACATAGCTCAAGCTGCAGCCAAAGTTCCTTTATTTCCTGACACCATTCAAAGCTTTTCTATTCCTGATTTTCCTTTTGTACCTCTCACATTTTCTTTGCAATTGCTTCCTAGTGAAACAAGACAAAGCTGAAGTTGAGCAACAGAAAATCACGGACCAAAGTTTCCCCATGTCTAATACACATCAAATGTTGGATGTCTGCAGGTCTGCCTTTATGTATAGAAGAGCAGGATAGTGCCTGTAGAAGGCATGATTGTAAAACAGTGATCGCCTCATTGCCTGCTTTGGTTGTGCCAGATTTTTTATGGGAAATGATACGTACAAGTGGGAGAAGAACATGGAGTGGCAATCACTTGAGGAGCAATCCCTTTCAAAACAAACTGTCCCTACCTTCCCAGTTTTACGGAATCGCTAGAAACAACAAACCAAGCCTGTGAGGTCTCCTCCTTCCTAGATCTACCTCTTTTAGATTCTGTTGGCAGGAGTAGCTCTTCGTTCCTTGAGTAGCAAAACTGAAGTTTATTTCTTTGTTTCCTTTGGTGGTTCTTATTTGGCTTTGTTATTAGCTAAGGCTGAAGAAAACAAAAAACAACAAACCAAAAGAAAACAAGAACCCCAGAAGTTGGTCCAGTTTTCCTTAGCATAGGGCATAGAGAGAGGAACAGGGAGAGCACACAGGAGTGTAGAGCTGTGTGTAAGTGAAAGGAGGGACTACAAGAAGCTCCAGCTTAGATTGTTGTCTCAGCTGTGATGGTCTTTTCTATGAGTTTGAAAGCACATGAGCATCTGAGGGCAGCTCTACTGTTTCTGAACCATAATGAAATTGTCATGATGTTATAAGCTTGAGATGCTATGATCTAACACCAGTGTTTTCTTGGTTGTTCATGTTGTAATAAGCGATGATCTGTTACACTTTATCTTATGTTCTGTGATCTGTTACACTTTATCTTATGTTCTGTGATAACATGAGTATGTGTCCTTAGCTGAGGAGACTACATGCCCACCTGCGCCTCAGGTTCCCGGTGCTCAACAGATAACTGTTGGAAGAAATTACAAGAATGGGAGTAAAATAGCAATTTCATGTCTGGAGAGTTTCCAGCTCATCGGTTTGAAAGAAATAACTTGTATAGAAGGGAAATGGCAATCACCACCTTACTGTTTGGGTCAGTAGCGGATTTTTTTTTCTATTTATTTTATTATGAATTTCTGTGTTACACATTTGCAGTCATCGTTAGCAGCAGGATGATGTTATTCATGTTACGATTATCACGAACATGTAACTGCAGAAAAGCAATGGCACGTAAGTTGCTGAAGGAAGTACAGATAACCAACTGCTGGACAGTAAGTGAGTCTTTTTATTCACACGAATCTATTTAACGTGGCATATAAAACTTCTAGGTAGTCCCTCAGGAGCTGTGTGCTTGCTTATAACAATACGGAATGGAGTCTTAATTTTAACTAGGCAGTCATCACAGGATCCAGCTGAACAAAATACTATTGTCTATTATTCAGCTGTATTAGTAGCAGTCTTTGAGGTTTTTTAATTGTTATTCCTTCTTAATTGCTTTCCTTTTCTTTCTGTGCCTTTTTCCTGTAATGGGAGTATAGATGATGTGGCATAACTCAAGACATGTAGTCCAAGAACTGCCAAGAAAGCAATTGTTAAAATATTACTAGCGCATGACATCTTACAAGCTCATTAAAAGCCTGGAGAAAGTGTTTTGAGAAATTAATAGGAGATCACAGAATCATAGAATCACTAGGTTGAAAGGACCCACTGGATCATTCAGTCCAAACATTCCTATCAACCACTAAACCGTGTCCCTAAGTACCTCATTCACCTGCCTTTTAAATACCTCAAGGGACAGTGACTCAACCACCTCCCTTGGCAGCCTGTTCCAGTGCCCATTGACCCTTTCTCTGAAAAAATTGTTTCTGATGTCCAGACTGGACCTCCACTGGTGGAGCTTGAGGCCATTCCCTCTCGTCCTGTCCCCTGTCACTTGCGAGAAGAGGCCAGATCCTTCCTCTCTACAATCTCCTATCAGGTAGTTGTAGAGAGCAATAAAGTCTCCCCTCAGACTCCTCTTTTCCAGGCTAAACACTCCCAGCTCTCTCAGCCGTTCCTCATCAGGCCTGTTCTCCAGCCCCTTCCCCAGCTTTGTTGCTCTTCTCTGGACTCGCTCCAGAGCCACAACATCCCTCTTGTGGTGAGGGGCCCAGAACTGAACACAGGACTCGAGGTGCGGTCTCACCAGTGCCGAGTACAGAGGGAGAATAACCTCCCTGGACCTGCTGGTCACGCCATTTTTGATACAAGCCAAGTTGCCATTGGCCTTCTTGGCCACCTGGGCACACTGCTGGCTCATGTTCAGTCACTGTCAACCAACACCCCCAGGTCCTTCTCCTCCTGGCAGATTTTCAGCCAGGTTTCTCCCAGTCTGTAGCTGCACAGGGTTGTTGTGCCCCAAGTACAGGACCCGGCATTTGGCTTTGTTAAACCTCATGCCGTTGGTCTCAGCCCAGCAGTCCAGCCTGTTCAAATCCCTTTGCAGAGCCTCTCTACTCTCCAGCAGATCGACACTTGCACCCAGCTTAGTGTCATCCGCAAACTTGCTAAGGGTGCACTCGATGCCTTCATCCAGGTCGTTGATAAAGACATTGAACAGGGCTGGACCCAGGACTGAGCCCTGGGGAACCCCACTTGTCACTGGCCTCCAGCTGGATTTAACTCCATTTCCCACCACTCTCTGGGCCCGGTCATTCAACCAGTTTTCCACCCAGGAGAGTGTGCGCCTGTCCAGTCCACCGGCTGACAGTTTCCTAAGCAGAACGCTGTTAGAAACCGAGTCAAAGGTTTTACTGAAGTCCAAGAAGATACATCCACAGCCTTTCCCTCATCCAGTAGGCAGGTCACCTTGTCATAGAAGGTGATCAGGTTAGTTTGGCAGGACACGAGATAGCTGAGCACAGGACAAATGACGTGTCAACTGGTGGCAGATTTGCACAACATGCCAACCGCATCTTTAGGCTAATTCCAGATGATTTCTCTTCTTTTGCATTGAATGTAAGTCTTCATTTGTCCTGATAAGCAGCAGACATTGAGAAGAATAAAAAAAAAAAGAAATTCTTGAGCAGTTCATAACACAATTTTTATTGAAATAAAATTCTCCTTCCCAATTACTGAACAGAAACTTTGATGGGAACTAGATCGTTCATATTATGGAATTAAGTGCAAACATACTCTTTAAAAATGATCTGTCAGCTAATAAAACCTAACTTACTATGAAGTCAAAATGAATATAAAACATAATTTAAATCCACTCACTCTACAGTAGTATAAGAGAAGGAAGTATTTTGACAGTGCTGACTTTGGAGGGCTGCACAGAGACTTCATCCACTGTACGTATCCGGAAATACCCCACGTAGGAAGGAACCAAGAGAGGAGTTTTGCTTTACTTGTGTTAGCTATTTCTTCATCTTCCTTTCAAGCCATTTAATTTATGATTGGGTGATTACATGTTTCTGTTCCATTTGGGACAGCATATGTTACTGGAATATTAATTGTCTTGCCTTATTGTTTATCTGTTTTTTCTGTATTTTGTAGAAAGACCATGTTTGCCACCTGAACCTCTAAAATGTGCTGATGTTCCCAGACTGGAAAATCAAAACTTAAAAATTGAAAAAGAAGGGAAAACAATTTATCTGGCTGGTGCTAGACTCAAGTATGTTCCTCATCCTGGATACAAGTTAGATGGACCATCGGAAGTAACCTGTTCTATGGGAAACTGGACTTCAGCTCCTACATGTCTGGGTAATATAAAAAACATACTTTTTGAAGTTCATTTAGCAATGAAATGGAAAGCATTTCAAACTGGAATTTGATTAATAAGAGCCTCTAGCTCTGTATCGTGCTCTGGAATCAATCATCCCTAACGGATGACTTCAGAGCTATAGTGACAGGATACAAGGACAGCTTTTTAAATGAAGTTTAGTTTTTATATATTCCTTTGTATTCTTGAAGTCTTTGTACTGTATGCCAGTACAAAGCTATGCCAGTTGAGTTCTGGGCACGCCCTCACAATCCAAGGATCTGATTTCAACAGAATTCACTAGCAAGTAGGAGTTGTCACAGTGATGGAAACTACTTCTGTGTATTAAGGAACAGAAGCCTTTTTTAAACTCCACTGTCAGTGGATGACTATGCAGACACCAGAAAAAGCTCTCTAAAGCATCTGTTTGGTGGAAAGGAAGTGTATGCTCATTCTATGTGTATTGCATTAGCACAAGCATCAGCTTTCTCTGTCTTTTCAGAAATGCCATGTGGAAGTTTTCCAAAAGTTGCCAATGCTCAGTCTGAAGGTAGACAGAGGACAATTTATGAGCCTGGTGAAACAATTCGCTACCAGTGTGATGCAGGGTTCCTGACTGTTGGCCTCCCCGAAATCATTTGCAAAGAAGGAAATTGGACAGCACCACCCTACTGTGAAGGTATAGGTTCTGCTTCTAAGGAGTCTATGATCTTTCTTAGTCATTCATGCTGTGAATTAAAATAATGTCAACTCAGGCACACAGGTAAGTAGGACCAATAGAGCCAACCAGGGACTTGCTTGATTGTGCCTCTATACTACCTATTTTTCTCGCTCTTGAAAGGCAAAAATACCTGAGGGTTATGAAGGAATGGAGTTTGGCTGCAATGGAGAAGATAACTGGTAGCGTAATATCTCTTATTTGTACATCGCTAAGAATGTCAGTTCCTGAAAGTTACCTTCAAATAGTAAAGAAATCAGTTCACTGCCCAGCCCTTTGTCACACATTGCTGTACAGCAACAACCCGTACCTTTCGCTGATCTCTACAACTCCCTTTCTTTTCTCAGTCACGCTAGGCAAAATTAATAGTGTCTGGCGATACACTGCAGAACACAGATTGTCGTATCTTTCTTTTCTACTTGTGGAAAATGGTTTACATAGTGCAGATCGGTTTTGCTCATCGGTAACAGTGGTGCTCTGGAATATTCTGTTACTGCACTAATGTTCTTAACTGCTTCTATCTTTTCAGATGCTACCTGTGGAGCTGCACCTGAAATTCCTTATGCTCATATTATAAGCGCTCAGCAGGAGAGGTATCTGCCCGGTGCTCAAGTGCAGTATGAATGTGAAAAGAATTTTGAAATGATGGGTGGAAATTATGTCACTTGTACAATCAGAGAATGGTCAGAAGCACCAATGTGCAGAGGTAGGGATCTGTGCTTTCATCTTGCCTGTTAGCACAGAGGGGACTGTTTGTTTACCTGAATATTCTAACGACTTCACAGAATTACAGAATCACCAGGTTGGAAGAGACCCACTGGATCGTCGAGTCCAACCATTCCCACCAATCCCTAAATCATGCTCCTAAGCACCTCATCTACCCTAACCTTAAACACCTCCAGGGACAGTGACTCAACCACCTCCCTTGGCAGACCGTTCCAATGCCTAACCACCCTTTCCGTGAAGAACGTTTTCCTAATCCCAAGCCTAAATCTCCCCTGGCGGAGCTTGAGGCCATTCCCTCTCGTCCTGTCCCCTGTCACTTGGGAGAAGAGGCCAGCTCCCTCCTCTCCACAACCTCCCTTCAGGTAGTTGTAGAGAGTAATAAGGTCTCCCCTCAGCCTCCTCTTCTCCAGGCTGAACAACCCCAGCTCTCTCAGCCGCTCCTCATAAGATTTGTTCTCCAGCTCCTTCACCAGCTTTCTTGCCCTTCTCTGGACTCGCTCCAGAGCCACAACATCCCTCTTGTGGTGAGGGGCCCAGAACTGAACACAGGTGTGGTCTCACCAGTGCCGAGTGCAGGGGGAGAATAACCTCCCTGGACCTGCTGGTTACGCCGTTCCTGATACAAGCCAAGTTGCCATTGGCCTTCTTGGCCACCTGGGCACACTGCTGGCTCATGTTCAGTCGCTGTCAACCAACATCCCCAGGTCCTTCTCCTCCTGGCAAATTTTCAGCCAGGTTTCTCCCAGTCTGTAGCTGCACAGGGTTGTGCCCCAAGTACAGGACCCGGCATTTGGCCTTGTTAAACCTCATGCTGTTGGTCTCAGCCCAGCAGTCCAGCCTGTTCAGGTCCCTTTACAGAGCCTCCCGACCCTCCAGCAGATCGACACTTGCACCCAGCTTGGTGTCATCTGCAAACTTGCTAAAGGAGCACTCGATGCCTTCATTCAGGTCGTTGATAAAGACATTAAACAGGACTGGACCCAGGACTGAGCCCTGGGGAACCTCACTTGTAACTGGCCTCCAGCTGGATTTAACTCCATTTCCCACCACCCTCTGGGCCCAGTCATTCAACCAGTTTTTCACCCAGGAGAGTGTGCACCCGTCCAGGCCAGAGGCCGACAGTTTCCGAAGCAGAATGCTGTGAGAAACTGTATCAAAGGCTTTACTTAAGTCCAGGAAGACCACATCCACAGCCTTTCCCTCGTCCAAGAGTTTAGTCACTTGGTCATAGAAGGTGATCAGATTACTCTGGCAAGACCTGCCTTTCATGAACCCGTGTTGACTGGGCCTGATCACCTGGTTCTCTTGCAAGTGCTTCTTGATAGCACTCAAGATCACCCGCTCCATGACTTTCCCCGGTACCGAGGTCAGGCTGACAGGCCTGTAGTTCCCCGGATCCTCCCTGCGCGCCTTCTTATAGATGGGCATGACATCAGCCAGCCTCCAGTCCAGCAGAACCTCCCCAGTCATCCAGGACTGCTGGAAGATGATGGGAAGGGGTTTGGCCAGCACATCCGCCAGTTCCCTCAAAACTCTTGGGTGGACTCCATCCGGCCCCATAGACTTGTGGGCATCTAGCTGGGCAAGCAAGTTTCTAACCACCTCCTCTTGGACCTTGGGAATCTCATACTTCTCATCCAACCCTTGGAGTTGTGCACAGAGGGAACAATTTTCCTTACTGTTAAAGACTGAGGCAAAGTAGGCATTGAGCACTTCAGCCTTGTCTTCCTCCCCTGTTACTGTTGTTCCCTCTGCATCTACTAGGGACTGGAGATTCTCCCTAGCCCTCCTTTTGCTGTTGATGTATTTGTAGAAAGACTTTTTGTTGTCTTTCACAGTCTTGGCCAATTGCATTTCTAGTTGGGCCTTAGCCCTCCTGACTTTTCCCCTGCACATTCTCACTGCCTCCCTATAGTCCACCTGGGATGCCTGCCCCTTCCTCCAGAGGTCGTAGACCCTCCTCTTCCTATTGATGTCTCTTAGGACCTCCCTACTCAACCACGCTGGTTTCTTACCCCGCTGGCTCCTTTTCCGGAACTTGGGGACGGCTTTCTCCTGAGCTGCTAGGAGTTCCTTCTTCTCTAGGGCTGCACACTGACAGAATCCATGCAGATCCCCACGGAGACTCAGCTGTAAGCCATGTAGGATCTGCTAGGGCTATGGAAGTGGCAAGTGGCTGCAGGATGAACAAGTGCTGCTTGGCTCCCACACATCTCCATGGGGCTGACTGTGCTTACTCCCTGGGGAATGACCCTGACACACAGGCCGGCTGCTTTGGCTTCTTGCGCCCTAAGGTGTATTACCTACACTGGCTTTTTTCTAGAAACTCTCCTTGACGATGACATCTCCTGAGAGTCCCAAAAAGAATGTGTTGCTGCCACTGTCACACCTCATTGCTTTCTCCACAGAGAATTCTTGGAGCTGTGATGTGCCAGAGGCAGAAAATGTGGACAGAAATTATGACAAGGTTAATTACCTCGGACTGTCGGTTGTATAGAGAAAACACCTCAACGATTCTGTGACTGCAGATTTATCTCTTTTCAGATGTGACGTGTGAACCTCCTCCAGAAATTGCTGGTGGCAAAGTTCAAGGTGCTAAAAAGTCACGATATTTGCCTGGGGAGAATGCTCGCTATCAGTGCTGGAGAGGTTTTGAGATGACTGGAGCTGCCACTGTTGTGTGTCAGAATGGGACCTGGACAGAGCGGCCAAAGTGCAAAGGTAATTTCCCTGTCTTCATACAGCTGCCTATCAGTGCCACTATCATGAGGCTGACTCAGTAGCATTTAATTCTCCAGATATTAGCCTATTTGCTGTGTACAAATACAGATATCTGGCACACTTGGGGGAAAAAAAACATTTTCCCAAGTGACCAGCTGAGTGACCCAGGTGGCTTAGGAGAGCAGAGCCCACACTTTCCCTGCTATTGACATCTAAGTACTGCAGCTGGTGCATTGATATTTTGAATATTGTGGAGTTAAATCAACTGTTAAATCAGCTAAGAGCAGAATTTGAGATGTGAGCCAATACCTGGGTGCTCTACTGGTGTCTCCTAGGATTTCTTGTGTGCACTGAATAACCTCATTTTCATTAGACATACAGAAAGTTTCATTCTGTGAAGCAGTGCAGAAGCATTTGACTCCACCACCACCCAGCTGGGAGCTGAAAGGGGTGCAGAAACAGCAGGTGAATGCAGACCAGGCTGAATATTGTGCCTCCTGAAGATGATGCCAAGTGCAAAGCCTGTCACTGCTGGTACCTAGGGATCTGGGCCTTCTCTGAAGGTTTCCCAAGGGAAGGCGTGACTTGGCAGCAGCGTGGTGCTTGGATAGCTAGAAGAATCTGCGAGGCGGCAGTGCTTGAGGATTGGCCACACTCCTCGGTGAACTCCTCAGTGGCCATAAGTGGCCCACAGAGCTCGTGGGGGAGCCCACTAGGGCCTGCAGTGGTTCGGTTCAGTGACAGCTGTTAACATTTGCAACTGGATCCTCTCTTCTCAAGGCTCAGGCAGTGCAGGGAGGAGGTGGGCATCAGGCTCTTCTGCAGAGCTGTGCCAAACGCTGCACTGTTACGCAGGATGAGAGGAAGTCCTGCAGACAGCTGCAAGCGCTCCAGCCGTGGACAACACAAGTGAGTGGCAGTTGTGAGTGCCAGCACAGGAGAAATGAGGAACTCTTACTCTTTTGCACCTGCCAGGTAGTTGGCTTTCTCTCTGTTTTCGTGCAGGTCTCTTGGATTAGTGCCAACCTACTGTCCAGTGGTATCAGTGGCCGGGCCTCTGCTGCAACTCAGCTCTTGTGGCTTTCCCTCTGACTGGAATTTTCTTCCAGGGAAAGGTGGGAAATGCGGCCCACCTCCAGTTATTGAAAATGGAGACCTCCTTTCCTTCCCCATGCAAGAATATGCCCCAGGTGCAATTCTGAGATACAAATGCCCAAGTCTCTATACCCTGGAAGGATCCGAGTCTATCACCTGTACCAACGGGCAGTGGACAAACCCCCCAGTTTGCCTCGGTAGGTTCACGCATGTGCCGGGTGGCCAAAGGCAGCGTGACTGCTTTTTCTCATATCCCGGTGAGTCCGTTTTTGTGCAGGGCTCCTTGCGTGTTCCCAAGCTGGGGGCGCTGCTGAGGTCCGCAGGCTGTGAGTGGGGAGGACGGGTGCGAGTGTGTGGCAGTGATGGGGCAAACTGGGGTGCGGCTGTCACATGGCCATGAGGAAATGAATTTAGAGAAGGGCTGGGCACAGGCAAAGAAGGAGGGACCTCAGAAAAGATCAGGGGAAGACGATCGGTGCCTGGTGACTTCCCCTACCTGTGCCTTAATCTCACCCCGTGTGATTGTCAGAACAAAACTGCTTCTCCATAGCTTTGTGTTGGGGCTCAGCAATGCTCTTGTCCCCTTCAGCTTGGGGCCTGTTGCAAGTAACAGAGGGTCTGAGTAAAGTGCTGGATGCATTTTGTAATGCGGAGAACTTCCGTAGGCTCTAGAGGAAATAGAAGTGGTCGTGGTGCATCTGTATGAAGTGATGACACTCTTCCTTTGCCTTTTCCAAGTGGCCTGTACAGCATCTGAAGAAGACATGAACAGAAACAATATTGAGCTGAAATGGACCTTTAGAAAAAAGCTGTATTCCAGGTCGGGTGACTTCATTGAATTTCGGTGTAAAAGAGGTTATGTGGCAGACCCAGCATCTCCCCCCTTCCGAGTACAATGTATCCAGGGGAAACTAGAATATCCACAGTGCAAGCCAGGAAGTAAGTTGTCTCCATTCTGGCCACAGCTCAGCCACTGTGTTCTTGCATTGTTTGTGCTGAAGCCAAGGGCAAAGCCTTTAGCTTTCCTGGGGAAGCACCGGGGAGGTGGCAGCAGGCCACCAGGGTGTGGGAGCGTCCTGTAAGCTGCAGGTATTGAGGGGCTGTGCCCCCGCGCAGCTGCTGACTGGTGTACCTGAGTGGGAAAGTTTGCTGGGCAAAAGGAGACTCAAGTGTCCAGTGTGGGGTCTGCAGGCGAATGATGAAAGTACTTTTTCCAGAGAACTGTACCATACATGAGGAGAGTTTGGAAAGCAACAAGATTCAACTACAGTCTTCAGGGTGGTTGAGGACCTATCTTTCTGGGGATTATATTGTGTTTGAATGCCAATGGTGGCACCGGCAGGCATCGCACCCTGAGACATTCAGAGCACAGTGCATGGATGGAGTGATTAATTATCCTATGTGCCAAAGTAAGTGTTCCGTGATGAGGATCTGGTGGGGCTGTGGGACGCAGCTTTTCCAAAATTGCCTGTCCCCCTACTCTGAGGAACCACTGTGATGCATCAGGCTTCATCTTCACTCATTTCCTCCTTTTTTCTCTTTACACTGCAGGATAGTTAAATAAATAGAAATGGCATGAGGGAGCCCGGCTGTGGAAATGAAAGATCTCTCCACCAGCTCAGTGATTGGAGCCCAATTTTACCAGAAGTTTCCTGTTTTGCTGTGCTCTGTTTGCATCTTAGCCAGTGTTCTGTCTTGGAATTTGGATTTTCTTTTCTTTTTATTATTGGAGAATTATTTTTTCTTTTTTTCCCCCCCAATTTTGTGCTTTTTTTACTATTTGTAAGTATGTTTACATCTTATCTGTTTGAATGTTTGAGCTTGCATTTTATCTATGCCATACTGATCTCTCTGTTATTTTCTATTGACACTTGTGTCCTGAGATAGGCAGGCTTTGGTGGCATACTGAGACAAGAATTAAAGCTCACAGGTAATTTGATCATCAGCAACTAGAGTGTGTTTGGCTTTCTCTCTCCTTGTTTCTTCTTTTTGTGCTTGCTTGGAAACTACCCTGGGGTCATGACAGAGGTGAGTGTTCTGAACGCTTGATAAGGATACATGAGTGAGTGTTGTCTCCTTTAAATAAATTGAGGACATGTCTAGATCTCATCCCTAGTTCTTAGGGGTGACTTGAGCATCCTTGACATTTTCTGGAATGCAGGGTTTTGGGTTGCAAGTAATTGGAAATCCTGGATGGTGGTAGGGATGGCTTCTTTGTCCACATCCTAGATGGGCTAATCTGTGCAGTGCACAGCTTTATGTCCTATTCACTAACAAGGAAGAACCAAGGAAGTTGTAGAGTCATCCAGAAAAACTTACAGGTCTTGAATGCCAGAACCTTTCAAGCACAAGCATATCTGCTGCTGGTGCTCAGTAGGAAAAACACATTTATCAGGAGTCTGGCTTTACTAATCAGGGACTTCTTTTAGATCTCCGTATCATAAAATAAATGAATGTGCAGAATATTGAGGCTTAACCAGGGTACAAGGTGAACTGTACATTGCCTTGGTATGTATATATACTACTAGGAAAGCTGCAGCTCACCTAGAGTGACACTTGCCAAGGACATCAAGGGTCAGAAGAAGCTATCCTATGACTACATTAGCACTAAATAAAAAAAAAGAAAAAATGTAGCCTTCCACTGAATGGGGTAGGTGATTTTAGTGACAGCATCTACACATGAAGCTGAAGTACTTGATGCAGTTTTTGCCTTGATGTTTGTCAAAAGACATGGTGAGCAGGAAATGGCCACAAGTGTTGTTGGGCCTCTGGAGCCCGAGTGCAGAACGTTTGATATCCATCAAGCCACCAGCCTGAGAGAAATCGACATCGGTGGCAGAAACAAGAAGGCATGAAAGCAATAACAGTGGTGAGGAGCTTGGAATGAGGAAAACATGCTGTGGAAATTTTTATGAAGGACTTGTGGGACCAGTGTTGACATTTTTAGTAAGGTATAAATACAAGCTTGTAACAATAAACTTGATCTTGGCTTGAAACAAAAGCTGAGTCCATGCATGCTAATACGCCACAGACGTCCATCAACAAGATGCTGTGTTCGTTTCTGTAATCTGGCCCATCCTACCCTCTGCTCAGATGAATAGTTATTCACACATTCGGGGGGGGTGGGTCAGTAAGGATCACAGAGTCTTGGCCACCATATCCTGTGCTGCATCCAAAGATGGCAAACAGATCATGGGAGGTGATTCTGCCCCCCTGCTTTGGTGAGACCTCACCTCACCTGTACTACTGTGTCCAGTTCTCGAGCCCTCAGAACAGGGGAAGCATGGACCTGTTGCAGTGGGTCCCGAGGAGGCCACAAAAATGATCAAAGGCCTGGAACACCACCCCTATTAAGGGAGGCTAAGAGAATTGGGGTTGTTCAGCTTGGAAAAGAGAAGACTGTGTATGATACACATCCTCAACAACCTAACTAGTAAATCTCTCTCTCGGCCAGTATTTCATTTGACAACATCTTTTTCTTAATTTTACAGAAGTATACATATGCACATTCCACTGTTGAAGTGGTGTATATTCTTTCAAGGAGAAGATAGTGATATTGTCATTATGAATGGTGGTAGTCCCCGCTTCTCAGATGGTGGAAGCATATCTGTTTTCAAGAAAATCAGTGTCACTCAAATAATCTCAAATTTATACCCAAATAATAGTTATATTTTTTTATAATCATGACAAATGAGGAAAAGCTTTTGCATTTCTAGAGGCTCACTGATGCCAACAAGGAGATCTTTGCATTGTATTCATCTTGGCTTAGTTATGTTATCCAGAACCAGACCAGCTTATTATTTATTACATATTTTATACTTATTGCATATATAAGTTTATATATATACATTATTTGTGTATGTTTCAAGTATGTTTGAAATCTAGAAATATATTCCCAGGACCACTGGAATCATTTTGTTGAAGTGTATGAGGTGGATTACGCATAGCGCTGCAGTCACTGAAGTTGTTTGCTCTTGGTTGCAAACATGATACATTTAGATCAATTTAGTTGTGCTCCACTTACATTGAAAAAAGTAGTGTTTCCTTAGTTCTTCTCTGGTCAGAACTGGAATCCTAAATAATTATTTTCTCTTTCTCCTTTAGTTTTGAGGTAGAAACATCCTCATACACAGCTAAGATCAGAAAAGATGGCAGGTCTTACTAAGATTCAGGAGGAAGGTGGTGAAATTTCTGAGTGCGATGATGGGACAAACACCTCAAGGCTACTAATCGTGGTATACCAGAACTCCCTTTAAAAACAGTGGGTTGGTTTGCTAGCCTCACATGCTGTAGCCACATTTAACATCCTTCTGCACAGTGAGTACAGGAAGAGCAGAGATATGGGAGTCTGTTTCCAGGATATTTCCACACAAAGTGTAATAATTCCAAATCACAAGGTGAGAGCATATTTTCAAGTGCGTTTACAAAAAAAAAAAAAAAAAACTGAAAAGCCACGATGTGCTTTAGTACACTGAATGTTAATAGATGCATTAACATTTACATAAAATGAAGCCGGAGGGTTTCTGCAAATAAAACTGGATTCTTCATAGGCTGTTTGTAAAATTGGAAGATAAGTTACCTTTGCATTCTGGTGCCTGAGACCTGTTTCCATGCCTATAAATTGTTCTCTGTGACCTAGTAATGTTCAAATCTTGCTGGAATTGATAACACCTTGTTTCTCCAGTAAAAAAAAGTACATTTGCTTTCTAGATTTTGTAACAATGCTCTAGATAGCTGCACTACACGTTCTAAAGCATACAGGCAGATATTTAGACCTAGAGATGAAAAAAAGTCCTTGAACTTCATTGAACTATTAATTGTCAGTTCCATTTATCAGCTCTAATAATGTGTCCTTGTGGCAAGCAAAGAAGGCAAATGGTGCCCTGGGCTGCGTTAGGAGGAGTGTTGCATGCAGGTTGAGCAAGAAAATCCTTCCTTTCTAGCCAGCACTGATGCGACAAAACGCGGCAAACCCATTAACTCCGCTTATTCAGCTGCATCCAGCGACAGGACGGTGAGTTCAGCTTTTGGGGTAGCCATAGGCGACTGGGTGCTTCCCGAACGGGGAAAAACCCTAAAAAACTCGTTCGGAAAATCGGCGCCGGGCTCCGGGCTCAACGGCCGTTCCCGCGCGGTGCCTGACGGGAGGGGGCGGTCCCGAAAGCTCCCGCGGGGGATTTAAAGGGCCCTTAGGGAGCACAGGCGAAGAGGAGTGTGGCAAAGAGGTGTGGGGCTCATTAAACAAGGCTCATTAAACAAGGCAGTTTGAGCGGAAGTTAGGGCGGGCAGGGAAGGGCTGGAGCACGGTCGGAAGGGACTGAGGAAAATGGTGGATACCCAATGAAAGACCAAGGCCGCACCAAGCGTGGTGGAGGCTGCCACCCAGATGGAGCCCCGGTGGGCGCATGCAGCTACCCAGACCCTGGGGTGCAGACAGTGCCCCCCTCCTGTAGTGGCTCATGCCTCTGTCTCTGGCTCCACCTGTGGAAGCTGTGCTCGGGTAGGGGAACTGCTGCATATGGTGGAAGAGCTGAGGAAGGAAGTGGAAAGGCTGAGGACCATCAGGGAATGTGAGAGGGAGATAGACGAGTGGAGCAGGACCCTCTCACAGGCTGCCGGAGCCAGAGAAACTGAGCACCGCCCACCAGTAAGCTGTAAGGCCGGGAGAGACAGAGAGGGGGAACGGCAGCAGGTTCCTGCCCGGAGAAGGAAACGTGCTCCCCCCACCCAGGCAATTAACCCCCACATCTCTCTGGAGAACAAATATGAGGTGCTGAGGGTGCAGCCTAGCCCTAAAGATGAAGAGGGCTGCACCCACAGCCTAGAAGTGTTTCCGAAACCCCATCATCCTCCCACAGCCTTAAGAACATCCTCGGTTAAAAAGAAGAGGAGGGTGATTGTCTGGGGGGATTCCCTTCTCAAAGGAATGGAGCGTCCCATCTGTAGGCCGGACCCGCTCCATAGGGAGGTCTGCTGCTTGCCGGGAGCATCAGTGAGGGGCGTTACTAGAAAGCTCCCTTCCCTGGTCAAAGACACCGACTACTATCCGCTTTTAGTTTTTCAAATTGGTAATGAGGAAATAGAACATAGAAGGCCTAAAGCCATCAAAAGGGACTTCAAGGCACTTGGGAGAATGATCGAGGGCTCTGGGGCACAGGTAATATTCAACTCCATCCCAATACTAAGGAACCAGGAGCAGGAAATGAGGAATAAGAAACGGGTTAATGAATGGCTTAGGGACTGGTGTGAGAAGAGGGGCTTTGGGTTCTTTAATCATGGGGAGGCCCACGCACCCCCAGGCTTTCTTACCAGGGATGGGACACGCCTGTCTCCTAGGGGGACAAAAGCCCTCACCAAAAACCTAGTTAAGCTCATAAATCGAGCTTTAAACTAGATGTGAGGGGGGAGGGGATGGAGGCCAGGCAGGATGGGAGTGAGCCTGGAGGTGAGACTTCAGTGGCAAAGGGGTGGTGTGCTGGCGATGCCTGCCGGTATATCACCACTAAGCAAGAGGGGGTGAGTGCAGCTGAGGATGGTAGGCAACAGACTGGCACTGTGGCCTTAGTTAAGTCAAGGACCGCTCAGTTGGGAGGAGCCCTATTGCGAAGGCTGAAGCTACGCCTGCCCAGCTGAAGTGCATTTACACTAATGCACGCAGCATGGGAAATAAGAAGGAGGAGCTGGAAGCTGTGGTAGGGCAGGGATACTACGATGTCGTTGCCATTGAGGAGATGTGGTGGGATGACTCATACGACTGGAGCGTACCCATGGTGGGGTATAAACTCTTCAGGAAGGACAGGAAGGGCAGAAGAGGAGGCGGGGTAGCCCTCTATGTTAGAGAGGGCATTGATACCCTCCAACTGGACTACCATCAGGATGGGACTGAGTGCCTGTGGGTGAAAATCAGAGGAGTCCATGGGCAGGAAGGGATTGTGATGGGAGTCTGCTATAGACCACCCAGCCAAGAAGAAGCAGCTGATGAGCTCTTCTACAAACAACTGAGTGTAGTCTCAAAATCACTACCTCTAGTCCTTGTAGGAGACTTCAATTTCCCAGATATAGGCTGGGAGAATAATACAGCAGAAAGGAAGCAGTCCCGGAGGTTCCTGGAGTGTCTGGAAGACAACTTCCTCACACAGCTGCTGAGCGAACCGACAAGGGACGGTGCCCTCCTGGACCTGCTGTTGGTGAACAGAGAAGGACTGGTGGGGGATGTGAAGGTTGGAGGACGCTTGGGGCAAAGCGATCATGAGATGATAGAGTCCTCAGTGCGGGGTAAAATGAAGGTGGAGGTTAGCAGAACTGTCGCCCTCAACTTTCAGAGAGCAGACTTTGGGCTGTTCAGAAGGCTTGTCGGGAAAGTCCCGTGGGAGGCGCTCCTTGAAGGCAAAGGTGTCCATGAGGGCTGGGCGCTCTTCAAGAAGGAACTCCTAGCAGCTCAGGAGAAAGCTGTCCCCAAGTTCCGGAAAAGTAGCCGGCGGGGTAAGGAACCAGCGTGGTTGAGTAGGGAGGTCCTAAGAGACATCAATAGGAAGAGGAGGGTCTACGACCTCTGGAGGAAGGGGCAGGCATCCTGGGTGGACTATAGGGAGGAAGTGAGAACATGCAGGGAAAAAATCAGGAGGGTTAAGGCCCAACTAGAAATGCGATTGGCCAAGACTGTGAAAGACAACAAAAAGTCTTTCTACAAATACGTCAACAGCAAAAGGAGGGCTAGGGAGAATCTCCAGTCCCTAGTAGATGCAGAAGGAACAACAGTAACAGAGGATGAAGACAAGGCTGAAGTGCTCAATGCCTACTTTGCCTCAGTCTTTAACAGTAAGGAAAATTGTTCCCTCTGTGCACAACCCCAAGGGTTGGATGAGAAGTATGAGATTCCCAAGGTCCAAGAGGAGGTGGTTAGAAACTTGCTTGCCCAGCTAGATGCCCACAAGTCTATGGGGCCGGATGGAGTCCACCCAAGAGTTTTGAGGGAACTGGCGGATATGCTGGCCAAACCCCTTTCCATCATCTTCCAACAGTCCTGGATGACTGGGGAGGTTCCGCTGGACTGGAAGCTGGCTGATGTCATGCCCATCTATAAGAAGGGGCGCAGGTAGGATCGGGGGAACTACAGGCCTGTCAGTCTGACCTCGGTACCGGGGAAAGTCATGGAGCGTGTGATCTTGAGTGCTATCAAGAAGCACTTGCAAGAGAACCGGGTGATCAGGCCCAGTCAACACGGGTTCATGAAAGGCAGGTCTTGCCAGAGTAATCTGATCACCTTCTATGACCAAGTGACTAAACTCTTGGACGAGGGAAAGGCTGTGGATGTGGTCTTCCTGGACTTAAGTAAAGCCTTTGATACAGTTTCTCACAGCATTCTGCTTCGGAAACTGTCGGCCTCTGGCCTGGACGGGTGCACACTCTCCTGGGTGAAAAACTGGTTGAATGACCGGGCCCAGAGGGTGGTGGTAAATGGAGTTAAATCCAGCTGGAGACCAGTGACAAGTGGGGTTCCCCAGGGCTCAGTCCTGGGTCCAGTCCTGTTTAATGTCTTTATCAACGACCTGGATGAAGGCATTGAGTCCTCCCTTAGCAAGTTTGCAGATGACACTAAGCTGGGAGGAAGTGTCAATCTGCTGGAGGGTAGGGAGGCTCTGCAAAGGGACCTGAACAGGCTGGACTGCTGGGCAGAGTCCAACAGCATGAGGTTTAACAAGGCCAAATGCCGGGTCCTGCACTTGGGACACAACAACCATAAGCAGAGGTACAGACTAGGAGAAACCTGGCTGGAAAGCTGCCAGGAGGAGAAGGACCTGGGGGTGTTGGTTGACAACCGACTGAACATGAGCCAGCAGTGTGCCCAGGTGGCCAAAAAGGCCAATGGCATCCTGGTTTGTATCAGAAACGACGTGACCAGCATTTCCAGGGAGGTTAATATCCCCCTGTACTCGGCACTGGTGAGACCGCACCTCGAGTACTGTGTTCAGTTCTGGGCCCCTCACCACAAGAAGGATGTTGTGGCTCTGGAGCGAGTCCAGAGAAGAGCAACAAAGCTGGTTAAGGGGCTGGAGAACATATCTTATGAGGAGCGGCTGAGAGAGCTGGGGTTGTTTAGCCTGGAGATGAGGAGGCTGAGGGGAGACCTTATTACTCTCTACAACTACCTGAAGGGAGGTTGTGGAGAGGAGGGAGCTGGCCTCTTCTCCCAAGTGACAGGGGACAGGACGAGAGGGAATGGCCTCAAGCTCCGCCAGGGGAGATTTAGGCTTGAGATTAGGAAGAAATTCTTCACAGAGAGGGTGGTTAGGCATTGGAATGGTCTGCCCAGGGAGGTGGTTGAGTCACTGTCCCTGGAGGTGTTTAAGGTTAGGGTAGATAAGGTGCTTAGGAGCATGATTTAGGGATTGGTGGGAATGGTTGGACTCGACGATCCAGTGAGTCTCTTCCAACCTGGTCATTCTGTGATTCTGTGACCATACCTGGAGAACTCTGTCCAGTTCTGGGCTCCACAGCCTGAGAGAGATATGGAGGTAGTGGAGGGATTTCAGCAAAGCACCATTAAGATGATTAAGAGACTAGAGGATCTCTCATGAGGAAAGGCAGAGCAAGCTAGAAGTGTTTAGCCTAAAGAAGACACAGTATGAAGAATCATAGAATCATAGAATAACCAAGTTGGAAGAGACCCACCAGATCATCAAGTCCAACCATTCCTATCAAACGCTAAACCGTGTCCTTTAGCACCTCATCCACCCGTGCCTTAAACACCTCCAGGGAAGGAGAATCAACCACCTCCCTGGGCAGCCGGTTCCAGTGAAGGGCAGGTTAGCCTAAGGAAAGGGAGCTCAGGAAAGATCTCATCAACGTGTACAAATAGCTGAGAGGATGGTGCAGAGAAGACAGCATCAGGCTTTTTTCAGCAGTGCCCAGTGTCAGGACAAGAGGCAGTGGGCACAGGCTGAAAAATAGGAGGTTTCTTCTGAACATCATTTTTACTGTGGGGGTGACCGAGCACAAATTGCCCAGGGAGTTTGTGGGGTCTCCCTCCTTGAAGACAGTCAAAAGCAGTCTGGACATGGTCCTGGGAATCCTGCTCTAGGAGACCCTGCTTGAGCAGGAGAGCTGATGACCTCCAGAGGTCCATTCTAAGATTGAATGAATATTTGTGCTCAGAGACAGAATGGTGCAGTCAATCACTTCCCTACCTGAGTAGGTAACCTGCCCGTCAGAGTAGCTTTCTCAGACAAGCAGACCATTATGACTGTGTGTCACAAAAGTTTGTTTGTTAAGGAACTAAAAAAAAAAAAGTCTTAAGTCTTCAGAACATCCTAAACAAATTGTTTGCTACTGTCACACTGTGTGAAAGTCAACCGCCAAATTATTCATCTGATCAGTGTTTCCCAATGCCTTTTCTAGTTATCTTATAAAGTGAAACACAGTCTCCTGCCTAAAAGCAAATCAAAGTCTGTACACTCATGTTTAGGTGGTATGGTCTGCTTCTTCCCAGGTTTACAGGTAATCTAGTCATCTGCTAACAACAAAACCTTGGAGTTCCACCAATAACTAGTTTCATAACTATTCCTGCATTTTCCTCTAATGACACGACGATCCTGGGAAACGTTTACATGGTGTTTATTAAATGATCAGAAACCAGATGCCAATAAGCATAGCCTTTGTTTACATGACTGAGCCAGTTGTTTACTTTGGCTGCTTCTGTCAGTTAATTGATTGCAAATATATTCATCAGAGCTCTGTGCAACCCATGGGTTCATTTGAAGCCAAATTTTGGATTGGCTGTGATTACCAGTAGTAGCAATTTTCTTTTAGAGACTCCGTTGCTCTTTGCACAACTGTAACAAAATGCTACTTCTCTTTTCTATGAGATCAACACGAAGGAACTCTTTGTCATTTACTAATAATGGAAGACTTCACAGACCTCTTTTGAACACAAATATGCTTTATAAATTTTATAGATCGGAAACCAAAGCACACATCTGAGATATTTTGTCAATGTCACACTGTTTGTATCCACACAAGGAACTGCATCAGGGTCATCATAGCCAGAGTGCTGACCTCACTGGGTGTTTAGAAAAAAATTAATTACTTTAGGAAAAGTAACTCTTTGTGGAGTTTATATTTGGTTTTAAATCTGCTGTTGTTAATGATGAACTTTGCCATTAGTAGATGTGCCTTAAGATAGTAGCTGATGCTAACAGGGCACTTGAAAAATTCAGCATCCAGAACATGAAGAAAAACCTCACAATTTCTTTTTTCAGTGGTGCTTTGTTTCATGTCATATTCAATCCAATACTTCACAAAATTTCACTAAACTTAACGGTAAACATCTAAAAGCTTCTCACTTGATAGTGAAAGACAAAAAGCCACATCATTTTGGACTGCTGAAGGTCTGATGAAACAAGTATTGGAACAAATTTTGCAGAGAGAGACGTAGGAAGTGTGTGTGCGTTTTTCAAAAATTCACTTACACTGAGTTTAGCAGTGTCATGCTGCTTTTCCACCTATGACAAATGGCTAAGGTGGGAGGCCAAGCAAGTGAAGCCACACTTGATGACTAACATCACTATTGTCATGTTATTCTGTAGCTTGCAGTATTTGAGTATCATGGATCATAATGTTAATGTAGGCTGTTACAAGGCAGACCACGTCACCCAGCTTTGATCTGTGAGGGCAACTGAGTCTTCTTGGAGCCTGAATCAATAGGCAAATATGCCTTCTACTGCAAGGTTATTTCTGTGTCTAGGAATTTATTGCATTTGCTCCACTTGCCATTTTGTCAGATGGAGCAGATGTTACCTTTAGCTGTCTGGATTGTGGAAGTGGGAGAGGTAGACAGCATGTTTAAATGTTTATTTTGAAAATAAAATAAAATGTGGGTTTTTTTAAAAAAATGTTGTGAAGTCTATTGTTGCTAAGCCTCGTTCATATGTTAGGAAAATAATGCTAGTACTTTTGATACAAAGCGATAAAATACTGTAGTGTGTTTATTATTTACACTCATTTTAACAACTTTGCAAATGTATCGTCTGCCACCTACCGTTGCAAGCAGAGACGTCCTTTCTAGCTATAGCCACAGCCCATGTATGGAGATTGGGTGGAAATAAAAGCACAGAAAACTAAGTAATATCTATACAGAATCACAAGAAATCCTGACAACAGATGAACAGAATCAATATTAACCAATACAGTGCTAGTGATAATACTGTGATAAACTGAATACAGTGATCAACTAAATCACCAGTACTTGAAACCTCAAGTCAAAAAAAGAAAAATACAAGTTGCACAAATGCAAACGGTCCTTCTGGCATCTCCTGTACAGCTGCAGTGAAGGGACTTTCCTGGGAATCCTCACACTGTTAAAGTGAGTCTTGTTGTCTTCTTGGTGGGACAGCAGAGCCCCACTGCTGCCTCATAGCAGTTTCTTTTCACTGGGAGATGTTTTGATAATCCAGCTGCTGCTCTGTGTTCTTGAAAATGCCAGTGACAGCACATTAGAAAATGTAATACCCCTGCTAAGTTATTAAATTAGAAACACTACATAATAGAGAAAGAAATGTAAAAGTCAAATACATCACGACCATCTTTTCTTTCCCTCCCTCCCTTCCTTCCTCTAGCTGAATGATACAATGGAATTACTCTCTTCAATACTGACCTTAAAATTTCTGGTAAATAAGGATGCATTTTTCACATCAAGAGACTAATGCTTGGGTGAGCAGTTGCCCTATCACAAGTGAATGAAAAGTTCAGTCCTTGACTTTATTCAGTGCCACAGTTCAGTATTTATGTTGTACGTGTATGTGTGAGAAATGAATAAGGAAGTTGATAATTTTATATGAAATGCAGAAATAAGGACTGTAATTTTTTGGCTTTGCTCAGGTTACTGAGAAATATCAGTTTCAGGATGCAGGATTTCACAAAGAGTTACTTTACCTAAAGTAATTAATTTTTTTCTAAACACCCAGTGAGGTCAGCACTCTGGCTATGATGACCCTTCTTATTTCCCATGCTGCGTGCATTAGTGTAAATGCACTTCAGCTGGGCAGGCGTAGCTTCAGCCTTCGCAATAGGGCTCCTCCCAACTGAGCGGTCCTTGACTTAACTAAGGCCACAGTGACAGTCTGCTGCCTACCATCCTCAGCTGCACTCACCCCCTCTTGCTTAGTGGTGATATACCGGCAGGCATCGCCAGCACACCACCCCTTTGCCACTGAAGTCTCACCTCCAGGCTCACTCCCATCCTGCCTGGCCTCCATCCCCTCCCCCCTCATATCTAGTTTAAAGCTCGATTTATGAGCTTAACTAGGTTTTTGGTGAGGGCTTTTGTCCCCCTAGGAGACAGGCGTGTCCCATCCCTGGTAAGAAAGCCTGGGGGTGCGTGGGCCTCCCCATGATTAAAGAACCCAAAGCCCCTCTTCTCACACCAGTCCCTAAGCCATTCATTAACCCGTTTCTTATTCCTCATTTCCTGCTCCTGATTCCTTAGTATTGGGATGGAGTTGAATATTACCTGTGCCCCAGAGCCCTCGATCATTCTCCCAAGTGCCTTGAAGTCCCTTTTGATGGCTTTAGGCCTTCTATGTTCTATTTCCTCATTACCAATTTGAAAAACTAAAAGCGGATAGTAGTCGGTGTCTTTGACCAGGGAAGGGAGCTTTCTAGTAACGCCCCTCACTGATGCTCCCGGCAAGCAGCAGACCTCCCTATGGAGCGGGTCCGGCCTACAGATGGGACGCTCCATTCCTTTGAGAAGGGAATCCCCCCAGACAATCACCCTCCTCTTCTTTTTAACCGAGGATGTTCTTAAGGCTGTGGGAGGATGATGGGGTTTCGGAAACACTTCTAGGCTGTGGGTGCAGCCCTCTTCATCTTTAGGGCTAGGCTGCACCCTCAGCACCTCATATTTGTTCTCCAGAGAGATGTGGGGGTTAATTGCCTGGGTGGGGGGAGCACGTTTCCTTCTCCGGGCAGGAACCTGCTGCCGTTCCCCCTCTCTGTCTCTCCCGGCCTTACAGCTTACTGGTGGGCGGTGCTCAGTTTCTCTGGCTCCGGCAGCCTGTGAGAGGGTCCTGCTCCACTCGTCTATCTCCCTCTCACATTCCCTGATGGTCCTCAGCCTTTCCACTTCCTTCCTCAGCTCTTCCACCATATGCAGCAGTTCCCCTACCCGAGCACAGCTTCCACAGGTGGAGCCAGAGACAGAGGCATGAGCCACTACAGGAGGGGGGCACTGTCTGCACCCCAGGGTCTGGGTAGCTGCATGCGCCCACCGGGGCTCCATCTGGGTGGCAGCCTCCACCACGCTTGGTGCGGCCTTGGTCTTTCATTGGGTATCCACCATTTTCCTCAGTCCCTTCCGACCGTGCTCCAGCCCTTCCCTGCCCGCCCTAACTTCCGCTCAAACTGCCTTGTTTAATGAGCCTTGTTTAATGAGCCCCACACCTCTTTGCCACACTCCTCTTCGCCTGTGCTCCCTAAGGGCCCTTTAAATCCCCCGCGGGAGCTTCCGGGACCGCCCCCTCCCGTCAGGCACCGCGCGGGAACGGCCGTTGAGCCCGGAGCCCGGCGCCGATTTTCCGAACGAGTTTTTTAGGGTTTTTCCCCGTTCGGGAAGCACCCAGTCGCCTATGGCTACCCCAAAAGCTGAACTCACCGTCCTGTCGCTGGATGCAGCTGAATAAGCGGAGTTAATGGGTTTGCCGCGTTTTGTCGCATCAGTGCTGGCTAGAAAGGAAGGATTTTCTTGCTCAACCTGCATGCAACACTCCTCCTAACGCAGCCCAGGGCACCATTTGCCTTCTTTGCTTGCCACAAGGACACATTATTAGAGCTGATAAATGGAACTGACAATTAATAGTTCAATGAAGTTCAAGGACTTTTTTTCATCTCTAGGTCTAAATATCTGCCTGTATGCTTTAGAACGTGTAGTGCAGCTATCTAGAGCATTGTTACAAAATCTAGAAAGCAAATGTACTTTTTTTTACTGGAGAAACAAGGTGTTATCAATTCCAGCAAGATTTGAACATTACTAGGTCACAGAGAACAATTTATAGGCATGGAAACAGGTCTCAGGCACCAGAATGCAAAGGTAACTTATCTTCCAATTTTACAAACAGCCTATGAAGAATCCAGTTTTATTTGCAGAAACCCTCCGGCTTCATTTTATGTAAATGTTAATGCATCTATTAACATTCAGTGTACTAAAGCACATCGTGGCTTTTCAGTTTTTTTTTTTTTTTGTAAACGCACTTGAAAATATGCTCTCACCTTGTGATTTGGAATTATTACACTTTGTGTGGAAATATCCTGGAAACAGACTCCCATATCTCTGCTCTTCCTGTACTCACTGTGCAGAAGGATGTTAAATGTGGCTACAGCATGTGACGCTAGCAAACCAACCCACTGTTTTTAAAGGGAGTTCTGGTATACCACGATTAGTAGCCTTGAGGTGTTTGTCCCGTCATCGCACTCAGAAATTTCACCACCTTCCTCCTGAATCTTAGTAAGACCTGCCATCTTTTCTGATCTTAGCTGTGTATGAGGATGTTTCTACCTCAAAACTAAAGGAGAAAGAGAAAATAATTATTTAGGATTCCAGTTCTGACCAGAGAAGAACTAAGGAAACACTACTTTTTTCAATGTAAGTGGAGCACAACTAAATT
This sequence comes from Clamator glandarius, assembly GCA_033459285.1. NCBI lineage: Eukaryota > Metazoa > Chordata > Aves > Cuculiformes > Cuculidae > Clamator > Clamator glandarius. Next base: position 731,017 of record JAUNZM010000040.1, read on the forward strand.
GATCTAAATGTATCATGTTTGCAACCAAGAGCAAACAACTTCAGTGACTGCAGCGCTATGCGTAATCCACCTCATACACTTCAACAAAATGATTCCAGTGGTCCTGGGAATATATTTCTAGATTTCAAACATACTTGAAACATACACAAATAATGTATATATATAAACTTATATATGCAATAAGTATAAAATATGTAATAAATAATAAGCTGGTCTGGTTCTGGATAACATAACTAAGCCAAGATGAATACAATGCAAAGATCTCCTTGTTGGCATCAGTGAGCCTCTAGAAATGCAAAAGCTTTTCCTCATTTGTCATGATTATAAAAATATATAACTACTATTTGGGTATAAATTTGAGATTATTTGAGTGACACTGATTTTCTTGAAAACAGATATGCTTCCACCATCTGAGAAGCGGGGACTACCACCATTCATAATGACAATATCACTGTCTTCTCCTTGAAAGAATATACACCACTTCAACAGTGGAATGTGCATATGTATACTTCTGTAAAATTAAGAAAAAGATGTTGTCAAATGAAATACTGGCCGAGAGAGAGATTTACTAGTTAGGTTGTTGAGGATGTGTATCATACACAGTCTTCTCTTTTCCAAGCTGAACAACCCCAATTCTCTTAGCCTCCCTTAATAGGGGTGGTGTTCCAGGCCTTTGATCATTTTTGTGGCCTCCTCGGGACCCACTGCAACAGGTCCATGCTTCCCCTGTTCTGAGGGCTCGAGAACTGGACACAGTAGTACAGGTGAGGTGAGGTCTCACCAAAGCAGGGGGGCAGAATCACCTCCCATGATCTGTTTGCCATCTTTGGATGCAGCACAGGATATGGTGGCCAAGACTCTGTGATCCTTACTGACCCACCCCCCCCGAATGTGTGAATAACTATTCATCTGAGCAGAGGGTAGGATGGGCCAGATTACAGAAACGAACACAGCATCTTGTTGATGGACGTCTGTGGCGTATTAGCATGCATGGACTCAGCTTTTGTTTCAAGCCAAGATCAAGTTTATTGTTACAAGCTTGTATTTATACCTTACTAAAAATGTCAACACTGGTCCCACAAGTCCTTCATAAAAATTTCCACAGCATGTTTTCCTCATTCCAAGCTCCTCACCACTGTTATTGCTTTCATGCCTTCTTGTTTCTGCCACCGATGTCGATTTCTCTCAGGCTGGTGGCTTGATGGATATCAAACGTTCTGCACTCGGGCTCCAGAGGCCCAACAACACTTGTGGCCATTTCCTGCTCACCATGTCTTTTGACAAACATCAAGGCAAAAACTGCATCAAGTACTTCAGCTTCATGTGTAGATGCTGTCACTAAAATCACCTACCCCATTCAGTGGAAGGCTACATTTTTTCTTTTTTTTTATTTAGTGCTAATGTAGTCATAGGATAGCTTCTTCTGACCCTTGATGTCCTTGGCAAGTGTCACTCTAGGTGAGCTGCAGCTTTCCTAGTAGTATATATACATACCAAGGCAATGTACAGTTCACCTTGTACCCTGGTTAAGCCTCAATATTCTGCACATTCATTTATTTTATGATACGGAGATCTAAAAGAAGTCCCTGATTAGTAAAGCCAGACTCCTGATAAATGTGTTTTTCCTACTGAGCACCAGCAGCAGATATGCTTGTGCTTGAAAGGTTCTGGCATTCAAGACCTGTAAGTTTTTCTGGATGACTCTACAACTTCCTTGGTTCTTCCTTGTTAGTGAATAGGACATAAAGCTGTGCACTGCACAGATTAGCCCATCTAGGATGTGGACAAAGAAGCCATCCCTACCACCATCCAGGATTTCCAATTACTTGCAACCCAAAACCCTGCATTCCAGAAAATGTCAAGGATGCTCAAGTCACCCCTAAGAACTAGGGATGAGATCTAGACATGTCCTCAATTTATTTAAAGGAGACAACACTCACTCATGTATCCTTATCAAGCGTTCAGAACACTCACCTCTGTCATGACCCCAGGGTAGTTTCCAAGCAAGCACAAAAAGAAGAAACAAGGAGAGAGAAAGCCAAACACACTCTAGTTGCTGATGATCAAATTACCTGTGAGCTTTAATTCTTGTCTCAGTATGCCACCAAAGCCTGCCTATCTCAGGACACAAGTGTCAATAGAAAATAACAGAGAGATCAGTATGGCATAGATAAAATGCAAGCTCAAACATTCAAACAGATAAGATGTAAACATACTTACAAATAGTAAAAAAAGCACAAAATTGGGGGGAAAAAAAAGAAAAAATAATTCTCCAATAATAAAAAGAAAAGAAAATCCAAATTCCAAGACAGAACACTGGCTAAGATGCAAACAGAGCACAGCAAAACAGGAAACTTCTGGTAAAATTGGGCTCCAATCACTGAGCTGGTGGAGAGATCTTTCATTTCCACAGCCGGGCTCCCTCATGCCATTTCTATTTATTTAACTATCCTGCAGTGTAAAGAGAAAAAAGGAGGAAATGAGTGAAGATGAAGCCTGATGCATCACAGTGGTTCCTCAGAGTAGGGGGACAGGCAATTTTGGAAAAGCTGCGTCCCACAGCCCCACCAGATCCTCATCACGGAACACTTACTTTGGCACATAGGATAATTAATCACTCCATCCATGCACTGTGCTCTGAATGTCTCAGGGTGCGATGCCTGCCGGTGCCACCATTGGCATTCAAACACAATATAATCCCCAGAAAGATAGGTCCTCAACCACCCTGAAGACTGTAGTTGAATCTTGTTGCTTTCCAAACTCTCCTCATGTATGGTACAGTTCTCTGGAAAAAGTACTTTCATCATTCGCCTGCAGACCCCACACTGGACACTTGAGTCTCCTTTTGCCCAGCAAACTTTCCCACTCAGGTACACCAGTCAGCAGCTGCGCGGGGGCACAGCCCCTCAATACCTGCAGCTTACAGGACGCTCCCACACCCTGGTGGCCTGCTGCCACCTCCCCGGTGCTTCCCCAGGAAAGCTAAAGGCTTTGCCCTTGGCTTCAGCACAAACAATGCAAGAACACAGTGGCTGAGCTGTGGCCAGAATGGAGACAACTTACTTCCTGGCTTGCACTGTGGATATTCTAGTTTCCCCTGGATACATTGTACTCGGAAGGGGGGAGATGCTGGGTCTGCCACATAACCTCTTTTACACCGAAATTCAATGAAGTCACCCGACCTGGAATACAGCTTTTTTCTAAAGGTCCATTTCAGCTCAATATTGTTTCTGTTCATGTCTTCTTCAGATGCTGTACAGGCCACTTGGAAAAGGCAAAGGAAGAGTGTCATCACTTCATACAGATGCACCACGACCACTTCTATTTCCTCTAGAGCCTACGGAAGTTCTCCGCATTACAAAATGCATCCAGCACTTTACTCAGACCCTCTGTTACTTGCAACAGGCCCCAAGCTGAAGGGGACAAGAGCATTGCTGAGCCCCAACACAAAGCTATGGAGAAGCAGTTTTGTTCTGACAATCACACGGGGTGAGATTAAGGCACAGGTAGGGGAAGTCACCAGGCACCGATCGTCTTCCCCTGATCTTTTCTGAGGTCCCTCCTTCTTTGCCTGTGCCCAGCCCTTCTCTAAATTCATTTCCTCATGGCCATGTGACAGCCGCACCCCAGTTTGCCCCATCACTGCCACACACTCGCACCCGTCCTCCCCACTCACAGCCTGCGGACCTCAGCAGCGCCCCCAGCTTGGGAACACGCAAGGAGCCCTGCACAAAAACGGACTCACCGGGATATGAGAAAAAGCAGTCACGCTGCCTTTGGCCACCCGGCACATGCGTGAACCTACCGAGGCAAACTGGGGGGTTTGTCCACTGCCCGTTGGTACAGGTGATAGACTCGGATCCTTCCAGGGTATAGAGACTTGGGCATTTGTATCTCAGAATTGCACCTGGGGCATATTCTTGCATGGGGAAGGAAAGGAGGTCTCCATTTTCAATAACTGGAGGTGGGCCGCATTTCCCACCTTTCCCTGGAAGAAAATTCCAGTCAGAGGGAAAGCCACAAGAGCTGAGTTGCAGCAGAGGCCCGGCCACTGATACCACTGGACAGTAGGTTGGCACTAATCCAAGAGACCTGCACGAAAACAGAGAGAAAGCCAACTACCTGGCAGGTGCAAAAGAGTAAGAGTTCCTCATTTCTCCTGTGCTGGCACTCACAACTGCCACTCACTTGTGTTGTCCACGGCTGGAGCGCTTGCAGCTGTCTGCAGGACTTCCTCTCATCCTGCGTAACAGTGCAGCGTTTGGCACAGCTCTGCAGAAGAGCCTGATGCCCACCTCCTCCCTGCACTGCCTGAGCCTTGAGAAGAGAGGATCCAGTTGCAAATGTTAACAGCTGTCACTGAACCGAACCACTGCAGGCCCTAGTGGGCTCCCCCACGAGCTCTGTGGGCCACTTATGGCCACTGAGGAGTTCACCGAGGAGTGTGGCCAATCCTCAAGCACTGCCGCCTCGCAGATTCTTCTAGCTATCCAAGCACCACGCTGCTGCCAAGTCACGCCTTCCCTTGGGAAACCTTCAGAGAAGGCCCAGATCCCTAGGTACCAGCAGTGACAGGCTTTGCACTTGGCATCATCTTCAGGAGGCACAATATTCAGCCTGGTCTGCATTCACCTGCTGTTTCTGCACCCCTTTCAGCTCCCAGCTGGGTGGTGGTGGAGTCAAATGCTTCTGCACTGCTTCACAGAATGAAACTTTCTGTATGTCTAATGAAAATGAGGTTATTCAGTGCACACAAGAAATCCTAGGAGACACCAGTAGAGCACCCAGGTATTGGCTCACATCTCAAATTCTGCTCTTAGCTGATTTAACAGTTGATTTAACTCCACAATATTCAAAATATCAATGCACCAGCTGCAGTACTTAGATGTCAATAGCAGGGAAAGTGTGGGCTCTGCTCTCCTAAGCCACCTGGGTCACTCAGCTGGTCACTTGGGAAAATGTTTTTTTTCCCCCAAGTGTGCCAGATATCTGTATTTGTACACAGCAAATAGGCTAATATCTGGAGAATTAAATGCTACTGAGTCAGCCTCATGATAGTGGCACTGATAGGCAGCTGTATGAAGACAGGGAAATTACCTTTGCACTTTGGCCGCTCTGTCCAGGTCCCATTCTGACACACAACAGTGGCAGCTCCAGTCATCTCAAAACCTCTCCAGCACTGATAGCGAGCATTCTCCCCAGGCAAATATCGTGACTTTTTAGCACCTTGAACTTTGCCACCAGCAATTTCTGGAGGAGGTTCACACGTCACATCTGAAAAGAGATAAATCTGCAGTCACAGAATCGTTGAGGTGTTTTCTCTATACAACCGACAGTCCGAGGTAATTAACCTTGTCATAATTTCTGTCCACATTTTCTGCCTCTGGCACATCACAGCTCCAAGAATTCTCTGTGGAGAAAGCAATGAGGTGTGACAGTGGCAGCAACACATTCTTTTTGGGACTCTCAGGAGATGTCATCGTCAAGGAGAGTTTCTAGAAAAAAGCCAGTGTAGGTAATACACCTTAGGGTGCAAGAAGCCAAAGCAGCCGGCCTGTGTGTCAGGGTCATTCCCCAGGGAGTAAGCACAGTCAGCCCCATGGAGATGTGTGGGAGCCAAGCAGCACTTGTTCATCCTGCAGCCACTTGCCACTTCCATAGCCCTAGCAGATCCTACATGGCTTACAGCTGAGTCTCCGTGGGGATCTGCATGGATTCTGTCAGTGTGCAGCCCTAGAGAAGAAGGAACTCCTAGCAGCTCAGGAGAAAGCCGTCCCCAAGTTCCGGAAAAGGAGCCAGCGGGGTAAGAAACCAGCGTGGTTGAGTAGGGAGGTCCTAAGAGACATCAATAGGAAGAGGAGGGTCTACGACCTCTGGAGGAAGGGGCAGGCATCCCAGGTGGACTATAGGGAGGCAGTGAGAATGTGCAGGGGAAAAGTCAGGAGGGCTAAGGCCCAACTAGAAATGCAATTGGCCAAGACTGTGAAAGACAACAAAAAGTCTTTCTACAAATACATCAACAGCAAAAGGAGGGCTAGGGAGAATCTCCAGTCCCTAGTAGATGCAGAGGGAACAACAGTAACAGGGGAGGAAGACAAGGCTGAAGTGCTCAATGCCTACTTTGCCTCAGTCTTTAACAGTAAGGAAAATTGTTCCCTCTGTGCACAACTCCAAGGGTTGGATGAGAAGTATGAGATTCCCAAGGTCCAAGAGGAGGTGGTTAGAAACTTGCTTGCCCAGCTAGATGCCCACAAGTCTATGGGGCCGGATGGAGTCCACCCAAGAGTTTTGAGGGAACTGGCGGATGTGCTGGCCAAACCCCTTCCCATCATCTTCCAGCAGTCCTGGATGACTGGGGAGGTTCTGCTGGACTGGAGGCTGGCTGATGTCATGCCCATCTATAAGAAGGCGCGCAGGGAGGATCCGGGGAACTACAGGCCTGTCAGCCTGACCTCGGTACCGGGGAAAGTCATGGAGCGGGTGATCTTGAGTGCTATCAAGAAGCACTTGCAAGAGAACCAGGTGATCAGGCCCAGTCAACACGGGTTCATGAAAGGCAGGTCTTGCCAGAGTAATCTGATCACCTTCTATGACCAAGTGACTAAACTCTTGGACGAGGGAAAGGCTGTGGATGTGGTCTTCCTGGACTTAAGTAAAGCCTTTGATACAGTTTCTCACAGCATTCTGCTTCGGAAACTGTCGGCCTCTGGCCTGGACGGGTGCACACTCTCCTGGGTGAAAAACTGGTTGAATGACTGGGCCCAGAGGGTGGTGGGAAATGGAGTTAAATCCAGCTGGAGGCCAGTTACAAGTGAGGTTCCCCAGGGCTCAGTCCTGGGTCCAGTCCTGTTTAATGTCTTTATCAACGACCTGAATGAAGGCATCGAGTGCTCCTTTAGCAAGTTTGCAGATGACACCAAGCTGGGTGCAAGTGTCGATCTGCTGGAGGGTCGGGAGGCTCTGTAAAGGGACCTGAACAGGCTGGACTGCTGGGCTGAGACCAACAGCATGAGGTTTAACAAGGCCAAATGCCGGGTCCTGTACTTGGGGCACAACCCTGTGCAGCTACAGACTGGGAGAAACCTGGCTGAAAATTTGCCAGGAGGAGAAGGACCTGGGGATGTTGGTTGACAGCGACTGAACATGAGCCAGCAGTGTGCCCAGGTGGCCAAGAAGGCCAATGGCAACTTGGCTTGTATCAGGAACGGCGTAACCAGCAGGTCCAGGGAGGTTATTCTCCCCTTGCACTCGGCACTGGTGAGACCACACCTGTGTTCAGTTCTGGGCCCCTCACCACAAGAGGGATGTTGTGGCTCTGGAGCGAGTCCAGAGAAGGGCAAGAAAGCTGGTGAAGGAGCTGGAGAACAAATCTTATGAGGAGCGGCTGAGAGAGCTGGGGTTGTTCAGCCTGGAGAAGAGGAGGCTGAGGGGAGACCTTATTACTCTCTACAACTACCTGAAGGGAGGTTGTGGAGAGGAGGGTGCTGGCCTCTTCTCCCAAGTGACAGGGGACAGGACGAGAGGGAATGGCCTCAAGCTCCGCCAGGGGAGATTTAGGCTTGGGATTAGGAAAACGTTCTTCACGGAAAGGGTGGTTAGGCATTGGAACGGTCTGCCAAGGGAGGTGGTTGAGTCACCGTCTCTGGAGGTGTTTAAGGTTAGGGTAGATGAGGTGCTTAGGAGCATGATTTAGGGATTGGTGGGAATGGTTGGACTCGACGATCCGGTGGGTCTCTTCCAACCTGGTGATTCTGTAATTCTGTGAAGTCGTTAGAGTATTCAGGTAAACAAACAGTCCCCTCTGTGCTAACAGGCAAGATGAAAGCACAGATCCCTACCTCTGCACATTGGTGCTTCTGACCATTCTCTGATTGTACAAGTGACATAATTTCCACCCATCATTTCAAAATTCTTTTCACATTCATACTGCACTTGAGCACCGGGCAGATACCTCTCCTGCTGAGCGCTTATAATATGAGCATAAGGAATTTCAGGTGCAGCTCCACAGGTAGCATCTGAAAAGATAGAAGCAGTTAAGAACATTAGTGCAGTAACAGAATATTCCAGAGCACCACTGTTACCGATGAGCAAAACCGATCTGCACTATGTAAACCATTTTCCACAAGTAGAAAAGAAAGATACGACAATCTGTGTTCTGCAGTGCATCGCCAGACACTATTAATTTTGCCTAGCGTGACTGAGAAAAGAAAGGGAGTTGTAGAGATCAGCGAAAGGTACGGGTTGGTGCTGTACAGCAATGTGTGACAAAGGGCTGGGCAGTGAACTGATTTCTTTACTATTTGAAGGTAACTTTCAGGAACTGACATTCTTAGCGATGTACAAATAAGAGATATTACGCTACCAGTTATCTTCTCCATTGCAGCCAAACTCCATTCCTTCATAACCCTCAGGTATTTTTGCCTTTCAAGAGCGAGAAAAATAGGTAGTGTAGCAGCACAATCAAGCAAGTCCCTGGTTGGCTCTATTGGTCCTACTTACCTGTGTGCCTGAGTTGACATTATTTTAATTCACAGCATGAATGACTAAGAAAGATCATAGACTCCTTAGAAGCAGAACCTATACCTTCACAGTAGGGTGGTGCTGTCCAATTTCCTTCTTTGCAAATGATTTCGGGGAGGCCAACAGTCAGGAACCCTGCATCACACTGGTAGCGAATTGTTTCACCAGGCTCATAAATTGTCCTCTGTCTACCTTCAAACTGAGCATTGGCAACTTTTGGAAAACTTCCACATGGCATTTCTGAAAAGACAGAGAAAGCTGATGCTTGTGCTAATGCAATACACATAGAATGAGCATACACTTCCTTTCCACCAAACAGATGCTTTAGAGAGCTTTTTCTGGTGTCTGCATAGTCATCCACTGACAGTGGAGTTTAAAAAAGGCTTCTGTTCCTTAATACACAGAAGTAGTTTCCATCACTGTGACAACTCCTACTTGCTAGTGAATTCTGTTGAAATCAGATCCTTGGATTATGAGGGCGTGCCCAGAACTCAACTGGCATAGCTTTGTACTGGCATACAGTACAAAGACTTCAAGAATACAAAGGAATATATAAAAACTAAACTTCATTTAAAAAGCTGTCCTTGTATCCTGTCACTATAGCTCTGAAGTCATCCGTTAGGGATGATTGATTCCAGAGCACGATACAGAGCTAGAGGCTCTTATTAATCAAATTCCAGTTTGAAATGCTTTCCATTTCATTGCTAAATGAACTTCAAAAAGTATGTTTTTTATATTACCCAGACATGTAGGAGCTGAAGTCCAGTTTCCCATAGAACAGGTTACTTCCGATGGTCCATCTAACTTGTATCCAGGATGAGGAACATACTTGAGTCTAGCACCAGCCAGATAAATTGTTTTCCCTTCTTTTTCAATTTTTAAGTTTTGATTTTCCAGTCTGGGAACATCAGCACATTTTAGAGGTTCAGGTGGCAAACATGGTCTTTCTACAAAATACAGAAAAAACAGATAAACAATAAGGCAAGACAATTAATATTCCAGTAACATATGCTGTCCCAAATGGAACAGAAACATGTAATCACCCAATCATAAATTAAATGGCTTGAAAGGAAGATGAAGAAATAGCTAACACAAGTAAAGCAAAACTCCTCTCTTGGTTCCTTCCTACGTGGGGTATTTCCGGATACGTACAGTGGATGAAGTCTCTGTGCAGCCCTCCAAAGTCAGCACTGTCAAAATACTTCCTTCTCTTATACTACTGTAGAGTGAGTGGATTTAAATTATGTTTTATATTCATTTTGACTTCATAGTAAGTTAGGTTTTATTAGCTGACAGATCATTTTTAAAGAGTATGTTTGCACTTAATTCCATAATATGAACGATCTAGTTCCCATCAAAGTTTCTGTTCAGTAATTGGGAAGGAGAATTTTATTTCAATAAAAATTGTCTTATGAACTGCTCAAGAATTTCTTTTTTTTTTTTATTCTTCTCAATGTCTGCTACTTATCAGGACAAATGAAGACTTACATTCAATGCAAAAGAAGAGAAATCATCTGGAATTAGCCTAAAGATGCGGTTGGCATGTTGTGCAAATCTGCCACCAGTTGACACGTCATTTGTCCTGTGCTCAGCTATCTCGTGTCCTGCCAAACTAACCTGATCACCTTCTATGACAAGGTGACCTGCCTACTGGATGAGGGAAAGGCTGTGGATGTATCTTCTAGGACTTCAGTAAAACCTTTGACTCGGTTTCTAACAGCGTTCTGCTTAGGAAACTGTCAGCCGGTGGACTGGACAGGCGCACACTCTCCTGGGTGGAAAACTGGTTGAATGACCGGGCCCAGAGAGTGGTGGGAAATAGAGTTAAATCCAGCTGGAGGCCAGTTACAAGTGGGGTTCCCCAGGGCTCAGTCCTGGGTCCAGCCCTGTTCAATATCTTTATCAACGACCTGGATGAAGGCATCGAGTGCTCCCTTAGCAAGTTTGCGGATGACACTAAGCTGGGTGCAAGTGTCGATCTGCTGGAGAGTAGAGAGGCTCTGCAAAGGGATTTGAACAGGCTGGACTGCTGGGCTGAGACCAACGGCATGAGGTTTAACAAAGCCAAATGCCGGGTCCTGTACTTGGGGCACAACCCTGTGCAGCTACAGACTGGGAGAAACCTGGCTGAAAATCTGCCAGGAGGAGAAGGACCTGGGGGTGTTGGTTGACAGTGACTGAACATGAGCCAGCAGTGTGCCCAGGTGGCCAAGAAGGCCAATGGCAACTTGGCTTGTATCAAAAACGGCGTGACCAGCAGGTCCAGGGAGGTTATTCTCCCTCTGTACTCGGCACTGGTGAGACCGCACCTCGAATCCTGTGTTCAGTTCTGGGCCCCTCACCACAAGAGGGATGTTGTGGCTCTGGAGCGAGTCCAGAGAAGAGCAACAAAGCTGGGGAAGGGGCTGGAGAACAGGCCTTATGAGGAACGGCTGAGAGAGCTGAGAGTGTTTAGCCTGGAAAAGAGGAGGCTGAGGGGAGACTTTATTGCTCTCTACAACTACCTGATAGGAGATTGTAGAGAGGAAGGATCTGGCCTCTTCTCGCAAGTGACAGGGGACAGGACGAGAGGGAATGGCCTCAAGCTCCACCAGTGGAGGTCCAGTCTGGACATCAGAAACAATTTTTTCAGAGAAAGGGTCAATGGGCACTGGAACAGGCTGCCAAGGGAGGTGGTTGAGTCACTGTCCCTTGAGGTATTTAAAAGGCAGGTGAATGAGGTACTTAGGGACACGGTTTAGTGGTTGATAGGAATGTTTGGACTGAATGATCCAGTGGGTCCTTTCAACCTAGTGATTCTATGATTCTGTGATCTCCTATTAATTTCTCAAAACACTTTCTCCAGGCTTTTAATGAGCTTGTAAGATGTCATGCGCTAGTAATATTTTAACAATTGCTTTCTTGGCAGTTCTTGGACTACATGTCTTGAGTTATGCCACATCATCTATACTCCCATTACAGGAAAAAGGCACAGAAAGAAAAGGAAAGCAATTAAGAAGGAATAACAATTAAAAAACCTCAAAGACTGCTACTAATACAGCTGAATAATAGACAATAGTATTTTGTTCAGCTGGATCCTGTGATGACTGCCTAGTTAAAATTAAGACTCCATTCCGTATTGTTATAAGCAAGCACACAGCTCCTGAGGGACTACCTAGAAGTTTTATATGCCACGTTAAATAGATTCGTGTGAATAAAAAGACTCACTTACTGTCCAGCAGTTGGTTATCTGTACTTCCTTCAGCAACTTACGTGCCATTGCTTTTCTGCAGTTACATGTTCGTGATAATCGTAACATGAATAACATCATCCTGCTGCTAATGATGACTGCAAATGCGTAACACAGAAATTCATAATAAAATAAATAGAAAAAAAAATCCGCTACTGACCCAAACAGTAAGGTGGTGATTGCCATTTCCCTTCTATACAAGTTATTTCTTTCAAACCGATGAGCTGGAAACTCTCCAGACATGAAATTGCTATTTTACTCCCATTCTTGTAATTTCTTCCAACAGTTATCTGTTGAGCACCGGGAACCTGAGGCGCAGGTGGGCATGTAGTCTCCTCAGCTAAGGACACATACTCATGTTATAACAGAACATAAGATAAAGTGTAACAGATCACAGAACATAAGATAAAGTGTAACAGATCATCGCTTATTACAACATGAACAACCAAGAAAACACTGGTGTTAGATCATAGCATCTCAAGCTTATAACATCATGACAATTTCATTATGGTTCAGAAACAGTAGAGCTGCCCTCAGATGCTCATGTGCTTTCAAACTCATAGAAAAGACCATCACAGCTGAGACAACAATCTAAGCTGGAGCTTCTTGTAGTCCCTCCTTTCACTTACACACAGCTCTACACTCCTGTGTGCTCTCCCTGTTCCTCTCTCTATGCCCTATGCTAAGGAAAACTGGACCAACTTCTGGGGTTCTTGTTTTCTTTTGGTTTGTTGTTTTTTGTTTTCTTCAGCCTTAGCTGATAACAAAGCCAAATAAGAACCACCAAAGGAAACAAAGAAATAAACTTCAGTTTTGCTACTCAAGGAACGAAGAGCTACTCCTGCCAACAGAATCTAAAAGAGGTAGATCTAGGAAGGAGGAGACCTCACAGGCTTGGTTTGTTGTTTCTAGCGATTCCGTAAAACTGGGAAGGTAGGGACAGTTTGTTTTGAAAGGGATTGCTCCTCAAGTGATTGCCACTCCATGTTCTTCTCCCACTTGTACGTATCATTTCCCATAAAAAATCTGGCACAACCAAAGCAGGCAATGAGGCGATCACTGTTTTACAATCATGCCTTCTACAGGCACTATCCTGCTCTTCTATACATAAAGGCAGACCTGCAGACATCCAACATTTGATGTGTATTAGACATGGGGAAACTTTGGTCCGTGATTTTCTGTTGCTCAACTTCAGCTTTGTCTTGTTTCACTAGGAAGCAATTGCAAAGAAAATGTGAGAGGTACAAAAGGAAAATCAGGAATAGAAAAGCTTTGAATGGTGTCAGGAAATAAAGGAACTTTGGCTGCAGCTTGAGCTATGTGCTTCTCTCATTTGCACCAGGGTAAAGACCTTTAGAAGAACCGAGCTTAAATTTATCACTGCATCTTTTACCCACTCAGGAGTGACAGTGAAAACTCTTCCATTTGTCAATGTAGAGATTATTAAGCCTTTCTCATTAAAATAGTGTGCTTCTAAACTGAATTAAGAGTTCATATTATTATTCCCGTAACTATTCCAGATTATCCTTTAGCATATAATCAAGTAAACATAAATACAACCATGTAAGCATTTGTATTTCTGACTAGTGACATGGTCACACTAAGAAGCTTTAATAATGAGCATTTATCGTTCCCACATCAAAAGAAGAAATTGTATTCAATTGTATCTAAAAACATACCTGCGCATTGAATCTCTGGTGACCATTTTCCAGACACACAAGCTGCCTCTTTAACACTTTTATCAGCTGATGTACATTTATAATATATAACCTCGTGGAACCCAGCCTCCTTTTTTCTCTTGTGAATACGAGTTTTGCGCACAAGCCTAATGTGTGTTGGTACTATGCACTGAGGAGATGGATCTGAAAAAAATCAACGGGAAGAGCTAAAATATGGATTTAGTCCAGATAATACATACATACACACACACACACATTCACCGATAAAGAGGTCACCGTTCCCTAATGCAGGACCATGTGACAGTAATTTTTTTACTATAGTTTGAGGTAACTCCAAAGGTTCCTGGGTTACAGAAACAGAATAAATTTTTGTTCCTGCTGTCTAATGCGGAAACTGTTCCCACTCACACAGCAATTACTTTTGTGTTGACAGGATCCTTTTTGCTGAGCATAGTTAACAATATAAAAACTAAGCACTCTTTTCTGCCCTAAAGCTATGAAAATGTAGCAAAATGAGTGAGAAGAGAAATCTTTTGCTTGTAAAACCAGGAGCATAAAGAAGTGCTGCTTCACACTGAACACGTATGAGGAGTCAATCTCCTGTGGAACCGTATCTAAGTCATAACCAGGTTCTTTCCTTAACTGGTGATTCTGAGAGCCAGAACACAAACTGCTTGTGGAAGTTAAGCAGACTATGTTTTGTGCCAGATCCAATCCTCAGAATAATTGTACATAAACATACAGTGTATTCAAATCACAGATGAATATAAAATCACTTCTGAAGAAAGGGGGAACCAAGAACTGGATACATCGTAAAACGTATTCTGTTAAAGGTAAGTGAAGTGCTGGAGTAACTTGTCCTATACAAGATTCCTTCTTATCGAGTATGGCTTTTTTTTCTTAAATTACTGACTTCAATGTAATTTGCTATCTCTTTCTTAGGAAAAGGCTTTGGTTTATATATTTTTAAAAGATGTTACTTTATTTCCATTTCTGCACTGCAAAACTAAATGGGAAGATGAGACAGAAGAGAAAAGTACTGATCAGAAGGAAAAGGACAAATCCACATAAAAATGGTGAGGGTGGCTATTATAATTTTTAATTCCCAATAGAAGTTTACAGAGAGCAAAACAGTGTACAGAGACATAAAAGTACAAGTAATTAATGCAATTCACTGCTACTTTATTGCAGGTATGTCCCAAAGCTTCCATTACCAGGGAGAAATGTTGGAAAATGGGTAAAAGCAACCATACACTAACAATATATGACCACAGCTGATTTTACCCACTGTGCAAGGTCGGTTTCCTTCACCAAACCTACTCAGAGTGCTTACAAAGTTGTAGGTGCAGAGTCCTTCGAAGAGGGAGAATGTGTTCACATTTAAAACAGGCATTAATAATAACAATAACAAAAAAACCGCTTAGTTGTGATGCATGAAACTATAGTATCTCTGGCTACATTCTGAATAGAACTATGTTGCACTCGCATAGGAAATATTATGGAAATACATTACCAGCACAAAGAGGTAAAGGCTTCCATTCCCCATTAAGACATTTTATTTTCATTCTCCTAGAATTGCCAGAGCCTTGTTTACATCCACAAACTACTTCATCACCGTGCAAAAACTCAGTCTGGTCTTCCTGCTGAAGAACAACATTTGGAATAGAGGAAGGTGATGCACATGGCATTTTGTCTTCTGTTGAAAAGAGCAGAAATATTTCCCAATAATATTGGTCTTACATGAATAGCTGAAAGAACTTAAATAAAATAACTGTGTTTGCATTTGGTGAGTCAAGCCTACTCCCAGTGACTGTAACAACTAAGCTTCAACACAGCTGGAGTGTGTTATGTTTCAACAGCTTATGAAATCCACCTGCTGTCCTTTCCCTTTCTTTGCCATCACGGTGGTAATTCCACAGCCTGCTCCACTGTAGCTTCAGCTAACACTATCTTTCCAAACAGTTTTTCATTGGTATGTAAACCCTGAACTGTAGGAAAACCTTCAATTAATCCCGCTCAACTGGATCCCCAAATGGAATCAATCCAACTCACCTGGATCCCTGATTATGATCAGTAAAAATTACATTCTATTATACATGTAAACATTTGTAACGTGTACTTACATTAGTATTCTTACAAGAACTGAAAGCAACTGTAACATCACTTAGAGGGCTGTGGTGCTGTCACATCTGTGTGATAACAGCAGTTCCTGCTTTGGGCTGTCACTGTTGCAGTGGTAGTGACCGCAAAGACTAGTAGTTTGCAAAGATCAGTGCAGCGTTTGAGTGGGTTTTTTGGAAGGAGGAAAAAGGCATGCAAGGGGAATAAAGGCATACTGCCTGCTCTTAATGTGGGGGAGGGAAGACCTGTGACAAACACAGAAATTCAATTTTAACAACTCTGCACTCGAGTTTGGACCACTCTTTTCTCAAGCCTGTGCACAGAAACTATTCTCACTATATCAAGGGCTGAGAAGATACATGCTCCCTGCTGTACATGTTTAAACCATCAGTGTTGCTTATAGAAGACATCAGACTGTCTATATATAGGAACAGTGTAAACCAGCCCATCAACCCCCAACATTTTTTGGTTCTGGTGCTAGATCATCCTGCATCATAAGAACACCCTGAATAATTTTCTCTGTTTACAGATTTTCAGCCTGGACATTCCATTCTACTGCAATTCTGAGACACTCTTTTAACAAACAGCAGTTTTGCACAAGTATTTTTAACTTCCGTCACTGACACACAGATTCTCGGGTTTGAGGTACACTAGCTAATGACATGCACAGAAAGAGGGTGCTTTTGCTTAGGCAGGAGACTATTCACCGTTTCAGTATCAGGATTATAAAAACCTGTTGGACATGTCTCACTCTGTCCTAGGGAAGACAGGAACATAGATAATGCAATCACAGTCACCATGTTGCTAGCCCTGTGCCACAGTAACGTATAGTATTGCTACTGTAGAGGAAGCCACCGAGTTTGTACTGAGCTTGTGAGGCTTTAGGATAGAGACTTACTTTGTCAGAACATGCCCTCACCAGCCTGGAGGCTTGGTTTTACTTGTTGTATCTGTAACAGCAATTTTTTTCTTTTTCAGTGAGCAACCTATAGGTAAGTTATTTTTCTTTTGATTATCTCTGTATGGCACAATCATAATATTACATGTATGGTCGAAGCAAGTTTTTGGTCTATGTAAAGTGAGTAATTATGACTCTGATATAATTATATAGGTGAATACAGGGCTAGTTTGATAACAGAGTCCTTGAGAAGTAGGGACAAAGGTTGAGCAGGGCAGAATAGAGGCACAGGATAATAAGAAACAGAGCATAGCCTGCCAACCCATGGTTGCGAATAGCTCTCAAAAGACCAGCTTAGACCTGGAGCTGATCAGAATCACTTTGAGGGGTAACACGAAGAAGAGGTATCTAACATATTAAAAATATACAACACATCTAATTCAGAACTTGCAGACCTGTGGATAAAGGGCAAGGCAGAAAAGCATGCTAGAAAACCTAAAAACTGCCCAGATCCTGTAAGAAGGAAAAGGCAATCATCAGCATTAACATCTTATTCCTTCCGGTGAGTGATATGAGAAAAGGTTAACGTGCTGCAACTTCCCTCCAAAACATGTCAGACTGAAGCCATTGACTTTAGGATCTAAAGAGGAAGGGGAAGGATGAGCATGACATCAGAAAAAGGGGTAAATAAGAGAAATTGTGTATATAACAATTATAATTATAAATAATTTGTATTACCTAGCTATTCAGTATTATTTACATATTTATAAGTAACCTTCATATATTATGTATTTGTTTTCTTTCTCTTTTGATGATAATTTGATCTGAATTCAGAAAAAAATCTTTGATTGGACTGTTAAGATTTCAATTATACTACTAATAAATTTTTTGGCTTTATATGCAGTGTGTGCTTATTTTCATCTACAACATGACATTGAATGTAATGTTATTCGTGCATATATGTAACTTCAGTTGTGAAAATGTCTGTGAAGTATTGGCGTACAGTGAATAAACTTCTCACAAGTAAGACTTATCTAAATTACCAATGCAAGAGGGAGGAGGTGACCATTGTCCATCAACACATTCTATTTCCTTTGATCCAACCAATTTAAATTCAATGTTGCATTCATATTGCTTGCTATCCCCATGCCGATACCGTTCCACAGAGCCACCAAGGACACTTCCGTTAGTAATCTCAGGTGGAGGTCCACAGCCTCTGGCAGTCACTGAAATCAAGAGATCACATTTATGCTCTGAAATCAGTAATCTTAGCACAGTTATAAGTTAAATGCAACACAAAATAAGTTGAATTTCTTGTTTAAATCTAAGAAAAATCAGTAGACCAGGTTAAACAGGTCATTGGTTTATATTGTGGAATATCTGGGTTTATGCTGGCTTGAAGATCACAGAGATACACATAACTGTCTCACTCTACTGTTTTACTACCATGCGCGGACACTTTCCTGCTATGAGAAAAAAAAAGGTTGATAAAACCAACCCAGTTTTAAGAGAAAAAATGTGTTACATGGATGACAACCCCAGTATTCTCAAAAAAAAAAAAAACCAAACCAACCTATGTTATGAAAATCACCCAGCCAGTGAGATGCACTGTATGTTGAAAGCATTCACTTCAGATTGAATGAATGGAACTCCTGTTAAAAGGGAGCTTAAAGTGTTCCTCAGATAATGATCCATCTATAGGAAATATACCTCTTTTAAATGCAAAAGTGTTCAAGCAAGAAGGACAAGATCATAGAAGACAACAAGGAAACTGACTGAATGGGGAAGGAAGGGAGACGAGAAAGATGAGACCACTTCATCCTCTCAAACTGCCTCATGAAAGGGCATAGGACAAGCAAAACACACTCTATTCAGATGCCATTAAGCTGTGCCGTGTCTTAAAAGAATGAGAAGAACAGGACCACATATCTTCCCTTCTGCATGAGTTTGTTCATCGTACCATGTGAAGCTGAGTAATCATAGAATCATTAAAGTTGGAAAAGACCTCTAAGACCATCCCACCATCAGCCCAACACCAGCATGTCTACTAAATAATGTCCTGAGGTGCCACACAGTTTTTGAACACCTCCAGAGATGGTAATTCCACCACTTCCCTCGGCAGCCTGTTCCAGTGCTTGACCACTCTTTCAGTAAAGATTTTTTTCCTAATATCCAATCTAAACCTCCCCTGGTACAGCTTAAGGCCATTTCCTCTCATCCCATTACTTGTTACTTGGGAGAAGGGACCAACATCCACTTTGCTACAACCTCCCTCCAGGTAGTTGTGAAGAGCGATAAGGTGACTCTGCAGCCCAATCTTTTCCAGGCTGAACAGCCTCTCTTCCCTTGGCCACTCCTCATAACACTTGTGCTCCAGACCCTTCATCAGCTTTGTTGCCATCCTCTGGGACGTCCTCGGTACTGCAGGGCCCAAATGGGAACACAGTATTTGAGGTGTGGCCTCACCAGAACTGAGTACAGGGCACGATCACTCCCCTGGTCCTGCTGTCCGTACCTTTTTTGACACAGCCAAGATGCCATTGGCCTTCTTGGCCACCTGGACACACTGTAGGCTCATGTTCAGCTGGCCCCAAGTCCCTTTTAAACTGAGCAACTTTCCAGCCACTCTTCTCCAAGCCTGTAATACTGCATGGGGTTATTGTGACTCAAGTGCAAGACGTGGCACTTGGCCTTGTTAATGCTCATACAGTTTAACTTGGACCGTTGATCCAGCTCGTTCAGCCTTCCTACCCCCAAGGAGATTGACAGTCCTGCCCAGTTTGGTGTCATCTGCAAACTTACTGAGGGAGAACTCAATTTACTCGTTGCTGATAAAAAAACAAGGCTGGCCCTGGAGAACACCTCTTGTGACTGGTCACCAACTGGATTTAGCTTTGCTCACCACAACTCTGTGGGCTTTGCCATCCAGTCAGTTTTTTACCCAGTAAAGAGTACAGCTGTCTATACCATGAGCTGCCAGCTTATCTAGGAGAATGCTGTAGGAGACATTATCAAAGGATTTTCTGAAGTCCAGAGAGATAACATCCACAGACTTTCCCTCATCCACTTAGGCGGGTCACTTGGTCATAGAAGAAGATCAGGTTTGTCAAGAAGAACCTGCCTTTCATGAAACCCTTCTGGCTGGGCCTGGTCTCCTGGTTGTCCTGCACATGCCTGACAAGCACACTCAAGGTGAGCCATTCCGCAAGCTTCCCTGGTACTGAGGTCAGCCTGACGGGCCTCTAGTTCCCCAGATCCTCCTTCTTCCCTTCTTGTAGTTGGGTGCCACACTGACAAGCCTCCAGTCATCTGGGACTTCCCCTGCTAACCAGAACTGCTGATAAATGACAGAAAGCCACTTGGCAAGCTCCTCTGCCAGCTCCCTCAGTGCTCTCAAGTGTCTCCCATCCAGCCCCTTAGACTTGTAAGTGTACAGATGGCATAGAAAGTTGCTAACTGCTTCCTCCTGGATTATGAGGGGTTTAGCTATGGGAGGAATTTCACAGGGAAAACCCTTCAATGAGTTTCTTTTGCTTGGGTCCAGCTCTGTGTCACCTCCAAAACTTTTATTTTTCCATATCATGTGGTCAGAAAAAGGAACATAGGGTACAATATCTGAATGGTATCAACATTAGGCAGTGATAAAACTCAGGATATTTAAGATACAATCAGAGAGGACATTACTCAAATTAATCTCTCCTGGCTGCCATATTGCAAACTATTTATACCTTTTTGAATACAGTATATTTTTTTTTGTATATTACAGTCAATAACTTGGGGAAAATTTTGCACAAGACATTTGCCAGCTCACTTTCAGTTATTGCAGAGCTCCAACTGGCATAACTAAAGCTAACAGAAAGCTCAGCACTGAAAGTTACAAAATCCTATGAAATGTTTCAAAAAGAACCAGTTCCTGCCTGTTTAGTGATGAAAATGGCATAACTGTACTTGGGAGCAAGACTGACTTACAGAAGGTGTTCACAGTTGTCTTCAGGACATAGGCTTTTTCATGTATTTCCTACTACAATGAAGTTAATAGATTTACCTTTACACACTGGCGGTGATGGAAACCATCCAAAGTAATAGCACTGAGTAGAGGCAGGTCCCACTCTGACGTAATTGTTTGCACAGGTGAAATTTACAACATCTCCATTGTGGTATTTACCCTCCTTGGGAGAAAAATCTCCATTGGGCAATGTCAGCATTTCACATTCTATTGCTAAAATTAAAAATATTTTTACATATAGGGTACACTCTACAAAAAGTAGATGAAATACTAATTATTAGAATAAAACCAAAGGATGTCTTAAAGACAAATCTTCACAAAGTTTATACAGAGTTACACTGATCGGCAAACACAACAATATTCACCAAGACATTCAGGCGCTGGACTCCATTGACCATTTGTGCCACATCTTGTGGTACCAGTTGGCATATTATTTGCAGTTTGATATCCCTCCGAGCACGCATACTCAATTGTATCTTCAGGCATGAACACACTTTTATTTGCGTGGTAATTCAAAATCTCCCAATGAGGTTTTTCACATGATTCTGTAGAATAAAACAAAGTTCGTGCATTTTGTAATCCAGAAACAGTGTCTTTTGGAACCATCGTTTCTGCAGGTGCTTCAGCGTGTGCTGGTCTACTGAGCTACTTAACATATTAGAAACATTAAAAATTCTGCATTGGCAGTATATGCATGTAGAATATCAAATGTAGCATATTCTTATATACTGCATTAATAATCAGAAATATGCTCAGAGAACTAGTATCTAGCATAAATATTTCTTCCTTAGATTCAATTCCTTTCCTTCTACTATATATTATAATTATTGGTGCAATTACAAACAGCTTGTATGCCTGTTTTCCAAGGGCATTTGCGAGAGGGTCAGAAAAATGGAAGATTAAGTCTCTTCTTTTACCCTCCTATACTCCTGTTCACAAGAGGAACGAAAACAGCAACAACAGCATAGAAAGATTTTATTTTGTTAGTTTTTTTTCCCCACAAATATTCTTTTTAACACCAGGGCAGACACAGGTACAGTGCTTCTTATGCATAGTGACAACATCTTTCTCAATAATGAATCTCATTTTTCTCTAGTTTGGCCACATTCAATGACAGTTCTTAGTAGCATCCCTTGGTTCACAGGCATTTCTTCATGCATCTTCCCTCAAAAACGTCAAAGGTGGGAAAATTGAGAGGAAATTTGGGCATAAAGTACTTTGTCTTAGGTAAGAATCACTGGAGAGGTCAGTGATTACTACCACCTTGGTGCTACAGCAGCAAAAAGGTAGCTCACCTAAGAGACAGAAGATATTTTACTGCCTTATTCATTTCCTTTAAGTTTTCTTTGTTTATTTCTTGGAGCCCCAGAAAGAGGCTGGCAGGGGCTGGAAGTTCAGTCCTCTACTTGATTCTCCCTCTGCCTGGAAGAAAACTCTACCAATCTAAATGACAAAAATTTGCATACATAGGACATCCTGCCTCTGACAGTGACAATGACAGGGAGCTCAGAAGCCTTTATGCTACTCACTGATGCACTTTGGAGATGGAGTCCAGCCATTCTCTCGACACTGTATCACTCCTGTTTCTTGTCCTTCTACAGTGACAAAGCCAGCGTGACAACGATAGGTGATCTCCTCTTGTAAATTAAATGTGTTCTTTCCCGAGGTGGAATAACCATTGTCAAAATAGATATTCTGGCATTTTTCTGAAAGAGATAGGCAAGTACAACACTGCTAAGCTACAGCTTTATAATATGCAGAAGAAGAAGGACAAATGAAATAGCAGTAGGATTTAGAACATTTCTAAGAGCACATGAGTTTTTGCATCTGCAGTGAACTCTCTTCCTGGGGGACAACCGGAAAGTTTGAAGTCAAAGTTCACAGTTACCAACTCATGCAACACAAATGGGGATGGACAGGGGTTTGATCCACTGCAATCTATAAGATTCCAAAATTGTATGTCCACATCTGGTCCTCAGTAAAAATGAAACTCATGGGCATGCGGTGACGCACACATAGAGGACATTCTGTCCATATTGTCAGTGGGGTCATGCTGAAGATCAGCAGAGTGTGTAGGTATCACCTTCTACCAAAGAGAAATCAGAGTGCACATACTGCAAGATTAAAGCAAATTTGTACCAATGGGCCCCTCCTCGCACACTAAAACACTAGTGCAGACAGGACTAATGCTGTAACTGATTTCACAACACTTGAAACACATTGCTTAAGCCTGTCTAAATGGATGGAAACCAGTCATCTTGGTTGTATATTATGGTCTTGTATTCTGAAAGAAAACTTCTGTAGCATGCTAAATTCTTTATAATAAACTACTCCGTGAAGGAATTTTGTCATTTTAAGAAATTAACACTACAATGAATAGCAATATTTGTGTACTGGAGAGTCAAGTAAATGATACAGAGAAGAAAGACTTTGAGGACTACTGGAGGATGCATTTGAATGTTGGGAGCAAAGTTAATAATACTTTTGTGCAACATCTTCAAAAGTTTAAATTTCACATAAAATATTTTGTTGTTTATACCAGTAATGCCCATGATTGTGTAACATCAGGAATCATAAAATTTTATTTTCCTTGTTTATTGCTACGTTAAAATCTCAGTAGGTTTTGGCCCAAAACATTCCATGGTCAGTGCCTCTGTCAGGGTAGAACTTTTTCCTGAATAAATATTTTAACAGTCTAAGAAAAATTAGGTTGAGTTATTTCTTTTGTCCATATGAAATTGTTGCCTAAAGTATTTAAAGTCCTGTGAGACGTTCTAGCAACGTCAGGCTTGTGCAAGTCAGGAGCACACACTGGAAACAGAGTTAGGAGAGGTAATCTTCCTAATCCTCCATACTATCAGTCTGATGCCAATTGGAAAGGAAGCAAGAGAAATAGGGATCAGCTGGCATAGTGAGAAGCTGAAAGAAGACAAGGAATTACAGATATGTTGCATAAAGTGAATGATTACTGCATATTTTATTACTGCACAGTTATGTTTCAATAAGTTTTCGTTACTGAAGACAATGGGATAATGGCTCCCATCCCAGAGCTTCCATTCTAGGAGACCTGAATTAGCCACACGGGGACATTTTACAGGTTTACATTCTGCACGTTTGTACACTGAATGACCTCAGCAGCGTACAGGGATATGAAAGCTGCATGAGCCAGTTGAGGGAATCACAGCATTGTCTTTCAGTTGTAGAGCACCTAGACCTAGAGTTACTAAGCAGTGGGGATGGACTAATGTAGGTGATGTGATGATTGCATTATTGGTTATGACTAGAAACCTTAACAAATTACAAGCACACTCACTTTGACGGATACATCTTGGAGGAGGTGACCAATCATTCTTTGTGCATGTGACTTCCCCATCTTCATGTTCAGTATGATAGTCAACGTTGCAACTGTATTTAACTCTTTCGCCTTCCTTGTAAATATACTTGTAGTTATGTAAGAAATAACCATTTCCCAGGTGTTTGACTTCACAGTTTTCTAAAGAAGGAAGGTAAGTACATTTCACGATGGTAATTTGTATGGCAAGAACTGAGGTAAATCAATTCTTAGGAAAACATTTACTATAGAAGCAGGAAGGACTCCACTCATTTCCTGCACCAAGCACCAGTCTACTCAGGGCATCAGGGAAAGATTAACCTTTTATGATACACTTCCAAGCCCTACTGGTAAGTAGGAACTTCCCTATGACGAGACGCATGTTAAGAGAGGAGGCCTCAGCTCACTGCTTTAAACCTATTTTCTGTAGTTCAGTCACAAAGTCAGTGTGTATCTGGATTTCCTGCTGATGCCATGCACACTCTCAGCTTATTGAAAAAGTGAGCCACCCCTCAGCTCCAAACGTTATCCAAATGGACCAGGCAATGGATCTCAGAGACGAACCTCTAGACAAAGTGCCCAAGGCATGGAAGGAAGGCTATATCTACATATAGTAAAGCCTCCCTGTTTGTATGTGCAGCTCTGTGTGTGCAGATGAAAGCAAAAGCATGCACATGGCCCAGAAGCCAGAGAAAGGAAACATTTCCTGTGTATTTCTTAATCTCATGGATAGTTTTAGGAGGAAAGAACCTCCAAAATCCAAAAGCAACATTTCAGCCTTCTGCATTTCTGATTGTAACTTACCAGGAGACAATTTGAGCTCTGCAGATAGGATGACTGTCTGGGTGCAGTCCCAGGTGTCAACTAATGTTGTACTACTTCAATAAACTCTTCATTCTTCCATCTTGTGTTGCCTTGGCACAATATCTGCTACATGGATCTTTGATAATTATAGCAGAATGTAGCATATAATGCAAATGTACTTACTGAGGCATTTTGGCTCTGGAGTCCAGCCCATTTCAGAACAGACACTTGTAACCCAGTTTTCTCCGTGTGGGGGTGAATAACCCCTATTGCAGTGGTACTGAATATGCTGCCCGAATCTCATTGGAAAGTAATAGTCTCTGTAGTACTCCAGACTTCTACTTAACTTGCCATTTTCTATGAGTGGGTAGTCACATGGTTTCTCTTGAAACAGAATTTAACAGCAACAATATCAATACTCGATGGCAAAAAAGCTCAAGACACAATTAATTCAGCTTCATCATCTGAGAGTTTTCTGTAACCGACAGCATCAGAACTGCACACCTTGTCAGATCTTAAGGAGTGCAGGAACAACTGTGCTCTGCTTCTGGCATCTTTGGCATCACCTGTACCTATGCTGGTTCCCTCCGTCTCCATGGCAGCCAACAGAAACTCCAGTCAAGTGGATGCCAGAGGCTGATTCATGAGACCAAATGTACGTATTTATTCAATGGTAAGATGACATTGTTTCTGTAGAGCGTCTCCGCTATGTTTTCTACACTGACCATAACGGGAGCCTAGAAATCTTGTTCAGATAGAGCAACGGAACTGTGGACTCTCAAAATTGAGATGACTCTTGTCACTGCTTACATTCCTAGCTTTTGGGATCCTGCACCAAAAACTTTGTCCAGCTTTTCTCATTTTTGTTTTAAAACTATACGGGTTTTCTTTTGTTCTCTCAGTTCCTCAAAAGAACTGACCCTTTTCGGGGACAAGCCAAAGAGAGAAGGAGGAGATTCCCAGAAATTTACCCAGGGTATCCTGCTTTGCCATAGCAGGTAGGTTCCTCCTCAAGTGCTCTGACCTAGAGCCTACATACAGGAGAGATCACCCACTGTACAGGCCATTCAGTGAGGTGGTCTCAGAGTGATACTTAAATTTTAGAAACCACACATAGAGAGAAAAAAATTATCCAGATACAAACAGTGCACTTTTTTGGAATAGTTCAAATCATCCAAAGGTTCTTTTACAAAGGTTTCTTCAGGGTTTCTCTCACATCCTATTTTCTAGGTTCTCTTTTATTTTCAGTGGCCAAAGATGTACTATTCCTCAGGTCAACTACAAAGCTTCCCAACAGGGAGTTGACTATAGCACTTTTTAACACATCCTTTCACAAATACAAAAATAGACACTGTCTTTATTTATAAACATAACACATATGTAGATTATACCATTGTTTTTATAGATTATTTTTCTAAGCCATCAAATTAAGCTTTACATCATGAAGAAACACAATGAATGAGCTACTCTCATTTCTCATACTTAGGTTTTTCTCTCAACCTCTCTTTAATGGAGATATTTTCAACAACTCTGTGTCTTGAGTTCATTCAGGAGAGCTACTTACGGACACAACCTGGATCAGGCACCCAGCCATTCTTGGTGCATTCGGATGTGGTTTTGCCAGTCAATGTTTTAAAATGATACCCAGGATTACACTGTATTGTGATTATGCCACCTACTCTGTATCCGTTTTCTTCAGGTCTAAAGCTCCCATTGGGAATTCTTGGAGGAGAGCATACAATTTCTAAACAAAAAGAGAAAAATCAGATACACGTTCAAATATTTATGAATGTTTATTGCAAAAGTTCTTATTTTCATAGTATATTGACCATAACTGCATGCAACTGTTAAAAAGATGTTTCTTAGGGTAAAGAAAAGGTAACATATCTCTTCCACTCTTGGGAGCAATTGTTTCACGAATGTATTTAACTATACTCGAGTAAGAAAGGAATGAATTAACTGTTTTTTCTACTGCTCTCCATGGAAAACTCCTATCCAGTTATCTGCACTCCATCCTTCTAGATCTTGATAGGCTATACGCCAGATGTGGATGGATTTCTTTTATTACGACAAACCAAATTTTTCGCATTACTCATATCTGAAATTACTTCCAAACACAGCAAATGTGCAAAATAACTTTAGGCAAGGCTAACCAGTGCAGTAGGGTGTTGGATTCCATCCCAATTCAGTACACTGTACATTTGCTTTATCCTTGTATCCATATCCTTCATCACAGCCAAAGTGTAGTTGTTCAGATTCCTTGTAAGATTTTTTTTGAGAAAGTACAAATCCATGCTCAATTTTTGGCACATCACAGATAATCTCTGAAATTGAGAAAGACAAAATTAATATCTTTTATTTCATGAGAATAAAGGTGTATTGGGAAAAAATTTAGGGTTTATTAATTTGACTTCACAAAAGCATTTGCATTTAGAAACTGTGTGAAACAAATCTGAGAGCTCTTAAAATGACCTGACTTTGGGTGCTAGGTAGAAAGGGGCGGTGTAACAGAGCATCCATAGCAAATTCGTTCATGACGTGGATTTCCATGCTTTGCTTTGGATCTTAAGGGATCTCAGTATAAGTATAAGGTATGGGATGTTCTAAAATAAACAACTAGGATAGCTGAAATTTTGGATTTTCAGCTTTTCAGATAATTTAATTTCCTTGTAATTTTCAGTAAAACAAAAGTGACTAATTAGTAGACAACTAATTAAATCATGGCATCAACTTGCAAAACAAATTCAGCTATCTGGAAAATTGACACTTGAATGTCTTACTGTAGCTCCTTGCCAAACTCAATAAAACCACTGAGACATTGGTGTTTCTAAAAACTGCGTTCATAAAGTCAGAAAATATTCAAGGCTTTATTTTCTAGGCCACAGAGCAGGTCATAGAGAGTTCTCTTTTTCTGGATTTACTTTGTATTTAGGGTGAAAAAGAGCTCAGTGGAACTATCACTGTTTAAAACAATTTATTATGTTCTGCAAATGTTACAAGCATGTGTTAAATTCCACTTTCTGCTGCTCAAATTATAATAAACGGGGGCTTTAAAGCAACAAAATGCAGCACTGAAGTTGCAAGAAAATATGCATGTATCTCATATCCTGACTTACATACTCTCCTCTTCTAAATGCATACTTCCCAATCATACAATATATACATAATCTAAAAACTTGATGAACTGAATATTCAATAGCAATTGTTACTGTAAGCTTCCTGGGATTCATTCTTAAATACTGACAATCCAATCCTATATAATCTCCACGTGCAAAATGGAAGGAATAATCCCATCCACCAGCACAAGCTGCAGGCAGGACAGGGTGGCTTCAATTGTCTGAAAGTAGTTTTGCAGAAAAAACCCTTGGCAGTTCTGATGGACCAGTTGAACAGAGGCCAGTGACGTGCCTTTGCAGCAAATAAACAAATAAAACAGCATCCTGCACTCCACTGGGAAGAATGTTGCCAGCAAGTCAAAAAAGGTGATCCTTCCCTTTACTCAGCACTGGTCAGAGCACATCTGCAGTGCTGTGTCAAATCTGATCTCCTCAATATAGGAGAGATGTGTACATACTGAAGGGTCATGAATACAATTAAGGAATTAGAAAAAAAAACAAAATAAAAAGAAGCTTAGAGGGTCTAGAGAAAAGAAGGCATGGGCAGGGAAAGAGGAGCTTATTTATATGTATACATTCCTGACTGTGGTGGGGCAGGCAGAAAAAAATGATGGAGCCAGACCCTTCTCATTTGCAGTCAGTGACAAGATAAGAAGCACTGGGTACAAACTGAAATTCAGGAAATATCACTTAAATGCATAAAAAATATCTTTACTTAAGACTGGAATGGGTTACCAGAGAGGCTATAGAGTCTCAGTCCTTAGAGATGTTAAAAATCCAACTAGACATGGACTTCATGACTGACTTCACAGGTCCCTTCAAACCTCACCCATTTTGTGATTCTGTATTTCTGTGAAAAACTAACCATAAATTAACCTTCTAACTTGTCAAAACACATTAGTCTGAAGAAAGAGAAATACATCATGATTTTTTTTTGTATTTTATATACCCTAAGAACATGAGTAGATTAAAATCATACTTGTTTTTTAAAACTGGTTCACATAAATTTAAAACTGTTTGTAATTACTTTGATGAAGTCAGCCCTGAAGTGATTGATATACACAAGCTACTTTCTAAGAAATTGAATGCATCCTGGCAAAACATACAGCTTGTTGGGAAAATGTGGAACAGATGGTCCACTAGGACTATATTAGCATTCAATATTCTTCGATTTCTCTTTCTTATCCTACTTCTGCATATATGTAAAGAAGATTGTTTAGAGATAAACTATAATTAAATACCGTGGAATAAAGTGAAAGCTTTGTAGTTTTCATCTGGCAACTAGTCCTTAGAAATCTGTGATAATAAAGCTTCTTAATCACACATATTTACCTTGGCACTGAGGCACATCACTATTCCATTTTCCATTAGAGGAGCAAATAATTTCTTTAGATCCGACAAGTCTGTATTTTGCCTTACATTCAAAATTTATAACCTGGCCAAAGGAATATTCTTGGCCTAGCTCAAATGCACCAGTCACAATTATTCTTCCATTTTCTGGTGCTTGTACAGGTAAACACTTCGCCACTGAAAAATAAAAAAAAACAAACCACACCAAAACCAATTAAAAAAAACAAACAAAAGGAAAGGAGAGGAAAAAAGGTCTATTCTGTAAAATAAACTGTCACACAAAAAAGTTAAAATACAGAAACCTCACTGTAATTTCCTCATACATTTTAAAAATATACACTCTTGTTATGCATTCAGATACCATTTGCAACAGATATAATACTAAGCAGTAAGGGAAAAAGACACTGACACAGGAAGAAGCTTGCAGACTAGCTCTCATCATCCTTTTCTCTGCCCCTAAATGCTAAAGACAGATCACCCACTGAACTAGATGACTTCCTGAGGTCTTGCCCTATCTAAATTACCCTCTGAGCTTATGAATTCTATTGATGGTTAGATCAGCCTTGACTGATGCATAGGGCCACTAAACTCAGCTAGGAAGAAACTAGCTAAAAACACACATGCTTTCACATCTATCCAAAATGCCTCATCCCAGCTGTCTTTTTAAACTGTGTTTTGTAGACATCTACTCTATCAGGGCCTTAAGCTGAGGCAGAGCTTTAAGTCAGTCTAGAGGTGACAAGACTCCGTTTTGTGAATGCTTTTTAACAGAAGTGTGAATGATTGGACTAAAATTATAAGAGTGCTGCTTAACCTAGATTTAAAGGTGTGTGAATTAATACTGGTAGAGAGATCACAGACAAGTTCTAGATAGTAAAAGACAGATAAAAAGACATTTTGATAAAGAATTATATGTCAAACTCAATTTACCTTCACAGTGAGGGATGTCATTGCTCCATCCATCTGCCTGACACTCACGGTAATTTCTTTGGCTGAGCATCTGGTATCTTACCAAATAAAAAGTAAACAATGCTAAAATACAGTCTTATTATGTGACAGAAACAGCAGTGCTGCTGTTTTTGAAGGAAAGGAAGTAGGCTTCATACGTTCTAGCACAGACTACCCAAAATGTGAAAAAAATGAGTAGTTTTTTGGCCTGAACCTAGTTTCTTTAATTGCATAAGGCAAAATATGCAAAACCACCACCCCAGAAAGCAGGAGGTCATCAGTAAGATGGCTTCTCTATTAGAAAGCTGGAAAACTTTGGTTACGTAGCAAATAGCCTAGGAGCGATTTACACAATCAACAGCAATCAGAGTAAAATTCCTGTTGCCTATGCTGTAGTGTGACTGAAAGACACGTGACAGCATCAAAATAGGACTTAATCCACACCGACTGTACATCATGCTTTGATGAACTTGTATTATCTTAGGTTTGAGGGTAACATGGCCATAATGCCTTGCCATGACTTCTGCTTTGTCTGGAATGTAGTCAGAGGAAGTACAGCTAGTCTGAAAAGACAGCAAAAAACTGTCTGAACTTAAAAGATTAAAGAGCATATTGATTTTGGTTCTACATAGGAAACTGTTGTATGGACTGATGACTTTGCTAGCGTAACTGCATCATGACTGACTACTGAAAGCACTAATTCCAGCATACAAAGCTGCATTTCCATTTGAACTGGCTGGCTGGTGGAGTCGTGATGCAGCTTTACAGACAGATCACTATTTTAGTTTTCTACTTGGATAGCTATGATTTCAAGTTAGCTACAGCCTTACATAGTTTAGACACTTTGGATGACAGCTTCAGGCACATGAATCCAGTTACTCCAATAGCATCAGACATGACAAAGGGTTATCTTTAGTATTACTGTAGTTACAGAAATTTAAATTAAACAATAATCAAACACTAAATATTGGTAAGTTGTAGCTGCATTACAAACAACAAATCTATAATTGACACTATTTGTAACATTAACACCTTATGTTAACTCCTACATATTGAATTAAAAAAGTATTACCCATCATTACAACTGTACTCAACTCTGGCACCAAATACAAATTCACTTCCACTGGTTAGTTCAAAGGAACCAAACTCAATATCTCCAGGATGTCCACAGGGCTTATCTGGTAAAAAATAAATACATACATACATACATACATACATACACACATACATAAATAAATCACTCAATTTCATAGAAATATGAAAGTGTGAAAAATAGCACCTTCCTAGTAGTGAGTAGGCCTTTCAAAAATTCAAAAATGCTCAGTATTATCTTGATTAACCTCCCCTTCTTAACCACTATCTTAAATGCAAACATATTGGCATTAGGATCTGTTGATTTTTTAAAGAAGTTAAATAACATATTAGCAGGTTTTATTCCTTTAAAAAGGCTGAACTCATCTTAAGTTTTATGACAAATTTAATACCAGGATTTAACTTCAGCTTTTCATACTACTTGTGACATAAACTGCTCCAAAACTTCCACTACAGAATCCATCATTGACTGGAAATTAGATTTCCTCAATAGAGATGGTGATTGTGCCAAATAAAGACAGATGATCTAAAACCCCAGGAGTCTTCTGGTCCTCAGTTCTTTCTGCTCAAAGTTCTCCATAAGCCTTTTCTTGTGGTCTGACTATTTGCCCTGGATTCCCAAAAGAGTTGTAAAGACGAACACACCACCCCTCTCATTCATCCACTTTTGATCTTATAGTGCAGACTGCAAAATAAACTGCATAGCCACAACCCACTAGGCCTCCTCAGAAGACATCTTTCCTGGTCCCTGTTGACCTAGATAAACTAGTAACAATTTTATTAATTGATTTTTACCATGATTTATATACATCTTATTTGAATGGCACCTGGGGCTTAATTTTACATAATCAAATCAAACATTTATATTCTATTAGTAAAAATGTTGTATGTTGGATGTGTAAGAAAAAAGCTTGTGTGTCTAAAGAACTAAAAATAATAAATGTCAACTTCTTCACCAATAAATTCTTACATACTTACTTCTGCATTCTGCCCCTGGGAGGTGTTGTGTCCATGCTCCATCAGCACACTCAAACACAATTCGTCCAATTTTTATGTATCCAGGGCGACATCTGTATGTTACTTTTGTACCATGTGGATAGGGAGGTTTGTCCCATACGTCAGTAGGCACTTCTTTAACCCTTCTAGGAGGAGGTTCTTTACAAGCTAAAATTTGTAAATAAAAATATTGGTAACTGAAGCAGATGCTACAAATGCCAAAATAATTATACAATAGAAGCAAGGAATCCTGGGGACATTTGTGATCAAGTGAGCATATGTTTCTGCTTAATCATCACAAAACAGGCAACTGCCAAGAATCCACATTTCATAGGAATATGAATAGACATCTATAAAGGACGTAAGAATAGGGACCTGATCAGATACACCCTGGAATCCTCAGGGAACTGGCAGATGCAGTTACGAAGCCACTCTCCATGATATTTAAAAAGTCATGGCAATTAGAAGTCCCTGGTGACTGGAAGAAGGGTAATGTTGTGTCCATTTTTAAAAAGGCCAGAAAAGATGACCCTGAGGACTACTGACCTGTCAACCTCACCTCTGTGCCTGGGTAGATCATGGAACAGATCCTACTAGAAGCTCTGCTAAAGCACATGGAGGACATGGAGGTGATTAATGGCAGCCAGCACAGCTTCACCAGGGAGAAATACTGTATGACCAACTTAGTGGGGTGATGGGATAACTGCAGCAGTGGACACAGGTAAACCAACAAATGTGATCTATCTGGACTTCTGTAAAGCCTTTGACATGGTCCCCCACAACATCCTTCTCTCTAAATTGGAGAGATATGGATTTGATGGGTGGATGGTACCTAGTCAAGTTAAGTGCCAAGAAACCAAATGGGGCAGTCATAAATCATGAAACAGACTTCAGTTAGAAAGACAGAGATGATTTTAGTACCCTGGTTCTAACCACAGACATCTCTTATCTTTCCATCTCCAGGAGCTCCTCCTTCCATTGCCTGTCCTTCCATTAACACAGAGAACAGCTCTATAGAATTCCCTTTCAAACAATTTTCTTCTGGAGACACCATCATCCTTATTGACATTAAATTCATGTGTCACCTGAAGTTCTGGCAAATACCTCCTCACTTTTACATTGCCTAAACTTTCTCTCCAGGCTGAGATATCCTGATATTCCAAGACTCGTTTCCTGCTGTACATGAGACTACTTCCTATGACAAGCTACTTACTACATGATGTAATTGATTTTCGGTATTCACTTTGACCTTTGTCAGCTTCAAAGCATTTTCACTCAATTTGTGAGGTGGATGATGTTGTCTGATATTTCTCATTAGTTCAATTTTATACAGTCCTTAGAAACTCCTTCCTGGGCCTTCTTCAGTGTACAAGAAATTAATTAATTTTATTAAGAAGTTATTCAACAGCTTGAGAATGAGAAAAATCAGACTAAAGAGTAAAGAAATAAATGTTGGGAAGTTGTTAATGAAAGATTACACAATATTTCTGAAGAAATATTTTTTAAAATTTAGTTCTAATAAATGACATACATTAAGTGACTAATTCTCTCTTCTTATGTGACTGAAGTGTACTTATTTCAAAAGCTGCAAATTAGATGCAATGAAGTCTACTTTACATCAGGACATGAAAGGTGAGAATGCATCATGAATAACTAACCTCTGAGAAATGAAGTCTTGGAAAAGAAATGAAACCTCCATATAGAAAATAAATGGGACAACTAATGTCCACCAGGGAAGAAAATTTTTTGGTGACTAGATTCATTACTCATTGGAGTGCCGTCACAGTTTAGTTATAAGACCACAGGTTTCAGAAAGCAGCAATACTCTCACTGGTGCTCTCCTATGGATTGTCCAGGTGCCACCTAAAAGTGCCACTACAGGAATAATATTCAAGATCTTTCCTTAAGTGAGGAATGTGGAGTTACGGCTTGCTGAACTGAACTGTGGAAATTACACCACAGGTCAAGTAGCTGTGATTTCTAATGCAAAGTGAGCAGATTAAACACTCATTCTTCCACATCAAAGTGTGGAAAGTAAATTTTACTGTGGTTGCACAAAGAAATACCCTTGAACATTCATTGTTTTTACTTCAGTCAATGGAACATCTACTCAGTTAGAGGCATAATTTCAGATTTTTTTTAAAAATCAAGAAAAATATTTGTTTAAAAACAAAATACGTAAAATGTCAAGTGTTCTGTAGTAATAGCATTTTGAAAATACAAGAAAAAAAAAGAATGTTAATTGTGAAGTATAATAGCTACATTTTGGCTGTCTTTAGCAACCAGAAGACGACGACAAGCTTTGACAGTGCTGCTGAGTGTTGAAGGAAGAGCATGCCCACATAGTCATGGTCTTTCAATCTACCTTAATAAGTAAGCTCCCTCCTACTCAGATTTAATCTGAGTAAAAATTATTGCTTCTGTCCACTAGAGGGTACTACCCTCCTATCAAAAAAGCTAGTAGGTACTCAGACTTTTCTGAGCACTACTGAGACATAGTTTTCAACACTTTTACAAAATCCAGGAATAACTGAAATGAACAAGACTCCTCTAGCTAGTTCTGTCTATCAAATGTGTCAAAACCGGTTAGTTTATCACAAAATGAAGTTCTTTGTAATGGTGAGAGAAGGAAGGTTTCTAATTCTACATAGCCTCTTAATTCCATCTAATTTAAACAAAAAAAAAAAAAAAAAACCAAACCAAAAAATCATCAAAGACATTCTCCTGATAGCCTCTTCATCATTACTAAGACATGTTTCTTTCTGGGTTTATTTCAACTCACTCTGATTGTTTGTTACCACTCCTGTCCCAATATCAAACTATGCATTACCATCAAATGTCACAGCACGTATGTGTATTTCTGACTACAATTAATTATTATTTTGTTAATGCAGTTTCTTAGTATTGAGAAGAAGAAATCTACTGACAGTAGATACTTCAAAACTGTATCGATTACATCATACACTAATTTGTGTACTCAACAAAATTGAGCGGGATTTATTTTTATATTTGGAAGCATGCACTAAATGCATACCTTCATCCTTTAGTGAGAGATCAGGAGAGCTGGAATAAATCATTTAGTATTTATATGGGACTTGACCTCAGTTAGAAATAGCTCAAGCTGCTTTCTTACTGTCATTATGCTGGCTGCAACTTCTATAAAGAAAAACACAAACTACAAATTCAGATAGAAGTATTTTTCTGGTCTTGTGCAAAAAATCAGCTCTTGAACAACTCACAAAGACTTTGGATATGAAGCTTGAAATAAAAATCCTGCAAAACATGCGGTAATAGTTGCCCTGGATAAATCAAATATTGCTACATTTGCATTCCTTTAAAGTCTCTTCGGTCCAAAGAAAACATCATGAAAAGAAAGTACAAGTTCAGGCAAACTTTCTTTTCAAATTCCAGGACTTTTCTAGACTACCTTGCAAACAAATTAGACTTTATTAGTTACTCTGGAGCTGTATTTCTCATAAGTATACATAAAAA
This sequence comes from Clamator glandarius, assembly GCA_033459285.1. Lineage (NCBI taxonomy): Eukaryota > Metazoa > Chordata > Aves > Cuculiformes > Cuculidae > Clamator > Clamator glandarius. Next base: position 766,599 of record JAUNZM010000040.1, read on the forward strand.
GGTAATACATTTCATCAATGTCCTGATTTTTCAGTTTTTTAAATAGAACCCATCCAATTGTTCTGATTAATAAGGTCTTCATAACATTCACTTAATTTGAAAACAACCTGAAATAAGGAAAGACACACTAGTTCAAAAACACACAGCACCCTTTCTGCAACAGTCTACGTAGAGAAACACAGAAAGAAAAGAATTAAATTAATAAACATATATTGAACAATGTAAGCATAATATCAAGAAAATACATTGAATAGAGAAGCAGAAAATATCAGAGTAAAAATTATTGCTTCTGTCTTCTGAGAAGATGCCCAGAACACTAGCTACGTCTTTAAACATGCATGGAAGCAAAGCTGTGTACATATATATCATTTGATGTATTAAAGGCAGCCTGACATTCAACAATTTGTAAGCTTTTCAGTGAATTTAGTAATCATAGAATCATAGAACCATAGAATAACCAGGTTGGAAGAGACCCACTGGATCATTGAGTCCAACCATTCCTATCAAACACTAAACCATGCCCCTCAACACCTTGTCCACCCATCCCTTAAACACCTCCAGGGAAGGTTAATCAACCACCTCCCTGGGTAGCCTGTTCCAGTGCCCAATGACCCTTTCTGTGAAAAATTTTTTCCTAATGTCCAGCCTAAATCTCCCCTGGCAGAGCTTGTGGCCATTCCCTCTCATCCTGTCCCCTGTCACTTGGGAGAAGAGGCCAACTCCCTCCTCTCCACAATCTCCTTTCAGGTAGTTATAGAGAGCAATGAGGTCTCCCCTCAGCCTCCTCTTCTCCAGGCTAAACAACCCCAGCTCTCTCAGCCGCTCCTCATAAGGCCTGTTCTCCAGCCCCTTCACCAGCTTCGTTGCTCTTCTCTGGACTCGCTCCAGAGCCTCAACATCCTTCTTGTGGTGAGGGGCCCAGAACTGAACACAGGATTCGAGGTGCAGTCTCACCAGTGCCGAGTACAGAGGGAGAATAAGCTCCCTGGACCTGCTGGTCACGTTTTTTCTGATACAAGCCAGGATGCATTTCCTCTTTCTCTGATTATCTCACAAATTATTCCAGAGAGAAAGAAGTGCACATTTTTTGAATATTTTAATCTAGCAGTTGTTTAGGGATTTTAGATGTTAGTATAATTAACAAACTGAATTAATAACAGATTAATTTGGTCTAGTTTAAAGTAATAATAACCATTAAAAAGTCATGCAACATTATTTATCCAAACGAAAAATTGAAATAATACCTATAACAGGATACTAAGCATTGCCAGAAGAAATACTAATTATTGTTGTCAGAAGTTCTTTAACTCAGACAACAATGGAAACACTTCATTTACATATTGTTTTAGTAACCATCTTCACATACACTTTAAGAAAGGGTTGGGTTTTTTTACATTAAAGCTTACCTCTTTCTGCATTACAATACATCCAACATAAGAGCAGAGCTGTGTAACCCAGGAATGACATCCTAGAGATTCAGAAACTCAGCAAACACATTTAGTATCATAGCCTACTTTTTTGACTACTTAGGTTATTTCCACTCCTATTTTACTCACTGACTGCTACAGGGACTGACCTTGCAAAGTATTTATTTGCTGATTTCAGCAGTCACTTCCCCTAATCCTCTTGCAACACACAAGTGCTTTTTTTCTCCTCCCCCTCTCCAAACTTTGCTAAATGAATAAATAAATAAAAGCCTTGCAATTTTGGTTGACACAGTTCTTCTCTGTGGTCTGTTTGTTTTTACACCATGCCTCGCTTTTTTTCATACTAATGCTTTCCATGTTCAGCTCGATTCTTTTGGCGTACAAAATACGTTGTATGAATAAATTACTTTGTAATTCCCTGTGTCTTGTATGTTTAGTTAAAACCTCCAAATTCACATTAAATTTGTAAAAAAAACCCCTTTTGCACTATACACACAACATTTAAGATCTATTTGAAAATACAACTACCTGAAGGGAGGTTGTGGAGAGGAGGGAGCTGGCCCCTTCTCCCAAGTGACAGGGGACAGGAGGAGAGGGAATGGCCTCAAGCTCCGCCAGGAGAGATTTAGGCTGGAGATTAGGAAAAGTTCTTCACGGAGAGGGTGGTTAGGCATTGGAACGGTCTGTCCAGGGAGGTGGTTGAGTCACCGTCCCTGGAGGTGTTTAAGGTTAGGGTGGATGTGGTACTTAGGAGCATGATTTAGGGATTGGTGGGAATGGTCGGACTCGACAATCCAGTGGGTCTCTTCCAACCTGGTTATTCTGTGATTCTGTGATTCTTTGTGAAAAAGCAGGCAAAGTTATAAACTGATTTAGTAACCCCCTGGTTCTTGCATAAGATAACCAACTACCTAGAGCGAAGCAAATGTACTTGATCAAATACCTGATTAGATACACCCAGGTGATGTTAAAGCACTTGTTTCAGTATCACATGAGAAATTATAAGATGGAGAAGCTGTAAATTAATTATAATATGGATAATGAACCACCCAAAGAAAAATAATCAAGATCGTGCTAAAAGAACTATTTGTGAAACTGGGCCAACAGAGGACTTCCTCATGGATTCATGTAAGTAACAGCATTATTAATATTTTCATTAAATGTCTTGGCTTTATAAGTAGTGCACTGCAGTGGAAATGTGGATCACATGAAAAGTATTATTTGATACAGAGGGTTAGTGAAAAAATATGAGTACAAAGTGCTCTTGGGAGATGGACACAAAGAAGTTGCAGTATCTGGTATCAGATACCCCATAGAGATGGTGTCTGACTGACACGGATTGTACACAGATTGACCTTGTATATGCTCCTAAAAGACCACATAACAAGTCATGGTCTTAGTTAGCCTACTGATATAGGATTAAAATAAATATGTTTAGAGAGCAGATCTCAAACCAGACCTGAATTCCAAAGCAGTTAAAACTTTGTTTTTTCTCAAAATGCAGCTGGATTTAATTGTTGTTTTCTTTTAACCTAGGCTATGTTTTGAGTTACCAATTCAAAGGATTGGTCTCAGTGAAAACTGTCACTCAGCTGTTTCACCCACAAGAACTCCTCCAGACAGCATAATAGCTCTTCCTTTTCCTTCCCCTTCCTCTTGCCAAGCAACTCATATGTGGACAATGAACTCTCACTCTGGTCCATGACCCTGTGATAAGTATCTGCATCCATTTTGCAGTTACTGGTACAGTTACCTGATAAATAGAAAGATATTATTTGCACCTGCCTAAGTTGAGTTCTAAGAAACATCTCCTCACGAAACTTCAGTGATCGAATCTTTAATTCCTTTTGTTCTGTGGTAGGGAAGATCACGGTCTGCTGCAGATAGGAGTGCTCTAACTGCACTGAGACAATCCCATTTGTCTTCTCTCTACTAATCTTACCGCATCACTATACGTGCTTGTATTTACACGATTCTGCACCAGTGGCTTGCTGGCTAGTTTCCTTGCAATGGTGAGGAACTTAGGATGGTTTAACCTTCCCTGTCACAGCAGTGGTATGAACTGCTTTTCAAATATAGAATTGAAACCACTGCTTTCCAATACCTTAACCCCTGTGGGAAGCTCTGAGATTGCAAAAATCATAAAGGAAGTGTGCTAGGAGTCATTCAGACCCAACTCAGAGACAGTGGCTCAAACCAGTTTTCCAATTGTAAGTGGTGTATCTTCTGATGTTATGAAGCTTAAAGTGATTCAGGCTTTATTAAATCACTTTTGGGTTATTAAACTACCTGCAAAAACATTACAGGCTTGAAAAAATACTTCCAGCTACAGTTGAACCAAAATTGAAACCAAACTGAAAATTTACCATAAAGTTCTTGGCTGCTGTCTGTGAACACAGGCAATGTCAAAACTATTACGCTAAAAGATAACATCAGCAAACAAGAGCAGATAGGTATGAAATTCCTATGAATGAATTTAAGCCAAAAATTAGAAGATTTGCCCAATAGTGAGGCTTTGAAGTGATCTTTGTACAGGCATAATGTAGGCCTATACAAAAAAATCATCTTTGATCACAAAGCACAGGACCAGACTCCGTCCTTTCTAGTCTTGTGTTCATGATCTTCTTAGTCATTGATTAAATCACCCTAGCCAAATGGAAATAAAATCAGGAACTTAATCTTTCTTCTCTTCCTTACCTCTTCCATAGGCTATCACCTGATTCAAAACAAAGGTCAGGAATCATGTCTGACTCCCTCAGTCATCTCCAAAACATCTAATAAAACAAAGTGCAAAGGCAAACCATGCCTCAGAACCTCTAAGGCAGATAGAAAAAAATCAACTCTAAAGTACTGTTGCCTCCCATGGACAAGAAAGGTAGAAACAACTAAGTAGTTATGCAACCAATGGCAGATGGATTTTACCTACAAAAGCAGAGCTAGTGCTTTGAGGACTGGCATGGTCACACTCAAATATTGCTGTGGGCACAGACAGCCAAAATATCACCACTTATTCCTAGTACTAGCAAAACTGCATGTCAACATAGAAGCTAATAGGAAAGTTCAGGTTGGAAGGGACCTCACAAAGTTATCTTGACCGAAACTCCTGCACAAAGCAGAGTCAGTCATCAAGACTTAATTCCTCGCTCAGTGTAGGGGCTCAACATCAAAATTCAGAGTGTTTATTCAAACCTGAATAACTTTGGGAACAGTGTTTAGAAGCCATTTTGTGTTAGGAAGACAGATCTGAGGGAGCTGGTGTCTTCCAGTAGGGAACCAGTGATGAGTACTAATAGGAGCTTGCTTAGTCACTGCTGTAATAGCACGTCTGACCAGTATAATTTCAGCATGTTCTTGCTGTCACATTTGAGTTTAATACCATTAGAGCCTGTAGAATTCTAGAACCAGTCATTGTTTTCCAGGAAAATCTTGATGGAAGAGTCCTATCCCACTAATAATATAGTGGGATTATCTTTTCAATGGCAACAGTTGTCTCTCTTCCCACCGGCGCACAACTTCTCTAACTCACAATAACATTATATATCATGTAATATCTACAGTTACAACCTAATGGTGCAACAGGGAAAAAATGCACAGTTCATTACTTTAAATCAAACCACAATCACACTGGTTTATTGATTTATTAATAGCACATAATTAGCTGGCAATCAGTGAACTATACATTCAGGTTCAGCATCAGCAATACAACAAATAAGACACTGTTAATAGATAAAATGCTAATTAAACAGCTAACAAATTTTTTAATGACCTTTCTTCACCAGTTCCCCAAAGTTCTAACCATGGACACAAGGTTGTGCACCCATTCACCCAGTTACACACAGGGTCCTCTGCTTATACATGCCTTCTGTAGGAGATGTGGGTGCTTAAAGTGTACCTGTGCTGTGCCTTACAACCTGATAACAGACACAATGTGGAGAAATCACCACACAAGGTCACTTATGCATGCCCAGTTGTGAATCCCTACACTGGACATTAGGAAAAATTTCATCACTGAAAGGGTTATCGAACACTGGAACAGGCTGCCCAGGGAGGTGGTTGAGTCACCACCCCTGGAGGTATTTAAAATACAGGCAGATTAAGTGTTTGGGACTATGATTTAGTAGTGGACGGTTAGGTACGGTTGTACTTGATGATCTCAAAGGTCTTTTCCAAGCTAGTGATTCTATGACCCTATGACTCTATGCTGCACTCTGCACCGTCACTACCCGAGCTGGATGAAGGCTGCTGTTCTCACTGTTGTCCCTAGCGTTACACAGTTGCATTTGCTGCTTATACTTCTTTTCAAATTGGCATCAGTCTTGTTTCAAAACTCACTTTGTAGCTCTCTGGTCGCTGTTTAATCTGCTTTATTTTCCTCATCCCTTTTAATGTGATAAGCTGTGGCACATACACTCTCAGACATCACAGAACCACAGAATAACCAGGTTGGAAGAGACCCACTGGATTGTCGAGTCCAACCATTCCCACCAATCCCTAAATCATGCCCCTAGGTACCTCATCCACCTTAACTTTAAACACCTCCAGGGACGGTGACTAAACCACCTCCCTGGGCAGACTGTTCCAATGGCTAACCACCCTCTCCGTGAAGAACTTTTTCCTTATCTCAAGCCTGAATCTCCCCTGGAGGAGCTTGAGGCCATTCCCTCTTGTCCTGCCCCCTGTCACTTGGGAGAAGAGGCCAGCACCCTCCTCTCCACAACCTCCCTTCAGGTAGTTGTAGAGAGTAATAAGGTCTCCCCTCAGCCTCCTCTTCTCCAGGCTAAACAGCCCCAGCTCTCTCAGTCGCTCCTGATAAGATTTGTTCTCCAGCCCCTTCACCAGCTTCGTTGCTCTTCTCAATGCCTTCGTCCAGGTCGTTGATAAAGACATTAAACAGGACTGGACCCAGCACTGAGCCCTGGGGAACCCCACTTGTAACTGGCCTCCAGCTGGATTTAACTCCGTTTACCACCACCCTCTGGGCCTGGTCATTCAACCAGTTTTTCACCCAGGGGAGTGTGCACCCGTCCAGGCCAGAGGCCGACAGTTTCTGAAGCAGAATGCTGTGAGAAACTGTATCAAAGGCTTTACTAAAGTCCAGGAAGACCACATCCACAGCTTTTCCCTCGTCCAAGAGTCTAGTCACTCGGTCATAGAAGGTGATCAGATTACTCTGGCAAGACCTGCCTTTCATGAACCCGTGTTGACTGGGCCTGATCACCCAGTTCTCTTGCAAGTGCTTCTTGATAGCACTCAAGATCACCCGCTCCATGACTTTCCCCGGTACCGAGGTCAGGCTGACAGGCCTGTAGTTCCCCGGATCCTCCCTGCGCCCCTTCTTATAGATGGGCATGACATCAGCCAGCTTCCAGTCCAGCGGAACCTCCCCAGTCATCCAGGACTGCTGGAAGATGATGGAAAGGGGTTTGGCCAGCACATCCGCCAGTTCCCTCAAAACTCTTGGGTGGACTCCATCCGGCCCCATAGACTTGTGGGTGTCTAGCTGGGCAAGCAAGTCTCTAACCACCTCCTCTTGGACCTTGGGAATCTCATACTTCTCTTCCAACCCCTGGGGTTGTGCACAGAGGGAACAATTTTCCTTACTGTTAAAGACTGAGGCAAAGTAGGCATTGAGCACTTCAGCCTTGTCTTCGTCTCCTGTTACTGTTGTTCCCTCTGCATCTACTAGGGACTGGAGATTCTCTCTAGCCCTCCTTTTGCTGTTGATGTATTTGTAGAAAGACTTTTTGTTGTCTTTCACAGTCTTGGCCAATTGCATTTCTAGTTGGGCCTTAGCCCTCCTGACTTTTTCCCTGCACGTTCTCACTGCCTCCCTATAGTCCACCCAGGATGCCTGCCCCTTCCTCCAGAGGTCGTAGACCTGCCTCGTCCTATTGATGTCTCTTAGGACCTCCCTACTCAACCATGCTGGTTTCTTACCCCGCCGGCTACTTTTCCGGAACTTGGGGACGGCTTTCTCCTGAGCTGCTAGGAGTTCCTTCTTGAAGAGCGCCCAGCCCTCATGGACACCTTTGTCCTCAAGGAGCGCATCCCATGGGACCTTTCCATCCAGCCTTCTGAACAGTCCAAAGTCTGCTCTCTGAAATTTGAGGGCTACTGTTCTGCTAACCTCCTTCTTCATTTTACCCTGCACTGAGAACTCTATCATCTCATGATTGCTTTGCCCCAAGCGTCCTCCAACCTTCACATCCCCCACCAGTCCTTCTCTGTTCACAAACAGCAGGTCCAGGAGGGCACCGTCCCTTGTCGGTTCGCTCACCAGCTGTGTGAGGAAATTGTCTTCCATCCACTCCTGACATGATCCTTGGATAGCTGAACTCGCATTCCTATCTTAACAGCTGTTGTTGTTCAGTACATTTTACCAAGGAAGGGCCAGACCAGCACCCTTGCAAACAGAAAAAACAATACTGGGAATTCTTTGAATGTTCCTTCAGCTTCTTCTAATGTAAATTTTGCAGCAATGACAGGAGGCATATCATATCCAATTCCAAAAGCATCTTAAACACCATCACATTCTCCTGCTTTGGTGCTCTGTACTCAGAATTGAAGTGAAAATTACTTGAAAAGGTGTTCTTTGGAAAAAAAAAAAAGCAGTTGTCGGTACCTCTTGTTTTAAATGAAATCCACCCACTCACAGCAAAGTGGAGATTTACTGGAAGGCAATTCAGAGATTCAGAGGTTGTCACCATTTCCCTCCAGCTCTCTCTCCCCTGCAGTAACACTGCCATTCCTCTTGTTCCCACATTTTCTTTCAAGGTCACCACAGATGTCAGAGCACTGTGGTGCACCAGGACCATGGGCAGCCCTGAAGTGGATGCTTTTCTGTTTCGGATCTGTGCTACAATGGCTTCGCATATAAGAACACAAAGATCAGGTCACATTGTGTGTCCTGTGTCTGAAACAGCCTTAGAAGGATCATGCTTGCAGTGGAGCACTGGGCCATGGAAAATGTCTTCTACCTACTAAGACTGCAGTTTAGACACATCACAAAATTAAAGACAACCTCCATTTTTAAATTTTTTTTTGTAGTCCTTTCAAATGAATTATCAGATTGGAAATTCCTCATATATATCCTCCTGCCTAGTTTTGCAGCTTTATAGTGACCTTAGAATTCTGTTCTCACTTTGGGCTGTTTTGGTATGTTACTGTTTCTGAATCACTACAAAACCTCTTGTGCCAGCAGAACAGTTTGCTACTGCACAGCCATTTAGACAACAGGCACCAAGTGGAAAGATAGGAGGACTTCAAGAACACTTTTTCCCTGAAGTGTACGTAATTCCAAACATTGAAGTGATATAGACTGGGAGGTGTATATGGCAGTAAAATGAAGAGATATACAAAATCAAAATGCAAAATAAACAATAAAAAGTATATAGGATCATTAAAGATTTAAAGATATGTAAGAATAACAAGATTTGCTTAGAAATAAATTCTTCCTTTGGGAAAAACACATGGAACAGTTTGCAGCTTGTGCTGTGACTTGTACAAATTTATGATTATCAGTTATTTTAAAGTTTTTTTTATGTCTTAGTAGTATTCCCCCTATGGCTGTGCTTTCTTAAAGGACAACTAAAATTATCATCAACTATTCCTGTTACTAGTCCAGCACACAATCCAGCTATCTAGCAAAGAGGTGACATAAGCATTTATTTCTGCAGAAACTTACTGGAAAACAAAAATATTATTTATGCTATGGTAGTATTCAGATTCTCCATGACCCTAGACAGTACTATACGACTCAGAATGCACCAAAAAATGGGCCTCATCCCTAACAACCAAGAATTTACTAATCATTAACAAATGTACTTTTAATCTAATTGCCCTAATTCACTACTAAGTTCTTTTTGAGACAAGGATGTGGAAGAGAAGAGTGGCATTGCAGTGGCAACTCCTTTGCAGCAAGAGATAAGGAAGAAAATGATGAAGCTTTCAAATTATAAAGTATGGGAACATAGAGTATTAGGGAAAGATGGAAGACAAGTAATTATCTGAATAGGAAATGACACAAAAGAATAAGGCAAAATCCAAGCAGTCCTTGGAATTGAAATGGAAATAAGTAGTTATCTTTGGTCTAATAGATAAGGCATTATAGTCATAAAAATGGGGAAGGTAAAAAGGCTGTCCTTACCTAAGCAGTAACTGACACACAAAATGATGCGTATAAGAAGAAACCTAAGTTAGATTATATGAAATACATGTGTAAGAATTAGTTTTTATGGATGCAAGGATCTAAATTTACAGTCTCAAATTGCTGTAGGCCCTATAAATGTTGCACTGCTCAGCAACATCCCTTTGTTTTCCATGCACTTCAAGAAGTACAAGTATTGGGCAAAGGTAAAATGGAAGGCTATGCGACTTAAAGATCATTTTGCCCTCTTTCAACTCAGTAGGGACACACCTATGTATCCTGGCCTGAAATATGTCCATTACTAAGTATTACTAACATCCACTGGTGATATACATGCTTTTTTAGATATGTATTTTAGAAAGTAAAAATTGCAGTCAACGAGCTTAAATGCTCAAATTCATTAAGGCATCCCCTAGATAACCATTTCACACAGATACAGTTTTTTAATTGTCACTAAATAATGTTTCTGTATCATGGCAGGCAAATAAGGAAAGTCCTCAAAATACACCTCTTGCTAGTTTTAGCTATAGGTTTGATTTAGCCTCCCAGATCAACTCAGTTTGAAGGATTCTATGACTCTCAGTCCAACATGCCTAACTTTAAACCTATAAGGCATATATGTCCTGTACTTTAGATTTGAGATTGCCAGGCCAAAAAGAAAAAAATTTATATACTAACAGATTTCTTAAGAAAATAAAATATTATCTTCTAACTGAGGAGCATACCCTTATTTTCTGAGACAAACAATATTTATCAGCAAGGACTCTTCATTTCAGGATTTCATTTAGGCACATTTTTACAGATAATGTCATTATGCTTTTTTTCTACAAAAGACTCCACCTTGCAGACTATTTTGGAAGTAAAATTGCAGCTAAAGTGAATTAAATATTGTTTAAGTACAGTTTACTAACATAAACACCAAGTAATTTTGTGTAATGTAAACACCAAGTAATTTACCAAGTAAATGCTGAGTCCCTAATATTCTATTCAGCTGGCAAAGCTGCAGAAGTGACTTGTACTTTCCAATGCTATGAGTACTCTAGTCCCCAGTTCTAGTATTAAACCCAAAATCACAGTCACACTCAAGTGACAATTGATCAACTTGCAGAAATGTGAGTGATCCAGAAGTTCTCATTAGCAACATAAATATCCAGATACTTCTTCCTTATAGGGGGTAAAAATAATCAAAAATGTGAGCACCTGGGAAAAAGCCTTAAAATGAACTTGAGTTTTATTAATTTATTTTGGAGTCAGTCAGTTTTTCAGCCTGCTGAACTCTTTACTAGCACCAACAGAAAAATAGCATGAAACATGTAAACTTTGCATTCCCACTTAACATTTTTCACTGCAGCCTAGACTGCTCTTTACAGTAAGTGCCTTGTGTATGTCTGCTTAGTGAGTTAACTGAATGCCATTCAGCAGTATTAGATGATCTTCCTTGATAGGACAATAAGTACAAGTTCATTCACAAGTACATTACAGAACTGTTTAAAAGGATTTAGTGTGCATTTGCTTCATAAATGACTCACTCCCCTTTTGTTTGAAAAATTTATCTTTCTTATCCCAACCACAATCTCAAGCCATTATTTAGGAAAATAAAAACAATAGCCGGGATGATAACCGTATCAGCTGGGGAAGACAACTCTTTTGAGTCGTAATATACAACTGAAAGCCACTGGAGGGAACTGGATTAGGAACTGTGTCTGGTAGGACTACTTCAGCACCACAATACAGAGGACCACCAATGCTTCAAAAGGTTGAAATTCACCACTTTGCCATGGGTAAGATTCTTTAACTCCTTGTAGTCAGGTTTGGCTTTATTTGCCAGAATAATTTTAGGTATCGATATCAACAGTAAAGAATGTGCCAATGAGTGCTAATAATTACATTGATTAATAAAGAAAACCTTACAAGCATTTTGAGTAAAACATCAACAACTAACACAATAATCTGATATACTTTATTACAGTAGAATGCAATATTCAGATTTAGATAGAAGATAAGAACATCTTGAATTAAAACCACTATTAATAACCTATGTGCACCTCCATATACACTGCAACAATTCAAAAAGTCCAGAGGCCATTTGCATTAAGCCAGCTGGTTTTACCTATATGCCATCAAAAATGTAAGTAAGCTAAAAAGGAAATCTAAATACTTTTTTTGTTCTTTCTGTAACTTAGTATGATCCAAGATTCATAAATGGTTACTAGCAATAAACTCAGTAACACAGTTCTTAATTCTCTTCTCTCACAAACTTCAGAGTTAAGGAGTTAAGTACTTGGAAGAGTTACCTACCTTGCCTGTATCTAGCCAGTTTAAAAAAAAAAAGAAAAAAAAGAAAGAAAAAAAGAGATACATTAAAGTCTTTTCAGTTCCCAAGTCAGGGGCACAGATGCTTCTGACACTTCTCAGGGCCAGAATCATCCCAAGAGTACAAACCTACATTTGTTCCTTGAAAGAGCTGTGTGGCTCACAGCTTTTCTTTAACACAAACATGGCAGAAAGAATGCTAGCTTGAGTATAGTGACCCAATATCATAGCTCACATATAACAGCATCTGTTTACAAACGGATGATACAGCGTCTCCTCAGCTTGAAGACACAAATTTCCCAGGTATTTTGAATTCTAATCAAAATATTAGATTAAGCTAACCAAAATCCTATGTTTGTCCAATTTTATATATTTAAGATCTTTTCAGAGTGATCAGGTCAGAATGTAAAAACACAGTTAACTTTTTATTGCAATGAGTTTATGTTACTTAGGAGCACAAAATTAAACTTCTGTATAAACTGCAGGTCTACAGTCACAGTTATGAGTTTGCTTTCCATTAGCTCTGCTCAACTCTTTATTTGGTTGCTAGTTTACCAGTCAACTATTACCATTCTGAAATGCATTTCCATGTTAGAACAAGTGCAAAAGCTTCTGCTGTTACTTAGCTCCTCAAGTATGAAAATGAATATTAAATTAATCAATTAAGGTGATAAAATAATGAGGCTGCTAGTAGATATAGTAAAAACAACAGTAATTTCCCAACCAGTCTATGATTAATAGACTTCAGAAAAGGACTACAGTTAGCCTAACTACTTTACTCTGTAACAAACTGCTATAATATGTAGGCTCCATCCCATCTCAAGTTTTGGCAAGATGAAAAGATACTCAGGGAGAGAGAGGAGAGAGAGTAAGAAATGTTTTTTTAGAAGAAAGAGTCTGTTCAACTGAAGCAGCTGAGAAAGAAAAAATTGGCTGTACATGAAAAATACTCTTAAGAAGAAAGATCCTGGATTTTTAATTTCAATTAGACTTCTAGAGAGCTCTGATGTCAGAGTACAGCTTGGGAAAACTGGTATGAACTTGGCAGCGGGGTAGTTCACTATTTTATTTCCCATATCAGCCAAAGCAAAGAGTGACTTACCTTTGAACTCTTGCCACATATGTGCATCTGTTTTGTTTTAACCAACTAGACATTCTGAGTTGCACACCCTTGTAAATGCTGAATGCAGAAAGCTGTGAAAAAGGGTAAGCATCATATCCCAGTGATTCCAGCCTTTTACAGGACCTGGAATACAATTCTGCATTCTCCAAAGAACCAGCAGTCAGAAAAGGTATGCCTAAACTCTGCACTAAAGAAACAAGGGAAGACGGATTGTCTGTAACAACAGCAGAGAGAATTTGAGTGCTAAATTGGACTACCTGTTGGTTACCTGTAGAAATCTTTCCACTGCAGCATGAAGCTCAGAGCTGGATTCTCAGCAGGGCACGTGAGTATGTGGTACACTCTAGGCTGTCAATACTTCAGCTGGTACTGTATGGGCCATATCAGCTTTTAACTAGTCTACCTTCTACACAGGAATCCAGCTGAACGGAAAATAGAAGGTTCACTCTTCAATACACAGTATGAATGAATGCACTTAACTGAATACGTAATATGTACACCACATATATGAAATAACTTTGTATTTATGTCTCAGCCTGATCTAGCAAAATCTAAATCTTAAAACTGCACCAGTGTTAAGACTGTTAACGACTTCACTCTAGGAAAGGAATACTATGACTGAATAGTTGAGATGAAGAACTAATCTTGGAATGCAAAAGATGACAGGCTATGAAAATGTAGTAATATTTATATTTGCAACAACTAGCGCATCAGATGCACAGAATGACAGTCTAGATTGTAGTGGATCTTTAGGAGCAAATCTAAAATCCTGTTATTGATTATTTCCATTTGGCAACAGTGAAATCAAACAAATCATCATAGCTGTAATCTGCGCTTCACCAGTCATATAGGAAATGCAAACATTTTAGTCTAGAGTCTCTCCCAATTTCAGGCATTGCCTATAAATTCCACTTCCCTGTATTTTTCCAGGGTCTGTGCACCCCTGGCACAAACCAGGGTGGAAGCGATCGCTAAGCAGATATGCCTGACCGGCTAAAGTTTGTGTTCAGTTCTGGGCCCCTCACCACAAGAAGGATGTTGAGGCTCTGGAGCGAGTCCAGAGAAGAGCAACGAAGCTGGTGAAGGGGCTGGAGAACAGGCCTTATGAGGAGCGGCTGAGAGAGCTGGGGGTGTTTAGACTGGAGAGGAAAAGTCTGAGGAGAGACTTTATTGCTTTCTACAACTACCTGAAAGGAGGTTGTGGAGAGGAGGGAGCTGGCCTCTTCTCCCAAGTGACAGGGGACAGGACGAGAGGGAATCACAGAATCACAGAATAACCAGGTTGGAAGAGACCCACTGGATCGTCGAGTCCAACCATTCCCACCAATCCCTAAATCATGCCCCTAAGTACCTCATCCACCCTCACCTTAAACACCTCCAGGGACGGTGACTCAACCACCTCCCTTGGCAGACTGTTCCAATGTCTAACCACCCTCTCCGTGAAGAATTTTTTCCTTATCTCAAGCCTGAATCTCCCCTGGTGGAGCTTGAGGCCATTCCCTCTCGAATGGCCTCAAGCTCCGCCACGGGAGGTCTAGGCTGAACATTAGGAAAAAAATTTTTCATGGAAAGGGTCATTGGGCACTGGCCCAGTGGCACTGGGGGTTGAGTCACTTTCCCTGGAGGTGTTTAAGGCACGGGTGGATGAGGTGCCGAGGGGCACGGGTTAGTGCTTGATAGGAATGGTTGGACTCAATGATCCAGTGGGTCCTTTCCAACCTAAAGAACAAGGCGCAACAGACGCAAGCGCGCTCCGATGACCCACACGGGGCCGCGGAGAGGCCGCTCACAGCTCTCCGAGATAAAGCCGCCCGTTCAAATTTCGGGGCCTAGCGAGAAGCCCTCCCGAAGGCAGCCGGAGCGGCGCGGGGGGCGGGTCTGGGAGGGAGCCCCACGGGGCCCCCCGGCGCTGCCCGCGGCCCCGCCCCGCGGGACGGTTGATCCCCGGGCGGCCGGGAGCGCCCGTCGGCGGGTGGAGGCTCCGGCGCCGCCGCGCGCCGAGGAGGCGGCGCCCGCCCCGCTGGCTCCCCCGCGGCTCCCTCTTTGTCGCCGGCGGCCCCCGCGGCGCCCCCCCGCGGCGGCAGGCGGCGCCGCCTCGCCTTGCTCCCCGCGGCGGCGGGGAGGATGGTGGACCTGGACAGCGAGGTGCCCCCGCTCCCCCCGCGGTACCGCTTTCGGGACTTGCTGCTGGGCGACCAGGGCTGGCAGAGCGACGACAGGTGAGCGGCTGCGGCGGCTGCGTGCGGGCAGCCCGAGCCCAGCCCCGGCGGGCCAGAAACTTTGCCGGGAGCGGGACGCGACGGCGGCCGCGGGGCGAGGGGCGGGGGGCGAGGGGCAGAACGCGCGGTGGCTGCGCGCCGCCGGGTCCCGCGGCTCCTGCTCTCCGGCATCCCGCTCCTTTACGCGCCGCGGCTTTTCATCCCGGATCCCAGGCTTGGACGTGGCTGCCTTTGACGTGTGAATTACTGCAGGGACTGCCAGCATCTTTAGTCACAAACCGATAGGAAAAGATGTTTGTCTCAAGTCCAGTCTTTAAAAGAGAGAAAAAAAAAAAAACCCAAACCCCAAACCGCATCTATTAAAGCAAAGAAACCGACCGGGAATGTGTTTTCAGTTTGAAAAGGCGAATGAGCAGGACGCGTGGGCACGGGCCGCGCGGCTCGGCGTGCAGGGGGCTCTCGGCGACCCCATCTCGCACAGTTCAGTGACGCTCACTTTGTAGGAACAATTTGTCGCAGTCAAAAGCGAAATTGTCATTTTTAATGGATGGAGTAAACAATGTAATATGCAATGGATGTAATAGGGAAAGGATACATTTTAATTCAGCGTATTTACGTTGTCAGATAGAGTTTTAACTCGGTAGTTCGAAACTTTGATTTTAATGCTGGTCTGCGTTTTTTTGGATTTCAGCTACTTTTCTAAAAAAAGATGGATTCTCATTGATTGGTAATCACAAGATCATGCAGATATGTAACTAATTATTGCCTTTGTTTAGGAGCATATGCTCTACACCGAAGCAATTAAACGAATGATGTTTATTCAGACAGTTATGAATTGGTGAATGACAAGATAGTCATAAAAAATGAATGCTGTTGGTTGGGAGAGACAGCATTGTAACTACATAATGGAGAGTTAAAGAACATTTTTAGCAAAATAGTTTTATAATTTAAAAAAAGTAAATTGTAATTATATTCTGTATCCATAATTCTGATCACAGTATTCTTTGATATTTCAGAAAATGTAGCTGTTGGCATCTTACACCTACATTTAATTTTCTACTGGAATAGGAATAAACTCCACAACCTTTCTTATTTTATCAACTTTATTTACTTAGCTAGAGTTTTGATGGCTAAAATAAACAACATATTCCCTATACTTCTTTGTAGACCACTATGACTTAACACTTTTCTCAGCTTTGGTTTAAATTTCTGTCAAACACTTCTCTGGTACCAGCTGTTTGACTTGAACTTTGTAAAGTTACCTTCTGTGGAAGAAGCGCATGATCTGGTCTCAAATAGGAAATTGTGTATAAGCAACTGCACAAACCATAGCTTCCATTTAGCTATAGAAATATCTTTTTCAAGTCTATATGCACTTAACAAAATGAAAATAAATAATCCTTAAAAAGATATTGATAGCAGAATTATAGCCTAACAGTATTACAGAGCATGATCATTGTTGGGAAATTGTAACAAAAGACTCGTGGGAACTGAATACTCCTAATTATTTTATTAATATTCATACAAGCATCCAGCACATCTGAAATACAAAATATGAATCCAGGACTGAAAATGGCTAGTGGAAATGGCTTTCTAAATCCTTGAGTGTTGTCCCGTGCTGAGACTGGATACAGCTGCCCTGTGGCAGCAAGGCTGTGCAGTTGTTTCTTTACAATGCAGTCACAATTTTGCTTTACATGAGGCTGTGATAGCAGTACTTTCTCCTCCAGCTCCTCAAGTTACCATAGCAGTATTTTTGCTACTAGCTTTCCATTAACTGAATAAAGTACAGTCTTAAAAAATCTTGACTATTGTCTTTTGTTTGTCCATCTTCCCGTAGGGTCCTGTCTAGCTTCTCATTTTTCTGTACTGGTGGACATCACTTTTGATACTGAAATATTAATCCAGTCCCATGTTGCTGGTATTTTGGTACTGTCTGTTATAGAAAAAACATACATATTCTGCATAGAACTATTGTCAAATGGAGCATTTAGAATATTAGACATACTCTCAGGAAATATTTAATGAGAAGGACTGTAGACCTGTGGGGACCATGAGATTGCTTATTAGCTAGTAGTGATTAGAGTTACACAAGGACATCTTAATTTTTAATAGTTTGATTTTGTCCATTTTTGCACCCGTACATCAGTGGTTCAAGTTTGGTTTTGGTGGAGTGTATGGTTTGTATTTGATTCTAATTAGCGTGCAATACAAATATTGCCAAAGCTGTGCCCCATTCAAGTGAATGGATACTAAAGATGAACAGCATATCTGAACACTAAAATACAGTTGAAGTGGCTTTATAGAATGGCTACGCAATGGGAAATGATCAAGATAGTTCATTTTAGGAGGTATTTGTCCTTGGCTGAGATGCTGGAAATAATTTTCATGTTTCCAGTTCACTGCAACATCTTACTTCCACCTGCATTCAACTCTGACAGTCTGATTTATATCAAGGGTTTTCCACCTGCATAGACTGTGAACTTCAGGTCTATTACCAGCTAAACTCTGTGTCTTCTGTCTCAGTACCATTCCTTTTTTTTGTTCTTCTCTGTCGAGTCATCCTTGAGTTCTCACTTTCCTCCTTCCGTTCAGTCTTTTCTGGAAATATGCTTACTTTTTTGCTGGCTGGGAGGCATATGTTCCATCTCTGTATTCTCAGCTGCTTGTTGATTCTTCAAAGTGTAGAGGAGATATTATAGAATTATTCCTCTCATCTGCCGCAAACCACTGAGCATTCTGTGTCACCAGATCATGGTTTTGATAATATAGTCTGCCATTATGTCATATGGTAGTGTTTAACAATAAGTATGACTGAAATGGTGTAGATCTCTTTTTTTTGCTGAAATACATATTTCTGACATAAGCATTGTACCCAATTTTGAAACCTTATTGGTTATGTTTCATTAGGAAGAGAGTTTAATCAGCTATCTCTTTTAAATGATTCTATTCATTTGTAAAATGTGCACATGCTAAAATGCTTAGCTCAATGTAATAGAACTCTGATTCAGGAATTCTGTTCTTAGATCTGTACCTATTTGGATACAGATTTCTAACCTTCATTTTTTTCTCAAGGACTTCCCCTATGATTAAGCTTCACTTAGGCTTCTTTTTTTTTTTCTGGTGTCTAGATCACGGTCCATTTCTTACCTAGACTTCTCCAAAACAATAACAACCATCTCACTGCTTTTGCATTTCTATTCCAGAAAAATAATCGTACTTGAATAGCTTAGATTCCTAAGCAACCTTGCAGCTGGCTTCAGTAACAGATGGGTTCTGGGCTGCCATACTCCACAAACTACCAACATATATTATTTTTCATAAAAGATGTTGCTATGTGCAGAACAACATAAAGAATCTTTGACAAATGCATTTGTTCCATAAATAAATGATTTTAAATTATTTATTAACATTCTGGAATTTGCTGAGTGACTTTTCCTAAAGGAAATTTGATTTTGAAACCAGTTTTTGTTTTTGATTTTTGAAGGACCTATTTCCCTTTGAAAACTGTGGAGAGGAAGTTTGATGTTTACAGTACACACATTTTATATGGACAAATATCCGTTCACTCAGGGAGATAAAAAAACTTGCCTGTTTTCCTGTCACTACCTAAAATATTTAAATATTCCCTGCATCAGTCTGAAAAGATTCCACAGGACAGCATGTAAAAGATCAGGCTGGGAGCTAGAGCGCGTGTGTGTCAGACGGGTGATTTCTGTGGACCAGGTTCCCTCTGGCCACGTAAATATCCCAGTCACTAGTCTGAGTGTAAAGAGAATATGGAGTTCTTGACTTTTTCACTAGTTTTGTAAATATCACTAATATCCCTTTTTGAATCTCACATTCTGCTTTCAATATTGAAAATATCTGAAACCGAAATAAACTGTTTTGATTTGCTGGATATTCTGACGTGTTTCTTGACAATCATAATGTGATTTATTTTTAGTTTGGCTCTTGGGGAAGGGAGCATAAATAAAAGGGGAAGTGGGTGATTAACACAAGTTGTTCACTTCTTAATTCAGTAAGGCTATACTGAATCGTGATTGTAACAGTAAATTATGTAATAAAACATATAATAAACCTACTGATCACCAATGCTTAGTTTTACCCGCTGTGTTGAAGACCCACACTATTAAAGTAGAAAATATCCTATGGAGTGAAGTCCTCACATATTTAAGACTGGTAAATAATTTGCTTCAGAAAATATGAGAAAATAGGGTGTTTATTGTAGGTTCCCATGCAACCTTTGGAAAGATACAATGAAGAAGGTATTCACAAAAAATGTTCTCTTCTGTAAATAAATGGTTACCACGTACTTCACAATATCCAGACCACAGGATGCTAGAGATGTAATGGAAGAATTCTAGGTTAAAAATAAAAAAGCATTTACATTCAGTGAATAAGAACTCTTTGAATGGTTGTATTCATAGAGTAGTGGTCAGTGGCTTGAAGTCCAGATGGAGATCTGTGACAAGTGGTGTCCCTCAGGGGTCTGTGCTGGGACTGGTGCTGTTTTATATCTTCATCAATGATGCAGACAGTGAGATTGAATGACCCCTCAGCAAGTTTATACATGACACCAAGCTCAGAGGTGCAGTTGCCACAGTGGAAGGATGGGATGTCATCCTGAGGGACGTCATCCTGAGGGACCTGGACAGGCTGGACAAGTGGGGCTGAGAGAACCTCATGAAGTTCCACAAGGCCAAGTGCAAGGTCCTTCACCTGGGTCAGGTCAATCCCTGATTTCAATACAGGATGGGGCAGGGTTGTGATTGAGAACTGCCCTGTAGGAAAGGGCTTGGGGGTGCTGGTCGATGAGAAACTCGACATGAGCCGGCAGTGTGTGCTTGCAGCCCAGAAGGCCAGTCGTATCCTGGGCTGCATCAAAAGAAGCGTGGCCAGCAGGGCGAGGGAAATGATTCTGCCCCTCAATTCCTCTCTTGTGAGACCTCATCTGGACTATTGTGCCCAGTTCTGGAATCCTCAACATAAGAAGGATATGGAGCTGTTGGAATGGGTCCAGAGGAGGGCTACAAAGAAGGCTGGAGCACCTCCCATATGAGGGCAGGCTGGGAGAGTTGGGGTTGTTCAGCCTGGAGAAGAGAAGGCTCCAAAGAGATCTTATAGCGACCTCCCAGTACCTGAAGGGGCTGCAAGAAAGCTGGGGAGGGACTGTTTACAAAGGCTTGTAGTGATAGGACTAGGTGCAATGGGTATAAACTGGAGAGGGGTAGATTTAGACTAGATGTAAGTAGGAATTTCTTCACCATGAGAGCAGTGAGGCCCTGGCACAGGTTGCCCAGGGAAGCTGTGGCTGCCCCATCCCTGGAGGTGTTCAAGGCCAGGTTGGATGGGGCTTGGGTGGCCTGGTCTAGTGTAATGTGTAATGTGGTCTAGTCCCTTTGTGTTTAGGTAAGATTAAGCAGTATGTTGGGCTTTTTGGACCTTGCACATCCAGGTGAATTTTATTTATGCCGAATATTTCTAGCAATATTAATTAAGAGACCAGGAAGTACACGTTCCAGCATACAATTGCTGAATTAACAGAGTCCGTCATGTGAACAAGTCACCTGACAATCATAAATATCTAATTCATACTAGTATTTCATTCTACTGCCTGTTAAGTTTAGCATTGGATACAGAGCTAATACATTCTAAGAAAAAAAAAATCACTATTACCATATCACTTCAAAATCATATACAACAAATTGAATGGAAAGAACAACAAAGGAACAGAACCCAAATATATTTTCCAACCCTCACCCTCAAAACATCAGATTTCATAACTTTTTTATATGCTGCTGCAAAAGGTGTTAAAAAATTCACAGTTATGGAATAAAACTTTACATTTTCCAATTCTGTATTTTTTTTCTTTTCTTTATATGTGCAGCAAGACACATTAACTGGTACTGGAGATACATTTAAAATCCTGCGCCTGTACTAAAATGAAAATTTGAGTCATTCTGCTACAGTATATGCTTTCATGATGAAACTATAGAGCTAAATTTTACCTTAGTGCAAGAACTGTTCTTACATTGGATGTTTAAAGGATTAAATTAAAATTTACTTTCTCCTCTGAAGTGCTTACTGCATAGATGAACATTACCACCTGTCTGGAAAGGAAAGACATGCATATAATACAGAACACCTCCACACATCACTTGGACAATTGTATACTGCTGACTGTCATGTTGACTGGTGACTTTCAAGGAACAACTCCCTACTGTAAATCTCAAAAGGCACTTTAACAGTCATTTGTCACAGTGTGAATTAGAAAGTAAAGCCCTCCCTTTGCCTTTCCTTTTGGAATCACCTGAGGTTGTTAAACTAAAAGGGGATAAAAAGCCCACACATTTCTGAAACAAGTGATTTAAAATATCTGAGTCTAGATTCAACTTGCACAAAAATTCTACTGTAATTTCCTCAAAAGAAAATTCTATTATGGCTTCTTCAAAATAATCCTCCTCTTCCCTTCAAGAAACAATTTAGTCAATTTGGCCTCCTCTTTTTAGAAAATGTGTTAACTTTTTTGAGATCTTTGATCATTGAGAGGGTATGCAATAAAAGGACTTAAGCAAGTATTGTCAAATTTATCTTGATTTGTAAGTAAATTTTCAAAATAAATGAAGGATTTAGAAGACTAAAATTCTATTTTAAAAGCCTGATTTTAATTGAAACTGCTAAGGTTCTTAACACTCTAACTCACTAAGAAAGCAAGTGTTTTCTTATCTGCAGTGTGACTCTGCATAGTAATAGTTAGAAAGTTTGAGTTGCCTTAAACCCTGAAAAAAATTGCTGCGTGTTCAGGCCAAGCCCATTCTCCCTGTCCAAGACAACCTAAATTAAAGAATCATTAAAGAAAAACATTACATTTGTAAAACCATTACATTGGTGATACTAAGAAGCTGAAGTTTACACTTTTGTGGCAAGTTTAGGCGTACAATCCCACATAAGTAAAGTTATTACTATTTCTCTGTATTTACCTTCCTTCTAAAATTGTTTTAGGATTGTGCCTCTGTTAGAGGTAAAAGAGGGAATCAATTTACCTGTGTGGAAGTAATGCATTGTAGAAGGCAGATCTGTCAGCCTCATGCTATCTTGTGTCTTAGCATCATTTTTGCAACAACAATGTCAGCAAAATTGCATTGTTTCTCTGCTCCACAAACTAGCACACGTTGGGCTTGGGGGATGGATGTGAAAAGAGAGAAGGAACACTTCAGTGCTGTTACAACTGTATCTGCCTGAGGAAGACTTTTGTGTATGCCCCAGTGACAGTTTTCTGGTGCAAAAATGTTTAAGTGTCTCAGCCTAAAAGCTCCGACAGATCAAGTAATCTCCCTCCTCTGGGACAACATGATGCACCGTTTGTAAACGTGCTTAGTACTTCAATCATTACTTAATTATACACTTATTACTATGAAGCTCTTATTTTTCCATCTAGAACTTGATACATGCTGCTTTACGTCTGGCAGACACTATAATACTCCACAGGGAACAGAAGCCGTTCTTTCCCAAATGATTTCTCTCTTAGTTTTATGATTATTATTCTATCACAGCCAATGATTATGATTATTTATTTTATAACAGTAAACTTATGTGCAGTATTGTGCATTACTCTCAGAATGACTATTCTAGAACAAACAGTAACACTGTTTGATACTGTCTCCCTTTTATCCTGTAACAATAAAGTAGATCACTGGGAACATCAGAAATGTTTGAAGGTTCAAAATAGTTTTATTGTAAAATAAGCCTGCCAACATCTTCAACGTTACACATTGAATTTCTAGACTTGACATTTAAAGGTGATCTGTTGTACTAAATTCTGGTAAGTACAAGTACTTGTATTAATCCACTAAATGCTTTAAAAGTGGATTCTTCATATTTTTTCTAGTAAATGAGCAAGTTGAGTCCTTCCTGAAGGCCTGGACAACATGCTCCCATAATAGCTGTGTCACTGGAGAGAATGCCACTCAAAACCTCTACAGGTTCTGCAGCACAGAAGACTCAGTACAGAATGCCTTAAAACAGCTGTTAAAGATTTCAGCAATCATCTGCTAATTATGTTAGCAGTCAACTTCCTGGTGGGAAGTAGCAGGAAAACAGAAACAGTCATTAAGAGACCAAAACCCAGTGTTTGTACTCACAGATAGAAACAGCAATTTTATTATTTACTCAAAACTATCTCTTGAGGGACAAACCTTGCCTTCACTTACAGAGATATCTCTTAGTAATCTCTGTAGTTTTGCAGTGGAAAGCACGTTACTAAGTCTGATACCCTTGTACTTGACTTGCCAAGCATTAAGCTATGGTAGATGAGGAGGAAAGGTTAAAGATCACTGCAAGTTCTCTACTGAGTTAGCAAAACGAAGAGAACTTTGCCTGTCCTCTGCCTGGGTTTACAAGTCTCCTGCTAGCTATAGTATGTGTGTGTATATATATATATATATATACACACACACACACATCGATAACTCCAGAGCACAAGGGTCATACGTATGACAGGGGCAATTACAAGACTTGAGCAACAGTCTTTACTATGGACTAGCTGTGCCAGGAAAGTCCTGCCCTGCCTCCTAAATTCTGTACCCTGAGTCAAACCACCTTGGCTTTTTGTGAATAGGAGTTTACCCTTTCGCTTTTTATGATGTTAAAGTTAATAGCATTTACCGTACTTCAAAGAACTTTAAGTTGAAAGCTCCTTCAAAGTATAGTGATTGTTAAAATATTTAATAAGGAGTAAACACTATAAAATAACCTCACTCTTTTATTGTTCTAAATACCCAAAAATGTTCTAGAGGTTTTATGTTTTTCTCACTTTGTTTTCTCTTCCCCTTGTGACTAGAAAAAATGCAGCACAGATAAAAACAGTGTTACTAAACCAAATCTGAAACAAATACAGATGGGAAAACCAAGCTGAGTTGCAAATGGAAAACTGTGGTTATATTTATTCGTTATATGACAGTACCTGTTAATACACATTACCTGACTCTGGAAGGGGATTTAGTTTCCCACCTTCACACCAAATTTGAAGGAATCTAAGGGCAATGGTCGCTTATGACTATTGCCCTGAAATTCTCACCAATGAGCACAGACAGCTACAACAGAGACAGTCTAAAAGCTGAGCTCCATACTTAGGTGAACGTACCCTTTTGAAAAGTGTGCAAGCTACATTTTCAGTGTGTACGACAATCTAGAATTTGATCACTTATTCAAAGAGGTTTAATCGGTTAAAGAAATAACTTTAATAGGCATTTTTGTGGATATTAGCCAGTTTTTAATTTTTGTATTCTCAGCACTCACTAAAAAAATATACAAACACAGAAGGTGGAAAAAATATTCTGTAATATGCAGATGTCATTTAGTCAACAAGGTTTTATAAAAAGAATAAAAATCTAAGTAGATTTTTCACCCACCGAAGAGTATCATGAAAGCTAAGCTTATCACACAAGAGTAGTTCCAGATATCATATATCTCACTGACACTGTAAAATTCATTTACAGACTGTATTCAGTGACCCACATGATCATTTATGTCTGTACTGAGACTGACCACAGATTGCATGAAAATTACGGTTTAGCTAAAATAATACAAACAGCAATCAAAATGCAGTGAATTAATTTTAAAGGCTAGATTAGTTTTTGTTTCTCATTTCTGCTGTTATTTGGCAGTACACAGATCACAGTCTGAGGAAAAAAACACAAAGTAAGTTAAATTTGTAGAAACATTATGAATTCATTTAATACAATTGTAGCAGTTACTGTTTATGAAAACTCAAGTGATGTTATTTTTATGTCTTTGTGAGTAGCACAACTGGTCATTCAGAATGCTGGGAATTTAGTGTGATGTTGGCATGTGGTGGGAAGAACAAGACCAGTTGCTAGTAATGTTTCAGAGTACAAAGGAAGCATCTCTGAGAGTGTAGGCAAGAGGGAATTTCCCTGAGTGTCTAATGGACAGTATTCTGACATGTACTGTGTGCTAGTTGGACTGTTGTGGAAGACCTCAGGCTTTGCTCTTACTTGCAGACAAAAATGAGCTGTTAGATAACCATTATCAAAATTATGAGGTGAATGTCTTCTTCCAAGGCAGAGATGACCTGGGATGTAGAGTTGTCTAGCAACCTGCTGCTATTTGACTTCAGGCTAAGGTGAACTGAGCATTTAGATATTCCTTCCCTTTTTAAGATGGCAGTACTACTTTACAGACATAGAAATGGTTATGGAGACAAGGAAGACCTGGGTGTACCTCTGTGCTTTCATATATTGCCCTAGACATTTGACGGTTATCAGACCTCCCAATATCAATAAGACCAGTCCAGTTCATAAAGACAGATCTCTCCTCACTGTATACTTGTATTCCACTTATCACTGTTAAGATCTATAGAAGACTTCAAAACACGATGATGGAACAATACCTGTCCTAACTCATATCACTAATACATTTAGCTAAAAAGATCTCTAAAAGATTTGACTCTCAACAACGCCAGCAATCTCTGAAATTTCTATTTGTTTGGGAAGTCATGCTAAGGAGAAAACGCCCAGTCTGTACTTGGAATAAGCCAGTTTTCTGAAGGCACCTGCTAAACGATTTTTTAAAACACACACACGGCACATAATGAAAATTTGAAGTTACTGTTTTGGAAAATTAAATGCTGGCCATACTATTCTGCCAGCCATACTACTGACGAGCGGCATTTTACGTCATGAAGTACTGAGATGATAAGTGCTATTTAACATGTGTAAAGATGACAGAATTAAACTTTAAAAATATTGTGAAAATGGATATTTTAATTTTTTATTAATCTAAAAGACAATTAAGACCTTTCATCAGGAAGGGTAATAGCTCACTCGGAGTAAGAAGATAGATTTAAATGAAGTCTGTAATTATGTGTAGCTTGTTAGCTGTGGAGAGAACAGTATCAGACACATGACATTTTAGAGATAATAATGACTTTTAACATACTTGTTCTGCTACGTGTTTGAAGTCCTTGTATCATTGCCATTCCATAATCAGATAAGTTCCATTTGTATTAAAATTTTGTGATTATTTTTCAGTGTAAACCAAATAAACTATGGTTGTACTGTCCTGTGTTGGGTCTTTTGCTTTATGCCTTTTCATGAGTCTTTGCCCAAATAATCCTCCTCCTCTTTGTAGTTATCTATTAAATATTCACCCTTGTGTAACTGTTAAACCTATGATCATGGGAAACTGAAAGCTCCCATGATTTCAGGGAAATTGCAATAATCTCAGATTCAGTTCTATATTCAGTGCTCACGGTTGTTATTCTAATGGAAGCCTTTAGGGTACTGTGTGTTTCCAGATTGCAAGCCTGGACTGTTTGAATATATAACTTAAAAAAAACCCCAAACTTTCTTTTTTTTTTGTAAAGTTAACCAGCTCCTGGGCATGTGTAAAAACCATTTTTTTGTATTTTTCTTCTTTCTTTTTCGCTTTTTAACACTTCAGCTATATATGGAATCTCAGAGAAGTTTGTTCTGAGCTTGCTAAAGTATCTGTGGGAAGTTCCTGACAAATTTAATTTGACTTTTTACTGTTTTTCTCCTTTCAGATCAGTCATGGTTCCTATAATTTCTTATCCTGTAATAAACAAATATTGCTAATCTAAGTAAAGCTGTAGACAAGTAGGAAATTGAGCAGAGTACAGACAACATGAATGAAGCATTTAAACTAACTTTATTTATTGCTTTGGATGTAATAGTCTTGCGTCTTACATAACTGAATGTTCTATCAGTAGAAGGAAAAATATAGCTTGCAGAATACATGTTTGCGCAAGAAAAATTTAATTTAGATGTTCTGATGTAAATGTTATTCCATGGTTCAGTGTCTTTTGTGACAACAATCACTACACATTTTTGGAATAAAATCCAGAAGACAATGGCGTAGTGTTTTTAGTTACTAAAAATTCTAAAAATAGCAAATCTTGTATCATTATCTTACAAGTACTATTATTAACCAGTGATACTTCTCCTTTGGGAATACTGCTGGCTATGACTAGTGCCCAGGAAGAGGTATAAAAACTAGACTTGAATGTGTATTGCTGTTTTTTAACTCATAGAGTTCATATGAAAGTGAGGAATGATCAGAATTAGCTAGGTACTTACTTTAGATGAAAGAGACTATTTAGTAAGTGATTTGGTCAGTAAATTACTGTAATGACATTCAGTGAATCTGAAGAAGCTATTTTAATCCTTTCCTTAAACTGAATAAAAGCAAAATTATTATACTGAATAGTGGGCAGATGAGAATTAGAACAAAGCTTGATTTTAATTGAAAGTCTAATCTCTTCAGAGCTGAAAAATCTTATCAAGTACTTTTCTGCTTCTCTGATCAGTAAAGATTCACTTTAGATCACTGGACAAAAAAGAGATTTCAGCATTTATTCCCTGCTGCACACCTACTGTAGATAGCCTGTAAAAAGTATTGTTACTTAGAAATTATGCACAAATAGAAAACCCTCCAAATACCAACTCTATTCCTTATTTTCCATGCTCCCCCTCTTCTCATAATCATACCTTCACCTCCAACAAGTTTAGACGTTATATTGTGTAAGTAAAACACTTATGTTATATCTATCAGATTGCCAGGCTACCTTAAGTGGATATGTACTAATTCCAGTCTGTGCAGAAAGACTGTAGAATACTACTATATCAGTATCGTACAGTATTATTTTGGCCAGAGTTTTATTCCCTGTGCATCATTAGGTATTCATCAAAATCATTATGTCCTGATGTAGCTCCATCCACCCCGAGGACATCAACAATTAAACTGTACGGCTTTATCCCATTTCCTATCCCCCCCTCCCAGGAAAGGGTGAAGAGAAAATGAAAGAGAGACTTGTGGGTTGGAAATTAGAACTAAAACAGTTTTAAAGAAACAATAATACTGATAAAAGGAAGTTAATAAGAATATAATAAATATGTACATTCTAAAAACCTGTTCAGACTTCGCAGATGACTGTGTCACCACTGATGCTGCAGGGCAGGCTGGAGAAGATCCTGGACTGAACCCAGTGGCAGGCAGAGCTGGACTCAGCAATTGGATGCAGGAACTGGATTCTGGAAGACATGATGAGAATCAGAGGCAGGCAGACAGAACAGGTGTTCCCTGAACATTATCCCTCAAAGAAGAGGGGTAATCTTCATGATCTCTAACCTTTTATACCAAGTATGAAGTTTATGGTGTGGAATATATCGTTGGTCAAGTTTGGGTTACCTGTCCTGTCTGCTTCTCCCAGCAGGTCCTCACACTTGTCACCAACTCTGGGATGGCTTTAATTTACATAGGACTAGGTGTGAGCAGTGGCCTCTACACACCAATTCCCTGCTATCTTGCCGATAGTAACTATCCTGCTTCTGTAAGCAGTCATTCTCTGTAAAACTGTGTTGGTCAGCTTCAGCATCTGAAGTTTTGAAAGAGGTTTAGCTGAAAAGTCAGAGGATATGCTCTGCTTTAGTTCAAGCCAGGACACGATGTCTTTCAGGTCATCTCTGAGAACAATGCAATTTCAGAAATTAAGAGTTAGTCACAGAGGTACCAGGAGTGGAAGATGGATACATGCAGTTTGTCTGAGCATTAGAAAAGAACAACAACAACAAAAAGGTGTCTTGGAACTTTGGAACTGTCTGGTTTTCTGATTCACAGAAACTTGGAAATTTTTCATATATATTTTCCTTTTCCTTATTAAAAAATAGATGCCCTCCAATTTTATTACATAAAAATCCTAGAAAAGAGTGAATGCAGTAGAATATCAGAGAATCTGAGACTGAAAAGCTAACAAAATAGGCTAATTACCTTATAATAAAGGGATGAAGTTTGAAAAGTGATCACAAATCAAAGTTTTTACATCTGCTCTTGCCTTATCGGATATGAAGATGGAATTTTAGCCCACAGTGACACAACAGCAAAAGCTTATTTAATGGTGCAGGGTATATGTGTGCATATAGGGGAAATGTACATTCTTGCCAAAAGAAAATGTCATGTGAGTGTAGGCATTCACTTTGTTTTATATCAACGCTGTTTATTTACTTTTTGGTTTGTTTACTTATATTCCTTATTTTAAATGTTAGATTTTTTACCTTAGATATCAATCTCCAGAGAACCTTTTCAAGTGTCTTATAGAAATTTAAGCACATAATGTTCACTTCAGACTTCCCCCTTATCTATCTCTTCCAATTATCTCATAATGGAGCAGAGTGCTACAGCTCGCACTCTATTTATATCTGTCATTTGCTTCATTCTTAGTTTGTTCCCAGGCAAACTCCAACTTGTAGGTCTTGGCATGGGTGCCATTTTCCTTTTTTCATCTCTTGATGTTCTAACCAGTACTTATATTTTTATAATTCTTAATATACATTATGAGAATATTTTCATTTGCCTTTTGCCATGATCTTATTTAGCTGCTATTCTTATCTCCAATACTATAGTTACAAAATACGTCAATTTAGCATCTGGCATTGTAGCCCAGTCTCTGTGCCTGGAAACTCCTAACATTTCAGCAATGTTAGGAGTATGACAACTGGAATATATAAAACTAAGTGGAATTATGATAGTCTTTGGATAACATTAACTGTATATGTTCACATCCAATTAGGAATTGCGTGGACACACTTATGCTAAGAATGGTGTATGCAAATCCACAGAAACTGAAATCACTCCATGCTGAGCATTATCTCCTGTCCATTTAAAATATTACTGTGTTCTCCAACTTAAGTAGCTATAGAATTGGATCCTTGAGACTTATGTATAAAAGACAAAACATTCTTAGGAGTTCATAAAGAGGAAAAATGGGATGAACAAAAGAACATTGGAAGGAAAGTGTTATGATATACCGAACCCCTATTTTGAACATCTTACACACTTGCCTTGTACTTTTATTATTAATTGTATTTTGATAAAGTCCAGACACCTTGAATCTAGTTCAGATCCCTATAGAAAAGCACAGTAGGGAAAACAGAGGATCATATGGTTCCCATTTCAAAAAGAATGTGGCAGAAGTCAAGCAATTTGCAGCAAGTGGATGGAGCAGAGGACTAGAATTTAGGTCATAGGTCATGAATGTAACAATGAGGAATTCAAGGTACTGAACTACCCCTAATCCCGAAGACATACAAACGACTGATAGGCTTGAGAGGCACTTTTAGAGAGAAGAACATTTGAAGAGAGAAAAAAAAAATTGTGAAACTAGAAGAATGATAAGGACAAATAGAAAAGTTTACAACATGGCCTTCCTCTAGACTGAATAGTGGCTTGATAACCCTCATGTGCAGGTATGTGTTTGTGCAGTAGAGTAGGATGGAGTATTCAGCTCTTGACTGTGGTTGACTGCTACTTCTCTAGAATCCTTTTGGCAAAAAAATGATTACCCATAAAAGCTTAGTTTTGGGAATACTGTGTTTGTGCACCTTCTTAACTTGAATGTATTTCAAACACAGTTTTGACTAAACCTGGAAAAGTATCACTTTGGATTTTATGAACACTACCAATTGAAATAGGGAACTACATCATGCTTTGTTTTAGTAAGCTAGCAGTGTACAAAATTATTTCAGTTGACTATAAATTTTTACAGCTAAAAGTTGAGAATGTAAGTTTTCTATTTCACATTATAGAAGGGTGAAAGCTCTTACAATATTAATTTTTTCCCAGTCATATTTGTCTTTGCTTAATTAGATTTCTTTTAAAATTGAAGAGTGACTGCACCAAGACATACTATTTAGTCTGTTATTTAGCATATTAAACTGGCCTGTTTGTTCAATTGTTTAGCAGGCAGTTGCAAGTGATAAGAGGAATTAATGTAAGAGCAGAGCAATTAACACATTGCTGCTTATTCTAATATAGCCTTATTCTAGTATACCCTCTTTTTTTTCCCTCCATCAATACTATTCCCATGTATATTTCCATATTCTCTCCATTTGTGCTAACCATCAATATAGTTATTATGTAAACAAATTGACAGCATTTTCCTAATGATACTAAAGTGCTAATGATGCTGTCTTCTGAAGTGCTAAAATGTACTCTGGAACTCTGGTATTAGTTAATGTTCACCAAATGTTATTAAACAGCCTAATACAGGCAGTGTGAATAAGGAAGGATTGCAGAAAAACTTCTGTACTATCTTAGACAGAATAACTTGTGTATGTGAAATCGGCTTTGGATGAATAGTAGCATAATCAATTAAACAAGTGATGTAATCCGCTAAAACTACCCATTGGAGCTCTAATGCCCCAAAAATGACAGATATGTGATTTTTTTCATAATGCACTTGGAAATATTTTAGTACTTTAAGGACACCGCTTAGTGGTTTGGCCTACATAAATAATGTCTCAGCTTAGGGAATTAATTTTGAAAACAGGATAATAACATTTGTCTAAATTTGAAGGAGACAAAAATGAAATATATAATTTGTTTCTGAAGTATTGTTTATAAATTTGCCAGCTGTAAAAATTCTAGATGAATGTGTAATAGAACTGACAGCTATTATTACTGTATTACGAATAGCTTAATGATTTGCAGAATCAATGGAAGACCTTTCTTAAAACATCCATTAGCTAAGGACCA
Organism: Clamator glandarius; assembly: GCA_033459285.1. NCBI lineage: Eukaryota > Metazoa > Chordata > Aves > Cuculiformes > Cuculidae > Clamator > Clamator glandarius. The sequence continues at coordinate 798,402 of JAUNZM010000040.1, forward strand.
ATGATGGAAGTATGTATAGCCAGCAAAAGTCTCACTGGTCTAAATCAAGTTTTAGTTTTAAACATAGTTATGGATAATACCGATTTTTTTTTTTAGAAAAAGACTTGATAGAAACCCAGACCTATAATCAAATTTATGAATGCAATTCCACGAACAATCCTTGTTCTGTTTACAATCCTTGAGTAGAGTTTTTGGATTTTTTTTTTATTTTTTGTGGCAGCGAATTTATGGTGTCTTTTGTCACCAACACATAGAGATAGTTCATCACTGTAAGCCAAACACTGCTGTTGCACCAAAGTCCAGCTGTTTCCACTAACCCAAGGTGTTTACTTCTGCCATGCCTTTGCATTAGCTATGATAATCACGATTAAGATGAGTTTGATCAAGAAACCGATAGAATTGAAAACTTTGTCCAAAGGAAAAAAATAGAAATAATCTTCAATTAGAGCAAATTTCTATTCAGACTCATTTGGAAATTGCCCCTTTGCAAAGTTGATATGAGCACAGACTCCCCTTTTAGATATAGCAGGTTCTTACATTGGTCGTAAAACATCCTAACTTGTTGATGTATCTACTACTGTCTTACAAAAGTCAAGACAAGCCTATTTTACATGATTGACAGATAAGTGATTAAGTGTTTACATCTAATTCATACACAAATCTGTAGGACTGGTTTATCTGGTAATAAGCAAATCAAGCACTGATTGGTCAGTACTGAGATTTAATGATAGCTGGTAAGCAATTGCACTGTTGAGAGCAGTAGAGAGAGCAGTGAACAACTAACTAGTTCTGAATGTGAACAGCTACTGCATCTATAAACTAAAAACTGCCTATATAACTTCCCTTGAAAGCCAGTAGTAAGCCAATATATCTCAATTAGATGATTTGGCAAGGATACGCATCTGAATGTTCCTTAATGATTTTGCCACTTCTGCAGAAAGATCCCAGATCTACCCTGGTAAAAGGTCCCATACTGAACACATGTACATATTTTCCATATTGTGTATACACTTGACTGTAACTCTATCACTCATAGACCACAACATTAGAGTTTAGCTCATTCAAATTTAAATGGGTTGACCTCGAAGTGCAGTCTAAGCATAGCCTCATGTCCTGAGCACTGTTGTGTTGGCAGGTCTCTGGGAGCAGTTCTTTCTCTGGAGTGCAAGTAGCAGCAAGCTCTAATCAAAGCTGAAGGCTTATTCCTCTTCTCCTTTTCAGGAGAATTCCCTCCACTGCAGGTTGCAAAAGTAAGGAAACTAAGGCCCCTCTCTATTTCATTAGCCTGAGCCCAGCGACTTTGTCTAAAGTACCTACTAACCATGCTACAATCATGGGCAGCTGCTTTTATTTGCCATTTTCACAGAATCATAGAATCGTTAGGTTTTAAAAGACCTTTGAGATCATCAGCTCTAACCGTACCTTTGTATGCTTTTTTGTGAGGCTTTGCTGCTGCTTCCTCTAGCCTGTGCTTATTTCATTGTGGTAGTTGCTGTCTTATGACTCCTTTGTAAGAAAGATTTATTTCTTTCTCTCTCTCTTTTTTTTTTTTTTTTTAACACACAGAACTGGAGAAATGATCAGTTTTATCATTTGGCCTTTGTGGATTACTGCTGCAATAGTGATTTGGGCTGTCAGATTTTTGTTAAAACTCTATAGCACTGTATGGCACCTGTCAAATAAGGATTTCAGTTCACTTCTCTGAACATGTAATATCTTAATTTGCTAGTGCTACCCAGATATTTATGTTTACATATGTTTCTGCACAGCATAAAGCTCAGCCAGCCTTCTTCATGCTGTATAAACATGTGAATGAATCCGCTGCCCAGGGCCCTGGAGAACAACTTTGGCACTTATTCCATGCTCATCATATTCTTCTCTGGAGGGGGTTAGGGCGTGACAAAGCAAATTGTGGTGACAGTTACAAGAACTAGGTAATTAAGGAAAGGAGTAAGTGATGAGCATGGTAACATAGTGAAATTGAGCACTTCTCTTCCTTCGCATCTCCTAAACTGAAAAAATGTTCTACAGTTTTGCTGAAGAAAATAGGGGTCAAATAATCAAAGATGTATGTATCACAGATCTGTAGAGGTGACTACAAGTAGTAGACTACAGGTAATCTTACTGGAGACTAAAATCAGCAACAGCTACATTCTGGTGAAGTAAAGATCTTAATATTTGAAGGTCATAGTGTCTCAAGGGTTTTGCTACTTATGTTACGATGTCTTGATAGTAAAGTCCACTAGTTTCTGAAAACATAGTTCATACAGGTATGAACTTGCCTCCACATAGGCACATGTGACTTGTAGACCAAGTGCCAAACTGTCGTTGACTTGAGTTTTACTTGCAAGGTTTTTTCTGTAGCAGAAATAATACTTTTTTTTTTTCAGGAACTGTGTGAATCAAGTTCCTATATCATAGGAGATATAGAAGATATTTCACTGGCTTAATTTTGAAGCTGGATTTTTAGATCCAGCAACTGGAATATGTTCAGATGTTATTTTCTCAAGGTTAATATTTATATACCCTTCAAGTTTATAATTGTTTTAGAGAAATATTCCTTATTTCAGGCATTGTTTCTCCTCTAAATATCCACAATGTAGTCATTTTGTTTGTCTGAAAGAAGCAGCTTTGAAGATGGAAGAAAGGAAAAAAAAAAACAAAACAGGTCAATCTGAATGGGGCCAGAGAATTCAAATTCCTTAGAGGTATCTCTTCACTGGCCAATTGAAAAAAAAAAAGTCCAATCTTAAGTGTAAAAGGTACTTATTTTTAACTTAACCCTTGGGAAGAAAGCTTTCCATGTTTGGAGGAAAAATGCATTATTTTCTGCATCTGCAGACTATGCCAATTCATCTGATACTTCTTGTAAAACCTTTCTTAGTATTTCCAGTGAAGATAGCCTTATTTTTTGCCTTTTTTTAACTGCTGAACTCTGTGGGAAGCGGTTAAACAACTAAGAATCATATCATCTCCATATAGTTATTCAGAAAACAATCATCAATTAAATTCAGATAGAGGAATGAGGGCAGAATATAGCTCCCAAAAAGGAGGACATAGAATATAGATCGCATCCCACCAGGTGAATGTCTTTCATAGTGATTGTAGTTGTACAGGAAAGAAATTGAAGGCTTCAAAGACTTAGGAAATTTCATATGCTTTGTTTTAATTGGGCCAAAAAACAGGCAGTACCAAAATTCAAATGAAAACAAAACTATTCTTTGGGTCGAGGGAAAATAAGAACTTGTGATTTTGACATGACATGTTGACATTTCTATGTTAAAACTCAGAACATTCCTTTTCTGAAAAGTCTTTCCCTATGTAATGTTAATTGGCGATTAAGATTCCACATGCAGATCATGTAAATGCAGCAGTTTACATTGAATGCTGTAGTTTAAGACAATTTTTCATAAGCTTCTATTTCATTTTGGGTAGATGTAGCTAACACTTTCCTATATTTTTCTACATATTTGGTAGAAATGAAGCTTAACTTACTGAATCCTAGAATTTCACTTTGGAAAAAAAAATCCCTTTAAAATATGTTTTTCTGACTTGGTATAATTATGCTGTGCATTTATCAAGGAGACATTGAAAAAATTGTTGCTTATGATTGAAAATTACCAAATATAACTAGCATAATACAGTTAAAATCGAAAAGCAGAAGAACTAACAAACAGAATTAACAGAAAAGCAAGATAGTAACAATAAAAAGCTGTGGATTTCTATTAGAGAAGGATTAATATCTATGTTCTTGTGAATCTCACACTAACCTGCCAGTTTTGCGTAAAATACGTGGTATAATTGAAATAGCAAGAAAATTGTTTCATTTGGGGAGAAAAAGAGTAACTAAGTAGTTAAAGCAATAGGGAAATAACTTGTCTGAATATTTTTACACGTAGTTATTTTACTGAAGTCTAAGTGAACAGAATCTTTCCATTAATCAAAAAGATTGGGATTAACCCACAAACTTTTTTTTTGTTCCTTTTTTGAATTTTTTTTCTATCCATCTGTCCTTTTTTACTTCTTCCTTCTGCTGCATTTTCAGAAAATTAAGTCTTAATTTTAAAGTAAAAATAAAACTGAGATCTAATCTGTGAGGATACGAACAACTCTCAGCTTTGTTCCACTTGCTGTTTTTGAAAAGATGCAATCTTGAAAAATCAGAAGGAAGAGAAAGTTAATTTAGGGAAGAGCAGAGTAACAGAATAACCAGATACATTTGTGTTACATAGTTCAAGTAAACAGTGATTTGGATTTCTCTGGTAATCTGAGAATAACTTAAGTCACTTGCAAGGGACCTGTGCACACACGGTGTTTTTTAATGTTATTTTTTTTCCTTACTGCTGTACTACAACACCCACACACAAAAAAAAAGTTAAAAAAAAAGTGCTAAGTAACACCTATGCTTAAACAAAGATCATGTTTCATTCACCAGTACTTCGTTTAGTGTAAGAAAGGTGTATGTACCTTTAAATTGCCATGTCTACAGTGAGCAATGAGTCTTCAAGATTTTTATTTATTTAATATTGTAGAGATGACAAAGTCTACCCAAACAGCTTAAGCCTCCGATTTATCTGAACACCTGTTTCTATCTTTATCTGGATAATCTCCATGACAATGTCCCTCACAGTGTTTAGCTGCTTGCTTTGTAAGAGAAGTGTGAAACGGGGAGCATGCAAACTGAATCCAAACTTGTTAAAATAAAATCTAGGGAGAAATAGCATCACATATTAAGATTTGGAGTAGGAGTGATACAACTCCATCACTGCCATCCATCTATTTTGATGATGAATATTTTCATGCGTGGTCACCATTAAGCTTCAGACAGGCCTGAGGAAGAAGTAGCTTTTAAGGGCCATATAGTGCCAACAGTATGAGGGCCCATATGAAGTGCTTCAGAGTTTATTGATTCAAGCCTTGGTATTTGTGGGTTCTCCTACTATGCAGTGCTGGAAGTACACTGAAGATTGATGAAATAATTCAAGAGGAGGCGAAAGCCAAGTATACCAAAAGCCCAGAGGTACCTGCAGCACAGGCCAGGATTTTGAACACTAGGAATTCAGAAGAAAAGCAATGACCCTTAGATTTACTATTAACTAAAAGGTAAAGTGACAGCAGCTGGACAACAAGAAAGGAGATATTACCGGGGTTCAGACTAAATTAATGACACTCAGTGATAAGGAGCCTTGAAACTGTTAACAGTGAAATGGAAGAAGGGCTACAGATAAGGCTCTACATTTGATTTTGACTGTGGTAGTGGTGCTGTGAGAAACAATTCTTCCTGCAAAAGATAAAGCAGAGGCAAAAATGAGGCTGAGACTTTGACGAGAAGAAAGAACTAAAAAGAACAATTCCAGATGGTGAGAGTGTCAAGAAGAAAGGCATGTTTAAAGCAAAGTTCCATGTAGGGATTTACAGCAAAAAAGAAACCACAGGAGGGACAGTGTGCTATTTCCTCAATGTTTTCAAGTGAATTAGTGAAGTTCTGTAGTAAGTGGAGGAGGACAAAACAGGGTGAATTCTACAAGGAGCTAGAGAAGATGAACTGCTGAAAAGAACTGGAAATTTTAATTTTGATGGATGAATAGGAAGAAGGAGGAATTGGAATGAGAGGATGACGGAGAGTAAATTGTGAGCTGAACATAGAATAGCAAGAGAGAGGTCGCAGAGGACCAAATGAAGAAGTTGAGGACAGGAAGGTAAATAGATGAATGGCTATAAACAACTCCTAAAACAAACTACCTCTGACCTTGCAGACTGTTTTTAGTGTAGACACAAGTGTGTCTACTGGGGGAAAAAAGTAGGGTTTTTTTTTTTTGAGAGAACAAGCATGTTACTAAGGTAACAGTTAATTGGCAATGTTACAACAGAGAGAAGTTTGGTAAGCATCAATACAGACATTCAAACGGAAGGTTTGCAATGATTAGCGTTAAAATACTGTAGTAGAAAATACTGTTAAATTTTAAATCAACAAACCAAGGCATGTTGTTATTCTAAGAATAGTAATTTCAAATTCATTCATACAGTGTATGCAGGGTACCCAGGCAAGCTACTCGACCCTGCGTAATATCTTGTCTATCACAGAAAGGTAGCGTTCAATGAAAAGACTGCTGTAGTTGTAGGACAAGGATCTCTCATCTGACGTTAGTTTTAGAACATTAACAGGTGATGGAGACTTTTAGTTGTGATACAGAGGAGACTGTGTTAGGCACACGAAATCATCCATATAAGGCAGTTTCATGTGAAGTATGTTTGCCCAGAGGTTAAAAAGAGCTATTTTAAATCTAGTGACAAAAAATTATGATTGAAAATTCATTCTTAATTACTGCACCGTTACTGGTGAATTTGCCACTGGTGTTCATGGGTGCAGGACTGAGGTGATTTCTTTTTTGAATTTACAAGACTGATTGTGAATGGGGAATTAAAAAAAGTATTATTATTAATTGATAGAAAAACATGCATACCACCCACCACTGAGTCTCAGTCACTTGCTATCATCTTCCCTTCAAAATCTTTCTCTCAAGGGAATGGAAAAAGTGAAAATTCTTTGCACAGAAAAGTTTAAAAAAATAATGTAATTTCATATCTCTATTACTGCCAAAGACCTGTATAGTATTCATGAAGATAGTTTTATGTAACTGAAGCCACCTGGTTGTGAAAAGGACCATGAAGCTGGCTCAATCAGATTTTTAAATATATTTCTATTTATACACATAAAAATATAAATAAACATACACTATTTAAATTGTAAGGAAGAAAATTATAATTAAAGGCTGAAATTTTTAGCATTGCGGCTTTTGAACAGTTAAATAAAGAAAAAGGTTTCACAGAAAATATTTTCTGATGGTTGCAGTTTCAAATTTTTACTTTGTGAAACCTGAAAAAATCAATTTTGCCCATTTTGTGATGCTATCTTGGATTTGTTTCAGTTGAAACAAGCAGCATTAATTGGAAGCATAGTGTATAAAGGGCTTGAGCACACATGCAGTTCTAAGCTACAAGATCATTTATAAATTGTTGATCCTTTCTTCTGTAATTTGTGATTACGCTGAACTCAGCTCATGCTATTTCTATCTTCATTAATACAGAACCTTTTTATGGTAACACTGATAACACCTGATTTCTAGAAATCTATTAGTTATGGTAACATCCAATTACATATTCAAGTGAATTTAGGTGTATCTGGGAAAATTTCACTGGATTAACTCAGATTCAATGATTTAGAAGATAACTTCTAAATAAATACACACATAGAAAGAAAAGAAATGCTGAGGCACAGATATCATGGCATATGCTCTAAATATTAAGGTGAACAAACGTGTCTTTTTTCATGGCAGTTCAAATTTGAACCAGACAGATGTACTGCTGAAGTTGTTCTAAAGAAGTACTGCAAAAATTTAATATTGGAAAATACAGACATAGTAGGTAATACTGCATGGTACAAGGCAATTATTAGAAGGTGTGGAACCTGTGTTCTGTCATGCAGATTCTTTATAATAACTAACACTGTGAGTGCATGATACAAGACGGTATTACATGAACACTGTTCTGCAGAGACCCGGAAAACATTAATTGGTTTATTCATAACAAACAGGTTTAATCCCCTATCAGAAAAAGACTTATACCTGTTAGGGTTTATTTTGTTAGAAGTCGTCTTTAAGAGAAATGCAGGACCATATTGCAGATGTTAGTTTTCATCAGCCTAATGCATAGCAAATGACTTTAGTAATGATGCAGCTTTCAAAGACTGTCCCCTAAAGTACCCAGAATAATACTGAGGCCTTGATCTCCACAACACACTCACGTCCTGCTCACGCTACTAGAATGGACTAACAGATTAGAAGGCTGCAAAAGAAATTGCATCTTTTCTGTCTTTCCAATAAGTGGGTCGAAACAAGCCACCATTTTGTTCAGCACAAGATGATGAGTATTCATGCAACTACCATCCTTGATCTGTCATATTGATTCTGATGAACCAAACAGGCCTGGAAAGCCAAATGATCATTTTTCTGTGAAGCTGTAAGCAAATCAAAGTTCTGAGTATTTCAGGACTTGCAAAAATTCATAAAGAAGGGAGCTGCTGTGCAAGACAGTCATCATTAAATCTTTTATTGTATAAGAAAGAAAAGCTCCTTTCCTTATTTTTTTTTCAGTAAAATAACTTTGACAATAACAGTTCACTTTAGCACATCAAATGCTTAATTTTTAAGCCCCTGTGTGGCCCCTAAGATTTCAGGTTTGAAATCTAACAGGTTTTCATTTATATTGGATTGACAAATAACAATAAAACCCATATTGTGTCTATATTGCAAGCCTCTTTTTGTAGGGAAAACATGAAATGTCCCTTCCCATAAAGATGGATTTAATTAAATTGAGATAGTCTTCTTCAGAATAGCTGAATTTATACTGTTAACACCTTTTCTTGATTCCATTGTCAAGAAGTAGTATCATAAACATTTGGAGCTCTTAGCATGCACCATATTTCACTGCTATTTTCTTACACAAAAGAAAGATAATTTGTAGATTTGAGGATGGAAGGTAGTATTTTTACTATATAAAAGTGTGGCTATGGAGTTCGGATGACATTGTAAATAGGAATAGAAAAACGCAGACAAAATTACTTAAGTAACCAGGATGCAGACAGATTGATCCCAGTAATTTACAGTCATGAGAAGTGCTTTGCATTAGTGTCCTTGTCGTGAATTAGTATTGTCCTGCTATTCTTTGTATTACATTGAAAGGTACTACTCAAATTACATCCTGACTGAACTAGAAGAGTGGCATGTATACTTGTACTTTGTGTATTTCATAGGTGCTTCTTACAATTTGAGAGATTCGACTAACATTTCCTTGGGATTAAACTAGGAAACAGCACTATTAACAGTATTTAATTTTAAAAAGAAGATTAAAAACCACACACTGTGTGTTTTCAAGAGAATCATATAACTTCAGTTGTTTTTACCACAGATGTATCAGCCACATATTTGTGCATTCTCAATAAAGTCGAAGCAATTATAAGACCGGTTCCTTAACTTCCAGAAGCATCTTTTCATGGAATATTTGATGCCTACCACATGTATAGAAAAAGTCAGAAGTGATTAACTGACTACATACACAATCCGTAAGTTCATCAAACATTTCTGCCCCAGTAACCATCTGGAAGGAACAATGTTTTAATTCTTCAGCTTGATTTCCCGTTGGTCATGGTGATCTGAACTACAAGTATCTTTTACAGGAAGATCAGAAATATGAAGCACAAATTATTTAAACTACACGTAAAATATTTACCTATAGTTATAGAACAAAACCAAACCTATTCCATAGGCCACATAATATATATATACATATACTATCCCCCTGTATCGCATGTGTACCATTTCATCAAAACCATTTGCTTGTAATTCCAACTGGTATTTATCCTGCAACAAAATGACCAAGTTTTATGTAAGTATGTGGCATGGATTTCACTCAAAACATCCTTACTAAGTTGTACTTAAGTCCAGAAAAAGCTTGTTGAAGCCCTTGACTACTACTACAAAGTGACTCAATTAATATTGCAAGCAAGAATAAGAATTTGTGTTACATTCCTGAAATACTCCTTTTCTAGTTTATTCTTCATATTGGGGAAAAAGACAGAAAAGAGCAATTACTTGAGATAAAATTTTAATCATTAAAAGATTACCACAAAGGTTCAAGTAGAATGAGTGTTCCTCCTAAAAATAAAAAGCAAGATATTAGGTAGGAACAGTATCTGAGGTTTCAGCCCTTATACCTGCCACTGGCTCCTTCAGCTGCTCATTCTTAGCTTTAATTAGTAAGTAGCAACTTTTAAGAAACAAAGTGAAATATTATCAGCCTGGTAGCCAAAGCATTGTTTAGGTTTGCATTGATTATAGATACCCGACTGAACATGAGCCAGCAATGTGCCCAGGTGGCCAAAAAGGCCAATGGCATCTTGGCTTGTATCAGAAACGGCATAACCAGCAGGTCCAGGGAGGTTATTCTCCCCCTGTACTCGGCACTGGTGAGACCGCACCTCGAGTACTGTGTTCAGTTCTGGGCCCCTCACCACAAGAAGGATGCTGAGGGTCTGGAGCGAGTCCAGAGAAGGGCAACAAAGCTGGTGAAGGGGCTGGAGAACAAATCTTATCAGGAGCGACTGAGAGAGCTGGGGTTGTTTAGCCTGGAGACGAGGAGGCTGAGGGGAGACCTCATTGCTCTCTACAACTACCTGAAGGGAGGTTGTGGAGAGGAGGGTGCTGGCCTCTTCTCCCAAGTGACAGGGGACAGGATGAGAGGGAATGGCCTCAAGCTCCGCCAGGGGAGATTTAGGCTTGAGATTAGGAAAAAGTTCTTCATGGAGAGGGTGGTTAGGCATTGGAACGGTCTGCCCAGGGAGGTGGTTGAGTCACATTCCCTGGAAGTGTTTAAGGTTAGGGTAGATGAGGTGCTTAGGAGCATGATTTAGGGATTGGTGGGAATGGTTGGACTCGACGATCCAGTGGGTCTCTTCCAACCTGGTTATTCTGTGATTCTGTGATTCTGTAATGTATTTCCTGAAAATGTAGAAGGCTGGTAGTGTTTTTAGTTAAGTTTAAAAAAGTCAGGGGAAGGAGAAGGAGGAGTTGATCCACAGAAGTGGTTAGCAGCATTCATAATCCATTTTGCCATGGAAACTGCTGCACTATGGAATCCCAGTCTGCTGTGAGCATAGGCTGCTAAGGAAAGAGAAGTAGAGAGGTGTTAGAAGGCTATCAGAGCAATTTGTAATTGTAGTGATAGGAGGGTGATTAGCTCCCACATTCTTTTTCCTCATTATCATTAAATCATGGCTTACTGTTAACATGTTTTTCTTTCATGATAAGTGACTACTGTAATTTTCTTATTGAAAAATCTTAGAGATTAGTTTTGAATATGTAAAAACAATCATCGACACTGTACTCTTTTAAAATAACATCCTTTACCTCAATAGCTTGTGCCGCTTTGTTTACCTACAGAATTATGTCCTTGAAGTCTGAGTATATACAGTTAGCATGTGGCAGCTGCCAAATTATGGGAAATGTTTCCTACTAAAAGTGTCACTGCATTAATGACAGTAGGTACCTTGGGAAATATGCAGAAAGAACTGAACTCAGGCCTCCATAAACCCTCTCAACTAATCAACCCATGGACATGCTTCTTAACTCGTCTTAGATTACCAACTATCTGAATTGTATTTCTGTTAATGGCAACAGAACAACACTCACTCTACATTTAAGCTCAATAAGAGTCCAGAAACAAGTTACTCTTCATTTGATGGGCTGTTCCTCTAGTTTGGTGGCAGTTTCTAGGACATTCCTCTGGGTCTGAACTCTTTGAAATATGCAGTTGCAGCTACTCATCATTTAAAAAGCAAAGGGCAGGCAGGTTCTTCTTCTTTATTTCTAACTTAATTCCAGCCTTAAGTCTTTCATTCCAACTGCTTAAAGATCTTACCACAGAAGGGATAGAGCCAGATAGGACAGAAAATCTGGGCTGTGGTAGGGGCTCATATATCATTGGGTCAAACATGTCATTACACAAAAATAAATTCAAAGTTCTGTAAAACAGAGAGGTTAGTGCCAGTATAGGTTCTTACATAAAAGGTTATGTTTTTACCTCCCCTGAATAGGGGAAGCAGCGTAGTTCTCCATTCTACAAGGAACACTACAATAAACCACACTAAATCTAAATGACTAGCAAAAATTTACTGACCTCACTAAGTGAGTCATAGCCTGACCCTGTAAACTTATGGTAATAACAAAGCAAGCACAAAAAAGTCATGCTACATGAGGCAACATCCATTCTGGGCTCATAACTAAATAATCTTCCAATTCCATAAGTGTAGAGAAATATAGGATACGAGACAAGTATTTGAAGGGAAGAGAGTGACTATAGATAATATTAGATTATAAAAAAATTGTTTCAGCAAAGGCTTCAAATGTAAGAAGGGAAGAATAGAAAAGAGGATCCTGCTTAAAAACATGACAGTACCTAAAAGAACATGGAACTGAAATACAGTCCTTTGATGATAGAAAAACTACCGAAAAAGAATGCTGAAATAAATGTCAAGAGAAGGTATGTGGAATTTTGCCGCACATTGATGGTATACAGAGAAAGTGAGAAGTATGAAAGTAACTCGCTGTGCTACCACTTTATTCTTTTGCTCAAGGCAGCACAGAGTGTGTGCTGGGTAAAGTGATTCATTGCTGGAGGAGAGCTGGGGTTGGCAAGGAAGATCCAAACAGTTGGGTAGAGCAGGGACTTAAGTGGAAGTAGAACTAATGCTGCACTTATCCTTCAGCTAGCAGTGCAGCTCCGCAACTCTGGAATGGCCTAAGTTTTTCTATACAACTAATGCACGTTCTGTCCCCCTTGCCAGCCCCTGCAATAGTTTTCTTCTCTCTTCTAGTCTGTAGAACTATTTCATGAGCTGTGCTCACACTGAACTGAGGGACAGAAATATGTAATACATCCTGGCAATTTTTTGGTGGGGAGGGAGGAAAAAAAGATGTTGCTGTCACTTTAGTATAATCAGGAAGGGGAGTTATTTTCCTTAAAATATTGTATGATTGCAATATAATTTTGCTTCCAAGTCTCAGTATTTCATTATGAGAAAAGCAAAATTCAGAGAGGGTGATTTGTTTGGTGCATGAGTGTTTGATTAAAAGTGAATGCAAACATGTGAATGCTTAACTGAGATGTGAATACTCAAGATATGAACAACACAGAAAAAAGAAGAATCATTAAAATGTCAATTTTACAGGAAGAGAGTGAAGCTGAAATGGAAGTTTAACCTGAACATCAAGGAAATCTTCCTTACAAAGATGCAGATATGGGAATAGTCTTCCAATGGGAATATAAGAAACATAGGTGCCTCTGATTTTTCAGTGTAGAGTGTCCAAGTAGTATGAAAATGATTCTGCATGTAAAGGGGATAAACTAAATAAATATTGTGGTTTGTTTGGGTTTTTTTTTGTTTTTTGGTTGCCTGTTCTCTTAAGCCTCTTAACATTAGTCATTCAAATCCAAGTGAGCTTTTGACTGAACACTCTCATGTATTCCTCTACTTATATATAAAGACAAGATGATTAGGGGAACAAAATATTTTGAAAAAATAATTTATTGTCTTCCATATTCAACTAATACTTCCTTTTATATTTCAGGGTGCAAGTTGAATTCTATATGAATGAAAATACATTTAAAGAGAGACTAAAGCTGTTCTTCATCAAAAACCAAAGATCAAGTAAGCAGTTGGATTAATTTCTGTTAAGCATAATTGTGATACTTTGGGTAGAATCCGATTCCATTGAAGGCAACAGCAAAGTTATCATTCATTTTCTTCTGAGCTAAAATTTTACCTCATATAGGAGTCAGTTAAAACTTAAAACCAATATACTTATTTTGTAGTATCAGATGCTAAGTGATGTGGTTTTATTTCTGTATTGCAATCAAGTTGACTAATGTGCATGGATCTGACATTGCAATGCTAATTGACAAGTTGTAAGCTCATATCTAGGAAAGAAAAAAAACCTCTTAAGATGCTGAATGAAAAAAAGCTGCAAAATTACAGAGCTTTTTGAACTGTTCAGGAACCTAATGGGGAGGACACACCTCCTGAGGTGTGTTAACAGAAATTAAATCCTTGTCTTTTGTCTGATTTAGTAATGTCTTAGAATCGTAGAATCATTGAGGTTGGAAGAGACCTCTAAGATCATCAAGTCCAATTGTAATCTTCATTGACATATGCACTTAAATTCATAGACCGTCATAGAAGAGGATATGTAGAGTGGCCAAGATATTAATCTTTTTATATACATCCATGCATCTTTTCCAAAGGGACAGAAATACTGTATTTTATCAGATCTTGATATAGACCAGTGGAGTTTATAGCTGAGAAGAGTAATTTAATTTTCCTTTGTGTAGCAGGATTGAATTTCTTTCCATTTTCTCTACACCTGTAAAGAACTAAAATTACAGTAGCTTTATACATAAAACTTCTAGAACAGAAATAATGTATTTTGGCCTTTATAATACAGTTAAAATAATTCCAGGGCTTTGTGCCTGGGAAAGGACAAAAAGGACAAACTAAAGAACCTAACTTTTTTTGGTGTCCTGATCTAGAAAAACCCAGACAAAAAAATTTTGAGAGACTAGATCAAGATTTGAAAAATAAGACAGACCATAAGATCTTCTGTCTGTAAGAGCTAGTATTAAATAAATACTAATTTTACACTTCAGAACATGATCTTTTTATTGGCTAAGCTTCTCTAACTGATATTTTCTGTTTGAGCTTAGGAATTATTTGAGGGTTTGCAGCTGGGGAATCTGGCTTAACAAAGCTGTTGGACATTCATGCATGGAAAAGTTTTATTTATTACACTTATAGAAACACAGGAAAAAAGTCATCTTAATTTAGGTGCCTAGACAGCATAGAAAGCAGAGGACTACCTCTGCTAGTAAATGATGTGGATAGCCTTCAGATTATGTTTCTAAACCTCAGGTGGGACACAGGCTTTTTCAGATTGTTACATATTTAACTAGATTTGGTTGATAAATTTATTTTCTATTTTTTCTTATTTCTAACTTTTTATTTGAAATAAGTTTCTTATTCAGTATTAGCACACTCTAGAGCTCTCTTATCGCATTTTGGGCTATATGAAAATAATATGTACAAAACCTCAGTATGCATAGAGCAAACAAAGGAGATGTATGAAGAACAATTTACCACTTTGTTTTATGTTTACAAATCTGTGTTGCAGAGAGAATGAATTTTTGCTCATACAATTTGTTTGTAGGTTGTGGAGTGTCCCTCCACAGAGATATTAAAAAGCATTCCAGACGTGGTCCTGGGCAACCAGCTCTTAAGTGTCCCTAAAGGAACAAAATGACCTAAGGGAACAAAATGACAAAATGAGGGGAGTTGGACAAAATGACCTCCAGATGTCCCTTCCAACTTCAACCACTCTGTGATTCTTGATAGAGATTAATGGGTTTAAGTAGATCTGTATTTTAAATGCAAGTAGTTGCACTACAACTTCTTAAATGTTTTTAGTTGTCTTCTACTTTTCTCCCTGTGACTTCACATGTCTAAGTATTTTATATCTTTATAGCCTTTGACTTCTGATGTTATTGATATAATGTGTAATGGAGTAAGAGACAAAACAGAAAAAGCATATTAAACTAGGAAAGAGTATTACTCCTGGCTAGAAAGGCAGCCTCAGAAGCTGTAAGCAACAAATAGTCTTTTTGTTCCTGATCTAGTCCACAAACAGGGAGATTTGATGCATTCTTTGCTAAGAACATCTATAAAACAGTGACCTGACTCACTCTAAATCTCTTTTCACTGACAAATTAGGAAGGTGCTGAGTAGTACCTTCTTGCTTGAGATAAGCTGAATGGAAAAAAAAAAGTATTCAGAATTAGTAAGTTCAGTCAAACACTCCTTCTGCTTATACAGATCTTGGTGCTTGTCCAAATACTCACAACCAGAATCCTTTAAAATATAATCTCCAAAACCCTGCTGCTAAGATAGTACCTGACACTCATTCAAGTACTCAGTCAATCTTGCATTAAGACTGAAGGTTTCTGTTGCCCAGAGGTATACTAATATAAATATATATAAATATTAAAGAAAGATATAGCCCTTCAGATCTTGGTCATTGTTTAGCAAAAGCTCTGAAAACCTTGTTCATATACTAAGGTGTCACTACTGTCATTGAGAAAATAATAGTAGTAAATTTTCAGATGTCATAACTAGGTCAGACTACACATGTTCAAACAGGTTTTTCTAATCCTTTAGACTTCACAGGTGAATTTAACACATCAGAGTATACTATCAGGTGCTTTGGTTAACCAGAGGAGTCAACAGCTAAATTTATATGAATTTTCTATAGAATACTATTCTGATCTAGATCACATACAGACTGATAGTATGAAATATCAAATGTTTTGTTCATTATTCAGGTTTTGGAAGTTACTCTATAAACTGATAAAACAAACCTTCATCTGTATCTAATGTCAACCTTCCACTCAACCAATGCATGAAAAGCATTTTACAAAGTTGTCCAGTCAGCCCCACTAACACCCTGCCTCCTGCACCCCAAGGGAAAAACATACCGGTACTGGTAAGACTTGCTTGTGTTTGCCAAGATCACACACTGCATTATCACAGCCTAAAATAAGTCCTGGGGGAAAAAATAAGAGGCATTTCAATTCAGTGGAGAAGGAATAAAAGATAACCGTCACCACAATGTTAATTTTTACCTGTATATTTTGATCCAACTCCTAAAGCTAGCTGCTACTGAAATGATTTTGTTAAAAAACAAAAATATGTTAGAGACTTATGAGAAAGGAATAATCGAAAGGGACTGTAAAATCTTCAGTTGCTATCTGTCACTCTCACTTTGATTTACATTGGCTTTCTAAATCAGAGGATCAATTCATAAAAATGCTTGTGAGGGAATCATCAAGAATTTAGAATAAAAATGAAAGTTACATTATACTTCACCAGTACTGACTGTATCATTCTGTACTTAAAATGCTTGCATAAATAACAAATACTTCTTCAAACTGAAAAGGAAACATTAGTGTTTGACATGTTTATATTTATTTCACAAAACAAACAGATTTTAAACTATTATTATAAATTTGTACTTTTAAAGAAGATAAAGGATGTAACACCATGGTTACATGGACAAACTGAAACTACAATCTCATTAAACAATACATAACTGGATAGCAGTGTATGATTGATGTAGCTGAATACAAGTTTCAGGCACCAGTGTCAAAACAGAGATATTCTGTACAAATAACCCTGTTACTTAAACAATCTGGCTGTAAATGGAATAAAAGAAATTAAGTAAAGCAGATCATGTTGATCCACTGACGGCATGTAAAATAGCTAACAAAAATAGTCAGCAAATGGGAGTATGAAATGCTTTCTTTTTAACAGCAATAAATGAAAACTTATTTTAAATGCCTTCTCCACTGACTGGTCTCTCCTTCCCATATTTGAAATACTAGATCTCCATGACAGTGAAATAACTGCATTTCTTTCAGAACTGGTGACGTCCCAACTGTGAGGCTACAGAAGATTTTGACCAGAGAAAATACTTATTTAGTAGTCCTACATTAATTACTAAAGCTTTAGCAGAGGTGACTACTGCATCTAGCAGCACATCTTATTTGTAAAGATTGAGGCATATAGAACCGGGAGAGGTGACCTTCTGAAACCTGAAACCTGACCTTCTGAAGTCTGTTCTTCCATATCTACATTTTAGTAACTTACCAAACTGCATATGGTAGAAGACCTGTCCTATTGCCTTACTTTATATATAACCCAGTCAATGATATGCACTCTGTGTCTATGCTAACTAGAACTTTCAAAAGGAAGCATGTCTGGTGTGCAAACTCTAATTTAGATTCTGTGCAAAACAGCCATTCCTGTGGACATGCCCAGAGCCTGAAGTACTTTTGAGCACAGCCTGGAATAGGTTCATGGAACTTGAAAATTTTAATACCTAAGTAGTTTTTTGGACTTAGGTATCTTTTTGGACTAAGGTTTGATAGTTAAGGAGTTTAGGGCAGCAGCCAGGAGCATGGAACCCTTGCATTGATGTAGTTTGTAATTAGAAAAGCACCATTTTCTTTTGGCATTTAAGCCAACATATAATTTCAAGTGATGATTGGAAATCAGGCCATTATCAGTGCAGAAAAGAAGTGTTTCACACCAAGATTAACATTTACAGAACTAAAAAACAGAAGAAGCAAACAGGAGACTTTTGTACCTGTCTAAGGAGGTTAGACAACACAAAAGTGGTAAGGAAAAGAAATCCTAGTGAGTTTTATTTGTTTTTTGGGGGGTCTTAAGTGGTATTTGTGGGTTGTTTATTGCTTGTTTGTTCTGGGTTTTTTGGTTTTGTTTTTTTTTTCCTTGAACATTATCAGCCGTTCTTGTTGTAATAGCCTAGTTGTTATAGCAACCATTCATACTCCACCAGAATTTCAGGGAAGAGTTGGTACAGACAAACAATTCATGTTTTCTTCAGCAACAAAAAGCTGAAAAAAAGAATCATAGCATTGTTCAAGTAAAGTACTAGGGTTCTGTCCAGTCAAGTAATAGCACAATAAAAAACCTGTCTTCTACCACCTCCCAATCCCTTCAACCTCTTCAGTCATATTGGGGAATAAATAGTCTGGTTAATTACTCTTGCTAGGACATCAGGAATCAATAGGTTAATGTTCTTAAAAGTAATTGCTTACAATAGCTGTGGGACTTCTCATAGTTGAGAGCACAGGATTTTAACCCCTAGCTTACAGATGATAAGGTGCTGTAAAAGTCCATCCAGTTCTCATGTGAGAGAGTTAAAAGTAGTAAGCAGTGTTGTGTTACAACCCTTAAGGTTTCTTTCAGTAATTACATGGTAGCATATTTAAGAATTTATTTTCTATTTTACTGTGTTTGCTGTAGGTTACTGTAGATTTTAGTGGGAGGGGAACTAGTAGATAAAAGAGGTTATTTATCAGTTTAGTCTATAAGGTGTTAGTTTTGAAGTTAGGACTGAGTAAAGTAAAAATATAATATTACCATAAGATAATTATATTTCCTTAAAAGGGTACGTATACGCACAGCTTTGTGTATGTGTAATGAAGCTGTCGTTCTTAAACCACAGAAGTAATTATATAGAATTCAGCAGACTTGCTAATATATTTGCAACACAATAATAAAAGATGCTATCTTTACTATATATAGGTGCAAATGAAGTCACATCTATGTAAGACTCAGTCAACGATATTCTGCTTTAGGCAGAAGGGTTCCACTATTCAGAACTGGACTCTCAGTCCACAGGACTGAAAAAAATTATTGCTTTAAGTGACCTCCCCCACTTAACCTTAGTTAACTGACAGTTTTAACTTAATTGGTGAATGAAAACTTAGAGCCAAGATTTAGATTCAAATATTTACACTGGTAAAATTTTAAGGCTACTGAATTGAGTAACCAGACAGAGAATTTGAACTCTAATCCTCTAATGAGTGTAAAATCTGATTAAAGTATAGTCAAGTTCCACTGTAGTAGATAATGGCTTCAGTTAGCACTGACATAAATTGCTCATGGGATAGAAGCAAATGCCCATATGGATCCCTTTGAAAGAATCCTATCTTCGTGCAGTTAACTGGTATTTTTTGGAAGTACTGTAATATTTTGTGGTAGTATCTGTGATACATTCTTTCAGCTGGAACATTTCACTGTTCACATGGTCTGTGGAACAAGCTGTTGATTCAATTCAGCTGTGCATTCAGCATGTCTTTCAGATATCCCGTTTCTTGGATGCGTAATTACACAACCTCAGCATTAAATAACAGTTAACAACAGTTAATAAGCAGTTTAATATTTTATAAGTTGGGATGGAACTGATATATTCTGTATGAGAAGTTACTGCATGAATACTTTCAGATATTAATATTTACATACTTGCCTTTGTATATCCTCTTCTTGTGGTTGAAAATGTGTCTTCTTCATATTTCCTTATCTTGCATTTCAAATACCATGTGTATTTCTGCTTCCCTAGAAGACAAAAAGTATGGCATCATGCAAAACGAATAGCTTTCAAAAAAACTACTCTTTCTTTACATTAAAACTTACTGAATCTGAACCTAGAGTTTTCTGGAAGCTGGAAAGGTGGAACATAGGTGTATCTGACAGGCTTATACATACATTCTTCTGTACAATATATCAATCACCCATGTCAGGGACAGGTTGCTGGCTTGATCAACCTCTGCTCTGTTGCAGCATGGCTATTCTAGTTTCTTTTATTTTTACAGTCGCTAAAACTGTAAAGAACCTAAATTTATTTCTTTTTTTTCTTTTTTCTTAAAATAGGTCTGAGAATACGATTATTCAATTTTTCTCTCAAGCTACTAAGCTGTTTCTTATACATAATTCGTGTGCTCCTGGATGATCCTACACAAGGACTTGGATGGTAATATGTTTTTTTTTTTCTTGTTATTTCTGCTCTGAAAGCATTGCTTAAGTTGTAAGAAATAACTGAAGTTAAGGGAAAAATGTTTGCTATTCTGTTAACAGGGATTTGGTTTTATGTCTTAGAGACGTTTTGAAAAAATTACAAAGATAGTCTTATATTGTGAATGGAAATAAGAACCAAAATAACAGTATTCTTTTTACACTTTACTGCTAAAATAATTCTGGATGTTTACTCAGATACTGTGCATCAGATTTAATTGTTCCAACTTAAATCTTTTGGTTGTGTTATTACATAACATTTCTATATAACATACTCATGTTTATAAAGATAAAATTGCAAA
This sequence comes from Clamator glandarius, assembly GCA_033459285.1. Classification (NCBI taxonomy): domain Eukaryota; kingdom Metazoa; phylum Chordata; class Aves; order Cuculiformes; family Cuculidae; genus Clamator; species Clamator glandarius. Next base: position 818,745 of record JAUNZM010000040.1, read on the forward strand.
TATCTGATTGTCAGTTTATGCAATGATAATTTTAGGTTTTTACTTAAATAATTTTACTTAAAATCTGTTACAGTCTGCAAGATAGGCTAACACACTGGGACTGTAGGCTCAGATACCTGCTGAGAGATTAAGGCATAAACAATGCCAGATATTGCCAATAACCATTTAACTGTTTATTAGAAAAGAGAGAGAGAAAGGGGTAAAAAGAGAGAAGAAGAAAGGAGGGGAGAGTGCGCGAGAGAATAGTGAGACTCGCCTCTGGGGTTCTGTGATGTCCTGCCAATCTTATGTCCTGGTTCTGTCTTGATTGGCTGGAGGTGGTGGTCCAGTCTTGAAGAAGGGTGGCGAGCTCTGCAGGTTCAGTGTCCTTTTACACTATCTCTTCTGTGGGTGCCATCCAGTCTGCTTACAGGTTGAGTTAGGTGGTCCCGTCTGGGGCCATCCAGTTTGCTCCCAGATTGAGTTAGGTGGTCCCAAAGGGCAATCTAACACGTGGCCAATCATGTGCAGGTCAAGAGCTAACAGTTCATGCAGCCTTCGTTACACAGCCCATAGGCTAAAGCCTGTCAATCCACCTTTTGTGCCCCAAGCTGCCACAAGCAAAGCAGCCACAGTTATACAGACTTTATTACATATCTTTCTTCTTTGTGCGGTTATCCTAGCATTTCAGGGTCTTATTTTCTCTTCAAGCCCTGCCAAACACAAAGTTTGAGATAAACATAAAACCCAACAGATACAAAGCCTCAGATCCCAGAAACAAACAGACAAAATACATTCTATACTCCTGATATTCTATGGTCATGTGTGATTTTGCACACCTACTGTTGCCAGCACAGTATTCTACATGGGTCATTAGGTACTCTACTTTCCCCATCCCCCCCGCTGTGTATTACACAATCAACTGCCAGTTGCAGAAGGAATTATGTTTATAATTTATTCAATCCTGTGCTTCAGTTGTATTTGTATCTTGAATATATTTAGACTAGACATAAGGAGAAATTTCTTCACTATGAGAGTGGTGAGGCACTGGAACAGGTTGCCCGTGGAGGTTGTGTCTGCCCCATCCCTGGAGGTGTTCAAGGCCAGGTTGGATGGGCCCTTGGGCAGCCTGGTCTAGTGGGAGGTGTCCCTGCCCATGGCAGGTGGGTTGGAACTAGATGATCTTTATGGTCCCTTCCAACCCAAACTATTCTATGATTCTATAATTATATGAGTCTATGATTCTATATATTGAATCTTCTCAATTCTAAATGCTAGTGAACATCACATTTTATTAACTTACTTGCTTTCACTTGATTTGATTATGTTTGCCTTAAAAAAAGAAAGCAAAGCACAGATGAAAATACTAAGCTTGGGATGATAAAACTAGCACCCTTCACAAAATGTTAGACAAAGGACAAAGGACAAAGTATGACTTTTAATTTTAATAGCTGAAAGTCAGTTAAATCTAAGGGCAGTACTATAAAGAAGCTACTGCATAGGAGAAATTCTGTATTTTAAACTGACTGAATCCAAAGCAAAGTGTGTTAACAAATATTGACTTTACTCAGCAAGTGCATGAGAGAAGGATGAGTGAATGGGAAATACAGAAGATGCAGTTGAGAATTTTTTTGGTCAAATTTATTGTAAGAAATTAGAACATCTGAAAAAGGCCCAGAGAGAAATCTCTGTGGAAAAGCAAGAACTGCAAAAACCTATTTTTTTGACTCCACATGTATCTTGGAATGTCTCTTCAAGGAGAAAAACTTTGTAGGGAGGAAACAAGCAGTAAAAATTTCGCAGAAACTTTAGCAGTGAAAATACTTCCTTAGAAGTTTAGGCATAGTAGCATATCAGCTCAGGAACTTTAAATTTTACAGCTAGTGATACTTTCTGGTATGAATAAGCCGTTGATAATGTTTTGTTATGAGAACTCTAGTGAACCTAAGTGTGCATGTTATGCTGTAAGAATATGCTGGATATGCAGAATAGATAGAATGCCATCATAGGTATTCTTCAATACTTTTGTATTCATATACAAAGACTTTTCTGCATCTTGCAGGCTGCTTAATTCCCCAAACCTTTCCAGACATGTTTCTTCCTTCAATCTAAATGTTTGAAAATTCACCAGCTAGAGAGTGTATCTGTGTTTTCTATATATATTTTTTTTCCCTTGTGTTGTGGTACATTTAGGAGGCTAGTTAGTTTGTTCTTTGTAAAACATTTGTCTGGCTGAGGAGTTTCACAAAAGTCACTTCTGTCTGCTCTCTAAGAATCCTGTCTTAGTAGCTATGCCAGACAAACCAGCCCTGGGCTCACGTGGTACCTCATTAACATCATTGCTTTTGCCCATAGAGATCCTGAGGGCTTGGTACCTAAACTGCTGCCATAATGCATTCTTACCAATTCAGGTAAAAGAAGTCTTTCCTAGATCCTGTGTCACAGGCTGATGAAAGAAACTACTCTGTGCTGAGAGCATCACCACTGAAATCACTATCACCTCATTGTTTTTAAAGTGATGCTTCTGGGAGGGATGGTTTTCATCGTAGATTCCCCCTGCAGATTTATTTCCTGTTTTTTGAAAATGTCTGCACAAGTTACTATCTTTTATTTATTCCTTCAGGCACAGCAGGTGTACAGGGAAGAGCTTGAGACATAAAGCATCCTTACTAATGGATACCTTTTAGCACCTGTACCACTCAAAGTCTGTGAAAATACAGCTGTTACTAACCTGTGGCCTGAAAATCATTTTCTTTTCTGCTGACCTTGCTTCCCAAGGATAAACAAGGATTTTTTCATCATTTACACAAATACATATTCCCACCTCCTTACATGACTATTTGAAGGGAGAATTTGTGCCAGCAGTCTAAGGCAAGATAATGTCATATGTACACAAGAGGTGTATTTTTACACAGATGTCACTGGTATCTTAATTGAATTACTGCTGTGTGAGTCTCTATCCCTCCTCACATCCTTGCAAGAGGGCATAAAATGTAGTTTGATGCAGTTTTTCCTGTTGAAACTATGGCTGGTATATGAGCTCTTTCTCTCCCAGCCTATTCATGTTAGAGAATTTCTGATATCTCTTGATTGTCAGTAATTTTTGAGTACTTAATTCAGCTTTTTTTTTTTTTTTCAGTTTTTTTTTTCAAATTGGTACATTTTCGGAAAGAAATTCTTAAAAATGTAACCTGAAATGCTTCATAGTCTATCTACAGGTAGAGAACACATGTGAAACTAATTTGTAAAAGTTATTTTGTTTTTTTTTAAATATCTATACCCATTGCCTAGAATTTCAAACTATTGCGTGCATTTTGTAGAAAACATAATGATGTAAGTAATATACTTTTCCTCACATATATTTTTATGATTGTCTTCTTATATACATTTGCTGATGAAAATGGACCATGTATGGATGGGATGACAATGTACCAGTAAGGAATTAAGCTGGAGTTGTTCCAGTCAAAACTACACACCTGAAGCTATTGATTGGTGAGTTCGTAATTTAAAAAACAAACAAAAAGTCCACATAATGGTGAGAAGGGGAGGGAAACAGGAAGACAAACACATTTCTATCTGGAATGGTGACAATTTAACATGTAATAGTGATGTTCCAATAACTCTTAAGCAATTACTTTCATGATCCTGAATATTCAAAACTGCCTCTAATATTTTAATTGTTTCTCTGACTGCATAAGTGAAATGCTGGATTGGATGTTTGTTTGAGATCTGAATTCCACCAATGTTGAAAAAAAATTAAAAATAATGCCCTTATTTAAGAAAAAATTAGGACGAGTAGTAATGATTAACAGTAAACTATTGTGCCATTGAGTGTGCCAGATCATAGTAGTACTGTATTAAATGCCTGTTATCATCAAAATTAGTAAATACTAAGACAGCATGAGATTTTTCCAAGATATGACAACCCCAGTGAGTCAGATACCATTTATATAGATACACAGATAGCAAAAAATTCACATAAAAGAATTGTCAAGTTTTTTTCCCACCACAAATAATTATTCCTTTGCATCTTTAGTATTAAAAGCTGAAATTAATTAACTCTTTCTGGAATCACAGGGAATGCATCAGCAGGCACTAGAACCACTAAAAGATTTTGTTGTCATTGACTGTTGGATTACTTCCATGAGAGCTCAATGGTTGGCTGTTGGATTAGGATTACAAACAGTGTCAATGCTCAACAGATGAAATCGATTTAAAATGTATATTTTTGAGAATTTTTGTAAAAAATAAGGCTGCACTGATTTCCATTCACATGTACAATTTTTTTTCCCTCCTGATTTTGTTCAAAACAGAAATGAGACTGTAGATAATTTCATATTTATTTTCTTATTATAATGAACAGGTCTCCTATAATTTGGGTGAATCGAAGCTTGCCTTTATGGGGATTACAGGTAAGATGTAAATGACCAATTTAACTATTTGTATTTAATTACTGTAGACAACATGATTTATAGCATTTTAATAATGTCAGAAGATACTTGGAAAAGTTGATATTAACAAAGAAATCTACTGGATGACCAAGTACAACAAGTGTATAAAGTAAAGATATGCTGATCAGAGTACTCTAATTTGAATTTATATGGCTTTACAATATATTTATAAAGTATTAAAGCTTATAACAAAATATTGTAGTATTAGATGGCCTTTTCTCTTAGAGTTATCAATCTCTATTGAGTCAACTGGTCACTGCACACCTTAATGATAAGTTTAAATTTTGTGATTACTTATGACATGCTTCATGAGCCTTCTTGTTAAATGCACGAGAAACTAAAGTTACTTCATGATATAGAGGCCTACATGTTTAGAAGAGTATGTCACAGAAGATGCACTACATCAGTGCTTTGTGGGTCTTGCAGGTCTTCTGAAGTTTGTGGTTCAGTCCTCTTGTGTTCTGGAGCCTGCTTATTTTAGGATGCTGCTATGATGATTTTGTACTTCTGTGTAATTTATGATTTTGCTCAGGGAGGAATCCCTTGATGAAAATACCTTTCAATTCCTTGCTTAAATTGTGCACAGTTTGCACAAATTTTGACCCGGATATTCACATTACTCTTTAATTAATTAAAAATAACTGAGAGACTTATTTGCTTGTGTTTACAGTCTTATTGTAATAATTTTATTTGATAAATGTCGGAATTTATACAGATATATTTGTATGTATGCATGCGTATATACATATGCATTCACAGTAGTATACATGCAAGAGTTGCAAAAAATTACTTATTTTTATTTGAGATACAACTGGAGTTTATATAAAACAGTAATACTTACTTGGAGAAACTGATATCATAATTTGATTGCATATTATAATAATTTTCCAATTCATAAGGTATTTTTTGATTCTAGATAACAATATTGTGAGTGCAAGTAGTGAGTTTTCAGTAGTAATAAGCATTAGTTTGTAATAGGAAATCCTGTGGCTTGTCTGACTTGTTAAATATTAGCTATGCAAAGAATTTAAGTAAGTTTGTTGATTACATAATATGTGTAAAATTTGAAGTAAATTTTTTACTATTTTGATATTTGACAATTTAAATATTTTTAGTTCACATAACACACACACAAATTACATGCTGTCCAATTGAAGGCTGATAAGTAGAGCAATTCCATTTAAATATTAAATTCAAAAATTATTCAATCTGTATATTTTTTTTGCTGTTTTCAACTTTTGAATTTATACACAATAAAAAAAGTTCTTTTCCACATATTCATAACATCTTTACAGAAAAATAAACAGCCAACCAGCTTCCATTATTTACAGCTTCCTTCTCCTCCTCTCTCTTTCTCTGTCCTGTGAAAAGAACTTGTTACCTTTTAGGAACAGACAACTAAAACAACCCAACAGACTGTGTATGGAGCTCTATAAAAACCTTGTAAAGGCCACCCTGCAGGCTCTCTGGAGTGTCATACTTGGAAAAGAGCAATGAGACTCTAGTCACAGCCTGTGCTTTAGTCAGAAAAAATAACAATATTTAAGCTTCATGCTAAATGCTGTTAGCTGAGATGATTTCAGAGAATGCATGGAAAAGCTGTTTTTTTATTATCGTTTATTTTTCATTGTAATGCTTAATATATGTTCTTTAAAAGCCAGTATTAATATATGTATTTTATCACTTCACTTAAGGTTTCTGTGGCTTTAATAAGTCTCCTTGAAACTCTGCTGCTGAGTTACCTAAGTTACAAGGTAAGTACATTTAGTTACTTTAGGCATTATTCATCACAGAAAGTTAACAGCATTAGCTGTTTCAGTATAAAGTTCACGTGATTGCATTTGTGCCCGCACTGATGTTCAAGCAGGGAGTTGAGAGAAACACACCTGTAGAGCACAGCGTATTATCACAGGCTGCCCTACTGATGTTTCCAAAATTTAGCAGCAAACAGTAATATCTAGAGAGTGAAAGTCAGAAAGGAAATTTTTATTTTTTCCGTTGTCCATTGGCACACTGTAATTTGAGAACACATTCTCAATTTTTGGGCGGTTTTATCTGTAATGCAATTGACACAATTCTTATTGGTGTCAAAGCTGTAGCTACTCAGTATCTGTAACTACAACTGCATACCAAAAAATAATAGCAAGAAGTTGGTTTTTTTATTTTTTTTTAGTTATGGATAACTGCATACTTGTTATCCATTTCACTCATGTTATTGAAACATCTTTGCAAAATGCCTTGAAATCATCTTATGTGAATAGAATATATTTTTGTATTTGCATTCTCCTTAAAAAGTTGTATTTTGTTACTACTTTTATTTGATTTTCTTCATTACGTTTCGTTAGGTGCTATCCCAGTGAGTTTTAGGTATTCTGCATTTTTAGTATCTTCAGGAGAAAAATGCTAAAATAATATATCAAAGTAAATATGAAAAGACTTAGTTTCTAAAGCTGAAAATATTGTGGAGCATAGTGGTTTTTTATTTTTTTTTGTTACTGACATTCAGTAGCTGTCAGAGCCACTACTGAAGTTAGAGAGTTGTACTTCAGTGTACTTATCAAGTGGTCATGGCATGAATGTTTTCCTTAGTGCTCAATAATGCTAAGAAGCTTAAAACTGTCTTCAGTCTAAAAAATATTCTTCTTAATTTTGGTAAGTAACATATACTATTTAGGTGTTGGGAGTTACAAATGTAAATCAGTTATAGGCAGAAATAATCCAAAATTAAAACACCTAGTGCCAAATAATGCTAAGAAGCTTAAAATTGTCTTCAGTCTAAAAAATATTCTTCTTAATTTTGGTAAGTAGCATATACTTTAGGTGTTGGGAGTTACAAATGTAAATCAGTTATAGGCAGAAATAATCCAAAATTAAAACACCTAGTGCCAAATGAGTAAAGAACAATCACAATTTACACTGTTCCTGAGTTTATTGGGGAACGTTTTGTCCCTATCCATTCTACTTGCGATCTGCATCAATTCAGTGAGTACAGATGATGACAGAAACATTAGGAAGTCTGCTCCGACAGAAAGTTACTTATGAGCATGTAGTGGGTATAAAGCTCTACTGTCCTGATTTGCTGCATTTACCTGTCACAGAAGTTGTGGCAATTTTATGATGGCTACGTTTCCACCCCCCGTAAGGGAATAAGTAATGTAAGGGAAAATAGTAGTACAGAAATGAACTTTGACAATCCACATCATGCAAACACTTCCTTCCCTCTGGTTATGTCCTTAGTTACAGTCTGAATATGTCATGATAATGCCATTTACCCCGGTGTCAGAAAGTTATTTCTTCCACTATAAGGCCTTTCTGCACAGGCAGGATGACTGTCTTTGTTCATGTGAATTTTTGACAGGTTACTTGTTTCATGCCAACATTTCCAAAGCTTTTACAGCTTAGGCACAAGTCAGAGGATGAGACAGGAGGAAAACAAAAAGAAAAAGGTGATTGTGTTTGCATTTGTGTGTGGTTTGCAAGGATTTCACAAATTACCTGTAAAATAAATTGGTAACTTGACAGAATACTCTGAGGAATTTACCTTTGTGATACTTGGTTGACGACATATGGGAAGTGATTCAAGATGCAGAGTAGTGGGACCATAATAGAATAACATGCTACTGGGATACAGCAAATTTGCATTTTTATGGCTTTTTTTTGGGAAAGAACGCAAAGGTTGTAGCACTGTATTACACTGCTGATCACTTATATCGAAGAATGGATGGTTTACAATCTGCATTCTCATAGCTTAACCTATGTAAGCGTTTACTTAAGTAAGCTTAACCTAAGTAAGCGTTTACCGTTGGCCAAAATTCTGAAAGATATGTTAGAAATTTCATTACCAAAACTCATCACAGGCAATGCTACTACAGCACTGGCACAAAGGCAGTCTTGGCTGCTTTTATCAGTTGCATACATTCTCACTGCAAAAGGTAGTTTTGCAGAAGACATGATGCAGTTTGTGGAAGCCAGAATTTTACAGCTGTGTGCATCAGTAAGTACTTGGAGCACATCTGCACAGGCATTTTGTCTGCACAATTAAATGTGACATTTCTGTACGGCAGAAAAGAAAGCCTTAACATTAAAAATGAGGAAATCTGTGAAAACAAAGAATTGGTCAGTTGGGAAAATGAAATTTTTGTTTGATTTTATTATTCCTACAAATAATACCTCAGTTTGCAGTCTCCTAAGTTCACTTCTGTTTACAGGGCTGCTTATCATATGAAATATTTAAGATTATTCAAGTAACTCCCACCCATTACAGTTCTATTGAAGACAATAATCCCTGCCCCATAAATACAATGGCTGCCAGGTGACAAAAGTTAAAAATAGAAAAAAAAATATTTTCTATGGAGCTTGTATTTAATTTTCAGTGGTTATATCAAATTATTATCGTAACAGGACAGATTAATATATCTTTGCAACTGGAAATATAATGCTGTATTGCAAATACTTGTAATATTACCGTGATATATGCTACAATGTTATTGCATTACCTATGATGGAGTATTGATATACAGGGTTAGGAAAGCTGTAAATCACCGAATTTTAAACACCTCCATTTTTTAAACTTATGGATTTCCATTCCAGCATTTAGTCTTTCACAGTCACTGCTCAGATATGAAAAAGAAGTAGTAGTTTTTCTTTCCGGTATCTAGCAGTGAGCAGATTAAAAGATCAGTACCACTTTCATTGAAATATCTGGGAAGACCTCTAATATCATGCTAGCAAGATTAAGTTCCTAAAAACCTTGGTACACTCAAAAGCTAAAACATTGTAATGCAGAATTTTAAAGACTTCGAGGCTTATAAGAAAAATAAATGAAAACAGTTACAGATAAAAGAATCTACCAGCAGGGATGTCTGAAGAGTCACTGAAAAATGAGATAGATTAAAAAGATAAATTCCTTAGGACAGGAACCTCATTTCCTTATCTATGTGTAAGTGTTCATGTAAAAATAAGAGTAAACTAACTTTGAAGACCAAAAAGGCAAAGACAAGAGGTCTGTTTATGATTCCAAGGTATCAAAAAATGCAGTAGAAGAAAACATGAGAAAAAATGAAACCTTAATTTAATGAAGCTGTTCATTAGCTAAGAGAAGCAGTTGACCTGTTAATGCAACTTGAATTCTTCATTTGAGCTGTGTTACGAACTAGGTTATAGTAAGGGAATATATTGTTATATGGAAACAGAGAACTGCTCTATCAAAAATACAGCCTTCAAAGTTTATGATTTTCCCTGTAAGGTACATTATGAGAAACAGTGAGAAAAATAGGCCAGAGTAGCCTATATTCACATTTGACATATGTGTTTAAATCTGAGATGAATGATCGTCCTGAAATTCAGCTGGTGGGAGAGACTCCATATGTGGCATTTGAATATCACATATATATTTAATCAGACCTCTTCTTAAGCCTACTGTGACATGGTGGTTTGTTTTTTTTCCTTTTCTTTGAAGGGAAATATCTGGGAACAAATTCTGAGAATACCCTTTCTACTGGAAGTAATTAATGCCGTCCCTTTCATCATCACGGTAAACATATTTGAATTAATATGTTTGCACATTGTGCTTTTATAGCTACACAAATACTCTTAATTTTTATTGAAGTAAATTTGAAACTTATGTGCATGACAAATTTGTGCCTGTGTAAACAGAAATTTGTCAACAACAAGAAGATGGTTTGCTACTTGAATGAAGTAACAGTACAGATCACTTTCCCCTTTCTCACTGGCAGGGGACTAACAAACCACAAACCCTCCAACGAACTACAGCACAATCAATAAACTAAATCAGCTAGATATAAAAATCTAAGAATCTCTCGTGTCTGCAGTGAAAACTGTCCTTCTTTTGTCAAATAATCTTATATACAGTTCATCACAAAGGAAGAAAAAATGTTACTTGAAGGCATATCTACAAATACATTATTTTTTTTCCCAAGAGTTTAATTGCTGTTTGAATAGAAAATCTCTGTTCTTTAATAGAAAAGCTTTTAATGAATTTGTTAATTTTTCTTTCAGATTTTCTGGCCAGTCCTAAGAAACCTGTTTATTCCTGTATTTTTAAATTGTTGGCTGGCAAAACATGCTTTAGAGAATATGATTGTAAGTATGACAAAGGAAATAGCTATTTTAGAGTTTTTATTGTTTTAGTATATTCTCTTTAGAGGGATGTTGGCATTGCAGTCCACAGTCCAAATTTAATAGAAAGCTAACTAGATATGTATTTAGATTATACAAGTGGTCAAGCATTGCAAAGCAGCTTTCTGCATCAAAATTAGAAAAAATTAAGAGATAAACTGAAATCTTAATTAGTATAAATTGTTTCTGTGCCAATAAGGGAAAGCTGGAATGGCTGGTTCTTTTGCTACTCTTCCATTCATACACAATTGTAGGGATTTCAACTGCTGCGCCTTAATTGGTCCTTGCATCCTGTAATTTGTAAGATAGACATGAGCAGACAGACCTTAGGGCAGCTTGCAGAAGTGTCACTGTTGTGCAGGGATGAACAAAGAACTAGTTAAATAATCACAGAATCACAGCTGGCTCTATTGCACCCTTCTATATGAACAGCAAATTCTAAGTGCATTTGAAAGACTGTGTTTTATCAGGGCATTATATAATTCCTCTATAGAATCAGCTTATGCCTTATTAATTCAAAACAAAAAAATGACACCTGTTTTCCATTAATATAGAATGATCTTCATAGAGCCATCCAACGCACACAGTCTGCAATGTTTAACCAAGTCCTCATTTTAATATCTACCTTACTATGTCTTATCTTCACTTGGTAAGTGGCCAGACCCCCTGCTTTTTATTATATATATTGGCTTTTCATCCTTTACTACATGGTGATAAAGCATGCATCGTGGAAATCATGCTTTGAAATAAAAAGACTAATATGTACTTGCAGTGGAAGTGTTAACCAGCACCTGGTACTACTGGGGTCCGGATACACTGGGTTTGGAAACAGAATGTGTGCATGGGAAAAGAATCATTCACACTCATAAGGAAGGAAATACAGATGATGTAAAACCATGGGAGGAAGGAGTGGGGAAAAGTTTCTATGTGTACCAAGATTGCAGTCTTAGCAGAAAAGTCACTCAGATTTGAAGAGTAGCAACAGAAGTACCCATACTAATGTAGCCTTCCTCTGGCTGGTGGGGCAGACAGAAAAACATGCAAGATCTCAACTTTATCACTCTTATAACCAAGTCATGTTCCTAAATAGAGTATATAGGACAATGGTTAATAATCTAGTTTACAGAAAGTGTAGATTTTATTAATGTAAATTACAGAAAGTAGTGGATGGTAGGTTGAAATAACCAAAATGTGTTCCTCTGAAGAATTTTTTACTGCAAGACCTTGAACACTTGAATTTATAGGAGTTTGGGAAGCATGGAGAAAAATCTGTTCAGGGTGTTAAATATAAACACAGTTAGTATAATGAAATTCATGAGATTATTGGAGGCCAGGAGAAGATCCAATGGAAATACCACTTTGTTGCCCCATTTTTATCTTCTGCCTTAGAGGTCTGCTGTTGACCAGGGCTGGAGACAGGTAAAGTAGACTACATGAGTCTTTGATCTCAGCCAGTATGGTCTCGCCTATGCTTGTATAAAAGGATAGTGGTAATAATGTAGCATGGTAGCTTACGGAACATACAGAATCTTTTCAGCAATAGTGCCCAGGAAGCGAGTATCCTATGTGGGAAGAAAAAAAGTAGATGAAGAATGTGTGTGTTACAAGGCAGTGTACAATGGAGAAGTAAACAAAGAAGATGATTCTGTGTGGAAAGGCTAAATCACCAGTATTTATTTTTCTAGACAGCATGTCTTTGGGTCAGCACACTGATAAAGTTTGATCTGTCATTTTGGAGACAGAGATTTGATTTTCTCTTACTTTATTTTTTTAGCTTTTTTTTGAGTAGCCACTGTTATGTGCTGCCTAACCCCTTTGGTAATAACAGTGTAAAATAACACATGGCCTTTTCAAGTCTTGTGCCTTTCTGTCCTTTATTCGAGAGCTTTGTTCTGGCTAGGGATAAACAAGTGGTCCAGTTTTAACCTTTGTCTTATGGGTACATAACTGCGTAATCACAATTGCTGCCTGTTCTAAACAGTAATGAATTTTTGTGAGATTAAATTTCCTAGTGAATATTATGACACTTTAAACAGGAGATTTTATATGAATAGGGACTACAGTATTTGAACCAGAATGCATAAATTTCTGTCACTATAGTACTTGGACACTTTTAGTAGGCTCTAATTTACCTTTTTAATTTTTTTACAGTACAAAGCACTGTTGAGTAAGTAAGATTTAGATTAGATGCTAGGAAGAACTTTTTTACTGTGAGGGTGATGAGACATTGGCAGAGGTTGCCCAGAGAAGGTGTTGATGCTGCATCCCTGGAGGTGTTCAAGGCCAGTTTAGATGAGGCCTTGAGCAAACTAGTGTCCCTACCCATGGCAGGGAGGTTGGAATTGGATCGTTTTTACGGTCCCCCCCAGTCCAAACCATTCTACGATTCCTATGATTGTATGAAATATGCCTTCACTATTTTAATTAACCTACTTCAATATTTTACTAACTGCTGAAGAAAATATGGATCCAGTTTTCAATGAAGTAAGCTAGTAGCAGTGTTTCTAGGGGCAATGGCTATAAAATGGAGAAGGGCAGGTTTAGACTAGACATTAGGAAGAATTTCTTCACTATGAGAGTGGTGAGACACTGGAACAGGTTGCCCAGGGAAGTTGTGGATGCCCCATCCCTGGAGATGTTTAAGGCCAGCTTGGATGGGACTTGGGCAGCCTGATCTAGTGGGACATCCCTGCCCTTGTGACAGGGGGTTGGAACTAGGCGATCTTTATGGTCCCTTCCAACCCTAACTATTCTATGATTCTATGATTCTGTGATTCCTAAGAACTCACTGTGATGATCCCTGGTTAAAAGAGGTATAGAAGCTGCAGCTAAACAAAACATCTTGCTCATCAGCAGGCATTTTATCAACGAGCTGGATGAAGGCATCGAGTGCTCCCTTAGCGAGTTTGCAGATGACACCAAGCTGGGTGGAAGTGTCGATCTGCTGGAGGGTCGGGAGGCTCTGCAAAGGGACCTGAACAGGCTGGACTGCTGGGCTGAGACCAACGGCATGAGGTTTAACAAGGCCAAATGCCGGGTCCTGCACTTGGGGCACAACAACCCTAAGCAGAGGTACAGACTAGGAGAAACCTGGCTGGAAAGCTTCCTGGAGGAGAAGGACCTGGGGGTGTTGGTTGACAACCGACTGAACATGAGCCAGCAGTGGCCCAGGTGGCCAAAAAGGCCTATGGCATCTTGGCTTGTATCAGAAATGGAGTGACCAGCAGGTCCAGGGAGGTTATTCTCCCTCTGTACTCAGCACTAGTGAGACCGCACCTCGAGTCCTGTGTTCAGTTCTGGGCCCCTCACCACAAGAGGGATGTTGTGGCTCTGGAGCGAGTCCAGAGAAGAGCTGGTGAAGGGGCTGGAGAACAAATCTTATGAGGAGCGACTGGGAGAGCTGGGGTTGTTTAGCCTGGAGAAGAGGAGGCTGAGGGGAGACCTTATTACTCTCTACAACTACCTGAAGGGAGGTTGTGGAGAGGAGGGTGCTGGCCTCTTCTCCCAAGTGACAGGGGACAGGACGAGAGGGAATGGCCTCAAGCTCCGCCAGGGGAGATTTAGGCTTGAGATTAGGAAAAAATTCTTCACGGAGAGGGTGGTTAGGCATTGGAACGGTCTGCCCAGGGAGGTGGTTGAGTCACCGTCCCTGGAGGTGTTTAAGGTTAGGGTAGACGAGGTGCTGAGGGGCATGGTTTATGGATTGGTGGGAATGGTTGGACTCGACGATCCGGTGGGTCTTTTCCAACCTGGTTATTCTGTGATTCTGTGTGATTTTGATAACTGACTGCAAAACATACAGAAAATGGCAAGGTCACCTACAGTAATTATGTCTGCTCTCAACAGCTGCAGATACCAGGTCTTTATATATAATTATATACTGTCCTAATATTGACCCTGCTAGACTTCAAAATAATCTAAATAGGATGAAAGCACCCAGTAATGCAATAACTAAGGAAATGGAGCATTTTTGGAATTACTTAAGAATAGTTGTTCAAGCATCTGCAGCTTGCCTAAGACAGTAGTTCTTTTTAGACAGTTGTTACTGTTGCTTATGTGAACAGACATAATGGCATTTTTACACTTTTTAACTCATCTATTAATGGCTACATCTTACAGAGTATATTTTAAAAATATGTAAAAATTCTCTATATACACTCAAAATCAATTAGCTTAATATCTGTGATTATGTTACATTTGAGAAAGTGTTTAATTTTAAGAGGCATCATTTAGAGCTTAAATGAATTTCTTTGTGCTGAAAGAGGAGTTAAGTCCATTAAGGATGGCTTTCACCAGGCTATCTTTCACATTTTCTGCAACAGCAAGTAGTAACTGAGTGTATTCCCCCTAAATACAGAACATTAGTTAAATTCTTCCTCATGCACCATTGGCAAACCCGTCACTTGCATCTCAGCAACAAGGTCGTATAAGTGGTGCTTACACATGTAGACACATTCCAACTTGTGTCTTATAACTGAAGTGTAACCTTTCAGATGAAAAGTTAAAAAAAAATATCTAATTTTACTGCTAATTAGCTAATCTCAACATTTTTAGAAATCATTATTCAGGCTGTCCTTTACACTTTGAAAACCATAGGAAGTCTCCTGTATTTTTTTATACAGATGGTAATTTTCAACATTATTACAGAACAAACAGTAATCACATAACAAGATTTTTGCTCTTTGTTCCACTCTTTGATTTAAGAATATAATTGTTTATGGATCTGGGCGTAGAACTCATTTGTAGCTCAATAAATTCAAAAGACTAACTCCATGTGTTTATAGTTTAGAGATTACCTACAAGGTTTTTTCTTCTCTTTTCTTATTATTTCAAAGACAGATTTGACTATCAAATGATTTTTCTTTCTTTAAATAACTCAGTAGCCTCCTATCCTGACCAGTCATACATACACTGAGAGATGTGTACTCCTATATGACACTGTTCAGCAGTTACTGAGTTCTACTGAAAGTTACATACCTGTCAAAGTGTATGTTGTATCATTTAGCTGATGGATGTTTGCACTTGTTTGTCAAATGGAATAATAATAATTTCTGTAAACTGTACCACAAGACAAATAACAGTGTGTCTATTTCAGGCATCTTTCTGTGACATAGTGAATCATCCATTAAGACTTATTTTGCTTTTTAAATCAGTGTTACTCATGTATCACAGATGTGGAGTGATTAGCTTGCAAAAAAAGTCTTACAAGAAGCAGCTGGAGGAACTGGGGGTGTTTAGCCTAGAGAAGAGAAGGCTGAGGGGAGGCCTTGTTGCTCTCTACAACTACCTGAAAGGAGTTTGTATAGAGGAGGGAGCTGGGCTCTTCTCCCAAGGGACAGGGCACAGGACAAGGGGGAATGGCCTCAAGCTCTGCCAGGGGAGGTTCAGGCTGGATATCAGAAAAAAAGTTTTCATGGAAAGGGTCACTGGGCACTGGCAGAGGCTGCTCAGGGAGGTGGTTGGGTCGCCTTCCCTGGAGATATTTAAAAGATGGGTGAATGAGGTCCCCAGGGACATCTTTTAGTGTTTGATAGGAATGGTTGGACTCGATGATCCTGTGGGTCTTTTCCAACCTTGTGATTCTGTGTGAAAAAGATGGCTATAAATTATTTGAAATGGGCGTTTATTTTTTTCATACTCATGACTAAGAAGCTGGCACAAACTTTACTTATGTCTTCATTGAAAACCTACTGGGGTCAATCTTAACATTTTTTTTTCACTTCAGTGCTTTCAGCATAAGAAAATCAGCATATTTCCACACTTTGACTTACAGAATAAATGTTCTATGCCAACACTGTAGCCTCTATGTCAACTACTCAGTTAAAATTCTTGTCTGGAAGAAGCAGTATGAATAAGGTGGTTATAAGGATGAAAACAAATCCAGACAATGATCTAGTCCAAACAGGACGAATTGAGACCTTCAGATTTGGAAAGCTTTGTTACAGAAAAAGAAATCAAATAAAAAAGGATTAATCCTATATAATGTTAGAGAAAATAAGACATCTCAGTCTTCAAATTCTCTATATTATCAAGAAGTAGACAGACAACTCGGAAGGCATTGCAAATAAGAAGGGAACTAAATCACCTCATGGAAGTCTGTGCTTCTGTGCCCTTCTGTGTTGTTTAAATCAGGAATCTACAATG
This sequence comes from Clamator glandarius, assembly GCA_033459285.1. Lineage (NCBI taxonomy): Eukaryota > Metazoa > Chordata > Aves > Cuculiformes > Cuculidae > Clamator > Clamator glandarius. The sequence goes on from JAUNZM010000040.1 coordinate 835,457, forward strand.
GCAGTTCTCCAAGAAAGGTGCCTAGCATTAAGTAGGATGACCTTGAAGAATGCTGGTGGATAATTTAATATAGAATAGAATGTGGGGGTTGTGTCTATATTTTATTCTGTGATATTATGTTTAGTTGCTCATTGTTCAGGCCTAATCTCAGTTTAAAATGTAGAGAGATTTTCTGCTTTCAAAAATAGCATCAAATTAAACTGGAATTCTGTCATTTAGCTTGATCAAATTTAGCTTGATTCTAAAGCAGTAAAGCACATGAAGTCTCAGGATCTAACAGACTAAACAGGAGTTACAGAATTTAAAACTGAGAATATTATAGAACATTAATTGAAAGTTCTAAGTAACTGTAAATAATACAAAATAAATTATTCATCTATTACAAGAATCCCACAAAGTGCTACAGTAATAGCAATTGTGCTTTTCTTTCTCTGAAATAAAGCAGATCTGTCAGGAAATTGCTTGCTTCAAGTAAATCTCTGTTTTCTGTTTTGAGAGATTCCTATTCAGTGCTCTCCAAACATAAACAAATAGATGTAGGAGTAGGCCAGGTAGCACGTGTAGTACCTTCCAAATCCATTGTACCGACTTCCACCTTACCCTTGTCCTGTTTCTGAGTTTCTGGAAACAGGGCAGTGGGTACAGGTAGATTTCCTGTGAGTGCGTACAATTAGAACTGAGGTCTACTTCAGAAACTACCTTAACACTTCCTTAGGCAGTGGGACTATAAAAAGGTTGTGCAGCCTCTGAAAAGTCAATAACAAAACATTTCTTAAAATATCCATTTGTTATTTGTGAACAATTTATAAATTCAATTAAAGTTTATCTGAATTGTTGCCTTTTGAGAAAACCACATGCACAAACACAAGGACATTTTCATCAGCTTTGGTAGCAGAAACACACATACTGAGTTTATCTTTTCTTATATATAGGAGTTTCTAAGGTGGCTTTGCTAAAATCTGCTGTATAAGAAGCATGTGAAAACAGATGGCTGCCTCAAATTGTCAGTCTAGATTATTTAAATGAAATACAAATTCAGATAAGACTACTACTGTTTCTAATGGAATCCAGACTTACGGGATAGGTCACACGTTTTTCATATTTGCTAGCACTGGGGATCATTTGCTTACGTTGGTATTATTAGTATTTAAGGGCCAAAGCCTTTGAAAAGTCTTGATGAGAAATTGTAATGGAAAATTACAATGACAAAATGTAATTAAACCCCCAACTTGCTTATTGGATTGATGCCTTTGCTTATTGTTATGCAACTATTGTATTGTGACAACATAAAAATATTATCACATATAAATTTATTCTGTTTTCTTTTTTTTTTTCCTTTCCTTTGATTGATAGTATGGAATTTCTCATAAAACAATAAAAAAAATGTACATGTTTAAATTGAAGAATTCAGATCTTAAAAAAGGATATAGGTGATTAGTGCTGTTGAAGAGTGCTGCACAAAAAGTATAGGATAAGGACAGGCTGCTGAAAAACACCACATAGTTGTTTCTGAAAGGCAGGCAAGAAATTGTGTTTATTATAGGCAAAGAAAAAGTATGGAAGCTCAATCAGAAGTCTTTTTGGCTACCATCAAACATGATTTCTATGGAAACCTAGATAATTACACAGTGATTTTCATGCTATTTTGGTTATTAATTTGGTAGTGACATAATATTTCCTTTGTTAATAATTTTAACTGGTTCTACATAGTTATTTCTAAAATAATTACGTCAGCATCTTTCCCATGCTACATGCAGGGAATTCTTTGTGCAACTGATGTAATGGAACATTTAAAACTAGACAAAAACACCAATGAAATGAATAATAAGTTGAATAGTTGAATTTACTGTGGACTGGGGAACAAAGTCAGAAAGGTTTGAGAGTTCAATCTAAATTTCTTCTGAGTGTGAAAGATACATTTGTAGTCATCTTGTCTTCTGCAAACAAAAAATAATCAGAAAGACTAAATGGTAGCTCAGAACGCTGCCCTTCACAAAACCTTTGTAAAACAGAGTGTCAACAATAGATACTTTTTATAAATCCTCCTTTTTGTATAAATACTCTTTTTTTAATATGTAGAGAAATATTGAACTAAGGAAGTGAACAACGTGATTGAGAGATTTCTGTTGTTTTATTACACCCTGGAAGATGTGTTGGGCTTCAGGTATTTGTGATCTTTTCCAGTAACAATCAAAGCTTTGCTGATTTCCCAGCACAGGTTGCAGTTATTAATTAACCTGAAAATCAGTAATTCCAAGCTGAGTTTAGACAGATGTGTGCAAAGTTAAATTTGAGTAAATTTGAAAACCAAAATAACTCATCTACATTTTTTTTTCTTCTGGTGGTATAACACTATTTTAATATTTTTTATCATATGTAACTCTAAAATATAGGTCAGGTAAACCATCCTTTGACAGTTAATGTAATGGCAATTTCACAGTCTAGTATTGTGTTGTTTTAATCAATATTTTCAATTGACATTAGAAGAATTTCCAGCATGGCTTGCAAGGCTTTTATTCCTGGTGAGAGTTAGACATTAAATTACTTTCCATTCTGAATGTTCCAGCCTCTGTCCTGTGAATCATTTGTGATCGTTATCTTCTAAACAGTTTTTTTTTCAGCTATGTGAATGTACTGAAAATTCAGTAATCAGAATCTGCATATTTAAGTATAAAAATAGATACAAACCAAAACTCTTCTCAAAGGAGGAGATAAAATATCTCACTTTCTTTCCCAATACTTTCCTCAGGAAGTTTCATGTGAGGTAAAAATGTCTCTTAGACACCAAATCATAAATCATAGAATAACCAGGTTGGAAGAGACCCACTGGATCATTGAGTCCAACCATAATGATGCTAATATTTACAATAAACTGGACAACTTTTCATTAAAGATGCATTAAGAATATACACAGTGTTTTGCAAAGCATTGTGCACTCTGAATATGCCATTGAGAGAACAATTTTTTGGCTTTTATCATGACATCTTGTAATACAGTAATAATATTACCGGATACATGAGAGGGAAAGGTGGTTCTGGTAGCCAAGACCAGTATCATTATGAAAAGAGGAAAAAAAAGTAAATGATTTTGACTAATATAATATTCAGAGTGTTAGAAGCAAAATTCTAAAAGACTACATCTCCATAGCATCCTTTCTTTCTCAATGATATTTTGAAATTTGTGGGAGATAAATAAAATCAAGCTACTGCTAATATTAACTAGATATGGTTTGCCAGCATGTGGAAAGCAACACAGAAAATTCTTCAAAGTTAATCTAAATGCAGTCTGGTCCTTGTTCTTTTGCAGGAACATAGCACCACATAGAATTACTATAAGGAATAATAGCAAAGCCTACTTTAATTTTCTGTGTCACATTGATATACATAAGGACAGATCTGGGGCCACTAATATAATTCCCTAATTGTCATGTGAACCCTATGATGTAATAAAGAGGGTTTTGGTGAAAATCTGTAAGTGCTTATCCAAGGAGCAAGGCCAAATAAGGACTGTCAAAGAGAAATAGAATGCCAAAAATCAATTACCATTCTGTTACCAAAAATCAATTACCATATTTTGTTATGTGGAGTATGCATTTGAGATAGGTATGTCTTCAAAAAGACCCACAGAAAAAATCCAGTAAGAGAAAAGATTTTGAGGACTGAGACATGGGGAGTGATGGAGGTAAGCTAACCAAAGGTGCAAAGGCATGGCAGTAATTATAATGGGGGTTCTCAAGTAAGCTTTCCATTGGTTTATAAATACACACACATATAACACCTGCTGCTGAATCACAGGCTTGTAAGTAGATATCTTGTGTAGAATGTAAATGTTACATATGCAAAATGTGCGTGTTACCTTCAGAACAGGGGTGACAAGAATAACTTTAGTAAAATAAAATAAAAGTTGATCTGGAATACAACCAAACTCTGCAGACTGTGAAATGTTGTATCACCATAATGGTAAAAGAAATTTTAGGTTTTGCTTTGGTTTTGGGAATAGAAGTCTGCAACAGAAGCAGGTAGAGTTACTCTTAAAAAGGCATTTTTGATCTATAAAATAAGTGTTAGAAATCTGTCTTCATCTCTTTCATTACTGGAAGGCATTATATTTTACATCCGTCATTTTATCTTTGCAGTAAAAAGTAAAACCTAATACTCACATGCTGTCTTTGAGAACATGATATCATTTTAGACAGTAGCAAATATAATGCCATGTGTAACAACAGATGACTAATTATGTTGGACGATGTTACTTCACCATTTAAAATTCAATGCCTGGCAGCAAACCATCATCACTCACTATTCCTGGCTCAAAAATGAAGTTGTCTTTAGCAAGCAGACTTTAAAAAAAGAGCGTGTCTTTCATTGACTGATTCATTAGGCTGACAAACTATTTTACTAAAATTTGGTGTTTATGGTGGTTTATGCTAACACATTTAACTGTATTATTAGATGCTATCAGTTATTCTGGTTCTCTGCGGAGCAGTAACTCGTTATGGTGATTTATAATCAGCATAATTCTTTAGTGATTTGTCTGCTTCTATTGTCTTTTTCATATTACAACTGGTTTTTAAGGTTGTGAAGATTGGCAAAGTTCATATTTCTTAAATCAGAAAGTGAAGAGTTAAAAAAGATAGTAGTACAACTTTAGCCATGCTAACAGAAGCTGGCATCAGCCACTAGGAATTATTTGCTCAGACTCTGTTTGTATTAGGCAGAACTTCATGGAATATTGAAAGGATATCTCAGAGGCTTTGGCAGAGTTAGGGTGTGATATTAGATGAACTAAAAGAAGATGGATTTTAATGCATTGACAATGAATTTTAAAAGAAAAAAAATCTCATTTTTCTCCTCCATATACTTGGTGTCCTATTAGAAGTTGCTAGAATTTTTCGGCAGTTGTTTTTCAGGTAGGTAAAGACTAGAAGGACAGACAGTCATCCAAACATAATATCACATTTGGGTGACAAATACACAGAAAAGTTAAATGTCCATGTATTCCTCTAACTCACCTCTGTGTGATATTCTTTCCATTAGCAATAGGGGCCGATCCACAATGCCAGAGTTGTCACATGAGAAAAATCACTTACTGAGCTTACATAAAAGTAGTAAAGAATTAAAAGTATGATTCATTACAAAAGTGTTATTTGTAAACTCAATCTCTGCTGATTATTTGTGGACTTCAACAAAAGTCTTTACCAAAACATACATGTCTATCAATTGTTTGACGTAGTCACAACAATTAAACATCAACTTAATTTCAGAGTGCCTATAAAATTAATCTCTAAATGGTATCTCAGCTCAAATAAATTTGTATTTCTAGCACTGTTAGCAGATAGCTCTTTTTTCCTTCTCCTCCACAAGGTAGAGATCTGTAAATAAAGTCCCTTTAGGGTATAATCTAAATAAACAACACTGATTAATGAGTTCTGTGCTTCCATTGGCAGTTAAAATCTTCTCCTAAAAGACGTAAAAAATAGTAAATTATATTTAATTTTATTATCTCTTAACCTTAGTAAAATATCTAACTTCACGCTTATAAACTCAAATGTAACCTTAATGGCCCCATCTTTTGCAAAACCACAGCTATATCTTTTGTCTATGGAAATCGTACAGTGCTGCAATATAGATGAAAAATTTTGTTTACTGTCTATTAGGGTGGACATGCCTGAGTCACAGCAATAAGGAAGAAAAAAATAATTGGTATTCATTTAGTAAACACTTAAGTAGAAAACGTGGGTTGACTTTGCAAACTGAAAAACCTAACAATGGGCAAGAAATCAAATTGTTAGCTCCTTTGGGCACAGAATACTGTATAAAATTACATTCCACAGCAAAGCAGTATGTTTACTAATACATTATAAAAGGAGTAGGAAGTTGTATAAGGAATGGGACTATTTAAAGGTATCCAGTACATTATGGTCTCCTATGACTGCATGCATTCTGCTGATTTGCCTAGTTGTGCAGTGTAAGTACAAAACTCTTAATGGCATTCCAATAAAAATTTGAATTACCTTTGGTCATCCTGGTACAACCTGTGTTCCTCCTTTATATGTCATGAGAATAATCAAGTATGCTATTTTGAAAATTTAGATATTTGGGATTTTGTCATAAACCACATAAACACACTTGTGATTTTTAAACAATCACACCTCACAATTCAGAACAATACTGTGAGGGTTTGGATTTTATTGATTTTTAGAGAGAATTATATACATAGATTTTTAGAAAGTTATATGCACAGATCCATTTGAATTATAGCCAAAGAAATTATCTGACTTGAAAGTTTTTCTTTAAGCAAAAAAATGGTCAAAACACGTGGCCCAAAGAAGAAAACTCAGGTGTAATTTATAAAAACTTCTATGACTTTCAGGAAGATCTTTAGCTATTGTAAAGTTCAGTCTTTTTCACTCAACTGAAACATCTAATTGAGAACACTATCAGGACTCCACCAATGTTAATGATAGTGAGGAGAAGGTGTATGATGATGAAATCATGGAGCTTGCTGGTCAAACCAAACAAGACAGACAGTCTCAGGTATCCAAATCCTCTGGCACATAGATAGAAGAAATGCTAGATTTCTAAGCAGAAACTCAAGCCTTAAAGAAGCCTACTTCTGTAATATATGACGTAATATATTACTTTTATCTCTTAGCAGTTGCCTCCTATAATTTTTCCCTGCACGAGACAATGTCTGTTTAATGTTTGCCCCCTTTCTGGTATTGTGACAAAACTTAATAAACCAAAATTGAGCCTGATGCTTAAATATGTGTTGTTCACAGGCCAGTTGTTTCCCTGGTCACTGCCTAAACAAGTTCTCTCAAGCTAAGACAGCAGGTCAGCAAGGAGGTACCTATGAAGCAAAAATACCTTTCCAGGAGGAATACAAACAAGAAAAATATATTTATGTGGCATACATTTTCACTTACGCTCTTGGTTTTTTAATAATTATGCAATAAAGGAGTCAAAGCATACCATATGAGTATTTTTTTAAAAAAGGAGGGATATACCTCAAGTCACATTGGTGTTTCTGTACACCTCTTTTGATCTTATTACTACTTTTTTCAGTAAACATCCTACTTATCACGAGCCTACAGATAGTGTTCTGAATAGATGAGAGACTGGATATCAGCGCAGTTGTCTTGAGACTGCCCTCACAGCCACCCATTTAACCAGCTTGATAGACGCTACCCTTGTAAAGCAGCAACACTATATATTTCCATTCTGCTTGCTATCTGAACCATCATTCTCTGTCTTAAGAATATCATGGAGTGTTAGAAGCTAAATTGAGGACAAACTAATAGAAATACACCTGCATAAGATCTGTGTTGCCCAGATCCAGAAAACCCCACTGGCATCTGCAGAAGTATCTGTGTAATTATTGTTCAGATTTTTCTGCACTGTTGCTAAGACCAAAGCCATCCTCCCATAATCAACCCATGTCATGTCAATGTTCTTCACAATCTCAGCAGTTCTCCACAAAAATAAGGAAGATAATGACAGAACCCTAAGACTGGAACAGTCTGGTAAGAGCTGAGAATAATCAAAGAAAACTTGGATGTTCCAAGGAAGCTACTGCCTTGACGATAACTAGAGGCCTTATTCTTTTCTGTAAGAATGACCTCACTGGTGATAGTACCAATGCTGACAACTCTTATGCATGAAAGGAGTTTAAATGATGCCATATTTATGCACATAGTAGCACAAATATTGAAGGGAAACACTCATGATAAGGAAGAAAAGACCATCGATGAGTCGGTGATTTCAAGCACAGCTTGAGGTGCGAAAAGTGTACACCCCTATCCTGGTGTGATCTGACTGCAGCCATTTACCGTAAATACTCTTTATAAATGTAAATTTTCTAGAAGGGAGAACAACAGTAAGTTTACCTAAATTTTTCACCCATAAAGGTGTGTTTTATCCAACATCCAGAGATGCGGAAAAGAGATATGCTCATCTAACTTGTCGCTTGGAGAAGAAACCTGTCTGCTTGCTTTATTTTATAAAAATAAGGGGGCTACTGCATTTTAAAATTGCACAGCTTTATAGTTTAAATAATGCTATTTTCACTGATTCTTTATTATTATAAATACTAGGGAAAGAGCTTATGTTCATTGTTCAACACCTTGAACAATTATTTAAAATGTCATCTTTAGTTTATAAAAATACACAGATCTACTTAAATAGCAAGCAACTGTGCAACAATAAACCCCAAATGTAGCAGATAACATTCTCATTTAAGTTATCATAAAACTTTTGCATTCATTGATCTATAAATATTCATCTGCAGAGTGAACTACTAAGAGTAAACATTGTGCAATAGATGGAACACAGCAGATCTCTGTATTTGTGTTTCTATGTAATTGTAGCTTTTCACAGTGGTCTTCGTTTGGTCTTCTCAAAATGTTCAAGTCCATCGTGTTCCATCTGTCCTTCCCTATGTACAAACCTCTCTCCTTTGTTCTCAGAAAGATTACATAAAGCACAGCAAACAGCTGTCATGAGAAACAGATACTTCTCATCAGTTTCTAGCCTACATGTCTAAGTCTTCTGTTTACTCACTCTTTAGTCTTCCAAATGCATATTTTTTTTCTCAAGAAATGCTTTTCTCCCCTTTAGATGCCTATAAGAAGAATCCATAAGCTCAGTAAACATATGAAAAGCTGTTTCTAGTGAATGATATTCTGTGACTAGTTCTTCTTGCTTCAGTTATATATCACATACGGAAATATTGCTATACAGAATAATCATCCTACAAGCTAGTCTTGCAGGACTGAGAGTGACAAGGGTAGAATTTGTGAGGTAGGCTGTGCTTCATGGGGATCTCAGGGCCTATGCCTTTGCTCAGGAAAAGGCAGCGTTCTGGTATCAGTCTAACTTCTGTGTGTCTCATGGTGATGAAGATTGCTATCGTCTTTATACTGTTCAGTCCTTTTAGATAACTGGAGATAAAACTAAGTGTGAATGAAAATTTCTGTGAAAAAGATGAGCTTAACACAGACATTGAGGGTTGGCTGCCAGAACATATTAAAAGATTGTGAGTGAGATATAAATAAAGCAAGCAGAAATCAGTTTCCTCCGTGTCTAGAAATAAACTTAATTTCTAACAGAGCTTGGGTATAACTGCAACAGAATATTTACTTTAAGCTGGAAAGAAAATTCCACCTGTGAGCTTTCCAAAAGGGCTGCACTCCTCATGTCTTTGGTTAAGGTAGATAAGACAATCTGCTGTAAATCACAATTTTTAGACTACTCCAGCCTGTATTTACTATTGGTCTGAGTCTCACAGCAGGATAAGAAATTCAAGGAGGACCATTCTTCCTGAATATTACTTATCTGCAAATTTCTGAGAAATTTTTGCTTATGGTATTATTAACCAGAAAATTTTGCAACTGGAGAAAGTTAATTTGGCTTGTCCTGAAGTAGTTGATTTAACAGCAGCAACACAGAGTTGCAGTCAAAATACAAGCAAATGTAAGGCTGTCAAGGAGATTTAGAAATGAATAGAAGTGGAGGGAATATCCATTATGAGTATTCTTGAGAATCAAATGAAAAGGAAAAATATGATAATTAGAGAATTTTGACTACCAGAACTGAAGGAAAACTAGGAGGAAAATTCCTAAAATTCTATTCCAAAAAAGCCTCTCCTAAAGGGAAGTTCCAAAAAGGAAGGCACTAGGAAAGGGGAAGTTGTCCTAAATCTAAATGATTACTTAAGAATAAAATTAAACCTATTTGTCATTAAAATATGCTGTGACTTCAGTTAGGCTGAAAATCATAGAATCATAGAATAACCAGGTTGGAAGAGACCCACCGAATCATCGAGTCCAACCATTCCTATCAAACACTAACCCATGCCCCTCAGCACCTCGTCCACCCGTGCCTTAAACACCTCCAGGGAAGGTGAATCAACCACCTCCCTGGGCAGCCTGTTCCAGTGGCCAATGACCCTTTCTGTGAAAAATTTTTTCCTAATGTCCAGAATAATTTTATCAGTAGCTTGTAGATCACATCATGAATCTGCAACAGTTGTAAAATTGTAAGACCAATCCTATCTAGTGTGTTTGTAAAATTGTATTGAAACAACTAATTTCTTAAAGATTTTTTTTTAATTCCATGAGTGAACTTAAATGGGAATAAAAAATTTAGAAAGCTAGATATGTTGTGGACAAACTATCTGAACAGACTAAATCTAAGGTGTTTTACCCCTACCTATTCACACAGGAAGCTGCATAAACCTAATAAACTACCATAAAGAATAATGACATCTGGGATTTCCCAGACACTGCACGTTTCAGTAAGAAATGGAAACACTCTTACTATAGGCAGCCTTTTCAGTTCTTTATTACTATTGTCTTCTTTTAGCCAGCTTTCTATGATATGATTCTTTTTAATAAAATCTGATGATAAACATCCAAGTTTAGTATGTTTAAAATCTGTCAAGTACATAGTTAAACAAGTTCTATAGTGGTATTGGTACAATGCTGGGCTTTGGAAATCAAATATAGTTTTCCATGAGTTACCTAAAAAAAACCTTATGATCAGACAGATATCTACAGTCCTACAGCTAGTTTGCTGTTTTTAGGTTTTCTTCATATTTATAAGGATTTCTATTATTTTTATCATCTATGCTAAGAGGATAACTGTGGAGTAAGTTTTTCACTAGGAAATCAAATACATGTGTATCTAGCCATACTCAATACCTCTGTCTTCAATTTCTATCCTGATCCTACATGCTGGGTGAGTTCCTTCTTACACACATCTATTTGGATAATGAATCTCTCAGTTGTTAATTAATTTAATTGAGGGAATGTGGGTGGTTTTCATAACTGTTACATCTTTATGAGTGTTTCAAAACTAGTGCAGTAAACATTAAGCCTGATGTTTCAAAGCACAACATATTGGGTGTATCAAATGAGAAGCTTGCATTTGAATTTTCTAGCACAACACATGGAATTTCTGCTTATTATAAATAGATTACTTAATTATTCTTTCTGAGAAAGGATAGGTATGTAGTAGCATCTAATTTTGTAATGCTTTGCAGGTGAAGAGTATCTGATGGTTGAGGCACTGACTGCATGATTCTATCTCTTGAATAGTAACTCTCTCCTTGTGTGAGGAGACCAAAACCTCAAAATCCAGCAGACTCTTAGCTGCAACGCTATTGACGCACTGAAGGTGGAATGCCAAGGTTTACTTTGTTTACCATCAAAGCTCTGGGGCAGACTGAAAGCATACAAAAATACAGACATTTCTTTGGATTTACAGACTGAAGTCTGCACAGACCCTTTTATGGAAATACACTGAGCTGAATGCTGCCCACAATGGGGCTCTACTTGTGCAGTCTCAATGACCAAAGTCACTTAATTGCAGCTCTGCTTCCCATTTCACAAAATGCAGCGGCAGGAGTAAAAAGGTTCTTGGTTTCAACAAATATTTATATACAATTGGGCATTTCACAATATCCTATGCTGCTTAACAAGATGTTCTACACTTTCTGAAAGTCACATGGCTTACTAGTAGAAGTTTATTTTTATAAATAGAGATTTTGCAACCATGAGCTGCATATAATGTACTGATCTTTGGAGAAGGAAGATGCTTACACTGTACGTAAGCAATAATGATATAATCCAACACCATCATTTAGGATAAAGATACAACTGGAATACAGAAAAAGGTGAACTTTCCAGCTGAAAGATTTCCAGATTCTGTCATTTTAACATCTTGGAAACTGCACAGCTACTTAACCTAGTCAATAATTTTTTTTTTCTCTTTCAGAAAATAAATGTTTAGAGAAAAACAGGTTTTAGAAAAGATCTGAGAAGCCATCACGGACGTGATAAAAATTGAAGCTTCTGGTTTTCATAATCTTTTAAACTCTGCTTTAGGGTGTTTGGACAGGATAGACATTGTATGATTGGTCTTTGCCTCTTCTTCGTTATTTACACAGGAATCAGTGGTTCTGTCAGAAAGCATTAGGTTTTTAGGTCATGGGTAAAGTGGTTTGCAAAACCTTCAGCTTTTGTAGGACTAGACTACAAGCTTTGTAGTGTCTTGTAGGAGGATGATCAACATTCAAAGGATATATATTATCAGTCAGAAGTCAACATACAATATTTCCATGTGCATCTGATACCGTGAATGAATAATAGCATTTCAGTGTCACCCCATTTATATTAGTATTCAGCACAGAGTTCTGTGAAGTGTAAATTGAGTATTTAATGATTCTATGTAAATGAAATCTTAAGCACCAACAATTGTTTCTCTAATAATGTCTAATTTTAGAATATAGGACAAAACTGCATCTGGCTCTACATCAGTGCCCTAGAGAAGACAGAACACTCCACAAAGACAACTTGCAGTATGAAAAGCAGATTGCCTGTGTACAAAGTAGGACATTCTCCAGATACAGCATGAATGGAATCGTAGAATGGTTTGGGTTGGGAAGGAGCCTAAAGATCATCCTGTTCCAACAACCCTGCCATAGGCAGGGAAACCTTGCACTGGAACAAGTTGCTCAAAGCCCCATCAAACCTGTCCTTGAACACCTACTTCCAGGAGTGGGGCATCCAAGTCTTGTCAGGGCAACTTTTTTCAGTGCCTCACCACCCTCATTGTAAGCAATGTTTTGCTAATATCTAATCTAAATCTACCTTCTTTCAGTTTAAAACCACTATGCTTTGTCGTGTCACTACATATCCTTGTAAAAATTCCCTCCAGCTTTCTTCTAGGCCCTCTTTATGTACTGGAAGGCTGCTATGAGGTTTCCCTGGAGCTTTCTCTTTTTTTAGGCTGAACAATCCCAGCTCTCTCAGCCTGTCCTCAGCTCCAGCCCTTGGATCATCTTCTAGCACTCCTCTGGACTTGATGTATCAGATCCATGTCCTTCCTGTGCCAAGGACTCCAGAACTGAATGTAGTACTGTAGCTCAGGTCTCACAAGAGCGCAGGAGAGGGACAGAATCACCTGCTGGTGACACTTCTTTGGAGGCAGCCCAGGATATGGTTGACTTTCTGAGCTGCAAGTGCACATTGCCAGTTCCGGTTGAGCTTCTCATCAACCAACACCCCCAGGTCCTTTTCTTCATTTCAATGACTTTAGAGAGGCAGCAGCTTAATATTAACATCTTTGTCAAATATTGAGTACCTTTTGCCAATTTCTGGCAAAACTTAGCAGATTTCTAAGAGATACGACACATCTCCCATAGCAAGACTGAAGTATCAGCTGTTCTCTCTGACTTAAGAACAAGGGTTATTTTACTCTACAGTGTTTATTCTGTACTGCATGTGGAGGAAGGTTATTTACAAACAGTAATTAGTTTTGGCACATAAAATACTCAAGCAAACAAAGATTCCTGGAATTAGAATGAAAACTTCCAGTAAAACACAGACTGAATTCTCAAAAGTTCAAATGATACCTAAAGTAAACATGGCTAATTTTCAGAGATTATGTTATTGTCTTTAATTTTTGTTTTTCAAGTGCAGTGGTAGTAAAGTGTTAACTTCACACTTCTGCTCTCCATAAGTTCCTGTTTTTTTTGTAGTAATATTAAATCTCCTCCCTATTAAATCAAATTTGTTTCATTGTAACTGATCACTTAGATCCACTATGAAGAGACAGCCTTGCTGAATTCACAGGAAGTCTAAAATTGATATAGAAGGTGCTCAATTTGGCCTTATTTTTTAATAAGGCATTTACTGTGTTTTTATTATTACAGTCGTTTATTTTCTTCACAAGGACAAGTTGGTGTGAGCATTGCCTTTGCTGAACATTCCTTTCCTGTTTGAAATAATTATTTTTATCCAGGGCTGACCAAGTAAATTAGTGTTTCTTCATTGGATGAAAGAGGAGGAGGAAGCAAACAGGAACAAGGAGATAAAAATACCTTCATAAAATATCAAAACAACGAAAAGATGAAGTCAAAGTTACAGTATACTTCATCATGTCAAGAAATATGAGAAAGCTGACAAGAACATATGCTGTCTGTATTGAGGCATGCAGTAATTAAGCATTTTTACAAGATTTCAGTAGCCTGTGAGGAACGGAGTAACTAATTCATGTGGACTTGGCTTCATGGACAGTCAATAACTTTCCTCTGCTCTCTTTATTCAGTATAATCAAGTAGTCCAAATAGATAGGAACTTGCTACAGATGCTGAGTAATTTCTTTAGAGGCTGTAGCAGTGAGATTAAAGTATATTCTTGGGGAAGAGTAAAAGAGGTAATATTTAATTTGGTAATTAAATCTCCTTAAAGTCATCTTGTGAAAGATAAGTTTTTGATTTTTTTTTTATTATTTTCCCCATTTTGTGCTCTTTGGCTCTTGTAAGAACAAAAGGCAGAGCAAAAAAACACCTAGTAAAATTAAGACTTGGTAGCCTAATTTTGAATTTATCATTTCTTTGTTTTCAGGGTTAGGGCTTCATGTACTGTTTGGTAGAACTGAAATGAAGTGCGAGTAATTTTGAGGAAAGAAATTAATTTGTTCAAAAATTTGTTAGAAGAGCTGAGTTTCCCCTTCAGCAAAGAAGAATTAGCTGCCATGTCTTGTTGACTGTAATATTGTTGTCTAAATATGAGAAGCTCTGGCTCATGCCCACTGAGTTCATGAGAAACAGCTTGAATCCACAGCATTTTGGATCAGGCACAAAATCAATTTTTATGACTTCAAGCCATAAGAATATATAGGACTATAATGACATAGAGCTGGTAGAGTAGCATCTTGGTCTCACTAAATTCAATGGGAATTTTACAGTTAACTTAAAAAAGCTGAAATGCTTCATGATATATCAACTTATGTCACTTAAGCTAGAGTATGATAGGATGGGCTGTCTACAGAAAGGTCATGAAGAATAAAAATAATAAAGAAATATCTCCTTCATCAAGACTTAGGTTTCCTACCAGCAAGCTATTAATTTTTTTTAAGGTTCTACAAAAAGAATAAAAAGTGAAGAAATCACTCTTGTTCCTTGAAAAAATGTAAAAAACTCTAGGGTACGGTTTTTGGTTTTTTACATTTTAAGCCATCCTTGTAGATACAAAGGGTAAAATGGACTATTTTGCACATACAAACACCAAGCAGCTTCAGAGATATCAGCATAAGAAAAAACGCGTTTCTGCCAATAATAGGATCATGCATTATGCTTCAATACAAACCCATCTGCAGATACTTAACATGCTTAGTGGAATGG
The DNA here is from genome assembly GCA_033459285.1 of Clamator glandarius. Classification (NCBI taxonomy): domain Eukaryota; kingdom Metazoa; phylum Chordata; class Aves; order Cuculiformes; family Cuculidae; genus Clamator; species Clamator glandarius. The sequence continues at coordinate 850,646 of JAUNZM010000040.1, forward strand.
TGTGATAGTCTTCTTATGTTAGAACCATATCACTGGCTCAGTGTAATTGCTGCTTTCCTGGCCCTTGCGGCCTTAATTCCTAAAATCAAGGTTGTATGTTTTAAAGGTTTACCTGCAAAAGACAACTAGCAAGTAGAAAATGCACCAGGGTGATCAAGAATAACATAAATGTAAAATTAAAAATACATCACCATTCTGCTTCAAAATTACATATAACATATGTAAATAACAAAACTAAAACAGCTTCTTTTTCCATACTTTGATATGTCTGCAGTATACTCCATTATTTCACATTAACACTGGAAAAGACTTTAGCTAAAAAACTTTCTTGTCTGAGACCAAATGACAGCTTCATTAGCATAATTCCTTGCAGTCCTTCTGTTAATATTTTCAGGGATGAAAATATAATGATCCTTTTTGTCCAAAAAAAAAAAAAAAGAGGAAAAACTGGGAACATAGTGAAATCGTGGCAGATCTAGATTACAACTCCAGTGAAAAATGTGGGACAAATGGGATAGGAATATAAAAGTATCAGTTCTAACTGAAGCGCGAAACACGCAAACAGCAGGGAAAAAATCCCCACCCTTTTTAGAACATTTTGAGATGTGTGAACACTACAAATGCTAGAACTGTGAAAAGGAAACTGGCAATTTGATCCATATGTTCTGGAAATGCCACTGCCCACAGCTAAATTATTTTTGGAGAACAGAACAGAGAACAGAAGAACAACTGCTAAAGTTGTTATAAACACAGGGTCTCCCTGGTGATGCAAAGATTTTACCATGGCAGATATTTATGAGTGACTATTACCATCTGGACACCATATATGAAAAAATTATCTTTGCTATATTCTAGAAAAATTACCAAGGAACTCAATATTATTTATCAGTTATGTTTCTAATTCTCTGAGGAGAAATCATTCTGCTAACTCCAAGGGCAAAAAACATTATTCAAGGTGGTTCATAGATTGATTTTCTTCATATAGGTGAATATAATTTAGAAGTCTGACCTGATCTAAGTAATTCTGCTGTATTGGGGAAGATCATATTTTAAGCTTGGAAAACTTTATCTGGGTATATTTTTTCAAAGTGACAAATTTTTAAAATTGGCACATATGAAATAGTAAGACCTATGGACAGATTCTGCTACTGCTTCTTGAAGCCAAAAGCACATCATGCCGATTATAAGAAAAATAATTACTGGTTAGCTTGGGCTACTGTTTACTTGTTCACAACAATATGTCAGTGGAAGGAATGAACTTCGTTCACTCTGCTGTCCAAGACAACCAAGCCTTATATTCTTTATTTTTAGCAAGCAGAATCTTCACACCAGTTGGCATCTTTCACTTTCTACCTGAAGGCTGACCCTGAGCACTTATTCCTCTGACAATTTGATAGCCTGCAATTCTCACATTCAGTTTATTCTAGACAGTCAGTACCCATTTGTACCAACATTATCTTTCTTGTATGCAACATGTATTCTCATAACCAGTTCATACTAGTCTCTCTTGTCACAGAAAAGGATAGAGACCAACATAAAGAGCAGTAGATTTAAAGAAAGCCATATGTACATTTTCTTGGCCATACTGGAGAACTCTCCCTGAAAAAGTTAAGAGATGTTTATAAAAAAATCAGAATGGTGGCAACTATATACCATCTGTTTTGTTCTGGTTTAAAAAGGAATTGCATCAATCCATGATGTTCTATATACCACATCTCCCTCACAACAGCCACTAAAGCAAAACCTAGCAACAAAGTTATGAAAATCATACCGAAAAGATAAAAAAAAGAGTTTCATTTTTTGCTAATGAATGACATTTAAAAATTATGTTAATAATACACATCTGGTTTGATGCTATTCTTTGAAAAAATGTCTTTGCTAAGCAATTTATGACTTCTGAAAATATATACTTCTCTGCACATATAATAATCTCACTTGAACTGACCCTAAGTACAGTTTTTATTTTTCGTGTCTTTATTCATTCTTTTCTACATAGTATTTGTGGAATTCAGCATCTGGAACGAGCAGGAAACAGGTTGACTCTCTTTGACTCCCTTTATTTCTGCATAGTGACATTTTCCACTGTGGGCTTTGGGGATGTTACACCCAAGATATGGCCTTCAAAGCTGCTTGTTGTCATTATGATCTGTGTTGCTCTTGTGGTGTTGCCCATACAGGTAAATGTGGATTTTTCTTCTTTTTAGATTTGTGTTTGAAAAAAAGAGTAACAACTGAAATAATTTATTGCTACTATTATTGCATATAAAATGTCAGAAAAAAACCCTCTTTTGTATACTTCCTATTCTGTGTTTTTTTCCCCTTCCTTTTTCCTTTGCTTTCTGTAGTCTAGATTTATACTAAAAAAACAGAACACTAATAAAAGTTTTCAAGTGCTGCTGAAAGCTTTCTGTCCCTGTCATGTACCACAGAGCCCTTCCTTCATCCTGAGACCTGGGTTTGTTATTAATGGAACAATTTAAAAAAACCCAACAAGACAGTAGCCAGCACTTTCTTTATGAGTATAGCATTTCCTCTGCAGGCTCTCCCTGTTTCTAATCTTGGTTCTTTTCACTTCCTTTCTTACTCTTACAGCTCAGTGCTAACTTGAAAAAAATCTCATTAAATCTGCAACTCAAGCAAATTGCCTTCACAGCTGTGTATGTTGGCACACACATGCAGAGCCAGCAGCACAGTTAGGAATTTTGATGCCTGCTTGAGTTTAGGACTTCTTACAGTTTCAACAGGAAAAGGCTGATTTATGAAAATCCAAGTATTTCAAGGAATCGATCAGTTTCATTAAATTTGTTCCAAACACTTCCCAGCTCATGAGGTGAGGTGTGAGGACAGAAACCCTTGGACTACATGGGAAGTCCTGCCTAGATTTTTACTGTTCCACACTTGGTAATCACCCAGACCTTGTGCCACAAAAAGGGGATGTGAGAAGACACTGTGTGTGCTTATCAAAGCTTGTTGCAGACCTACTAGAGCACGAAGCTCCAAAGTTTCTCACACAGATGGTTTCCAGACTCTGCTTCTTTGACAGTGAACTAAAGCTCGTTGTGAGCAGACAACACAGAAACCCTGTGAGGTTGGAAGCTCAAGCTTTCAGCATTAACTTTCTTGAAATTATTTGAATTTTTCAATTATACCTAAGTATTTGATGTCTACATGCACAGACATATACACTAACAGTTATATTCTCACTCATTGAGAATTTTCTAAAACATATTTTATTGAGAACTAACATACGCTTTGTTTAGGAAATCTGGGATTTCCTATGCAAGTTCTTCTTTAAGGTAGTTCTGATATAGAATTCAGGTGTAAGACCTCTGCATTACCAGTAAACAATCTGGAATCTAATGCCCTTTCACGTAAATTTACCTGTTAGGAGCTACTTTATTTTTGTAGCTCTGTAGTGATAATAGGGCTTCATATAGTTTTACACACACAGAAGATGGGGCTATCCTCTCCTGAGCTTCTGTCCTGCTATAATATGAAATCAATTACTATTCATGATTCAGTGTCTTGACCAGCTGAATGTGCATGACAAACAGTGGCTCTCTCACAGATAGTTACATAGTTAAATTGAACTCACTATTAAATCCATGTTACTTACACAAATGCTGTTTGCATGCTTTATTGCAGATTGTTACAGTGTAACTGATTATTACAGTATTCTAAAGGATTCAGAACACTAGAGCAATGTTTGCTATTAGCCTCCATATATTGTTCTCCTGGCAAAGGCAAATTTGCTCTATTAACAGCAGCTCTGTATTTAAGTTGTATCTAAATTTCTAAGACAAATAAAAGAGTTTGCAGAAGGTCACCTCCATAACATTATAAAATCTCTGAGAAGAGTTTTTGCCCAAAATAAGTATAAAGGCGCTTCTATCCAATGGTATATACTCACAGTATATACTAAAGTGTGTGAAAATGTAACCTTCCACTTGAGGCAAGCATTTATGTCATGTGGCACTGGAAAAAGAGATCTCAGATGTATAAAATACATAAAGGAAATAAGGTACATCCTTCACTCTTTTCTAAAATCTTGGTATTAACTGCAATCTCATGATATTTTAATGGATTTATTCTGCTATTTGAGTGTGATAGAGACTGGCTCTGTTGCCATATTTTTCAACCACCCTATGATTCATCACATTCACTTACTAGAGAATATTTTACAAAGAATAAAGACGTTGTGGGCTAAATGCATCTTTTCGTAGAGGCATGAGATGAACGATGCAGCATTGTTGCTGCACATCTGCTTATCTATATTTCACTGACAACTGGCATCTCTTGCAGTTTGAACAGCTGGCATATTTGTGGATGGAGAGACAGAAGTCTGGTGGCAACTACAGTCGACACAGAGCTCAGACAGAAAAACATGTTGTGCTGTGTGTTAGCTCTCTGAAGATTGACTTACTTATGGATTTCTTAAATGAATTCTATGCTCATCCCAGATTGCAGGTACTTACAGTGAAAAGAAAAAAGAAAAACTCAAAACACTGATTGTTTGTGGACAGCCTTCTCAAATGTACTTTAATTTGTAAAACTGAATTTGGGAATAGCTGAGTGAATTGGGAATCTATAATTGCAATAAAAAGCTGAGATGCGGCATGGAGGCATTAGTTTTAAATTGCAATATATAGATACAATTATCATCTTGTTAAATTATGCCAGTCCTTTTAGAAACAGATATTTCCATGCAAATTCCTTATATTCTACACCAAACCAGAAAATAATTGAGAACTACTCAAATTATCTTTTCCCGTTGTTTTGGGGCTGGATCCAGAACTACTTACAAGTCAAAGTGCCTTTTAGTTTTTTGCATTTTGCTTTGGGTATTTTTTGCCAGTGAAATATTAGATCCTTTTGGAATTGTTGGAATTAAGAAATAAATAGAAATACTTTAAAGGACAAAGACATTGAAAAATTACACACGAGGTTTTCTTAGTGTACACATATTCCCTAGCTAATGCAAGCAGATGTCATACGAATGATTTTGTTCATATAAAAGCTTATTTATCTGAGATAGCAATTTGGATTCATTATCATTAGCTTTGCTACAGGCCATTTCTTTTACTAAATATCCTCTGTGTCTTTTACTAAGTTACCTGCGGTACTATGCTTCATTAGCCAGTGCAAAACATCACAAAAATACAATCCTCAATTTACCAAGCAGCAATTTGACAAATCCCAAATCCAAAATATTCCCTCAAATAATTAGCTAGTAAGAGGCAAATGCAAATGCACAAAGAAATGCAGTTCTTCGTACATGCAAACACAAATTGAAATCCCAAATTCAGCTAACTAGCCTGAAGAATGAGTCAGATACTCTGATACACTGGAGACAGATGAAATGTCCTGATACTACTTATGTAGCCTAAAAGAGCTTATATACATTTCCTTCTCATTTGAAATAGGAAGCTTCAGATACCGAGTTGAACCAAATTCAATGCACTAAGCTCTCTGCAGAAGTCTGCATGTGCTAAGGAAGACTTCTATGACAAGTCTATCCTAAACTTTATCTCTCACATTTGATTTCTCTCTCCTTTCCATATGTACACATCAGAGCAACCTTTGTTTTCCTAGCAAGGACTGTCTGTAGCACAGGAAACAGAGTTTGGATCTGCCTATCAATATAAAGGAAAGAAAATTGGGGGAAGATAATTCCATTTCAATTATTTAAAACTTCCTACATTTTCCAGCTGGAATAACAGAAACATGAATTGTCTCTAAAAAAAGTTATGCTCACTTGGAAATACAAATGTTTCTAAATGGACTTTAGTTGCCAACTTGTCCAGCCATTTTTACTAAAGAATTCAATATTCTAAACACATGTATTCAGATAACTTTTGCCAATGAAATCTGAGATATATCAGAGGCATTTCTGACACCCCGAGTCTCTGTTGACTCATTCTCCAGTAACAATAAATGGTAACGTGAAAAAATAACATGACTGTTCCCTCTTATGTTTTTGACAGGACTACTATGTTGTTATTTTGTGTCCTGCTGAGATGGATGCTCAGGTCCGAAGGGTGTTACAAATCCCAATGTGGTCTCAGAGAGTTATCTATCTGCAAGGCTCAGCACTAAAAGATCAAGATCTGTTGAGAGCTAAGTAGGCAAATATTGACCAATATTGTATTTTACTTTTGTTTCACTCATACTGTTTGATAATAAGTTTGACAAACAAAAAAAAGCCATGCTAGAAGGAAAGCATGTGTATTTAGAAAGCGAGGCTCTTTGATATAATTTCTGTTTCTCTTAATATCTGAACATTTTGAAGGAACAAATGTTAGCAATCTCTTTCATTTGACCAAATTTTCTTCACTGTCTTTTCTGTCTCAGTTTTAAAGGTATTGAAGCAGAGTGCCTGTGATTTCTTCTGAAAAAGTGGAACAGTAAATTCCAAAACTGACAGAATTACTAGAATTTATTTCTGTTCCTTGAGCAAAGATGGTAAATGTGAAGGTAGTTCTCTTGACCAGATGAAGCGGAAAAAAATAAACAAAAATAATTATCACTCTTTGAACACATTGCATATTTTTGTTTTCCTCCTAAGTTCAGTGTGGTAGTATAAGCCACTACTCTACCCACATACTCCTCTTTCAGGGCCTTTGTCTTATTATGTACGTCCACCACTTCTAAAAAATCCTCTCTACTAGTTAATAGTAACTTACAATAATCAAAACACATCAATCAACACAGTTCTTCAACATACTTCCCTTGCTCAATCACTTGAAAGTGTGAAGGAATTCATGGTAGAATTAATGTAGGAGGATTGTACCTTTAAACTCTTCCAGAGAGAGAGAAAGGTGATTCTCAGCAAATAACTGATTTAACTTATCTGCATTGGCCATTATAAAAGCTTATTCAGCAGCTTATACGGATATCTAAAATTAAATCAAAACCTGTCTGGATATTTTTGTCATTCAGCCTTCTTTTCCCCAGGGAGTTCATTATTATACTTCCAGGAATCTGTCCTGTGAGAAGTCCAGTGAGCAGTGTCATCTTCTCGGATTTCTTTCACTGAAAAACCAACTACTTCTATTTCTGCTTAAAATTTGAAAATAAAATAAAACTTTTTTTCAGGATTAGGAATTTTTAGAAGGAGGTTCCTTTTTTTTCTTTCTTGCTGATTACAAGAAGGAATTCATGTGAGGATTTACCTGGAATTTGTTCTACATATTAGGAGAAGAAAAATTAGGCTGTTCCCTAAAGATAATCTTGACTATCATTTATAATATTCTGGAGGTAGTCAACTGTGGAGCTGTGCTATTTCCTACAGAATGTGTAATTGAATGTACCTGTCATAAAGTAATTTTCAGCCTCTTCTGAGGGAAGAAGTGTAGTGGGAATTTAATGGAACATTTAATGTGAAATATAACTCTACCTAAGTTGTTTGCTGAATTTCTTTTTAATAAGAATGTAATGTACTGTGAAGATACCAAGGCAAAGGGTAACAACAACAAAAATAATCAAGAAGAATTTCATTATTGAAATCTAAAAATATATTATGTGTGGAATGCAATGTCAAAATAACATGATAAAAGTCACACCAAAAAGTAAAGGAATACTAAAAGTTGGCTGACTGTGTAAGTAGTGAGTTGTCAGTTAACTGAACGCTGTATTTTTCTTTATATGCCCTAGTACATAGTTTGACTATAAAAGTGATATTTGTTCTTGCTTCCTACTTTTGAGAGCTTCAGTTTGCAAATTTTTTATGTTCTCTGAATAGTGTTCATGGACCTAGTTTTAACAAAAAACCAGAATGAACTCTTTCATGAGGTATCATGCTGATGCGTGTACTGTTCATTAACATGACTGGAATCTCTATAAAAGCTTCAGCATTTGAAAAAACACGGTAGTGGATTAAAATAGCTCTCATTCTCTATGCAGATAGAAAAGAAAGTGAATAACTAGAAAGTGAATAACACTACCATGCTTATTTTTTTCCCCCATAGCTTTCTCCCGTGTTCTATTATGACCTCAAGTATTTTTTTCTCTTTCCTTCCATTTTCTGTAGTGAATCATCACAAATTTAGTCATCTTCAGGTCCACTCCTTTTCTCTACCTTATACTTTTTCCTTTCACAATTTTCTCTCTATATGTAAGGTCCCTTTAATTTCTGCCATCTACAAGAAGTTGAACTATTTTTTTTTTGTCTCAGATTCAGTTTTCTGGCACATAAAAATGATGTAATCAACAAGACTTTTTCAGTTGTTACAACATGAATAACATTTCTCTCATAAGCATACTCTGGCTTCTAATATATGTTTTCATCACAGATGCTATTAATTTTTCTGTTGTGTAAATTCATTACATTCATAGATGTTAATTTCAGTTATTATCCTTGTCTGTGGTTGAAGTGATTCAAGAAGTTGCAAAAAATATTGGGGAAAAAGGTGAATGTGTTCACATAAAGTTTTGCTTCCTTGCAAAATCATCTATTTATACTGTCAATCTGAGTTATTTCATCAGATCTCATCAAAATCGCATCGCATTTCACTGAATTTTCTTTCCTACAATGTTGTTAAGGACCTTATCTTCCCAATTCTGTTCCCATGCTTACCTGAAACTACTTGTACAGCTCCCATCATTTCTTCCTAATCAGTTCTCAGAAGCGACTTCCTGTCCTCACTTCTCCACATACTGCATTTGACATTATGATTTTGGATATATTGATATGCCTTTGTTACAATCACTTTTACATTTCACATATTTTAATCTTTTGAAGCTTCCCCTGTGTTCCTACTGCTAAGTGCCAAAAGGAAATCTACAGTCACCTGACCTTATACTTCTTTGTTCTTTGTTCTTTGAGTGATCTTACAGAAACCACAAAAATGTAATCACTGTTTCTACAGTAAAATCTAAAAAGTTGGCCAAGTTAGATGACATCTCATTATGGATATCTATTAATCAACTTCAGTTTAGTCACAGACAGTTGTAAATAGATCTTAATTTTTGCTGCCAAAATGCAACCAGTATCATAAGCTTGGAATCTTATTGTAGAGCATCCTATGGAGACTGAGTCTGCGTCTTGGAAGTGTTTTCTCACACAAGCTCTCATTTTTGGCCCACTTAAGACTATATGTTCTTAACATATATAATCTTACCTCCCAGAATCCTTGTTTCAGAACACTCTGGAAATACTGTTTACGTACTACAACACTTTGCCTCATTGCAGGCCTTCCCTGGCTTACTTTTCTTTATTGTATTAAGGAGTGACCCCTTATTCTCACTTATCCTACAAATTTCCTGAGAGGTGACCTTCTGATAAGGCTATAATACTCTTTACTTTCACACATATAACAGATTAACATGAAAATCCCATTGTGATTTTCATCCCTGTTGTCCTTTCAATCTAGAATGAATTTCTCAGAAACATCTGTATATTAATCCCAGTATTCTCCATTATGTCCTCTCTTCAGTCAGTTCTCTGCTCTGATATTTAGTGATACCTCTTTCTGCTATGATATTTTTATAGTTGGGTATTATCATACCATTTCTTCCTGTTTCCCATATTTGCATATACTTTTGTTGTCCTTTGTCATACTCCTTAGACCTTATATGGCAGGGACTCTCCTTTTTGTCCTGCATTTGTACAGTACATTATAAAAATGGTCTGTCAATCTAAGCCTAGGCTCCCAAATGACCTAAACTAACAACAACCAACTCCATTTTCTATCAGCAGAGGAACTAAACATTTAGGAATCTAAAGTACCCTTCCAGGACCAGAATAGAGTTGCTATAATGGGCAGTGAATTGCCCACTCATTTTTTCTCGCTTCTGTCTCACTTTTCCCTTTTTCAGGAAACACATTTTGATGATCTGTTTCTCTTTGCCCAGAAAGTCTTATCTTCCAAAGGAGGTGAACCAACCTATTTCTTTACTTCCATGTACCAGTAAGTGAAGTAGGATTCACTGGAGAAAGATATCAAGATCTGAGGCAAGAAAGGAAAAGCAAAATTTAATAAAACCTTCAGTCAGACATTTTTTTTTCCCCTGCGCTTCCACCACCACTCTTTATTGCATGATCAGTTGTACCCACTAGAGAAAAATTAGGTATTAAAAGTTCTCAAAGAGACCATGAATTGAAAACAGTTAATTCCTTTAATGCATACATACAGAGAAATGTTTGTTAATTATCCCTAATGCATTATTATACTATTTAACTATCCATTTTTCTGATGTAACTAGGTAAGACAAATCTATATTAAGTTATCTGCCCCCTCTCATTCATTCTTTTCAATAATAGCTTGTACATGTAATGCAGACTGATGCTACTTTGTGCACAAGGTGACTGCTACTGACATTCAGATAATGCTGAAATTTTCTCTGTATTCTGTTTCATACAAGACTATAAAATATGAAACACAAATCCTTGTAAGTATTTTGTTGGTATGTAACAAGCTTGTCTTCCCTCTTCTAGAATGGATGATGCCGAAGCTTGTTTCATTCTGAGTAGCCGCTGTGAGGTGGACCGGACAGCAGCTGTAAGTTCTGAAAAAATAACTAAATGAACATGAATACTGTTTATACTGTCACTAGCCGTATTCCCTCTCATGGACTGAGGCTTCTGTGAACAAATTAAAACTAGCTTATATGCACAGAGATTTTGTATGTAGTATGAACTTTTCTCAGTTAAGATAATGAAAAGATTTCTATTGGATTCTACAAGGCAAAGATTTCACAAATTAATGAAATACTATCTAATGGCTCATTTCACATAACGTATCTATCTCTGCTTTTTTAGAAAATAAATTTCATGAACTGCGTACTAAAGAAGTTAGGATGTTACAGCATATTTTAGTTACACATTGAACTTTTTTTTAAATGTAAGAACTTATACATTTCTTATAGGATTTAAAAAAAACATAGTGGTCAATTTTACATGTGAAAAAAAGAAAGATTTCCTTTAATAAGTTACTGTGGTTTTACTCATTCTGCTAATTATTTGCAGTCAGATAAGTAACTATGCACAAAGGAAGACTGCTAATAGAAACCTGTACTCAGTGTATCAGCGATGAAAGTTCAAATTATTTTAATATGAACTACAATTCTTCAAACTAATGAAATTGCCTACTGATAGCAAATATCGAGGAAAAATGTCCACTGAGGAAGTATTTATGAATGCAACTTTAAATTTTTCACCATGAGCTGCATGCTAAATTATTGCACACTTGGCTGTATTCAGTTTGGTCTTGAACTCCAAAGGAAGATCAGAATAAGTCTAAATATTCACAAAGTTAAATTAAGATGCTTACAAATCGCCTAACAAGATCAAATTACTGTTTATAATTCTATAATTATCTTTTAAGCTATCTCAATTAAAAATATGTTTTTTCTGCTACATCATAAGAGATAGCAATTGTCTTTCTAATCCTTAGAAGTGGATACTTTATAACATTGATAACAAGTTCTTTGCATTATGTATGTATTATTTCTTAATATATTCTCTATCACTTACTACAATTACTTCATCTGCCATCAAAATCTACACAAATGGCTTATCAGAGGAGGAAGAACAACAAAGGCAAAATAAGATGCAGCTAGCAAGAAGAAGGGAATAGTTCCTTGCTAGGCAAATGAACCCCCAGGAGAAAAGATTATCAAAAGTAACTGAAATTTTAGTAGACTATCAACGTACTGTAAAAAATAATTTATTCGAAGCTAAAGACCCTGTGCTGGACCCATCAGTTGCAGAAAGCCACTGAATGCCCTGAGAAATAAATCTGTGAACCTACTATAATATTCAAACTTACTGAACTAAGAGCTTTGAATTTGATTAATCAGTAATAGACTCCTGAAAACACACTGGCAAAAGCCACTGACTTGGCAGCAAGTAATCCTATAGTAGTCAAATAAGGCAAGCATTCAGAATGTACTATGTGGAAGTGACAGAGGTGCTAGGGTATTTAAGGATAAAACAAGCAACAGTTCTTGCATATACCAGGAAAAATACTGGTAATTTCTGTGAGACTGAAAAATATCAAAAAGCCAAACTACCTTGCCTAAATGAGAAATGAAGTTTAGAATTAGTCAGCTACAGTATCTTATTTCACAAAATATACTTGACAGTTGTGAAATGATTAGAAATCATAGAATCATAGAATAACTAGGTTGGAAAGGACCCACTAGATCATTGAGTCCAACCATTCCTATCAAACACTAAACCATACCCCTTAGCACCTCGTCCACCCGTGCCTTAAACACCTCCAGGGAAGGTGACTCAACTACCTCCCTGGACAGACCGTTCCAGTGCCCAATGACCCTTTCTGCGAAATTTTTTTTCCTAATGTCAAGCCTGAACCTCCCCTGGCGGAGCTTGAGGCCATTTCCTCTTGTCCTGTCCCCTCTCACTTGGGAGAAGAGGCCAGCACCCTCCTCTCTACAACCTCCTTTCAGGTAGTTGTAGAGAACGATGAGGTCTCCCCTCAGCATCCTCTTCTCCAGGCTAAACAACCCCAGCTCTCTAAGCTGCTCCTCGCAAGACTTGTTCTCTGACCCCTTCACCAGCTTCGTTGCTCTTCTCTGGACTCGCTCCAGAGCCTCAACATCCTTCTTGTGGTGAGGGGCCCAGAACTAAACACAGGATTCTAGGTGCAGTCTCACAAGTGCCGAGTACAGGCACCTCCCTGGACCTGCTGGTCACGCTGTGTCTGATCCAAGCCAAGATGCCATTGGCCTTCTTGGCCACCTGGGCACACTGCTGGCTCGTGTTCAGTCGGTTGTCAACCAACACCCCCAAGTCCTTCTCCTCCAGGCAGGTTTCCAGACAGACTTCTCCTAGTCTGTAGCTGCACAGGGCTGTTGTGCCCCAAGTGCAGGACCCGGCATTTGGCCTTGTTAAACCTCATGCCGTTGGTCTCAGCCCAGCAGTCCAGCCTGTTCAGGTCCCTTTGCAGAGCCTCCCTGCCCTCCAGCAGATCCACACTTCCACCCAGCTTGGTGTCATCTGCAAACTTGCTAAGGGTGCACTCAATGCCTTCATCCAGGTTGTTGATAAAGACGTTAAACAGGATTGGACCCAGGACTGAGCCCTGGGGAACCCCACTTGTCACCGGCCTCCAGCTGGATTTAACTCCATTTCCCACCACTCTCTGGGCCCGGTCATTCAACCAGTTTTTCACCCAGGAGAGTGTGCGCCCGTCCAGGCCAGAGGCCGACAGTTTCCGTAGCAGAATGCTATGAGAAACTGTATCAAAGGCTTTACTTAAGTCCAGGAAGATACATCCACAGCCTTTCCCTCGTCCAAGAGTCTAGTCACTCGGTCATAGAAGGCAATCAGGTTAGTTTGGCAAGACCTGCCTTCCGTGAACATGTGTTGACTGGGCCTGATCACCTGGTTCTCTTGCAAGTGCTTCATGATCGCACTGAAGATCACCTGTTCCATGACTTTTCCTGGCACTGAGGCCAGACTGACAGGCCTGTAGTTCCCTGGATCCTCCCTGCGACCCTTCTTGTAGATGGGCACAACATCAGCCAGCCTCCAGTCCAGTGGAACTTCCTGAGTCTTCCAGGACTGTTGGAAGATGATGGAAAGGGGTTTGACCAGCACATCTGCCAACCTCCTCAATACTCTTGGGTGGACTCCGTCCGGCCCCATAGACTTGTGGGTGTCTAGCTGGGCAAGCAAGTCTCTAACCACTTCCTCTTGGATCATGGGAGCCTCATTCTGCTCCACTAACTCCTGGGTGCACAGAGGGAACAACTTACCTTACTATTAAAGGATTGAGGCAAAGAAGGCATTAAGTACCTCAGCCTTGTCCTCATCCCTTGTCACTATTGTTCCTTCTGCATCCAATGAGAAAACCCATACAAGCTGAGCTGATTTACCCTGCACTCGCTAGGTTTACATAGCTTTAAGGACAGCTGCATCAGCACAGGACTCCCTTACAGGTAAGCTGTTCATGTCTGCTCATAACCTGTCCAGAATTTATACAAAGAAAGGGCAATTTTCAAGTCTGCTAAACTTGCCTACAGGGCAAGGCAGTGGACTTTACATGGAGCTCACGGAGCTTCCATCCATTCTGGCCAGCACTACTTGGTTTTGGTTACGGAGTTGTGGCCAGCTACAACTCTCTCCAGGCAGACTTTCTGCCCTTAGGGATGATGTGTCCCAGGAAATACTGAAATGATACCTGATGCATTTCAGCTTCCAGTACAGACTATTACTGAGTCTCATTTATCATTGTATCTGGAGCATACAAATGGGCAAATTTTACAGAAGACACACTCCTGTTCCCTTCTTCTGGAACAGAATGCTCTATTGGGTGGCTAGTTGCCTAGTCATAATGGTGCAATTTCTCAGCTGCTGCAGTGCTACTCTGAGGGTCAATGCCATCTGAAGTTTTTAAACAAGATATCACTTCTCTCTGTGTTTTTTTTTCATTGTTGCTCAGATTTTCTTTTTACAGGGAATGCAATTATTTTTACCGCAAGTAGAAAACAGGACAACTGTTTTCATTTTCATTAATTAATTTGTTTTAATTTACTGCCCCCTTAAGCTCTGAAATGAAATGGAATTGATTCTTACACTGTTCCAGCTCTAGTCACTACTAAGAACTTGAGTAATGTAGTAAAAGAGGTTATAGTTTGTCACTGGGCTGAAGGAAGTTCAGTTATCATCCCAGTATCAATCTTTAAACTACAAGTGATTTTTTACCCTGCTGTGCTTGAAAAGCCAGCAACATGTTAGAAGTCCCTTGGATGCTATCCAACATCTGACAGATGTCAAAACAGAAGTTATCAGATGCATTGAGGAGATTCCCATTCAGAGCAGTTGTTGTTACTCATGATTTTTTAAAAAGTCCATGAGGGGTTTTATCTCCCCAGCAGTTACAGTGTGCAGCAGAGAATCTACTAATTTGCTGTGGATAGCAGTACCTGTTCATTGCTTGCTATTTCATTAGTTAATAAGTTTTAGTACCAAAGTCTGTGTTGCTTCTGATCCATGGATCTCATCTGTAGCTCAGAATAAAAGTACTATAACAGAATCACAGAATAACCAGGTTGGAAAAGACCCACCGGATCATCAATTTCAACCATTCCTATCAAACGCTAAACCATGCCCCTCAGCACCTCGTCCACCCATAACATGCAGTTACTTCATAAAAGTTGTCATTTGCAGACCAAGATGTGAGTTGCTGATTTGCTATAGCAAATAGGACAGATATCTCTTGCACTTCTGGAGGATGCACCACTTAAAGGGAATTCAAGTCTGGTGGGCAATTTTTGTTTTTTGATTGGTAGTATAGCACCGGTAGTCTGTGCCACACCATGAAATTAGCCAGTGACTTCAGTGGGCTGCCTACATTGAATTACTCTGTAAAACAAAGGTGTATGAAATGAGTGCATCTGCTACTTTAACTCAAGGAGCAGCGAGAAAAGAAGTCTCTTTTGAGAGATAACCTGTAGATAACACATTAATAGACTATATAAATATATTAATATATGAAAGACTACTACTACTGCTGACAGCTTTGGGTTTTTTTCTGATGCTTTCTGAAAATTCAGAAACAGTTGAGTTCAAGCTTGCATCTTTCTTTTTCCCCCTTCTATTAATCGAATTGCACGACTTTAGTATACTGATAATCTAAGTTACTCTGCTTTAATAGCATCACAAGATGGATGTACTGCATGAGATGATTTAACTAATTAATCAAGTCATGTATGGCAAGAAAAAAAAGTCAGAACTTTAAAAATATAGTTTAAATCAAGGTCTTGCCTTCAGTTCTGATGATTTAAATTCCTGTTTACATCCACTTTGAAACTTACAGCTTTTGATATATGAACTTAAATATCACCTCTATATTAATCACCGTTGGTATCAGTGGTAATTTTTCATCACTGACTGCAATTCATCGCATGGAAAGCACACAGAAGAGAATCTATTTTTCCCTCATTTCCCGAAGAAGCATATAGTATTTACTTTGAGTAGAAGCATAATTTTGTTGCAATTGTCTCTGTTTATATTATGTTCACACATACCACCCTTTTTACTTGGGAGAAATGTAAACATTTTTTAAAGTCTTTGCAATATAGTACAGAAATTGCTGCCTATGTAAAACACAGAGACACCAATATTATATGAAGAGACTGAATCTAAGAAATCCCTTAAAGTGCCTACCTATATGTTCATTTCTGTCCTCTGGGGTGCTTCTCTGGAGTGGAATTTGGGAGTGTAACTGAGTGGAAAAAGCATGGAAATCCAAATAACCAGCTTTTGTACGCAAAGACACGTACATACCAAGTGAAAAGAGAGGAGATGAGACAATTATGCAAGGTTCATGTATCAACAATACACACACACTAAATTGGTCTTATGAAGCTATACAGAGCACTTAAGTATTTGATTTAAATGTTACATATTTGTAGACTGCTTCTTCAAAAAAAAGAGTTATCAAATGGAAAGCAATTAATGTTTCATAGTGTTGAAACTGCAAATATGCCAAATAATCTTCAAAGATGTTAATTGCGAGGAATATTTCCCTTTCCTAGTAAATTGTCTACAAATATATTATGTTGAGATTCATACTTTTAGTTTCACAATACTCACTCTTATGAGTGTAGGTTTGTGTGGTTTTTGTTTTTTTTTCAAATACAAGTGTGTCATTTGAAAAATTTTTAGAAGTATTCTTCATTCTTATTTTTAAGAATTCTTTCATCTTCTGACAAAACCAGGCTTTTTAGACCAAATAATTAAAAAAATCAGAGGCAATATCTAACATAGAGAAGATAAGAGGAAAAGTATACTTAGTCTGAAATGTACAACCAAAATTATATTTACTGTACAGTTTTGGTTACTGATAGGTGACTTAATCTTAGCTCATATATGTAATACTTGCAAAGGAAATTCACCTCAGTGTCATTGAATATGAGCTGTATTTCTATGCATGTGGCATATAGGATACAGCTTTTTCTCACTACTTTTGCAAGCCAATGTGGTCAGTGAGTGATTGCTATGGAAAGGGAGGAGGGAAACTGCTAGTGTGAAACCCTGTGCTGTGTAGCCACATCATCACTGCAAATGCCTCTGAATGTGTTTCCCTAACACTTTTTGCATAAAAGGATTAGGTAATGCTTCAACAAAACAGATTTTTCAAATCTGTCCCAAATCTACTCCTAAACCTCTTACCTCTTTCTGTTCTATATCTGTATGACTGCCATCTATCCCATTACTCAGCTGTTTGCTACTTCTAAGGTGTGTTCGCATTTCATTCCATTAAGACAAAACAGCAAAAACCCCTGAATACAAAAAACCCTAAGGAGGCTAAGTCACCATATGCTATAGAAAAAGTGAAGGAAAAGTGACTGCATACAAGGAAAGCTTATAGCAGACTACATCTAAGTTCTGAAATCCTTTGAACGGGCACAGCAATCCTACATGTATGAAACTGCTAACAAGAAAAAATGTGATACAATATATTTTGGCATCCTCAAAAGGTCTTCCTCTTATGGCTCCATTCTGTTATTTCTGTTGGAAAAAGTACTTGCTAATACCTCAAATGACATTAAAATATTATGGTTGGAAAATGTCAGTTACGCTCTGTTCCCGGCAGAGATTCTCCCTTGCATTCATGAGTCTGAAAGCTTTTTTTTGTTGCTGATGCTGCAAACACAGTGAATCATTCTTTATATTTTATCTTTTAATACCACCAATTTCATGATTAGGCAAGGTATTTCAACTCAAGTATCACTTCCTACATGCAACTCTCAAATATTCCTTTTTAATTCTGAAATAAATAATGGCTGATACATTGAAATTATCCATATTTAATGAAATTCAATATATGCATGTATTAGCACATAATTTACTTCTATGGAATAGAAGTATTCATCCTGTGGTTTATTCACTCTTTACAAGTAGTAACAAGTACGAAAACTAATAGGCTGGGAATTCTCTTGGAAAGCTTTGGTCAGTAGCTGTCTAAATCTGACATCGGTTTTACAAATTTTTTAGCTGCATAAAAAATGGAGTGCTGTTTTTAATTGAGCTGATATTTTTTAGAATTATCTTAATTCCTGTTGTGCTGATATAACGTTAATTTAAACTCAGAGTCTTTTTGGAAAGACGTATCTAATACATGGTTCTTGATTAATTAGACATGTCTCATCATTGCCATCTAAGTTGGTTGCTGTTAGGTCCCCCTGAAGCCATCTTTTTGGCAGGCTGAACAAGCTGCAGTCCCTCAGCCTGTCCTTACAGGGCCTCCGCTTCTGTCCCTGAGCACCTTGGTGCCCCTCTGTTGAACTTGCTCCAGCTTATACGTATCTTTGCTCTATTGAGGACATACAAACTGGATGCAGTGTCTGGGTTCAGTCTGACTTGTGCTGAGTGAAGGGGAATGATTGCTGCCCTCTGCCTATTCATTCGCTCCTGTTAAAACAGCCCAGGTTGCCATCAGCCTCCTCTGCTGCCAGGACACACTGCCAGCCCGTGCTTAGCTTGCTTCGTGCCAGGACGCCCAGGGCTTTTCCAGCAGAGCTGCTGCCTAGCCTGTCAGCCTCCAGCCTGTGCCAATGCAGGTGGTTATGCAGTCTCAGAGACAGGACTCTGCTTGTGCCTTTGCTGAATTTCATGAAGTTCTTATCAGGCCATTCCTCCATCTTATCTCGGCCTATTTGGCAGTCCTGACCTGAAGGAGTGTGCAATCTTTTACCTCCTCCCAGTCATGAATGAAGGTGTTAAACAGAGTAAGTTGCAGTGCAGATCCCTGTGACACTCCATTTGCCCCAGGTCTCTGGGTAGAGTACATGCCATCTACCACTGCCCTAAGACTCCAATCATCTCGCCAACATTGTATCCATGGAGTTTTCCACTCATCTAGACTGTAATGTTTGAACACGGAAACATGGAAATGAGAATTCTATCAAATGCACAGCATTTACATGCATAGAGGTATAGATCCCCAGATTATCCTTTTGTTTGAAGATGGGTAAAACTATTAATTTTTCTGCTATTGTTGGAGAACATCCTCCATTCTCCACAACACTGCAAAGATAAGAAAGCAACTGTACAAGGATATTGGCCTGCCCTCTCTGCACCCATCTGATCCTGTGGGCTCATAATATTTGAGTTTTCTGGAGCAATCCCTATCTAAAATCATCTGCTGCTGGCAATTCTGCTCCTGCTTGAAGCCTGCTTCAAAGCAGAAGCTTGAGAGACCTGATCAGTGAACACTGAGATTACCTCAGCCTTGTCTGTGTCTGCAGAATTACTGTACTGTCTGTGAATGTGTGTGTATATTTATTATATAATATACATAATACATAATATTACTTATATAACATATACATGATCATCCACACTAGCTGGTGTTTTATAGTCTCAAAATGAGTTTTCTTCAATGGAGTCAGTCTCATAAGGCGTTCTTTTCATAATGTAACATAGTTATTTGTATTTCATTGTCATGACCTCATACTCTTTATTCTAGGATCATCAAACCATTTTAAGAGCATGGGCAGTTAAAGACTTTGCTCCCAATTGTCCTTTGTACGTGCAAATACTGAAACCTGAGAATAAATTCCACATCAAGTTTGCAGGTAAGTATAAAATTTCAGCCATTTGAAACACTTGTTACTATTCGTCAGTTTGTTTCATAAACACACAAGCAAATGAGATTCTCTAGGCATATTTACTGGTGAAAAAACAGATTAGAAATGCTGTTATTGTAAAATTACATGGGCTATATATATCCTATCAATAGTTAAATGTCATGTTTTACATTTAAGCGTTACTTATAAGCACTTTTAAGGATTTAAGGATTTTTACTCTCTTGTGTTCCATTATATACAGAACAGAACTATTTGATATATAATACATTGTTACTCCTTAATTATTATTCCAGGTAGGTCTCCAGCTTGCTCTAGCCATGTCTTTAATTACTGCCTACTAAATCATTTCTTTACTAAAGCACACATGAGAAAATATGCTCAGAAAAGGACAAATTTTATCCACAAACAAATGAAAAAATAATCTTTCCATTGGAGTGTTTTTTTTTCTAAGTGGCATAAAACCCCATTGTTTTAGTTACTTTCAGATAGTTTGGGAAGAGACATATAATTTAATTCTGTATCTAGTAAAATGCATGTATGAGAAACTACAGTATGAAATGTAACACAGTGTTAAGAAATCCAAACAAATCCTGTCTTATAATTCGACAAATTGTTTCTCTGCACTATGTAGGTAGGTCTCTCTTTCTCTATGTATAAGCACAGACATGCATGTATGTATGTATATACACAGATATATATATATGGTCCTGCAAAAATATTCAAATATTTATATAATGAACTCATTTTGCCTGTTTTTGGAAAAAAAAATCTCTATGAAGCAGAAGCAAAGCTTTCCTTTTCAAATGTAATTTTGAAAATTAAATTTTCTTGAAGGATATTATAAGGAAGAAAAGAGTAAAGATTGCTGATTCATGCAAACTTCCAAAAAAATATCTATGGAAAAATATTAGTCTCCTCTGTCATCTCAGAATGTGATGAAAGAGTAAATTCCAGTGCAGAACAATTCCAGAGCAACAGTAAGAGCTGTAATTTTGAAACCTACTGAATTTACCACTAGGTTGTAAAGAAGAAGAAGAAAAAAAGCATCAATAGCAGTTCTGAAGTAATAAAAGTGTAATCTCAACTATGAGATGGCACAGCAGGGAATAAGGCTTATGCTGTGACAAAAATGATGGTACTTTTTAATCTCCCCCTTTAAACCACACAGCAAAAACATGATCTCTTCTGTATAGCCATGACCACTTTTCTTTATCAGTAACTGTGTTAATTTACTGTTCTTAATTGCATTTTCAAGAAAGTTTCATTATTCTTAATGGTTTGTCTCTGTGTAGGAGCTTATTTATAACTAGACTTGCAAAACAGAGGTAATTTTTCATGTCTGTTCTAAGTTTCAGATTAAGAATTAAGACCATATTTTCTTTTCTAAAAGCAACAAACAACTGAAAAATAAAACCTCTTTTTGTAGCATTTCCTTCTATTGAGCTTACCCAATGGGTACCTTACAGCCTTCATTTATGTTATGTAGTTCTTCAGGGGTCCGGGGAGACCTTATATGTTCTGTGCCTTATTAGGTCCTCTTAATATTAATTACAGTAGGACTGTGTTGTAAGTCCAAATGTTTATATAGCACCTTACATCCCAAAATAATTTCACTTGGACCATAGGGATCACTACATGCATTTCCGTACACACTCTATTCACAAAGAGAATTACACAGGAAATTTTTATGTAGTTTTAAATTCAGCAAGGACATAGTATAAACACCACCACAGGATGCTTATCTACTGCAAATAGTTAGGCCACTGATAGAGTTATGAGAACAACATTTGTTTGCATACGTTTTCCCATAAGGACTCTACTTTGGTTATTAATCTCATCCAACTCTTCTTCATCCTGAAATACGTGCCCAGAGAGGGCTGCAGACTACAGCCCCATCCAGAATGCTTATAAATAGAATTTGTCACAACTATATGGAACATTTTTCTACGAGATTCAGCATTTTCCTAATGATTCAGCTTTACTGTCTTAATGCAAAAGCTTCTTTTAAATTTGATATTCCTTCAAAAATGACTCTTCAGGTGGTTTCCCAAAACAATATCGTGCATTTTCATAAACCTGAAATGTTCAGTAGTAGAATTTCTTCATTTTTTTCTTTACACACAGATTTAGAGACTCTGTCAAAAAGAATGATTCTGAATTTAGAAAAAATACAACCAAAAAATTCTATAAAGTCCTATTAACAGAAGTTTAACTTTTAACTACATTGAAAATTTATTGTCCAGTTTCTCAGCAGCTTATATTAGCTTGACCAGTCATCCTAGATTGCATGAGACAGTCCTGAAATTTAGACCCTGACCACGTTTTCCTGTAAAATACCATCTTGGAGATTTTCTGCCTTAGACTTCAGAAACAGTGTATAGGACAAGTAATTGTTACAATTGATTCCTATCTGGTAGACAAGACTTCTGCATTTTTCCTCTCAGTAGGACTTACTCATGTCATCACAACAAAGGAACGAGACCCTTTTCATAGGGTAGTGTGGCCTGTCAGAGAGGCAGGTCTCCGATCTTTCCACCTGATGCCAGACACACACCCTTGCACCCTGTGTTCTCTCTTATTTGTTAATAGTGAAGTTTAACTACTTTGTTCAAAATGATAACTTATGGTTATATTAATAAAGTGGAAATATTTCTCTGTGCTTGAATATGATTCTTCTGTGGAATCTGAAAAGCATCGGGCATAAGTGCTCGTCCCAGTAAACCCCTTTGCAAAGCTGAAGCTCTCTGAATGCTCCATAAGTATAGTCACTGATCCCATGGTTGCCAGATGGGCAAGGAAACAATGTGTCACCATTATTAACAGTCTTATGTCTTAAGCTGAAATGCTTTCATTAGTCCTTAGTAACCTGCAGTATATGAATGCCTTTACATACCCAATTTTTCTTTCAGTAATGCTGCATTTTCCTTCAGTGGCAGTTATTTATGGTTTTCTTATTCTTCCTGCTTTACCTTTGAACACATGGGGCTCCAAAAGGACATTTATCCTTAATGCATTGCATTTCAGTACAAACATGAAATAAAGTGAAGGTTGTCCACAGCAGAGCAATATATACGATTCAGAAAATAAATTAATCATCTATACCTTGAATTTTCATAAATTATTTATAATCACAGTTCCTGGAACTGAG
The DNA here is from genome assembly GCA_033459285.1 of Clamator glandarius. Lineage (NCBI taxonomy): Eukaryota > Metazoa > Chordata > Aves > Cuculiformes > Cuculidae > Clamator > Clamator glandarius. Next base: position 873,357 of record JAUNZM010000040.1, read on the forward strand.
GGCACATTTTGACATTTGCTTGTTATGCAAAATTCACCAATGAATTATCAGAGATTGGTGAAGTCTGACATTAAGCCTTCAGGAGGTTATTTGAAAGCAACATAGTCCAGAATCACTGAAATGGATATTGAATACATCTGGAGATTAATCTATGCAATTACAGATAAAAATAGTCTAGAGATAATGGATGGGCATTTTTCTCTACCTGGTATGGTAGCGATCATGTTAACTTACCAAAATGACAAAAATAAAGTTTCTCAGAATATTTGTGTCAGGTCTAGGATAATCTTGCCAGATGGCTGGTGCTGCAGGCATAAATCAGTATTTTGAATACGCTTTAATGTCAGGAACATTACAGAAGTCATAACTCACTGCACTGCATTACTACATCTATTTGAGATAGACAAATTTTCTCTCAAAATGTATTTTCAACAGAAACTACAGCTTCTGAGAATCCTAAATGGAATAATTATTCAGCATAAATGAAATCAAAATACTTCTGTATGGTAAACTAATCTGAGATATTTAATATTCAATTCAAGATAAACTGAAGTCTGCTCTGCTGCTCCACTGCCACACTGAATGAGTAATTTGCTGACTGTAGTACCAGGTGTCACAGGACCTGACTGATGTCCCAGACCTGAGGAGTGAGCTTGAGAGCTGTCACCCAGCTTCCTCACTACCCGTATTAGAAGAGAAATCATCAGATAAAGTTCTGTATAACCAACCCTCACCACGGATCCACAATAAGTGTCATAAACATAAATATAAAACACAGAATTGTTACAGGCAAGCTATAATCTGTCAAACAATTGGAGAAATGAGCAAGTTATTTTTGACCTGATCTGCTTCTAATACAAGAACTTAACTGCAGCGAAGAGGGGAAATCCCTTCCTCATATTTCAAATGGCTACAATATTTCTTATCATGGTAATTAGATCACCGAAGAATCTTCTACCTGGTATTCTCTGAGAATTCAAAAGCTTCAAAACACTTCTGAGTTAGGTAGGATATTATTTTCATGTAGACATTTTAGAGATTTGTAAAAAAGTCATGAAGGGCATAAATACCTCACACGAGGTCAAAGTCTACAACAGAAGTAGAATAGACCTGTGAGTCCAAGCTCTGTGGCTCCTGTTGTAAAAGCACTTGACTGCACAATGTGCATCTCTTCCACATATTAAGATGTCTTGTAGGACAGTGTCTCTGTTTGCTGTGTATTGTATTGCCTGTTAATGTGATATTTTACATAAAATGCGTCCAAAAAGTCTGCCATATATGTTTCAGAGTATAGAATATAAGGAGGCATTAAGTCATTTCATTTGCATTGTACCATCTATGATTTATTAATTTCATATATATATATTAATATATACATATACATGTCAGCATGTACAATTTGGTTCAAGTACAAGAACTAAAATAACAGACAATGAGGTAATTTTTCTGTATATTTTTTTCTTGCTCCTCTTTTCAAAAGTATTAGCTATAATATGAAAAATATGGAGAATTCTTATTCATTCAATATCGGGAAGATAGTGTTTGCTTTCATTAATTTTTGCCATCTGACTAACAGCAGTGGAATGCAGCTATTCCATCCAAGCAGTAGACTCAAAATCTGTGGTTTAGAGTTAAAATGTATTTATTAGTAGCACATGGCCAACCAAAAAAACATGTTCCTTTCCAAAATATTTTCTACAGGAAATATTTAATTCCTATAACTGAAATATATTGAGGGGAGGAAAAAATCTTACTTTGTTCTATATTTGACAATGTCTTTGTATAACTAAATTAATTCCTCCCCTGTGACTTTTAAATAGGCCTTTATCTTCAGAAAATGAGAGAATGAATCTCTCCTTTTAGTAATGATACTTTACTGCACCTAGAAGTAGAGGTATGTGCAGGACTCAGTTTTAGGTGGGGAGATTATATGCTTACCTTTACTCAGTAATTTTCATAAAGCTTATATTTTGTTCAGCAGCCTTACTACCTGTATTATTCTTTCACATCAGAAGCAAATTCTGCTGTTATTGAAAGTAACGTAAGCTGAGTCAAGCACTAAGTTCAGAAGAAAAAAAATTAAAAGAAATTAATCACAGAATCGTTTAGGTTGGAAAAGACCTTTGAGATCATCAAGTCCGAATGTAAACCTAATGCTGCCAAGTCCACCACTAAACCATATCCCTAAATGCCACATGATATCTACACATCTTTTAAATACCTCCAGGGATGGCAACTTGGCAGGTTCCCTGGGCAGCCTGTTCCAGTGCTTCATTGCCCTTCTCTACATCTGCTCTAGCAGCTCAACATCCTTCTTGTACTGAGGAGCCCAAAACAACTCAGCGTTCAAGCTGTGACCTCACCGGTGCTGATTACAGGGACACAATCACTTCCCTACTCCTGCTGCCCACACCATTTCTGATACAAGCCAGGATGCTGTTGGTCTTCTTGGCCACCTGGGCACATTACTGGCTCATGTTCAGCTGGCTGTCGACTAACACTCCCAGGTCATTTTCCACTGAGCAGCTTTCCAGCCACTCTTCCCCAAGCCCCATAGAGGTGGCCTCGGCCCATCAGTCCAGCTATCCAGGTCCCTCTGTATTGCCTTTCTTCCCTTGAGCATCAACTGAATGTGATCAGCATGGAATAATGCCTTTGTGACCTTAGAAAACCTTTTTAATTTTAATTTTCTACCCTGACAAGAACTTTAAGTTCTAAGGTTGTGCTTATCCCTTCTTATATCTATTTTAATACTGTCACAGATACTGGAGAGCATTTAACTGGTTTGGATTTTAAACACTAGCCATCCAAGTTAAATAATAATTCATGCAATACCAAAAGCATGTGCAGAAAATTTAGCAGTTCCCAGGAGAGATACAAGTCAAATCCACATCTCGCAGTGAGTTGTGGTGCAAAATCCTGGAGGCACTGCCAAATAAGAGGTCTGCAAGCCTTATGTAATTGATCAGCAGCCTTGCATTGTGGTATCCTAGGTATGCCATTTCATGAACTCAACACTATATCTTTGTACAATGCTTAGTGTCTCTATACCGGTTTATGTACAACTTCAGAAGGTGTAAAAGATACACACGAGGCTATGCTGGTTTACTCATCCAACTAGTGCAGGAGGATGTGGAACTAGGACTCACAGAACCATTGCATCCTCTCCATGTGTAGGTGCAGGACAGAAAATACGAACTGGAAGCAAAATTAACTATACTCTAGCAATCTGAGAGATAACATAGATGTGGCAAATCATACACAGCTGGTCTCCAAGTTCAAGGGGAAGATGAAGGTCCGGAGGCAAATTTTGATCGTCCCTGTCTTCACCATTTTCCTAGACAAGGAAAGGAAGTGATAATTCTGTTAAATGAAAACTACTTTTGTAAAGCAGCTTGTATCTTCTTTTTTTTTTTATAGATCACATTGTGTGTGAAGAGGAATTCAAATATGCTATGCTAGCTCTAAATTGTATATGCCCAGCAACCTCTACATTAATCACACTGCTGGTTCATACATCTAGAGGACAGTAAGTATATACTCCCATTAAAAAAAACCAACCTTGTAAAAGTTATAGCTGAATATTTTTTTTGAAAACAGCTTTTCCTGAACTCCCAGACAATTACAGGTTTTGTTTTTTTTTAAAAATTGGAACTTTCTGCACAGTAAAAGCATCATAAAAACATTACAAAATATTATAATTTCAAAGTGAAATGCCCCCGTGCCATGCTATTTAAGAATTTGTTGCATGCTATTGTGCCACTTCTATAATAGAAGATGTGAAAAATTTGTATTGCCAGCGTGACTCTATGACTCTTAAGAACACCAACGAGATCCAAGAATACCGGTTTTAATTTGAAGGTCTTTTTTTTATATTTTTTGTGCACATATTATATTTCCTGTTCATTGAGCTAAAAAAATGTTTTTCTAAAATCATTTAAAATATTATTTGCTATTCAGTGCCTGCACATTAAGAAGCAAGCAAACATACATGCAAAGTGATGGTTTCTAAGATAATACCCACACTGCTGGAAGGTGTACAGAATTACAGTGTCTCTATAGAATGCATAGTCACAGCAGAACATCTCTCTTGTTTACTTAAATAATTTTACCACACCTGGTGTATCTCTGCTATGCTATATTCTTGGAATAATGAAGTTTTCTTATTAAAATGTTGCGGGCATTGAGAGACATTAAAGAATAAATTCCAAAAATATCTGTAGAAATGGAATATGTAGACTGCACAAGAAGACTTTTGAGAGTCTAATAAAAAACACGTACTTTTTTTCGAATTTTTTTCATTTTATATGTATATGAAGAAAGAGTAGTATTCTTAAGAACTAGCAGAGTTTTCCATAAGCACAGACCCAGACATATGGAAATTACTTTGTTTTCTGCTGCACTTGAGAACTTTAGCATTTAATTCTTAACTCAGGTCTATTGATCATTTATACATGTTAACAACTATGATGCAAAGTAACTAGAGTAGAAACCAAAAGCACTTATTTCTTTTGCAATCAGCATTTATTGATTTAATCAGGTTGTTAATGTAACTAATTTCTAGTCTGGCCATTGTATACTAGAAGCAAAATAATTTTTTTTTTTTGCACAAATAATTGTTAGCATTACTTTCAATCCTGCTTATAGAAACATGCAAGCATGCTGGAAAAGACTGGAAAAGTGAAATTGTCTAGTTGTCACTCCTATAATCTAATCAGTACTCATCAGAGCATTTAAGCCCTGATGGGCTCCAAATACTGGAAAATTGCAAACTTTGGACACCTTAGAACATGTATATTAATACTGGATTAATTGATTGCATAGGTATGACTGTTCTTTAAAACCACCGTATATCTCTGACAATTTTAAACAGACACATTAGAAAGTAAAAGCTTCAAAAATATTTCAAATTTGAGTATTATGCATTCTATATAATTCTATATATAACATATATAATTAATAATTGCAATTATATAATTATGTGATATGGTTATATATGTAATGGTATACATAATTATATAATAATATGTATAATTCTACATATACAATATAAATTTATAATCTTTTATTATGATGCAAAATATTGGAAGAAAATAGACTTTTTGACTTAAACTTCATGTGATTTTTCAGAACAGCACCATGGGAAGCTTTTAGACAACTAACTGGAACGAAGCAGACTTTAAACAGGTAAACATTTTATTTTAGGTTGAAAAGTGAAATATGGAAAAATTTTCTCCTCTAATTACATGTGTAGTTCTGCTATTATATGCCTGCTGTGCTATTTGTTAATACTGTTGCAATAAAAATGGTTTACTTAGTTCCATTTTGAAACAAAATATTTCTGTGCTGAGAATGGAGAAGAATGGTAAAACAAAGAAAACCAGAAATTATGTTAAGATTTTGCAAATGTATGAAGGAACACAAAGGAACATATCCCAATATCTTGAGGTCTTAGCTCCAAGTGGCAAAACACAGAGCACGCTCACCAGTTTTATGTCTTGTCTGCATTCATTATAGCCAGTAACACTCGTGCAGACCCAGCCTCCTTTCCACATGAAACTTAAAGAAAGACATTAACAGAAGCCCCAAATCTGCAAGTTATAGTGTTAGCTGAAGTGTGGAACATTTGCATTAACCGTCCAAGTGGATAAATAATTTTGTCTGCATATAACAAAAGATGGTATACTTAATATGGATAGAATCATTATTTATAGTCTTGTGCTAAAGAAAAAAAGGCATATGCTTCTCACAGTACACAAGGCATGGTAACTAAATATGTCCATAGGGTAAATGGTGAAGATTACCAATAAGCAAATGTAGAAATGTAGTTTTTCTTACAGATAAAGCGGTTGAAGCCAAATGGGTCTTTCCTACATAAGTTATTTTTAATGATCCTTTATCTACTTCAAACAGGACCAGACAATCTGCCATGTAGCATCTGAAGAGACTGTCTTAATGAATAGAATGAGCTTGCTGTGGTTTCACCTATACGCTTTAAATTGCAATAAGTCTACTTATGGTGTAAATTTAATGTAATTCAGCTATTTCTCTCCTGATATTAAAGTACATAATCTTATATGCCTATTACTTAGCAGAAAGTGCTCTTAAATTCTTTAAAATAATTCTCAATACTTACAGGTAACCAAGCATTGATCTCAAGTATTTCTTTCAGATTAGTCTATGGGACCATATTAATAGGCACCTGTAGTTTCTATTGCCATGAAAGACTGTTCCAATTAATAAGAATTTTACATTCAGTTTAAAATTATTCTCTTCATCTGTACATGTTTCAGGGAGAGTCATCAATCACCAGAACAATGGCAGAAAATGTATGGCAGATGCTCTGGTAATGAAGTGTATCATATTAACCTCGAAGAAAGTATGTTTTTTGCTGAGTATGAGGGGAAAAGCTTCACATATGCTTCTTTCCATGCACATAAAAAGTATGTTTATTTTTCTATCCACAATTAAAGTTCAAATAAATAACTGCATGCAGTGTAGCTCCAGTTTTAGGGGTGCATTACTACACATTAGTCTGTTTCTGGGTTTAAATGCCTGACCACTAATATATTTCATGGATATTTTTCTGTAAGTTACAACTGGTCAGGTAAAAGCTCATGTTAGCTCTGTGTAGACCAACACAGAATGAGAGAATAGTATGGAAAGGATCTATAGGATAAGCCTGACAACCAGAAAAAAAATATACCTTCAAGACTTTATATGACAACCCAAATCCCTTTCCAAGTCCAAAACAATCTAGAAAAGGGTGAGTTGGAGGGTGCTGGCATTTTTTTGTTAGTTTTCAATTTATTTAGGAGTCAGCTGGAAATATGGCTTCCTTTGCGGTGTTTGTATTTTATGTAAAATGTTCAGTCTAAAGGTGGGATATGCTACATCATGGTGATTGCTCAAAATAAAACCATATTTTTTTCTATTAGATGCTAACATATCTGTTTAGGTTCCACATCATGCATTGCTTATTCTGTGCTGCTTTGCCAGGTGAACATACAAACTGAACACAAATCACGTATTTTGGTATATATTTAACAAAATGAACATATATCGAACCCTGAACACTGAGTTTATTCTTATATTTAGTAAGAGAGAAAGTGAGAGAAAGATATCTTTTTTACTTTAATTTGTTATTTTTCTAGGAGTGAATCACAAAAATGAATTTTAAAAATATTTCCATTGCATATGAATAATGCAACAGTTTAACATGATGAATATATTTTCATATCACATGTCAATTTTTCGACTAATATTTCCCCAGAAGGTACTATTCATCTGATAGAAAAATCCATCAGAAAAAACATTAGAAGAATATTATCTGGATTGAGAAAAATAGTGGATTCAAATGCCCAGGGATTCAGAAGCTCGTGGAAATTGCTTGATCAGAAGTGGCCTATTTAGGACAAAACATTTTTCAATATTTGTTATCCAAAACATCTGCAAATGTTCATAATGCAAAATATAAAAATATACCGGAGGTTCATTTTTGATAATGGAAATTCTGGTATACATGGGACTATGGAAAATAAACTGTGCCTTTCCTTTTCTAATTAAGGTTTGGAGTCTGTCTGATTGGTGTTAGAAAAGAAGATAATAAAAACATTTTGCTGAATCCAGGTCCTCGATATATCATGAGTTCTACAGATATATGCTTTTATATAAATATCACTAAAGAAGAAAATTCTGCTTTTAAGAATCAAGAAAAGCACAGAAAAAAACATGAATCAAAATTATCTTACCATGGAGCTTCTAGGTTACCCGTCCACAGCATAATAGCTGGCATGGGTAAGTAAAAAGCCTCACAACGTATTCTTATTCAATGAAGAGAGCATTTTAAAGATTTTAGCAGTATATTCCTGACATTTTAAGAAATTACAATAGTGTGCACAAAGATAAAATACCAAACTCTTGCCCTCATATTTTCCCCCCAAAAATTCCGAGTGAAATTTGGTTATGTTTTTCTTTAACTTGATAATATTGAGCTAAACCACTTAAGTGGTATAAATAGTAATAATAAAATATATGCAAAACAAAACAACTGGGAAAATCACATGGTAAGTTGTAATAACTCTTCATAAGCTTCAAGCCTACAGTTTGTTGCATTAAATATGGTTTCATTATATAAGATATGATTTTAAAAAGTAAATTAACAAGAAAACACATATTAATGGTTAGAAAAAGTGGTACTTTACAGAAGAAGACTTCCTCAGTTATAGTTTAAATATTTGTTGTACTTTGGTATAACAAAAACAGTCAATTCCTTTCAGTCTTTGACCATATAATCACGTAATCCTCACTAAATATGGGAATATTATTCAAATATTTTGACAACCACACTGAGAAAATACTTTCAACTCTACTTTAGGGACAGTGGCTATTGATTTACAAGACACGGGATGCCAAATGTCCAGTGGACCTACACTAGCTCTTCCTTCTGAGGGAGGTAAAGAAGGCAGACGGCCCAGTATAGCACCTGTTTTGGAGGTTGCAGACTCATCCTCACTTCAGACATGTGACCTGCTAAGTGACCAGTCAGAAGATGAAACTACCCCATCAGACGATGAAGTCTCTGCAGGCTTAGAGTATGTATATTTAATATAAAATAAACCATGTAATATGAAAAGCTAATATTACGTAAATGGCATGGATAATTTTTTGACATGTAGATCAATCCAGGCAGTTGCAGCAAGCAAGACCCATAAAGGCCAATTATGGAATTATATGAAATTCCATATTTCATATAATTTTTCCTTTTATGAAATTAATTCCTTTTATGAAATTCTGTTGCCTGTTACCAGAATACTGTTACACCTACTTTGAAATAAAAAACTAAAAAACAAGCCAAATTGATTAACTCCTCCATTTGCTGGAGATTTTCTATACTCAGTTATGAAGATCTCGTTGTGTATTGTAAAATTTTTTATAACTTTCTACAGTTATAAAGACTGAACTAATTAGTAAACAAATAAGTATTTCTGTCCTGAGGATGCAGAGATAATTAGATCATTCAACAAGCACGATGAACACTAGGGCTACGTGTCTGACCTTGGAATGAAGGAATGACAAAAACAGCAATATGAGACAAAATTATTACATCTAATTTAAAATACTTGTTAGCATGTTACTGAAAGTAACGGTGCATTAGTCAGATAAAACCAGAAGATTCAATCCTACAACTGCAATGCAGACAAGCAATTATGTTTATTGAGATTACTGAGAGAGATGTTAAAACTAAAATACACAATTAAGCCAGTGGCTTGCCTAGCAGTTTCCCATCGCTAACAGTGGCAAGCATGAGAAGCCCCAGGAAAGTTCATAGAGCTCCAGTGGAAAAAACAAAAGATAGAACAAATAATCTTAAATGTGCAGATCAAAATAGCAGGATTTAAAAGGCCTCTTATTAAAAACTAAAGCCAGTTAGAGATTTCATTTCATCAGCAAGAGGATGTGCCTTTTAAAATTTTTTCCAGCCATGTTGAAAGTATGTTATTAAAGCAAGAATATAATTACCTCACTTATTCTTGTATGCATTTGGAAGAAAAATAGAGAAGGAGGAGGAGGAGTACCAGAATTATTTCTATTTCCTTTCCTTCTTTTTTTTTCCTCAGAAGTTTCTAGTACGTGTGCTCAAATCACTAGGGTAGCCCACTATGGTACATCAGCCAAAAAGATGTGTGTACTAAAAAAAACCTCAAGCAAAATCCTTTTGGTCCACAAAAGCATAATAGCCTTCATTAAAATGTGTCAAATTGGATGAAGCCACAAAACATATTCCTTTCATCCTTATTAAATGTAATTAGTGTCATGTCCCAGTCTCTGCTAGTCTGGAGAAAACTGAAAAACTTAAACATAGGTATAAACAACCCATAAAGCAGTTGTATAGCCCACCGTGTTTCAGGAATTTGCTATACTGAAAAATTCTTGTTCTGTTCTCTAGGTATGTCAAAGGCTATCCTCCTTACTCTCCATATATTGGAAGCTCTCCCACATTTTGTCATCTTCTGCATGAAAAAGTACCCTTCTGTTGTCTAAGACTAGATAAGGTAAAGGGAGTTTCTCTTAATGGATTAAATTGCATTCTTACTTGCGCCTAGCATCTGAATAGAATAAATCTGCATAGAGATGAGGTTTGTTCAGCATTTACTAAGCTATGATATGTTTTCTCATCCTTTTCATCACCAAGTGTTTATATCTAATCAGGTCTATGTCAGGTCATCTGTTACAATTTTCTACTTCTAGTGGTAAAACCCTTTAATTTCACAGCTGAATCTCTTTATTCATATCCACTGAACCTGTTTCGTATTTTAATTTTAGGGATGCCAACATAACTACTATGAAGATGCTAAAGCTTATGGATTCAAAAATAAATTGATCATAGTTGCAGCAGAAACTGCTGGAAATGGCTTATATAACTTTATTGTTCCACTCCGAGCTTATTACCGACCAAAGAAAGAACTAAATCCCATTGTATTGCTCCTGGATAACCCGTAAGTAGATTTTTTTTTTCTGATACTTTTAAAACTCATTTTACCATTACTTCAGTAGATGATCACTCGTCACATGGCCAACTTAAAATCAAAAACATTATGGCACATTTATGTTTGAGAAAAGTTAGGTACAAAAAGTTCACTGTCTAAGACAAAATTGACAATTTACTGACTATAAATAGCCATAGTGAATGTAAATGTCCTTATTCTTCATGACCAATATTTCAGCTAAGTATTTCTTTCAAAAAAAGCCCAAATAATGCGTTACTGCTAAATTTAAGTGACCTCATAAACACTGTAAAAGGCAAGCTGAGTAACAGTTTCACAGGTACATGACAGCACATCAGAAAACACTAACCTACTTAACACAAGGCACTTAGTGGCCTGGACCAGTTAAGTGTATTTTTAATAATTTTAGACCCTAAGATAAACAGTTATTTAAGACAGTAGGACATCCACCCACCCAATCAGTTTGTCTATGTTTATATAAATTCATGGAAGGAAATTAAAACCTGCAAAAATGTTGATACTCCCCATATCTGTCTAGAGATTGCTGAAATTCTTAGCTTTTCTTGCATTAACTGTTTACAATTTAAGACAAATTCTTGACTGGTAAGACTGTTTTATTTGTAATCTGACAATAAATGAATTTTGGTGTTGGTTTTTTTTCCAACACTTTGGTATTGTGATTTGGTATTGTCTTCCAAATCACAATCTGGGAGACACAAAAATGAGGTTAGCCATATACAGAAAATTTGATCAAGCTGTGAATCAAAGAAATGAGAGCAGCCGAAATGTCTTATAGGTTCTAATCCAAGCTGACACTTCCCTTTGCATGTATGTGTTCTAGTTTCAGTGTTTTATTATACAAAGAACTGCTGTGAAATGTCCCACTTTTGCCTCAGATAACTCTTCAGTGAAGTTGCATTCACCTGTGTTTGCAAAACATAAGCTTTTTAATGTACATATTATGGCATAAAATGTATTATATAAATTGGTAAAAGCCTAAATGAGGCTAAAGGACTTTCTTAATATTAAACATTTGAGCGTGAAGTGCCCTCTAGTGCTTGCTCGCTTTTCCAGCATAGTGCCTGAGTTTACACACTTAAAAGCTGTTGCAACATTTTATGGTTAAACCCACTTTTTATTAACATAAAGTGAAAACTATGATTGCTTATTAATGCCATTAGTGTTGTGTCTCCCTACACAGCATTTGCAGTGACTGAAAGGCCAGCATTCATGGGACTACAGGAGCTACCTGAAAAGCCAGTATGCTTTTCATGTATGCATGAGGTGGAATTCAGAGTGCCATCCAATTTAATTTGAGTGTTGTAATTTACTTAATTGGACTTAGAAATTCAACTGCCTTTGATGAACATATCTATCTTTTGTTGTTATATTCCTATTTTCTCTATTTATGAAGGCAATTTATTACGGTATGTTTATTGTGATATCTACACATCACATTTGTATTAAGATTTCTTAATTTTCTTTATATGTAAAAAGAAATATGATAACATTTATGATTAAAGAAGCAATGCAATGAAAAATAGTATTGTAGTTTTCATATTCCATTTTAAAAATAAGGTTTCATCTAAGATTGTCTCATTGAAATGAATGGAGCTGATGGGACCAAACACAAATGATGATTTGGTTTTCACTCAACATTTTAATTAAAAGTTCTCACTGCTTATTTTAATTACTCCTAAGACATACATTGGAGTATAACTGTGTCTGACATCAGTCATTCATTCTTACATTTGGATTTATACTGTGCCATAAAATTTCTGATTTAAGAGGCGCATTTATAAATATAAGCATGTTAATTCTGATCATTCTTTATGATCACAGCAAACTTTTGGACTCACAGCTTTCTGCAAATCTATTTCCTGTTTAAAGAGATATTATACTGTTGAAGTATAAAATAAGTTGTTTTTTTAAAAAAATCTTCCAGTTTATTGAAATATTTTAGAAGAGTTGCTGCTCTTGTGATATTGTGTTTCATTTTGTAATCCCATCTGCTGCTTAGGCCAGATATGCATTTTCTGGATGCAATCTGTTGGTTTCCAATGGTTTACTACATGGTGGGCTCTATCGACAAGTAGGTGAAATCATTGTTAGAAAACTCAACATTGTAGTGCTCAGTCGTTTGTTATGTGTGTTGTCATTGCATGTTTAAGTGTGTGTTGTATTTGAAGACAATCTTTCTGCATGCTTGGTTTGTGTCTGTGTGATATAATTTGGGATTTCAAATTTCTGACTTATAAAGGATGTCATTAGTGAAGAATATGACAGGGAACATAGGTTAATATCTTCAAAAACAAGATTAATCTAGGTTTAGCAACATAGATTTAATATAAAAATCAGGCAGAAAAAAGAGAAAAGCAAGGGCTTATTAACATTTTAGTGAACTCCTTCATGTAGAGTGACAATTTAGAGAAGAAATGTTTTGCTTCACTACATAGCTAATACTGAGTTAGGGCTACAATCCCTTAATATTCATTCCCCAGGTAGAAATAAAAAAACCTTATTTCCTCCTCTGAATTAACAGAATACAATTTTTCAGTGATAATTCTGGAGATTCAACATTTCTCCATCTCGACCTGTTGTAAGAAGGGCTTTATAACTACTACTAATTGTGATACAGCTGCAGATTTTCATGGTGATACCTTAGTCACTGTGAGATTTGCAAAGAATCTACAGAAATGTTTTTCACTTTCTGCATTTCTTCCTCTAAACTAAAATAGTGTTGTTAATACCTGCTACGTTCTTAACAGTTAATTCCACAGCAGTTATAAATAGGATTCATACCAGCAGAATAAATTGAATTGACTCAAAATGTCCAAAGTAATTAATAACCCAAAGATGTTAACATGTTTTATTAACATGGAAAATTAAACTTCAATTAAACTTGCAGAAATTATATCAAAACCAAATCCCTCCCTAAAGGTGTTTTGCTTTTAGAAGTGCGTGCATGAAAAAAATGAAGAATTATACAGAATTCTATGGTTTATAGTAATACTAGCATGAAGTTCTGCATCTTTTCTGACAATGCTATCACTTTAATTCCTAGTGCAATAACTAATCATATTTTGTAGGAGTTTTTTCTGACAACTGTTTTTCATCAAAAAATACATAGTTCATAGTAATTCCCTGTGTTTTCCTAAAAATGTTTTAAAGTCATATACAATTAATAGAAATCAATTTTCTTTAGCTAAGAACTACAACGTAAAATACGCAAAGATTCCTTACTTATATAGTGAGTGTAGAATACATTCGCAAATTCTATCTAATATATTTGTCATTTGGTTATGCAGTGTGAAATACCATCATCTTAGAGAGAAAACCACCAAAAGGAACTACACTTATTTACCATTCAGTTTTGTTAGGAGGGTATGGCCCACAGAAAAACAATGTTAACAAAATTTATAGCTAGCATGAACTTCATCAAAATATGTCATCAATTAGTAGCTATCTGTTCTACAGTCTTCAGGGATAAATGATTTGAGATGTTTCACAGTTTGGAGAGATCTATTACGTATTAAGAAAGATACAGCTAGATTTACCTGAGAAATAGAATTATAATACTTATTTTTTAAATTCTCCACAAATTAGCTGAAATTGCTAAAATAAGAATAGCTGTTGAAGTTGTGTAACATTGAAATGCAGATAATCTGCGTATTTCAGAATATGATGCTGTTTTCAGCGATCAACTGAAAGACTGAGAAAGCAGAAGTACAGATTACTCAGACAACTTTTGGTGTTCTGCTTGTGCACTGAAGTTGTTAGTACTGATCATACAAAATACAGCCTTTCTTTTGTACTAGTCAACTATTGGTGATATTGCACAGTTTCGAAAAACAATTATAATTTGTTGTTTGATTTGGAAGAATATATATACAAGATGTAAAACGTATACCACAAGTTTCTACAGTTTTCCTTACCCAAAATTTCAAAACACATTTATAATACCTTGCATAAACTTAGGAACCAAAGATAATCATTACTGAAAAGAAGAACTTTCAGAACAATTAAGACTTATTTAATATTATAGATTGCCAAATAAGAAGCAATTACAATGACAAAATAGTTTTTCACCTTGGAACTAAAAAGAATGATGCAAAAATTCAATTTTCCAATTTTCCATGGAAACCATTAAATTCACCCTTGCTTCTTATTTTCATTTAAAAATGTCTACATTTATCATTACAGAAAAGTGCTTTATAAACTTCTAAAAAAAAGTGCTTGGTTTCTATGGAAAATGTTATTGTTAAAGTAACTGAAACATGCTTAATTTTTAGAAACAAAGCTATAAGGCATTATGTGAACTGTAACTCAGATGTCTGTGTTTTCCATGGTCAGGCTTCAAAGGAAATAGTGTGCAAAGTTTTACTGATGTACAGCTGCTCCTAAAAGCATCATGAGCACTCTCTAATGCATAGATTAACCTAAAAGAGGAATGTGTTAGATGTCCTGGTAGAACATTTATTGGCATTTTGATACTGAAGCATAATGATGGGAAAGAGCAACCTGAGGCTTCATTTGAGTTTGTTCACTGCCAAAAATAACTGCAACAAAGCAAGTTGTTGCAGCCTGTAAAGAAATAGTGCCTTCCCAAGGAACTGCTAGAGGACTTACTTTTAAAAGTTGAAATAAATTCATCCTTTTAGCAAAAGGAGAGGGACTGTAACAACCTTTTTTTTGTGTGACTTCATGGAAAATAATTATCCATATTCTATTCTATCAATTAATTGAGATGATATACTCGATATAGATTATATTTGAAGTTGTAATGTATATGTGGAGATGAAGGGAACCAGCAACTCAGCCTACAATCTGCAAATTCCAACCATCCCTAATCTTAAGTGTTCTATATTTAAGTTGCTTGTTTCTTTCTCCCTCTTTCTCTTCACAAAAGCCTAGATGACTTATTAAGATGTGGGGTCACCTTTGCAGCTAATATGGTGGTGGTGGACAAAGAAAGTACAATGAGTGCCGAGGAAGACTACATGGCAGATGCTAAGACTATTGTAAATGTTCAAACACTCTTTAGGTAAGGCATTTTTGCAATCTATCTATACATCTTCATTAACTATAAAATAATGTCTTTTGTACTCCAACAAGATTTTTTTTTCTTTCTTCTATTAAAGTTTTCCCTTATATGAATTTGTGTCTTATATGGGCAAACTTTTTCCCACCTGCTTAGCCATATACTGAAATCTCAAATGAAAACCTATGCACCCCAAAACTAGATGATCATTTTAAAAGCCAACTCTCACATTAGCAAGAAGGAAAAGAAAGCTACTCTTTAAAACTTAGGACCAAAGATAGCTGAGAAAATATTTTTTTTCCTCAGAACAGCAGTCTTTCATAGTAATGCTAAAGCCGGTTTGAAAAGCAGATCGTTATAATGCGAAAATGTAGGCAATGTATCACTATCAACTTATCAGTAAGTGTTCACATTTTGAATAATTTCTTTTAAACAAAAATTGTGCTTTTAGGCACATGTTTGAAACATTATGTATGACACTGACATACTAAGGGTCATGAAAGAATAACTGAATACACACTGAAGAAATAATCAGTCTAATAAAGAGGTTGAGAAGGTAGAGCTGTGATTAAGAGCTAAACACATTGAGGCTTCCTATTCATTTTTTAGAACCTCTTCTGATTAAAGCCTCACTTTGTGTTAAATGTCTTGATTCTACAATTACTGGAAGATTCATCTCGCTTTAAAATGTGAAAAAAAATCTGATTTGCTAAAAACAAAATAAAATAAACCACTACAACAAAACAAAAAAAACCCCTCCACACTATACCAAACATACTACACAGTCAAGCATGGAATGCTTCCCTGAATTGGAACTTCAGTCTAGCACTTCCTGTTGTTTGTTTTAACAAGACCTGCACAAAATTAAATCCTTCCCTAGGGCATTCAGTATGAATCTTTATTGCTGCCTCTTTCTGTGCTGAGCCTCCACCTAAGACTGGAGAGAGGTGCATAGTAAAAGTCCTTTGAATCTGGCAGTGTTTTTAGAGAACTGACCCATTAAAACACAAGTATTTCAATGGAGATATTTTCTTTTTCAGTGAAACTATGTGTGAGAATATGGTTAAATGCTGTTTTCATGTCTGCATGTGCTCAAAAGAAGGAAAATGTAGCTGCACAAGATACTTTAGTTCTGTCTCTGAGTATTTGAATTTGTACCCAATGGTGGTACAAGTGTGTGTTTCATAATCACACCTAAATTTAATTTAGAAACTACAATTGAACTTAACCTGTGCATCAATTGAATCTACTCTTAAGCATCTTGTGTCAGGGTATCTCACTGAGGTTTTCACAGAATCACAGAATCACAGAGTGACCAGGTTGGAAGAGACCCACTGGATCGTCGAGTCCAACCATTCCCACCATTCCCTAAATTATGCTCCTAAGCACCTCATCTACCCTAACCTTAAACACCTCCAGGGACGGTGACTCAACCACCTCCCTGGGCAGACCGTTCCAATGCCTAACCACCCTCTCTGTGAAGAATTTCTTCCTAATCTCAAGCCTAAATCTCCCCTGGCAGAGTTTGAGGCCATTCCCTCTCATCCTGTCCCCTGTCACTTGGCAGAAGAGGCCAGCACCCTCCTCTCCACAACCTCCCTTCAGGTAGTTGTAGAGAGTAATAAGGTCTCCCCTCAGCCTCCTCTTCTCCAGGCTGAACAACCCCAGCTCTCTCAGCCGCTCCACATAAGGCCTGTTCTCCAGCCCCTTCACCAGCTTTGTTGCTCTTCTCTGGACTCGCTCCAGAGCCACAACATCCTTCTTGTGGTGAGGGGCCCAGAACTGAACACAGTACTCGAGGTGCGGTCTCACCAGTGCCAAGAACAGAGGGAGAATAACCTCCCTGGACCTGCTGGTCACGCCGTTTCTGATACAAGCCAGGATGCCATTGGCCTTTTTGGCCACCTGGGCACACTGCTGGCTCATGTTCAGTCGGTTGTCAACCAGCACCCCCAGGTCCCTCTCCTCCTTGCAGCTTTCCAGCCAGGTTTCTCCTAGTCTGTACCTCTGCTTAGGGTTGTTGTGCCCCAAGTGCAGGACCCGGCATTTGGCCTTGTTAAACCTCATGCCGTTGGTCTCAGCCCAGCAGTCCAGCCTGTTCAGGTCCCTTTGCAGAGCCTCCCGACCCTCCAGCAGATCCACACTTCCACTCAGCTTGGTGTCATCTGCAAACTTGCTAAGGGAGGACTCAATGCCTTCATCCAGGTCGTTGATAAAGACATTAAACAGGACTGGACCCAGGACTGAGACCTGGGGAACCCCACTTGTCACTGGCCTCCAGCTGGATCTAACTCCATTTACCACCACCCTCTGGGCCCGGCCATCCAACCAGTTTTTCACTCAGGAGAGTGTGCACCCATCCAGGCCAGAGGCCGACAGTTTCCGAAGCAGAATGCTGTGAGAAACTGTATCAAAGGCTTTGCTGAAGTCCAGGAAAACCACATCCACAGCCTTTCCCTCGTCCAAGAGTTTAGTCACTTGGTCATAGAAGGTGATCAGATTACTCTGGCAAGACCTGCCTTTCATGAACCCGTGTTGACTGGGCCTGATCACCCAGTTCTCTTGCAAGTGCTTCATGATCGCACTCAAGATCACCTGCTCCATGACTTTCCCCGGTACTGAGGTCAGGCTGACAGGCCTGTAGTTCCCCGGATCCTCCCTGCGCCCCTTCTTATAGATGGGCACGACATCAGCCAGCCTCCAGTCCAGCGGAACCTCTCCAGTCATCCAGGACTGTTGGAAGATGATGGAAAGGGGTTTGGCCAGCACATCCGCCAGTTCCCTCAAAACTCTTGGGTGGACTCCATCCGGCCCCATAGACTTGTGGGCATCTAGCTGGGCAAGCAAGTTTCTAACCACCTCCTCTTGGACCTTGGGAATCTCATACTTCTCTTCCAACCCTTGGGGTTGTGCACAGAGGGAACAATTTTCCTTACTGTTAAAGACTGAGGCAAAGTAGGCATTGAGCACTCCAGCCTTGTCTTCGTCCTCTGTTACTCTTGTTCCCTCTGCATCTACTAGGGACTGGAGATTCTCCCTAGCCCTCCTTTTGCTGTTGACGTATTTGTAGAAAGACTTTTTGTTGTCTTTCACAGTCTTGGCCAATTGCATTTCTAGTTGGGCCTTAGCCCTCCTGACTTTTTCCCAGCACGTTCTCACTGCCTCCCTATAGTCCACCCAGGATGCCTGCCCCTTCCTCCAGAGGTCGTAGACCTCTTCCTATTGATGTCTCTTAGGACCTCCCTACTCAACCACGCTGGTTTCTTACCCCGCCGGCTACTTTTCCGGAACTTGGGGATGGCTTTCTCCTGAGCTGCTAGGAGTTCCTTCTTGAAGAGCGCCCAGCCCTCATGGACACCTTTGCCTTCAAGGAGCGCCTCCCATGGGACTTTTCCATCCAGCCTTCTGAACAGCCCAAAGTCTGCTCTCTGAAAGTTGAGGGCGACTGTTCTGTTAACCTCCTTCTTCATTTTATCCCGCACTGAGAACTCTATCATCTCATGATCGCTTTGCCCCAAGCGTCCTCCAACCTTCACATCCCCCACCAGTCCTTCTCTGTTCACCAACAGCAGGTCCAGGAGGGCACCGTCCCTTGTCGGTTCGCTCACCAGCTGTGTGAGGAAGTTGTATTCCACACACTCCAGGAACCTCCGGGACTGCTTCCTTTCTGCTGTATTATATTCCCAGCCTATATCTGGGAAATTGAAGTCTCCTACAAGGACTAGAGGTAGCGATTTTGAGACTACACTAAGTTGTTTGTAGAAGATGTTTTGATGTACATCACTTAAATTTTTCAGAAATACATTTTACCCTCAAATGTAAAAGAGAAAAATGAGTTGAATAAAAACATAATATCATAGAAGTATCGTGGGTATCCAAGTAGAAATTACTATATAATTGTTCAGTTGTCTTGTGCAATGCTTACAACTAGATGGCAGCTTTAATTCATGTATGGTTTAATATGCATGGTACTCTTTACAACTATGTAAGGAAAAAAAATAAGCATAAATATTTTGATTTAAGCCTTAGCAAATCTTTATAAACTTTTGCAAGTAAGGTATTGTATAATTTTTTTCATTTTTTTCTCCATTTTTACATTATTTTCGTCCTGCACTTGGGGCACAAGAACCCTATGCAGTGCTACAGACTAGGAGAAGTCTGGCTGGAAAGCTGCCTGGAGGAGAAAGACCTGGGGGTGTTAGTTGACAGGGACCAAACATGTGCCAGCAGTGTGCCCAGGTGGCCAAAACGGCTAACGGCATCTTGGCTTGTGTCAGGAACGGCATAACCAGCAGGTCCAGGGAGGTTATTCTCCCTCTGTACTCGGCACTGGTGAGACCGCACCTCGAGTACTGTGTTCAGTTCTGGGCCCCTCACCACAAGAAGGATGTTGTGGCTCTGGAGCGAGTCCAGAGAAGAGCAATGAAGCTGGTGAAGGGGCTGGAGAACAGGCCTTAAGAGGAATGTCTGAGGGACCTGGAATTGTTTAGCCTGGAGAAGAGGAGGCTGAGGGGAGACCTCATTACTCTCTACAACTACCTGAAAGGAAGTTATGGAGAGGAGGGTGCTGTCCTCTTCTCCCAAGTGACAAGGGACAGGACAAGAGGGAATGGCCTCAAACTCTGCCAGGGGAGGTTCACGCTGGACATTAGGAAAAAAATTTTCACAGAAAGAGTCATTGGGCACTGGCAGAGGCTGCCCAGGGAGGTGGTTGAGTCACCTTCCCTGGAGGTGTTTAAGGGACGGGTGGACAAGGTGCCGAGGGACATGGTTTAGGGGTTGATAGGAATGGTTGGATTCAATGATTCAATGGGTCTTTTCCAACCTGGTGATTCTATGATTCTATGATTCTGTTCTATGATTCAGATAATAACCCCAGTTATATTCCAAATTGTTTAGTATTTGCATAAACTACAAATTTCTTCCTAGTTCTTAGAGCCCTGAGGCCTGGGGAGGAGTTCTTTAGTCTGCTTCATGAAAATCTGTGTAAGTCAGCCAGATCAGAGTTAATTTTTTTTCACTGTTTTTTGTTATGGAAAGCCTGAATTAGTGCTAACTTATACATATTATGTGTATGTAAAATTTTTTTGTATGTAAATATTTCAAAGCAAGAACATAAGTATACTCAACCATACATTTTCTCAGCAACTCCCAAGAAGTGTCAGTTTTCATCTCTGTTGATAAGTCTATGGACACTGAACATACAAATAGAACTCAGAACCACCACCCACACCCCCAAATGGAAAGGGTATGTAAGCCAGTTCTAATAAAATGCTAGTTTACATGTAACCAGACATTAAATGCAGGTTATATAGCTTTGCATTTCTTTGTTGCTTCCTAGAGATTTTTGTAATTTTAGGCATTATTAAATAAAAACTCTTGTAATGAAATGAAGTGGTTCATTTCTAAACATTAGAATGTTTTATAGGCAGGATCTTTGAATGTACATTTGCTTCTTTGTGAATTCTACAGAAAATGTTTTGTAGTTACCTCTGATATTTTACCAACATTTCCTTGTACAAAAAGCCACCACAGGTTTCAGGCACTTGACAAAAAACATGGACATAAGCACAAGCTACATCATTATGCAGAGTCTCACATTCGTGAATTGTTATAATCAGAGGTGTAACTGTTACATTCTTTTAAATTACAGGTTGTTCTCAAGCCTAAGCATTATCACAGAACTAACTCACCCAGCCAATATGAGATTCATGCAGTTCAGAGCCAAAGACTGCTATTCTCTTGCTCTATCCAAATTAGAAAAGGTAAGTAAATTTGCCTCCCTCTGCCCCGAATTTAAATGTTATAACTCTAACATTTGTTCCTGATTTTGTAACAATGCTTTCAAAACAAGTGGGAATAGAGAAATCATTTTACTGTTGCAGAACTAATGTGAAAGATTTTTTCTTCCAAATTCTACCCACATCTAAAAATTAAGTTTGATTTGAGTTCCATCACCTTAGATTATAAGAGTAATCCACTGGTCTTCTAGACAGAGGTGTACACAAAATTTGCTCAAAGAAAATTGAATATTTTTGGATAACAGAATATTTAGAGTCAGTATGGTTTTCTAAGAGGCTGCCACATGCAATTAATGTGGAGAATATTTCAGTTGATTAAACACAACATATGCAGCTTTTATTATAAAGCATTTTTTATTCCAGTTTACTTCAAAGACACTATAATTACATATTGTGTGTACATTTCCATGAATCTGTATGAGATATTTGTGTTACTGTGACAGTTTGAGAACAGCAATCATTCTCTTTTGAAGGGCAGTGCTAGTGACGATAACACTAACACTACTTAAATGCTTGATAAAACCTTCCTGTACTATACATTCTAGTACATGTGTTGGCATCTTCAAGCTGTGGAACAGGGAGAGAAGTTTTAATTTAATTTGCTTGTCCAAAATACTGTTGCTAAAACATTAAGTGGAGTGTGTGAAGTAACATTGTGCGTGTGTTTAACTTCATAAATTCAAGGCAAATCCTATTTTTTACAGATATTTGTTGATGATCTGACCTGCCTACCTCTACAGTCCACAAAACTTACAGTATCACCTTCATGATCTTTCAGGCCATTTATTGAGTTTATGAGAGTAAGAAAAATAATATTACTGTACCGGTTTTCAAGGACAGAGATCTTTCACTTCAGTCATGTCTTTTCCCCTTGCCATCATTCTAGATATTATTGCTAGGTCCTTTCATGTAGCCTCCCAGCCTCTTCTTACATATCTTAGCAAATTTGAATTAATGCTAAAATCATTATCATTGTACAGTATCAGCATAAAATTTCCATTTCCTAGCTGTACAGTAAATTTCCTAGATTTTGGGGATTTCAGATAGTTCACTGAAATCCAGATATTTCACTATTTACTCTATGATATTCACATAGTTAATTTTAGTATATGTAAAGCAAACTTTTCATACAAACATATCTTCACAGTCCAGCTCCCAGTTCCTTACACAGGAATAGTCTTCTGCAAAATTTCAGCCTATCTGAACAAGATAGCATAAATATTAGAATAGGTAATTTTTATAGAAGTACAGTCAATCTTTTACTCGATTGACTATCATGCTTACATATTGACCACAAGTTATCAATGTCTAGATAATCTTTTGTGATTTGTTGGCTTCTGCCTGAAATAGAATGAAGGCTTAATCTTGTTTAGGTGGTAATCTGATAAGAATAGGAAGTGGAGAACCGTGAGGAAGCTAGATAAAAGTTGTTACACAAAGAGAGGAACAGTTTGCAGCGGGAGGCACATCTTCATGTGGATTATGACACATGGAACTGACTGAAATCTTGCATTGCCAGTTTTTTCAGGGTAAGAAGCGCCAACAGCTAGATGGTGCCTTCAAGATTATGTTCCAACCTAACTTATTTCCTTCATGTACTATAACCAACGGCATGATTTTTTTAAATCATATTCCCTTAATCTATGCAGTATAGTGATGAGGGGAGTGATAAGAATAGTAACAGCTTTCACATCATATGGTGTCTACAGTTCCCTCTGGATTACTCTGTGGGCTGTAGCCTCTCTACTTCAATGCAGATAAACCAGAATTTTTATTTTGGTTTTTTTTTCATGCTTTACGTAGGATCCTTCATTTTTCCAGCAAAGGTTCTGGAAATCATTAGAAATATTATAACTTCTTCCTTATCTTTTTTAATTTATGGTGCAGATATAAAGTTGCAAGTATGCGTTGGAAGCTGAACAGTTAATTAACTTCTTATCCAAATTATGCTATGCTGAAATAAAGCTAGATAAATTATCTTAAAGAAAGAACATTTTCTTCATAGCTCTTGAAGTTGCCTGCTGTTGCTATTTCTCACTCATTTCATCTGAACATTTGCAGGGAGTACTTCACAGGTGGTGCTGTGGTTCATTTGATGTTTTAGAACTCCCTCATGTAAAATAAAAGGCAATTAAAAATTCAAGTAAAAATTACCTAATGCAGTCAAACGTACTGTTGATTTTTATTTCTGCATTAAGCACCTCATTTTCAGAAAGACTAAAGAAGTCAGGCAAATTGCCTTCAAGTAGTGCTGAGACACACATACAAAATTGGCTTTTCAACCTAATGGGCTGCAGAAGAAAGATACACAAATCAGAAGCCTATCTGCTATTGCAGCTGCAACTTTACTCATTTTAAAGATAAATAAATCTGAACGCCAAATTCTGCACTGACGTAGGAAAATGCACTGGCCCTTATACAACAGAGAAAATGTGAAAAAACTTATCTAAACTTAAAAATTATGTTCTCTTTTTGTCTTAGATAAGAAAAAAGAAACATAGAGGCTACCACTACCTCTTTCTTGACACAAAGGGTTTAAAATGCCATTGATAAGATTCACATTTTAGTTTTCTAATTTTTATTTATTTTTTTCCTAAACAAATATTGCAGGTGTTAATTGAAGGATAACAGATTTAAACACTTAAATGATCATTTTTAAATATGTACAAATTCCTATATATTTTAATCAAACCAATACTGTGATTTTGTATCTTCAATAGGCATAAGCACACATGCATTAGGTGAGCAGGAAGCTACCCATGATGGCCTAGGAAATTTGCAGTGATGTACACAAAGCCAGGCTGCTTTTTTCACCTTTAGTTGAGGATAGGGCATTCTGTCTGTTTAAGTAGATTTGAAGTAACATTAGGTAACAGCAAGTAGTAATGATATATGGCTCATAAAAAAATATAGATTGGTACCTCTTAAATGATGTAAGTTTTATTTTAGATGGATCTCTGATGATTTACATAGCTACGATTCTGTAACAATATAATTAATTAGCATACACATTTAACTGTTGAACTGACAGTTTTTTAGAAAATTGTTACCTATCAACTACAGAAAATGAGTCTGTTCTTGCCAAAAAGGGAACAAGAGAAGCAATTGAAAACACATCATCCAAAATATTGTAAACTGTTCTAGAGATAAAGTGTTATTGATCCAAAATCACTTGTGCCAAGAAAGGAATTGTAAAGAGACTTCCATACCTAGATTGCTAATGAGTCTTTTGACACGGGCAACAGCCAACATGTACCAGAACTAACAGTGTACAGGACTGTTCCCTTTTAAGAAACCACTATCTCTGTCACCTTTATATGTTCTTGCATGACCCCCACTCCCCTGCCCCCATATCCTCATATATTCATTAAAGCAACTTTACATTGTTTGTACACAACAGTTACAGCCTATCATGGCAGCTCCAATATTACTGTCTATATCAGAGGAGAATCACAGAATCACAGAATCACAGAATGACCAGGTTGGAAGAGACCCACTGGATCGTCGAGTCCAACCATTCCCACCAATCCCTAAATCATGCTCCTAAGCACCTCATCTACCTTAACCTTAAACACCTCCAGGGAAGGTGACTCAACACCTCCCTGGGCAGACTGTTCCAATGCCTAACCACCCTCTCTGTGAAGAACTTCTTCCTAATCTCAAGCCTAAATCTCCCCTGGCGGAGCTTGAGGCCAGAATATATTAAATCTAGATGGGCCCTAAATCTCTTTCAACTACTAACAGAGTGGCCATAGCAGGACTTGAAGTTCGTTTTGGGTTGGTACTTTGCGTTAGGTATTACAGAATTAACCATTACAAAGGAACAGGTATTTATTTAGAAACACTAAAAAGATAAAAACACAATATAGAAACCTAAAAAGGATTTGACACAGATCTAAATGGAGGTAGAAAAGGGGGAAATAAACTGAAAACTTATGTACTTAACCTGCTGTGCAGATAAAAACCCAAAAGGAAATAATTAATGAACTCCGAATTAAATGACCTATATTGGAGGAAACGCATGCTAGGAACTTCTCAAATCAAAGGTATACCTGTTATTACTTAGAAAGGAAGTAGTAAAAATTCTGAACTTCATGACCTGAAGAAAGCCACAAACATAGGAAAACTGAGGATTAAGTAAAGATCTCAATCTGTTAATAGCTGTGACTTAAAATGTCATCTATATATGTGAAGGTCTAGGAGACACACTCATACTATGATCTTTTATTTATGTTCATAGAAATTATCTTAAGGTCTTTAAGTAGTTGTGTCCCTTTCCTTATTAAATCCAAGAAGTGTCAGGGAATGAGCTTCTGGGCATCACAATTATTGTGAAGTAAAACTGCTGTGATATTCTAGTATATTTCTGGCTTCTACGCTTGCAATATTCTCTGGGAAGCAAATACGTCTGCAAGTAATAAAGCAGTATTCAATGCAAAGTACCTGAGTAAAAATAGTATTTCTCACAAATCTCTTTTAAGCAGGAATAAAGAATAAGACATGGAAGGAAAAAATGTAAGTTTAAAATAAAGAGGCAGAATAGATTTCTGAGGTTCCATTTTAAAATAAAACAAAGAGGAATATCCTTATGTTTATCATGTGAATTTTGGATAGGAATGAAATTGTTCCTCAGATACCTCTTGGTTTATCCCACCTTTCTTGGTACAGAAACAGAATGCGCTGCAAATTCTTCTAAACAGATGGAAGGATAAACGTAATACCAGAGTCACATGATAGGACGACAGTCACTTCTCAGCCAGTTGCCTATAAAATATTTTATGGCATGAATCTAAAAGGATTGACATTTTTTTTCTGCTCTACTTATATACAGCCACAGAAATTAACAGGTACAACCAGACTATCCATCAATGACAAACAGGGATTAGAATCCTGCTGGTCAACAAAACCATAACTTAAAGCAGACAGTTCATTTGCATGTCACTGAATCAGAGCATGATTAGGGTTGGTAGGGACCTCTGGAGGTCATCTTGCTCAGACCTTCAAGCAGGGTCAGCTAGAGCCAGTTGCTCAGGATGGTGTCTGGAGGGTTTGTAATTTTCTCCAGAGAGGGGGAGACTCCACAATCTCTCCAGGCAACCTGTACCAGTGCTCAGTCACTCCCACATCAGAAATGTTTCCTGGTGTTCAGAAGGAACCAACTGTGTTTCAGCTGGTACTTGATACCTCTTGCCCTGTCCCCTAGGCACCACTGAAAATAGCCTGACTTTCTCTTCTCTACATCCTCTGTTCAGGTATTTATACACATTGGTACTATCCTTCCAAAGTCTACCATTCTCTGGGCTAAACAGTTCCAACCTTTCCTCCTGGGAGAGGCACTCCAGTGCCTTGATCATCTTAGAGGTGCTTTTCTGGAGTACCTCTAGTCGCTCCATCTCGACTTGTACTGAGGAACCTAGAACTGACACAGTACTCCCAAGTGTGGCCATACTAGTGCTGAATAGAAGGGAAATATCACCTTCCTTGACCAGCTAGCAGTAATCCTCCTAATGCAGCCTAGGACACCACTAGCCTTCTTCACCACAAGCACGTCACTGGCCCATGTTCAACTTGGTGTCCACCAGGACTCTCAAGGTTTTTTCAATGAAGCTGCTTGCCAGCCAATCAGTTCCCAGCACGTACTACTGCATAGATGTGTGGATGTAAATGTCTCAATTCCAAGATACGTAGCACTTCTGTACGTTGAGATTATCTCTTATTCTTCATGACTTCTCTGAACTGTAAACTTGATATTTTCTTCTTCTTCAAATAACAAAATCATTTCCAACATATACTTTTGTTCCCTGATAACTGAAGCAATAGGAAGCACATTGTGGTGTGATTCCTCTACAAATGAGATGTGATTAAAAAAAAAATGCATAACCATAGTTATGTTTTTCTTCATCTCTTCCCCAGAAGCATCAGAACAAGAAGTTTCTACCCAGTCCATGTCTGATCTCATCTCACATCCTTATATTTACTGGAATACCATTTCTTCCCTTTTGCATCAGATTCTGTATATGTTTCGTGTTCCTCTTCCTAGTAGATTTTCTGGAGTTGAATGAGAGTCCACTGTCAGCATCAGGGAATTGGAGCAGGAATAACAAGAAATTTGCTCTAAGCACAGTTGAAATCCCTCAATCATTTTTAAAATGATCTGGTAGAATATGCCCATGCAATTTGAGATGTGATGATTGAAACAACGTATGCATTTAGCAAAACCTTTCAACCTGAAAAACTCTAAATACTCAACAAAGATGCTATATATTTGTAAAAAGAAACTATATTCATAGTAAAGAGATTTTTTACTTTTGAACTCTTTCAAGGTTGTATTAATTTAGTGTGTTTCTTATAGTTCTTCCAAAACCATCTCTAAGAATACATTATATTTTTTGTTTCCTTAACAGAAAGAGCGGGAGAAGGGATCAAATCTGGCATTTATGTTTCGACTGCCCTTTGCTGCCGGTAGGGTTTTCAGCATCAGTATGTTGGATACGCTGCTTTATCAGGTACTATGAACAATAATGTGACTTAACGCAGATATACACTGTTATCACGTATTTGATTATAATTAGTTATTAGATGATGTTGTTTTCCTATGTGCAATTCATTAATGTGTATGTCTGTACAAGAAACAATCAAAGGCAAAAGAGAACAGAGCATGCTTCATTTGACAGTACACGATCAACGACTGACACAGACATCACCCTGTTCTTGCACAAACCTCTCCACAGTCACATAAGCAGGGTAGCTTTCATAAAGCCTACATACAATACAGATTTTATAGACTGATAATTCTTGTACTCTGCAACGAAAAGGCAGTGCTTATTCCTGCAACGTTGTGTTGCTAGCCACAAAGATCAACAGAATTACACTTCTGAGTAATTTCTCAGTCATGTGCATTTGCCTCAATTACTTCATTGTGTCCTGTCCTCTTACTCATGTCACCTAGACCTCCAGATGTCCAGTCATCTTATCTTAAAGTAACCCATTCTAGCTCTAACAAGAAAAGTGTGCAGTGATTACAAAGAGACAGTGGCTGAAAAAAAGGCACTAGCCTTCCAGGATCTAATTACACAGAATAAGCAGCAACATCACCATGACCTATACTCAGAGGTAGCCTATGGATGCTGTTGTATTCAGGTGCTAAATGATTTTTCAGGGAAATTAGTTTACTTGGTAATATGGTGCATGAAAGCTGTTTTTTGATCTCACTTATAATTCCAAATAAATTCCCTGAAGGCAAATTCAACAAAAATAGAAAAATTCCTGGAGCTAAGCCGTTCTCAAAAAATCCTTAATATATAAAACAGTCATGTATGTGGATAGGTACTAGAGCAGATAAGCCAGCAGATGTAAAGCCATTTATCAAGTTCTAGCTGTTTTAGAAATAAATGCATTTGCTTATAAAACATGTTTTCAATTGTGTCCCAGAATATCAACACATATGGCATTTTTTTTAAAAAAAAAAGTGGGTTAAGACACCTGTATAGAAACAGATCTATCATCAACAACTCCTGCCAGCACATAAGTAACTTCAACATTTTAGATTTGCTCCTAGTCATGATCAGATATGCTGTGACTTGTTAGAGAAAACCATTCACCAGGAAATGCTTAAAACAAAAAAATCCTACACTCATTCTTACTTAAATACCACCCATTCTTTCTTTGAACTTCGATTGCTCAGGTGGACTGTAATTTTTCTAGAATTATCTTTGTTTTTCCAAATTACAAATACTGTAACAACATGTTCTTGTTCTTTTTCACGGTCCCATCCTTTTCTTAATGACATCTTGTTCTTCTGCATACAAAGAACAGAGCAAATGACTTGGGAAACAGTGTGGTTCTTCTGGTATTTCCTATTTTAAGGCCAAATGAAAAGGCTTAAAATTATCTTTAGCACATTAACTGAAAAATGAAAACATGGTCTAGCAAATCCTTGTGGATATACTTAGTAATCTAATGCTAATTCCATAGCATAAATGACACAACCAGGATAATAAATAACTGAAGTTTACAAAAAATTCTGTTCAAGATGATGCTCATTGGCATTTAACCCATCACAACTGGAAGATTACCCATATAAAAACTGAAATAGTTGAATCACCATGTATCACATTAAATCTGTTTGGCTTCTCAGTTTAAAAAAATGCAGATGCTATAACTCTAAAGGATTTATATAACACCTTAGTAAGGTATTTCTTTATTGAAACCTATTGGTGAACTCTGTATCTACGTTAAGCCAAACAAGCTAATTGCAAGTTGCATTCCAACAAGGGTTGACAGCCTGGCTTGAAAGCTGCTGTACTACACCTAAGGAGAGGTGGCAATGAACAATCCTATCATAGTTAGCAGAGCATGCACATGGGCCTCTGATTCCAGCAGCCCAGCTCATAAGGAGGAGAAATACTTGCCATTTGAGCTGACCTAATATCTGTTCCCAGTCTTAGCCTACACTTCTACATTTAGCTTAATTTCTACCTCTTAACCAATAAGCAGGCGCTTCTGTTAGCAGGCCAATAAGCCTGACCTGAGATAAGGCAGATCAGTTTTGTTTAAAAAAAAAAAAAAAGTAGATTGGCAAGGGCAAGTGACTCATTTGAATTAAAATATTAGCAGTCTCACCTCAGTATTACTCACTGCTCAGTACTGCAGACCCACCTGACTTATGACATCATTTCTTTTGCACAGAAGAGTTCATTATTATAATTGCACACCTAATAAGGCTAACACTGTACTTCCACTGATTTTATATTTGCATTTATTTTCACTTTCATGGTGCCTTTTTATGCCTTAGTCTTTTTGAATCCTATATGTACATTGCATACATGTGCAGAACCAAGTGAGAAAATTTATTGTATATATTCAGCACAAAGAAAGTGATAGCTATTTCTACAGTTATTAAGATACTACAGAGATAAAGAGTTTGATTATAAACACAGATGTTCAATTTCTTTGAAGTTTACACATGTTGTTAATGTTTACCTGCTCATCTGTTCATTGAAACTTCTTTTCTTTTCTGTCTCTCCTGTTAAAAATCTTGCAGTCATTTGTGAAAGATTATATGATTTCTATCACAAGGCTTCTGCTGGGACTCGATACCACACCAGGATCTGGGTTTCTTTGTTCTGTAAGTTATTAAAAAAATTATTACAGACTACTAGAGAAGATTCTCTACTTTCTTTGTATGGTGCTTCCTTTTGTGGAAGTCCAAGAAAGGCTATCTGTTCCTGTTTTCACCAGGGGAGAAGTCAAGAAAATCAGGTAGAAAATAAGATAGAAAATATAGAATCATAGAATCAACAGGTTGGAAAAGACCCATTGGATCATTGAGTCCAACCATTCCTATCAAACACTAAACCCTGCCCCTCAGCACCTCGTCCACCTGTCCCTTAAACACCTCCAGGGAAGGTGACTCAACCACCTCCTTGGGCAGCCTGTTCCAGGGCCCAATGATCCTTTCCGTGAAATATGTCAATTTTAGTTACTTCCATAGCACACACCTCCAACTCGATGAAAACACAATATATTCTATAAAGCACAAAGTAAAATAGGAAGGACAGGAAAAGCGCATTTTTTATGAAACACTAATGGCAGCTCAGCAGCCAAATTTAAAAATCAAGTGTATAAAAAACCAGGAAGTGCTAGCTGTATTGTACAGCCTAGCTGGCACATACAGCACTGCTATTTAACAGCAGTAATTTCCATCATAGGCAATAAAAGTCAGAAACAGGTTTTATATAAAGATAAGATGTATTGAATTACTTCAGGTTTCGAAGTTCAAAAGTCATGTTGTTATTACATTTGTCAATATTTCCCAATGCAGACTTTCTTTGTTTATAGGCAAGAGGCAGAACTGGATTTTATATAAAGATGAGGTGTGTTAAATGACTATAGCCGAGGTGTCAAATTTCAAAGTAATCTTGTTATTATATATGTCAGTATTCCCAAACTCTGAGTTTATTTTTTAATGTACATACACAAATAAAATAAAAAAAAAATTATTCAAAGTAAACTCCACTATTCTGTTCTCTACTACATCCACCACACTTTAGATCGCAAACAGATGAAGAATTATTTACCAGTTACTTTCTGTGAAACAAATAAAGAATTGCACTATACTGTTCTCAAAAGGAAGTTATATATAATAGTCTAGAATCAATTAACAATTTGTTGGTCAGTCATTAAGCTTTAATAAAGTGAATGCAAGATATTTGAATCTCTGGAAAGGGGTATATTATCTTGAACTAAAGCCAGTGCAATATTAATGAAGTGCTTGAGATTAAATTCAGACTTTCTTATATCACTTATACTTAGTTCACTACTTTTCCCTACTCCCTTCTCCCCAGAAATTCAACCTGCAGTCTAGCAAACAGTTATCTGGCTGCATTCAAAATGCTCATGTGTTCTTCAGTCTGGCCATCATCAGGTTCTTACTGCTTCCAATATGTTGTATTTTAGTCAGATATGAACACTGAATGAAGGATACTATATAAGTTTTTAAGTAATTTTGAAACATGAACAGAAGTAATTTCATAACACTGAACCATTTGCGCTGCAGTGTCTCGCAAATGAAGGGAGAACAAAAGAAGCAGTGTCCATGAAATTCAACACAATTTCCAGATTACTTGTGAGCAAAGGCACAATACTACATGATGATCATTACCAGCTAGTGTTAAGTTATTTTTTTTTTTCAAGAGTAGTGCAGTGAACAAGTAATAAGCCCTAAAGGCTTAAAAGTCCTCCTTCCTATTATTTGTTCAGATGAAAATCACAGAAGAGGATCTATGGATTAGGACATATGCCAGATTATATCAGAAACTTTGTTCTTCTACAGGAGACATTCCAATTGGAGTCTATAGGACAGAATCCCAAAAGCTTACAACATCCGAGGTATGTCAATTTACTCTTCCTTTCTTTGGATTTGATTACAGAGTATATAACATTCTTTGTTCTTCATAAGAATTGGAACCACTTATTTAAAGGAATATGAAAATTGTCCTTGTCTCAGGGACAGATAGGGCAGGCTAGGATTGTTAGCTCTAGTTTAAACTTGTGTGTGGTGACTAATAACAGTAGCCTTAACAGGCTGTATGGCCCGGTCCTGTATCAGATGTGACAACAATGTCAACGCTGTATTTCAAAACATGTGGCACTTCAATGTTCACATGAATTTCTAACTAGAAAAGAGCAAGAGAATAAATTAGTGTTATTAAAATTATTGTGTGATTTCTCTAAGTTTAGCTGCCAAACAGGGGCAATTTTTGTATATATGTATTTATGTGTCTGCCATATATAAATGTATACATATTTCCTCATATATATACACATTTAAAGAATGACAAAAATAATTCTACGTTATTTGTTTATGCAGCTTTTTTTTCTGTCATGTCAAGGCCATTAACACTGTCGTCTCATTAAACCATAGCTCAAATACAGCTCTAAAATGCAACAGTGAACAACTTTCTCCTTTCTTCTTAAATACACAGACATAATTTACTAATTTCAAAGACAAATAGCTTGTACCTTTTCTTCTATGTTTCAGAAAAACGTTATAAAACAATAAGCCAGGTAACGGTTAACTGGAAGATTTATCTTGAAGGAAGTACAAACATTCATTTAAAGTTAATTTAAAAGTAAGGCTTACAAAAAGCTGTGCAAGATTCCACTAAGTTCACTAGTATCTTTCTTTGGGGACCAGCGATATAGTAACAGCTGGCTTTTACAGCTTAGCCAGTCATGGCTTAGGCTGTACTGATGGGTGGGGTTCTTCCTCCCTGGGTGCAGGACGCTGCACTTGCCTTTGTGGAATATCGTTACATTCCTTTCTGCCTAACTCTCCAGCCTGTCCAGGTCTCACTGAATGGCAACACAGGCTTCCAGTGTATCAGCTACTCCTCCTAGTTTTGCATCATCTGAAAAGTTGCGGAGGGTGCACTGTCCCCTCATCCAGATCATTGATGAATATGTTAAACCAGACTGTGTCCAGTGCTGACTCTCAGGGAACTCTGCTGGCTACAAGCTTCCAACTAGACTCCGATCACAGATCACAACCCTCTGAGTTTTGCCATCCAGCCAGTTTTTAATCCATATATTTAACCCCAACCAACATGCCAATATTAATATTTCCATATTTACATTAATTAATATTAAGTATATTAATACTTCTGCATATATTTCTATATATATTTTTCTTTTGACACTCCCTTTTTATACTATGCAAATGAGAAGCCCTCACTTCACTCTGACAGATAAATATAATTCCTTTAAAAAGAAACCAATCAAGTTTTCAGTGTTCTGCTTACTAAATAACAAGCAAATCTAGCCTGCCTCTAAATGACCTGCACTTATGACAAACCCTTTCCATTTAATAAAAAACAAAAGAGGAGATATGAAGTTTTGGAAGTCTTCCTTACTACCAGTGTAGCTGATTTTCTGTGGTTCCTGTTAAAGAGTCCATATTTGTTTCTTTAGATTTGCTTCTGTTTAAGTTGTCTGTTTTCTTTTTCCTCCTTCTTTGTCAGTCACGCCAAATGGCTTCCCAGGTATGTATTTGCTTATTGTCTGTCTCTTTCTGGGTGTCACGGTTCAAGCTCAGTATGTAGTAAGCTCCACACAGCTGCTTGCTTGTTCCCCTGCAGCGGCATGGGGGGAGAATCAGAATGGTAAAAATGAATCATCTCAGGGTTTGAGATAAACTCAATTTAATAGGTAAAGCAAAAGCCATGTACACAAGCAAAACAAAACAAGGAATTAATCCGGTATTTCCCATCAGCAAGCAGGCATTCAGCCACCTCCATGAAAGCAGAGCTCCATCATGCATACTTAGTAGGACAAGTACCATACCTCTGCAAGTACCCCTATTCCTTCATCTTCCTCCAGTTTTTATTGCTGAAGACAGTGCCACGTGGCATTGGATATCCCTTTGTATAGTTGGAGACTCCTGTCCTTCCCAGCTTCTTGTGCACCCCCAGCCTATCACCAGCAGGGCACTGTGAGAAACAGAAAAGGCTTTGACACTGTGTAAAACCACTGCTCAGCAATAATAAAAACATCCCCGTGTTCTCAACACTGTTTTCAGCACAAACCCAAAACATAGCTCCATATGAGCTACTATGAAATTTAACTCCATCCCAGCCAAAACCAGTACCGGGGAGTAAAATCCATACAGGAAATGAAACCATGCAATAGATCATCCTTTAGTGGATAAAGCTTAAAGCAACATTGTCCTGGACACAAATATCTTATTATAAATCTGAAAGGTGACAAATTGGGACTTTCAAAAAAGCCCTATGGTATTTGGTCCCCATTAGGCCTTTCCCAGTTGGGTTCTGAAGATAACAGATCATCTTTACAGTCTGGTGAAAGCCTTTATACCAAACACCTTAAATGCTAATGGACAAAAATCCCCAAGTTTACCATAAAAGGAATAAGAGGCTGGAGTTAGCGATTGTTCAGGCAGCTGGCGGAGCAGAAAAACATTCTTAGAACCCTAGATGCAAAGGTATGGAGAACAGGAAAGTTACTTTAATGTAAGACTTGGAATTAGATAAAAATAAGGCATTGCTTCAAAATAGAATAGATGAACCTGCATATTAAAACTGTGTCATATTTTACACACTTAGTTCACAGGAAACAATAATGCAAGGAACAAATATCCAAGCAACTATCTATGTTCAGTATTGTAGTGCCATTACCATAATACTCACAGCCACCCCGAACACTGGTGTGTTCGTGACTACATTCGTGTTTCTGCAAAACTGAGCTAGTGTTTACAAAAGGGTATGAAACAACCTTGAGTGAAAAAATACCCGAGAATCACAGATGTCCTGCCACACAAGTGAGCAATCACACCCATTTGGGCATACAGACTGCTACTTGAGATGGGAACCTGCCTTAAAAAAACCAACCAATCTGAAATTTATAAATAAATAAATTTAAGGGCAAACATTTCTTCACTTTGTGTGACACAGATTTTTCTCCAGTAAAAGCAGCAGTGACACACACCTTGTTATTTTCCAGAGATTTCACTGTTCCTGTTTAAGGGAAACTAAAATAAAATTTGCACACTATATAGTGGTGGTGATATCATATCATCAGTTATGCTTCTCCTACAGTAGAATTACAAGCTGTGCAAAATGGAAGTTAAAGGAAAAGAAATTAAAACAATGAAACCTCAAAATAAATGAGTGATCTTTACGAAAGTATTTTTAAAGAAAGTTTGAGACTGATTAAAAGAGAGGGGGACAGATAGAAGTACCATGCACTGGGCTTTTATCTTCTGCGTACTAGACAGCTGCCACTGGCAGGCATACCTTTGTGCTGCCTTTGAAAGAGGGTTTGGATTTCTTTTTTTTTAACTTTGTCTTTAAATTGTTTAATTTTTTTTCTCCTACATACAAGAAAGGGCTGTTCTACATACCTATCTCAACAGGCATTGTAAAAACCTAAATAAACACTGAACTTTATCACCTTCGTTTATGGTTTTAACTCACTATTCCCGCTCCTGCAAAAACTCTAGCTAAGGATTTACGGATTAACAGAAACAAAAGACTTGTTCTTTTACTTGGCTTCTCCTGAATAACGTCTGGCTTGAAAAATGTGACTTACCCTGCAATAATTACAATGATATGTCCCTGCATTTCCAATACTACTGCCAGTGAGTCCAGATGGCTATTTTATCAAGAGTTGGACAAGGAAAGCTACCAATGCAGACATGAAAAACGGCAAAATAAGACCCTCCTTTGTACTCAATTTGTAACAGATTTGTTCACACCAAATAGACCCTTCCTGTCCGTAAGAAGCAACTTATCTGGAATGTACTTTGCTTACCTTAATCCATCCTGCAAAATACATGCAAAAGAAAAATGTCAGTAATCACCACCAAATAACATTCCTGTACACAGGGATTCAGGGTTCTGTCTTATGCCCTACACAAAACAACATCAGCTGAGTCAGTAATAAAACTTCAAATATCATATATTTTTTTTTAAAAAAAAAACTTTCTATTGCAGACTAAGCTGAAGAGCCTCAGTAAATTAATGGGTCTTTGCATGAGGCTTATTGCAAGATCCTAGCCTAGAATATTAAAAATGTGATTTTACTTGAAGTGCTACAACATAAGCAGATTTAATGTTCTTTTTAATTATTGGTTTTGATTGTCATGTGTTTTGATTATTTTTTTTTACAGTGATAAAAGCTGTTCTGTGGAAAAGGGAAAAAATCAGTGTCTTCCTCACACTGTCAGGCTTACTTATATCAAGTACTATTTTATGGAATTCAGGAATATTACAGATTCTGTGTGAGCTTCTTAAAGAAAAGTTATATTTGACACTGATGAAGTCAACAGAATCTTGCTTTTAGATTTTATATTAAGGCATTTAGAACTCCAGTAGCTCTTCAGTCAAATTTGCTTTGTTTAGCTCTTCAGTCAAATTTGCTTTGTTCACTGATTACATGCAGCATACTGTGAACAGTTTCTGTTCTTGGGGAGTCATACAAACTGAGTCAGCTCCATTTTGTCACCTTTATTTATACATCATTTGTTTATTTTAAACACTCAACACACTGAAACCAGTCACCAGTCACTTGCTAATATGATTCCATTGATACCAGCAAGGGTGTCACTATTTCAGTGTCAATAAAAGACGTATTTCAAAGATCACAATAACACAGGATTATAAGGAAGTAGTTTTGAATCTAGAAGCTTAAAGTATGTTAAGTGTAAATTGACATTAAAACAATTTTGAAGTTATCTTTTGAAATGTTTCCTCTTTATTCCGTGTCCATTTTTACTGGCTAGAACTGCATATGTAGCCCACCCACTTGAGTTATTTCAGTAGTGCCCTTTGCATGTAGAACTGGTTACACTTGGGTGACATGACGAAACCACAGTGACAGAAGGCCAGAGTTGGCCCCTTAAGTCTGCTTTCTTTTTTGTTACTATGACGTGAGTGAAAAAGCAACATCATGGTGTTGCAGAACCATTATGTGATTCTGTGATTCTGTTTTAAGGTAGGAATTAGTTACCTCATTTGCAAGAGGTGCTCTGAATCACACTGAAGGCTGTGTCAAACGTCCCTATTTTCAGACCCACAGGCATTCCAGACACTACATACCGGAAAGTAAAAAATGCCTGGGAATTTGAAACACAAGTAACAGGCACATTCCCCCTGTGTTCTTAAAAGAGTACTTAAAACAGTGCAACTATTTCTGAATGAATCCACAAAATATATCTAAAAAGCACTTACAGAACTTGAATTTCTAAAAACAGGCAAACTTGGAAGTAAGTGGAGAAGTTATTCAGAATGAATTCCTAGGTTCAGTAAAGGCAGTATGAGAAGGCTGGAATTAGTCTTTTCAGAATTAAAATAGAATCAGGCACTAAATAACTCCTAATTGCTTTTGTACTTGAGAAATGTATTTATATCATAAATCAACTTTTTACATAAAAAGTCAAAGTGTAATAAAGTGTTCCTCAATTCAGGAATACTTCTTGACTTTTAACAGCTGAATTCTTTCAGCTTCATTGCATCCAAAACACCTGTTCAACTGCACTGCTGAGGAAAGAAAAAATATATTAATCTGCTTCCATTTTTTAAAGCATATTATCTCTCTTGTCATTTTCATTTCAAGTCTCAAATCTCTATCAATGTGGAAGAATGGGAAGACACTAAAGACACCAAAGAACAGATTAGTTATCGTAGCAATCATCGTAACTCAACGTCTAGTGATCAGTCTGATCATCCCTTGTTACGACGAAAAAGCATGCAGTGGGCCCGACGGCTGAGCAGAAGAGCACCAAGACACTCAGGCAGAACAGCTGAAAAGATAAACCAGCAGCGAATGAACCTTTACAGGAGGTCAGAAAGACAGGAGCTTGCTGAACTTGTGAAGAACAGAATGAAGCATCTGGGCCTTTCTCCAGCAGGATATGGTATGATTGCTGTAATATAAAAACATTAGTATTTGTTATCCAAGATGAACTTCTTTTTAAAAACTGAGGGTGCTATAAACAAAATCTTGTTTATGATAATGATATGGTCTTGTTGTTTTTGGTTTTTGTTTGGGTTTTTTTTGTGTTTGTTTCTTTTGTTTTGTTGTTGTTTCTTTTTTAACTGAGAAGGCTCAAAAGGCACCATGTCAGTCACATTTATATTTAGCACATGTGATATGTGTGCACTGAATATATAACCATTCCCCCGTCATTGGACAACTGTACTGTATTTTCACAAACTCATTGAGATATAGTTAATGATGGAACTGTGGTGAAATTCACTTATATTAAGATGGGGAGTTGTTTATAAGTGAAGGACCCTGCATTTTCCCACAGTTTTTAAAATTAATACCAAAGTGTCACACTAAAGTAATTTTTATGAAGCCTATTTCACTAATTCTTTAGATGCCACTTGTATTCATTAAGTTCATCTCCCGCAAGGCTGATGCTGGGTTGCTTTGTTTTAAGGAAAAAAGGAAAAAAAAAAAGGCTACCAACAAGAAGCCTGTAACATCCTTTTAAATGTATTCAACATGGATGTCTGGCTTGCCTTTCTGTGGCCTTGGCTTTATATCATGTTGTGTGGAAACCCCCAGAACTATGGGCTTTAGTTTTCCTAGAAACACTAGGAATTTCTAGATACCAGTTTATTTGTCTAACAGCAGGTCCAATCTAGATCTTTGTGCTTTCTAGTTCAGAAGCACCAACGTGGGTTCTCATACGCAATTTTCATTTGAAGAATCCAAAGAGTGCTGTTTTACAAATATGTTACTCTTCATTTTTCCACACAGTTATTTCAAAATTTAACATCCCTAAAATATCCATGAACTGAAGGTAAATGTGGTATTTCCTACAGAATGGATCTTTATTTGTCCATTTTAACTGCACGTGATCTTAAGGCAGGATCACAACATCTTTTGACACAATATAGCAAGGTACTTCCCAACAGTAGCTCTTATTTGTTGTTATTGATGCAAAATCAAATGAATTGTGAGAGAAGGCTGCTATGGACTACATAGTTATACTCTTGCTCAATCTTTACAAATTAGATATGGTAATACGAGCTCTTTATCTCACACTCCAACTGGATAATTACTATTCTTGCTTTCTATGCGGATACTATATAACTTCCCATAGGAAGGTTCAGACTAAGTATTTTCTGGGAGTGACACAGGCCACAATAACATTTGATCAAACACAAAGAAGTTTTGTAAATATTTATACCATAAACAACCACATTCTGAAAACAAAAACAACACCCTTCCCTGCCCCCCCCACCCCCCGAAAAGAAACCAGTTTTATACATGCAGTCAGCTGCAAAGCTGGGTTTTCACATTCCCAGTGCCATCTCTCCACTCTCCCTCACAACTGGATATTTCAGAAGCCTTTCATTCCCTCTCGTAGCTAGCTTACTCCCCACTGATCCCCGCTGATCCAACTACAAACTAAACATGGGATAGAAACTTTAAAATCTCCTTGTTCTTTCAAAGTAGCAGGAATTAATCATGCCAGTTAGCTTGCTGCAGAAGTTAAACCTAATTCTTAGAGCTATTGTTCTGCATGTACGTTGAACAATAAAAAAAAGACAAAAAACAAACGTCACAGTTGCTTATGTATAACTATGTATAAGGATGATCTTTAAAGCCAGTTTCACATCTTCAGTGTCATTTTTACATTGATAACCTAATGATCATAGAATCATAGGCTGGAAAAGACCTCTAAGATTATCAAGTCCAACTGCCAGCCCAACAATAATAACCTCTAACACCTCCAAATTTAAATTCAATTACCTGTGAATTCATTTAAGCCAACTGAGGCACCATACCGTTTTGACTATGGAAACTTCCAGCAGAAGTAAGGTATAAGTATGGTGGTACAAGTATAACTAGCTTATATAGGTAGTTAGAATACTTTGCATCAGTTTCACCTTGCAGTAATGATCTATATTTTAATACACCATTTTAGCTGTATAATTGCATCCATACTAAGAGTGTATATGAGTTTATCTAATTGTTTTCCAGACAGAAGTACTTATGGTGATACAAATATATGATACAAACATGTAGAAAAATTATACATGCTAGAAAATACCCACCATAGTTATTTTCAACCTACAGAGTGTGTAGAAGAATACTTAACAAAAGGTTTAGGAAATGTGTTGAAACTAGAATGAGGCTGTTCTCTTTCAAATAATTTTCCCTGACATGCCTGAAGAAATTAACACAGAAGCAGTGTGTCTCCTTTTTAGTCCCACTGAGTTAGAACTACTCTCACTGCAGCACCCCAGGGAGTGTACCAGGAGGAAGATACTGCAGTAATAGCTACAAAAGTGTAGAGAGACTT
The DNA here is from genome assembly GCA_033459285.1 of Clamator glandarius. Classification (NCBI taxonomy): domain Eukaryota; kingdom Metazoa; phylum Chordata; class Aves; order Cuculiformes; family Cuculidae; genus Clamator; species Clamator glandarius. The sequence continues at coordinate 914,043 of JAUNZM010000040.1, forward strand.
GACTAGGCAAAAAACTTAAAAAAAAAAAAAAAGAAATTTTTTCCATCAGCCTTCCTTTGCAATGTAACATTGGAAGAACAATTAAAAGTGCAAGAGAATAAATACTACTTTTCATTCATACAGCATTTATAATTCTACCCATTCACACAGGTGGTAAAAAGAAAACACTTACTAGATAAATAAGGAAAGGAAAAAAAAGTTTATATTGACCAAGAGTGGAAATGGATAAGAATGCCATACTCTTGCATTTAACCTTGCTTATCACTTGAACTCAATGCAACTGAGGATGGGTTTTTCTACTCCCCACATACTAATACAAACCACCTGACTTGTTGGTAAATTACACTAAAATTAGGTTGCATTCGGAATTGCTTTGACTCAAAAAAATGCAAAAGAATATTCATAGAACACTCAGAAATAAACCAGGATATTTTCAGAGATGATAACTCAAAGGCTGCTATGTCAGATAGTTCCAATTCAAATACAGTTAAAAAGAAGTTGCTAATCTTATTCAAAATCACTTTGACACCTGACACTTTTTGACAGATCTATGAACCAAAGATGATCTTTTAACAAATTACTTTGTCAGAAATCAAATTTTTCACAATTTGTTTGTAAATATAATTAATTTGGTATGTGTTTTTTTTGTCCTCTAGATGAAATGAATGATCATCAGAACACCCTTTCCTATATCCTGATCAATCCTTCTCCTGATACAAGACTAGAACTGAATGATATAGTGTAAGTTAAAGCACAAAAAAAATTACAAGCCCTGCAATATTTCTCATTTACACTTTCTGCCTGAATTTATTTTATTATCTTTCTGCTGAAAAAGGACCCCAATTTTTCCCATGCATCTGCAAAAAAAAAAAAAATACACGTGTCTTTATTTAAAACACACATATAAATATATAGTACATTTGTTAGTAATGCTCTTATCTCCTTATTCTCTCGTCCTCCTTTTACTCTGTGTATTTAAAAACTAATCTAACAGAGTCTGGTTGATAGCTTCACAGAATCAATATGCTTATTAAATTCTTCCTTGTAATTTAGCTACCCATTCTTAATAGAAAGATCAACCCTTCAAAGTCAGTGTTTACAAATGGGATTTTATTACGTGGATTCAAAGTAAAGAGCCCTGAATATTATGTGATACTCATGCCTAAGATGAGGTCCTGCCATTTGCATTTAAATTAACACAGGACATTTTTTCCACTTGCTTACCAGGAATTTTTCAGACTACATACACACACACACACACAAAAAAAGACCATAAATTTGAACTGTAATGTTTTGAAAGTCAAGAAATTTACATATTTATCTGGCATTCTCTCATACGGAAGTCCAATGTGCTTGCTATGTTAAGGATTACTCTTTTATCACACAATAGCTGCACATTTATGTGCAACTTATTCTTATCCAAACCATGTATTTCTATGCATATCTATTATAGAAGCCAAAATGTACTCACTTCAAGTCCTTCATTCTCTGATTTCCCATACTTATACAATTTTAAGTCTTTTGCATTACTATTGTCCCATTACATTTGTAATTCATTGTGGGTGTATTAGGTAATATCCAAGCCTGAACCAGCACATGAGGAAATTGGTTGCTCAAAAAATCTTTCTTGACATATGTTATCTTAGCAATATGATGTTTAATGTCTTGACCTTATGGAGCTTAAAGGACAATGACCTCACTGTCTTTGTTAAGCAATTAAAACAAAAACTCTTACACTTCAAGAAATGTGCTCAGAGTTTCCCTTAATGATTCCATATATCATCTAGCCTATTTGCCTTAAGAAGCAAGTACTGAATAGCAGCTTTTTCATCCTATAGCCATGAGATTTTTGTATCAAATGTTTAACATTTTGACTGTCAGCAGAGCATAATGTTCCTTTTCTATATTGGAGTTTACTGACGTACTTACAAATGGATCTTGCAGTAATACTCCTTGTTCTCTTTCTTTCTAGAATTAGTATAATACATTCTGTTACTAGTGCTGAAACTCTGTACTAAAAAAGAATAAAAACAAAATAAATCCCTCATTCCCCCTGCCAAACATAAACAAACAAACCCCCTCCAAACCAGAAAACCCCCTACTGACTGTTTGTTCCTTTGACACATTATAGATTTTGGTTTTCCTGGAGATTAACACTCTCCTTATTTGCTCTGTGATGGGTGTTAATGTTGCCCTATAAAAACACTAAAATCAGAGTTGCAGTGTCAGTTCTAGGAGTTCTAAATTTCAGCAATCTGCAGTAGCATTTCAAGTTCACACATAGGAATTGTTTATGCGGAATTGCTCTGGACATAGCTAAGGGAGGAAGGTAAGCACTGGGATTTGGCATCAGGTCAGTTATAAACTCTCCAGGCTCTAGCAGTTGCTTATCATATATTCAAGCTTCTAACAATTTTTTCAAGGTTTATCGCTATAACAGTCTTGTTCATTTTTACTTTAAGAATTTGAGAATTATGTATTTCAAGTACAAGATTTTTTGTTTACTCTAAATGAAAAAAACAATAGTAGAAAATCAGAAACACCTGAATTTTCCCCACAAATCTAAGAAAACTTATTCCTAGAAGAAAAGTCAAGCAAGAAAAGTAAGATGTTTTTTATGTGTTTAAACATGCTTAGTTTGGATTTGATGAACAGAGTAGAGAAGACTCTCTTACTATTCCTCAGTTTAATCAGCAGGATCAATAAAACAAATAGGTTCATAGGATGGTTTAGGTTGGGAGGGACCTAAAAGACCATCCAGTTCTAATTACCCCTGTCACGGGACACTTCTCACTACATCAGGCTGCTTAAGGCCCCATTCAGCCTGGCCTTGAACGCTTCTAGGGAGGGCCTATCAGTAACTTCCCTGGGCAACCCATCATTGTGAGGAATTTCTTCCTACTGTTTAGTCTAAATCTTCCCCCTTCTAGTTTAAAACCATTCCCACTCATTCTATCACTACAATAAAAAGTCTCCCCAGCTTTCCTGTAGGCCCTCTCCAGGTCCTGGAAGGCCACTATAAGATCTTTGCAGAGACTTCCCTTCTCCAGGCTGAAAAACTCCAAGGCTCTCAGCCTGTCCTCAGCTCCAGTCCTCTGATCATCTTTGTGGCCCTCCGCTGGACCTGTTCCAACTTGTCCATATCCTTCTTATGTTGGTGATTCCAGGACTGGACACAATACTCCAGGTGGGCTCTTGTGAAAGAGTAGAAAAGGGAGAGAATCACCTTCCTCGACCTGCTGGCCACACTTCTTCTGATGCAGCCCAGGACATGGTTGGTCTTTGAGCCCACACTGCTGACTCATGTCAAGCTTCTCATCAATCAGAACCCCCAAGTCCTTCTCCGCAGGGCTGCTTGTCAATCACATCATCCTCCAGCCTGTATTCGAACTGCAGATTGCCCCAACCCAGATGTAGGAACTTGCACTTGGCCTTGTTGAACCTCACAAGATTCACACAGGCCCACTTACCCAGCTTGTTCAGGTCCTTCTGGATGACATCCTGTCCTTCCAGTGTGGCAAGTGCACCACTCACCTTGGTGTCATCTGCAAAATTGCCAAGGGTGCACTCAATCCTGCTGCTTATACTTTTGATGAACATATTAAACAGCACCGGACCAAATACAGATCTCTGAGGGACACCACTTGTCACAGATCTCCATCTGGACATTGAGCCATTGACCACTACTCTCTGAATGCAACAGTTCAACCATTTTCTTATCCACTGACCAGTTCACCCATCAAATCCATATCTCTCCAATTTAGAATGAAGGATGTTGTTTGGGATCATGTCAAATGCTTTACAGAGGTCCATATAGATGACATCCATTGGTTTTCGTGTGTCCACTGCTGTTGCCTCATCATAGATAGCCACTAGGTTGGTCAGGCAGGACTTGCCCTTGGTGAAGCCATGCTAGCTCTCTCGAATCACCTAGCTGTCCTTCAGGTACCTTAACGTAGCTCCTAGGAGGATCTGTTCCATGATCTTCCCAGGCCCAGAGGTGAGGGTGATGGGTTGGTAGTTCCCAGCATCATCCTTTCTACCCTCTTTAAAAATGGGCACAATGTTGCTCTTCTTCTAATCACCGGAGACTTCCCCTGACTCCCATGACTTAGAAATAGAGTCAAACACAGGGTCTGAAATAAAATTTCCAGTGGCCTAAACAACACTGCTTATCTTTGGACAAGTTTAAGATATTGGGATTTAATCTAGTTGTCTGTCTTCTCTTTAGGAGCACAGTGGCACTGAAAAGCACTGAATGATAGTTCATAACACAGAAGTGTTACTTCTGCAGCAGCATAAACCTGCTACTGTGTCATTGCCAAAACCTGTCTTAGATCAGATAGTTTGTCACTTGAGACAGCTGACAAAGCAGTGCAGAACTTACATTTACAAATTAATGGGAAGCATTCTTCCACCCTCATCCTAAGAAAACCAGAAAAAAAACTTAGCTTCAAACTCATGAGGCATTTTCCTCAACTATTCAGACCTACTAGATATTCTTCAAATAAGGGTCCATCTCCAGACTGTCAGCCTACATTGAGATAATCAACATCATGCTTTTTATCTAGTGAGCACAGTGACAAGAATTATCCATTATTTTCTCACAGAATTTTTAGAGATTACTCTGTGGATTGATTATCTCTTCTTTAAGGCATAAAGAATAAAGGACGTGCATAAAGAAACAAAGAAAATTAAGGTTTAGCTGTGTCTAGAACATACAGATGATGTGTAGGCAGACAAAATGAGCTTTATTATTAGCATCTGAAGTCAGTGGTGCGTCCAGGCTACCCAATAGGAACTAGACTAACTACCTTCAAAATAAGTCTAGGTCTTCTTCAGATTTTTTCAACATTACAGTTGCATGGACTTATTTTGCCCTTCCTTGCACAACATCTTTTTAATAAGAGTTATCATTTCTTTTTATAGATACTTGATCCGACCTGATCCATTGGCTTATGCTCCAAATACTGCACCCAACCGAAAAGACAGCTTCTGCAATACAGTGGGACAAGACACCAGGGAGGAAACACAACTATGATATGTAACTCATCGCAAATTTAAGAGACATTTTTATACACGTGTTGTTTCCACTAACCATTTTGAAAACTGGGTGGTATATTTTATTCAGCTTTTGGAAGCAAAATGACAGCGGATAAGTGACCAAATTTAGCAATGTGATGTCTAGAAACTCTGATTTAAGGGATTGTCAGGCTTGTGGCCTCTTCAATGTGGCAGTTGAACTTCATCAGCCTAACATAATTATGACACCTCTTACTACTTAACTAATATGAACAAATTATTTTAAAAGTGACAAATTCCATCATGTGTTTTGCTTAGATGCTTCTAAGCATATTTATCAAGGTGTCAGCATGTTGGTGACTAAGCCTCTGACCTACATCAATGAAGATTATCTGATAACCATTATAGAGGCCATGCATAGTTTGTAGTAGAAAAATATATTAATACCTAAAAGTGCCAACAAGGCTTTGCGTGTGAAGAATCCAGCTTTTTCAGTCTCAGCCTGTCATCCATTTATATTAGAACAGCCTAGTTTCAGTCCCCTCTTAGCCCTCAGGACTTGAGTCTTAATTCTCTGGGTTTACACAGATCATGTTGTAATGGCATAGCCTCATTACATCGCAGAGGTTGAGATCTGAGGGATAGTCACTGAAAGATTAGCCCAGAGGAGCTTACCTGGCGGAAAGTCGTTATCTGACACAGGCAACACTCATATTTGCAAAAATGATCTGTGTGAAGCTGCAAGCAATGGTAGCTTAGGTGAAATATAACCCTTTTATTTTTAGCAAGTTTGTTAGACGCCTGGATAGATTATGGTACAAAAGTGAGAACATCCCTCTAGGGAACAATTCATATCACAAGTCCTTCCCATTTCCATGAATATGCCAGAACTGCAACTGTCCAAATTCTGTACATCCCTGGTCATTCATACTATCAAAATGTGGTATATTTTATTATGAAATTATGTATCACATTGAAAACTAAAGAAATTTTAACCCATTCCATAAAACAAATGTAATACACATTACACGGAAAGGCGCCGTGGATTTGAAGACTCTGTTTTGGTGTTAAGTACACAAGAGAGCATTTGCTGCTGTATAAAACATCTGAAGCTGCTGCAGAATCTCTAGTCAACACATAGAAGAATGCCACAATTGGTCATGTTTTCTACAGAATTAAGCATGCCTGTACCTTGTTTATATTCTGTTCTATATTATTTGGTAGAACAATAACAATTTTTTTCTGAAAAATAAAAAAAACAGTTGCCCAGTGACCAACTCATGGATGTGAGTATGCTTATCAGCATTATAAGGATGTTGAAATCAAGTCACATTCATATTATGAATGACAGCAAATCTGCAATTTCTTCCTCTTAATTCTTCCAAAACTTTACTAGCCTGTTCCATATTAAGGCAGAAATCCTAAAGCCACAATTATAAAAAAACCCAACATAGTTCTTAGAGCGGACAGAAACCATCAGAAGACCAGGAGTAATAATTTTAAAAAGAAAAATGATAACTGAAAAGTAGGAGTTTCTCAACATTTTTTTTTATATTGTCATATATTAAAGTACCATCATGGTTCAGAAGGATTTCAGAGCTTCTGCGTAATGTCCATTATTGTTCAGTGTCTTTCTGCACACTGTAGTCATTTATCAAATTATTCACAGGTAAAGACAAAGTATTTTAAATGTTTCCTCAGGGCACTGTGGGAAAAAAAAGAAAAATAATTGGAACAGCTGCACAGACTGAAGTCTACAGTTTTTTAAAATACAGTATATGTTACAAGATCTCACCCAAGACCTATCATACAAGTTATCCCAGAAGAAACTGCATGTGCAGTGTGAATAACTTCCTATTTTTAATGTTTTCAGAGACAAAACTGTGTTCCAGTTGAATGCTTTCCAAAAAATACAAGTTTCTTAGAAATTTTCACTCCAACATATTAGGAGGATCCTTTGTTTCATACTGAAGAACTTTCCAATGGAGTCTCAAGTAGTCAGATAGGATTCTAGAAACATGCCTACCTACCCTTCAGCTGGCAAACTAGATGATCTGCTTTCAGTGTGATTCACACACTGCTCACAGGCATTCCCCACCAGAGATTTAAGGACTCTCTGCCACAAGTATCTATAGCCACAACTTGATGCCAGACATTTAACAGCTTGTAAAGCAGTAGAAACAAGCAATCAAGTGTATCCATTTTCCCACTCAACTCAGCAGAATTGCTGCTCAGCCAGACTTGAATAGGAGCATTTAATGTGACCTGGTATTTCTTCAGGCTTAATGAATTTCTAATTGCTCATTAGCCCCAGAAGATTTGCTAAAGCAAACACAAAGACAGCTGGAGGCACTTGCAGTCTTTAAAATGAATGAAGGAAAATATTTCTGAACACAATACTTGGTTCACTTCAAGCTGGAAGACAGGCAAGGTAATAAAAACTAACAATGGTTTCTTATGAAACAGGAGTCATAATCCATGAATACTCCATGAATGACATACCACAAAGTTCTGTTATTCAAAATATGCTATCTTTCATGCTGAAAGCAGAACAGCTTTGCTTCCTCTGGCATCTCTTCACAGACAGATCCCATTCCAGTGGGATTTAGATGTTTCAAGAACCATCCTAAGCACTTCAACATTAACACTGAATGAGACCGTACACACATTCCTTTGGTGGCCAGGAAGGCAGTTCTTTGCCTGTGGCATGGCCATTAATCTTATGTTCACATGCTTTCTCCTTATCACAACCATCACAAACATAATACAAGTTTAGCTGGACTGGAAACCATTTTGCGGAAGAGTAATATCAATGCTCAGTGCTGGAGGAGGGATGAAGTTCTAGAATAAGAAGGTCCAAATGACTGTTGACAGAGTAGTTTTCTCTGGTCATAGTTTACTCAGTAGGTGGAGAAATTTAGGGCTATGATCACTGGCATAACCAAGAAATTTAGTTTTTAAACAGTTGTTAAAATCAGATGGCCAGATAACCTATATTTGTTTCTCTCAATCAAATAAACTATGGACAATTTCATTCTGGTTTAGCTGAATGCAGTTTTGCCCTTCTGACTCACTTCTACCCATAAATCAAAGATGCCCGTCTTCCCCAGCACTACTTTAACATATACCAAGCCATTCGGTACCCAAAGACACAATCCCAGTGAAGGAAGTGGTAACAGGTAGTAACTACTTCATTTTTACAAGGGAATTCTCCAGCAAAGTGAGACTTGCCTCTGAAAACTATCTGCAATAAAAAGTCACAAAAAATGTTTGAGTGGAATGCAGTGTGTTTCTTTAACTATCTCACTCCAGTTCCAGAACACGCATTAATTCAAATACTAAGTAGAATGCACACAGTTGGAGTTTTTAAAACTTGTCGTACAATGAGTCAGTTAAGTTTTCATGACATTTGACTTGGAAAAGAACAGTTATTTCCCAGCGTATATATTTCCCCTTCCACAAACAACTTTCTAATACAATTACTCTTCAAAAACTTTAAAGTGTACAAGTATATATATTACAAGTATATATATTACTATTTCTTATACATCTTTGCCTACTAATGCACCAATGAAATGCTAAAGAACAAATAGATTTTATGCTTCAGCAGCAGAAAAGAACTGAAATTACATCAAATGCATCAGAAGTAACACACAAATCTGTAGTTTCTTGGCAGCTAGGGCTGAGAGCAAGCATTCTGCACTTTTGGAGTACTGATGCACTAGGTTTTGCTCCATTGAATTCTACTTGATACCTGAGGAAAATGAGTCACTACAATCTAGAAATGAATTAATAAAAACAAGCAGCACTCTGTAGTGACATCAAGTTGTACGAGTTTATAAAAAATGTTTTTTCTAGGCAGTGATATAAATGCAGAATTATAAAATAAAGCAATCTGCATAAAGTATTGTTTCATATTCTTGTTATTGTACTAGAAACAGCACACTCCACTTTGAAACAGACATACATTGAATAAATGTCTAAAGAGCTACACTTCTAATTTTCAGGCACTGTTCCTTGTGCTTGATGCACAAGAAATGATCAAGATTTTGCTTATGGTCATCTTCTGAAGTTAATCCAAAATATTAACGATGATTTTCTTACATACTTCGTTAGTGTCTACACTACGAATGCCAGAATGCTGTCAGGAATGATAATTCAACACAAGCATAAACTTGCACAGCCTCCCAAAGCTTAAATGGCAAATATTTCTGCTACTTAAAACCAAACATTTGAAATTTCTGTGAACTAAAGATTTCTGACTTTACTGTTAGGAAAATTGGCAACTGGCCTATGCCAACCAAGGAAAGAGGCTGGGATGCAAAGTATAGAATTAACAGTAAATATTTACTCTTGTGCATGAGATGTCCCAAAGAATTTGAAATACCCCAAATGTGGTTCTAGAGAAGGTTCTAGACCTTTAAACATGGTACAACATGATTTGCCTAATCACTACCCTTGACTGTCCAGAGATGTGGCAAACCCCAAATGTAAACAGAGAATCAGCATATTTATAGTCTGTTCTTTGGACAACTGGCAAGTATTTGTTGATACAATCAATCCTGCTGCTTGTGCACTAAACTTCAGACATAAGCTTCTTTAAGTTTCAGGTTTTCTTATCTGCAACATACTCAATGGCATGAACTCAGAATTTGTCTTGAACATAAGCTAGGAATGAACACAGAATTGCAGATAAAAAAAAATCAGCTATCAGAGTAAAATGCATGTGTGGAAGACTAGACAGTCCTCAAAAAGCTTTAATAGAGATTAGACAATCTAAGAATCATAGTCACAAATCAGATTAATGACTGAAGCGCAAGGAGATGTCTTTGATTTTTACAGGGTTTTGTGTAAACACTACAGAAAGTAGAATTTAATTCTAAAGCAAGAAATTTAATGGAGGAATTGAGGTAAAACACACCATTGATTTTAGTCCACTTTATTCCACTATTGAAAATAAGTAAAAATGTAGTTTCTATACACATCTAGCATAAGAATCTACAGGCAGATATAATTCATACAGACAGATCAGTTAGATTAAAGTACTTAAGCTGATTTTTTACAATTGGTCTTACCTATGAGAGTGTTGCACAGTTGAGATTAAGCTGGGCTAATACAACTCTCAAGACTGTAGTTGCTGTACCTGCATCTGTTGAAACATTTGCAGGCTCACTGTACTGTTTGAGGATAGTGAGACAGGAAACACATTTTGAGGGCTTCGTTTTTTTCCACCTAATGAAAATTCAGTGTGGAAAAAAAAGGAATATTTCCTACAATATATGTAATGTTCTACTGCAACAATTTTCCCCAATGCCAGTTCCAGTTTTAATTGCTCAGTTATTTGGCACAATGTTAATCTTTACATAGATGCTTTAACAAAGAACACATATTGCTTATGCTTCAGTATTTAAACTAGTCTGCCCATAGGAGACATTCATATATATTATTCATAGATTCTCCTCTCACTTAGACTATTCACAATGACAAGATGAAATAAAATTAGAAATCATCTTATATTTATAAGATATCCGTATCCCACTATGGTAGCCAGAAAGTTGGTAAGTTATCTAAATTCATATCAGAGGCATCTACTGCCTGACAAAGACCCTTTTCAGCAAAACTAGACTTACTAAGTACAATTGTTTTAATGCATATAAATTTGTTTGTGTTAACAGTTAGTTAAGCAGAGGTCAAAGCAGCACTGCTAAGGAACTTGAGGTTTCTCACAGTGGCTGCATGTATGATCAGTGAAATGCTAATAAAGCAAAGGTGCTGGAAAGCTAAATTGCACCAGCATTCAGAAGTGACTTATATGAGGTATTCCCTACTCATGCACTGCTGTTTGTCTTATGGCCTATTCTCCAACCACACATGTGGCATAAGGCTTTGTATAAGAAGGTCTGAAGACAGTCTTGTTATTAGAACAAGAGGGCATCAGTCTGTAAACTACAAACATCTGTTAAAAACAGCTCACACAATTATATAGGCATGTATAAATTATGAGAAAAAAATAATCAAGTGAAAGAGCTCAGTATATCTATGGCATGGAAACCAAGAAGGAAACCAAGAAGGAAGATGTGACCAAGTACAGCAGTTTTTCCGTAGAAGAGCATTTTAAGGTCTCAGGAACTACAAGTCACCAGATGGGTCATTTACATACCAGTAATTGGGTTACAGCTGAACCAGGAAACTGTTGCAGGACATTAGTCCTTCTGAAGAAAATCTTATGCTGTACACCTGGGTAAGATTCCAATTCTAACCCCAGTTGTCACAGAAGCAGTTTAAACAATGCTTCCAAATTATTTCGGCCTTGCCCTAGTCACAACGTCTTTATTCCAAAGGACAAGGGGCACTATTCCAAAACAAAAGACATACAAAATCCAGAGCATCTGTAACTGCTTACAGCCTGGTCCTCTGCCAAGCTATGGACCTGTCCCTTGAATTCATCTCTCATCTCAGATGCTATGTATTCCCATAGAAGGCTACTTAAATTACTCTCTGTGGATTACCTGGTCAGGTCAGCCAAGTAATCCAGAACTTCTGTCCCTAGTATCATTTCATGAAATCCTATACTTTTAATGAATACATCCATTAAAAAGCTGAAACTGCGCTAAATAGAGGATGGCTGAAGGGAATATCTCGATACACTGAGAGACGAATGGTTGTTCTAAATCAGATAAAACTTATCCCAAAGTTTTATACCCTCCTTCAACAGTTTCTGAAGTACAGAAACCTTAATATAAAAATCAAGACACCAAATACAAAACAAATTTTATTTTATTTCTGTACTGACAAGCAGAACAGGAGAAAAAACATGCCAACATCCATAAAAGCAATAACAAAACACAGTTATTGGTTAGCTTTTTTTGACATAGCTTTAAATTATTATGGGATGCAAAACAAATTACATTTTTACCAGCTAACATCAGAAGAGTGCTTCTAACATAATTAAGACTTTCTTGAAAAAAGACAGTTCCAGAGGAGAGAGGACTATGCAGCTCAAATCTGTTCCAAAGGCACTACAATCTCTGCCATGACTGTTTCTAAGTCACCTCAGTCAGAAGACTTATCGGTGTTTGCAGTGAGCCTTAAAGAATCAGCAGCACATCTTACACAGGGCATACTAATTAATTTACAAAACAAAAACTAAAGATTTCCCAAAGGCACAACAATACAAACAAGAATTTCAAGTGCTTTTGTGTCACAAGAAATGTAGAATCAAATCTCAAAATTTTCTTTAAGAATCCTTGGTATTTTAGGGACAGATAGAAATGTTTTGAAAAAGCTTAGGACATATTGCAGAAACAAAGCAGTATTTAATGGCTTGCTCTCTCTTTCTGGTGCCAGATAAACAGCTCTGCTTGTTAGAGACAACATTATTCTAACTGCATACGCATATTATGCATATCAGTTTGACACACTCAGTAAACTTCTCCAAGTAAGCACTGTTTTTTGAACTTAATTGGAAAATCTGCATCAGCAAGCATTGCCAGCTCTAGCAGGCAGCATCTGAAGCAAGTCCTTTCTCAATAAGAATTATTACTGGAGCATGTCTTAGTTCTTGTCCAAATGTCACTGCAATCACTCAGAGGCCAGGCATGCTTCAGATAAGTTCCCATAATCATATCGTATTGTAAAATCATAGGATAATTTGACCTGAATGGAAGCTCAGGAGTTCTCCAGTCCCCAAGCCCTGCTCAAAGCAGGGGTAGCTGTGAGCTCAGACCAGGCTTTCTGTAGTTGTAAGGATGAAAAGTACAATCTAATCCTTAACTCCATCCCAGGGCAGATCAGCTAAACTATTGATGGCACACTAATGTAACGTAAACTTGGATTAGAAAATGGTGTAAAAAAAAGAGTTCTAGCTTCTTCAGGTTTTTGTTGGTCATTTTAATCAAGACATCTTGTAATTCATCATTTTCTCCTTTGGACTCTGTGTAAACCATTTAAATCTTTGGATGCATTGGACAACACATAGAAATTAGCTGCTTATCAAGAGGGAAAAAGGAAACTCAGTCTAAAACCTTGATTTCTAGAGGTGAATTTCTTAAAGGAAGTGTATTTTGGATTTTTCAAGAGCAACTGCAGGAGAGGCTTATTTTCTTCCCAGGAACACATATAAATCAATTAGACTTCTTTATTAAACATCATAATGTATACTTATAAAATGATAGTGGGGATGTATATATGTACTTTCTCACTTCAGCTTCAGCTGAAGTATTTGGCATTTCAGTGACTGACATTTTGATTCCCAGATTAATCTGATAAACTTCCTGCAAAGCTACAGGTACCTTTTTCTAGCTACTCAGTAATCCAGCCAGTTGGCCAACCCAATAACAACTGCAAAAGTCTTTTAGTTCTTATTGGGAGTGGCAGGTAATTTATAGTCTTGGTTGGAAATTACATCTAGAAAGTAATTTACTTCCATAAACATTTTGACTGAAACTTTTAACTTGTGAGGTTGTTAAACATCATCCTATTATTAGCTTAGATATGAGGATATTTTGTACATGGCTGAGTACCCAGAAAATGGAATTTAATACATTCCTGTCAAAACACCCTATCAGCATTTAACTTTTCTCTTGTTTGTTATATCTCCATAATAACAACTAAGTGGTGTCCTGTCAGTGAAGTGTTCTTTGTATACATGACTACATAGAGTAATAGCAGCTGCATGTACCAATAAAGGTCTGACAAATCCTGACATTAGATCTTTCTGAAAATATTCAGTGTCTTCAATATTTCTATCACCAGCACAGGATATTGCAAATGCTTCCTTCTTAAGTCATATTGAAGTACTATCTGAGTGAATGTAATGATACATAAATACATTTGAGCAATATAGGATTAATTTATTAACTTATTATTACATTTTAATGAAAAATTAAGTCTCATTGCATCTTCATTACTTTTCCTTCAGTATAGGTGATATGATCACTTACCATATATTAAAACAGGAAAAGAACAAATCGGTGGATAATCCCCCCAAAAATAAGGCTCCAAGCAGTACCCAGTCAACAGAGAAAGCTTGCTTTATTGAAGAAAAATCCTTTGAATGTATCTCGATACAAAAACTATACCCCTGATTCAGGATGTCTCTGAAAGTTAAAAGTTGTCACTACATAAGTGCTCTGTTTCTAAGAAAATATTTGCTGTTTTGTCCATTGTCAAAGAAAGAAATGACTTTCCTCTATGGCCTTTTCTTACATGCATCTTTCTTCTTTTGCAGTGTTTCCCAATAGATTATATGCTCATGTGTCCAAATGTGGTGAGATGTAATTATATTATTGTAACGACAAGGAGAAAATGGGACTTTGTGTATGTTAAACAATGAACGACTAGGTGGAGGTACTATCCGTATTCCCATTGCATCAAGACAGAGACCTACATAAACATCTTCCAAATGTATATGTTTTACCGTTACAGAAACTTTGACAATTTTTGAAGCCAGGTCTCCAGAAAAAACGTAGCCAGTTCCTGAACAAAAAGGAGGGTATTTTTTACCAGGGTATTCTTTTTCCGATATATACCATTTACTTTCTGCCTTCCGAATAGGCTTCAGCCCTTGCATAAGAAAGCCTGTGAAATAATTTTGCGGAGGAGGTGAAAGAGGCCTGAGGAGCTTTTCTATTAGGTACCTTGTATTAACAAAAACATCACTGTCTGTCTTCATAACAAAACTTGCGCCACTGCAATAAGATGCTACCCACTTCATGCCCATCAAAGTTTTAAGAGTTAAGTTATTGTAAGTGTCCAGGAAATCCTGTTGAATAATATCATGATATTGCTTGCTTTCTCTCAGTAGGACGTCATTCGGATGCTTTTTCTCAACACCTAGCATAAACAACCGAATTACCTCAACTCCTGGGACCACTGATTCACTTCCCCAGCTTTTTCTAATGGAATTTCTGTGCAGAATTTCAGAAGCTTTAGTTGCTATTAGCAATATCAAGAAAGGTGTTTTAACTTTACACTTCTCTTTTTCATTAATAATGAATTTAAATGACTGTGTTGAAGCGGATCTGGTTTTATCCCCAGACTTCTCATTTTCAGCTGGCAGATCTCCATTTTCTTTCAATAAAAATTGGTTTAATTTTGAAGTAATGTTTTTATGTAAAATATTTTCACTTTCCATCTGAAGATTATCATACCTTTTGGTAAAAATCATGTATTTTTCTTCTATATCATCATCATTATGCTGAACTTTAATTTCAGTTTTAACAGTATAGTAATTAGAATTCAAAAAGTAGAAAATAAAACATATTCCTGTAAAACAGGTGAAGGCAATCAGAAAAACATTTCTCTTGGCGCTAAGGTAGATCATGTTGGCAATTTTGAGAGGATGCACTAAAAGCTATTTTTTAGTTGGACAGATAATTTGTCAGATAAGAAGTCAATTTGTAATTGTTTTCCTTGGTGACACAGGAAGATGAAAGCAATCTGCAGGCCTCTCATTCTTCAGGATGCTTTTTTTTTTTTTAATTAAAAATATTCCATTATTTCATTTTAGAAGAAATTGTAAAAATTTTCATAGAAGATACAAAAAATTCTTTGTTTCATTTTCAGGCTTTTCTTCCTAAGAGAAATACAGTATGAGAAATACAGCAATAAATAAACCTAAAGAAACACATTTTCTCAGATAGAACAGAACTTATTCAGATATATAGCTAGATACTGGAAGATATGTAAAATATAACTGTGAATTTAATCAAATATTAGAATCAATCTTTTAATATTCTACATATGTATTCAAAATACCTGTCAATCTTTCAAAAATGCTGTTTTCAATACTGAAAGCTGGATATTGAGGACATCAGAGTTATGGTATTTCAGATGTGTACAATAATTAAAATGCACTAAAAATAGACATTTAAAGTAAAGATTGTAATTGCTTTTCCAATTGCTACAACATTTCTATCAAGGTTATACAAATAGGAAAAAGATAGCTTAACTTCATGAAGATGATTAATGGAAACCTGCATGGCTTCACCTGGGGCAAATCCTGTATGACCAACTTAGTGGCTTTCTGTGATGGGGTGACCGCAGCAGTGAACATGAGTAAACTGATGGATATGATCTATCTAGACTTCTGTAAAGCCTTTGACACTGTCCCCCACAACATCCTCCTCTCTAAACTGTAGAGATATGGATTTGGTGGAGGGTTCAGTGGATAAGAAACTGGTTGGAAGGCCATATTCAGAGAGTAGTGGTCAATGGTTCAATGTCCAGATGGAGATCTGTGACAAGTGGTGTCCCTCAGGGATCTGTACTGGGACCAGTGCTGTTTAATATCTTCATCAATGACATTGAGAGCAAGATTTAGTGCACCCTCAGCAATTCTGCAGATGACATCAAGCTGAGTGTTGTAGTTGCCACACTGTATGGATAAGATGTCATCCAGAGGGACTGGGACAGGCTGGAGAAGTGGGCCTGTGAGAACCTCATGAGGTTCAACAAGGCCAAGCACAGTGTCCTACACCTGGGTTGGGGCAATGACATGATTGAGAGCAGCTCTGCAGAGGACTTGGAAGTGCTGGTCTATGAGGAGCTCGACATGAGCCAGCAACGTGCACTCACAGCCCAGAAGGCCAACTGTATCCTGGGCTGCATCAAAAGAAGCGTGGCCAGCAGGTCGAGGGAAGTGATTCTGCCCCTCAATTCCTCTCTGTGTCCAGTTCTGGAATCCTTAACATAAGAAGGATAAGGAACTATTGAAACTGGTCCAGAGGAGGGCTACAAAGATGATCAGAGGCCTGGCGCACCTCCCATACAAGGACAGGCTGAGAGAGCAGGGGATGTTCAGTTTGGAGAAGAAAAGGCTCCAAGGAGATCTTTTAGTGATATTCCGGTATATGAAAGGAGCCTACAAGAAAGCTGGAGAGGGACTATTCATAAAGGCTTGTGGTGATAGGACAAGGAGGAGCAGATATAAACTGGAGAAGGGCAGAATTAGACTAGCCATTAGGAAGATTTTCTTCACCATGACAGTGGGGAGGCACTGGAAGAGGTTGCCTAGGAAAGCTGTGGATGCCCCATCCCTGGAGGTGTTTAAGGCCAGGTTGGGTGGGGCCTTGGGTAACCTGATAGAGTGGGATATCTCTGCCCATGGCAGGGGCATTGGAACTAGATGATCTTTAAGGTCCCTTCCAACCCTAACTGTTCTATGATTCTATGATTCACGTGAGCTTTACAAAATGTTATTATATAATTGAATAATCCAAAGCTGATTAAATATGATGTTTGATTATGGATTCACAGCCTTGGAGAATATTGTGATAAATTAGACAGCAGGTAATTTATCTGGGCTGTGAGTGCACCTGCATGGCCATTTAAAATTTAGATATATGGTTGAAAATGATGTGTAGGCTATATAGAATGCCATTCAAGCCAAGTGTCTTGTACTAGATGAAGTGCCCTCTGCCAGCCTATACGTCTGTAAAGAATACTTAAGACAGCTGGCTTAGACTAGATCCATAAATTTTAAATGGCTTCAATTGAGTGAGTTGAATTCCATCCTTCCAAACTGCAAGGATAAGTGAAATATCAATACTGGAACAATGAAAATACTGTAGCTTTGGGTATTTTTTTTTTGCAGTTTCCACAATAGTTTTCTTCAAATAGTGTCTTCCTTTGACTAAACAATACTGAAATTTAGAAGTCCTGGAAATGCACCACAGTTTGCAGGGAGAAAGAGGTGATCGGATATATCACCCAAAGAACAGTAACGCCCCAGGAATTCTATCAGGAAAAAAGTGCAAGTTAACTGTATTAAACTGCTTTTTACAAAGTAGTGTCTGAAGTGTCCTTTACATGTAATCCAAAGTGAAATGCAGAAGTACACTAAGTCAGGGTTTTTTTGGATTTATTTTTATTTTGAAAAGGTACTTAACAGATGCAACACATAGCTCACAATTAAACAGTAAAATTCAATACTTCTACCAGCATCTTTGAAAGTGCAGATTTGTCCTAGTCATACAGCCATGGTTTCTTGGAACAGATTCTTCAGTAGTGTTTTGCTGCTTCACAAAGAAATAACAGACTTACAAGGACTGAAATAGAGTCAGAGACCCTATCTCTGCACCCAGTAAGAACCTAAGGACAACTTTTTGGGCTCCTCAGACTCTGACCTAAGTATTTTCTGGAGGAATAGTCAATTAACACAAAGGAAAATGCACCAAGACTTTTACTATTCTATTTGAAAGGGAAAAAATACTCTATCAGCTGTAGCAATGTAGAGGTAATCCATAAAATGAAATTGGATTAAATCATTTTAGACTATGCAATAGAAATGTAAACTAAGAAATTAATTTATGCTCAATTTTAATTTAATTTGGATAAAATAAATATCAATTAATCTGAATTCAAATGTGTGATGGATTACCCTTGGCTGGCATCCTAACATCCACCCAGCTGCTCAACCACTTCCTCTCTCCTCAGTAGAACAAAGGGTAAAAGTAGGCTGAAAAAGCTTGTGGGTTGATTGCTAATTAAAATACATTTGGATAATGAGAAACAAAGATAAGAATTAAAACAATACCTTACATTTGGCTTTACTTAGGCTCAACTCCTTACTTGCGGTCCAGCAGCAGAAAGATTTTGGGGTTTAAGGTCCCTCTAGGCTCCTTCTGTTCAGAAGTATCTGCTCCAATGTGAGCTCTCCATGGGCTCCAGTTCCTTCAGGAAATATCCAGCTGCTCTAGGTTTGAGAGAAAAAGGGCATAAGAATATTGTATTATAAACCGGTCAGTAGTTCAACTAGTACACTCATGTATCATCCACAAATATTAAGAACACAGACAGTAATAGTTTAGCTCTAGCAATCTTCCTTCTCGTGTTTTTAGTTTTTTAGAAACTCTGTATTTGACTTATCTATGATCCAGAAACCAAAGTAAATATAAAGCAGTATAAAAAAGAACATAGGCAGTACCACTTCAGAAGGTAAGAGACATTCCTGTACCCATTCTTTGCTGCTATTTGAAATTTAGGAACTTCAGCACATGAAAATGTGAGAGCAAAGGTAATTTTCAATGTTATAAATGTACTTCTGCGTGCCAACCTTCTTAATTAAGATAAAAATGTTTTGTCAAAGTCTTTTTTTGAATGTTAATAGTTTTAACAGAACAATTCTATTAGATGAAATCCTGGTTCCATTGTAAAAAGAACAAGAACTTCCTAAGAAGACATTTTTCCTAACAGGCAGCTAGAATATTTATGGTTTCAAGTCTGATAGAGTTATTACAAGATTAGCAGAGAAATCTTGTTGCTCAAAAATATAATTTTTAATATAGAGGTATAAACATAACTCACAATGTAATAAAGTACATTTTATTGTACTGCCTCCTTTCTAAAAACTGATATTCACATAAGCAAGTACTGCAAGCATCTTATTGTACTTCTGCTTGCATAAGCTAATGAAACAATCTATATACTTAGCCTCTTTCCCTGATTATGAGAGTAGGAAAACCAGGATTTCTCTCAAATATTTAAAATATTTTTCTTTTGATATTGCATTTGTGCTTAAAATTGAACAATGTCTTGTTAAAAACAAAAAAATACCCCAGAAACACAAACCCCCAAACCAGATCCTAACTTTTAAAGTCTCTACCAGAAAGCACTTTCATATTAAGGACATGTGAGTTAGATGAAAGTCTATCTTAATCATGTCAAACAGTGTGCTAGTTCAGCTACATGATATCTCTGAGGAAAAGAGGATGAAGAAAAAGAAATTATGTACAAAGGCCAGCCAGCAAGCCCTCTGTGGATAAGAATGAAACTTTACATAGCTATTAAATATAGTTTTCTACCTGTGTCCCATCCAGCAATTAGACATGAGAAATATAAAGTTAATTTTCCTATGATGCATATCCTATTCCTTGTTATGTCTATGTTTTTTTTTTTAATTTTTTTTTAAAAATTAAAATATATTGTATTCTCAGAAATCATTAACAATATGCTGACAGGAGAAAATCAACTCATACCTACAGGGTTGATTTGGGAATTTATGAAAGGCCCGAGTTTCCTAGTTTCCCTTAGAAAATGCTATTGTAGTGGAAAAGAAAATGACACTGCTTCTTACCAGCAAAGGTGTTGAACACTGTGGAGCAGTAGTTCTGAAAGAAGCAGCCTCCAGAGATTTAGATTCTTTGGCAGATGCAAACAGAATGTCTCTACTCATCTACACGGAACAAATGGAACCAGGTGAGCATAAAAAATGATGATTAATCTTTTACTTGTGTAATTATCAGATTGGAAAATGTAGTTGTTTAATGGAATACTTCAAACATAGACTTTGTGACAGTGTGTCATGGGGACACTATAAGATGGAGCTGCACCCCTCCCACCTGCAGTTCAAGGCTTTTTATTACCTCACAGCACGATGTGACTTTGAGCTTTTGTTCCACCTAGCCAAAGGCCTAGGACCGGAAATTAAAGTCAGATTTATTAATGTCAAGTTCTAAGGTCCATTTTGAGTATGAGGGTGTGTTGAGCTCTTTGTGTACATATATACGTAGAAAACTGAACAAAGAGAGAACACATGTTGCCTAAAAAAACCAACAACTTAGACCCCAAAATTTCAAAAGCATATATTTAATTTAATCTCCAGCCTTTATTAGATGCAAGGGGAAACACAGAAAATGAGGAAAAAGCTAAGGGATACTTAATGCCTTCTTGGCCTTAGTGTTTAACAGTAAAAACAACTGGCCCCTGAGCTGGAAGACAGGGATGAGGAGAAGAATGGCACCTCCATAATCCAAGAGGAAATGGTTAATGACCTGCTACACCACCTAGATGTGCACAAATCTATGGGGCCAGATGAGATCCACCTGCAAGTACTGAAGCAACTGGCAGAAGCCACTTTCAATCATTTATCAGCAGTCCTGGCTAACTGGGGAGGTTTCAGTTGACTGGAGATTAGCAAATATGACACCCATTTAAAAGAAGGGCCAGAACTAAGATCTGGGGAATTACAGGCCTGTTAGCCTAACCTCAGTGCCAGGGAAGGTTATGGAGCAGATCATCCTGAGTACCATTGGGTGTCACTTATAGGAGAACCAGGTGATCAGGCCCAGTCAGCATGGGTTTAGGAAAGGCCTTCTTGCTCACCTGGGCACACTGCTGGCTCATGTTCAGCCGGCTGTCAACCAACACTCTCAGGTCCTTCTCCCCCAGGCAGTTTTCCAGCCAGGCTTCTTCTAGTCTGTAGCTCTGCTTAGGGTTGTTGTGCCCCAAGTTCAGGACCCGGCATTTGGCCTTCTTAAACTTCATGCCATTGGTCTCTGCCCAGCCATCCAGCCTGTTCAGATCCCTTTGGAGCCTCCCTACCCTCCATCAGATCCACACTTCCACTCAGCTTAGTGTTGTTTGCATACTTGCTAAGGGAGCACTCGATGCCTTCATCTAGGTCATTGATAAAGGCATTGAACAGGGCTGGACCCAGCACTGAGCCCTGGAGAACCCCGCTTGTAACTGGCCTCCAGCTGGAGTTAACTCCATTTCCCACCACTCTCTGGGCCTGGACATTCAACCAGTTTTCCACCTAGGAGAGTGTGTGCCTGTCCAGGCCAGAGGCTGACAGTTTCATAAGCAGAATGGCGTGAGAAAATCTCACATCCACAGCCTTTCCCTCATCCAAGAGCCTAGACACTTGGTCATAGAAGGAGATCAGGTTAGTTTGGCAAGACTTGCCTTTCATGAACCCATGTTGACTGGGCCTGATCACCCAGTTCTCTTGCATGTGCTTCATGATAGCACTCCTGATCACCTGCTCCGTGACTTTCCCTGGTACTGAGGTCAGACTGACAGGCCTGTAGTTCCTCGGATCCTCCTTGTGCCCTTTCTTATAGATGGGAGCAACATCAGCCAGCCTCCAGTCCATTGGTACCTTCCCAGTCATCCAGGACCACTGGAAGATGACGGAAAGGGTTTTGGCAAGCACATCGCCAGTTCCCTCAAAACGCTTGGGTGGACTCCATCCGGCCCCATATGCTTGTGGGTGTCTAGCTGGGCGAGCAAGTCTCTAACCACCTCATCTTGGATCGTGGGAACCTCGTTCTGCTCCTCCAACCACTGGGGTTTTGCACAGAGGGAACAACTTTCCTTACTATTAAAGACTGAAGGAAATGTAGGCATTGAGTACGTCAGCCTTGTCTTCATCTCCTGTTACTGTTATTCCCTCTGCATCTAGTAGGGACTGGAGATTCTTCCTAGTCCTCCTTTTACTGTTGATATATTTGTAGAAATATTTCTTTATTGTCTTTCACAGACTTGACCAATCTGATTTCTAGTTGGGCCTTAGCCCTCCTATTTTTTCCCTGTACGTTCTCGCTTCCTTTCTATAGTCCACCCAGGATGGCTGCCCCTTCCTCAAAAGCTCATAGACCTTCCTCTTCTTATTGATGTCTCTTAGGACCTCCCTACTCAACCAGGCTGGTTTCTTACCCCGCCGGCTACTTTTCCGGAACATGGGGACGGCTTTCTCCTGAGCTTCTAGGAGTTCCTTTTTCAACCCACGGGTCATACCAAATAACTCCTGGAAGAGCTGGAAGTCTGTTTTCCTGAAAGTTAGGGTCCTGACTGTACTCCTTGCCTGTCTTATGTCCCTCTGGACCTTAAACTCCACCAGCGCATGATCACTACATCCTAAGCTATCTCCGATCTTAATGTTGCTGATGAGTTCACTTGTATTAGTGACCATCAAGTCCAGTATTGCATTCCCTTGGGTGGGGGTGTCTACTTATCTGGATTAAGAAATTGTCTTCAATGTACTCCATGAGTCTCCTGGATTCCCTACAGCTTGCTGTGCTACTTTTCCAGCATATGTCAGGGTGGTTGTAGTCCCCAAGTAGGATGAGAGCTTCCGAATGTGAAGCCTTTTGTAGCTGGAAGAAGAAGGCTTCAGCGGTTGGCTTTCATTGATCAGGTGTACACAAACCATGAGGTTCCTATTGGTTCCTCTTTCTTTTATTCTGATCCACAAGCTTTCTACTTGTTCATGGCTACTCTTCAAAGACAGTTCTTCACATTTTATACCTTTCCTGATGTAGAGGGCAATGTCTCCACCCCACCTTCCCTGTCTGCCCCTTCTGAGTAGCCTGTAGCCATTGATAGCCACATGTTCATGGCTTGGACAGGTGTACTATTTGGTGGAAAAAATCCAGGCTAGGTGGCTTATTCCAGAGGGTTGTGGTGAGTGGAGTTCAGTCCAGTTGGTGGCTTATCACAAGTGGTGTTCCTCGGGGCTCAGAGCTGGAGCCAGTCTTGTTTAATATCTTTATCAATGATCTGGACAAGGGAATCAAGTGCACACTTGGTAAGTTAGCAGATGACACCAAGTTATGCAGAACTGTTGTTCTTCATAAGGGGAGGAGGGCTCTACAGAGGAATCTTCACAGGCTGTGTCAGTGGGCTGAGGCCAGATACATGAGGCTCAACAAGGCTGAGTGTTTGGTCCTGCACCTGGACCAAAACAACCCTATGCAATGGTATGGGCTTGGGGAAGAGTAGCTGGAAAGCTGCTTGGTAGGTAAGTACCTGGGGGTGTCAGTTGACAGTCATCTGAACATGAGCCAGCAGTGTGCTCAGGCTGCCAAAGTGTCTAAGAGCATCCTAGCTTTTATCAGAAATTGGTTGATGAGCAGAAGTAGGGAAGTAATCATAACAATGCTTGTGAATCCAGCTCTTCATGAGTAAAATTTCTTGCGTGTTTCTTCCTCTCTCTAGGATAAGCTTGTATTTCCTTGTCTTCACAAGGGCAACTGACATTGGTAGAGATTAGGTAGGAAATCCCATAGCAACTGTCTGCATAGCTGTAACATTTACAGACACCGGTGCTAATACAGATTGAGTAGGAGTGTCTGTAGAGGTTGTTGATGCAACTACAGTGCTTGTAGAGACTGGCACTGGCTTGGGTTCGGTTGCTATCTGTGTGCATTTCTTGTGACAACTGGTACTGGGACATGAGTATCCATGGTAGTTGTCTGAGTAGCTGCTGTACTCACCATGACTGGTACTGGTACAGGAGTATGCATCATAACTGTCAGGGTGGCTACAGGACTTGATTTTCTAAGATGTGGTGTCAATTGTCCTTACTTTTTCTTTTGCAGTGCCCATTGTTGGAGCAGCATGCTCGGTGGAAGTTGAGAGGTTTACATACTTCCTACAACTGTATCTTATCACTCTCATGAAGCATCCCGCCTGAAACAAAATAATGTGATTTAGCAGAAAAATCTCTTCCAAAAATGAAGCTATTCTGGTTTAAATCTGCCGTAGGTAACTTTAAAGAAGGCATACAACATCTTATGAAGTGCCATAATTCCCCCAGTTTAGACCCCTTACTGTTGGCCAACCGTGCAGTCCCCATTCTCCCAGGCAATGCTGAAGGTGTAATTAGTGTTTGTTTAGTGTTTAGTGTTTGATAGGAATGGTTGGACTCAATGATCCAGTGGGTCTCTTCCAACCTGGTGATTCTATGATTCTAATTAAGTTCACTAGGTGGCAGCCGTAGCTTGCCAGTAAGCTTGTGGCTGAAAATACCGCAAGGTCTATCAGCATCAGGAGCTAAACCACAAATATTTTTCTCACCCAACGTATGTAATTGACAACCACCAAGATGATACTGATAGCAATTAAGCCATAACACATCGCATGTCCCTTATGCCAAACGGAAGGCAGCCTTGTGGAAACTTAACTGCACACAGAATTCTACAAAGGCACAATATGGTATATTGTGCATGAAGCTTACAGCTGAAGTCATAGCTAAAAATATTGCAAGATAAACCAGGGCCAGGCAGTATGTGGTAACAATTATCTAACACCATCACCTAAAATTGGGAGCAGTCAATACAACACTGAGGACCATTAAGCAGCCAGACAGCACACATTCTACGAGCTGTACGTAAGCTGATAATGTGTATTATTGCAGTAAATAGTATTATTTTAGCTCACTGTAGTCAGAGTTCTCAAAGGACAAGACACAGTAGAATTCTCGAAACACATATGAAGTTAGCTGTCTGTCTTAATTTCCAACCCCTTCAGCTCTCAAAGAACAAAGGTAAAGTTTTCTGAAATCCGCTTTGTGGATCTCCCTTTGCTGGGATTTGAACTGCAAGTCTCAGGACTAAAAATGCGAGAGCTCTACCAGCACGGCTATCCAAAATGCTGTTAGGCTGCACTGAGACTCCTATCGCAGACTTTTCACATCAAAATTCTGGCACGTTTCCAACTGAGCTGTTGGAGCAGGCTAGGTGACCAGTCTGGAGCGGTTTGGAGTGCTCTGGTTCACTTCAGCCCAGTTGAGCCCCACATCCCACATTGGGTGCCAATTAACTGTCACACCCTAGCTCCCCTCCCAGCCCGGCTGGCAGCTAAACTTGGGCAGTTGTAGACCTAATCGCCCTGTTGGAATATTGAAGGGCTTTCTCATGGAAAATGGCAGTGTGAACAATCTGGCCTATGAGTCAATACACTAAAGCGTAGCAAACCAAGGATGGCTGAGGACCGATACCCATGAGAACTAAGGGCGTACAAGAAAGAACAGCTCCCTGATGTTGCAAAGAGAAACTTTGAGCCTGTGTACATGTGGCGTACATGCAAAGCTGTTCAGCTAGCAATTATTCTTGCTGAGGATACTAACCAATCAGACAATCAGTGTATTCACATGGACACATGATATTAACCAATGTTAAAGAAAAGATTTACTTACCGGTTGTGTGTGCTATTGCCTTTCCTATAAAAGCTTGCCTATAAAACATTGCCCTGCCCCAGAATAAGGGGCAATGGAAATGATAGAGGGACTTGTGGGTTGGAAACTAAAACTAAAGCAGCTTTGATGAAACAATAATAATAAAAAGAGAAATAATAAAAATAAAGTATATACAAATATACAAACTGTCCCCCCTCCTCAGCCCTCCTCCTCCCACCCTCCCCCCCCCCCCCGATGACTGTACGTCACCACTAATGTGCAGAACAGGCATGGGAAAGTCTCAAGCTGAACTCTGTGGCAGATGGCAGCTGAATTCAGGAACTGGATTCAGGAATACACAGATCAGGATCAGGGGCAGAGAGGTGGATGAGGTCCTCACTGGAAACTGGCCATCAAAGAACAAAGGACACCAGCTTGACATTCGTGATCTCTCAGTTTTATACCAAGTATGATGCATATGTGATGGAATACTCTGTTGGTCATTTTGAAGTCACCTATCCTGTCCACTTCTCCCTGTACATGTGACCCTTTTATGCCTTTTTGATTTATGGCATTACACCAACTCAAGGGGTCTTGGTTTCTGTAGTATAAGTAGTGACTTTTCTGCACACCAGTGTACTATTACTTTAATGCAAGTATAAATATTAAACATCACTGCTAGAGATGGACACTGCCTTACAAACATGTTGTTAACTTTCAGAAAGTGAAGTTCTTTAGAGGAAGCTTAGCTGAAAAGTTAGAAATTTGATTGTGCTTAGGTCAAATCAGAACAACTAGTCAAGAAATCCTTGATGACAAGACTTAGTTGAAAAGCCCCTGTTGAAACATCCCAACTTGAATATTTCCTCTGTCACCAATATTCTCTTTCGCCCATGATTAGAAAATGTATATGATTTTGTTGTTTGCCCAGAGCAGAAAGTAGGAAAAAACCCCATCTGTGGAAAGGTTTTCTGTGGGCCTGAGTTCTGAGTGTTTCTGGAAAGAGAGCACAAAGAGATATTTGCTGATGAAGCACTGTGATACTGTATGACTCTATATGGGAGCCATATTGAAGAAAAAGTAAAACTTATTTCTGAGGCTTTTAATAGTGCTGCCAAATACTCTGGACAAGAATTTTAGGTGGAAGGAAGAAACTCAGTATAGACAAGAAAAGGAAGGTGCTTTTGTATCAAGGCCAAATAACAAATCTGTGCATAGCAGTTTGAAGTCAATAAGAAATAAATCAAAGTGTGACTGAAATCTGCCTAAAGAAAGTGTTACAAGAATGTAAAGCTAACATTTCAAACCTGCATGGATCTTACCATGTTCCTGAGGTCTGACTACTGTCACAATTACAGCATCTTTTAAAATATGATTATTACTGCAGAGAGGATCTGATCCCTTTTATTTACATTTCTTCCTCTTATTGTGCTAGTGATTGATTCACCAATAAGACCTTATTTACTTGAGTCTGATTATCAGAGAAAGAAAACATTTCCTCTTTTTGTCAAGGTCAAAGGTAGCTTCTCACTATCCAGACAGTTTTTTTCTCATGAGCTACTCAGACCTGAACAGTTTGCACACCTATAACTACACAGGAAAGAATCAGGATGGACAGGGAACAGTCACCTTGCTTACAGGAAATGTGATAGATCCTCCCTAGCTGAACTGTCACTCCTATTCAGGGAAATAGCAAAGCAAATAAAGACCTTTCCTTTCCTCATCCCAAATCATACTCAATAGCCTTCTTCCCATCCTCTTCCTTCATTTATAATATTCTTTTCCTGTTTTCTTCAAAATTTGCTTAAAAAGCTGAGAGCTTGAAGCCGGTCATTCAACGCCAACCCTGATGTGGAAACATCCAACAACCCTGATGTGGCAACAACTCAGTCTGCAAAATGAAGTAAACCATGGCTTAGGTGACAGCAGCCAGTCAAGCACATTTGTGTCAGAAGTCTATTAGCAGAATCAAGTTTTATTTTATGCAACAAACTACTGTACAGATTTCTTGTATCAGTCTGAAAATAAAGTTATCTCAGTCAGAGTCTAAACATATTGTTCACAGGAACAGCTGGGCAGTCATTTTTCAACATCTCCTTGTGAGGTATCAAATGTGATTTAACAGCAAGTGAACGAAGAAGGACATAATTCTTAAATAATAAGTCATTCTGCAAACCCATCATCAAAGTTGAGTTTCTGGTATTCAATCTTTAATACTTGGTTATCCATCTCTGAAAGCAAGACAGGAGAGAAATTGTGAATATGCTTCAAACCAGGATATTTCTTTTACATTTCTTTCTCTGTGTATTTCTCTTACAATACATCAATTCAGGTGCTAATTACAATAAGATAGGACATTCAGAGGAGAAGAGCTCAGTCTGCCTAAAAGTCCTTGGGGAGGAAAAAGGATTAATATGTATGGGAAAAACAAACCCACCTGTCACTCCTCTAAACAGCTTGTATGTGGATGATAATGCTTGCGATTTCACTTGTACATGTAGGCCCATCAAGAAAAAAAAAATCATATCACAGTTCCATTTGCAGTTACATTTTTAAATAGAACTGGTTGATGAAATTAGGCTCTTCTGAATAGAAACCTTGCTATGAACTGAGCATTTCAACCATAAAACTGAGCATTTCAAACCAAACCAGTCCTTTCTCACAACTTCATCAGATTGGCTTGCTGAGATACAGCATTTTGTTCCAGCTATGGAATTGCTCTAGAATGCCCAGGGCTTGGCCTGAAAGGGCGCTTGAATCCAGGTACAGATCATTACAGGCTGACTCATACAGAGCTTCTGCCCCTCTCCTAGTCTTTTTTAGGGGCCTTTTTTTTTTTTTTGGAAGCCTCCTAGATTATGCAAACTGCTTTGCTTCCCCTCCCCCTTATCTATATGAGTTTGCTTGATTCATGAATTTCAGTGACTGAAAAGACATTGTAAAGAGTGTTATCACCTTTTAATGATGGCAACGTTGACAAGCACGATATGAAACTACCATCCTCATTCTCTCATTCTCAGCACAAAGAGCCAGGCATACCATGGATGCCATCCTTTAAAAAAAATGCAAGCAGCTACGTTTTAAGTGAGGTTTGTGCGTTTCTAAGGAACATATTGTAATAAAGAAAAATATATTGTGTTACAGCAAGGATTATGAAATACCTAAGAGAGCCATAAAGCACAATTAACAGGATATTGTGGATTATAAAGCTGTAATGACATAAATATGCTATTCAAAATTTAAATGAAACCGAACAGTTTTATGTTTCCAAAACTCTTCTTCACATGCACTGTACTGAAAAGCAACTTGTTTCAACACTGTAGTGAAACTTGGAACACGTTCTGAATGCAGTTTTGGGCTACAGTTAACTTGAGGGGGACTCAGAACAAGTCTTTTATATTTTATAAGGAAGAAACTTAGATGCATAGATGAAGAATTAATCAGACTGGTAAACAACACTGCTTGTGGCAATGTATTTAGCAAGAAAGTTCAGCATTTTGACTTCTTAAACTCCAGAAACTGAAGAAGGTTTAAACAGAAAGTCAGGATTTGTCTACAGTAAGATAGCAAATGACAAGTTGGGCTATGAATTAATTATACACTGTCTAATTTTACTCATGTAAACACCTGCAGCACAAGAATGCACTCCTCATAGAAAAAATATTTGCTAGGATGTAGTGAGGAGCATGCAGTGAATGCTGAATTCACAGTTGGCTCTGTACAGTTTTTGCACAGACAAGCCTCCAGTTTATCTAGAGTTCCAAAATTACTCTGAATTTGTGCATCAGGACATAAACCTTACCAAGATGTTACCACATGTCTGCAGCACTTTCTAGCAAGAATATGTAGATTAAAATATAAGATTTCTTTTTCATTGTAACTGAGTATATCCATCCATACTAAGTAGGTGTTTTCTCGTATATCACCAAATCACTGAGCTTCAAATTCATGTCTCAGATTATGAGACACCTACAATTAAAATGTTTGACTACAAATGGAACTGTGTCAATTTGCACAGAGTAGTAATTTAACTTGTCACGTCTTTATTATTTCTAATATCTTAGCTATACCAAGACCTTTTCTTTACTTTTCATTTTGTAAGTACTTCATATGTTTTGAGATGGGAATTATGTACAATAAACATGCTTAGTATGAACTATTCGACTAGCACTATCCCATTGATTAGACACAATGTGAAAGGCTTTTAATTAAAATCTAAGATTTTTCAGGGTCTAAGAACAACAGAGTGCACTCACCAAGTCAGAGCTTTCTATGTCTCTTAAATTACAGATCATCTATTTTATAAGTGATGCAAAGGGAAAAGAATAGTGAGAACCTAACTTTCATCTTCTTTGTATGGTGAAAAAATTATTAAGAAACAATAGGTTGTCAATTTTCATTTTTTTAATCTTAAAGATTTTAGAAGGGTAAATATAATTTATCCAAGTAGTTTAATTTTGTAGTAGATGGGAAGACTTTTCTTCTTTGCAGTACTACTTTCTTTCTGAGCAACAAGTTCGGACCTTCAACACTTTACATTCCAGAAGCTGAGCAAAACAAGTAAATGTTCTTGACAGGTCTTCCATTATAATTTCTAATTTTTTAGTAGCTGAAGTGGTTTTGCTTCACTAGCACATATTGAACTTCAGACTCACTAAACTGACTAAATATATTTGTTATATAAAATGTTGTTTTAGCTGTGCAGTTTTGAAGAACCCAAGACTTTTCATTCCAGCAGAATAGTATCTACTCCTGAGTTGATATCCACTTTCATTAGAAGACTAGGGGTTTTTTTAGTGTTATCAGACGATGAACGACTGTCAGATCATTCCTAAAAGTCAAATAGGAAAGGGACAGGTGGCCAAACTCTGAAGCAACTGAAGAGCAAAATGAAGGATCTCCAAGATACTAGCAATCCAGAAAACTGACATTGATTCAGTAAGAAGCTATATTATTTTTCAAAGACTGTATAAACAATGAAAAAAAAGTATTTCATCCTCATGTGGAACTATGAAAATGGAAAAATTGAATGATGAGAGAAGAACAATGAGCACTACTCTTACCATGTCAGAAAAGGAGTTAGAGGGAAAACCAACAAACAAAAATACTAATATCAGTTTCTAAGAAGAAGCAGCAAATTATCTCAAAACTCTCATTCTCTACGTGCCAGGAATGCCATACAATAGCTTAGAAATGAACACCAGCTACTCTAAATTTACAGTGAATCATTAGAATTTGCTGCCTGAAATTATGCCAGTTGTGTTTGTATTGTAAGTGTTTAGGAAAGGATTAATTAAAACAAGAATAATAAAAAAAAAAAATTAAAAATTTTAGTGAAATAGGCTACTTGGATTTATTTGGTCATAGAACAAGTTTTAAGGCTCACGAATGCCAATATTAAAGTAAATAGATTAACACTTCAAGACCTATCAGTTCTCAAAATCCTATTGTTGTTCAGCACATCTTCAAAAGCATTTTGGATCTTGTATTATGCAACTCATAGAAACTGCCGAGTGGCATTTATATGTTAAGGCCAAGGTTGAATAAAACCACTTGCATTTGGAATTATGAGGCAGTTAAATTTATGTTTCTGAAACATATCTCTTATTGCTACTTCTGTTGGCTCCAAATAAAAGAAAATAGGTATTTGATAGGAGAAATTAAAGTAGTGTTAGGCAGTTTCAAAATTAAATTGCAGAAGAAAATACATTTTCTAGGAAAAAATAGTTTACAAATTCTACCAAGGTAAAAACCAAACCAAAACATCTAGTTGAGAATGTGAGGCCCAGTGCTGGTGATGAAAACTAAAACACAGAAACAGAAGGTTTGGGAAAGGCAGCTTTCCACATAAGTAGAAGCAGTCTGGCCTTTCTGCACCAGAAACTCCTACCTCCGTAGCGGAACAAACTGGGACAAGCCTCAGGGAGAAAGTTCCTGAGTTTTCTGGAACCATGAAACAATATCAGCACATATAATTAAGGCAAAGAATTTACAAAGTTACAATCTAAACTCTTGAAAGTGGTGAAAATCTGAGAACCATAAAGCAGAACTTAATGTATAAACAGTCAGGTTGTAAAACAATTTAGAAATTCAAGAAGTGATGTAATTCTCATTATCATTCATGTAACACAGGCAAGTAATAATGATACCATGAGGCATGACTTCTTTATTAGCATAATTTTCTTCTTGATGCTACCATTATGGTTTTTTTATGTTGACAAATGACTGCTGCCCATTCCTACACCTGCTATGCTTTCCCTTAGACAAACTATTTTATGCTTCTGTTCTATCTTTCTTTTTTTTTTTTTTTAAACAAAAAAATCCCCAAGCCCAAACAAAATAAACCCCCACACAAATTACTTTGTTTTCTGTATTCATTTATATGGTTATATAATTTTACAGATAGTTGAATTACTCTGTTATATGCTCATAATAAGGCAAAATTTTACATTTGTAAACCTTGAGAAATATTAATTCTGATTTTACCAAATCATTCTGGATATATACTCTACTATAATTGCAGTCTGGATGGGATGTATTCTGGATATGTTCTGAATTATAATTTCTGTATGGGGAAAATAACCTGGAAATAATTTTCAGATCAGGAAATTAACAATAAAATGTTGCTTAGCTCAAAGATTCATGTAATTGTCAAATTAATGCAATTTATTTACTCTACAACAGAGTTTCTAGAGACTGTGAAGATGGTGTTTAAAACATAAAGCTGTCATCATAGATCATACAAACTGAATTTTAATACAGAAGAATTTGTAGCAATCTGAACTAAGATTCTGAATTAAGAGTTTCCTCCAATCTCTGAAGTACTTACTTGATTTTTGGTAATGCTGGCAAAGGTGTCTTCCATGAAAAACATGGAGGCTTGGAGCTAGACGGCTGGTCCTTTCCTAGCGAATGCAGCCCTATGGTAAATCGAAATGAAAGCCTATTAAGACATTAATTTAGGAGCTTTGCAAGTAACACCTTACTTCCTGTTTCTAGACAAACAGCACGACCAAGAAGTACTGCACATGTTAACAACAGCTGGCAAACTAATTTTTCAAAGTAGGGAAATTCCACTTATGGAAAATTACAAACCAGGTAAATCCTCACCTTGCACAGTTACAGAGTGTGACTTATCACAGCATACTTTTCACAGAAGTTTTTAGAGAAAGAAATATAGGACATGCTGACTGGAATATTTCACATGAAAATATTCCCAAATAAAAAAAAAAAAAAACCAAACATTTTTTAAATGAAAGGAGAACATTTTTAACTTTGAATTCTAAAAATAATCAATGTTTTACTTGTAAAAAATAAAAATGGATAGTGTTAGCATCACTAATTCGGTTACTGAAATGGTGTAACAAAAATTTCTGTTTATAAAACTAAAAAGAAAAAATATGTATCTTCAAACAAAAATAAGACAATGGTTCTTTTCATCAGAAGCTTTCCCTAAACATGTTAAAAAAACCCTTATGTTTATATTACTTTTTTCTTTCTTAGCTAGGAAAATCTGTAGTTTTAAGCAACAGATCATAAAATACATATGATAAAACGTAACTATACCATATTCTTAGTCTTTATGAACAACATTTGTAGTTAATTCATTAGCATTTTTTAAGGATTGACTAATTCATTATTACCTAAAGATTTTTTTTAATGTACTATTGTTTCTCTTGAACAAAACTTCATTCAATTGTTAATAGATAAAGAAAAAATTAAACTGGAAAATTCTATTTCTTCTTTTAGTTATGAAGAGAAAGCAAACCAACAGAAAAAGAAATATAGTTTACCATTTATCCTCATAAATCAATAGGTTAATCAAAAAAACCTTAAATTATACGACATTGGAATGCCCTACAGAAATGAGCCACTCTAAGATCTATACTGTCTTTACCAAGGACAAGATAACCTTAGACTGGGCATTAGATGTAATGTACAAAATTGATTGCTTCTGTTTAAAGAAAACGTATTTAGGCTAAATGAACAGAAACGTATCACAAAACTGACAGTAAAATATGACTTTGCTCTACCAAAAGCATCTTTTAAACATTGAAATTAATGTACACAAACTTAATACAATATTCTTAAAGTATTTAAAGGATTATGCCACAAAGAAAAAAAATTAAATTAAACAAAGGAGAAAGTACTTCCATCTGAAAAGAAGCTCCCCTTTCGAAAACCAATAATGGAAAAACTTCAACAGTTTTGCTCTTATCTTAAGAAGGCATTAAGGAATCCAAAAAAACTCCCATGAGGTGGGGAAACACATGCTTTGGAAGGGACCGTGACCCTGCAGGAAAACTTGGATAGGCTGGAAGACCGGGCTAATAAGAAACTTATGAAGGTCGACAAGGGCAGTGTAAGGTCTTGAACCTGGGAAAACACAATCCAGGAGTGCAGCACAGGCTGGGATCTACCTGGCCAGGTAGCAGCTCTGTGAAAAGGGACCTGTGGCTCCCAGCAGTTAACAAACTCCAAATGAGTGAACAGTGTGGTGCTGCAGCAAAGAAAGCTAACAGGATGCTGGACTGCATCAACAGGGGCATCACCAGCAGAGATAAAGAAGTCATCCCAGTCTATTCAACACTTGTCAGTTGTATATATATAGTAATTTCATGTCTCCGCTAGTGTCATCCCAATATATTCTCCTCTGTCATGAAGTTCTGGGCTACTCAGATAGCAAATTGGACAACACAGAGATGTTTTCAGTCACTTAGGCATGAGTCAGGAGATATCTAAAGCAGGCGTATAATATTTCAGGTAGTAGCGCATGTATATTGAAATATCTGAAAAAGTAAATGAAGATGTATCTGAAAGGACAGGTCAAACCTGGGATATAATTCTGCCTCTAGAACTCCCAGAGAAAATACTCTACTCCAGAGAGCTGCCCGAGGCACTAACCTGGAGCAAAACAAACATTGGAAAGTGCATGCAAATTAACAGCAGACAAGAGAAGCATGTTGAAGGTGCATGACAGACCTTCAGGCCAGGACAAGTTCAGCATCAGTTCATTCACAAGTATATTTTCCACTGTTTCACTAGGCCTGTAATTCCTTCATAATTCACAACACAAGTCTGCAAGAGTTTATCTAACAAAAACTTTATTTGCCGTTATCTTAGTGTAATCAACATGACTGCCCCTAGCAGAGCTCACCTGCCTTCAAGGTACTTATCAGAAATACAACTGAACTTTGTCTATCCATTGCTGTTATAGAGTACTTTTCATAGATATCAGTATTTGCTACTCAATATTGATCAATGTGTGTGTTCTTATGCATAGCTTTGTTTAGTTAAAAAGTAATTTCTAGAAGAAAAAAATCTATACATTACAGTACTGGAGAGCAATGCACTTACGTGAGAACTGTTAGACTGTAACAGACTGGAATTGATTCCAAAATGCAGCTTTGGCGTATAATGGAATATTATTCCATCACAGAATGTACAGCTGTTGAGGGTACTTAAGTCTAGGCAGCATAATCAGTATTTATTGAGTTTTTTCATTCATTTTATTCCCCTGCAGTTTTTTTCTGAAACATATTGTGATTCTGGAGATTTGAAATAATGAACTAACCACAAATATTAGTTGAGTATTATAAGACATCAGCAAAATTATTTTCATTGGTTTGTGATGATAATTATGACTGTATTATGGTATAATTGCTAAAAAAATAAATGTGGAGATATTGTTGCTTGATTAAATGGCAGATTTTTTTTACTAGTTAGTAAGTTTGAATGATTGTATTTTTCACAAATTTCAGTATTTCAAATAATTTTCAAATTTCCTGACAACAGACACCAAGTTGAGAGTACAACATTCTTCTACAAAGGGAAAAAACACTAAAAAACTGCACTCCCTGTACCCAGTGTGTTCAGTCAGGAAGGCTGGTAGATGTAGCTGACTAATAGACAAAATCAGTATCCCGCTACCATTATCAGTGTCTTGAAATACTGAGATTCTACGAGATGAGCAATGTGAGGTGTGGTCACTCAGTTATATTTAAATTTAGGTTGAGCTTCAGGTTTTGGTGAAGTATAAAGATGGTAACAGTTTGGCTTCAGAGTGATCCAGACTTCTACTTTCCTTAGGCTCAAAGAGTCACACATGTCATGTGTAGCTTTAAATATATCTAAGAAAGAAAAAATATTTTTAGCTTCAAATTCTCAGATCTAATAGACTGTATTTTCTGGCATATCTGTCATTCTAACAATGATGAAAATGGCTGCCCTGAGATCAGATCACATTTTCCTAGAAACTCAGCCAGCTGTTGTCTTAATAGAAGCAAAAATTGAGATCTTAGCTGCCTTCTGTCCAAAGGGCACTTGTTACTATGACAACTGTTTACCATCTCACCCTCTTCAAACAATTTCTTTAATTACATTAAACATTTAATACATTTAAAAAGCAAATAAACAAACACTTGTGTGAAGAGTCCACAGAGCCCAGTACTTTCTTCCCTTGTCAGTAGCTTCATGAAATGCCTGACAGACATTTCAGATTTCCTGCAGGAAAATAGAAGGGAGAAACCATGAAGGAATTTTGTCTTTGTTTCCTCAATCCTGAAAATACCGCAACAGTGTAGGGAACAGTATCCCACATGTAGAAAATGAAAGGATTTAAAAATACGAGTGCTTAAAAATGCTCTCTCGTGTAAACACACCATGAAGGGAAATTCAGAAGGAAAACGTGAAAAACTGAAAAACATCAATAAGTAAAAAGTAACTCACATGTAAAATATGCTTCAAAAATTAGGTAAGTACACGGATCTATTTCACAACAGAAGAGAGCAAGCTAATCCATGTCAAAATGCCACGTCGTTGCCTATAATATTGTGCATCATCTAAGACTCAACATTTGTACACAAAGCAAACATTCACTTCTTCATCCTCTTGTCAATTTCATCAAAATAATTAATTAGAAATAATGAACGATATTATTTAATTTTCCATTTAATAACCTGCAGACACAGAACTGACATCAAAATCACATTCTTATTCCAAATTTATCTTCTCAGTATCTTCCCAATTTCAACTAGCATAATCACATCTTTTGTATTGAATTTTGTATTCTGCATCCGAACAGGAATCCTCTAGCCAGTCAATGTACACTCCAAAAAAGTATTTTTTTACTATATGTAAAACCTAAACCTACCCACAATAAAATAGCAGATCTTCAGGGAGACTCTCCAACAAAATTTCTTTTTGCAAAGTCTAGAGAAACTGAATTACTGTCCAGTGGTTCTGCTTCCTGCACTGGGGCAGGAGGATCCACTTATATCAGTATGTGGCCCCTGACTAGACACATCAGAATCTGGTTAACTAACCACCTGTTTCTTAAACAGAAAGGGCTGTTACAGAGTGGAAACCTAATCACTGTGAAAAACTGCTTCAGTTGTCATTTATTGAACTTCCTTAAAAAATGACAACTCTGTGAGCTGTAATTCTGGAATAATGGTTACTAGAGTATTTCTACCTTTCACATACCAGCTAAAGTTAATCCCAAACCAAAGTGTTGGTTTAAGAACTAGAACAATACTTCTGCTACAATAAGAAATTAGTTACATGTTTATGTGTGAAGAAGTTATATATTAATGATGCCTAATGTTTACAGTTTGGTTTCTGGTTTCCCATCCTCTTTTATAAACTTACAATTTGTTGGATTCCTGTGCAGGTGATGTGGAAAGCTCTGGGCATTTTTCTCATTTCAGTATAAATTTCTCCCGACCCCTTTCCAAAGAAGATGGAAAAGTGTAAGCAGAACAAAATCCCACTAACTTCTTACAGAGACTTTGGTAAAAATCAAAATACAAGCCAAAAGGAAAACCTTAATGTGACATTTGGAACAGCAGGAAGCATTATAGCACATTAGAAAGAAGCAGGTTCCATTCTACTGAATTGAAGGACAAGAACAGAGAGTTTGCAAAAAATGTCCTCAAAACAAGCAAGATTTTAAACTGTGTGAATTCCCCTCAAAATTTTACAGTCTTCACATTCTTAGAGATATGAAAAGAAGTAAAAACAAGAAGAAAGTTTGTTTGGCATTTTGGTATTTTTACAGATATTGTTGCAGATTAAGAATTCATAGGTTTGATAAATCTGAACCAGTAGACTTATTAATATCTGCAGCTATGATTTCCACTTTGCTTGTTTAAACACCAAGTTAAGCATAATTTTCTTTCTCTATTGCATTCACAAAGAGGTCTGTCAAGGGAAGCTCTCTTGTGAGGATTGTGCAAAAATGTTTACTTTCTACTGGACAGATGAGCTGCACCTGCATATCTTTAGGACAAATTCTCAGTGATTTCAGGTGACGAGGATTTTAAACTAAAAGTATGTACCCAGTCAATCTACACAATTAAACCAAACGAAGCTTCTCCAACTGAAAGAAATAGTTAAATGAACAGAAACCTGAAATGCCCATCACAACTACAAACAAAATATTTTTAGTTCCAAGTCTTGATAAGGGACATAGACCAAAATCACTTGGTGAATTTGTGGAAAATTGTGAAAAAAGTACTAGTTCAAGAACTGGAGTTATTTGTAATTTTTTGATCCCCTCAAAAAATAACATCAGAAGAGTAGCACATACCAAGTATCACCTATTAAGTGAAACAAGTTCTAACAAGAAGAACAAAGTGAAATGTTTCCTAATCATAATGACTTGAGGAGTTCAATTTGAGAGTATTGAAAGTGGAATTTCTTGTGTATTTTGACAGAAACTTGGTATACACAATAATCAGCACAGGACAGAAATGCCTGTCAAGATGAGAAATATTGACAATGACATGTGTGAGAAAGGTGAGAAAAAACAGTGTATTAGGTGATATTAGGTGCAGGAGATAAAGACTAAAAACCAGTAATTATATAAAAAAAAGAAGAAAGAAAATTCTCCTAACTTTTGGATAATATTTTTTTTCAAATTAGCTGCTATGTGTGTGCATCTGTTACTTTTATCCTTTATTCCTTCCACATAAGCAATGTTGCTAAGCCTGGTATAATATTAAAATCATGGTCCCTTTACAATGTCCCGTGCTTGACCCTCACTGTAAAACCTTAAAACTTTAAATTCCGTAAGCTCCAAATAGCTACCATTTCAAACAGGTACTTGAACACCTTAATATTTATTCCTTCACATCTAATGCAGGTTTCTTTCAAAATTCTGCTTTTCTGGAATCTTTATTTTTCTGGCAATACCTTGTTCATAGCTAAAATCTGGAAACTCTTAAATTCTCACGATCAGCACTGTGACATATTGATAAAACTGCAGCCGTGGCAGCCAACAATCAGTGCTGCTGCTGCTGCTTACAATGCTGTAAACCCCAGGTGCAGAGAATCCTGTTTTTATTTGTGCAACTCATGCTCCTGTTTCACTGATGGTAAAACTGAGAATAATCCAAAGTTCGTATGCAAGTTACATTTGTTTTATTCTCCTGTACTGCCACTGACTCCAACATCACAGTTGCTCCTGATTTACATTGCTATAAATCAAACTGCAATCACACTCTTGGAGTAACTTTTTGAGTCAAAAGCTGGCATTTCAACATAATTACTCCTCCAAATAGAGCTGCGATTAATGTCCTATTTATTTTTTTCGGATTTTTTTACTGTAGTTTTCATTTCCGCTGATTTAGCTATGTAATTACTTTTTGGTGGTGGCAACAGCAAACACGCTTTGTTCTTGCTATTAAGGCAGCATTTGTTTTGCCAGTTACAGTAATTGCATGTCTCACTGAGACTGGGAACAACGATCAGGACAAAAAAAAATAAAAAAAGGAAGCTGAGAAAATTGTGAAAAAAGTACTAGTTCAAGAACTGGAGTTATTTGTAATTTTTTGATCCCCTCAAAAATAACATCAGAAGAGTGGCACATACCAAGTATCACCTATTAAGTGAAACAAGTTCTAACAAGAAGAACAAAGTGAAATGTTTCCTAATCATAATGACTTGAGGAGTTCAATTTGAGAGGATTGAAAGAAGGAGAGGAAGGAAGGGTATTTTAATGGCAACTGACTTCCATAGCCAAATGTTAACTCTATTTAAAATGTCACCATTCAGCTACAAGACTCAGAGGCATGAGAATTCCACAGAGGTGGCACAGAATTCGCCACAGCACCAAAAAAAAAAGCATTTTTTGCAGAAATTTATTTTAAAACACATTTTAAAAGAAATTCAAGTTAGTCTATGCTAGATACTGTCAGTGAGACTGAAGCACACTGGAGAAGCTTTAATTTAAAGCACATTTTCAATTATTCACTTCAGGTACTAACAATAAACTGGTCAGGACAAAACAAATGCATTATGGCCTGATTTATATTACTACACTATATGAGGCTGTGTTTAGACAGATATAGTCACCACAGCTGAGAATTTGCACATTACATTGTGTCTCTTAACAGTCGGTTTATGTTTTAGGATTACCAGTGTATTCCTATCAAATTCAGTGTTGGTAATATGTAATCCTGATTAAGTTTTGTATTTTTATGAGTTGCATGAGAAGAAAAATAATCAGCAGAAGTCAAAATAAAAAGACCCTTCTCTGGATTTTAAGCCTGAGTATATACATACTGACACTAGATTCCTTAATATCAATAATTCAGCTTCCTTAAATTGAATGATTTGTTGAAAAAAAAAATAGAAAGGCCATAAACACAAAGCAAATTATTTTTCCTAGTAGAGTAAGAAACATAATGTTCCTAGAGAAAGGACAAATCAACCAAACAGGAGAGTGGGATGGAGTCATTATTGCTTCATTTCTGTTATAGTGAATAGATAAATACAATAACTAGGCATTATAGAAACCCTTGGTACTCTGCTAAATGCCAAAATGGGATTGCAGAACTTAAAAAGGGATTAAAAAAGGAATCCAAACTTTTATATCCAAAACCACTGTTGCAAGCCCTTGGTCAGCTGCTACTTAAGCTTTACAGGTATATAAATACTCCAAGTTTTTACCGTAAATATCTTCCAGCACCTAAAATTGTACTTCCAGGTATTCTTGACAACTTTAAATCTTGACATGGCCAAATAACTTGGTATTTAACATCAGTCAGGTTTTATCAACCTGTCACACTGAATTGCTCTAGAATTCTTTAGTTGCTCAAGTAGTTGTTTAAATTTATCAAATCTTTCTTGGAAGTACATGGTGAGGCGATAGGAAACAAACACAATAAGAAAAGGTAGAAGCTGTTCCACACATCTGTTGTTTAAAATAAATATTATTAATTAAACCTTGGTTTAATTAACGTATATGCTTACTCATAGAAAAACACAGACCTCCGAGGAGAAGATTAGAGATTAAGAGAAACCCTTTATGCTCTTCTGCAAAAGTGCGAGTCTTCATCTGTCTGAAGGAGATACAATAGTAGGAATGGTAGCAAGGAAGGAAGGACACTTACAATTCATTTGCATTAGTAGATTGAGTACTTACCTGTGAATAAAGACATTGTGGTTTGATTTTCCTGCTAGTAATTTTTAAAATGTGTTTTACATTAAACAATAACTAAATAAAATATACAGTAAAGTGGGGTAGGGATAGAATCTTGAAACTTCCCTCTCAGGGGATGGTTTCTGTATTGCTCACATTAAAAGCCTCACTGATTTGAATAAAAATATTTAAGTAAAGGTATGCATCATTTCAGTCTCTGAAGAATGAAGAACCATTAAATCTAGATTGCTAGACAATAACAGTAATTAATAAAAAGTTTTCACAGGTGAATTTGAAGTAGCTTTTAAAAATAATGAAACATTTTGCATGTAAGGCACGTTTGTCACAAGCTAGCACTGAAATGTACTTTCTGAACACACAGACACACACACACACAAACACGCACATGCACACAGATCCAAAGTAAAATGATGAACAAAGCTGTGTACACACCCTATAACTGTTTGTGAGAACCATGCTGGATCATTATTTTAGGCTAAAATAAACATCAGAACATGCAAACCTGCAGTCACATTCTCAGAAGAAACTGGTGTTATTGAAGCCAGGCACCTACTGAAGGGTGCCAGGGCACTGAAAATATCCTAGACCTTCCTTCTTCTGCCTAGCTAAGTTCTTAATCTCTCCCTCTATCACCCCTTTTGGTCTCTTATGATAGTTGCTATTGTGTACTGTCATTCTGTAGAGCTGAATGCACTAGATATCAGGTGCTTGTGATGGGAGAGGGTGGTATTTAATTATCTACAGGCACAAGAACCTATCATGCTAAAAAATTCCAAGTGTGCACTACTAATTCACATGCAGGCTTATTTAAGTGGAATGAAGTATATGCACAAAACTTTTTAAATTATTGCACTTTTGCTATTCCTCTCCATCAATTTAGAGGCCATAAACAAGTGATTGTACAAGTAGTTTATGGTGCATTTTAATATTGGTGGATATGGGGAGGAGTATATCTATAACCAATTTTATTTTGAGGAAAGTCATACTTGTAAAAGACGTCTTTCACATATGCTGTGAAAACAAGAATCTTAAAGCTTCATACAACATGAAACTTTTCATTCGTAAGATCTGAAAATGCAAAGCTGACATTTAAAAGATTAAACTCATCATTGCAGTGGCTTTGGAAAAACCTACATGGAAACAAAAAGTAGAAAAAAATCAAGTTAAATCATAAACCAAGCATAATCACATGCAGCTGAGTTTCTAGGAACTGATTAATGGATCCACTGTCTTTATTAAATAAAGTATTCTTGCTGAGAGTATGGTTATAGCTTATTAGCACCATCATTGCTGTTAACAGACTACAGACACCTGTCTAATGAGAACTAGACTAAGATCGGTTAAAAGAAGACCAGTTAAAAGCCAAGAAGAGGAAGCTGATGAGCTCTTCTATAAACAACTGGGAGAAGTCTCAAGATCACTACCTCTTGTCCTTGTGGGAGACTTCAGTCTTCCGTATGTCTGCTGGAGGTACAGTACAGCACAAAAGAAGCAGTCTAGGAGGTTCCTGGAGTGCATGGAAGACAACTTCCTCACACAACTGGTGAATGAGCTGACAAGGGAAGATGCCCTCCTGGACCTGCTGTTTGTGAACAGAGAAGGCCTCGTGGGGGATGTGAAGGCTGGAGGATACCTGGGAAAAAGTGATCATAAGACGGTAGAATTTTCAGTTCTAGATGAGGAGGAGGATTAGCAGAACAGTCATGTTAAACTTCCAGAGGGCAGACTTTGGACTGTTCAGAAGGCTGGTTTGCAAAATCTGTGGAAGTTTCCTTCCTGGCACCTTCTGCCTCAGGCTCCTCCTCCTCACCTCCACAGGGCTTCAACTTTGCCGAGGCATCCTGAGGCAGCTGGTGGAGGGCTTATACCAGCACCCCATCCCTCCAACCACTGTGTGTCCTCCTGAGCTCAGGGTGTGGTTCTACCAGTCTATGTCTTTAAACTCCCTGATGCTCCTTAGTCTCTACTTCCACTTGCAGCTCTGCCACCAGGCTGAGGAGATCTTCCCCCTGCTCACATCTTGCACAGCTGTTGCCCCTGCTGCCTTCTGTTTCCAGGCAAGCCTTGGACACTCCCTGCAGCCTGAGAGCTGGACGGCTGCATGGCTTTCTGGGAGCTCAGTCTGGGTCCCTTATGGCAGGCGCAGAGGATGCAGCCTCCCACCAGCTGGACACCATGGCTGGGCTCCCTCTCACCTCTTGGGCGAGGAGACTGTATTGTCCCTGCACACCCTGCCTTTGAGAACTGCTCTCAAAGACTGCTGAGCCTGCATTTCTGACAAGGTCCCCCCCTGTTTGGCCTCTC
The DNA here is from genome assembly GCA_033459285.1 of Clamator glandarius. Classification (NCBI taxonomy): domain Eukaryota; kingdom Metazoa; phylum Chordata; class Aves; order Cuculiformes; family Cuculidae; genus Clamator; species Clamator glandarius. Next base: position 957,494 of record JAUNZM010000040.1, read on the forward strand.
CTGTTCACTGCGCTCTGGTCGCTGCGTTCCTAGAGGGGTGTTTAAATCTCCCACAGCTGCTTTTAAGTAGGTTTTTTCTTTTTTTTTTGCTTCTAAAAATAAATGGCTGCTTTACCTTTTCAATTTATTAATAAAGAGAAGTACAGAATCTACTCAACATAGCAGTGATTTATATTTTTTCTTTATTTTTTTAAGTGTGAAGCAAGTATTATAATATCAAGTGTTCTAATCAGCCTAAATCCTTCCTGTCTCATGGGAACAACCTGCAGATACTCATAAGGACCAGCAAAGAAAAAGCCTCATCTGCATAGATTATACATCTGTTTATTACAAATAAATACATCACATTTTAAAATCTCAAGGACTTATAATCAACATGAAGAGAGTTTCTGAGGGAAATTATATGGAAAATTGACACTGTTTTTTCCCCTCTATGCAAAAAAAGGTTATTGACATGAGCAAATAGAGAAGTAATATTGTTATTTGTGAAAGTAGGAGTTTACGACATTTCACTAGGGAGGACTGCATCTAAGCGAATATATTACATGCAATGTATTAAAAAATATTTAAGATGAACACTAAACAGATTCCTACACTTGAAGACATATACTGCGTATAAGATTCAAGATTTTAAAATCAGCCCTAGGGTGGGAAAGACAATAATATGATTCTGTAGTAACTGGCAATTAAGAATTAACTGTAATTAATTACTTCTGGCCAGAAATACTATGCTCCTGTTTTCTAACAAAGATGGCACATGCATAACCAACATTTAATATGACAAAGGGACAGTTTGTGATTTTCCACCATTCTGTAATTGAAATAGGAAGAAAAAGTATTAACAAGAAACCAAGCATTCCTTTGAAGGATTGCAGTGTTTCTTTTTCTACAAGACATGATGGATCTCCTCTTTTGTACTAATTTTCATCATCTTGAAGATTTGGGCTACAGGAAAATTGAAGAGCAAAGCACAGTATTGACTAGAGTAAGATGATTACAAAAGGTAATTTTTTTCCACTGAATTCTCAATTTATCAATACTGGGCAAAAAGAAATTATCTGCCCCTCATGAATACCAAGCCATTGTCTATAATAAGTACAGAAAATACATTCTGGGAAAATATCAGAGTCCTGAGAAGAAGTTAGCATCTCAAAAGAATCTACAGCTGCTATAGGTGAATTAAATATTCCCAGTTCGATATTATGAATAGCCATGGAGTTCAGCATAAGGTGGAAGGCACTGTTGAAGCAGGGCCATGTGGAATAATGAAAAGAAAGCAATCAAAAGCAGTTGAACAGACAGCAACAATCAAAGGCATAAGGAAACCAAACAGAAGAGTGAATAAACAGAGATAAATAGTAAATGAACATTATGAAAGAAAAGAGACAAGTAGTGCTGAAATTAGTAAGAAAGATGACAAACTTAGAAGAAGGGAAGGTATTTAAAAGAGAAATTAGAATTAAATGGCAAAGAGAAAACAAGACACTCACTAAAGGAGGATGAGATGTAACAATGCTCAATTAACATAACAATAACAGAGAAAATAACAGATAAATCTAAAATAAAAGAATTAAGAAGGGAAATTATAAATCAATATATAATGGTTATTTCCAAGGCTGTTTTCCAGTACGGATAAAATTTAATTTTCTACTGCATTTTTATTTCAAGTCCATTTCAAGCAAATTAAATATATGCTGTTTGTTCAAACTCCCTATTTTGAGAGTCCACTATTAAGACTCAAAAGGGAATACTTCATAAACTGACAAATTATGGAGTTGCTTGTAAACAACCTTTTCTTCCTATCTCATTCATTCTATTTTATGACTTTAGTACCAATTAAATAAAATACTTAAGAACATGATCCCTATTAATTATACAAGGTAGCCATCTCTGTTGTCAGGCCTTCTTGAAAATGTAAGGATATGAATGAAGGGAAAGAGCTGATCTGCATACTCCAGGTTTTACACTCCTAATTAATTTTAGAGGCTATTTTGTGTAGATTATAGGCTCATTAGTGCAATGAACTTCCCTCACACATGCTTATCATGAACTACCCAAGAAGCTCTAGGAGAAATATTTTCAGGACACTACTACAACACAAAGAGTGTTGCTGTGAACATTTCAGTTAGAATGGAAGACACAAAAAAGAAGTGAATTTAGGTGGAGAGAATAAACTTTGAATTCCCTTCATTCTGGCTGTGGGGGCTGGTTTTAGTACTGTGAATATTGCATTGTGAACACAAGGCTGAGATGTGTTTCATTACACTTTAATTGGCTATTTGTGATGTAATTAAATTAACATGCAGTGGTTGTTTAGGGCTTACAGTGAATCTCAGAGTCAGCAGGAAGGCAAGCATTGAGATGACAGCTTGGAGCTGACACAGTCATCAGGTTTGATGCATTCAGTTGAATTGTTTTCCCTTAAATTACATAATTAAGATACTTAGTCTTAGGTGATCATATGAAATACAAGTTAAAACAAATGTTTTTCTAATAGTTGCCTAATAATTCTGTATGGTCCTAAGCTAAAGTGAAAAGGTATAAAAACATAGTACATAAATATCTATAAACATCCATATACGTGTATCTGTATCTATATGGATGCACAATGCTGGCAAATATATATAATAATTATCAATTTTAAAATGAATAGCAATGACAGTTACTGAAAGGTTTAATTTCACAGGAAACAACCATCTTTCAGTACTCAGAGACAGAAGAGAGAACCACAGCAGGGCTTACTCTTACTGCAGAAACATGTTCTATGATATTTTTTTGACTCCACAGATGGAGTTTAATATAGAAGAGACTAGTTTACTTTTCATAAAATACTGGTTACATAGTCCAGACTTTTGGCAAATATAAAAGATGGTTAGAATGTCCTGTAGTTCCTTATATCCACAAGACTGATCTATACTTACGTGAAATATCGCATTTAGACACTGCAGTTTTTCTTTCATTCCATTGAGTACAGTGTATAAACTCACTTTAATTTTTCTCTGTGTTTCTCTGTGTGTACTTAGATTTTAATTTAAAACTAGATAAAATATGAGATGTAAGACAATGGTTTTCTAATCAATAATGTGATTTATGCATGAAATCATAAAAATATGAGCTTGACTGTTGACTGGAAAATGCCATTATACAGAGCTGAATTTAATAGAAACAAATGCCTCTGCCATTTAGAATAGCTACATCTATTTTTTTTATTTCAAAGGCTCCCTTTTACTAAGGAATAATGCCTGTAAAAGTTTGCAAGAAGGAGTAGGGGACTTTCTGCCCCTTTTGCTTTAGATATTTCTTATTTTTGAGAATTAAAACAATCACCACTCCCTCTGGACTTCCATATGCCCTTTACAAGTAAGGGTCCTGAGTGAACTAAACTTGCAAAAGATTTTACTACACACAACAGTTCCTACAGAAATGAGATTTTATGATTCAAGCAGAAAGGCTGAATAGACTACTAGAAGTATTGTCATCCCAAGCACTCAGGTACTAGTTGACTTAATTATCTAAAGTAGATATTATTGGTTTATTTTGATGTAATGGAGAGAAATAACGTTCCTAATGGACTAACCAGTAGACCCTATAGAGATATAAAATGAGTAGCCCCAAACACTTCAGCAATTTGCCCTTATCTACAGTTTGATTTACTTGACAATGTATCCAAAGAAGCAGAGGAATATGAAGAAGTATTTCTGTGTTCTGGTAAGGATCCAGGAATATAGTGAAGTATACAACTAACAGATCTAGAAAAGGAGTAGTGCATGGAAATTTTACCAGTAACTTAGAAAAGTGGTAGCTTCCATCCACAAGGACAAATTTACATTTAAAATTACAGGATAGGGTTCTACAGATGCATGGGATGATAAGCAGTTGTAGCCAGAATAATTACAGCTTCATCAAAGATACACATGCCAAAAAATCACAGCATCATAGTAGAATAAGTAGTGACATAGTTGGAAAACTACTGAGGTGCATGTATTTAGGTGAAAAGTATTTCAGCACTGCAATAGAATATTAGCAATAGCTACCACAAAAAAGCGCCTGCTCAATGAGAGAAAAAGCTTGCATGTTTGTCCTGAAGAAGGGTTGATTATACCTTTCATTTTTTATTGTCACTAGGGCAGGCTTAGCCCTTGAACTACAGTTCCACATAAGACTGCTCCTTTTTGTTTTAGAAGTCAGTTTAAGCACATTTTGCTCACTCTCAATGCTGTTGACCTGCAAGGATGGACAATTCATGGATTAGACCTTTCAAAACGCCGTAGCCAAACACACGCCCTCAGTCTTACTGAGGAGTGTGACAGTAATCCACTGTGCAAAAACAAAGAGAAAAGGTTCTCTCAGATCCTAATAAACAGTCTGTCTTCATCATTAGGTGCTGTATTAAAACAGTGATCCACAGCAGACAAAACAAAGTTACTCTCCACTCAGATTTCCTTGCAGCAGCATCTTCCTCTGATAAAGTTCTTGAGATTTTATACATTGGGAAATACATCTACAGATACTTAAGTGAAGGTACTTTGTTTTCAAATATGATGACATTCAAAACTTCTATTCGTATCAACACAGAAAACTAGGCTACATTTATTGAAGTCCTCATGTTGACATTAAATGCCACTTAATGATTTAAAAATTCAGTCCAACTGTCTCAGTCAAACCTAACTTTATGTGTAAAGAAAGGAAATACAAAAAATTCCAATATGAAATACCTATATCTGGAAAATCATAAAACCTCTGTCTACAGCATTCCAGATCTTAAAAGCTGTCCTGGATTGTCATTCAAGATTATTGCTTTCTTCCTGGAAGTGTTGTTAGGTTTTTGTAGCATACATTGTATATATTATAGGATAACACTGTATTATGTGTTTCTGAATAATCTTTAAGTCATCTAATTTTATTATAAAATTTCTTATTTTATTTGTCAGCTTATCTTATCAGTAAGACCATTAATTTACTTTTCCTGTACTCTTTTAACAGTAGAATTTCATTATTTCATTATTCACTGCAGCTTAAAAGATTATCTATTTGCCTCGTACGATCTGCTGGGATAGAAAGTACTAGATATGGTCTCTTATATAAAAAAATCTACAGGACTAAATTTAACTGTAGGAATTAACATTTCTGTGTACTATTCAAAATGAGGTTCGGTGGCAAATACAGCAAATGCAATTGGTTTTGCGAGCTAATTGAAATTCTGGCAATTTTTCTTGTAAAGTCTACTAATCATTTGAATTAAATTGTAAATATCATGCTCCATGAACTCCACTGTACAAGATACAACTGCATCTACCACCTTAGACTATTTTCTTCCTCTAATAAGTAGCTTAAGTTCATCCTAAAGTTCCACTTTCAAATTTTAAAAGGTAACTGAACCTAGGCAGGTGGTCTTATTGTGCTTTAACAAAATCTCTCATTTAAACTTTGGAAGCATTACACAAACAAAAGAGGTACTTCAGATTTTAATGCAGAAGATTTAAAATTCATGTTTAAATTCAATATTAAGTTTCTCTTTTAATATTACTGTGTGCACTATGGGACATATAAAAATAGGTAAGGATACCATGGAATTTCTCTCTATAACACTGTGATATCAATACTTTATAGAAATGCATGTTAAGAAATTTGTTGAAAACTCTGAGTTAAACTAAAAGATTTCCAGCATCATTTATATGATTGAGAAATGTTAGCAGGCAACTTAGAAATATTCTATGATTCTATGATTTTCCTAAGTTAAGGACACTATTTTTAAGAAAAACTTCAAAATTTCCAGCCTCATAGTTTAAAAACAAGCAATAACTTCTGCTTCAGGTAACACTTTTTAAAAAATTTGAAATATCATTTTTTATAATCAATCAAAATATTGGTCATTTCATATTACTTCATGGTAAAAATTGAAAAATGGAAAACCCCCATATGTCAGCTTCTCTTTATTCAAAAGGCTATTTTAGTTGAACAACAGTTTTAGCAAGGAAATTCTCACAGTATCAAGAATGTATTGAACTCATAAAAGTAGCTCCCTTGGGGATTTCTGCCATTAGTGTTTCTACTGTAAAAGAACACTCATTCACATTGAGTGCTTGCACATAATTTAAGGTCACATAAGATATATTGTTACCTACTTTAGAGTAAGCATATACTACTAAATAGAATTAACACTCATAAACGAACCTCATCACTTTCCAGTCCAAAAGTAGAAAGCTTGCTTTACATTTTAGCAGAGATCAGAGACATTCAGGTGTAAAGAGATCATTAATTCAATTCTAAATTATAAGGGAAACAAGCAAGTCAACTATAGTAACCGTGAAGAAAGTGGTTCTTTGACACAACATAGTCCAAGAAAAGCCGCCTTCTCCCTTCTTTCACAGTTCTGTACACTGGAATGAGGAGAGGCACTGATCCTTCACCTGAAATGAGACTATCCTCGTTCATTACCTTCTCTCCTTTTATTCCCAAAAAAGGAGAAGAGTGAAGCCACCAGAACATGAGCTATGGATCTTCCTTTAAGTATATATACAAAGTCAGACCAAGAAAAGCAGTATAGTAACTTCTTGTTTGAAGATAAAGAAACAGGAAGACCTAGATGCTCAAACCCTTTTTAGGTAATTTTCAACTTATGCCAATATCTTTCCATTTTCCTAACCATGTTCAGGTTAAAGAGATCAAGATGAGCAGTCCATTTTTACATTTCAGTATATCTAGTAGATAGGTACATCAGCTTCCTTCTCATTCTATCACTCTAGATGTCTCATATAACAGTGCATATAAAAATATCCACTTGTTTATGGGAATATGTAAAAATATATAATACTATAAATTCATTTTTTCTCAACCAGAATATTATTCCACAGGATATTATATTTCTTTTAAAATAGAGATGTTGTCAGATCACTGAATCCATACCACATTAAATCTTCTGATTGCTGTTGCTTTATTGAAAACAAAAATCAACCCATGTGATGCTGTTAAACAATTTTTTAAAAATACCCCTAGGCTGAAAGCATGTAGAGAGTTTCATCTGATAACATTTTCATGTCTGAAGAAAACTCTGAAAAAGTAATGGAAACACAAGCACAAAATTTAGTTATCACACTACTAGTGAAATTTTTTATCCTCCTTTACATTACCTGTCAAAATTTTAATTAGAACTCTATGGAGTCAGAATTCTCCAAATGCTAAAATGAAGTACGGCAGTAAACCCCCCCGATAGATGGTACAGTGTTTTAGGCTTTTCTTATTAAAAGAAGGGAAAAAAATCCCAGAGTACTAAAAAACAAGGTCAAAAAGCTTTCTAGGTGGTTCTTCCCCATCCTGTATCTGTGAAACTGATTACTCCAATCCAAGTGTGTTGGCTTTCATTTGTCACTACTGAGTTTGTTAAAAGTTCTCCAGATTTTTTTTTTTTTTAAGATCATTGAAGTATCCTTCAGGAGACAAAATATCTTCTAATAAAAGAATAAAAGCTTATGAGGCCTCATTATGACAATATACTTTAACTAGGTTTTAGACACGTACTGTGAAAAGATACTTATTCACTTAAACCTAATGAACAATGTCAGCCATTGTGAGAAAGTGTCACCTCTGGAAGAAAAAAAAAACCCATGTAGTTGTCTTAAAAGGAAAAGGGTAGTATACATCAAGTATTCATCGTAACCCTAATTAATATTCATTCCTAGCTTTCTCCTAAGTCAAAAAAGAACATGGCAAATGGAAAAAAAATTACAAGAGCAGTAATATTTAAAATATAGATGTTACTGAGCTCGCAAAACACATAATTTTCTTTTTTTCTCAGGCTATAAACAGCATGCCAAGAAAATTATTTTCTGTGTGGACAATCTATGTATTAATACATTTTATAATTTTCTGAGGAACCATTTCAATCCAATAGAAAAAATGCTAGAGGCCACAGTGAGCTAGTTATGATTTTTTCCAACTGGACAGTTTTACTGATTCCAATATCTGTCAGTTCTAATACCAGAAAAACTTTTCCATTTATTAAATTCTGCTTATTTCTTTAATCTAGTATGTGCTTTAGACTACCCGAGTGTTACAGTTTGTCTTTCCTCCACAGACCATTCAAAGACATCTAGTAGGGAAGAGCAAATCAGACTTCTCTAGTGCATACAAACAGAATGCCACTGTTTGAGAAACCCTTTTCTACACATTTTGACTTCACAGGATTACCATAAGTTTTCAGTATGGCACATTGCATCAATTAGTTGTAAGCTTCTCTTCCCCCAAACTCAGCTGGCATTGGAGCTGTCCGATGAAGAGAAAGCATAAATTTCAGGATAACGTATTTATCCCATGAACATTGTTTTGATGTTTCTGCAGTCTATCTTGCCTACATTCTTGGCCTCAAGCCCTGTTTCTATGACAGCATTTGTTTGCACACCTCGATGAACAGTGACATGAGGAACTGAGAATCTCTATTATGGATTTAAGAACAATTATTTCCTACAGTTATTTCAAGAAAACTCATATTGCTCATACAAAATATACTCATGAGGGATTCAGAAGATGCTTATTAGTAAATGAACAGTTTTTGACTGCAGTATTTTCATCCTTGCTAGGAATACTTTCTAAATGCAGTGTATCTGCACTTGCCAAGTTGCTTGCTTTTGCCTTTATTTCAATTTCTTTTTCTGCAGAAATGTGGGCAAAGAAAATCTAAGCCTGCAAATTTTGCATGATGTAAGTAAAGAAATTGTAGGTATGTTAAGAGGTAAGAATGATCTCCTTCACAGTACAGCTATATACAGATATTGGAGAGAAAAAGGAAAATACCAAAGACAATACGTCTGTTCATTTAATACATTTAACTAGTAGTTAGAACTGTTGGTATTTAAGTCAAATTTGAGTAGTGATAATGACATAATCATAACATCACTGACAGTAAATTGAATTATTAATCAAACTAGACTTGAGAATTAGACACAGTGATAGGTAACTACAGATTTTGCAAAAGGAATATACATAAAGCTAAAAAGAGTATATGAATTATAAAGGTGATTAGCTGGGTGGAGCCGTCACTCTGTTGATATCAACTGCTCTGAGTATAGCTGAGAAGTATATGGGATGGAAGAGTTCCTTTCCTCTCACTTGCCTGGGAGTTAGCAACTTTCATCATTCTCCTCAAGCATGTACTGCTTAACTGTTCCTCTTGGCTGTTCTGTAGCTGCTCAGGAGAACTGGCTGGAAGGGTTTGAAGTCCTGAACATAAGTAAGGCCATCTGGCCAGGAAAAAGAGGTTCCTAAGAGGGAAAGAAGGAACACAAGAGTGTGTAAACAAGTAAAACCACGTGGATTCTGTGCTCGTTCACACATATATATATATATATGTATATATAGCAATACATATCTCCAGTTGTCTACCACAGTAGCAAATTAATGCTACCTCTGTTGGCAGCCTCCACCCCTGCTTCTTTTCCTTGTTTTCATTAGTATGTGGCAATTTGTGATCTCCTCACTTAACATTAGACTTTGACAGGTCTTTTCACATTAAAGGCAAAAAGGTTATCTGGAAATGGTAAAATCGTTCAAAGCAGTGCAAGTCTCAAGCTAGCTGTCAAATGGTTCAGAGTAAACACACAGCTTTAACTGGAAAAGTTAGATTCCCCACATAGGTTTGAACAATGCCTTTCTCAAGCTAAAAGAAAATCCTTGTTTGTAAAACTATCTGTTATACAAGTCTGGGACACTGGAAATGCAAGAGCACTTCCAGAGACTTCACTTAGCTAATCAATGCAGAAGCCTGCAAAGCCAAGCATACAAGATATAAAAATTACTAAAATACTTGAAATCTTACACAGAGATGATCACATCTGCTAATATTTAATCCTATGTCTACCTCTAAAATGCTGCAGTGTTTCAGGCTTCAAATTAATTTTGAATTACCCTTGTGGTGTGGCATACTTCAGAATATATGTACATATATACACAATAATAGGTCCTCATGTAATAACATTCTCACAGCTCTTCATGTTTCAAGATACTTTTTATTAAAGTTCACATATGAGGAAAAGGAAATAAATTTTACCAGATTCATACATTACTTCATACATTAGTTACTGCTGAAAATGAAAGATTCTTCTTGAAAAGTATTGTCTTGCAGATTAGAATGGTAGCTGAAAATATTAGCTACTCTTTGGTGTTTCAAATTCACAATCCCACAACATTGTATTTAAGCACCTGCAACCGCTTTGGCAAACGTATATTAAAAAAAGAGAAACAGTTATCAACGTTTACTCCTTCAGCTTGAAAATATATTAGCAAAATCAGACAAAGGCTATGGATGTGATCTCTTGAGTAAAAATTACTTGTTGGTGGCTTATATACATTTTCTACTTGTGTAGGTAGCAGTAAAATGCCAATGGGCTTGAAAAATTCACCATGTTAATTGCATTTTTAAAGCGAGATATAATCAGTCCTGTCTTTCCATCATTAGTCACATGCAAGCTTTCGGCACAATAAAAAGTTTTTTCAAATATTTTACAAAGTTTGCTTAGATGAAACTAAGACAATTAGAGGTGCTAGGCAGAAAAGGTCCTTTATTTTCTTAGTCTCATAATCTTTCAGAGCCAAACAACAACCCAAGTGTTTAGGAGCTAGCAGTCAAAGTAATTATTGGGTCTGAAATGACAGACCAATCTCTTTTCCTAATAATGAAAATTACGCAATATGCCAGAACTTCCTTTCTGTTAATTTCTCTTTAATCCTCAGGCTTATAGGAACTTGAATTACTAGACTGGTAAAATATGCTAGTAAAACTGTGTTGACAACTGTATCTAAAGAATCAAGGAAATTTTCAGTTGTAACACATGCAGACAAGTAACTAGTAGAGATCAACAGAATCCCAAGTATGCAGGTAATGTTGAATACATAGTCTGTGTATAAGCTACAGCCTTAACGCCCGCATAGCACCCAAAATGTACCGCAGATGGATCACAAATAGTTCATAAAGAAAGTTTGGGGAAAATTAAATGAGATAAACTCAGAAAATAATTCTGCCTGGACTAGTGATTTACAGAGGTCAACTCAGAATATCATTCTCCACACAAAATAAAGTAAAAAGCATGTTTTAGAAATTCATTACATGTGGATTGACTCTGGAACAAAGATCACATCTAATTCTTCATGCTACTTTCTATCTGTGGTTCAAACAATCCAATTTCTCTGCACACTTTGGCTGAGTTGCTACAGAAGTTTTAAATGTGACTCACACAACACTGGCTCAGCATCCAAAAGTTCTGGACCTTCTTTTACAGATCTATTTTATGTTGTTAAAGTGTGAAAAGACATTGCCGCAGGTAAAGATACCATCTTTTTATTGTACATCCGTGTTTTACATATGCCTTATTTATTTCATGTGTCAGTCAGCCTGATTACACTGTTCCACACTGCTATTAGAGAACAATTTTAACCTGCCTATGGCCAAGGAATATATTCCAAAACTCATGCTCTTCATGGCATGCACTCAGTGATATTTACAGGCTATCCTTTCTTCTCGAAAATCAGAGAGGTCATTGCAATTTGACTTGGTGAACACAACAAAATATGTCATGCTTTCATTAGAGCTTTCAAAAAGAGGTTCTTACAAAGCCCATTTCTTTCCTCAATTTTTCAATAGTTTTTGGAAGATCTTGAAGAAACTGAAGTGGTACATACCACAATGTTAAAAATGCACAGAAGAGACACAGTCTTACAAGTTTTCTGCAAGCAATCAACATTAGCTATAATTTTCCTTCCCAAAATTAAGTCCAAAATAACCATATGACTGCTCAACTTTTACACTGACTGACAAAGGGACATAAATGAGAAAAATATACTCTGGGAAGCATGGTGGAGAACTTAAAAAAGATTATAATCATTAACTATCCAGATGGTGCACTTAATGTTGCTTAGTTTTGGATCATGAACTAAGCACTAAAATGATAAAACTCTTGACAATCTGCATATTCAGCGGTAGTTTGTTTTTTTCCAGTTGATCCTAGTATTAAACACAGAAAGTGGATGAAGCTTTTGATTGCACTTTTTTTTTTTTTTTTAAGTGAACCTCTATTTCTTCGGACTCGGACTTCAGTGTGTTCACTTTGGCCTGCTTGTAGAAATGATAATCACAGCTGGCACGCTAGTAGCAATTTGTAAGAATAACAAGAAAAGCTGCTGAATTTCACTGTATAGCTCTTCAAAATGTAAAGGCTTTTCAGCACACAGCTGCATGACAGCCACAGACACTACAAGCAAGACAGGTGAATGTAAATGAAACATCTGTGATTGGACAGGCTGTATTTAGCTTATACCAACAGCAGTGTAAGCAACTTCACCAAAGCTATAGGACTGTAAGTTTTTTAAATAGCGTATTTTCTGTTTGAACTTACAGAATCCAAATGTTCAGTTCTGAATGGTAGCAGAAAGTTGTTACCAGAAAAGGGACAGCTTTGTCAAAACCTGTCTAGCAAACGAAGAAGTAAAGAACCTGTTTTTTAAGCTGTGAAAGAGCTAGATACAAATCTCACTCAAAATCCTCTAAAGGTTTCCAGAGATAACAGCACAAGAAAGAAGTTCGGTCACATGTAGAACCTCCAACAGCCACATCTGGTTTTATGCCTGTTTTATTCTTCTTTTCTAGCACAATGTACAACTAAGCCTTATACTTATTTTTATGCTCCATCTGTTTAGACACATTCTGTAACTGCTCTGCCTGATTACGCTGACATGCGGGTATTACAGCCAGCAAAATCTTAAGATGACTCATAAAACACTACTATTTTTTGTCAATAAAATAACAGTACATTGAATTCTAAACACAGGCATCACATCAAAACCAGAATCTTGTGCTGTAATGAATATCCAAGATGTTTTGTTATTGTTTCCTGGTCAGATGTTTGTCTTTATACTACTAAATTCAGTCCCAAATATCTAAATATTGATTTAAAATTTAGCTCTGAAAATTTTTCCTTTTCTTTAGAGGAAACCTACCAGAAACCTGTCTTCTGTTGCCAGCATCCTGCAAGGAGTTAATTTGCTTTGTTGACTGTATTTGTTACAATTTAATATATCCTACTATTAGCATGACATCCTTCACAAGTCCCATCTCTCTCTGGCATCGTCTTGAAAACTTAAAAGAAAACTGGCTTATCTACTATTATCTGCTCTAAAAGGAATAACATCTGAATGATCATGAAAAACCGCTCAGGAAATTTTATAAAATCTTGGCAACAGAAAGCAGTGAAAATCTTTTTTGCTTATCTCTAGTCAATTGATAATATAGATTGTTCAGATGATATTTCAAAAGGCTTAGATTTTTTTTAGTAAAACGTAATTACAAAATTTTAACCATGTCTTCAGTTGATGTGTTGGCATAATATATTCCCTTGTGGGAACAGCATGTTTACTTCTACACAATAAACTGTCTGTAACTTAATGCTTATGAAGACTGCTACCAGTTGTTTAGTATCTGAAAATATTTGCCTACCTTAAATATTTTCAGTTATCCAAATGAGTAATTTAATCTGAAAAATCTCTGTCAAACTTAATGTCAGCTCACCTCCCCCCAAAAATGTAATCAGCCTTTAACTTAGCTCACAGTAAGAGTATGACCTGATTTAGCTGTCCAGTTTTGTACCACAGGTAACCAATTGTTGAGGAAAATGAGAACAGTTAAATTTTGTACTGATGTTTGTCCAAGCTACCTAATGAATTAGTGAATATATTTATAGAATCAGGACTAATGTGCTAACAACTCATTGATTAAGAAAATATTTGTAAGACATTTATTATACAATGAATAATTTAAAAAACCCAAAACTATCAAATTATTTTGTTCCACCTTTACAGAGGAAGCATTACTATAATTTTCCAAACCAGCTGGGATGTAACTGAGAAATTCAATTCATTCTGCAGTCACATCTGTCCCTATGGTTGCAGCATCCTGAGGGATACACAGACACTTCCCCACATTTTTCCAAAACCTTTCTGACGACTTCCTGGGGTTTTTCTAGGGCAATTACTGTCTCCTTTACTACTCTCTAACTCCACGGAGAAACTTTTCTCCAGAAAGCAACTGAAACTTGTAAACAGCATACCCCTTCTGTTACTCCTAGAACTTTAATACTCTGGATGCTACTGAAATTTGCTACTGTGAAGATCTGAGTAAAGTTTCCTGAAAGATTTTGTACTTCATCAAGGCAGAATCATTTCTACTGCAGATCCATCAGCAAAGCATCTTGTCAAATCATGTTAAATCTTAAAATTTTTTTTATATCTTCATTTCTGTGTCACAGAAATGGTTTTCATTTATCAAAATATTATTTGCTTCTCTAAGTTATCCTGTAATTATAAAATAGAGAGGAAAATAAAGAATTTACAATACAAGAAAATCATAGAATCATAGAATAACTAGGTTGGAAGAGACCCACAGGATCATCAAGTCCAACCATTCCTATCAAACACTAACCCATGCCCCTCAGCACCTCGTCCACCCGTGCCTTAAACACCTCCAGGGAAGGCGAATAAACCACCTCCCTGGGCAGCCTCTGCCAGTGCCCAATGACCCTTTCTGTGAAAAATTTTTCCTAATGTCCAGCCTAAATCTCCCTTGGAGGCCATTTTCTCTTGTCCTGTCAGACAGGCATATTTCCAGTGCTGTGTCAGTACTACACAAAAATGATTCAAAAATTAACACTTTTCAGCATTAGTTATTTCTTACCCTTTTAAAAGAAAATAACTGACCCTAATTGCCACTACTTTCTTCATTCCTAATCATATGAGGAATGATTTATGAACCAAAACAAATTACAGTATTTCCTTCTAGAATCTAATACCCTAAAAGTAGCTTTTCAGAGATCCTGCAACACTTCTTAGGGCTAAAAGAACCCCCATAATAATAAAGTAGTAAATTACAATACTGAAGCATGCACTTCCCCTTTTTTTTCCTTTACAGTTAAACTGCCTCTTTCATACTGACAGCCAATACCCTTTTATACGGCTTGTTTATGTCCTCATTAGGCATTGGGTTGAAGTAACCTGAGGCACATCAACTGACTTCAACAGATCACTGTAGCTGTTAGATGCTACAAAGTGGACCGAGAATGTGTTTAGTTTGAGCGTTTACATGATTTTTTTTGTGTGTGTAAGAAATATGAAATTCTAGCAATCTCTCTAGGAACAGGAGGACTCTAAGACAATTTAGAAAAGAGATGACATGATGCATTGCCTAAGATAAAAGGTTTTTAGACTGAACAACCCAGAAGCCTTCTTCCAGTTTTTAATTTTAAAGCCAACCAACTAAAATCACCATCTTGAATTACTCTTTTCCAAAAACCCCAAATCATAATTTTCCTTCTGTCCTATCTCAACTCCAAAAATATTATCATTTCTTCTCCCTTCTCTTGATAGAGGTTCTCCCTCATCAAATTGAACTTCACTTTCATCAGTGAAAGTGAAGTTCACTGATGGAATTTTCTGTGCCAGCTCTAGTTTTCAATGTATGTTCAATTATAACTTGCTAAATCTCTATTTAATCATTTACTCTTTTTAGCCTTCAAAACAAAGTTTCTCATTCTCTTCTGTTTACTGGTCTGCATCCTTTGAAGATCTGCAGTCAAATGATTCTCCTCCATACAGCATAGCTGTAGTGACCTTGGTTCTGTAGGAAATTGTTATGACTCCATGGTTCTTCCTTAAGAACTGCACTGAGACTGCTTCATAAATAATCATGCTTTTTTCATTCAAAACCCAAGTAAAATGTTTTCTAAGACAGTAAATGTGGTAGATCACACATGCATTACAAGAATTATCTCATGAAACTAAGATGCAAGAAGAGAAAGTTACTTTTCCCCCCTATTTTTTAAAGTGTGTTTCTATTAATAAAAAAAGATTATTCAAACTACGTCTACAAACAAAATATAAAAACTGATTAGGTACAATCTCATTTAGTTTTATGGTGCTGTAGATGCAGGTTCTAAGCTAAGCTGGTTACTTTAGATACAAGTCTGAGTTACCAGCTTTTAAATTGCTGTAGCCAATCTGGTTCAGTTGTAAGCACAAGATAAATCAAACACAATTTTCCTTTCCCCTGGTTTTCAGAAAAGTGGAATAAGAAAATGCTGAAGAATGTAATTAAGTCAGGTTTCACAGGAAAGGTAGAAAAATCTATCAGAACAGCATTTAATGCACAGAAATGAGAAATAGTCACATTTACCAAGTCACAGTTGTTAGAGGTCAGTAACCCACATGGTTTCTGCAAGGTTGTGATTATTCTGTTTAGATGCTCATACAGTAAAGCTGGCACTCAAGGATCTGAAGGAAAGTAACGAAGAAAATATCCTGCCCAGAAGGCTTTTCTTTTTATACTGTTGTCCTAGTTGATTTACTTCACTATTTTACAAGAATGCAAAAAGACCTTTCATTATAGTGCAATATCAAACCAACTAAAAAAACCAAACAACAATCCAGCTATAAAATGAGTCATTAGTAATCCTGTTAAACTCATCTAAATCTGACTCTGTTAAAACTGGAAACAAAAACATAAAACTAATGTAACGATTTAATATTTTCTCTGTCAATATCACTGATAATCTTCTCAAAACTAATAATGCAAGCGATGCTATGGGTTATTCAATAACTATTTACACCAATGGACTATGGGTTTTTTTATTAGTTTGTGATATCACCAGATAGAATTAACTGTGATATTCTTCTCTATACTCTTATCAGTAAAATGAAATACCTCTGTTGTGTAAGAGCATGGGCCCAAAATTCTTCACAGAGAAACTCAGTAAGTCTCTGCTTCCTTGCTTTTCTCAAATACTTTTCTAGCCTAAAGAAGGTAACTTGAAATAGTACAGATAGATTTTTATCCAGGTGAGTGACAAAATCTCCACAAAACACAAGAGGTTTCCTCATTTTTATATCCAACACAAGCCATGGCTAAATGAAGGGGGAAAAGAAAAAAAAGGTTATTTTGGCTGGAGGCAACTGGATATCTGCTACCCATAATAGACCAAAAGGGAGACAAATCATGGATTTAGCCCTAATTTTGAAATCCAGCAATTAAGCATGGATGAGTTCTAATTCTAAGCAAATTATTACAATGCCATTAAAACTGTGTGTGATTAAGCACACAGTGATCTATTGGACATTTTGTGGCTGCTGTTGTTTCACAAAGATGCTGTCTTCCCCTCACCACTCCACTCTTTTTTTTTAAAAAAAAAACAAACTCGAACAGCAGTAGTCATGTAATTACAAGATTTTAGGAGCAAAATATTATCCAACATCCTGCTTTTAGATTTTATTTATATTTTAAAATGAGAGAGCTACACATATGAAAATACAGTATTATGGGTTTATTAAACTCCAATGGACCCCACAAGAATCAACAAACTTTAAAACAATTAATTTCCTAGTCTTGCCTTTCATATAGTGTTTAAAACTCTGTAGGCAAATATTTAGGTTCTTTGAGGATTTTGCCACTTTGGAGATGTAAGAACATGAGAAGGCAATCTGAAATACCTCAGTTTACAAGGGTTTTGGTTAATTCTGCATTAAATAGTTGTGAATTTTGGAGAAAAAATAAACCCAAACTTTCTATTAAAGGGCAAACCTACATGTTTCAATGTCTAAAAAGTTACCCTTCATATTATTTATGCTATCACAAATATTTTGGTTTTTTTCCCAGTATTAAACCAACAACTTAATACCTACAGCATCTGAACATAAAAGAAATGATGGAAAGGCTTTCATATTTTAAAGTGGTCTAAAACAAATGATCTAACTGAAAGCAGCAACATTAAATAGCTAGAAGCTTTAGGAAGTTCAGCACTTTTCCCTGAAGTCTTTCAATATCCTCATACACAAGAGGCCAGTTACCTTCAAAATCCATACCCCGCAGACTGCTGCAGGAATGACATTGACTGATAACCAAATTAGTAAATTCCGTTTCAGGGGTATGCTTTTTTCACTTCCATTTTAACTTTTATTATGCTCAAGATGTATTTAGAGTATGTGGGTCGCAAAGATAACTTCTGTAAATCTGCTCCTGAAAGGTCCTAACAATCCCTGAGTTTAGGGCTTCAGAATCAAAGTTCACATTTCAATGAAAATTAATTATTTAAAAGACTTAAAGGTATAATCCATACTTGAAACATATTAATTTTAATATAAATTAAGCGAGTCCAGAGAAGAGCAACAAAGCTGGTGAAGGGGCTGGAGAACAAATCTTATGAGGAGCGACTGAGAGAGCTGGGGGTGTTTAGCCTGGAGAAGAGGAGGTTGAGGGGAGACCTTATTGCTCTCTACAACTACCTGAAGGGAGGTTGTGGAGAGGAGGGTGCTGGCCTCTTCTCCCAAGTGACAGGGGACAGGACGAGAGGGAATGGCCTCAAGCTCCGCCAGGGGAGATTTAGGCTTGAGATAAGGAAAAATTCTTCATGGAGAGGGTGGTTAGGCATTGGAACGGTCTGCCAAGGGAGGTGGTTGAGTTGCCGTCCCTGGAGGTGTTTAAGGTGAGAGTGGATGAGGTACTTAGGGGCATGACTTAGAGATTGGTGGGAATGGTTGGACTCGACGATCCAGTGGGTCTCTTCCAACTTGGTGATTCTGTGATTCTGTGATAAAGATGTGTTAGAAGTCCTTTTTCTGAAACTGACCACATAAAGTTCTGTCAAAACCACTACTGCAGATAACAGTGGGAAAGTATTATACTCTGTGCAGCATTAAGGATTTTTCTTATTGGAATGAGGATCTTTTGATAAAAATGAGGATTTTTTTTCTCATTATTTCAATAATGCCTGGTTTTGCCAATACTAATAGATCTCATTTTCACTTGCAAGAGAAAAACATATTTTCCTCGGTGAATAAAAAATGAGCTGTTAATCTCATGGCACAACAGGGTATTTCTCTCCAAATGTGTAAGATCCTGAACATATCCCAGAGTCCTATTTATACATGTTTTCCCACACTCTGTGATTTTAATGGCAGCAATATTTTACATTAACTTAATGACAGTGATGGAAGCCTTGCCCTTACGATAAGAACATCACTAAGAACCTTTGCCCCTCAGTTTTTATAAGCTGATTCCCCTCACTTTCTTGTCATTGCACCATTAAAAATATTAATCAATGTAAGTTAGAGAAAAATGTATCTTTTTCTTGCTTTCAATATGGTTTCCTTGAACTTCCTGAAGTCACAGTGAAAAAAATCACACTAATTATTGCAAGTAGGAAAAAGAGCTCACCTTTAATGTCATAATCTAGGTGACATCTAGGTGATGAACTCTTAAGTGGGCCAACTCCCTTAGAAGGTTCTTTCTCACAAAGTAGAAACATGTCAGTACCCTAACCATGATGTATGGCAGCAACCACTTGTACATTGAAGAATCAGTCAGAAAGGGTGCCCTTTGCTTGCTGAAGCTAGCTTCCTCTGCTGAAGCTTATCTAGAAACTGTCTTAAGTGTTCATTTCCTTTCTTTTATTTTTCAGTTTACCTATCCAGCATCACCCGTTTGTAAAGCACAACTCTGAAGTTCTGATTGCTTTGAAGATTTTTCTTCATTCCAGCCTGACTCAGAGCTTCCTAGGGTGAGGACAGTAATGTTTAATGAGCAGTTAGCTGTCAGGCCTTTTCACAAGAAAAGGCACAAAACTTCTAAGTAACCGCATCTTTGTTAAGTTTGCTTAAGCTTTTCAGCTGCTGGATTCAGGCTGTCGGCTGTTTAACACGGATATTACAAAAGTTCTTCACAGAGAGGGTGGTTAGGCATTGGAACGGTCTGCCAAGGGAGGTGGTTGAGTCACCGTCCCTGGAGGTGTTTAAGGTTAGGGTAGACGAGGTGCTTAGGAGCATGATTTAGGGATTGGTGGGAATGGTTGGACTCGACAATCCAGTGGGTTTCTTCCAACTTGGTCATTCTGTGATATTCTGTGATATATAGCTATCCTCTCAATCCTTTGTTGAATTAGGCTGAAACAGGCCATGGCACAAAAATGAAGAAAGCAGGCTAGAATATCTGATAACATTAATGAATTGTCCCAGAGGTGGTAAAGGCTCAAAGGATAAGTCGAGCAGTTAAGAACATTAGGAGCAACCAACATCAAAGTGACTGTACAGCCTTACCTTTCCTTATCACTTTCCATGGGTAGTTATTAAGTAATGTGAGGCTGAGTCTTTATTTCAGCAGAAATGAAAAACTGAAAACTACCCTTCTGGTTGCATCCACATTCTTCCTTACTAGGTGAACATGTCTTAACTTTAGAAAATTATTTATTTTCTTAGATTTTACAGTATTGATATACTGACATAATATTCCAGGTCCCTTGTTAATTCCTGTGCTTCACAAGTTTTATTTCCCAGTAACAGGTTAGTTCACCTGCCTCCCTTTTTGGCAGAGGTCTTGTTGGGTACATACCATATTCCTAGCAGTAGGTTCCCCATAAAACCATCGTTATTCTCTAGAATCAAGCTCTTTCAGTAATGATTAAAACTGGAAGAGATAGATAACCATTTTTGACCTGTACTCCTATTTTTCTTTATATGCCTGCCTTTTGTTGTAGTTCTACTTCCCAGTTTCTATTGTCAATATCAGTCCTTGTCACTACTTCAGAATGAAGAAAATATTTATTGGACAAATTATAAAAGAAAGACCATTAGTTACCATGAAAACATTTTTACCTTTCTGGGTATAATCAAGGAAAACCCATGTACTGAATATAGGTAAATATTAAACTTACCTGGATGTAGGGAACTAGTGATATGGAGAGGGTGTGCTGGTGAAGACCACCAGTACATCACTACACAGAAAGTGGGGGTGAACACACCTGGGGGTGATAAGGAAGATACGGGCACTCTGGTGCTGGCTACTCCAGTTACCAGGCAATTGGGAATGGACTCTATTCCCTGTAAGAAGGCTGAAGGCTAGGCAGCTCAGCTGAAGTGCATTTACACCAATGCACACAGCATGGGGAATAAGAAGGAAGAGCTGGAAGCTGTCATAGGGCAAGGAGGCTATGATGTTGTTGCCATCACAGAAACGTGGTGGGATGACTCATATAACTGGAGTGTAGCTATGGTGGGATACAAACTCTTCAGATGGGATAGGAAGGGTAGGAAAGGAGGTGGGGTAGCCCTCTCTGTAAGGGAGGACTTGGACACTGTTGAGATGGATTATGGCAATGAGGAGATTGAGTGCCTGTGGGTTAAAATCAGAGGAGCCCATAAGAAGGTAGATTTTGTGATGGGAGTCTGTTACAGGCCACCTAGCCAAGGAGAAGCAGCTGATGAGCTCTTCTATAAACAGCTGGGGTTAATCTCTAGATCAGTGCCTCTCATTCTTGTGGGAGACTTCAATCTACCTGATATCTGCTGGAATACAATAGAGCAGAAAGGAAGCAGTCTAGGAGGTTCCTGGAGTGCGTGGAAGACAAGTTCCTTGCACAGCTGGTGAATGAACCAACAAGGGAAGGTGCCCTCCTGGACCTGCTGTTTGCGAACAGAGAAGGCCTCGTGGGGGATGTGGCAGTAGGAGGATGCCTATGACTAAGCAATCATGAGATGATAGGGTTTTCTGTTCTAGGCGAAATGAAGAGGATGGTTAGCAGGACAGTAGCATTAAATTTCCAGAGGGCAGACTATGAACTCTTCAGAAGGCTGGTTGGCAAAGTCTCATGGGAGACAGTGCTTAAGGGCAAGGGAGCCCATGAGGGCTGGGAGATCTTCAGATAGGAGATCCTACCGGCTCAGGAGAAAGCCATCCGCATGTTCCGGAAAAAAAGCCAGCAGGGGAGAAAAACAGCTTGGTTGAACGGTGAGATCTTGAGTGATATCAAGAAGAAGAGGAATGTTTATGGGCTCTGGAAGAGGGGACAGGCCTCTTGGGTGGATTACAGAAGGGAAGTGAGATTGTGTAGAAAAAAAATCAGGAGGGCTAAGGCTCAACTAGAAATCAGATTGGCAAAGTCTGTGAAAGATAACAAAAAATCTTTCTTTAAATATATAAACAATTCAAGGAGGACTAGGGAGACCATACAATCCCTATTGGACTCAGAAGGAACAATGGTGACAGGAGATGAGGAAAATACTGAGGTACTTAATGCCTTCTTTGCCTCAGTCTTTCATTGTAAAGAAAGTTGTTCCCTCCGTGTACAAACCCAGGAGCTAGAGGAGCAACATGAGGCTCCCATAGTCCAAGAGAAGGTGGTCAGAGCCTTGCTAGCCCGACTAGACACCCACAAGTCTATGGGGCTGGATGGGATTCACCCAAGGGTATTGAAGGAGCTGGTGGATGTGCTGGCCAAACCCCTTTCCATCATCTTCCAACAGTCCTGGATGACTCAGGAAGTTCCACTGGACTGGAGGCTGATGTTGTGCCCATCTACAAGAAGGGTTGCAGGGAGGATCCAGGGAACTACAGGCGTGTCAGTCTGACCTCAGTGCCAGGAAAAGTCATGAAGCAGGTGATCTTGAGTGTGATCATGAAGCACATGCAAGAGAACCAGGTGATCAGGCCCAGTTAACACGGGTTTACAAAAGACAGGTCCTGCCAAACTAACCTGATCGCCTTCTATGACAAAGTGACTCGGCTGCTGGATGAGGGAAAGGCTGTGGATGTATCTTCCTGGACTTCAGTAAAGCCTTTGACACAGTTTCTCACAGTATTCTGCTTCGGAAACTGTCAGCCTCTGGCCTGGACAGGCGCACACTCTCCTGAGTGGAAAACTCCCAAGTGACAGGGGACAGGACAAGATGGAATGGCCTCAAGCTCCACCAGGGCAGATTTAGGCTGGACATTAGGAAAAATTTTTTCACAGAAAGGGTTATTTGACACTGGAACAAGCTGCCCAGGGAGGTGGTTGAGTCACCTTCCCTGGAGGTGTTTTTAAGGCACGAGTGGACGAGGTGCTGAGGGGAATGGTTTAGTATTTGATAGGAATGGTTGGACTCGATGATCTGGTGGGTCTCTTCCAACCTGGTTATTCTATGATGATTCTATGATGAAAAAGCCTAAAAGGTATTGGTAACTGTTTAATGTTAAAATTCTCATACTATTAAAATAGCTGCTTGCAATGTATTATCAGTTTCAAAGAAATTGTTGAAGTGAATTTGTCTGCCACAAAGGAAATCTGAATGTATTTTGTCACATTTAAAGCGCATGAATAGCAATGGCAATATTGGACTGAATTTTTACTTGATAGGGAGCTTCTCTGAATTTGCCTCAGGCAAGTGCACAGTAATACATAGAACAAAACAACCATACAATTTGCAAAATTGATACTCTGTTATGGGCATACATAACCACTGAATATCTGCTTATATTTTCTTACTCCTTCAGGGTTCATTACCTGTGTATTTGAGGAAAATATGCATTATACTGTGTGGTATTCTCTCTGAAGTCTGGGAAAGGGAGGACTCTTCATCACAACAATCATTTCTTAATTCACCCAATGCAGCCTAAGTTTGAGTGGCAACAGTCTGTGCATGGTTTATTGCATGAAATAATTGCAACTCTTGAAAGGCAGACTAGAAGATACTTTGGCATTGTTTATTTAGGTACTTGGTGCACCTATGAGACTATGTTTACGTTTGTGCAACCTATGAAATGCACAGTTCCATGTTAATATCAACATGGCATTATAAGGGATTATGAGGATGTAGTTCACATCCTTCCAAAACCCAGATCCCTAATATGTGTCTCCAAGATCTGTTGTTATAACAACACAGGGGTGAGTTCACTGAGGCAAAGCAGGCTCACTGAGTCATGTGGACCAGAAGTTCATCTTGGATAATGGCTGACACCAGATGCTTCAAGAAGTGGGATGCATGAATACTCTGTGAAATCAATTCTGCCTAGTTTACCTCAACATAAAGTTGAGGAGTTATAGCTCCAAAATCTACAGCTTAACTTTGGAGGCACCAGCTGAGAAATAATTACACATACATAGAATTTCAGAATGTTCTGCATGATGTTTAAGAGTGAAAAAGATCCTGAAGACCCACAGAATTCAATGAAAGGTTTTTTTCTTTGATATCTAAGGGTTTGTTTCAAGTTTCAAATGCAGGGCTAACTGTTTCTGTACTGTACAGAAGGAAGTATTATTTACTAATCTTAAAATAAACAAATGAAATTAGCTATAATGTCTCCTTTTGCTCTATTATAACCTACCATGTAAATGTGTAAATTTATTCAGGCATTTAACAATAAACAGATTTTTGTACAGACTGCATCAGTTCCAATGAGTGTACAGGGACTCTTAAAATCAGCCTGATAGGAACAATTTACCATAACAGTCCAAGTCTATTATGGTCTGTTTGGTCAATCAGGTTGCAGTATGTAACAACATGTGAGAGTTTGGTACTTCACTCAATGAATTTCCATGAGATTTGAACTAATTATCTTGTGTTGTTCATTATTTATAAATAACCAGCATATAAACAATCACTGATAACTGCAGAATGTGAGCTGAAATACAGAAACATGAACATCTTGAAATAATTTTTTTTCTTATCTGCTTTTCTCCATTTCTTTTTTTTTTAAGAAAAAAATTAATACTTTTATCTAGTAATAGAGTTAGAAGAACAAGTCTTTGAGAGTTCCTGAGAAGTGCTCGAATAGTTTAAGCTGAAACTTAAAGATAACTTTAGCAAACTTTTGTTCTTCATTACTTCTTTTCTTTTTCTGGTCCAGTGGATGTTTTGTACCAGACTAGTGCCTAGTGTTCCCTGACTGTATACTAGGGAACTGATGTCAAAGATATGTCCTTTGGCTCTAGACATCTTGCGTCTCTCAATAGATGAGATTCACTTATGTGATAGGGAAACAGAGTGACATTATAATGATACACAGCAGGAAAGAGAATATAAGCTTTTATTCTTTCCCCCTCACTTTGTATCCTAATTCTTAGTTGGGAGATTACCAAAACTGCTTTCTTAGAACCTGTATATAGGACAGAGAAGATAACATAATACAGAAGGATTTTGGTACTTGGGATTGCATTTTTAATGGGATATGTGAAAAAATATACCTAACAGCACTTCAGTGTGTAATCATGCTATGGCACATTTCTCCTAAAAACTGCATATTTTGATATTTCCTGTCTATTCATCTTCAATAAGGCTTTTACAAATAAGAAGTATAAAGCTTCTCTCAAAATTTCATCTCATTTTACTTTCCATGGACCTCAACAAGAATTACAAAAGAAAAACAATTCTAAAATTATTTCCTTCTCACTTTTCCACCAAAACTATATGCCTAAATAATCTATTTACTACTGCCTTTTGTTTCATACACTACTGGCATTCAAGCAGCCAGTTAAAGTTAAATGCAATTTAGTTTCATCTGTGGAACATTTTATAACCAAATGGGTTGCCTTTCTCCCTAGCTACCAATACTTTATGTAAAAATACAATAATGTTCCAGTCTCAAACAGTTTGAAAGATCAAGGCCATCTGTTACGTAGTACTTGTAATTTATGCACTGGAATCTTTACAATCTTGATGTAAAAAAATAATAAAAAATAAAAATCGTATTATTAACATATTTAGGATCGGGAAAACACAGAGTGGCCTTCCCTAGCTACAAAGATGCGTAATTTTTAATTCTGATGCAACAAATACTTGCTCATGAGAACAATTATTATGCATGTGAATACAGAAGTACTGTTCCAAGGCCCTGATTTCGCATTAGGTCTCAATACGCTTCAGACTGACTTGTAATGCACCAATGTCCTTCCCCAGGATGGGCAGGTAATAGCTCTGATTAGTTAATAGACTTGTGCAGTGTTCACCTCCTGAATGTGTGGCAAACTTTGCTGTTTTGTACTGTACTGAACTAAGATAACACTGCCTCCTCTGTACCTTGAGGTAATCTGAAATAATTGGTACCTTCCACATGCAGGAGCAAGTACAGGAATAGTAACAGTACTGCTCCTGTGTGACCAACACAGTCATTGATGCTTCTCTCAGTCCAATGTTTGTAAGGAAACCCTATCTGTCCTCGAAGCACATAACATTGTGGAGCTTGTAGGACAGTAACTGGAGCTGTTAGCTCTCCCTCAGGTCCTTCACTGTATTGCCCGAACTGCCCCAAAAGCCAATCCCCAGCAAATTGTATGGGGGGCTACTTTTACCTTTCGCTTTTGTATACAAGTAGTCTAGGAGCATAGTCAGCCTGTACGGAGCTACACAATATAGGCATTTGGAGATGCCTTTAAAGTTTAGAGAAATCTGCATTTAATTTTTTTTTTAGCAGCTTGTGTTGTTGAATAAGATTACTTTAGTACAAATGTAAATTAGTGAATTTACTTGAAACTTAGTTCCATAGTTCAAATGTTTAATCAGTATGAGTTACTCAGGATGTTTCTAGCCAAATCAATCAATTTTTAAATGAATAGAAAACAAAAACTCTTGTTGAAGGAAATGAAAATATTTTGCTTACTAAGCTGACCATTTTTACTGCAGAAGTCATGTTTCATATGAAAGGAATTTTCAGCTGCCTGTCATGGGAAAAGAACATGGAGATTGGAATTATTATGTGGTGCTTTAAGATGACAACCTGACACACAAGGGAATCATAATGTGGCCCAGCAAGACTTCCTGCCAACTGAAGTATTACAGATGAAATTGTCACAAGATCACAAAATGGCTCACTGAGCTGACACCAAGTAAGAGACCAGTGCACTGTCGAGACAGTAAATATTCAAATTCTTAGGTCTCTGAGGTGTCGGGGTCCATTTATTCCATGGCAATCCCGGGAAGAATCACAGACACATCAATATGATGCAGATTCAATCCTTTTATTTCACAGGCTGCATACACTTATATACCATCTCATACAGGCTTTGTTCGCTAGTCATCTAATCATTGGTTAATAACTACTGCTTTACTTTTAAATCCATTGGTTAGTATCCAATTATCATTACACACGCTCTGACTCCACCTAACCTTCTGGACCCCAAGTTGGTTGCTTAGTTACATTGTCCCTTATCTTGAGACCTCAGCAACTTGTTCAAGATAGTCACCAAACTGACTCATATTCCTTCAGCACCGCTAGGGCCCCAACACTGAGGCTGTTATGTACCTCCTCAACTGTTAAACAAGATGGTCATTGACTCTTTCGTCTTATGCAAAATCAAATGCATGGAAGATTCTTAGTAAATAATTACTTCCCAAAGGGAGGGCTGGAATGCTAGACTTCAAGAAATGCCTTCAACGCTTTTAACTTTTTAAAACAATAGAAAGAAATTGAATGTTAGGGTAAATGGCTTACTAAGTGCTTTGTGCTGAGAAACAACAACCAAAGAGAATTTGTGGTGTCACCACCGTTCACTAGAACTAACTGTTGGCAGAATGCAGACTTGCAACTGACTTGAGGCTTATTTCAAGCTTGATGACAGGCCACACTGTCAGATCAGGAGTTGGAAGCTATAGTCACAGCAAGACCTGGCAAAAGTCCAAGGTAAAGCCTTAAGAAAGGAAGAACAAAGCATAGCTGTGGATACAAAAGACTAAATGCACAATGGGATACAAGGTCAATGTCTTAAATCCAGCTGCAGAGGATGTCCCAAGAGAAAGCACATAAGACCGGGCTGTGAACCTTCATTTAAAAGAGACACTAATCCCACAGCACAGGTTGTGCATTGGAATAAATAAAACAGCGAGAAAGTTGGGCAGCAGGTCAGACTTCGGAAAAGAAATCCAATACTTGTCCCAGCATAAGTCCACTGGCTTAGAGCTGAGGGCAGGGTGGTGATGTATTTTTTTCCTTCTCCTTGTCTTTTCCATATGTGTTATTAAACTCACACAATATTTTTGAACTGCATTAGACTTGTTATTTTTTAGGCTCTCTAGTATCAGCTTCAACATATTGACAAAGCATATTTAGAAATTCATTTCCCTAGTAGTTTTTTGTTGTTGTTGTTGTTGTTAAATTGACTTCTGTTTATTAAAGACTCACAAGATTTGTAGACTTCTGTTTCAGACCATTCATAGATCACTATACCACATGTTGTAGTTTAGCAGCTAAACAATATGTAGCAAAGTAAACAATATGCAGACACTCTCTCACCCCTCCCAGCGGCTGTGTTGAAATGGAGATGAGAATTGGAAAAGGAAAACTCATGGAATGAGATAAAGGCAGTATTAACAGAACAACAAAAGGATGATGATGATGATTATAATAATATATAGAAAATAATGTATTAAAATACAGCCCCTCACTACCCAATGATTAGCCCATCCAAAACAGTGAGAGCAGCAAGTGCAGAGATCACAGTGATCACACCTATAGGAGCAAACAGCAACAGCAGTGAGCGGATAACCAAATGTGGAATCCAGATCATCTACACATCCCCTGCACTAATTCTTATTTTTATACTCGGTATGGTGCTATTGTATGGAATAAATGATTGGTCAGTTCAGGTTAGCTGCCCTGGTTCTGCACCTGCGTGCTAGCAAAACATGGGAAACTGAAAAAACCTTGATTTCTTAGCAGCAGCCAAAAACCTTTCAGTGTATTAACATTCTTCATATGCTAAATCTAAAAACTAGCAGCTGCTGGGAAGAAAATTTTGTCCCAGCCAAACATAAACATTACTTGACAACTACTAAAACAATATGTGTTACCAACATTTTTCTCATACTAATTCCAAAATACAGCAGCTACTGGGAAGAAAATTAACTGTTTCAGCCAAAACCAGGAGACATGCTATATCAATTATTTTTTATTACATGCTCTAAACAACTATATATTGCCAATGAAGTCTAAAAAAGTACATATATGGTTAAAATTAATCAAGGGCATAACTATACTTTTGGACAGAGTTCCATTTGGCATCCTAAGATTGAGTCTGTAAATATAATACACAGAAAACCATACTAGATAAAACCCTTCTTCAAGGGAAGGCAGCTGTTGTAGATGAACCTCCTGATCCTAATAAAAAAAGCAACAAAGGTATATATAACTTTGAAAAATTATTAATCCTTCTATAAAATAATGATTAGATTTGTCATCAGGTAGATGGTTAACTATGATGATGCATCAAATACATTGCTTGAGAGTGAAAATATTGGTAGATCAATGGCTACTCCAAAGTCTATAATAAGGGCTACTGGGACTACATCAACAGTAAGATAATTTATACATTACAGTAGCTTATAAGACCCTTTAAATGCATTGAAGACAATTAAACCTCAGATTTATTGTATAATACAAACATGGGTTCTTCCTCCATGCTGGAACTCATCCTAATACAATGTCTTGTGAGTATTCCAGGAAAATCATTAAAAGTTCTTGGGAGAATCAGGGCTAAAATTGATGATTTATATATGACTCTTGCTTTGAGTTACAGGCAAAGAGTGAATTCTTCAGCTTCTTTGGCATTATGAAAATGCCACACTGGAAGACCTGGAAATTTTTTTATTAATTTACAGGACTTGGAAAGAAGAGAGAGAATCCTTAATTCTAACCATAACTTTTCTCCGCAGACTGTATTTCTGTGTTGTAACACAGAACCTGCCTCATGACAGACAAAAAGTTGTTGACAGCACTGTTAAATACCTGAAAGATGATTCATTTTGGAGTAGGCAGACAAGGCTGATAATATAATAGTTGGTTTTACAAGGTGATCTAATTTAAACAATTTGACAAGATAAAATACAGTTTGTGTGGCAATACTTTTAAACACTGCCGTTTTGGCACTAACTTGAAAATAATGCATCAGAAAGCTGAGAAACCATCTTTTTAAAGGCAGTTCTTGTCTCTCTTATGTCTTGAAAACAGCTTATTCTGAATCACTGTCATACTGTCATTTATTTCCTTTTTTGTTACCACAGAAACATTTGATAGAAAAGGTACATTATAATCTGTTGTGCAAATGATTAGAAATTATTCATATCCTAAAATGAATTTAGTCAATTTAACTTAGTACTTCTTACATAAATTCTTAAAAATTGCTGTAGACCTATTTTACTTCTCAGAGATTAAGAAAGTTATTTTTGCAGCTAGTTTAAGTTACTATCTATGACAAAAGGAACGACACAAGTCATTTACTTGTCTGGCTTTCATATGAACAAAATATAGCAACAGTTCAGTTCCTGCTCAGGACTCAAGCCTTTTATCTCCAGTCAGAACTCTATAAAGGATTAGAACTATGGTTTGATACTAAACAAGTATTCCAGAAGGACTAAAACTCATTTACTGAATGAAACTACCAGAAGTTTTAAGCCAATTCAAATATTTTACAACTGGACACAATCGATTTTAATTTTTTTTTTACGTTTGCAGAAATGCAGAGCTATGCAAATAGAGATTCCTGCCCTCCCTATCTATCAGATTGTCACACAGCCCACTTCAAATATGGGAGGAAGTCTCTCTGATGCAACCTTAAGTAATCCCTGGCTTTGGTATATCTGTGCCTTCACTTTTTGCCTTACACATATTAGATCAACTAAAGCTGAAAATCTAAAGCTTAGTTTCACAATGGTAGAGTAGAGGTATGAATTTTTTTTACTTAGATAAAAAAACCTAAACCTTGGAATGGATCAAAAAGGGGGTAGAGGGAGACTTATCCTCAAGGTGCAACCATGGAACAGATCTTTCTTTTCATATTTCCTCATTTAACACTAGACTTGCAAAAGAATGCTATCTGCCCAAGAATACAGGAAAGTCTTTGTTTCAGCCATATCAGAGGTGTGACTACCAGAGTGTCTCTGTTCTTGCAGGATGCCCCAGCTTACACTGAAACAATGGTTATCCTCTTCTTACTGACAATGATCTTTATGATCAGAAAAGGTGACTCTTTATTTATTAGAGACGGATAAAGAAAATCCCTTCTTGTTCTTTGTCTTCTGCACCAAGTCAAGATGTTGATTCAGATACTCCTTTCAGATCAGTCATTACAAGTCCAATTAACAGCAAATATTTCTATCTACTTTACTATACATTTGATCTTTCAAAATACGTATCTTTTACCGATCCAAAGACAGGCACAAAAAAAACCCCAAAAACAAACAAAAAGCCCTCAAACCCCAAACTGAAATCCTAAACCCCAATACAGTATCATTGAATTTTGAAACAAAAAGAAAATCTAAATGAAAAAAATCTTCCTTCAAAATAAATGAAGTTTGCTAAGTGACAAGTTTTAAATAACAGCTTATTTACAAAACTTGCTTAAAAGAAAGTTGGCAAGTTACTGATATCTTAAACTTTTCACTGCTGACATGAGAAACGCAAACCCAATACTCTAATCAAATGTTTCAAACCACATTTATTACAAACCAAATGGAATTCTACCATACAATATAGTGCTACTCTTTCACTAGTCACCACAGGCTGTACTAACAGCACAAAAAACATCTGAAAAAGTAATGTAAAGTTATCTAAGTGCACATTAGTGACATAGTGCTAAACAGAAAATGGAATTTTAATATATGATATCCCCACAACTGAATAAAAATCTTTTTGATTACTTCATATGTCATTTCTTGAAAACAGCTATAAATACTTTTTTCCTCCTCCAAAACCCCACACTAATTAATTTTTTTCTCTTATCCTATCCAATATGCTTATTAAAAAATAAAATGGCATATATTTGTATTAAAGTTATATAAATAATAACTGCAAAATGCAAGCTGATGTCGAGATTACTGTGCATTGACAAAATATTAATCCTGTTACTTGATTAGAAAAATATCTTATTACCATGTGGCAGAGCAGGATTTGTCTAATTTTTCTTGCTTTTAAGTGCTTATGTTTATGTGATGGATAAGTGTAATGTTCTTAATTAGCAACTTTGTTTATTATTTTTTATTTTTATTAATACTAGATGCCTTTAAAACAAAATAGAAGAGAGATGAAAAATTTGAAATCTGCAGAAGTACTTTAAAAGTTTAATTTCAAGTATGTGATCAGATATAAAAATTAAACCAAACAATACACAGTGCCTTTATGTATTTATTTTTAATCCACAAAAACATTTACACAAAGGAATTTAATTACTGTAATGATAATGCACCACTCATGATTGACGTAATTTCATAATAAAGTTAACATTTGTTAAATTTAATAGTAAAATATGCCCATTCCAGGCATAAAACACATGTCTCCAGTGATGTGTTATCAGCACCTTTTAGAACTCCATGAATAAATGGCAATTGAAGACAGTTTTGTTGAGGAAGCAAAAAAAAGTGAAAAAATTAAGTGAAGGAAGTAAGTAGAAATTTTGTGAATACACTAGTACCATACGGATATTTTTCCAATTAATATTGGGGGGGTTATTCTGTTAGAAGGACTTTTGTATAAAACCTGATTATCTGGTCCTTTAATTTTCATAACAATGGAAACTCATGAGAGTTAGATCTCTCAGTAGAAGTGGCCTGCAGGATTCCTTTGCTTTCCTTTTATTGAAATGACAGACACTACTTTGTCCTTCTCTGACTGTTCCCTTGGCCATAAAAAAAGATCTCCTTAGGTTTTAATGAGGTTAAAGGAAGTACAAATTATACCAAACAGAGGTACAAAATACTGTTTCTGAGAAGAAATTATTCAATAGAAGATTTAAAGTTCATAATTTTAGAGGCATTTACAGAACATTGTTATTCTGAAATATTCTAGATGATAAAGAATTCAATCTTCTGCCTTTCCAGCTTTCTGACATAAGTTGAACTCTGTGGAATTTTCTTCTTTTTTATCCTTTTTTTAAAAAAACCTCATGAATGAAGTTCTTCTACATTTGCACAAAAAGGTCAAGTATAGCCCCCTCTATCCAGCTGAGTCCAGCTGAGCTGGGAAAAGCCCCACACCTATTTCTAACTTATACAATAGTATATGCCGTGTTCACACAGTTTGCAAGCTAAGTGAAAGATATTTTGTGGAGAATCTAGACATGACTGAATGGTGTTGCTCAAGCAGAGGCATATTACTGAAAAGCTTCTAATACTTGTATGCAGCTAATCATTATTAAACTTTATCCATACAGAAGTGGTGTTGGACTCATTTCA
Source organism: Clamator glandarius (assembly GCA_033459285.1). NCBI lineage: Eukaryota > Metazoa > Chordata > Aves > Cuculiformes > Cuculidae > Clamator > Clamator glandarius. The sequence continues at coordinate 990,485 of JAUNZM010000040.1, forward strand.
CTTTTTTTCATGTCGACATCAATGACAAAGTAAAGATCTACTTAGCCAGGATAAGCTGCCTCCCGCCCACCTACATTTTGATAGATAACAAAATTTTGTAGTTGAGGACCATAGCTGTTCTTTCTAGAGTCAAGATCTGCATTACTTTCTACAGTTGCACATCTCTGACAGAGGGTCTTTGTGTTGGTTAGGCTTTCTCATGAGCCTAAGGTATCAGGTCTTTAATCTCTGTCGTATTTTAATATTGCCATAAGGTACAGAAGTAGAAGGCTGTAAACACTCAGAATTGGTTCAAGATTAAAACAGAAGCAAAAGAATTTGCAGTTACATTTTGTATTCCTGAGACAGTTGTGGGTGGGACAATGAAAAATGAACTGAAAAGAAAAAAAAAAATTAGCAGTTACTTTCTGCAAAACCGCTGCATGTGAATCATACCTCAGCTTACCAGGCAGACAGGAGACTAGTGGAGAGATATCATACTAAAAATATGCAGAACCTGGAAAAGGGCAATATTTGTCTGTACTTGGCTGAGAAAATCAAACTTCTCCCTGCCTCACAAATTGTGTCTGAAAACACACTGTTCATTTTCTTCTCACTTTGCATTATTTTAGTCAATAACTTTGGTGTAAAAATGAATGTATAAATGCAATATAATGACAGTATTATTACTTATACAGCTTGAGGACATAAAGTGGCTGTAAAATATGAAGATGTATGCCTTTTTCATTTAATTTACAGGACATAAATAAAGTTATGCTATAGAAACTCAGCTTGGCTTCTGCAAAATTACTGAGACAACTACTGCCCTGTGATATCAATTTGTTGTTGGTTGTATACTATTTTTATTAATTAAAATTCCCCAAAAAAACAACAGAAGACCTGATAATAGATCAGATTTCTCGTCTCTCCCTTACACCTACTATATCTCCAGATATAGTGGATATATATGATAAAGGTGTCACATCAGTCATTCAGTTCCTTGTTCTGACAACTGTAAATGATGGAGTTAGCACTGCTAAGCTATATCCCACTTGCACTCCATATACTGAGCTTCGCAGTATCTCTGCTCTCTCTAGCAGCAAGAAGAGCTGAAGTATTCTCTACCATGCACTGTGATAGCATGGCAGATCAAAGGGTGAGCATCTTACTTTACAAGCCACTCTTATTCTAGGCAACAAGGTTGCATTTTAAAAAGAGAGATATTATTCCCCATCTAAGTAGTCAGTAAAATATTTAACAAAGGGTGCTGATGTCCCAGGCAGTCCCTCAGCACACACAAGATAGACTGCTAATTAAATTAATCAAATTTGACCCTGTTCTTGTAAAAGCATAGAGTAATTCACAGCACTGGACTTTGAAATACCTACAGCAGAAGAACCCTACAGAAGAATTCATTCCTGTTTACCAAGGAGTTTTGATATGGACATAAAGAGGAACAGTGTGCATTTTATGTAATTTTGCAAGTTTTTCAAATTGCCATAGTAAGTATGAAACTTTAAAAGTCATTATAGCTCGGAAACATTTCTTCCTTAAACAACAGTCAACAGTTACAGAAAAGCAGCAGCCAAAACTTTTCTGCTGAATCAATACAAGTCATAGTTAACTGGCTGACCAATATGAGCCATGTAAGATCACAAGTCCCATGAAACTTGATGGTATTCAGAGGGGTATTTCAAAATGCAGGGATCACACCACTCAACGTGGAGCAATGGGACTATTTGTGAGAGGCAGGCAAGCAGAACATACTTCAGCGTCACTGCATTCACGTGAGAACTACAAGGGTAGAAAAAGCTAAACAATTCCATGAGAAGGAATGCACGTGCTAATGAGGAGATTCTTGATCAAGAGTAACAGACACAGATTCCAGTTGATCCCAGTTCTTGTTACAGCTATTTCCTTTCTGAATTAATTTTTCCCTTCCACAATCTGCTTCTCATTTCTGCTATTTTAATTTTTAGCCAATAAAAGCAGGAAGTATTACCTTGACTCTTGAGTATTTGTGGAATCTAAGAGGCAGGGTCCGGATCCTGGTTGAAGCTTAAGTTCCTGTAGCTCCTGCAACACAAAAATCAAATTATGAGAAACCTGCTCATAAGTTTAAGGTCTTATTTAATCAATCAATTTTGACAACACTTCAGTATATACAGGCCCTTGGCTCATTACTTTTCTTAGGTATGAAAACAAATATTTGTTCATTTCTCTTTTTTTCTGAACACTGAAGGATCTAAAAGAGTATAAAAAATACTTTCAATGGCTCCAAACCCCTTTGATTTTCGGAATGGATTTCCAAAACATAGAGTTAGTCTTCATCAAGACACATGTAACTGTAGTTGATTATGTACATGTAACAACCTTCAAATAACAAGTAATAATACATGATTATTTATTGCTTATTTATTTAGCACGACATATCTAGCTGATTGAGGGACATGATTGTCCAGCTCTACTCCACACTGCTGCAGCCACACCTTGAGTATTCTGTGCAGTTTTGGGTGCTGCAGTGTAAAAAGGATATCAAGCTACTGGAGAGCGCCCAGAGGAGGGCCACAAAGTTGGTCAGGGGTCTAGAAGGGAAATTGTGTGAAGAGTGTCTGAAATAACTTGTTCTGTTCAGCCTGGAGAAGAGGAGACTGAGGGGGAAACCTCATAGCAGTTTACTGCTTCCTCACAAGGAGAAGCTGATCTCTTCTCTCTGGTGATCAATGAAAGGACCTGAGGGAATGGCAGGAAGATGTTCCAGGCAAGGCTGAGGTTGGGCATTAGGAAAAGGTTCTTCACCCAGAGGGTGGTGGAACAGCTCCTCAGGGAAGTAGTCATGATGCCAAGTCTAATATTATTCGGGAAGTACTTGGACAATGCTCTCAGACACATGGTTTAAATTTTGGGGTTATCCTATGCAGGGATAGGAGTCGGACTCAATGATCCTTGTGGTCCCTTCCAACTCAGATCATTCTGTCATTCTGTGATCTGTGACACTGGGTACCAGTGAGACATGGAAAGCCATTTTTAAGCAACAGTGTTGAACATACAAGAAAATAAGTGAATTACTCTTTCTCCTAACCCGCAAGCTATTAAAACTCTGAAACAAAATTTAAACAAAACCAAAGAACTAATCAGACTTTTCTCAGAAAACTGACACCACTCTGTTGTGGCCCCACTTAAATACTTTTCAAAATATCATCTTATTTAATCACTTGTAAAATGAGTCTAGACTACATAAATTTGTCTACATATAAATATTCTTTTGCATTGTATGGAGGTGAATCCCTCAGTCATTTCATATAAACTATCACCGGGGTATTATATAACAGATTTCTAGTCAAATCTCAAATTCTCAGCTCTCACATGAACTATGCTTCCCTGTCTCAGGTCTAATCTTGCTAGATTAAGACAAAGCAAGAAAGACGATCAATAGAAGAAGCTCTAGAAAAAAAACCTTCAGTGAATAATGATGGAGCAGGAGCGTTTCAAGAGCTGTTGATTCAGAATCTTTGATGAGCACTAAATTAATTTTGAAAAGGCTACTAGATATGTTGATTAAAAGAGGGTATTTTGATCATAAAGGATTTGAAAAATTGCACTAAAATATAAACTGAAATTCCCAATTGTCTGTGAAATTATTTGAAAGGGAATAATTTATATGCTTTACTGTACAGGGGAGATGTTTCACTGGGCTGTAATTAAATGTTGTGGCTCTATCTATGGAATTTAAATTGTAACTGTAATATAAGAAGAAATTTCAACTTTGTTCTATTGCAGTGTAGCTGGGTATGCGAGGGCTGTTTCTATGTGTACATCCAGCACATGAGATTCCCTAGGTGGTCCAAGGAACTCTGCAGCTACTCTCTGAGATAAAAAATAGACCAGCTTGAAGAGATGATGTTTGACTAAAATGCTAATTGACTTAATTGAAAAGCATGTGACACTTATAGGAGTTCTTCAGGTAAAAACTTTGGCCAGTATCACAAATTTCCCCATGAATAAATCAGATGATAGGCATTCCCCGCTCTCTTAAATGAGTTGATAATATACTGAAATGAGGACCTGGGTGTTCTAGCAGTTTCCTGGTGTAGAAATAAACTTTACCTTTTATAGTAGAGGAGATGCTTTGTCAGAAGGAACATTCTGCAGCTGAAGAAATATTCCTATAAGGTGCTCTCTTGTTAAAATAATTAAGTATTTTATAGAGAACTTAAGGTAATTAATAAAAACATCATGCATAACTCAGAGGCATTATGCAAAACCACAGACCAACTGGACGTAAGAATCCAGCAAAACAAGTAAAAGTTATGGGACTCTTACTCAATGCAGCTCAAGACACCGTGCCAGGGACAGAAGAAACATTATCAAAATGAGTTGTTAATTATAACAAGGGCTCAATCTGTCTCTGAGTGCAATAAAATAATTCCTTGAATAGTTTTGGTTTCTCTTGGGTATCTTCAAAATGTCTTGTAGTGTTTTGGCCATCAAAGGTAGGTGTAGATATCACATAACTTATCCTTCATTAAATAATCAAATTAATTAAAGGAGATTTTGAAGAATTATAGAATCATAGAATCACAGAATCACCAGGTTGGAAAAGACCTCTTGAGTCATTGAGCCCAACCATTCCTATCTACCACTAAACCATGTTCCTGAGCATCTAATCTACCAGGAGGGAACTGGCCTCTTCTCCCAAGTGACTGGTGACAGGACAAGAGGGAATAGCCTCAAGCTGCACCAGGGGAGGTCCAGGCTGGATATCAGAGAGCAATGATTCACAAAAAGGGTCATTAGACACTGGTAAGAATTGCCCAGGGAGGTGGTTGCATCACCTTCCCCAGAGATATTTAAAAGATGGGTGAATGAGGTTCTCAGAGACATGGCAGATAGGAATGGTTGGGCTCGAAGATTCAGTGGATCTTTTCTAACCTAGTGATTCTGTGATTCTGTGGTTCTGTTTGAGGACTGCATCCTTGTCGGAAAAAAAAAAAATAAAAAAGACCCCAACTGATATCGGAACCAGGAGTCAGGTTGAGCAAGTTGTCTTAAAAATATGCGTGTATGTTCTTAGAAAAACAAGGACACACTTCTAAAAGACTGATCATCCATTCAGGATGTTATAAAAGTAAAAAATTAATTACTTTCTGATTTACCAGATCTTCAAGTAAATAATTCACAAGTACTTAAAGATGAGCTTCTAAAATTTCCGCAAGTCAGGAAAAGAAAGTCTAACTTCTGTAAAGTGAATCAGATCTGATCATACTTAATAATGAATGATATACTCTGTTATCACAGTATCATACAGAAGAAAATCAACTCATTTTGTTGAACCTTCTTGTAAAGTTGTAAATAAGAGAAAGTTACCATGATGGGAGTAGTCTGGATGGATAGAGAAGAAAAAACTTTTAAGGTGACAGTTTAACCAAGTGAATTCAGGAAAACGGAGATCTAAACACAAACAGAACCCCAAACTTGGACTGCATAACTTCAATTTGTTACAAGAAAAGATACAAAAGCAATTTCAAAGGATAGACTCATTAACAGCACTATATGTTTGACAGCAGTGAAAGTACACTTGTCTACCCACTAAGTATGCTGAAAAAAATGCATGATGATTGTGGTTTTAAAAAGCCACATTAATACAATAGATAAACAAGACTTTTTCAGATTCATTCAGTTAGATAAGTATCACTCATCTGTACCCTTGTCTCTTTTGTCATGTTAAATGTGATCTTTGATAACTGATGATATGCTTCCTGACTTAATCAATGAAAGTCATGTTTTAAAAATGGCTTATAAAGAAAAATCCTTTTACTGGGACACACCTGAAGATGAAGATTTTTTTCCTGAAGATGAATTTACCCTAGAAAAGTGAAACATATTTGGCTGGTAATTCTTTAGAAAGTACAGGAAGCATACTAGCAAACAGGTATTTAACTGTCTCTTTATACATCAAGGGTCATTGTTATAGAGAAATATAGTAATTATTACTAAGAAGTGTACTGCTTTCAACTAGGATAGAATAAATTTTCTTCTAAGCAGCTGTACTTTTAAGTAACTGTCGTATTTTAAGTTTAGCTTGGGAATGAATTTGTTTGCATGCTTCTCTTTTCTTTGGACACTGCCTTTGGTAGTCCCTCAACTGTTGCGATCTCTCACTGAGACCAGTGCCTGGTTTCGTGGTCTTCCTGTGATGGTAGTGATCTCTGCACCACCAGAACAGCTGTGTCCTCCATCTGCTGGTTATTGCTAATGGCATCTGTTCCCAAGACTGGGCTGAGTTGAGTTTATATATATATATATTTATATTACTGGTAGTAGTATTACTACCAGTATTACTTTCCTGATTTCCCTTCCCCATGTGCAGGGGAGGCTGGGTGATAGAGAAGCTGTCATTTAGCTTCAGACAAAAAGGGCTAAGCCAGGACAAGAATATAAATATTTTTTTTTACAATGGGGCTGATGAAACATTGAAATCAATTGCCCAGAGAAGGGGTAGATACCTCATCTATGGAAACATTCAAGGTCAGGTTGAATAGCGCTCTCAGCAACCTGATCAAGTCGAAGATGTCTCTGCTTATTGTAGGGGGGGTGGACCTGATGACTTTTAAACGTCCTTTCTACTTAGAATCACAGAATAAAAAAATGGTGAGGGGTGGAAGTTACCTCTGGAGGTCATCCTGTCCAACCCTCATGCTCAAGCAAAGTCACCTACAGCAGATTGTGAAGGACTAAAAATTACCTCTTTGTATGAGCATGAGCTTCTGGGAGGCATACTGCATGCAAATTATAAATCTTAAATTCTGATGGAATATTCACTTGAGAGATAAAGATGAAAAGCAGATAAAGCTAACGCGTGGTGTCTCAGTTACATAGGGGTTTGGAATGACTACAGAAACTGAGGAAAGCAAATTAGCTTTTTTCAAACTTAGCTTTTCCTACAGAAATTGTGTAGACATTTGCTACTTACAAACACTCCATGCTCCAAACCAGAAAAGAGGAGGAATGACATAATATTTCCTCATAAGTGTTTGAAAGGATATCAGAAACAGGGTTGATGGTATAATAAAAATTTGAAAAGGCATTGATTTTTTCAAGAGCATATTCTTGGCCTCTAAGAACCAGTTTATAAGAAATAAGATAGTTTACTCTCTAAAATAAATATACAAACTTCATGAAGAAAAATAAACATTTTTTCTAAATTAAAAAATATTGCAAATTCTCATTTATGAGTGATGATACATTTCTATACAGTATTTTCTAAATGAAACATTTTTCTGAAACTTTGGGTGTAACATCAGTATTTTAATGAATACATTACTAAAAAAATTATCATGCTTCATAATTTGAATTCTACATAAAACAGTTTGGGCTGGAAGGGACCTTAAATCATGTAGTTCCAACCCCCCTGCAATGGACAGGGACATGTCCCACTAGATTAAGGTGTCCAAAGATCAGTCCAACATGGCCTTGAACACCTCCAGGGTTGGAGCACCCGAAACTTTCCCAGGCAACCTCTTCTGGTGTCTCACCACTCTCATCATGAAGAAATTGCATCTTATGTCTAGTTTAACTCTGCCCCCTCTCCAGTTTATTGCCATTGCCCCTAGTCCTATCACTACAAGCCTTTGTAAACAGTCCCTCCCCAGCTTTCTTGTAGGCCTCCCTTCAGATACCAGAAGGTTGCAATAAGGTCTCCTTAGAGCCTTCTCTTCTGCAGGCTGAACAATCCCTACTCTGTCAGCCTGTTCTCATATGGAAGGTGCTCCAGCCCTCTGATCATCCTAGTAGCCCATAAGTGTTTATGTAAAAGTTTGGCATAACATGTTGATTACAGAATGATTTAATTATTTTACATATTTTCCTTAAGTGAATAAACTGGCATTACAAAATATATTAAAAAGCATATTTTTTTTTGAAATCTAATAACTGGGTGATCAAATATAAGGTTTTCTGTATAACACAGAAATCATCAGTTTGTAGCAGTTTCTGAAGATGATATAAGAGCAGATTTTGAATGATATCAACTACGCTGCAAGGTTATCATCTGGAAAGAACACTGCTTGAATATACTGCCTTTCATCCACTAATTTTGAAAAGAAAAAAGTAAAAGGCTGCTGGCCTCTGAAGTTTTGAAATATTTAATAAGAGCACATAGTAGCTTACATATTTATGTGGTATTTATGAAGTAGATTTAGTTTTCTAAGTTTTTTTATTTCCTCGGAGATAATTTTAGCTGTTCCTTCAGTCTTGGTATTCCAAGTTTCCCCCACTAACTCCCATTTTGATGGAATTATAACTTGCTGTTATTTTGTTAGTTAGGAAAACCCAAGACTGCCTTACTAGAATTCTATAATTAAAAATATTAATTAAAAAAACATGTACTGGTTATAACAACAGTACGCTGACATTTCAGAAAACTGAAAGAGTATGTTAAAGAGGAGAAGTTAATATGCTAGTTAAGGAAGGAAATTGTTTTGTATGCTAGACAGGTGGTCATTCCTGTTCCAAGTAAGAGACTCTGAGTGGTTTGTATAAATATTGATCTCAGAACGAAGTGTTTTCTTGGAGGTTAAACTTCATCAACTCAGGTATATTCTGTTGGTTTGCCATCACTTTTTTCTACCAAATACAGTCACTTTGATAATACTGAGTAAAGAATAATAGAAAAATAATACATTGAAGTTATCTTCTATACCCTCTTCCCTTTAAACAGTAAAAGTTAACTGCTGAGCACAGCAGTGAGTGAAGGACTCATGCAGTGAGCAGCTGCCTACCTTGGAATAATATGTGTTAAAAGATACTTTCTGTTACAAGTAATTTTGTCTTAACAATCCAAAGCCTCAACTGCTGTTCTCAAGGGCAAAGCTCATAGAATCATAGAATAACCAGGTTGGAAAAGACCCACCAGATCATCGAGTCCAACCATTCCTATCAATCCCTAAACCATGCCTCTCAGAGCCTCATCCACCCATCCCTACCTCCAGGGAAGGTGACTCAACCACCTCCCTGGGCAAACTATTCCAGTGCCCAATGACCCTTTCTGTGAAAAATTTTCCTAATGTCCAGCCTAAATCTCCCCTGGTGGAGCTTGTGGCCATTTCCTCTTGTTCCTGTCCCCTGTCACTTGGGAGAAGAGGCCAGCACCCTCCTCTCTACAACCTCCTTTCAGGTAGTTGTAGAGAGTAATAAGGTCTCCCCTCAGCCTCCTCTTCTCCAGGCTAAACAGCCCCAGCTCTCTCAGCCGTTCACACACAGACACAGAATCACACAGAATAACCAGGTTGGAAGAGACCCACCGGATCGTTGAGTCTAACCAATTGTTCTCCAGCCCCTTCACCAGCTTCATTGCTCTTCTCTGGACTCGCTCCAGAGCCTCAACATCCTTCTTGTGGTGAGGGGCCCAGAACTGAACACAGGATTCAAGGAGTGGTCTCACCAGTGCTGAGTACAGAGGGAGAATAACCTCCCCGGACCTGCTGGTCACGCCGTTCCGGATACAAGCCAAGATGCCATTGGCCTCCTTGGCCACCTGGGCACACAGATGGCTCATGGTCAGTCAGTTGTCACCCCCAGGTCCCCCTCCTCCAGGCAGCTTTCCAGCCAGACTTCTCCTAGTCTGTAGCACTGCACAGGGTTGCTGTGCCCCAAGTGCAGGACCCGGCATTTGGCCTTGTTAAACCTCATGCCATTGGACTCATCCCAGCAGTCCATTCTGTTCAGATCCCTTTGCAGAGCCTCCCTACCCTCCAGCAGATCCACACTTCCATCCAGTTTAGTGTTGTCCGCAAACTTGTTAAGGGAGCACTCAATGCCTTCATCCAGGTCATCGATAGAGACACTGAACAGGGCTGGACCCAGCACTGAGCCCTGGGGAACCCCACTTGTAAATGGCCTCCAGCTGGATTTAACTCATGGTACAAAACTGTCTCAAAAAGTAATTTCCCAATTTTCCTTTAGATAGAGACTTTTTTTCATTCTATCTCTAAGTAAAAAATCTTAGATAATACAGTAAAACATATATGCAGACTAGAGATTACAAAGCTAGCACACAATCCTGTAAAAAGCTGAGTTAAACTCAATTCTTTCTCAGGCATTTAAATCTAGGGTGCTCCACAGTGTAAGGAGGTGCTTAAGAATTCACATACAATTGAAGGTAAGATAGTGAAGAAGACAACTTCTACAAGTACAGAAGGTCAGACCTACTGACATATTTAGCCTTCTCTAAGCAGTTCCTACAATATAAGCTACATTTCAAGACATTGCAGACTGCTGGTTATGATGTACTGGAATGAAGAAATGCCCAGTCTACATAGAAACAGCATGTACATACCAGCCCTGCTTGTATTAACTAAGACTAAGCACACTGCTCTTCCATAAAAATCTCCAGCTGTTTGCTGGGGGCTGCCACAATCAGATACACCTTAGGGTAACTGCAAATACTATTTAATCTTCAGGGCGTCATCTTTGTCACAAAGCAGTTCAGCTCCAGTTGCGCCTTGGCCTTCCTGACTGCATCCCTACACAACTGGGCAGCGTCCTTATACTCTTCTCAGGTTACCCTTCCCTGCCTGCACTGCCTGTGCAGTTCCCTCTTCTTTAGTTTAACCAGCAGGTCTCAACTCAGACACACTGGTCTCCTCCCTTTCCTGCCTGATTTCCTACATATAGGAACTGGGCACTCTTGTTCCTCATGGAAAGCTTTCTTAAATATTTGCCATCTCTGTTCTGTTCCCTTGTCCCTGAGGACCATGTACCAGGGGAGATCCTACTGAGTAACTCCTGGAAGAGCTGGAAGTCTGCTTTCCTGAAAATTAGGGTCCTGACTATATTCCTTGCCTGTCCCATATCCCTCAGGACCTTAAACTCCTCTAGTGCACGATCACTGCAGCCTAGGTTGCTTCTGATCCTAATGTCACTGATGAGTTCACTTGTATTGGTGATCATCAGGTCCAGTATTGCATTCTCTTGAGTGGGTACTCCAGGAATCTCCTGGATTGCCTACAGCTTGCAGTGCTACTTTTCCAGTATATGTCAAGGTGGTTGAAGTACCCCAGTAGGATGAGAGCTTGTGAGCGTGAAGCTTTCTGTAGCTAGAGTCAGAAGGCTTCAGCAGTTGGCTCTCCTTGATCAGATTGCCTGTGGTTTACACCCACCACAAGGTCCCTGTTGGTTCCTCAGTCTTTTATTCAAGCTTCCAACCTGTTTGTGGCTACTCTTCAGTGACAGCTCTTCACTTTCTATTCCTTTTCTGAGACAGAGGACAACCCCTCCATCCCTCCTTCCTGGTCTGTCCCTTCTGAACAGGCTGTAGCCATTGATAGCCACACTCCAGTCATGGGATTTGTCCCACCAAGTTTTAGTGATTGTAGTGTAGATTATAGCTTTCTAGTAGCACGGTAGCTTCCAGCTCCTCTTGCTTGTTGCCCAAGCTTCGTGCATTTGTATAGAGGCACTTCAGCTGGGCTGCCGGTTGCATTGCCTTCCTGACATCTACTACCTCAAATGTACATACTATGGAGGTACAGCAAATTGGATAGTCAATCATCTTGTTCTTGTTGAGCAGCCCAAGAGATCTTTGAGCTCTCCTGCATGGTACTAGGCTGCTCACCATGATCTCCCCTTGAGCAGGGACACTTCTCAAATTTATGCCTTAAGGATGAGAGAATCCTTATCATGTCAGATGCTTGGTAAGTGAATTGCAAATAACTGCAGTGAAACTGTGAAAACTTAGCTAAGTTATACAAAGGATTGATTGCACATGTAATTCTTTATACATAAACCTTTCCCCAAGTCTGGCGCTAAGTCTGGATTTAGCTGCACCTAAACTCCTCTCTGAGGAGCTCTTTAGAAAACAAGGGGATGCCTTTCTGAACCTCCTGACTCAATGGGAGGATCTCCCTGGCAGTTTTATCTGAGCCAGTCATATGTGCAGTAAATAATTGAGTGTATCTTGCCATTGAACCTTGTTAAGCCGCTGCCACATTTACTATGAAACTTTGTTAAACTGATGTGTTATATCAATAAACTTATTGCATCACTCCTTCCCTGACAACTACAGAATGCAAGACAGATGTAACTGCAAGAGATTTTCTAAGGAATTTCTACTATTCAGTCACCCATTCTTCCCAATGTCATTTCATCTACATTCATACATTGTTCAACAACACAACTCAGTCTTGAAAAAGGCAACAGGCATTTCTTAAAATCTCAGGATCTTTTTCTTATTTTGAAGGTAAAATATACATACTGATGAGATATAGTCCAACATTATTTTTCCAGAAAGAAGCACACTGTATATTACAATGCTCTTTGTGTTAATAGTACATCATGATTGAAAATCACCAAAACAGCAGCACATTTTGATAGAGTTTCAACTCAGGAGATATTTAAGTGATGAGAGTACATCTTACTGAGAGCCATACCTCCATATATCAACACACAGGAATGCATACTTTATCGATGACAGCAGAGATTCATAGTTTGAAATGCTTTCTTTATCATTACCTATGTTACAAGTCAAAAAACCCACTCACCTTCTTATTTTGAAGTGCAAGAAAACAGATTAAAGCTTTTGTCTCTGGTGATTCAACCAGGCTTGTGGAGCTCACAAAGAGAAAATCAGAATGGAAAATTTCTTCAAGTTAGATAACAAAATGGAACATTAGAGGCTTGACAATAACCACAATGATTTACCTAAATCTTTTCTACTAAAAGATTTTTTTTTTTGGTGCGGCATTCTTTTATAAAATCTGTAATAAAGTGCATTTGACCAGAATTTCATAATTCAATCTTTCTCACTGTAAGGTGCACAAGCATAAATTAGAAGCTATTCTTATAGTGTGAAAACAATTATCATGCAAGGTCATCTTTGAGTGAATGTTTATTCAGTTACAAACAGAGAATGCAAATTATATGCTTTATTAGACAATTAAAGAACCCCCTGGACTCAGATTTCTAATATCATGATCATGAAGTGAATTCTGAAAAAGATATTTTATGTCCCACTCTTCAATGAAGAATTTCAAGTGATCAGCCATTGAGCATACACTTAGGAATGCTTGGAAATCTAGGCTCTATTAAAAATAAGATCCTACAAAACAGTATAAAGAGGGATGAAAAATAACTCTTCAAAAAAAGTGAATATAATCCTGACTTAGGCAAAAGAATGAATGACTCCAGTATATGGGCTACTTTGTGTTTCAAACTGCAAAATACAAACTATTACTATACAAGTCACTACACTGAGCAGCAGTCCCTTTATGGTTTAAAAAAGGTGCAACAGGACTGCTCGGATATATAAAGATTTGTTGAACAAGAATCTGTACATAAATGAATTATGTCTGGACAGGTGCCTCAGATGCCAGGGCACAAGATTGTGTATGTATATGAAGACAACAAGCAGCTCAGATTCATCGGTGTGTTGTTCCCATATTTCTGACTAATACTGACCAAAAAAATAAAATTCCTGTAACATGTACATAGCAAATGTTTACAGGTTTTTGTGCCTGCATTGTACGCAGAATTTAAAAACATTCAGTGACTTACTAAAGAAATCCTTGTACTAATACTGATGTAGCTTATTATAACATAAAATACAGAAATATGTACTGTCTCAGTCTACAATATATAAAACTTTTAAAATTAACTTGCATTCAGAATTTCCATAGGGGGCAAGCTTGGCACATATTAAGGCACATCTCATCACAGATTTCTTGTTTGCTCTCTCCACCTCATGTTCTCTTTTCCTTTTAAGTCTTCTTCATTTTATTTTTTTTAAAATATCACAAAGTGTGCTCATAGAGACAGGAGCCATTCTCACACAATCAGATTATCTACCACCTTCTTAGAGACTACCATTTCAAGCATTGACTAACAGAGATTTTGTTGAGGAGACTTAGTGGCTGTACTAAGAAGACAAGCATCAAGCGGCTCATAGGGCTCATAGGGAAAGCATAGAATTCCTGAAAAAGTATTGTACCTAAAATGTTAAATATAATAATGACGTGCAATAAGAAGTGTCAACAAAAAGTAATATGTAAAGAGTCAAGAGACTTTGAGACTTTTGCAGATATTAGGACCAATCAGATCCCTTTGTTCCCAAATTGGAGGCTTAGGGTAAAACATAATATATAAGATTTTTTTTTTCCACTGAAGTCTAGTTTTGACATTGTCGCTTAATAACATTGCCTAATTTGACACTGCTGAATAAAACTATTTTCCTGTTCATGTTAGCTGGGTAGGCTTTTGAGAAGGGTAGTCTTTCTGTCAGTTCACAAGAGAAAAAGCCTCTTTTGATAAAATGTCCAGTTAGTTTCTCTGCTTAAGCAATGCTATCACAATTCTAGTGTAGATTATTCTTCGAGGGTACTTTCTGTTTTCTCACAGGAAGAAAGAGTTTAGCTGACTACTGTAAGGATCGGTCAAAGGATCAATTTCTGCCTCAACATTTTCTCATCAGAAATTTTCTCATTCTAAGCCTCAGAAGTTGACTGTATAAATCACAGGTGCAGGCCTTAAGAAAACAGCCAAAGCTTGTATGAAAGGAATGCTTTATACCTATCTACCCATACCTACCTCCTTATGTTTTGTACCTGTCTCCAAGTCTCCCTGCTCCCTACCAGTGTGAAAGATCCATGAAGCAAGGAGGAAAAAGACAGGAAAATTAATGACAGGACTTACCACAGACCCATACCCCAACCGAGCATGCGCACAAAGTGATGGTGACTACTGGCTTGCATCAGAAGACCCCAGGTCAAACACTGCAGCTAGGAGGAGCGCATGTGCCAGGGGAGGAGACCTGCCTCCAAAGCCAACCACGCCTCAGACACTCCTCTCTTGGCATGTGTGGCCTATTAATTGGAGATTGACACATCTCCACAGGTAAAGGTGGGTCGCAGGTGTACTAGCATAAAAGATAGCTCTGGAGCAGCCGAATTTTGAAGATCTTCCCCTCTGTGAGAGCACCTCGATCAAAGACAGAGGCAGTGGAATGCCTTAGGGACTGGGACCCCCCAGAAACGCCGGACATCTGTGGACCCGTGGTGGTAGCTACAAACCCCTTCTTCTGTTTTCTCCCCATCTTTCTCCCTATTCTCTCTCTTTTTCTATCGCAAGTCGCTTTACAGGCACAATTAATAAAGTTCCAGTTTGGATTGAAGTTTAGCTCCCTTGGCTTGTTGAATTATTGCTTTTCCCTTTACACACCGAGATCATAAATGAAATGAACCATCATGAGTCTGCTTATGAGTGGACTGTGTCATAAACTGGTGTCACAGACAGGATCCACTTAGGAGTGGACTGTGACAACTACCTTGGACTAAACTTCAACCACTCTGAATGCAAATTACTTCATTTATCTGTGTTTAGTGGTGTTGTACCCAGGAACAGCAAAAGTGGCAGCATACAAGCTAATCTTTCTCAGGCTGACAGATCATTCGTGATCTTCTCAGCTACACACTCTTCTTGACCTTCTTGTAGGAGAATACCAACTGTGACAAAGTATGCAAATTTAATTTAATGCTTTAATGGTTTGAGTCTTATTCATTAGGGAGTATGCTTTTTTAATTAATTTTGCAAAAGATGACTTCTGACCACTTTGAAGTCAAACACGTGTTTGCAATTCACAAACATGCCAAAACCAACACTGATCTTTCTGTTGATGTTTTCATATATTGTTACCCTACAGCAGATGGCCAAAGCACCTAATAAAGAGAGATGGTATACAAAGCAACAAAAATTATGAGCTAGAATCTGCAGTTACCACAGAAACCTCAAACATTACAGGACTATGTCTAATGTATTGAAATGTGTAATTCTTGCAAGGCATTTAATAAGCTTGTACTAGACTATCAAAATATCATTCACTGTGTCAACACCTCTCTGGTCAAGACAAGTTACAACAATATAAAGATCAGAGAAGTTTTTAATGAGCCCTGTCACTTACTGAAATAGGTAGTGATAGAAAATCCCATCTCTCTTCATCCTTGAGTATTTCCTGTCAGGCATTTCCTACTGAATACTTTCTCCACATCCTTAAATCAGGCTATCGACCCTCAGTCTGACTGCTTTCTCTAATCTCTTATACACTTATGATATGGACAAAAAACAAACCTGGGAAGAGAGATTATATGAGAATGTTTGTAGAGCCCCTCTTAAAAAAAGATTAAAGATTAACTTATGGCTTCATCGAAGTCAAAAGCCACCTCCACTTGAGTCATAATTTCCTTAGGTTTTGCTTTACTGGAATGTTTTTTTAAAAAAATCTGTTCATCAGCTTTTAATTACTTAATCAGAATCACAATCCTGACTTAAAGGACCATCAGGAATGCAACTAAACTAGTTGATATCCCTTCTACATCCTCCCCTGCCTACCTCTGGAGACATTCAACTGCATTTCCCTGACTTTGCTATATGTTTCTTAAGTGTAAAGTTTTCTGAGTTCTATGTAATTTTACATTGTACAGACTGTGGCAAATTGTTGGCTTAGTTTGTTGATTCAGTTAAAATGTTTTTTTCTTGCCTGGAATTCACATTATTTACAAGATCCACAATAACTTCAAATAATTTTAAGTTGACTTGAGGGTTTAATTTTTTGGGGGTGTTCTTTTCTCTTTTTTAACTTCAAATCCAAGTAAACACGTCAGTAATATATGTTAGTTCAACCTGCAATGGGACTGGATTCTAAAATGCTCCATGAAGAAACAAAGACAAAAAGACTAAAACCGTAGAAAAGGACAGGACACCATGGTAGCACAATTACATATTTAATTCAGAACTTGGAAGTCAATGTTTATGGCAGAATGAGAAGCCTTTATGACTTTAGGCCTTACAATAATCACAGATTATTTATTATTTCTGGGGGTTTGAGGTGTTTTTCTATTGTGGGGGGCTGGGGGAAGTTAATCATAAAAGTTCTTTTAACCTCTAAAGAGGAGGAATATTTAAATCACTTTTGTATGAATAACATTCATTTAAAGAGTTGATCAAATCCTTACATTTTCCTTGCATGCTGTGATTTTTCAAGTTGGCCAGGCAATAACAATCAAGTTCCAGCTTTTAGCTTAAAAGAAAATCTAATCAAGTCATAGCTGATTTTTCTTTGTTCTGGATAATCCTGAGTTAATTTTCACAGGGAGCCGAGAGAGGATGCAACAAGGGCAGCTGACCCAAACCGGCCAAGGGGCTATTTGATACCATGGTATCATGTTCAGTATTGAGTGGGGTGAGTTTGTGGCTCAGTTTGCAGCTTGGAGCAGGCTGGGCTTTGGGATATTGTTGTTGTTGGGAGTGTTGAGCAATTTTCATCCTGTAGTATCTGTTTTGCATATCCTTTTATTGATATTATTGTCATATTTTATCTTCCTCTGCAACTCTGTTAACCTGTTTTTATCCTAACCTACAAGGTTTACCTTCTTAGTTTCTGATGGCAAGTTTCCCACTGCAAGGAAGGAGTGAATGAGTGACCATGACTTTCTTTGTTGCCAGCTGAGGCTAACCCACAACACTCTTCTTGCTGCTATTTGCCTGAAGTAAACATGTTTGTTTATTGAAATGTGATATTGCCTAACTCACATATCAACTAGAGAAATCTGCAGAAATACACCAGCAAAGCTCATAATCTGTTTTGGAACAATAAGTAAATATTAACTATGGAAACAGGGAAAGAGGTGACCTAAACAAAAATGAAGAGTCACTGCACATTTGTATTATAAACCAGTTGGTATCTGTGGTCTGGGAGAAGCCTAAAACAATACCTGTTTGTCTTAACTGTAGGAAATGAAAGGTAATAAGCATATACATCTAAACATTTAAGATTTAGTCAAAAATACCTCTCATCACCTGTCCCCACATAATAATCATTTCTTTTCAGTGAGAGTTTTGTCTCCTGCTTCTAAATCTGTGAACAGATATCTGTGAGAGATGAACACAGGCTCATTCCATTGTATCTCCTAAATACCTTATTCTTTTTTCCTGGGGAAACACACTGTATCCATACTTGCAAGTGTATTGTACCTAGACTGGATTTGCCATAAAGAGAAACTTAAAAATAAAGATAATAGAAAAAGTAAAGAATTTCTAAATAATTTTCAGTTTATATGGAAGAATATCATCCTACAATTTTTCAGTTTAGGAAGGTAAAAGCAATGGCCCAAAGTTTTACATTCTTCTCCATTGTGATCTTCTCTTCGAAGAGAGTTATGGTAAAGATATCATATATATATATATATATATATATATATATATGCAGGAATGGCTAAAGGCTAGGCTTGAAAAAGTGACATATGGAGACTGGATGACCTCCTCAGGTATCGTCTATCCTCAGCAATTTTATGGAAAGAAAACAGATGGCGAGATTTCTTCTAATGTTGCAGAACATATTGACAGGGATAAAAGAAAACAGTAGTAGGCTTGTGCATACATTGAGTAGATTGAGTCGTGTATTTGCCTGTGTAAACCTCAGGTTTCTTTATTCTTATATTAACTAACATGAAGTCAAACCTTATCATCAATTACACTGGCTTTCATAGCAGTTAAACAGATGAGGCTAATGGTCTTATTTCTTCTATCAAACATTCAACATCTTTATGGGAGACATGAGTCTTTTTACATATAGAGGAGAACCAAGGAGAAACAATAATTTAGCAGAGAAACCAGTAAGTTACAATTTCTAAAATTTCAAGGTGTTTTATGTGAGTGACAAAAAACCAGTACAAATATGTAAAACAGGGGTCACTACAGATAGAACTAATAATGCTAAAGAAGCCTTACAAGAACTGAAAGAGTGGTAACAAAGAAATAAAACACAGCAATGCAATTAATAAAAAGGCCCTAAAGGACAAAACTTAGAGTTATGTTAATGTCTGTTCTTATATATGTTTTAGGTTTTGTGTTCAGGGCAAATGAAGAGTTGCCCCTCATTCACCACATAAACTAAGAGGAGTTACCACACTGTAGTGCTTTACAGAAACTAGCGAAATAAGTTCCATGAAAGAGAAAATTGTTTTTTAATATGTCATAAATTCTCAAAATTCTAATGAATATGCTCATCAAAATATTTTAATTTTTATGCTTTTTTTAAAGCATTATTTAATATTTAGTTCTTCAGACTATAGCAGTAAAAGGAACAGACATCTTCATTACTTGTACTTCTCTTTTTTCAGCTTTATAACACCATGTCAGCTGTACCACTTCTAAGGCATACTAGTCATTTTCCATTTATACTTTTTTCAGGATAAGGGAGTAAGTAAAGGACTTCCTCTCCCTAGTGTTTTCTTATTTCTCACTCCCATGATGCCTCATCAGCAGAACAAGTTTTCTGGGAACAAGTTATTCCCCAACAGGAACAAATGTAACTAATTTCTTTCTCGCTTCAGGCAAAATATTTTTACTCTAATGGCAGAACTCCCATTTATCACTCTGCAAGATTGCAGTAATAAACAGTTAGACACTGTCAGAATAGGTGTTCTTTCAGGGCAGTTTGTGCCAGATCAATTTCAGAAACGAAATTAAAATTGTATATTAATTATGCTAAAAAAACCTTTGTCCAGAACTCAGCCTGGCCACTCCCTCCTGTTTTCAGAGCTGCATGCAGAGCAGCAAAGTAGCATGTGCCTTCCTTGTCTTTTGAGCATGCATATGAGTTAATGTCAAAAAAGTGCACAGGTCAGTGCACCATACTGCAGAGAGTGATACAAAGAAAATATTTTATATTATCTGTGGCTAGTCTATTAATATAAAACTACCAGTGTGTTTTTTCCTTGTTTCTCACAAGTCCATTAGGCACATGTCAAAGTCATGCAGTCTCACTTATTAGAATACTTCAGTTTTCCTACAGTAATTTACAAATTCACAGATTCTTTGAACTAGAAGTCCACTCGCAGTTCTGAAAATCCAGTTTCCTTAATGCACTTCATGCCTGAGCAGCACAAATAACTTGCACGCTTGACAAGCATACAAACAGCTATATCAGTTCATGGTCACTTTAAGAAATATTTTACGGCTACAAGCATGTATCAAAATATCATTAAAATTCAGTGGAAGTTAGATGACTAATTCCTATCAGAACTCTGGAAGATTCCAATTAATGGGCTTGGGAACATCGAGACTAATATGTGAAAATGTAGTTATTCATAATTAAAAGGCACAGTGCTAGTAAGAACTCTGAACATCAGAAAGTGCATACCAAGCAGACAACTATGCAGAATCAGCCTACATAACTTATTTGCAAGTTGAGTTGCTGTTTCCTAGAATTCTTTTCATGATCTCTGGACTGCATGTTTGTCCCAGCAAATTACATTTTGTTAGAAGCTATCAGTTTCACTCTGTGGGAATGACAAAAGATCAATCAAGTCACAAATATGGGGAATGTCTAATATGTTTCTTCAGAGCTGGGAATATTGACAGTCTATATGACAGATGGTTTCCGTACTGCTGGAGGATATTGTGAGATGCTAAACAGCATACCTTTTGTACTTCCTAGCTTTTATGAAAAGGAAGAAAATTAGATCACTTCAGAAAAAGTTGTAAGAACTTTTGTGTTGCTATTAGCAGATATCTGAGTGATTAAATCAAGAGAATGCTTAGAAAATTTTCTAAAGAACATTTTAAATTTAAAATCTAAAATATTTGAAAAATATAATTAAAAAAAATTATATTTTAACATAAGGTAACGTATGTGTCAAAATACAGGTTTTTCTTTTTTTTGCTATGCCCAACATGAAACTACCTCTATACTGCAGTAGAAAATGACAGTTAAAATTTATCAAACAAATTGCACAAAAAATCAGATTGAGTGCATGGAAGCACCCTTTTAAAACTATTCGGAACATATTTTTGGGAATATCTAGAGTCTTGCCTGTATATCTTAAACTGAAATATTATCAGGATTACCTACAATGAATTTAGCAAGTAAATCAGAGGGCTAGCTGTTTAGAGATAGGATAAAGGCACAATACTCAAGACATCAACTGTATATTTCTGTCCAGAAACAGTAAAAAACCCAAAACAAACCAAAAAACCCACTAGCTCTGATAAGATCATGACCATCAATTTAACAAGTCACCCAATTATTCCTTTTGTCTTCATTTAAAAGATAGAAGCAAATGTTGGGGACTTGATCATTTTAATCAACAGCAGCAAATTAACATTGTCATAGAAATATAGATGTTTCCCATTATCAGTTACTCAAACACTTAGAAAACATCTCCTTTTTAACAACATACAGGAACTGACTAGTTTGCCAGATGTATTACAGGTTTTTTTCCACTACTTTTGAAATATAGGGAGAGCTATGGGTAAAGGAAAAAGGGAAGTAATTTAATCCAAGTATATTCATTAAATAAACCATCTAAACTGAGCCAGATCCCCAATTCTTTGTCATATCTAACTACTAAATAAATAACCCCCAAGTAACAGGTGGAGAAGGCAATTGGCATGTTTTGGTGTTTTGTTTATTGGTTCATTCTTAAGACTGTCCCGAGAGAAAAAGCACTAACTACTCTATGACTTAAATGGTGTTTTGTTAACTAGAATATATATATCTACATGATACATAATCCACACATCTCTAACTTGTTTTAGCCACATCTGCACATATCCCAGCAGTCTCCTTTAAGAGTTATTTATACAAACTAGTGCCTGCATTATATTTTTCTCTGAACATACTTGTAGTTCCAGTTATGTTAGGTGTGCATACATTCATAGAATCATGGAATCAACAGCTTAGAAAAGACCCATCAGATCATCAAGGCCAAATATTCCTATCAATCCCCAACCATGCCCCTCAGCGCCTCATCCACCTGTCCCTTAAACACCTGCAGGGAAGGTGACTCAACCACCTCCCTGGGCAGCCTGTTCCAGTGCCCAATGACCCTTTCTGTGAAAATTTTTTTCCTAATGTTCAGCCTAAATCTCCCCTGGTGGAGCTTGAGGCCATTCCCTCTCATCCTGTCCCCTGTCACTTGGGAGAAGAGGCCAGCTCCCTCCTCTCCACAACCTCCTTTCAGGTAGTTGTAGAGAGCAATGAGGTCTCCCCTCAGCCTCCTCTTCTCCAGGCTAAACACCCCCAGCTCTCTCAGCCGCTCCTCATAAGGTCTGTTCTCCAGCCCCTTCACCAGCTTCGTTGCTCTTCTCTGAACTCGCTCCAGAGCCTCAACATCCTTCTTGTGGTGAGGGGCCCACAACTCAACACAGGATTCAAGGTGCGGTCTCACCAGTGCTGAGTACAGAGGGAGAAGAACCTCTCTGGACCTGCTGGTCACGTCATTTCTGATACAAGCCAAGATGCCATTGGCCTTCTTGGCCACCTGGGCACACTGCTGGCTCATGGTCAGTCGGTTGTCAACCAACACCCCCAGGTCCTTCTCCTCCTGGCAGCTTTCTAGCCAGACTTCTCCTTGTCTGTAGCACTGCATGGGGTTGTTGTGTCCCAAGTGCAGGACCCGGCATTTGGCCTTGTTAAACCTCATGCCGTTGGTCTCAGCCCAGCAGTCCAGCCTGTTCAGATCCCTTTGCAGAGCCTCCCTGCCCTCCAGCAGATCCATGCTTGCAGCCAGCTTAGTGTCATCCACAAACTTGCTAAGGATGTACTCAATGCCTTCATCCAGGTCATTGATAAAGACATTGAACAGGGCTGGACCCAGCATTGAGCCCTGGGGAACCCCACTTGTAACTGGCCTCCAGCTGGAGTTAACTCCATTTACCACCACCCTCTGGGCCCGGCCATCCAACCGGTTTTCCACCCAGGTGAGTGTGCGCCTGTCCAGGTCGGAGGCCGACAGTTTCCGAAGCAGAATGCTGTGAGAAACTGTGTCAAAGGCTTTACTGAAGTCCAGGAAGATCCATCCACAGCCTTTCCCTCATCCACTAAGCAGGTCACTTTGTCATAGAAGGCGATCAGGTTAGTTTGGCAGGACCTGTCTTTTGTGAACCCATGTTAACTGGGCCTGATCACCCGGTTCTCTTGCAAGTGCTTCATGATAACTCTCAAGATCTCCTGCTCCATGACTTTCCCTGGTACTGAGGTCAGACTGACAGGCCTGTCGTTTCCCGGATCCTCCCTGCGACCCTTCTTGTAGATGGGCACAACATCAGCCAGCCTCCCGTCCAGTGGACCTTCCCCAGTCAGCCAGGACTGTTGAAAGATGATGGAAAGGGGTTTGGCCAGCACATCCGCCAGCTCCTTCAGTACTCTTGGATGGATCTCATCTGGCCCTATAGACTGATAGGTGTCTAGCTGGGCAAGTAAGCCTCTAACCACCTCCTCTTGGATCATGGGTGCCTCATTCTGCTCCTCTAACCCCTGGGTTTGTACACAGAGGGAACAGCTTTCCTTACTAGTAAAGACAGAGTCAAAGAAGGCATTAAGTATCTCAGCGTTGTCCTCCTGATTTTATCCCTGCACAATCTCACTTCCCTCCTCTAGTCCACCCAAGACACCTGTCTCTTCTTCCAAAGCTCATATGCATTTCTCTTCTTTTTGATATCTCTCAAGATCTCCCTACACAACCAAGCTGTTTTTTTCCCCCACCGGCTCTTTTTCCAGAACATGGGTCTGGCTTTCTCCTGAGGTGCTAGGAATTCCTTTTTGAAGAGCACCTAGCCCTTAAGTGCCATCTCGCATGGGAATTTGCCAACCAGCCTTCTGAACAGTGTGAAATCTGCCCTCTGGAAGTTTAATGTGACTGTCCTGCTAACCCTCCTCTTCACCTCACCTAGAACTGAAAATCCTATCATCTTGTGATCTCTTTGTCCCAGGCGTCCTCCAGCCTTAACATCCTCCACAAGGCCTTCTCTGTTCACAAACAGCAGGTCCAGGAGGGCGCCTTCCCTTGTCGGTTCACTCATCAGTTGTGCGAGGAAGTTGTCTTCCACGGACCCCATTCCATACCTGACAATCAGTTCTCAGGTGCTTTTGAATATGTCAAATGTTAAACTACTATTACACTTAGATTCACAAGCAGAACAAGGAGAATGGAACTTTACTGCTCTAGCCTATGGAAGATTTGTTTAAAGAATTTATCCAATGACCCTGTCTCTGGTTTGAAGAGAAACATTTGTGAAATTGTAAATTATGTTCTTATAAATATAATTCTATATTATATGAAAATATAGAATATGTAACATTTTGGGTGTGCCAGGCAAAAGGCTGTGCATTTAATGACATCTGCTGTTGATTAGCAGGTTTTGATTCAGGGAGTCCAAGTAGAATAAAATTTGCTGACAAAAATAAACTAGGAAATATAGGGAGTGCTTAAAAACAGTGAAATCAGAATAAATGAATGTTCCATTACAGCCAGCTCTGTCTGTAGCTTATTGTAAAACTGTGTTTTATCAAAATATTTCTCATAACTATTAATCTTTGTATTTAATCCCATAGTTGGTGAGATTATTATGATGACAGCCAAAAAAAATTAGACTGCGCCTATAATTCTTTCTATATAACAAATTAAGAAATTCAGCTAAGATCACCTTCAAAATGGTTCCCTTGTTGCATATGATGCTGCCGACGTTCAAAGCAATTCCACAGATCATTTTCTGTAAGGCTGTTGAGGATCTCTCATTTTTTCTTTCATATCTTCTACTGGCAAAAAAAATGGGTTTCTTTGAGCACCAGCTTGAACTTTGGAGGCAGGTCTGGAGAATAGAGTGAATTTTCAAGCACAATGACGTTATCAGCTAAAACCTGCTTTACAGACAAAGCATTGCAGGCTAACGCACTTTGACATTTCCCAGCTGAGGGCAAGAAAATGCCTATAACTGGACACGTGTCCACTTTTGCTGAGTGTAGCAATCAAGCTGAGCCTTGTATCACTGTGATGGTTTAGAACATGCTCTATAATCACCTCTGTCCCTCCTCTCCCACTCTTGGTTCCTGAGATATATAGTTAATCTAGGGTTTCTTTGGGGGTTGGACCTTGTAGCAAAGAAGGTTTTTTTAGTGGTAGTGGTTTTCATTTATTTTGTTTTACATCCAATACAGCATTGCTATGTGTCATATTTGTTGTCGCTGTCAAGAGTATAAAATTACTCTCTACACACTTTTAAATGTTTTATGTAATTTCATATGACATTGAGTGCAATTTTTTTGTACCATATGTACATACAAATCAAAGGGGATAAAAAAGAGAAGAGCATTACAGAGAACAGAGTGAAGAGCAAAGAAGATTTAGAAGAGACATTCAGTTTCCCTCCTCATTTCCTTGTATCTCCCAAGCCATTAACATTAGAGCTCAGTGAGTACAAATGCTGCCAAATCGCACCACTACCTTTCTGTACCACTTAGCAGAAGCAAATTTGATTATATAATGTAAAATAATGGAGGATCAAATGCAAGGCTGACCAAATGACCTATAGTGTGTCCATGTCTATTAATAAAACTAGTTAATCCATTGTTACACTAAGGATCTGACTCAGAAATGCAGTGAGGCATTTATCTAGTAACACCCAGGCATGATGCTCTAGCTTAAGGTCTCCAACAGTTGTAGCTTTGGTCTCAGATTGTTTTCTGATAGTTTATTTTTGCTTTGAAACAAAATTCTTAAACCTTCCTGAAATTCAAAGGTTTTCCTGAAGTTCACATGATGACAAACTCAAAGTGTCAGACTGTCATTGGTTAGAGTAGATTTACATTGACCCAGACACAAAGCTACCAAGATAGCAGATGTTTGCGAGTATCGACTGACAATGGGTACATGAGCCTCATTGTGCACATGCTAATTGTCAGTACAAAGCCGAAGCTTCCTTCTTAAAAACTAACGTCACCCAATTTCAACAGTGTGCAGATATCCACTGTAAGCCTACCTGTAGGAACGGCCTCTGGACATCCCAGCTGGTGCACCTAGTGTCCTGGGACAGTCAAAGCACTGAAGCAGCTTAGTCTCAACTTTGCTTCACCATTACCAACAGAAAGCAAGAGAAGACTCAGCATACCACTTCCTATGGTTAATTGCATGCATTAGCATCTTCTAGTAGTCAAGCCTCAACTATGTACTCAAAAACTATGTATCTACCCAATTTACTGAATTTAATAAAATGTATTTATCCTAACTCAATACAAATAAAAGCTAATCTTTGTCAGCAATACATCAACTGTTATAAAATTAATAGAACTGAGGAAACCAGAGAACTTCTCTACAATGAAGCCGTACAAGTAATGCAAGACAACTCAACCTTAGTTGTTATTAGTAACTTACACATTTAGGATCTTGGTTAAAATTTATTACTGATAATATAATGTCTGAATACATTTAAATATTATATTTACTGAAGAACTAGTTGCTTTAAAATATTTTCTGTGGCACCTTCTGCATTACAGTCTTTATTTTCAATGCTCCAGTGACAGAGATGCAGTTAACACTGAAAAAGTCATGAAGAACCCAAGGAAGTTTATTTTTGGATGGATTAAACAAAATGACATAATTAACACTATTTAAAATAAAATTTTATCATGACACCTAAGATAAAGTCTAAATGGTGACTGTTTCTAAGGGCTATTTATACAGCCCTTTTCCTCTAAGGAAAGTAAATAAATCCAGTTTATTTACAGTAGGTGGATACAGAAGAACTCAGGTTATTTATGATACATACATAAATGATGATAAATACATATTTATGATACAATTCCCTGAACAAATGTATGTTTCCTTTTATAGGTAACTTCAAGTTTAAAATTGAATTGTTCTTAACCACAATTTGCTATAATTAGATTAGTTACTGCAGAAATAGAAGACTACATTCCTATTTTAACGTAAAACTACCTTTCATGCCATATACTAAAATTAGTATAGTATGAGTAGGCTTCTTTACTAAGCTTTGTTTTAAAATCAATGAGATTTATCTTGCCTCTAGAGATTCCCACCTATAGATTGCTTTACAAACATTAAATAACATCATAAGAGTTAAATATACCTCAAGCAGTACTGCAGGTAAGGACAATACTCACTGCACAGAAAATTACAGGGCAGGGACAGGGGAAATCTGTTCACTGTGGTTGCTGGCAAAACTGTTGAGTTCAATTGGGCAACAATGACTCAGTGGGCTGAAAGGATCACTGTGGGTTTAGGTTTCATTTGACATAAGTTCAAGGGGGAGAGAAGTTAGTATTTGTTATCTACGTGTACAAATTGCAATAATCCTCAGCAGCTATAGCTGTTGCTAAAGTTTCCCAGGGTATAAAAGCTGAGCTTCTGGACTTCAGTTGCACCTTTTGTCTTTAACAGCTCTCCCAGGTAAATGATTTTGCAAAAGACTAGCTAGTTATGCAAAGATAATCAGTCAACATTAAAGGGAGTATCACCACTTTCCTATACTATAGGTTCACTACTATATTATATGCTCCTGTGTTTTATATACATCAAAGAACTTTGTTGGAAAACATACATTGGAAAACCTACATTGAAATCCTGGGAGTTAAACCAGATGAAAATTCACAAAAGCTAGAGGAAAACTCCAAGTATTGTTAAGGTGTTTTCTGGGTCTTCTATGATGTTTCTGCATAGAAGCTACATGCTTGGCTTGCCTTTCCTAAAGGATAGTCATTCCCCTACGAAATTCCTAATGTCTGACAGAATACTGCAATCAAAGGGATTATGATGATGATTATCTTCTATCCATCACTAAATTAGTACACTAACAAATAACACTGAAACATTTTGTGGGAAAAAATCAGGTATGCAATAATGACCTCTATTAGAGAGTGACTTCACTACTTTTACATTGCATATTAGCCCTGAGACTCTAAATGGCAAAGTATGAAGGCTCTGGAGGTAGGTGCCTTTATCACTCATGGATGTCTCCTTGAAAGTAAATGCTGTAAGTGGCAATTGCATGGTCTGTGGAGACACATAAGCATCATCATCTTGCAACTATATATGCATTGCAACTATAATTGTTGTAATGGAAGTTTCAGTCTAGGAATCTAGAAATAATAGATGGCAATAATTAAAGCTTATGATAGTCTGTGGAGTCTTGATTGTGCAGGAAAATTTATTTACTAAGTTAACTTCAGAACATCTAATAAAAGAGGAGGAAATTCATATTTTTCTACTGTTATTTTAATCTACAGGAAGCCTAATGCTGGTCATTGCTCCTAAAGGAAATAGAACGTGTTATAGAATAGGAATTACCAAATGACAGTTTTAAACCTTCCAGATGTAGAGACAATCTGTAATTTAAGTGTCTATATGCTTTCCAGTCTGCTGGGGTTTCTAGGTAGTACTATAGCATATTAACTATAAGCTTATCTTCCTGTTTACCTTATAGACACAAAACAACTTCCACTTTCCTGGAGCTGGGGCAAGACTGAAGATATTACATGTGCTACATCACTGTTAACTTTGAAGTATTCATCCACCAGGCAGCATAAGATTTTATGTGACTCAAGAAGTTATTCCTGAAGATACAGGATAGTGGGTTTACTAACAAAACAGCTGCGTAAAACACCTCATTTTTTAGGTTAAAAACCTGAGCACAATAGATAGATAAGATTTTGGGTAAGCTAGCAATTCTGGATATTCTGTAGGACTGTGTGGAGGTAAAATGATTGGAGAGGAATTTGCACTGTGACTGCCCTGGATAATTCTGAAATACCTAGCACAAAGTTCTGAATGGGAGAAGATTTTTAGTATTTTAAACCCAAATGCTCATACTCAGTCTAAATAACCAGCAATTATACTTTAAAACAAGATTTGGTATAACTTGCAATTATGAATAGAAAAGTGCTGATAAAACATGGTGAAAAATGTACCACAGACCACACATACCCTCACAGCTGGTGGCTTTCACAAGCACTACTTGTAAAGAACAACTTGCACATGCCCTCATACAGCTGCCTTTTTTCCCTTTTTGTCTTGTTTCTGCATAGATGGTAGGGAGGAAAGGCTGGTAGTTGTTGCTACAATTAGTCGCAGTGCAGTTGAGGTAATCATAGTAGTCTACATTGGAAACAGAATGGGTGGAACTCTGAATACCACCTTTCCAAAGAACCCAACTGTTTCCAGGCACTGCGAGGTATGGCAGACAAGACTGGACAAAGTACATGGCATAATCTGCTCTTGTTTGGGACCCAGAACTGACAAGCTGCTTCAAACATAGCTCTTGGAAAAACAAAGGAGAGGAATTTTTCTGCAGTAGTGACCCATGTGTTTCTAAGTCACTGTTCTTAGATGGTCCTAACAGTAACCATAGCCTTGATGTTATTTGAGGGAGTGGAGCTACAGGAACAAACCTTAAAAAATATTATGGAAAAGGTTGAAAGGAAAATGGTAAAAGCAACATTCAAAATACAATGATGAAACGCCCCTATCTTCTCCTCCTAGCACTGCTTTGGATACTGGACCTAAGCAGATGAGTATATTTCATATGCGGAAACTCTGGAGAGTAAAAGTATTAACCTTGCACTGCTGTATTGTCCTAAATGAAATATATTGCTTCCAAAATGTTCACAGAATTTTATTGCCTTCATTTCAAAAGGCAGACGCAAATTTGTTTTTTCCAATCATTATTCAAATGAAAAACTAGAAAATGCGTCAGTCCTATTCAAGTCACATCTATGTCACTGCTGATGCAAATGATAGATGGAACAGTTAATATCTTTTTTCAATGCTATATTCCTGAGGTACTTCTCTTGCATGAGTTTATAGAGGACATCTGTTAGTAAGATATCTGACAAGCTTACTATACGGTGCAGTGTTTGCTGTCATTATACTTACACCAGAGCTGGACTTCTTCCACTGCATTCAGTAGCAGTGTGCAGTCTTACAGCTCAGTGAACAACAATTAGTTAAGTAAAAAGGATGAGGAAAATGCTCACTTTTTTCCTCATCTTGCTGATATATATGTATATATATGTATGTATGTATGTATGTATGTAAGGTGGGTGGAAGTATTATTGCCAACTAAGCAGAACAAGAGAGAAACTCAGCCAAAATAATTAAACAGTTCTTCCAGGCAATTGTGGATATTTTCTCCAAGTGCTAATGACGCCAGCCTTTACACTACTGTGTTTTCCTGCAAAATCTAGAGGTATTATTCATTCCTCTCCCCTGGGGCTCTCAAACCTGTGACAGTGTTCCTTACATCCTACTGCTTTTTAGGTGCCTACAAACAAGTGTCTCACTCACAACAATGTGTAGCATTAAGCATAACCTTAGGAAAGGGCATTGAGTAAGCTGTGCTGGCAGAACAACAAAACAGTACTCCTGTGCTGCACAATTCCTTCTCAGCTTACTTCTGTTTCATGCAGGAAGCATCAAACTACTTCTCTATCCCCACAGCAGATCAGAGCAAGCTCCAGTCTTATTTTCTTAATCCACCTATCAAAAGTAGTTGCACGAAGTCTAAGCTCTATACCTCCTGAATCATTCCATACATACTAAGTTAGGGGAGGAAGATGATGTGGGAGCAGCACTGCACACAACTATAACCCTCAATCAACATCTAAATATTTTTAGAATAACAAGGGGAGTTAGTTTTTACTCCTTTCACACTTCTGTCTGAAATGGAGTTGCAATGCCTTTCCCATCCCATGTATATGAGAATATTTGTCAAATATTAGGTTCAAACCTGTAAAAAAAAAAAAAAGCAAAGCATGCAATTAATAAGTAAATGTGCCAAAAACTTAACCTCTGCTATCTATTCAATTTCTGCAATACCTTTTACATCCTTTGTTCCTTAAGACCAGTTTTCTTTTCAAACTATAAGACTGAAAATTTCTATCCAAGTTTGTTTGGCTTTAAAACATGACATGGTAAGAGTTCTTCAGAGACGATACTCACATTTATGTTCATTCCTCCATTACAAACTGCCTGTTTTACCAGTCTTCCTTGTTGCTAAGCATTTAGTATAAAAATAAAAAAAATGGTGGGTTAGCAGAACTCATTTCACATCTCCCTTGCCAGGATGCAATCTGCAGTCTCCCTCATCTCATTTGAGCCTCTCAAACAATGGGGTCTTTAGGTTTCCTTTAGCACATATTTTTAGGCTGATTTTTTAAAAATTGAAAAACTAGATGAAACTAAAAGGCATCTCATGAAAGTGTCATGGGATAACAGAATACATTCTTGCTCTATGTTAATTAGAACACCAATCCTGCTGAGTTTAATTATCCTGTTGTATTATAAATTTGACCTTAAGGACAGCATGCCACAAAACTATACCTTTTATTTCCTTGTTTTTCAACAACTAATGGTTGCAGGAGGCAGCAAACTACGTGCAAGAACAGCTGCATAGTGGTCTTTCAGTTCTTTCTGGGCACCTGCCCTGCTTAAGTGCTTCTCCTCTCTGACCAGCCCTTGGCATGAACTTGGTCAGCCAGAACCTGAGCAGGAATTGAGTGAATAGTCTCAAAAGCTTAACATTTAAAACATAAGAATAATGATGCTTACCAGAGCAGTTGTATTTGTTATTATTTTATTAAAGTGAGCAATAATTACTTTCTGATATTTACATCCTACTACATGGACATTTAGGGAATCTCATTTTAAAAATTTCAATTTTCCAATTTTAGTTTCTTTCAACAGCACTGTAAAATTTACCTGTTTGTAAATGTAATTAAATGTCATGGATTTAGCCAAATTAAGAAATATTACTACAAAATCATTTCTAGCACTTGATGTTATATACTGATTGAAATATCATGATTCATAGCAGTGATGCTTTATGTGTTTGTTTACTTGCATTTTTTTAACATGTTGAATAATCAAGAGCTAAGTTTGGAGCTCCATAAAGAGCAGTGCAACGGCATATACACTTTACAAATGTGACGAAACACAACAAGTTGTATTTATGCTTTTCCCATCTAACTTTGTATTAAACAAGAAAAAATGCTTTAAAGTTCCACTGCAATTTAAAAAAAAAAATACTGCCATTCCTTCAATGTGCAAGAATGGTTTGAGTTGGAAAGGTCTTCAGATTCTAACCTCTCTGTCATGAGCTCAAAGCCCAATCCAACCTCACCTTGTATGTTTGCAGGGACAGGACATCTACCACCTCTCTGGGCAGCCTGTACCTGTGTTTCATCACCCTCATTATAAAAATTGTTTTCCTGATATCTAGTATGAATCTGCTCTCTTTTAATTTAAAACCATTACCCCTTGTCCTATCACAACAGACCTGGCTAAAAAGCCTGTCCTCTTCTTTCTTAAAAGCTCCCTTTACATACTGAAAGTCTGCAACAGGATGTCTCCAGAGCCTTCCCTTCTCAGGTTGAAATCTCCGGCTCCCTCAGCCTTCATAGAAGAGGTGCATTCACTAATGAATTTAGCAGTGCCTTAAGGGGTGCATTCATTAATGAATTTAGCAGTGCTTTAAATGCAGTGAAATGGGGGGGAGGGATTAGCTGTTTTCAACTGAAAGCACTATAGTTGACACGAAATATTCCTGTAAATAGCATTTGGCAAAAGAATACTCTTTAGTATGAGGAAACTTGAATAAAAAGTTTGTGCTACAATACAGAACTAACCATATTACTATCTCAAACAAGAAGAAATATTGTTAAATATTAATAGAGATGGAAAGTAATAAGTACGTTTGTTGGAAATAAGTTTCTAATAATTACTCAAAGTTTTTCCTAAATCATATAATATTGTTACCTATTCCTGCTTAGTTGAGTTTGAGAATGGCATTATAAAAAGTAGTAAATACTTGGGGGTACAGATAAGTTACTTTTCATTTATAGAGCATATAAACCAGTAAACATCTCTTCAAATTTAGATGAAAATTATAATGAATCATAACTAAATATCTGCTTCTAAATGTTTTATCTACATTGCACATATTTTTCTTCCATCATCTTCTCCTTAAATGAGCTTCTTATAAGGTAGATTATAAAAAGTAAATCTAGGGGGAAATTAGGGGGGAAAGTAGTAAAGTACTATTTTTTTTTTATACCTCTTAAAAACAAAGACTCAAATAAACCAACAAATATCCAAAACCCCAACCAAACAAAACCTGAAAATCACAAAACTAAAGCAAAAAAAAAGAAGTCTTCATTTCAGCAGTGGTATGAACTCCACAAGAATCTTCAGTTGAATTAGAAATGATGGCTAATTTTTATTCAAAATACTGATCCACTGTTCCAAGACACTAATCGAGGATTTCTCAGTACAATGCACGCCACTCACATGCTGGGTACAGCTCCAGCATTCTCCCGAGCACAGTAATGTCAGGATGGAATCCCAGAGGCAGCGGCCTATCTTTAAAAGTGACCGGACAGCAATTCAAGTATAAACGCAATTCTGACTTTATCCTCCCCAAATTAAATCTCAAACCAAAAGAAGTTATTTGCATATATGTTTTAAACAGAGCATACTGAAAAACAACACTGTGGCATGTAACACACATTATATGCAAACTGTATTTCCTTATAATCATTCAGATATTTTTATAGCTTCATGTCTTCATGTATACAAGTAATCAAACCATCCTATTTTCTTTCACTGTTAAAGGAATGGGTTTCTTCCCACATGCTGTGGTGCTATAATATAGCTATTTCACTATTGTTAGTGCAGCAACTCACTTCTAAACCAAGAAATAATTAGATCTCCCCAACTTAGCTACCATAGAATTGATCTTGCCTTTCTATATTTTCTATGCAAAGACTCATACTTATTGCATCCAGGTAGAAATGCCTCTATCCACTGCTACTTAGTCCTTATTCCCCTACATGTCAGACTGAAAAGAAGATATTGTGGGAAGGCTACCAAGTTGCTGCATACATATGACTTAGTATAGGGAATTTTCAGACCAGAGCACATCTTCCACCTTCAAGTAAAGCTGTGTACTCTTGACTGAATTGTGCTGTCGAGTTATAGGACATCTTTTATTTTCTTGTACAGTTACATCTATTTATGCAATATTTGTTCAATAAACTCCATGGTATATCATAATTACCAGAATTAGGCAACAAACAATCCAAAAAATTCAAATCTTTAAATAATAAAGTTATCAGGATGCTTTAGGAAACTGTATGCTAGGTCTCAAATATAACATGTGGACTTCATGCTGAAATCCCCTAATGAGCTTCTAACAGTGTTCAGAATAAGATGACCATGCTAATCTTATCTTCTGGATTTAAGAACTGTACATTTTTGTTCCAGTGAAGATAACAAGAACACTTGGAATAAGGGTACTCTTCCTCAAGAGGAAAAGTATGCCCTGGCCCATAATAGTATATTTATATCTTTTATTAGCAAAAACTACCCTTGTTACTTCATAACTCTTGAAATAAAATAAAATAAAAATTAATAATTTAAGGGTATTTAAAAGTATTTCAGCAACATGAAATGTGAATGCTTCTCCAAGATGTAAGAAGGAAAGATGAGTTGCAGAGGACAACAAGGGGAGTCAGAAGAAAGATAAATTATCTTAAGAGAAAAAGAAAAACCGATTATACATGGTCCAGGGAAATGCAAAAGTAAACAGAAGAAAATCGGTGTAGCAGAGAGGGAACAATTTAGGATAAAGTGCATCAAATCAAGACCAGATTCTGTAAATCAGGGACTAGTAAATTGAGGCTGAAATAATGAAAGATATTCTAACAATAATAAAGATTACTTGAAATATATGACAGCTGGTAGGAAAGAAAAAAAATCCTCTTAGCCATTTTCCAGTTTATGAAAAGGACAATATGATGTGAAATAATAGAGCATTTCTCTTGCTGAGGAACAAACAGATCGTAAAACAGAGCTGTGCCAGCTCTGATTATCTGGCCTTTGTTCGGCTGTACTTTCACACAGGACAGGACATTGTCCTCTGTACGTTTACACAAATATTGATTTGTGATAGAAATAAAAAGCATTTTCTCAGGTAGGAAACTCATAATTCAACATAAAATAGAAAACTGCCTTCTCAAAATAGCTCCACAGTTTATTCAGAATATGAATTCTGCATTGTTTTAAGGCATTTTTGATTTAGCTGTGTGTAGAACAGTGCAAGAAATAAGGGCGTGAACACTGTGAATCAGCAAGAAATTAGCCAGATATAGGAATTTATTTATGCTGTATCAGCTTAGGGGTCTGCTGATTGGTTGGGTTGGAATTTTTAGTACAGATGTGTTACCTAACCTATGAACATTACAACCATCTCCATCAGTTAGGTCTGCAAACCAAATGTTTATATTCAGATATAAGGCATAAAAGAAAGACAGTGACAAAATTTAGTATTTTCTACCTAGTCCTGTACCTCATGTGGTCAGGAGTAACTCTGGGAGAGACCTAGAAGAAACTTCTAAGACAGACCTTGAGTACCTGAGTGAAAACAGAGAGAACCTTGTAGCAACCTCTCTCTGTATAGCGTTACTGGAACCACTGTGTTGACTCCTTGACTGTCCTTCTGAGCCACATCATATCCCTCACAGAAAAGGGAAGTTATATAATGTACTATACTGTGTATGAAACTGGGATTAAAACTTTCTGCATCAACTTTATTTAGACTTCACACCATCAATTTCGTCTTAAGACAGGATAAGCACAGCTTAGAAGTACTTGTTTATGAGAAAGACATAGGTTTTATGGGTACTACATTGCTAATTATGATTTGTATATGACAAATGGAACCTTTCTTCCTATATTAATTTTCACTTTTACATCCAGTCTCTTGGGTAACTCAAAGGAGGTAACTGGATGTTTTCAACTCTAGGATTCCAAACAGCTATAGTGTACTGCATAGTGTAAAGAAGTACTATAGTACTAAAGACCTAAGTACTATAGGAATAGATGTAAATTCCTTCATTAATCCTTTGGAAAAAACTAAATTTTTTTGGTGCTAGTTATCCTATCATTCACATATGTAAAGCTCTTTGGGAAAAAAATCTTAGCTGACTGAAGTTCTGGCCTGAGGTGCAACATAATTTGTTTAACAAATTGTAACTCCTGGCTTGAAAAGCCTACAAACTATAAAGAACACTTAGGGCATATGATTTGATATAAACTACATCATCACATATTTCTAAGATAGGCATGCTATCATGTATAACACATTCTGACAATTTTCAAACAGCTGTTTATAAAATAGATGATCATAACTTATCGTTCTTCAAGTTCAGGTAAGTCACAGTACTAACTTGAAGGAATATAATGACAACTCAGATAATATCTGGCAAATATTATCTACTTTCTAACCAGAAAAGAAAAGATATACTCATTCCTGACATAGCAAATTCAAATGTAGGAAGCTGGCAACATAAGGATAGAAGCATTTGCAGTACTGTCAATTTTTATAAGACCTTTTGATTGCATTTGTTTGCCGCATAAACAGAACAAGATTTTGTATTCTTACTTACTATGAGTTAAGCTATAATTTTTCCTTTGTGTCATGTTCCTTGGATTCACTGTCTCCTCCAGGGATTCCAGAAATATTTTCCATGTATAAACTAAGACCTGTATATTAAGATTAAGTATAATAAAACTATTAGCCATGGAATAAAGCATTTTTGTTTGTATATTATACAGTTGATAAACAGTTCTGGAATCTTCAACGTAAGAAGGATATGGAACTATTGGAATGGGTCCAGAGGAGGGGTACAAAGATGATCAGAGGTCTGGAGCACCTTCCGTATGAGGACAGGCTGAGACAGTTGGGCTTGTTCAGCCTGGAGAAAAGAAGGCTCCAAGGAGATCTTATAGTGACCTTCCAGTATCTGAAAGGGCCTATAAGAAAGCTGGAGAGGGACTATTCATAAAGGCTTGTGATGATAGGATGAGGGCAAACAGGTATAAAATGGAGAAGGGTGAATTTAGGCTAGACATTAGGAGGATTTTCTTCACCATGAGAGTGGTGAGACACTGCAACAGGTTGCCAAGGGAAGTTGTGGATGCCCCAACCCTGGAGGTGTTCAAGGCCAGGTTGGATGGGGCCTTGGGCAGCCTGATGTAGTAAGATGTCCCTGCCTGTGGCAAAGGGATTGGAACTAGATGATCTATAAGGTCCCTTTCAACCCTAGCTATCCTATGATTCTATATTCCTCCCAGAAGTTTTCAAAACATCTTTTACCTTTAAAAACCAAACTCCAAACACACCGTAGCCCAGATCATTATTTTCACATTCAATGTTCAATCCAGAGCAATTCTAACGCACTCATTGCAATTTCTGTGAGTCACATCATAGTAACTGGAATCAGAATCCTGATTGTTCTTTTAAATACAACAGTTGTTTGTTAAGCTTTTAGTAGTTTTGGAAGTAATTTCTAGTGATATAAAATAATGAACATCTCTGTAGCTCGGAAAAAGTCCAGTCCTGCAACTTGTAACAGTTGAGTATAATTTTCTTACACTCCCCTTCAAATAACTGAGGCACTTCTAGCGGCTATCCTGATTTGAAATTAGAGCACAATAGCCATAATCCTATTTCTCTTGCTCATTCGTATGATAATGAGATTAGCTTCTTGTGTTAACCCCCAGAGTAACATGTGGCTGAAGAAAGTAGTCAAGAGCTATCATGTCTCTATTTTAACCTATTTGTAAAAATAATTCCATAGAGATTTTACAGCTAAACTGAAGGTGAGCTAAAGTAACACCCTATGCAAGTTATGGTTGCTTAAAGTGCTCAAGGAAGACATCAATGGAAAGCAAGGTTTTCTTATAAGAAAAAAACCAAAAACCAGCTTGCTAAGGAGGAAGTTACCTGAGATGTGCAGCATGCATACAACACTTTAGGCCTACATCTACCCACTTACCACTGTCCTTGCACTTCTTACCTAAGGGATATTTTTATTTAAGGGGTATTAACACGACATTTGTACCTATTCTGCTTTTAAGATGAGCCTGGTCTCTCAACTACAGTCTTATGAATTATTTCTCTCAAAGATATTGAGCAATGTTTTCATAATTACCTAAGCTACAAGATAAATGTCTGTATACAGCTGTGGGTCCAGCATGCTGTACTTAAGATTTTTTATGAGTCGTTGGAAGCGTTTGAGAAACAGCAGGAGACCATCTAGCAGCCAAAACTCAGAATGTGTTAAATATCGCAGAGGTAAACTGAGGAACAGTGAAACTAACAAGTTGTTGCAAACCATACATAATATCCATATTTTCTGGAACTGCACATACCTATAACATCCTCCATGCTCCTAGCAACCACCCAGGCACCTTGAGAGTCCCAGTTCTGGTAAGACCTGGTGGCCCTCAAACCACTAAGTGGAATCACTGTTCATTACCTAGTTCTTAACTTGCCAGCTTCCTCAGTCAACAGTTCATATAGAATCATAGAATCACCAGATTGGAAAAGACCTCTTGAGTCATCGAGTCCAAACATCTGCCACTAAACCATGGCCTTCCGCACCTCATCCACCCATCTTTTAAATACCTCTAGGGATGATGACTCAACCACCTCCCTGGGCAGCCTGTTCCAGTGCCCAATGATACTTCCTGTGAATTTTTTTTTTTTCTGATATCCAGTCTGAACCTCCCCTGGCACAGCTTGAGGCCGTTCCCCCTTGTCCTGTCCCCTGCCACTTGGGAGAAGACCCCAGCTCCCTCCTCTCCACAATCTCCTTTCAGGTATTTGTAGAGAGCAATAAGGTCTCCCCTCAGCCTCCTCTTCTCTAGGCTAAAACACCCCCAGTTCTCTCATTTACTCCTTGTAAGACTTGTTCTCCAGCCCCTTCTCCAGCTTCACTGCTCTTCTGAAGAGCAACATCCAATAACATGTAAACAGGTCTCCCTCTCTCTGTGACAATGCTGACAGTTCTTCATTCGAGTATCCTGCCTATCCCTTGCTAGAAATTGTCTGATGGGGTAGATGTTAGCTCTTAGTCACAAACGTTTCTGTGATGAATGCCCCTCTGACAGTGAATGCAGTTGTTACTCATTTCAATCTTCTCAAATTCAACATCTCTGGCAGGTCAGCCTGCTTCAGCTAAAAATAATTCTTCCATTCACCAGTCACAAAGCCTTGCAAAAATGATCTTCAAGGTGGTAACCTCCTATTCCAAAATGGGTGTCACAGTACATGATTGTTCTTGGATCCCAGATCAACAGTATTTTCTCTTTCCTACCTCCTGATGCCACCTGTGACTTTCTAAACTCATTCTCAAGAACATCATGACAAACAAGAGATTTTAAATTATTGCTCAGAAAGTGGGCAATTTGGTGCAGCCAGTAGGCCTACACAGTCTGGATCAGTCCTGAGAATCTGAGATAAATGATGTTATCACAGGTACTGGCAGACAGAGGTAACCAGTCCTTGACAGCAGATTGAACAACTAGGCCCATGGTCTGACGTTAGATGTGGTCAAGGATCAAATTGCCGTGGTCCCCGCACACCTAGAACCCTTCACAGTGTTTGGGATGTTGTTTTCTATATCCATGTGTATAGGTAAGTAAAATGGAGGAGAAAGGAAGGAACCTGTTTTTCAACAAGGGCTTTGAAGGACCATTCTAAGATGCTACTCAGCAAAACTTGTTACTCCTGCAATGGCTAATTTTGTAAAAGTGAAAATTTGATTGAAGGACTGAATGAAGGAATGAATTTTCATGACATCTCATAAGGTACATTAAGTTATTTTGTGAAACAGCACAGTTAAAAGGGGTAATTTATGATGCGTGACTGACTATAACAGCTTTTTCATCTTTTTGTTTATTTTCCATTTTGGACAGAGATAGACAAGTGAAATTGATATAAATTTCCATATTTTACTTCACAGGGAATACTAGACTAGAATTAAAGAATTATCTTCCAGGTAACATTCCAGTAAGATACATTATGATGCAGAATGTATGCTTGCATGTATCGTTGTAAGTTATGCAACAAAACTAAAGCTAACATGTTCAGTAGTATTTGTTCAATACTACCATATTGCTGGCAATATATTTAGTCTCTTCCCACAGATGCTTTATCCAAAATAATTGTTTTGTGAATATTTCTTCTTTTGCCCATTTCATCAACCTGTACACTACAATCCAATAATTCTCTTACTGCTGAGGAAAGAGTTTTACATTACTTTTTTAAAAAATTCAGATTGCTTTCAGCCATCCCTTTCAGTGTTTTCAGGGGATCACTAACAGTGCAATGGCAAAAAAGTTCCAACTTTCTATAAAGTTCTATTCCACTTCGAACCATAGAATGATTTGAGTTGGAAGACATCTTAGCAATCATCCAGTTCCAACCCTCCTGCCACGGTCAGGGCCACCTCCAACTAGATCAGGCTGTGCAAGTTCCTATCCAGCCTAGCCCTGAATATTTCCAAGGAGGAGACATCCAGTCTTCCCTGGGCAATCCATTCCAGAGCCTCACCACCCTCATTGTAAAGAATTTCTTCCTAATGTCTAGTCTAACTCTTCCCCCTTCCAATTTAAAGCCATTCTCCCACATCCTGTCACTATGTGCCCTTGTAAAAGATCCCTCCCCAGCTTTCTTGCAGGCCTCTTTCAGGTGCTGGAAGGCTGCTATAAGGTCTCCCCAGAGCCTTCTCTTCTCCACATTGAACAAGCCCAACTCTCCCAGCCTGTGCTTGTATGGGAGGTGCTCCAGCCCCCTGATCATCTTTGTTTCCCTCCTCTGGACCCATTCCAATAGCTCCATGTCTGTCTTATGTTGGGGATTCCAGAACTGGACACAATACTCCAGGTGAGGTCTCACAAGAGAGGAACAGAAGGGTAGAATTACCTCTCTTGACCAGCTGGCCATGCTTCTTTTCATGCAGCCCGAGATACAATTTGCCTTCTGGACTGCAAATGTGCATTGCCGGCTCATGTCAAGCTTATAATCAATCAGCACCCGAAGTTCTTCTCCACAGGGCTGTTGTCAATCCCATAATCCCTCATCCTGTATTGAAACTACAAACTGCCCTGACCCAAATGTAGGACTTTGCACTTGGCCTTGTGGGACCTCACGAAGTTCACAGAGACCCTCTACTCCAGCTTGTCCAGGTTCCTCTGAATGACATCCCATCCATCTGGTGTGACAACTGCACTTCTTGTAAAAGACTTGGGTAATTTCACATCAAACTAAAAGTCTGCCATGTACTGGAGATTTACCTATTCATGCACAGTAGGGGGAAAGGGAGAAAGAGAAGAATTAAAAAAAAAAAAGAACAACAGAAAGACACATTTCTGCAGGAGTCTTTCATAAAATGTCTTTGAATCACCTCAAAAGAATTCCAGAATCAGAAGTGCATGTTGCACACAAAGTGATAGAAGAGGCAACAGAGAATCCATTGGAGGTGGTGCTACCTCCTTTTACATACGTAGCAGGAAAAAAGCTGCAATTTCTGACCCCTTCAAAAGGCTTTGAGCTTTTCCTAACATTGGGATACTCTCTCTGTAAGAATACACCTTCAGTTCACAGACTTTTTACTGAGATGAAATGAAGGCAAAGCGTAAACTCCAGCCCTGCTTTGTGCATTTGATGTATTAGACATAAATAATGCAGTATCAAGTGTTATAATTTTAATGTTATCAAACAGGTGTAAACCGTAACCAACAGAAACAGATTAATCAAAGAGGAGCACTTCAGAAATGGATCTTATTCACAAGTGACAGCTGCTCAAAATTAATACTTTACAGCAAGGTTCATTCCTCAAACAATGGTATTCTCTTTACTAGCTTAAATAACATGGCAAAATTGAAAACTTATTTTTCAGTGTACTACATATCACTTAGAATAGATGATGGGGTTTTTAAGACTTATGTAGAATCAGCATGTACAATTCGTACATGTTTTCTTTAATTTCAAGAAAAGATTTTCTGTGTCCTAGTAGTTCATTGACAGTCTTAAAGTCCATTTTGACAACCACAATCACCTTATAGTGTAGAAGTCCAGAAAACATCCTACAGTCTATGTCTGCCTATGCCAACTGAATACTAGAGACACCAGAAAGATGGTGTATTCATCCAACAGCACACTAATGACAGTTTTAGTGGAAGAACTTTTCTTACTGTATTATTCATTTGAGGGTACCACCCGCAAATGGATTTTATTATCTTCATTGTCATTGAATAATCAATCGATATATTTTGCCACAAGTAGTTTTCCATGTTTCATA
This sequence comes from Clamator glandarius, assembly GCA_033459285.1. Lineage (NCBI taxonomy): Eukaryota > Metazoa > Chordata > Aves > Cuculiformes > Cuculidae > Clamator > Clamator glandarius. The sequence goes on from JAUNZM010000040.1 coordinate 1,032,450, forward strand.
ATCCATTTACAAGGCCCTACAGAAAAAGTCGTGTGGAAGAAATGATTCGTATTAATCTGGGTTTTGTTACTTCTGTTCTGAAAGATTCCTCTTACAATTAACTTCACCAATTAACTTGGCATAAAATAATGAATCAACATCATGGACAATCACTCCAACACATAAAAGAAGGAAAGAAAATAAAAAGCCAATTGTTATTCACAATTGGTGGTCAGCCAAAAAAGAATATCTGAAAATGCAGGTTGAAAACAGTACAAAAGGTAAAAAACTCAGATTGGTTCAAAAGAAGAGCTTTGTAGTCAATGAACTGCCGAGTTAGGATCTTATTCAGCAAGATACATGCCTAACTTCAAACACATAAGCAGGCCAGCTAGACTTATTTGCATTGTGGCACCTTTATATAAGAAATGCCAATGGAAATCAGACATATCTACTTCAAAGAGCCTGCTCCTGAAAATTTAGTCTAAAACATAGTTAAGTACATAACTGAATTCCATGCACTTTTACTGTCCATGTGAAGCAGTAGATAGGTGCTGCCTTATACTCAAGTTTCAGGCATGGTTATTTTGTGTGATTTCTTATAACAACTTCATTTGCACATTTCTGGACCTCTCAGAAAATCATAGACTTCTGTATCACTGATAAATATGCTTGAGTTATAGATGAAATAGTATTACATTATATTTCCACAAAGTGCTTGGAACTGGGAAAAACTAGTTAAGAAACAGAAAGTGCAGAAAATAAATATGAGTATATGTAATCACATGTTGCTTTTTGGGGAGATGCTAATTTTTATAAAGCACAATCTATGCATCTGTCAAAAGATTAGAAAACAATAGCAATATCTAAAATATTATGAAGCAGAACACCAGATGGTAAAAACTGAATTTGTGGATCTATGCACATAATGTGACCTGTGAATGTCTGTCTGTGTCAAACTGCTATGAATTAGGACAATATTACTTCAGTTTACTACAGGTTATGAATAATTGATAAAGACTGCTCTACTGGGTTAATGAGATCCTTAAGGGACACAAAAATAGATAGAATGTTAGCTCAGGGTGATATTGCAGTACTGTAGTCAGCTTAAACATAAGGTAGAATTTGTTCCTCAATGCATGATGTAAAATGAAGTGCTTAGTACAAATAGTTCTATAAGTCATTGAAATTAGCTTGTAGACTGTTTTGGCAGTAAGATGAGTCTACTAATGCCAGTGACTTTTGGAGAATATTGCATTATAAGGGTGCCAGCAGCACTATGTTTCCCTCCTTTTCACTGTTGACATTCTAATGGAATCGCTTAATGAAGACAGTTGACATAAAATAACCAGATCTGGGAGTTTGGTTCATGCTTCACAAGGTTCAGTAATTTCTCAGAAGCATAGCAAGGACAGTCTAGATATTGGGAAGGTTAGGATAAATTAAGAAACAAAATTACAATTTTTTAAATTACGTAGGCAGTGCATAGAAGGCAGATAAATTTTGGGGAAAAAAATCTGTGAACTGTAAAAATGCAATAGCACACATGAATTATTTTACTTACCCTGCATTCTGTCCTGCTATTTTTACAATGTTTTTACAAGTTTTACCATTCCCAAAACCAAATCAAAATAGTTCTGATTATAGAGTTTTATAACTGTTTGTAAAAAAAAAATTGTAAAATTATAACTGCTCTTCTCTTTTACTATAATTTTCATTGTATAAATGAACAGATTTTTTCTTGTATCAGTGTTAAAGTTTCCTATATTATACATTTCTAAAACATATATTAAACAGTATAGATTTGTTTAACTATCTTTTTTGACTAGTTCTTTCTCACACCGCACATCAGATCTTCCTCTTATTCCTTCATTTATTTATCTTCTTATTCATTCAGTTTTCTTTTATGCATTTTGTTGACGTAATATAAGGGGAATTCCATCAGTCCTACAGATGCTGAAATTATTCAAAAGTGCTATTATTTCTATTACTATTTAAAAAAAAACTTAGTTCAAATTAAAATACATCTTCACTGAATGAAAATAGTAACGATGTAAAAGGAGAATTATGCATATAATACTGTCTCCACTCTGACTGAAGACGAAGAAAATACACAAGCCCAAAGAAATATCATTCCTAGAAGCCTGTGGGGAGGTTGGTATTTCAAATGAAGTGACTGCAACTGCCAAAGATGTAATTAAATTCTATATTTAGCACACTACTGGCTGAAAAAATACTGCAGGGCATTTTGTTATTCAAACTTTCACTACTTTCCTTAGGGTCCCTCCCAAATATAACAATGCCTCCCAACCTTCAGACCTTAAAATTGCATTCTGGAAAAGATAATAACTCTAATTTTGACATCAGACCTGGAAGAAAAGAGGCAAATGACCACTGGTTTTGTAATTAGAGATGTTGTTTTGTTATGAAATCTTTGGGAATTTGTTTTGATGATTAACAGAAAAAGTTAGCTATGCTAAATTTATTTTACTCAAATGTCTGTTTACTCTTTGAACTTTAAAAGCTTGCATTTGTTGTGTACTGCAAACTGTATTTATGAAGAATGAGTTACACATGGCTACTTTAAAAAAAATGTTCGTGGAATACTCTGACTGTGTTCTGCTTCTGAACACAAGACAGGAAACAATAATATGGCTTCTATATTAAATGAATGGGAATGCTTAACAGGTGTTTGTTTTGTATGCAGTTATGACATTTCACAGAATGAGGCCTTCAATAGCCAAAGCAGCTACAGACAAAGCCTGATTTACATCGGATATAGCCTTATGACAAAGGAACCATATAATCTTAAGGATTCCGTACATTTATTTTCATAATTACATATGGTTGAAAATACCAGTTTCTATGTAATGATGCTACATTAGGCCAGCTTAATCACTACTTAAATGTTGAGGGCATGTTCAAGAACCCCAAAATTTCTGGATGAAAAAACAAAAGAAGCAAAATAATTTATCTTGATTGCATCATAGGTCCGCTATAAAAATCTGAGATTTCTATAAAAATCTGAGAACTCTAGATTTCAGGACATCAGCCCAGGTGGAGGTGAGCCCCAAATGCATCCTTTCCCCCTCAGCTTTGAGTATTCTATGATTTCATTTACTAGTATGATACCTGTCTTTTAAATCTATATTATATTAAAACCAATCAAATTTATTGTGGAAATTATCAACAAAAATGAATCCATACCCATTAGAGAGCTTTAACAGCATTTACTCTATTTTGACTTAAGGCAGATTCCAATCCCCATTCAATTTTGCAAACTTTGTATAGTTAAAACAAATTTCTGAAGAATCACTGGCCTTCTACATACGTACTATGAAATCTACTTTCTCAAAATAAATTAATAATGTAATATCATTTTATAGTAAGGCTTTTATAAGGGATTGGTCTGGTGCTTATGAAGTCTGCAAAACAGCATCAAAACTGCAGCTCCAGCAAGAACACAGAAACACACTGTGCATAGTAATCTGTATATTAATTCTGGAGCACAGGTCTGACTGCCCAAGGAAAGTTCAATTTCAACATAAAGCTTTATGTAACAATTGGAAAGAGAAACAAGTCTCAGAGTAACACAGCTCACAACCTTGAAAGTCTGGTTTTGCTGCAGGCTTGCAAGGCAATCAACACAGGCAGTGCTAAAGAAAGGAAGAGGCTTGAAATACCAGTCTTGTTCTTTAAGATTTGGGGAGGGGAAAATCAAATTAAAGCCCTGATTTTGACTAGTATAATGTCATTTTTTAACCCCAGCCAACAACTAAGCACCATGGAGCCACTCCTTCATGTCCCCCATCTCCAGCCTTGGTGGGATGGGGAGGAGAATCAGGAAAACAGTATAACTCATGCGTTGAGGTAAAGACAGTTGAAAAGGAAGCAAAAGATGATAAAATATTAATAATGATAATAAAAAAATGTAAAAAGCAATTGATGCAGAGTGCAATTTCTCACCAACACTGACCAGTGCCTAGTTTTTACTCAAGCACTGTCATGCCCTCCTGGCCGACTCCTCTTAGTTTATAAGGGTGTGCAACATCCCTTTGGCCAGCTTGGGCCACTTGTCCCAGCTGTGCTCTCTCCCAGCTTCTTGTTCACCTGCTCACTAGCAGAACACGGGAAGCTGAAAAGTGCTTGATTCAGTATAAGAACTACTACAGCAACAACAAAAAAATGAGTGTGCTATCAACATTATTTGCATTTTAAATCCAATACACAGCACTATACCAGCTACTATGAAGAAAAATACTATTTTACTTTATAAAAATGACAAAATCATTAAGCGAAAATCTCCAGTCAGGAATAAGAGACAAAACAGTAGGAATTCACTATACATAGTATTTTGTAAGCTGGGGACATGAAATGTAATCAAACTCTTGCAAAATAAGCTTACAAATGCATAATATTAAAACCAACCAAAAACCCCAGTAGAGAAGTAATCTTTGGGGAAAACTTCAAGTCAAACAAAGACTATACAAGCAAGAAAACCACTATTTGCATGCATAAACAAACCATTCTAGATGCAATCCAGGTTAGGAGGTGCCTAAGTAGTCCCTCACCTGTCACTAACCTGAATTACACAGCAATATTCACCAAAATGTGAAAGATAGTATCTAGAAAGTGAAAGAATAGCAATAATCAGTGTTTGCATACATTTCACCACAAATTTTGGAAAGAAAAGAATCAGAAATAAGTACTCAAAGTTTACTATTTTGGAATCATTATAAAGAAAACTGTTACAAAATTAGACTACTTTCCCCCCCATTTTGTTACTTATGACAAAACTAGGTGTTATTTGGCAATTAGGATTATGAGGGAGGATTTAGCTTCTTTTTCACTGGAAACATGGAACAAGTAAGAGTATCTTAAAGTCCTGTAACGTGTTTTGTTCTTTTAATTGAAAATCTCTACTTCAGACAAATTATTTTATTGCAATTCCTGTATGGGATTAATATCTTAATGATCCTTGTCAGAGCACATCATGATGCTATTTAGTTGCACTACTGCCACTTTAGAACACTTGCCTAGAAGGTACATACATCATGTCAATGTTTTGGTTTTTGTAAATAAGAAATACTAAAGCTGTACTCCTATAACATTATGTATCTGTATTGAGAAACCATAACAACTCAGCTCACAGTAATATTGTGTAATTGTTTGCCAATCCCTCTCTCATTCCATCTACACTATTATTCCATGTGCTCTTTTCTTCAGAAAATTCCTTAATCTCATTCTTCTCTCCGTGGTATTCATCTTTCCTTTTTTTTTTTTTTTTTGCAGTGATGTTTAGACATCTATCACTATCAAATCCCATACTTCTGTAACACTGCTTTGTATAGCAACAAAATTTGTACAGCTTGTAGAATATAGGACAATTTCTATTCTGAAGGCTGAGCCACATTCATAGAGTTAATATCTTTAGTCATGTAAGGTGTTACTGACCCTAGCTCTTTATTGTTGTACAACGCGGTTCTGAAAATTAGAGCATGTTTTCTCATCTTCTACAGAGGTAGGTGCTTTCAGCAACAGTGTGGGTTAATGCATTAAATGGAACCAGAGAAGTACAGATACAGACCTTATACTTTTCAGCCTGCTCTATTTTTGCAGCAGCAACCCTAACAAAGTGGCACACTAGGCAATTAGACATTGTAACCTCTGAGAATTCAAATGTGGCCATGGCAACAAGTAGCCTGGCCTAAGGCACAGGTAAGGCAATAAAGTTAGTCCAGAAACACTGGTGTAATTAACAGGAAAAACTACCCCTAATTATATTTCACTGCCTTGTGTAACTGTAGAGGACAGATTGTTGAATTATCACACATTTAATGTTCACTGCAACTCAGGGCCTTAACTTATTAGTGTCATATTTACCAATCATATAATGCTACAGTTCTGAGCTGACACCAAACAATAGAACTATATCAGCTATATATCTATCACCTCATATCACATCATTATGTTAAAGGTTTTTTTTAAATACCCCATGGACTGCAAAAAACGTGTCCACAGAGCATGTTTGGAAATAGTGAATTTCTTCCGTTGTCAGCAAAAAGGCCCTACTGCAATGCAGTCCCCCTGCAACAAAAAGATTGACAATGAACTGAAGCAAAATCTTCCTTTATAATAATTCATCTTGCATAAGTACCATAAATGCAGTCTTGGGACTTTGATTGGACTATTGTGAACATGCCTGAGCTTCATTAAGGCTTGCAAAGATCTGCTGCAGCACTGTATTACTAATTCAGACCCAGCAATAGTATTTCTGTCACTTAATGTGAAGCTGCAGAGAAAAGGGATCATTCAGACTTCTAATGAAATAAAATAGCACCATTCAAACTTATTTCAATTGCTATTAACTGAGAAACTACTTCTCAAGTTAGGCATTACTTAATATAATGTTTGTTCTGCAGAGTTTTATGACCTTAGCTCCTGCTGCATACTTAAATGTTCAACTGAAACTTGGAGCACTGCTAAAATAAAAACCTAAAGACGATAACGATCAAAACTAAACAGAAACTAGAGACACAGAGAACATGGAATAATGCTTAAGAACATCCTGGTAAGATAGTAGTGCAGTACCAAAAAATCAAATTCAATGATGCATGCCTAAAGGTTATTCTCAGGATTGTTGAATGAGTGCTTGTTGAAACCATCAGGTTGAAAACATTTATCAAATCTTGATAATTGTTGTTAATATCATAAACTTGGCCTATATTCAAAAGACAGCTATGTTAGGAGATAACAGCTTTAACTTGGACATCATTTTTTTGCTTCAATTACTTGAAGCTCAACAAAGTAATGAAGGTTAAAGTATACACAGTGTTCAACTTTTAAAAACCAGACGATCTTAGAAAAATAGAAGTGAGAGAAAAAAGTCAAAGGCTATAGTTATATTGTTGGTTTTCACATGAAATAATCTTAGGGTATTAGTGGCCCTACTGTAGAACATATAGTTTGAGTATACACTGACAACTCAGGTTTTTCTCCACGCGTTTGATTCAAAAATAGGCTAACAGTAAATCTTGCAATGTTAACTGTGGCTAATACTGTGACCCAGACTTGTCCAAAGCATATGCCAAAGCGCTAGCTGCCCATGCTATAAAGAAAAGTTAATTATATATGATTTATTGTTGATAGTTTTTACTTCTAGCTGTAAGAATTTACTACTTAATGTTTTCAAATAGTCAAAAAGTCTCTATTAAAATTTGGGATCAAATTATTAAGTACTGATTACTCAATAATTCAAACCTCAGGAAAAACTATTTTGTATTTGAAGAATACTTTTTTTTGAATTTGAAGGCTGAGAGAGCTGGGGTTATTTAGTCTGGAAAAGAGGAGGCTGAGGGGAGACCTCATTGCTCTCTACAACTACCTGAAAGGAGGTTGTAGAGAGGAGGGTGTTGGCCTCTTCTCCTAAGTGACAGGGGACAGGACAAGAGGAAATGGCCTCAAGCTCTGTCAGGGGAGGTTTAGGCTCAACATTAGGAAAAAATTTTTCACAGAAAGGGTCATTGTGCACTGGAACAGGCTGCCAAGGGAGGTGGTTGAGTCTCCTTCCCTGGAGGTGTTTAAGGCACGGGTGGACGAGGTGCTAAGGGGCATGGGTTAGTGTTTAATAGGACAGGTTGGACTCAATGATCTGGTGGGTCTCTTCCAACCTCCTTATTCTATGATTCTATGATTCTAAATGACAAATTTAAACCTATAAAGAATGTGGAATAGGAAATCTGTAGTAGTGGGATCTGAACAGCGAAGGAGATAGGCAAAGATCCATGAGGAAGAGATTGGACAGTTTTTCTTATGTACTATATAGATATACAGATGTATACATACGCAGGCAAAGCCCATCCAGGCAAGTAATTAGCTTACCTTAAACAGTCTACTTAATTGATATACATGACCTTTCTTTCAAGAAAGAAAAACTATAGCAGGATGTTGTATTTAAAGAAAAAGCACATAAATGCATGACAGATCTCCCCAAATCAGGAAATATTTGCTATTAGAAACATTATTATCCAAGCAAGGTATCAAAAGAGAACAAAAATATGTAAATCATAATAACGTTTTATTGTTGGATTTTTGCAGTCTCACTCAGGCAGACAAGGGAATATTACTGACGTGAATCCCAGGTGAATTCAATGACTTACATCAACTGTGATAATGTATTTAGGAAGGGGGAAAAACCTGTACAACTGTAATTGTAGCTGAGGAGTGAGAATATGAGAGAGAAAGAACTCTGCAGACACCAGGGTCAGTGAAGAAGGAAGAAGAGGTGTTCCAGATGCCAGAGCAAAAATTCCCCCTACAGCTTGTGAAGAACTCCACACCAGAGTAGGTGGATTCCCAAAGGAGGCTGTGACCCCACAGGAAGCCTCAAGACTTTAATCTGCCAGTGTGCATGGATACATTTTCAGAAAACACTACATTACTGAATTTGAATAACTAACTGAGAACTAATTCCAGATTCATGTGGCAAATAATGATTCTCTTGGGCAACAAATTATACAATAGAAAGAGTATGTCATTATATTTGTTTACGTATATAAAAACATATAAAACATGAAATACATAGATTGCAACAAAAGAGAACAATAAAAGTGAGTTTCTTACACTCAAACACATTTAGCTATTGCTAGCAGCAGCAATACCAGTATAGCTTGTCTCATTAAAGAATAATAATCACCCCTACTTTCCATCATTTGATTCCCTGAGTCCAATTAACCTCAGCTCAATTTGAAGAAATGGGAAGAGACAACCTGCACAAAATATGGAATTATCTATTTGGTTTGGTTTTTTTTAACAGCAAGACATCATAGAAAATAAAAAGAAATATAAGTTCTAGAAGAAAAACTGGTTGGCAACAAAATCTACCCAAGAACAGACCAATTCAAACTAAAGTATAACTGCAAGCTGTAAAGTCAGTACTTCAGAATAGCTATGCCAATTTTTGTAGAAGAAAAAATTAATTAAAAGTTTAAACTTTTCAGCTTTTCTGTGGTTTCCTTACAAGTTATATGAAAAAAATACCCTGCAGAATCACCAGGAAATCTTGGTATAACACTCACTGAAAGAAGAGAAAGAAATTCTCTACTTCATTAAGGTGAGGATTTGTTCATTCTTGCAACAAACTACATTTATCTAAAGTTTTTACTAGAAAGTGTAAAGAAAGTAACAAGAGTTCCATAGAGTTTAACTGAGACAGGATGCCTTTTTTTAAAAAAAAACCTTGAAGCTAAATCTATTAGTTTAGAAGGCTGTTCAAAAAAGAATGGATCTGCTACTTAGAGAGGACAACTAGTTTGGACAAGACTAGCAACCCGACCGCAGATTAGAAATACAACATTGTTTAATATCTTCCTTGCAAAGAGTTTTATTATCTATCACCAAAACCACAGTAAAGTTCTATTGACAATATCATGATTAGCACTCTGGAGAAAGAACTGAGTTTTAGCCCTGTATACACTACCCAAGCCTTTGACCCCTGTACCAGAGATAAGATAAGAAAAAGACACCTCTGGTGGGCTCCTTGCCTTCACATGACCTAGATAAATAATTTCAATAGTTATATTGATATAAGTCTGTATGTGAGACCTCAGGATTAAATCACTCTCCTACTTGACTGAAATTAGGGAACTCTGTTTTCCACAGTGATTGTTGGAACATCCCAGGACATACTTAAGAATTTGCCTGATCAGAATCACAGAATCACAGAATAGCTAGGTTGGAAGAGACTCACTGGATCATAGAGTCCAACCATTCCCACCAATCCCTAAATCATGCCCCTAAGTACCTCATCCACTCTCACCTTAAACATCTCCAGGGATGGTGACTCAACCACGTCCCTGGGCAGACTGTTCCAATGCTTAACCACCCTCTCCATGAAGAATTTTTTCATTATCTCAAGCCTAAACCTCCCCTGGCGGAGATTGAGACCATTCCTTCTCGTCCTGTCCCCTGTCACTTGGGAGAAGAGGCCAGCTCCCTCCTCTCCACAACCTCCCTTCAGGTAGTTGTAGAGAGTAATAAAGTCTCCCCTCAGCCTCCTCTTCTCCAGGCTAAACAACCTCAGTTCCCTCATTTACTCCTCGTAAGATTTGTTCTCCAGCCCCTTCACCAGCTTTGTTGTTCTTCTCTGGACTCGCTCCAGAGCCACAACATCCCTCTTGTGGTGAGGGGCCCAGAACTGAACACAGGACTCGAGGTGCGGTCTCACCAGTGCTGAGTACAGAGGGAGAATAACCTCCCTGGACCTGCTGGTCACACCGTTTCTGATACAAGCCAAGATGCCATTGGCCTTTTTGGCCACCTGGGCACACTGCTGGCTCATGTTCAGTCGGTTGTCAACCAACACCCCCAGGTCCTTCTCCTCCTGGCAGCTTTCCAGCCAGGCTTCTCCTAGTCTGTAGCTCTGCTTAGGGTTGTTGTGTCCCAAGTGCAGGACCCGGCATTTGGCCTTGTTAAACCTCATGCCGTTGGTCTCAGCCCAGTGTTCCAGCCTGTTCAGGTCCCTTTGGAGCCTCCCGACCCTCCAGCAGATCGACACTTCCACCCAGCTTAGTGTTATCTGCAAACTTGCTAAGGGAGCACTCGATGCCTTCATCCAGGTCATTGATAAAGACATTAAACAGGACTGGACCCAGCACTGAGCCCTGGGGAACCCCACTTGTCACCGGCCTCCAGCTGGATTTAACTCCATTTACCACCACCCTCTGGGCCCGGTCATTCAACCAGTTTTCCACCCAGGAGAGTGTGCACCCGTCCAGGCCAGAGGCCGACAGTTTCCAAAGCAGAATGCTGTGAGAAACTGTATCAAAGGCTTTAATGTTACGATGTTGTTCCTTGGTATTATGCGGAAATAGACGTAGGCCTGCCAAGGGCATTTAGTGAAGACTATATGTTGAAATATACCCATAAAAGATGCTCTGGTATACAAGACCATGATGGTTTGCATTATCAAGTAAGAACATGTTGGTGCTAGATATACTTTAATCTCAGAAAAACAGGAATATAAAGAAGATTTTTTTGACATGTCTTTAAACGATAGCCAATAGAGCTAAAAATGAATTTAAATAAATGTACAAAGTCCACAGCCATATATTATTGACACATTAAAATCACAGATTATTCTTGAGAGAGACTTGAAAGTAATTTCTGCCAGGTTCTTGTCTTCTGTCTTTTCTGATTACCAATGTAATATGTGTCAATGTTTAATAATGACTGCTGAAGTCTTCATGCATGATGGATTAGGATGTCATAATGAATGTACAAGCTTTATTAATCCTCTCATCAATAGAAGTCACAGGATGCCTGTCACACTTCATTTATATGTGCCAAGAGTAAATAAACTACAGCAAAAGAAAACCGTGTTTATAAATACTGACAGATGTCAAATGGCTTACATAGGTATCCATGCTGGTATTTCCTATTAAAGGTTTCCGGGCATTACAAAAAGCTGACAAAGCCATACTTGAAGATATCTGTATTACAATAGATATTTTTATATTAATGTTCTATACAAAGGAATAAAATCCCTATTAAATTTGCAACCAAGTAGGAAGACATTCATATCTCAATCCATCTCAACATTTCAAAGTTATCCAGCCAGCAACTTGCTGGTAGGACAAATTATAACATTTCAGAGTCTTAATTATTTTCAATGACAGGCACAATATGTAGACCTGCCTTTGATTTAAAAAAAAGCCCCAATTACTTTCTTGGTTTTAGGCATTTAAGTGAGAGATGGAAGATAGCTATGTTCAGAAATGCCTCATGGAAATCCATACCAAGAATTTAACCACTACCATATTTACCACTACTTTGGCAGTGGTAAAGAGTGCTCCTTGAGAGACAGAGCAGATCGTACTGAAGCTGCTGAAGAGGGCTGCTGCTTTGCTGAGTTGCGAGATGGAGAGGGGCCAGGCAGAGGTCTGGTGGCCATTCCACATCAGCAGCTATATCAAAGCCCATCTGTGCAGCAAGGATAAGTAGGAGAGAATGAGCGATTCTGCCTCTGCCACTCATTTGCCTCTCAGGATGACCAAACTGGCCCATGGTCACCCCTCCCTCCCACATACCAATAAAGATATGGGGAGATACATTATAACTGTGGAACAAAACAAGTCAGAGGTGATCTTCAAAACAAAAGTATTACTATGAGTTTCTTGTGATGGAAACATCCTGATCTATGACCCTGGAGTTCTCTGGATACCTACACACTGGTGGGGGGTGCGCTGCAGTCCATTGTTTCCCCTACCACTGGAGCCACTGATAAGATTGGACCAACTGGCATCCCAGATGTTATCACTACAGAATGGACTATAAAATGAGAGGATCAAGCACAAATCAGAGCTCCCTCTCAGCTGTCTAAAACCCACCACCGATGTTGTCAACAATCCACAAGCACCAAAGTGTTTGCAGAAACTTCACTCACAGCAGCTTCGAGGAAACATCTAAAGTTTCTATCACTGAACTCCGTACAGGTCGTATAGCCCTTTCAAACCCTTATAGGATGCTAATTTTGGTCTAGACTTAAGCTTATATTCTTGACTTAGAATTGTAACATTGTAGGTAATAAACTAAATGTTTAAATACAGTTCTGGGTCCTACTCTCTCTGCCTCAGGGTGTGACAAAAGTCAAGCCATGATTATCTCACAGAATCACAGAATTGCTAGGTTGGAAAAGACCTCCAAGATCATAGAGTCCAGGCATTCCTATCAAACACTAAACTATGCCCCTCAGCACCTTGTCCACTCATCTTTTAAATACCTCCAGGGAAGGTATTTAGACTCAATCACCTCCCTGGGCAGCCTGTCCCAGTGCCCAATGACCCTTTCTGTGAATTTTTTTTTTCTGATGTCCAGTATGAACCTCCCCTGGCACAGATTGAGGCCATTCCCCCTTGTCCTGTCCCCTGTCAATTGGGAGAAGAGGCCAGCACCCTCCTCTCTACAATCTCCTTTGAGGTATTTGTAGAGAGCAATAAGGTCTCCCCTCAGCCTCCTCTTCTCTAGGCTAAACAACCTCAGTTCCCTCATTTACTCCTCGTAAGACTTGTTCTCCAGCCCCTTCACCAGACTCGTTGCTCTTCTCTGGTCTCGCTCCAGAGCCACAACATCCTTCTTGTGGTGAGGGACCCAGAACTGAACACAGTACTCGAGGTGCGGTCTCACCAGTTCCGAGTACAGAGGGAGAATAACCTCCCTGGACCTGCTGGTCACACCGTTTCTGATACAAGCCAGGATACCATTGGCCTTCTTGGCCACCTGGGCACACTGCTGGCTCATGTTCAGTCGGTTGTCAACCAACACCCCCAGGTCCTTCTCCTCCTGGCAGCTTTCCAGCCAGGCTTCTCCTAGTCTGTAGCTCTGCTTAGGCTTGGCTTTCCCACAAGTGCAGGACCCGGCATTTGGCCTTGTTAAACCTCATGCCGCTGGACTCAGCCCAGTGTTCCAGCCTGTTCAGATCCTTTTGGAGCCTCCCTACCCTCCAGCAGATCCACACTTCTACCCAGCTTAGTGTCATCTGCAAACTTACTTAGGGTTCATTCGATCCCCTCATCCAGGTCGTTGATAAAGGCATTGAACAGGACTGGACCCAGCACTAAGCCCTGGGGGACACCATTTGTTACTGGCCTCCAGCTGGTGTTAATTCCATTTACCACCACTCTTTGGGCCCTTCCATCCAACCAGTTTTTAATCCAGGAAATGTATCTCACTTCATACATGGGAAGATCAAGGGAAGGGGAGATATTTTTTGCTTATATCCATGTGTTTTGCTCGTGGCTCCATTTCTTGATTTGTAGCCTAATGACTTTGCAAAAGCTTGTAGAGATCAGTAAGGTCTTCACAATAATAAATGATTTAGTGATAAGAACAGAAAGCTAAATTGAATATAATTAAGTATTTGTAAGGTAAGGCAAGTAGGAAAAAGATGTTAATCTGCTTAGTGATGCCTGAACATTACCAGCAAAAATGAGACTCAGGAGTTAGGACACGTAGTTCTACTGAAAAGAGTGATCTCAGTAGTGGTCAAAAAGGAAATCAAACACTGTTCATGGACATTATTTACAAAGAAATACAGCAAAAAAGAGAAGATACAATAATGCCACCATAAAAACCTATGGAGCACTTTCACTCTGCCTGCTATGGCAGTTCTGATTCTCTCATGAAGAGCTAAAAGCAAAAATTAAGTAACTACAAAGCAGAATGACATGGATGATCAGTGATAGGAGGTGATTGCCATGCAAAGAAAAATGAAGTAAAATAGGACATTTTAGCCTGAGAAGAAGTAACTGACAGAACAGCATGACATGGATCTCAAAAAAATAAATAAATAAAATCACAAATGGTCTTGGAAAAGGTTGTAAAGATTATTTATTCCTTTCCCTGCCCACCAAGTATAAGAACAAAGTCCAAGGGCTGTGTATGCTGAAAACTTACATGGGTTCACAAAGTTTTTCAAACACTGAAGCATAACCCATCCAAACATAACATAAGAAAACCTGCCATGAACAGTCTCGAGAGACTAGGAATATTTGGAAAGAATCAGTGTATCCTATCCCCATTTTGATGGGAAATAATTTTTAGCATCTGTCTGAGAAAGTTCAATAGGCTCAGGAAATGTTTAGTCTAAGCAAGAAAAATTAATCTTGTATAATTACATGTATCCAAATTCTGTAGGTTTCTTTAATGCAAAGAGGGATTTTTTAAAAGGTTTTCTTATTCTTTCCAGACAAAGTCTCCTTAATAATCGAATTCCAAAAATTCTCTCAAAATCACTCAGGACAGCAAATTTAACATAACCTGAGTTCAACAACAATCACTCAAAGAAAATATGTTATTGGGGTACCTTTGTGTATACAGAGATGGAATAAAAATCTCGGCTGGGAAAAATTTCATTGTCCACCAAAGAATTGAGTCTTTATTCTCTTTTATAATTTTTCCTTCCTTTGTTTAGGTAGAAATAGACTGCTTCTGTAAAGTAAAGGTAAAAAAATTTAAAAGGTTCTGGCTTTATTATAAATACAGTTCATTTTTGTTGTCTCATCTCAGAGAACTCCTGCAGCATATGGCCTTGTACCCTTCAGCTCTTATATCCACAAAAGCAGAGGTGAACAGACAGTATCTACACCAACAATAGTGACAAGCTCAAGGCACAACCTAGAATATCTGAAACCAGTCGTTTCCTCTACCGATATTAAAATGTAACATGGCAACAACATTTGGACTGATATTCTAGCATTCAAAATCAGAATGAAGAGCTTTAATACCCATTAGGTGTCTCCACATTACTGACTTTCTTCTGTTGGGCCAGGCTGAAGAATGTGGCAGAGAAGGGTGGCAAAGAAAAACGTAATAGTCAAGAACTGTAAAAAGTAGTAGAATGACAAAGAAAAGAGAAACATTCTAGATGGAAGACAGCTTTGCAGATTAGGTCAAAATGGACTCATGAAATGAGAGAGTCTTGTCACGTTAAGCTGCAATTCGAGTGCTCAGTATACAATTTGCTAGAGAAATTAGGGCACAGTGAAAGAGAACCTTGGCAGATCAAGAACACCTCTTGCTGTTCCAGGGCATAAACTATACTATGAAGCAGCCCTTTAGTTTCTCTGGGCTAAAGCCCTGTCCAAGATTCCAGTTAATACATAAAAAATACTCCTTGTGGAGACAGGCAGGCTGCAAAGAAAAACTTATTTGCCTGAAGCTCAGACCAAATCATGTGACAGGCCAGTCAGTCTCACATCTGGCAAGATCATGGAGCAGATTCTCCTGAAATTCTGCTGAGGCATATGTGAAGTAGGGAGATAATTGCTGAAAACCAAAATGGCTTCACTAAGGGCAAATCATACCTGACAAATTTGGTGGCCTTCTACAACTGGACTTTTGTGGATAAGGGAAGAGTAACTGACATAATCTACCTGGACTTGTGCAAAGCATTTGACACTGCCCTGCATAACATTCTTGTCTCTGAACAGGAGAAAAATGGATCTGATTGGAGGACCACCTGGCGGATAAGGAATTGGCTAGATGGTTCCACTCAAAGAGTTGTGGTCAATGGCTCAAAATCTAAGTGGACACTGGTGTTCCTTAGGGGAATATTTGGACCAATGTTGTTTAATACCTTTGTTGCAGACCTAGACAGTGGGATTGAGGGTGCCTTCAGCAAGCTTGCCAATGACAGCAAGCTATGTGGCATGGTCAACATGCTGGACGAAAACATACAAACGTACAATATAAACATATTGAAATAAAACTTCTAGAATATTCTATTTTTTTTACTTAAAGTGACTGCTGTTGGCATAAATATTAAATAGTAATATTTCAAAAGTCAAACACAATATTTTAGCTTGTTTAGAACCAGGAAACAACAGCTGTTAAAATAATTTTAATCTCATAGCAACAACAGAGAAAAGATTAGGGAAAACCAATAAAAACATTTGCAGTCGAGCTTTCATTTTAACAGTCTCTCTTGCATTCCTTGTGTGTAATTCTCATTCATCTTGTGTCTGAGAGATATTAAAACCTGAACTTCTTACATCTTTAAGGAGGAGGGAAAAGCCCCCAAACCCTCTAAAGACTGCACTCCTTTGAAGGAAATAAAAAGAAAACCAAACTAGTTAAGGTGACTTTTGCTGCTGTTACTGTTGGGTGTTTTTTGTTTTTTATTTCCTGTGGATCGTCTCAGTCTTTCCTAAAACACAATTGTGCACTAGGTCTCTCTTAGTGAAACATAAGACTCCAGAGAAAACTTGTGAACAACTAAGAGGGGATTTTACCTGAAATTAGAGTCTTTCTCCCAAAAGCTAATTTGTATGAGCTGCACTTTTTGCCTTCAAACTGTTCTCATTCAGAAGCCATGAACTCAGATCAATAATTTATATGGGACTTTCAACATGAGAATATTCTTCTAATAAAGGTGATTTAATTGTAGTGCTGATATCCTTTCCTCATCTTAAAAATAACAAAATGAGAAAGATTTCTAGAGACATATTGAAATTATGTGATTTTCACATAATTATTATTATATTGATATATTTTTCCAGGAATTCTGATTACTACAGGATATTACATCTTCAGGGTAAATTTAATGAGAATGCAGAGATGAAAACTTAAGTAAATCTGTTGTATCCAGGGAGAAGGATTCTTTCTAAGACTATATTTTTTCTTACTTTTCATTTGTTAATTGGTAAAACAAAGGGAATGGGATCATAGACCCCTTCCTACTTCTTTTTCTAGGAGAGAAAAATATCTGTTTCCATGTTTCTGGTAAATACAGAGGCACCAGTTCTTTCTGAACACCAAGAAAAGAACTTAAGACAACAGTGATTTTCTGATGAAGTCAGCTTTTGGTGGACCTGTGATTTAGTAAGTGTTGATGTTGTATATGTTTGTCTTTCAGAAAGCCAGTTCCTTTCCAGATTTGTAACCAATTTAGATTTAATTGCTCTTTGCACATCGTTTTTATCCACCACATTACATTAGTGTTTCTAGCCATATTGTTGTAACTAATAAAAGTCCAGAGTAAACATGTCTGTAATTTCAAAGGGAAGCTACATTGCAGGACAGAGTCTTTTCAGATATTTTTAGGAAAAAACGAGAGGCCCATTTTCAATTTTCTGTCCTGTCACTGGCCAATTTCATGACCATACAAGAATGATGTTATTTTATATATTTTACTTAATCACATGTCTGAAATGAAAATAATGATACTTCCTCTCTCTTAGAATAAAAGTATAGTAGATGATTAATAGCAGTGAAGCGTTCAGATGCTGTTCTTAGGATGCAAGATCCATATAGATTTTTTACTGTCAGAAAGAAATTCAGCAAGCCTGTGTATATCATTCCAGTGAACTGAAAGCAAAGTAGCCATACAAATGAATTATCAGAGTCTTAATTAGCTAAGGCTAATTAAGGTTAACTAGGTCAATTCAACTATACTTGTACAAAAATATTATTGTTTGTATAACAAATATCACTGTATATAAGATTTCTTATATATATATTACATATATATATTTTTCTTATATAAAAATAATTCTTTCTTAAGAAGACAGATTCAGGAATGTCTGTATCATGTACAACACTCTTATGCTAGATGTGTCCATTAATTTCTGAAAGACCTTCAACATGTAGAATGATAGGACTAATGAAAGTATATTCAAAATTCACAGTTCTTATATTTTTAAATAATTTTAGTCTAAATTAATTTTTGTATGATATCAGCAATAAAAGCAAAGGCTCTTATCTATATCATATCCTACTGTAGAATATTTTTGCAATGAGAACCTTATGATTCTCACTGAATTCAGTGAGTGCAAGTTCAGGTTTCACATGCATGATACTTGCTCAATGCAGATATCTGCAGTGTAAACATGAAGGTATGGAGAAGGAAGCATTTCAAGAATGTCATACTGTTGTTTTTTTTACAGAGGATTTTGTTTGGTATAACACTAGATAGGGTACAGTACCCAATGTGGAGTAATTTGTATCAAATTGGAGCATGACCATCAGTAATTTTCACCCTGTAAGCACCTAAGTAAGTAAGGCACCTAAGTAAGCTCTAATCCTGCGAGCCTCCTGGGATGCAGGAAAAAGCTAATTTAAAACATCAGTGTTTGTCGAACTATGTCCAAAGGAAGAAAAAAACATTAAGACACTTTAGGCAACAAGAAGTAGGACAGTGTAACAGTAAAGCTAGCTGATGTGTACTTTAAACTAAGTAAAAGTAAATATGCTAATTTACATATAAATGCTGAGGACTGGGTTAGGTTACATTCCAGATGTTTCTGTTTTTCAGATTCAGTAGCAGAAGTCCATATTGCAAATGTCTTTATAAGCAGCAGCAGCACATCACTACCGCCAAAACAACTTGTATCTTGGTCATGATGTTACAGTGTTGAAAAGGAGTTTTTTATTAGCATTGTTATCTTGCTATAAGAAGGTTCTACTATTTATAGTATGAGTATGGTGAAAGGGCCATTAATGAGATTTGCTCTTCTTCTTGTGGAAAAATAAGCTCTGGATGTACAGCTGCAAATAGTGCCAACCTGCAGTCCTGCAATGTTTCAGCAGTGGAGGTTAGTGAATAAGCTTACAAATGTACTTACATATGAAAAATTCTGCATAGATTTCTGAGTAACAGTCCATGTACCAATGAATGGTGAGGATCATCACTGACAAGCAAGTAAGAAAAAACACAAGAAGTGGATGTAACTAAGGGTTATTATTACTACTTATTACTACTACAGTACTAGGTGACATTAGCCTCAGCAATGGTACTTATTAAAATTAATTAAAAATGCTATATGGCCCTCTAATGAAATTGTGCATCATATTGGAATAAGAAAATTCTGCTTGCACTTCCATTAGGTGACTCTTGTTTTAAATAAAATCCCTTTCTCAGTTCTGCAGTCCTTAGTGAATACCTGTGGCAGTTAACAGGAGTCCTTTTGTTTGTGAAGGCTTTATAAAACTAGACTGTAGATTGTAACTGTTAATTTGTAGCCGAAATGCAGACAGGATGCTGAGGTTGTTCTAAACATTTCTTCCTGTATAGGCTGGTAAGAATGCTGCAGCTGTCCCACCTGTCCACGAACCAGGAGATCTTAGCCAACAGACTAGATCAGGAAAATACAGTTAGATACAAGGTATTTGCAGACTTTTTCTGTGTCTGCACAACAGTGGAGCAAAGACAGTGTGGTCCTGCATCACAGTCCATATTCAAGACAAGAATTTAACCTCTCAAAGCAGAAACAGAACTCAAAAGAAAATTCACGTCAGTAATATAAAAAAGAATCAAAATGAAAGATACAGTATCACTAAAATCCGTGCAAGCTGGCTATGTGATTTAGTAAAATTATGAAACGGACATGTTTACATAGAGTATATAGATTTATCATTTTTCCCTGAGGGAAATAAAAGGAATTATGCAGAATTCTCTAGATCAATAATCTCATAGCATTTTACATGTGTTGGTTTCACAGAAGTAACTCATCTGCAATTTTAAGCAGATATTTGGTCAAGTAAATGCTTAATTTGGTATGCAGTTTTTAAGAGGTAAAATTAATTTTAACCCAATAGGAATATTTCCATAAACTTCCAAGGAAACATAAAAAGAGCTCCAAAACAGATAGAGAAAGGGAAGGTCACAATATAAATAGAGCTGTTGTTTTGCAGTAGATAGAAAAGGGCAAGTATATGAATATACTTTTCTTTTACATCTAATATTTTTGATTTATTTCCACTTATAATTCATGTTATGTTGTAATGCTATCTTTAGATGAATCAATATATGTTAAAATAAATATCCACATATTCTTTTACTACCCCTTTAAACTTTACCATATAAACTACATCTTTATTAATTAAAGTAAGCAAATTATGGAAATACTGTTTATATGTAACTGCTACTTAAATTAAACACGCACTGCAGGGGTAGTTTCCTCTTACATCTTCTGCATTTAACCAGCTCAGTGTTATTTACTCTGATCTAATACATGAAAACTTGAAAAATAAAGCACTTAGTTACATCATACTTATGGTGAAAACACCCTAAAGAACTGGGTTACAAGGCTAGATATAGCATCGCTTCCAAAAACGACAACAGGGTAGCTCTGTCCAGAAATACTGTACAGTATGATGGTACAGTGCATCTGGAGACAAAGTCAGAACCAGGTGTAGATTCCTACTGCTACAAGACAAATTAAGTGTATCCTTTACAGCCCTCAAATTAGCTACTGTCTGATGTAAATATGCTTAAGGTTTTGAAATCTGTAGAATATTTACTCAAGGAATCCCCGGAAATATGAGTCATCTCTTTCAGAATAATGTTGTATCATATCTTTATTCACTACAGAAAGGCAGAGGCAGTCCCTTCAGCTGTCTTTCGCAGCTTTCGGTGATGTAAGCATGTAAGTTAAAAAGAGGAATGAAGAAGCATGGATTCTAGCTGGATGTAATAGCTGGATGTAATAGCTGGCCAGTACCATACAATACTGTACAATTTTAGAACTCAGAAAAGGTGGAGCTAAGATATCTCACTCGCTTGTGCACTAGTTCCCTTTGGTTAAATTACTTCCATTAAATTCCTTCACAGAGGAAAATTCCTTTGACATTGTGCAAGGAGTGCAGCCATTTTTTGCAGTCTGAGCATTTTAATCAAAGGCAACAGCACCCAGAAGATTGTTCTTCTAATGATACCTGTTTAATACATGCTTCAATACATGTCTGGATGCAATGGATAGTGTGGCATCTGTTCATTACGAAATTTACTTTAGTAAATGCATAAATTCTTATGCCCCTGTAAAACCAGAGAGATTTAAGAAATCTTAATAGAATACTAAATAATTTTCTTCCTTTTCCTTCGACTTTATTCTTCCTGTACTTCTGTACCTAAACCTTGAGGTTTTAAATTAGCCTCCACATTTTTTCCTAAGTCCTTTTCTACTCTGATGATTACTCTTTTTTTTCTCCTTTTATCTCCCGACACACATACACGCACACTTCCAGTACTTTATCTGGGCAAAACTGACCACAGGAACACACTAGTGAGAATATCTGTATCCAGATTTTAAATATAAACTAGTAATAATCCAGCCAATTTTTGTGCCTTGCTAGGGTATTTTGTGTGACATCAAGTAGCAGAATACTAGTAATACCTGTATAAATAATAAATGTAGATATTTTTCATGCATTTATTGTTTCAAATGTTTTTATTTCTGCAAAGTAAATTTTAAAAGAAATTTGTGAAATAATTTAATTTTAAGTTTTGATACAAGTATTTTGAGCTAGGAATAAATTTCATAATGAGTTCATGTTTGCACTTTTACTTTTTTCTTTTTAATTAATAGATGTGTTCTACTAGTGTTGTTTTTCTAACATGTTGTTTTGGCCACCTGATACATTTGGAAAAATCAGATGCTCAATACTGGATGATATATCAAAAGTATCTATAATATTATTTATTACATCCATTGTGTTAGAGATAAAAATTCCAGCTCTATTGCATTGGAGGCTTCATAAACATATTTTCTCATAATTTTAATAGATATGTAAATTACATTGGAAATAAAACCCCAAAATGCCTAGAAAATATTAAGATGGATCTTAGAAGAGCAAACCAACGCCAAACAGCTTGCAGTTCTGTATGTGAAAGATGATAACTGCATACTACCTTTGAAGGACATATATGTATCCATCTTTGAAAAACACTAATTACATAACTTTTCCAGAAAAAATCAGCCAGAATCTGGAGTACTGAAAGAAGAAAACTATGTCAACAGAGTGATAGAGTTTGATTTGTGTTGTTTATGCATGGTCTGGTCTGTTCAGTAATCATAGGATTAACTTTACATATATGCTTGATTTCATTCAGCTGTACAATACTTCAAGCATATGTGTCCTTTCAGAATCAATGAAACACAAGAGTGTTCTCAAAGGTACCCTAAGAGTTTGTTGAACCAAACAAAAAAATCCAGATCGTGCAAATGTCATGTGAACAACATCAAAATAAAATCTACAGGACAAAGATGTGTTTGGAGAAAAACCAGAGAGATATAAAGGGAATAGTAAAATATGAGAATAATGTACCTGTTCTACAAACTTCTCCTTGTTAATGGGCTCCTCTTCCCTATATCGGAGGGTCATTTTGCAAGCACAAAGGAAATCTTCAAATCTTTACTTGCAGGACTTAGATGATATTGGGCATCTAGTATAGTGAGTAATTACCTACTACACTTTCTATAAGTACTACACGAGCTATGGGCCTAACTCCCCACAGATCCCAAATAATCTGTCAGAAATACATTTTGTTTTAGAAATAATCACACATAACCTGTAGTTCAGACATTTCTGACTTGAAAGGGTAAGCATATTCTTCTGATAAGCAGAAAGAGACAGAAATATATTAATCTCCTGATTAAGCTTTCTTCATCTTTATTTTTGGAGATATTTTTTTTCTTTATTGTATTTCATTTGACTTTCTTCCTAAAGACAGCTTTTATAAAATAGTTTAGATGACACTAGTGACTTGGGCAGTGGGGGGGGAGAAGGGGGGTTGAACAGTTGGAACCAGATGATCTTTAAGCCCCTTCCAACCCAGATCACTCTACAGTTCTATGTATGTGAATATATAGCAATATATATTTTACCCTAGAGTTGAATATATTAGAAAATTGCTATTCTTAACCCACTTCCTAGCTAGATTTCACAAAATAAAGATCTTGTGGGGTTTATTATCTTCTTTCAGGATATCTCTAGTCAGAAATTATTCTGCATTCCTGTTCAATATGAGAACTGAGATTTCTCCCTTTCTAAATTTAGCATAACTAGTTGCTAGTGAAAGCCATTCAATGATCAAAGAAGAGACGGAGTGAGCACCACATTAAGCAGAATATTATTGAAGGAAGCTTGCAATGCCAAAGCCCGGCACCATCATACAAGTCAGTTTTATAGGATGCTTCTAATTTCTTTCTCCACCTTGGAAGTAGCTTGCACAAGAAAAGATCTAAATGCAGTCTATAATCTCTAAGCTGTTTAGCAAATCCTGTGTTTTTAGTGGGGACTGAATTAATGTATAAAGAAAACCATGGTGTTTTTTATCAATAATAACCATTTTTATATATATATACACACAAGTATCAAAGTCAGACTTTTATTCACAATCAGGATCATATATCTTATCAGTTAAATAAAGCAAGGCAGAGAGATATTTAAGAAGCAAACACTGACATATGAGTCTTTATACCTGCTCGAACATCAATTCCTACAAGGTGAGCTTGCATTTTTCAATAATTTCCATAAGATTTGTATAGCTATCCTTGCAGACATTTAGCAGAATTACATTTAGCAGAATTTTCTTAGAAAATTCCATCTAATAATAAACAAAACCACATTTCTAACAGTTTGCAATTATTTTGTCTTATTGACAAAAAGTGCCAAAGAAGAATCACATACATTAAACCAAACTCTAAATATTGACATAACAAAACCTGGACTTAATTTTAATTCACTGATCCCAGATCTTCATTGTTCTGTGCCTTGGGTAGCCACTAATACTTGTAGCAAAAACCCATAAGCATTTTACCTGAAAATAATTTCTTCTAAAAATTTACTTTGATTTGCTAAATTACATGTTCAGATGTGATAGCAAATGATTTTAATTCAATAGTTCTTGATGTCAAAGGGGACACTAGAAGTGCCCTGAAATCTTTGCCAATGACAAATCTTAGCTTTATCAATGCAACATTTCTGTGAGCTCGTGGAGCTTTAGACAGGACTAACAGCTCTTGCAGATTTTTGCTCTATCTTTTTTTAACCTGTAGATGTGATAACTTATTTACTGTTCTATTTTGAAGATTAAAAGAAGCTTTTAAAAACACTTCTCTCTTCGGCAGTGAGTGACAGCTAACTAAGCAGACAAGTCAGCAGGAAATCAATAAAGACAACCTAAGGTCAGAAGTGAGAAAGTCAATGCTTGTACTCAGTTAAAGCAACGTACGGGCAGCAGGTAGTTAGAAGTAACACTGTAAGTAAATACTGGATTTTGCCTCTGTACTTTTTTCTTTCAAAAATTCACACATGCAACTTGCCTGATTCAGTCAGGAACAGCTGACCTGCATTGAGTAAAATCTACTCAGAAATTAAAATACATCCCTAAATCATTGCAGTCTTGTAGAAATACATGGGTTTGGTTTTTTTTGTAAACCTAATTTCCACTGAAATTACTGTCAAACAGAGATAAATCTTATGCTTATCCTATACAATGAAAATTTATATTTTGATAACACCATTCTTGTCTGCAGCTCATTTTCAGTCACGAATGTTAAGGATGTAAACTGATATTCTTATTTAAAGTACAGCTTAAATAGAAAGAAAGTTTTTTTCAGAAATAGCCTTCATAGAAAAGTTTATCTAGTGCTACTTTCTCTATGAGAGTAATGAAGGGAAACTGTTGGAGGCAGAGCTGTTAGTGGGAATTTTAAAGTGTCGTAGCCTTTAATACAGCCTTGGATATACTAAGTTTGCCTAAACTCCAAAAAGGTCAAGAACTAAGAATGCATGGATAGTTTAGCACCAGATACCCTAGACTGAAACAGAATGCATGATTTTACATTTGGAATTCATAGAATAGTTCACAGAATAGTTTGGGTTGAAAGGGGCTCTTAAAGGAACCTATGAATTGTAATTACTCTATTTTGATCGTATTTACGAAAGCAGAGAATAAGCACGTGTCTATCTAGAAAAAAGACATTACAACAGCAAAATACATAGTGGTAGACACTGTCTGGCCTTGTTTCAACACAGAGCTCTGTGACCTGCACTGCTTGATATTCCTAAATGTAAATAGAATGACAGTCAAAAGCAAACATGATATTCCAAAATACACAAGAAAGAGAAACATCTGATTTCAAAGTACTTAACATCATTAAATTCTACAGAGAACTGTTCCTAATATAGGAACAGAAAGTTGATGAAAGAGGAAATTACTGCTCTGCTAATGTGTGTATCTTTAACAGTAGCAACACAGTTAACTGTTCCACTTCACTGTATATTTAACACTGTATGTGAAGAGCAAAATTCTTCGATAACAGTTCATTAAAAAATAATTGGTTGCTGAAACCCAGGAACAACTGAAGAGAGTAGTAGCAGAACTTTGCTCGTGGTTTGCTGCCTATGCAAAAGAATTGTAATTAAAGTAATCTATCACCTCTATATCACCTGCAAGTGAACAGGCCCATTTAAAAGGCTTGCTTTCTGTTATTCAAAACAAATTCACATTTGATATGCACTGGTTCTCACACATTTCAGTAGGACAGTCTCTAATTCATACTGGTATGAAAGTACACTTGAGTTCTCCTTTTGTGAAAGTACATGAGACTGGAAAGCATTTCCTCTCATGCACAATATGAAACAAAGACGTGTCATTCTCATTTGTACATGCCACCATTGTAATACGACACCATAAAAGACATCATTATTTAAAATTCCATGCTTATTACAGCAGGCTTAGAATGGGTGAATTTCCTGGAAAAGTTGTTCATAACCTTTCTTATTCTTTCAAGAAAAAGAATAGGAACTTGCTTCCCTTTGCCAGGTTGATTGCAGGTTTGGCCTTGTTTCATTCTGTTTCAGCAGGTGCGTCTTGGTGCACTTACAGCACTGAGTGTGCCAGAATTAGTAACTCAGAACACCCTACTGATTAAATCTGGGAACATGGATGATTGTCAGTGATTTTAACACATGTAGACTTTGATCAAAGTCTCTACAAGCTCTCAAAAGGCTACAGCCACACACTCACCAAAGATTAACCTATCTATTAGAAATATGAATCAACAATCAATGTCAAAAAAGACAGATAAGCTGAGTTCAAGGGCTTTCCACAAACTTTTCTTCATACATGCCATATCCTGTGATCTGTACTCCATTGTACAGGCTGTCATTCTCTTTGAGAGTTATTCTCATTAGTAAATATCTAAGTATGCATTCTTGAAAAGACTTTTGTAAGGACTTTTCTAGACATATAACAGTATTGCAAAAGGGTACCATTGTGAGTGGCACACTTAAGCTAATGTCAAACAGGTTAGCTAGAAGCAAATTTAACTTAATATTTCTATAATTAGCAATCATAAAACTTATACTCCATCAACCATTTCCCTACATAATTTTACTAGTTCAGTCCTCTGCCAAGTAAAGGGATTAAAAAAAATTCTGTTACAATTATATCTTGCTAAGTTCCATTCCTATATTGATTTTTTCTCACTAACAGAATGTTTCCTAGAATTTCCAGAAAGATATCATCTAAAAGAAATGCCCTTTTAGTATTTTAATATAGTCATCTGAATTCTGGAATCTTTTGCTGTTATTGTTCTGCTTTGTCTTATGTATAAAGCACTCTGAACCATACTTATTACAGCTGATTTAGGTAAGCTATTTCTCTCTTGAAATAATGTGTGTTCTTCCACATAATAAAGATCCCTCAGAAGTGTAGGATGACATTATATTTTTCACAGTATCCTGGTAGCTACTCCACAAACATGACTTTTAGATGTTTCAAAGTGTTGAGCAATCCTGTTTCATTATTTCAGGTTATCAGACAAGTTTAGAATATCACTTTGTACGGATACTTGTTCCGGTTTGAGCTAAAGTAGAATTAGTTTTCTAACTTCAGCTAAATATCATCTAAATAACTTCATTTTCTGAAGGTTAACTGCATGTGTTTCAGACGGTGCTTTTCTCTACAACTGATAACACGGGGCATTGGTATGCAGAAAGGCCATGGCTTATACTTATTCCTATAGTAGCCAAAGTTGTCTTTGAGCTGGTGGAGTGCTGCAAGTTAAAGAGGTGGGAAAAGGTTGCATCTGCAGGTTGGGACAGAAAGGACAGGTGACTGTGGGCAGAGCAGGTCAATAGGTTAATTATGCCAAGGCGGAAGATACATAGGATATGATGGTAGAGGTTAGGAAACACCCTCAAAGGAGGGCCTTTTGTGGGACAGGGCTATAAAGGCTGACTGTGCAATCAATAAATTTGCCATTTTGAGCTTCCTCTATATTAGAATCTGTGTCTCAATGGTCCTTGCTCGAGTGGTGCAAGAGTCCAGTACAGGGGGGTGTTTGTTGAGATGCAACAAATGGTGACCCCGACTTGGTTCTCGGATGGCCCTGACTGGAATCGGGAGCGTGAGTATAGCCATGGCTGAGAAGATGTTGTATTTGATTGTGAGGGCCCTTAAGGAGTACAGATGTATGGATATGCGGGTGAAGTCCTTAGGAGTGCATTCGATCAGCCTAAGGATGCAGAGGGAAAGCTGAAGTAAGCAGCTGACAGATATAGCTATGTGGGAGATGGCAAAGCCGGAGATGTTGGAGATAGTGCTATCGGGTTTTGGGGAGAAGTTAAAGGATATAGGAAAACTTATGAAATTGGTAATGGTAGTGACAGAGGAAAAATCGGTTTTACAGCAAGCACAAGCTGATTTAGGGCTGGAAGCAACTGTTGCTGAGTGGCCCCAGGAATTTGCATGTCAGTGTGAAATCGACGGGAGGGCCGACAATCCCTTTGATCTGGGTCCGAGAGACACTGAGAAGGAGCCTGATCCACCCCCCACCCTGTCCCTCTGACCAACGAGCACAAGTCAGGAGGGAGGCACAGCAGCAGGGAGAAGTTGAAATATTGCAAGCTTTGATTTGTGCACCTGACGGCTGTCTGCACTGGGAACTAATTAGTTACAAAGTGCTCAAGGAAATTCCAAAGCCTTTGGGCCACCGGGTTCTGCCCCCACCCCTCCAGCTCCCACAGAACCGCTCACCGTGGTGGGAGGGTGTGATACCCTGGCCTGAAGGGGTGCTGCTTGCCGCTACCGCAGGGCTCGGACAGTTTTGGCATTACAGTGGGAACTCTTAGCAGATGCCATGGGAAATGGCTCAATTAAACTACATTGGTAGCAGTTCAAGAATCAAGACAGTTTAAATAATGCAATTTTACAGCAGATGCAGCCTTTTGATTTGTCAAACTCTTATAAAGATACGGGATGTTGGAAAGCTGAGACAGGCGTGATCCGTATATGGTGTTTATAGATAGATCAAAGGATGTGCTGAGCAGTTACAGAAGCCTTGATTTTGCAATCTGTGACACAAAAAAATAAAAAAAAAATTAAAAAAAATTTCCTAATGACAACTATAGAACGATATGGTGAGGTCTGAAAACTCCTACAACAACAGCTGGGATCATTTACCTATCAAGCACAGTTGGTAGCTGCTGCCCTGACTGTAATCTGGGACAAAAATACGTTCTGTTGGAGACACGCCAAGAAAGTACATTTTAAAAGAGACTGCCACACGCAATGCCAGGATAGAGGGCCTAAAATCTGCCCTCAGTGTGGACAGGGTGAACGTTTTGCCAGTTGGTGTAGATCAACATGGGATAAGAACGGGACTGTGTTGTCAGAAAACCAGGAGCGAAGCACGGTCCAGAGGCACGTACCGACACAGACACCTCCACAGCAGGCAGCGGCCCTCATCTCAGAGCAAGAACCAGAGGCAGCACCAAGATAGATGTGATCACCACCATCGCAGTAGGGCTGCAATCGTCCGCCCTTCATACAATAACATGGAATGTAAAAAGACCATTGGGGTTGGCTCTACTGCCTTGTAATTAGAATGATTATCAATAATTTGGTTGAGAATCTTTGTTTTAACTAGGGTTGTTGATGCAGGCTGTACTGGAATCATTCAAGCAAGGGTATGCATGCTGTCTCCACTAATGTTATGAACACCATTTCCGCTAGTATTAATGCCAAAAGACAGCCAGATAGTGTATTTAATTTTGTTCGAAGCGGCTGTGTTCCAACCTGACTCTGTAGAGCATGGCTCACAAGGATTTGAGTCCATAAGAATCCCTGAAATACATTTGGCTTAGTCCCTACAAACTCAACCTCTTATGTTGAAGTGAACAATAACACAAAAGTGGGAAGCCAGAACATCTTAAAATGGCTCTAGCGTAACCCCTAGTTGTGCATGTTCCACTAATTTTGTGGGGGAAAGATATGTTAAATGCAATGGGAATAGGCATTGGAACTATGAACGAGTGAAAAATTGGGTACATTGCAAAATTTGGTGGTGGGGCAACTAGATCATGGGCATATAGTCCCGTTTAATAGTCCTTGGAACACACCTGTATTTGTGATAAAAGGAAAAACACGGGAATGTGGCGATTGCTTCACAATCTCGGAGCAGTGAATGCTCAGTTGGGAGGTATGGGAGCACTGCAGCTGGGACTGCCTCTAGCATCCATCATGCCAGAAGGCTGGCCAATCATCATCTTGGATGTGCAAGACTGTTTTTCTCAATACCGTTACACCCTGCTGATTCGGAGCGATTTGCCTTTACGGTGCCCAGTACTAATTTGCAAGCCCCGGCTAAACGATGTCAATGGACGGTATTGCCACAAGACATGAAGAATTCCCCCACCATCTGCCAGATAATGGTATCTCGTGCGCTAGACAGCATCTGACAATATGCATTTGATGCCTATATCCTACATTACATGGATGCCATTCTGCTGGCTGCCAAACATGAGCAGAGCGTGGAGCAGCTATATGTACATATAGCTCACGCCTTGGAGGATTGAGTTTTGTATATTACAGGTGTGAAGACTTAACGAGTGGGAGACGAACAGTATTTGGGAGCATATTGAACATTATGACCCACAGGCCTCGTTACAGTGGCTGGAGGAAAAAGGGGTAGAACTGGCGCTCCTTGCCTTCCCAGGTCAACCACTAAACATAGTCACGGACTCGCTGTGCGTCTTTACCCTTGTTGTCAAAATGGTCCCGTCTGGGAAGCAGGCGTAAACCCCAGGGGTATGAGGCAAATCAAATTTGGCAGACTGATGTTATGGAATTTGCGCCCTTTAGGCCTCGGCAATTCCTGCAGGTCACTATTGACACATACAGCACAGTGATCATGGCCACCTCACATGCGAGAAATACTGCAAGAGCCACGATTCTACACTGGTTAACATGCATGGCGTGGCTGGGTAAACCAGAGGTTATCAAAACAGCTAATGGGTCCAACTGTACGACGCTTTAACCCGTCAAAGGGCAGAACAATGGGGCATTCAGTTGAAAACGGGCATTTCCAGGAATAGTCAAGGGCAGGCGATCGTGGAGCGAGCATATGGGACATTCAAACGTTTACTGCTGTGGCTAGGGGAGGAGGAAGGACACCTCGACACCTCCCTGGAAGGATGATTCCCCGGGCACAGTAGGATCTCCTTCTAGGAAAAGCCTTATACGCTCTCAACCATCATGAATGCAGCAAGCGCATCCCAATTGTCAAACATTTTTCCCTTTTGCAGGTAGAGACTACCCATCCCCAGGTGCAAGTTCGATTCCCGGGTGCTTCGATATGGGAGCGGGGGTGGAAATTGCAAGTCTTAGTGTGAGGATATGCTGCGGTAGAGAGACACGGAGAGATTAAGTGGGTGCCTGCATGCTTAGTGTGCCCAGACAAGACCTCGGAGGGTGGGACGCCTACTGCCGCGTCAGAAAGGGAACAGGTAGTTGACTAACCATGACCACAAGTGTTTTGTAGGTTGGAGTCTAATTGCGGTTCTGCACTATTCGCCGGAAGCATACCTACTGATATATGGCCTGGCCCTGATGGCTGGGAACCTTTGGGAGAAAGACTCTGGTGAAAACTGATGGGTGTAGTGGGTGTGTGCAAGGAATTTGACTTAGATGTGCCTATATCTGCCAGCAGTTCGTGCAGTAGGGCAAATGTGTGCCCTTTACATGCCACAGCCGACTACAGGGGTTTTACCATGTGTGAAATCAATATAAGCCTTATTGGATAATGCATGTGCACATTTTAAGTGTTGTATGTTCCTGGTACCGTGTAGCATTGTAAAAGTGTGGATCCAATAGTGATAACCAATTGTATGAACGTATTCGGCTAGCTGAGAAATGAGTGATCGTGTGTGTGTGTGTGTGTGTGTGTGTGTGTTTGAAGTACTTCAAACATTTGTGAGACTTACAAATTGGTTTTGATTAATCTTGAAAATATATCTCTGGGACCTCTCAATCTCAAACGTCCACTAAGCCGGCAGCCAGGTAGATTTACCTGGGGATCTTTGGAATGGAAGGCTTCAGAAGTAAAAAGTTTAAAATACCTAGCAAAACATACAAAAACTGCTTGACCTTGCAGCTGTATGTGTGTGAGTTCTCCTCCCCCCCCCCCCCCCCCCCCCCCCCCCGTCTCCTTCCTTTCTAAGTTTTTTTTTTCTTTCAGCTTTGAAGAAGTCAAGAGGAGTTAAAGGTGTTATCTCTCTAGGGAAATGCCAATTTGCAAGAACACTCTACATTCCAGGGTCACTTGTTCACGACTCCTGGGTCCTAGTGCAGACAACCTTTAGGGATAATTGAGCCAATGATACAGGAAAATTCAAATGATTCATTACAAATTATTGCATGGATATTTTACCACTTCAGCCTTAAAAACAAGTGACAAACAGAAACATAGTAACTAGATTTAAAATTATTACAATGATAGTCACCGAGGGAAGAAAAAGAGGTATTCAGTTACTAGGTCAAGACTGGACAATCATTTATATCCCGATGACAAAATATGCTAAGTGCTGCATGGCAGAGGGGAATCAGGACAGACACTACAAAACAGATTGATGAAGGTGCAATATGTAATGAATCTTTTGCGATTAGCAGGAGATGATAAAATTGTGCAGATGTTGAAGCACATGCAAACCATGTCGTCAAAATTATAGCAAGTCCAAGACCATGTGAAAGTGCTATTGAAACACAGTTATTATGGGCAATGGACAGGTCTGTATAAGCTACTAACATGGGACGAGGTTATGCTTGTGTTTTCACAGATACAGAACCACTTTGGGCACCTGCAAGAGGGAACAAGCAATGTTGCTGTGTGACAACTGTTAAGCCTCAACCACAAAAGCAGTTGATAAGAATGAGGAGGAATGTTATTTTTAATGGTGTTAATTGCTTTAACAATTATCCTGTGTGTTACAGTGTATACAACATCAAGTCAATCATATATTTCACCTGAACACTTTAGCCATCGGAAAACAAAAAGGGGGAATTATGGAAATGTTTTTGCAGAGAAGAAGGCCTTGAAACAGAGAACTGAAAGATAAACAAAGGCCAGTTTGGTGAGGAGAAAAGACAGCCTTCTGATAAGCAGCTGGAAGGAATACAAGAGCTGGTTCTGTGAGGGCGAGTACCAGCTGACAGAAAAACAATTGAAGAGAACTATCAACATTGTTCATTTTACTGTAACTTGGTTTCTTGGCATGTGCAGTAGTTTAGCCAATAATGTGTTAGTACTAGCTTTATGGACAGTTACCTTTAATCAATAATACACTATAGAACGGGGGCAGGGTGTGACTCTGGCTATCTCGGCTTGGTGGCCAGGGAGCGATTTTGGGGGGACAGGATGTGCTGGCTGATGCTTTGCAGGGTGTATGGGACTGGTTTGCATCATTTAGTTTAAAGGAATGGATCCTATGGGGTGTTGCAGCTTTGCCTCTTCTATTATTGTTTCCAATGATTTGAGTTGTGCATTTCAATGTCTCTTCGCACGTATGCGTGGCACGCAGCATGACTCTGCTGTTCAACTCCTGCAAGGGGAGGGGGATTTGTGGGCAGAGCAGGTCAATAGGTTAATTATGCCGAGGCGGAAGATCCGCCCACGAAGGAGGGCCTCTTGTGGGACAGGGTTATAAAGGCAGACTGTGTAATCAATAAAGTTGCCATTTTGAGCTTCCTCTATATTAGAGTCTGTGTCTCAATGGTCCTCGCTGGAGTGGTGCAAGAGTCTGGTACAGGGGGGTGTTTGTTGAGATGCAACAGGTGACCCCAAACTGACCAACATCATTCCATCTCATATACTTCATACCTGGTATAAATCTATGTGATCATGAGGTTCTTACTCTCTTCTTCGGTGGCTGACATCCATTAAGGAACTTGTTGGTCTTTTTGCCCCTGACCCCAAATCCATAAGTTCCTGAATCCAGCACCGTAGTCCAGTTCTCATGCCTGCTTTGCAACATTTGTGGTCTTTGAGGGGTGGGGTAGGAGCACATTTCCGTATGTTTGTATATATTTTATTATTTTCTAATTATTATTTTTTCTTCATTATTGTTATTTTTATTTCATTAAAGCAGCTTAGTTTTAGTTTCCAGTCTGCAAGTCTTTTTGTCTTATTTACCTTTCCTTTTTTCATGGGAAGAAGGGAATAGGGAGCCCAGCTGCTCAGTTTTAGCTGCCAAAGCAGGCCAGACCAAGGCTAAACCGTGACAATGCTATACTTGCTTTGTAAGATTCATTAAATTCTGCTTTGGTAAAATGCATACCTTGACTAAACAGATCTAAAGCATTTCAGAAGGAAGCTGCATTCATGGCTGAGCATGGAAAACACGTATTACTGTAGTACACTAGACAGCCAGTGCTCTGTCACCCCGTTACATAAAGCATCAAAAATACTAAAATATACAAAACAGCTGGGAATGAGAAAACTGACATTAATATACGCCTTTAAGCTGATATTTTTCCCCTTAACAATAGTATTAAGTGTTTCATGCCACATAGAGATTAAAAATGAACTATCCAGTCACATTCTTCTTGAGATCCATAGGATTTTAATTATTCAGCATTTTCCCACATTAAGATCTAAACTTCATTTTAGCTTTCAAAAAAAAGGAAATGAAATTTTTCTGAATCATGTTAATCAAGAAAAGAGGATACTGGAGGTAACTACTATAGGTAAGACTGAAAGGGCTTTCCCTTAAAAAAGCTCATCTAACCATGAAATTGTGAATCCTATTTTCATCTCTGTCATGGTTACAGATATTTACTGAAGTATGAAATCACCTTGGAATACTGTACTTGTTTACATGGACACCCTTTTAAAAATAAGTAAGCATTCAGAAGTGTAAGAAGTTAAACCAAAATTGATCATTATATTGTAAATTAAGAATAGCTAGGCTATTTCATAGACCAAGCATTTGAATGACAACAGAAATTTCATTGCATCCTAGAAATTCATTTGACTTAAATATACTTACTTATCTGAAAATTATTCCCCGTGCCAGCAGTGTGCTACACCACTACTACTTAAAAAAAATCTATTTCATATTTGTACTTTCTCTTGCAATTTCATTTTGTAATCAATGGATTAAACCTTTTTTTGACAACAAGGCATACCATTTTTATCTGCAACAATTTCCTTAATAAGGCTTATACAGTGTAAAACTATAAAAAACTAATCCAGAGAAACATATTTTAACTAATGGTAGTGGTATAACATTAAATTAATATACATTTAGAAACATCCAAAGTGAAACTCAAATTTATGCTTAGCAGTTTTAGAAAAACTTTTTTTACTACATTTAAATAGTTTCATTCAAAAATAATGACCATTTGGAAGAGATGATCAGTTCTGTCTTTATTTTTATTTCTATATGTTGATCATACATTGCCTCCAGGTTTCTCTGAAACTTTTAACCATTCAATTTATTCTTTATCTCTCACTTATTCTAAACTATTGCATAGTCTGCACTGTTTAAGCAAAACTGCATAAGTAAGATATCTCTCTACCTGGGCTTACTACAAGCAAGAATGACAAGAAAATATTATTTAATAAACAGGCTTCTGAGGAGCAAATGCCTCATGCTACTTCTTTTTTAAGAAATGTATTACCAGATCTTACCTACTATGCCATCAGTGAAATTTTATTAAATAATGTGAATAAATATAAAGTTAGTACTATAAATAAAGATGGATTTTGTTCAGATGAAGGCTATTCCTGTGGCTTTCTATACAATTTTCCCATACTCAGTTTGCTTCTACTGCTTTCCAAAGACTGTGTAGATAACATGCTTCTTGTTCTAAAAACATGGAACTTTATAAACGCTTCCACATCCTTTGCAGCTTCCAAGATTCAACTGGACAGGGACCATCTTGTCTAGACTGTGCTTTTGCCAAGAAAGGTTGGACCAGGAGATCTTTGAGTTCCCTTCCAAGCTGGTATTCTATGATTAATCCTACATCTGATTGCTGTGTTTGGCACTTTCGCAGCTGAAAAGAAGAAGAAAGCTCTTTATTCTAAAGCAAACAGTAGAGTAGTTTTTCACTAGATTTTTTCAGTTTTCCTCAGGCATCTGTATAATATATATGTGGCTCTAGATCAAAACATATCTTTTATAACACAAAGAACTGCTGTCATCTATTTTTCCTAATCTGATCCTAAGAAGGAAAACCTTCACCAATTCTCCTGTTTACCTGCTTTTTCAATAACAGAGTTTTCTGTTTCTGGAAACCAAATACTATGTCCACCTTTCAAGTCAGATAGGAAACTAACCAATCTTCATCAGTATGACAATGTGACAACCCATTCAGCAAAGGATCATCTTCTTGTAGAAGAATTTCAACTTCATTAAAGCTAATTAGAAAGTAACAGAAAAGTGTGTTAAGAGGAGTTTGTAGAAGCGTGTATAAATAGGAAAGGATTTAGAAGAGCCAAGCCTCTGAGCTACATCTGAATAGAACATATAAAGAATTAAATATTATTAAATTATAATAAAGGAGCTAGCAAGGGGATGACAATGTCTGAAAGCTACAATAAAGAGCATGCTTTTATCAGATTGCTTGATCTTACTGCCTAAAGGTAAAGCAGTGAGAATTCAAGGAGTATTTTAGGTAAGTCACTTAGAATTGACATGAAAAAAGGCAACCAAAGCCAAAACTTGGGCAAGGTTTCAGGAGGAGCAGCATATCTCTTCCCTTTGCATTTTAGTGAAAGCCTTGTGTGTAAATGAGCGTGACTGTGGCGATTTCAAAGAAGACATTCCCAGACCCATCTGATCTGTACTCAGTGTTGATCTTACACTGAGGTTGGACTAGGTTCCTCAGGAATCCTGTGCTTTTATGGTTTGCACTACACAGTGATTCAGCTGCTGACAGGGAAGTGCACAGTTTTGTTCATATACTTTAAAGATGTAGTCAGTAAAAAGACATTACCATTAGCTAAGACCTAAGGCTGACAAAGGAGTATAGAAAAGAGGGAGAAACATAGATTTGGTCTTTTGTCATCCTCACTGCTGCAGGAAAGCAATAAAGCAGTAGAGCTATTGATTGAAGAGCCTACCTATCTCTGTATCACCTCTATAAAGAAGACAATGTGGTAAAAATATCGCTTTGTCCAGCTCAGCAGGCATTTAAAATTCTTCTCATAAAATTCATGCATTTTATACACATTAGGTGTGATCAAAGAGTAGTTTGGTACATTTGTTTTATAAAGGATAGATCTGTTTTAAGTTTCCTGAGGCAAAAATATTGGAAGTAAGTTCTTGTCATAGTAACTGAGCAGTCTGATTTGCATGTATGCATCAATATTCTTGTGGCATTTGATAATTCGTTAAGCAAATGATACTTGAAATGTTCTTTCTTCTGAAATATTCCTTTGCTATTAGGATTTCCTCACAAGTGACTCAAGAGTACGTGGTAATCAAATAGCGCTTTCATTGGGTTAATTACAATTTATTCAGCTTTTACATTATTTTCAAATGCTATTTTACTTTTCCTCAGTAGTATATGTTTAAAGGTGACTCAAGCAAACAATAGTATTGTTTATAATACTAGAAAGCAAGCCATCACATGAAGGATAATTTGATCAGCTTTTGTTTTATTCTTGTCTTCTAATAGTTTATAAAGTTAGAAATTAAAAAAAAAAAAATAACCAATAACTTTGTATTTTACATAGCTGTTGCCTAAAAGTCAACTGCAGTTAAGGGTATTCAATATTTAATATTAAGACAAAGCATGCCATGAAGTTAGGTGTCATTAAATCACATATATCAAGCTTTCTATCAAATGTTCAGAGTTAAATATGCTTGTATTGGTATTTCCAATGCAAAAAAAACCCCAGCACTTCTCAAGACAAATGTCCATTTGTGGTTTGGCATAATTTATTGACACAAATAACTATGCTACAAAAAGGAGAGAGTTATTTTTATAAAAAGCTATTCAGTGTTGGGTTTTTTTTTTAATTTGCAAAATAACTTTGAAAATCCTCTTGTCTCCAACATTGCTATTTGACCACTGGTAGGAAAAAAACCTATTTGATATGTGCTTAATTACTACAAATCAAATAGACTCAGAGCTCTGAATGGCAGAAACTCAGTTTTCCAACATAGATTTGTAAAAAACTATACAGTAACAATCATGATCCCCTTAGCTTTAGGACAATATCACAGGTTAAGTTAAAGTTGCAGATTCACCAGATTCACATTTATGATCTTATTGTTGCAACATTTCTGAAGAAGTTTGGACAAAAAGAATATTTTCATCCAGTAACATAAAATAAAATATGGATATGTCTTCATCACATATGAATACATCAACTTAAAAAGCACAGATATATATTATCTGTCTTAAATCAGGTCTACAGAAACACTACTAAATCTTAAAAATCACTGGCTAGCAACTGGAGTTCTATGCATCAGGGACTAAGCATTTCGAAGTTTTCACACCAGCTGTAGAGTGCTGTGGTATTTCTGAGATAGCCCTTATTCACAAGCATGTAAGTGAGAGGAGTAAGACGTCCAGAAAAAGTTTATCCAGAAATACAGGTCTGAAAAGATAGCTAACGACAGCTTTTCATTCTCTTCCATGTAGGATAACATAATTTTGATGTATTACTTTTTTTGAAGAAAGGAATTAATCCAGTGATTTTTTTCAGGAAATATGACTTTTGAAAGTAGTAAACATCAATGTCTCAGTGTAAGAAACCTATGTAGTTGCCACCTGCAATACAGAAAGTTGGTTTTTCAATATGCTTTATATTCCTGATACGTAGATACACTTTAATGTACCAGTTATAATGATCTAGTGAA
Organism: Clamator glandarius; assembly: GCA_033459285.1. Classification (NCBI taxonomy): domain Eukaryota; kingdom Metazoa; phylum Chordata; class Aves; order Cuculiformes; family Cuculidae; genus Clamator; species Clamator glandarius. The sequence continues at coordinate 1,070,865 of JAUNZM010000040.1, forward strand.
AACATCTTTTCCAAGTCTTAATCCAGCCTCATAGAAGTGAATGGCTGACACTAAACCCCTTCAAACAGCTTAGACACACAAGTGGGATTGGTTTTATATATACTTATTGTAATGGAAAGCACATTGTCTTAATGCCAAGTTATTAAAGTAATGAGGGCTCTTTACAACAAATATAAAAGCAATTCTAGGCTTTACAAAGCAATGGCAATAGGGATGGACCTTAGCTAACCTTGTGAAGGTATTCCATGCTTTTTTGGTTTTGCAATCTGTTTATAAACGCTTGGGATAGTTATGTAAATAAACATAATAATTCAATGGGACTGTGAGCTTATTTGTGGAATTTACATTCACAGACCTTATGGATTCCACTCATATTTTGGACTCTGTGTATACATAAGACTGAAAACTTCAGTGCAAACTACAGTAGAAAGCTGATCATTGCTTTTTTCAGTCTGACTTGGATTACAGTACCTAAGAGATTCTGTCATTAAGTGCAGTTCCACTGAACATGTAATTATTTTAAATCATATGAACTTGGATAGAGGACTCACTGACAGATCACTGGCAATGAGCTCACCTCACAAATGTCTGTGATAATTGCTGGAGGCTCATCAGTGACAAAACTCTTTTTAGCCTTCTTCAACAGCTTAGCCTAAAGGATGCCTACATATATCAAAGTTTAAAAGCTTCATGATCTATGGAAAATTATTATATAATCTCAAAAAGGGTGAAAGAGCACTGCGTAAGTTTAAAAAAGTGTCTATTCTGTTCATTGCAACGTAACTTCTTATGTTCTAATCCTTAAAATCTATGGTAAGGATTAAATAGTCTACACAGCCATTTATTTTATTTAAAAAAAAAAAACTCCAAAAATCTATTTGTATATTGCTGTTAAAATCATAACCATTGACAAGAAGTAAATGGCTGAACTGATCTAATAATTACTGCCTTTTATAAGTAATAATAATTTTCTCTCATATACCCTTTCTTTCTATCTCACTCTCTCAGCATATATATTTATTTTTCTGAGTTATCTTTCTGCCATTTGTACGATCTCATTTGGTTTATGAAGGGGATGGAACAAGAGATGAGGCCCATACAGAAGAAGGAATATTAAAGCAGGTAGTACATGGCCCAGAATAAAGAAAGATTGTTGAGGGACTGGGAATGTCTTTAGGGACTGTCTAACTCTATGCTTTTACAAACAGCTATAACTTGAGCAGCAGAGGCATTCAAGATCCTTGAGGTGATAAACTGGATATGAGAGTTGGGCAAAACCTCTGCATTGAAGTGACCATATGGCCTCTGCCATAACAAAGATAAAAAAACATGAGTGACACTAAGGGATTTTTGACCTGTTCAGAATTCAGAGAACTTCCTCTTTAATTCAAGATGATGGAAGGCACCTTTGCATCAACCTGTGAAAGTTATGTGAGGGGAACAAAAGCTATGCTAAGGCAGAGTGGTGAAAAACTGGCAAGAATGGTATCAAGATACCTAGCATGTGAAATAGTAAGAAAGGACAGAATTGCATGTCAGCGTTTAGTGCTCTAGAACACTTCCTAAATCTTCCAGTGGATAGCTTCATAAAAGTTATGAGGCACTTAAAGGTGTAGGAAGGTGAGTAATGGGAGAGAAAAAAGAAAAAAATTATCCAGCTAAGGGCCTAACCCTTTCTGATCAAACCTTGGATTGTCCACAGTCTTGCAGTGGAAGTACCTAGATTGTCTCTCAACAGTAAAATCCATCGAAATGTCAGAGTTGGTAATTTTTTTACATAAAAGCTTATTTTAATAAAAATAAAATCTAGAAACATTTTCAATACAGAAAACTCAAACCACCAAACACCTACAAAAGATGGAACTATATGTTAGCACACAAATCACCTCCTTCCTACTATATCTTACTTTATGAAAACACACCTTTTTTCCACTCAATGAAATCACTTCTTAGGTGGCAGCAAATTCTGCCTGGTCCATTCCAGGCCATAGAAAGTTATTCCCATCCATCCTGAAGCTTGGCTGGCTGAAGAATAAGCTTTCAAATTTGAATTACAATACTCTAGCCCTCTGTATCCTTCACTTAAGTTTCCTCGTTCTTACATGCCAGCAAATATTTGATGCAGATTAAATATATTTTCTTCAAAACAATGAATAAACTGATTAAGTAAGTCTGCACTTGTAAAAAAAACTATTTATGTTCAAAATTGTACTCAGTGAGGTATTTGCCTACCTTTAGCTCTTATTTTTTTTTTTTTTACATTGCTATATAAAATACAGTTACGAGGAATGGTTTTATAAAAGTCAATTCCATACTTCCCCTAGGTCCTATATTATTTTTTCTAGTACATTTTCTGGAGTTTGAATTGATACTTTATTTCCATTTCTCGATGGCAGAATCTCAATGTACATGTACAAGTACTTGAAAATAAGGAAATTATACATTAAATTGGAAAACCGTATTATATCATGTCCTCATAAAGAGCGGAAAACTAATCAAATCCATAACTGGTTGTGGTTTTAAAGTAGCCATGGACTTATAGATTCTGATTTATTTTAGCAAGAACAGAAACGGTGAATTTTATCTGTAGCAATCTAACTTAGATTTTCTGAGGGAATTAGTCACAGAAACCAAAAGACATAAAGGATTGACGGCTTTGTAGTATTTTCTGCTTATAGAGATATATTTCTATTTTAGTGTAAGACTGAAACAAAACAGTTATCCAACACAATATTTTTTTGTAATTCATACTGTAAGTTATTGCTACCATGAAAAAAGAATTGTGATCTTTGGAATCAATTCTTTCAAACCTTTATTTTTATATTTCCTCAGAGACTTCGTACTTCTCTGATAAGTAAAAACTAGCAACTGAGAAAACCTGACTTAGTCCAAAGTACACAAAATTACACTTCAATTTGTCATGTACCTATCAAAGACTGTAAAAAATTCATTAAATATTAACCAATAAAACCACATTTTTAATCAGGTAGTGAATTTAACACAATATTTTACTCAAGAAAAGGATTTGCAGTGTTCATTCATCTATCAAAACTGCTATCAAGGTAGAACTGTAGATCATGAAGACTTGTTTCAGCTACAGATAAACCTGAGCATAGCAATACAAAGACCAACACAAGATGTTAGACTTGTAATCACTTAATTTTTCATTTTGTCCAAAATTCCATGACACTTTCCATTTTTAAACAATGTTTTCACATTCCATTAAATACAGATTGACACACTAGAGCAAAGCTATTGCAAAATATGAAAAGAAATTTATCTTTTGTTTTATTTACTGTGTTTTGAGTTGATCTCATTTTCACTGGTTAAATGTTATAAGACGCTCAAGCCCATTTAATATATCAGCTTGGAATTTTTTTTTCCTTTTTGGTAGGTGAGGTTCAATCTGATATGACTAAATTGAGAAGATCTACATCTCTAAAACTGTTCACTCTCTTGTCTGATCATCTTTTGTCAAAATTTTGTTGAAAAGAAAAAATGTAGTAGTCCAAAAATTCAGTAATTTACTTTGCTTGTTTTCTCATTGTGGTTTCTCACAAAGCTTCAAGCAGTTCAAGGTTTTTTCTGCCATGTTTCTTTCATTGATCTCCTTCCCTTCTACCTATCAATAGCTTTCAAACATCTAACAGGCTTTTGAACCTTTCCATCAGAGAATAAAAGCTGCTTTGATGTTCAGTAATACTATGCAATTTATTGTTCAACTTCACTGCAATCAGAGAGCAGCTCAGGCTCCTAAAGACTTTACTCCAACATTACCCTGAGAAACAAAAGTAAAGAAGGGAGGAGAAAACCCCAGACTGTATTATTGTTGCCATAATATTTTAATTACAGCGAAGCATTTTATTAGAATTATGACACTTCACTCATTAAGTTTCTGTCATTTGCTGCAACCACTGTAGTAAAAATTTCACATTCGCTGATTCCCTCTGTGTACATGTTCTCAAAATTTAGAGCTCTGGTAGTGTCACTACAATCAGAATTTGATATTAAAATATGCTTTTCATCAAATTACTAGAAAAATAAAAATAAAAACAAAGCTGGCATGAAATTAGGTTAGACAATATAAAATTATTTACAGCACCCACCAAGCCCTGCATCAGGGATAGTCATAGTGTCTGAGTCTGCAGAATTTATGGAGCTTGACTGTATTACATCTGGATTTTGACAGCTGGTTATTATGTACACCTAATTTATCCAAGCAGTAAATACTACAACTAGAGAAATCTATTCACCTAAGGCTTATGGTTCAGTTAGTTTAGTATTTTATGTTGAAAATATGTAGAATAAATTATGACAACTCTTCCCTACACTTCCACAACAGTGTATGATAGTCCATAGTGTAAATACACTAAATGAAGTGTCTTTGATCTAATTATAAACCTGCCAATTAACCTGATTCCTAATTGTTTTCAAAATAATTTCAATGATCATTTAAGATTGAAATAGTTCTTATATGACAAATGGCAGTTAAACTACTGACACCAAAGGACTACTCAGAGTCTATGACAAGAAGAAAAAAACTAACAAATTGATCTTTATTAGTGTGGTACTGAAATTACTTTAATATGAACAAACTCACTAAGAATAATACTAAAGAAACTGTATGATAGAATGCTAAAAATAAAATTCTGTATCACATATTATACTCCATCATGAAAACACCTTAGACAGTCTATATCCTCCACTCTAATGGGATGAGATTTCTGCAGGAAGACAAACCCAAAGTTTATTCCCCCTTCTTGAATCTTCTTAATCTATATATAAATCTGAAGACATGCAGTTGCCTTCTTCCTGAATAACCACAGGTGCCTCTTTATGTGCCAAGTCCTCCTTTGCAACACTATAGAGTCTCTAGAGAAAATGTCATAGCAATAGTCCAAGGAAAGATGATTTTCTACATAATCAGTAAAACACACATTGAAGTTGTAGCCAAGGTTTTCTTGTTCAAAAAAGCCTTAAGAATCATTACCAAGTTCTTAATCAAAACATTCTTACACATGTGATTAAGTTCTTCCCTCTTTAGCGCTTAAAATCTGCTTGATTTTAATGTACATAATTTTTATTGACTGTACTAGTAAAAAACACGTGTTTAAAAGTTGTCTTAAGCAAGGATGCTAATTCATCAGAGCCTCAAGATTTGTTCCAAAACCTCATGGAATCAATAACAACTGTATAATTGACTTTAAAGGTTACAAAACTAGAGCCATAAGTAGAATAATTATAGCCTAAGGAGGAGAAAATAGTCTTCTTCAAAGATAACCCTTGTTGCAGAACTTGATAACTCTGGATGTGTATAAATAGAATGCTAATGTCCAGCAAAAAAAACCTTTGAAAAGTTGTTAAGGGGTGGAGGGACAGGACAGGAAGGGAGGAGAGAAAGATTTAACTGGATGGCAGAGAATATTCATTGATTCCCATTATGTCTCTCGGAAAAAAAAAATCATGGCAAACTTTCACCAAACATAATTCAGCTAGAATATACAGCTTACTGTATTATAATAGTAGTAATAATAATAATAATTTGTATACCTATACTAATTGCCATTCATGTATTGCTCAGCATATGCAAACATTGACTTAAACTTTACAATGTCCTTATGAGGGTATGGCTAATAATAATTAAATAAAAGAATGTTGATTACAGAAACAATTATCTGAAGTATGAGACCCTCCAGATAATAGTGCCCAATCTCACTGAATAACTTAATAAAGGCAAATAATCTAAAGAAGCTTTTTTGTACCTGTTTCATTTTAATGAGAAAAAAAAATGCATATACAGAAATGCCAATTAAATTTCTGCTCAAATGAATTCCTGACCTAAAAGTCAATTTCTAGCTTTCTCAAAATTCTCTGTGAGCAGATTAGTCTCATTTGGGCTTATCAAACTTGTCTAGGAAACAGGTGATAAAAATCTATGGATATTATAACTTTGTGAAACGAAGTCAATTTGGTATCACTGCATCCCGTGGACATACTTCTTCACTGTAAAGGACTAGGTACCTATAAATTTATAGTATACTTTCTAAAAAATATAATTAGTGTTTTAAAATCAAATACTAATATTTTCAAATTATTCAAGGTTATTTTTTTACGTACCAGTAACATTGAAAACTACTTTATTCATAGAGGAGAATTTGCAACAGGGTTTTTTTTTAATATTTGGGAAGAAATACAGCAGTAAAAATTGCAAGCTTCTGGAACTAGAGAATTAATTCAGTACTCAACTACAATCAAAGGTAGGTCATTACTTTGCTAGCTTGAACTCCCTGAGACTGCTAAATCAAGCCATCATTTTTTCATGTATCAGACAGATGTGCTAAGAAATATAATGATAGCCAGCCTAAAATTCCACTGCTTATTGTTACTCCATTATGCTGTTACATTTCTTCTGAATGTATTTCATCTTCATGCAAGTGTTCACTCTTGTGCTTAGCTTGTTGCCCCATCTCACATATCACTCATTCAGATTACATATATTTATGTTCTCAATGTTACCTCATAAATCATTCTCTAAGATAATTCTTTTTTTTTTTTGCTTAATTCTCTCCTTTGGATCCACACTTTTCAAACCATTTACTTGTATTTGTTCCCATGGAATGCAAAAGTCTCAAAATACTAATAATATATTGGAAAAAATGATTTTTTGGGATGAAGAGGAAGAAAATATTCAACGGTATTCTTTTTTGTAAAGAACAGCAACTGAAGACTACAGCAGTTTCTGGAGAAGTTCCAAGAAATTTCTCCCATTACTGTAAACATTATCTCCCTATCACTGTATATATCTGTTCCTCTGAGTTTTATTTGTACCCCATTGATATTGCTAGACAGACTTCCAATGAAGAAAAAGCTATGGTAATATTCCATGTGTGCTAGAAATGCACAGCACGCATAATTATATTCCAGCCAGACCTCATTAACTGTATTAACACAGGTTAAGATGAGGAGAGCCTTTCAAGATATTAAAGCAGGCAGAAATTCAGTGTTATTCAAATCTACACGGAGGGTGCTACTACCTCCTGTGCAACGTACAGCATGAACAGTCCTGTGAGGTATTAGAGACAAAATGTCCTTAGCCCACTTTAGGATTTCAGGAACTGCCTCAGGAGATGTCAAAATGAGATTTTCAATTTACTAATAGCAGTTCTGTTACTTCAGAAGTATGTTGTAAGTACTAAATATTAAAAGATAGGCTGACTATGCATTTGTCAGGACTTGCAAAAAATTAAAGAATACCCATAAAGTACAGCTTGAGAAGACAAACACAGAAGTGATAAGTGAACAGTAATATTTAGGAAGTTCTCTTACATTTTTGAGGAAATTGTCACAACTGGATGTCCATCTAAAGTGTCTGTATACTAATGAATGCAACAGTGTCTCCATACAAAATTCTCTGCTCTGGCTGAAGACTGCAAAACTGGTAGCTGCTATTCATGGCAAAGCTGTACATCAAAATAAAACTGAACCAGTTTAATTTTGCTCATCTGTCATGATAAACAGAATTTATATCCTCATAAACTGAATCATCATGAACATCTATGAATTTTAGTCCTGGAAAATAAATAAGTTTTACTTTTATTAAATTTTCATTAATGATAGATCCAATGAACACTGAAGAATATAGGTGATAGAGAAGACTGAACTACCTCTCAAAATAAAATGCAATAGTTGTTATACAGATCCTCTAAGAAGCCAGGATCAATGTAATTTTAATATTTCACATATATGCCTCAATTTAAAAGTAAACATTCAGAATTCAGCTCTGCAGTTTTTTCTATGGCCTTTAAATGGAGCTGCAAAAATTAACTCCAAGAAATTAAAGGTGAAGAATGCCCATAACATTATCCGATGGAGAAAGTCAGCATTTTTTGTTTTAAAGCACTTAAAGAATCTCTGGAATACCTCAGTAGCTTTCACATCTGCCAAAACGGAGTAATTTATAAGCTCTTTTATTGCTTTCATGCATGCACATTTACAGACATAAAAGCCAAACAGAGTATTGCAATTAATCCAGATTCCATTCAGTGACAAGTTCTTACTCTCTAAAAAAAATATTTCAGTATGTTCTCAAGATACTGGCAGTCACAACAGATCATAAAATATTTTAATATAAGGAGGATTTCAGCATAAGAAGAAAGTATTTTAGTAAAACATCAGAATAATTTCCTGTTAATGTTAGAATAAGACTGCAGGCACTGTGCTTTAAAAAATCTGAGGGATCAAATACAATTTCCTCAGAATACTTGGTTAGATTTCATGTATTCTACCTTATAAAATATTATACTTGCTTAGTATTGTAATATATTTTCTATTAAATTATCTTACACAAATTGACAAGTACCTCTACCTACAATACTAGTGGCATTTTTACTGTTTGTTTTTGAGGATACAGCCAATCAGATTGTGCGAATTAGGGTAATATGATAGAGGATGAATTTTGCTGGCCTATCACTCCTTTAGCAGTTTTTGCTAAATTGTGGTATATATTAACTGCAATATAATATGAGATATATTGACTTTAAATAACATATTTGCCATCTGAAATCACCAACCTGGTTAATCTTTTATCTGTTGTGGGTTTTCTATAAAAATTTTACTTTAAGTAGTTTCTTGTCTTAAAAATATTCTGGGAATGAAATTTCCTGACTGCTTCTCATATATAAAAGATGTTAAATTTCAGACTGTTACGATCTCAAGTACACCTTGAATCACATCTAAATTGAGTGCTATGTCTCCTCTTGAAGATTTTCTGACTGATTGCTCCAAAAAGTACTGACTCAAATTTTATGTATGACAGACGCAAACTTTGTGTCCTGAGACATTTATCCAAGATCTGTGAAGCTAACTGAAGCCTTCTGGTATTACTACACTTTGCCACTTTCTTACCCTTTTGTGCTTCGTGTACTTTGTCACTTATCATCATTGCATGGTAGAAAGTACAGACCTAATGTAATTCTCTGTATTTGGATACTATATTTAAATCCATAGAGATTTTATAGTACTGCTGAATGAGTTGCCTTAACTACTCTGTCTGACTCTATGTTTTAACATAACATGCCAATCATGTACTGTAAAAACCGCCATAATGTTACAACGAAGCAATTGTTTTGAATCACTATATCAAACATTCATATCAAGATGACTGGTTTATGACTGTCATAATTTAAATTTCATCCCTGATAACAGACAATTAATTCTTCTAGATATTATAGCACTATTATTCAGTAGCAGGAGAAGGATACTTTGGTGAGGTGGAATGAGAAAGACTGAGAGGCCAGAGGGTGGACCACTCCATAACATTTACTAATATTTTGTCTGTGTAACCACTATCTTTCTTAACAATTCCAGTGCAACACTACTGGTTTCAAAAAGGGATGTTCTGTTCCAGAGGGCTACTATTAATCTGCACTGCATTCTTGTGTACACCATCTACTGAAATGAAAATTTTGTAAAGAATTTAGGGCTCCATTCTAATCCTCCTGAGAAACTCTGAAAAGAATTCAGAGGATCTTCCTGTAACACTGAACTGCCTGCTTTGACACAAATAGAATCATCTGGCCTCTGCACATGTTACACAACAGGGCACCTTCCCAGGAGAAAGTCAGATAGAAGTCCATTGAATTTTGAAGAATCTCAAATATTTTTTCACAGAAATATAGTAATATGATATTATGTAATATAGTAATGAGAGCTGAAATCCATAAAGAATGATGCATGCAACTAGAATTTAAATTAGGACCAAAGACTGTGTACCTAGTACCTAAATCTATTAAAATTTTTCTTGACTTTAGAAAAGTCCCAACTTTGAACATTTTATACCTCAGAATTCAACGCCTGGCACAAAAACTCCCAAGATTAACCCTATAGCTTGGGAACCAAGCGTGAGCAGGGAGAGACAAAGAGATGGTTATTTAACATGTTCTAATTTGTCACAGTGAAACAAGATTCAGCTCAGTAGCTTCACTCAGCACAAGTGGACGCATGTTCAAGTACAGATGTTTTCTTACTCTCAGTCAGAAAATGTTGATGTGCGCCAGCTCACATTATTTTGTCAATTTTTATCTGATAACAACCTCATTGTGCTTGACAACCTGCCCTGTTCATCAGACCTGTCTCCCTCATCCCAGAGATCAAGTCAGTGCTCAAAGGAACACATTTTTTTGTTGGTAGAAGATATGAAAGCAAAAACAATGGAGAACCGAAAGAGTCTTTCAGAAAATGATCTATGGAATTGCTTTGAACATTGGCAGCACCATATGCAGCTGTGTGTTGACTCACAAGGGAACTATTTTGAAAGTGATTGTAGTTGATTTTCTTAATTTGTTAAACAAAAAGAGTTACAGGCATAGTCGTCTTTTTTTACATTCGACCTCATATTCTCCCTAGCATCAGATGAAGCTCCCATTGTCATACATATGTTGTAGCTTAAAGCTACAACCTGTCAAAAAAACTGAAGTTCAAAACATTTCACATGGAAATACATAAACTTCAGGCATACATATCTCATTTTTATCTCCCTGGTGGATTTCATTGCCCTCAATTTCTTTGCATTCAGCACAGTTCTCAAACAACTTTATTATGATTACTTCATTCTTTTCCAGCTTTCCTTACCTAAGCAGTGCCACTAGTTACCGAAACACCCTGCTTTATTGAGCTGTTCAGCTTAGATAAGTGGGTGTTAAAGAAAAAACTTACAAAGCAAAACATGGCTGCTAGCTAAAGAAATTTCAGAGTTATCTAAAAAAAAACCAATACAACAAACAGAAAGCCCCACCAACAGCAATGTAAACATTGTGTGGAAAGCGGGCAGTTTTATTTCTTTGTTTTAAAAATGTTTTTGTAAAAACATAAAATATTAATCCATTCAAATAGAAACTTCTTTTTGAAATTGATATAGATCACTGAAAATAAAATACTGAGAAAAGATCTCCTGGATCAGCAAATCAGAAAGAAAGCAATCCTAGAATAGTCAGAGAGTTGTTCTAGAGAAACCCATTTGGAGAAGAGGAAAATTAGACGCAAATCTCTAAATGTGGCCAAGAAAGCAACTATTTCCTCTCCCAGGAAATCTGCAATTGTATCTCAGATGCAGTACAATGTAATTACCTCATGTAATTTTTCCCCAAACCTTCCTTCAGACTGCCTGCTGAAAGCTTGGTAAACAGGAAAACCACCTTACTGTTGACATCTTACCCTTCAATTTCTAGTGAGTGACAATAATCGAAAATGAAATGTGAGTCAGGGTTAAGTGGGTGAGCCTCACCACTGCTTGCTATATTGTCTATATTGACTCCCTCTTCAAGGTAAAAATGCCCTTGCAAGAGGTGCTTTTGTTGAGCTGCACCATATTTTTTCCTAATAATGAGGTATTCCTACACAGTTCAAGATATGATTTTATCCATGATAATATGTTCATTGCAATAAGTTATCAGTGGTTATCATCATGTTTAGTTTGAGACATTATGGAGTATTTTTTTTCAATTTCTACTTTTTAAACAGGAGTGATAAAATAAAAAAAAATGAGACTCAGTTATTTCACTTTGATAACACTTTCAGTTATTTCTGGTTTGGGTAGGCCTTTAGAATAAGAAAGGTTTTTCCAGTGCTGAACAGTTGCACTACATATTTTGAAGTATGTGATCAGAGGGTAGTCCTAGTAAATCTTCTAAAGACAACAATCACTCGGGATTACAGCACAGTCAAGATCACATCATTGAAGGCAACATTTAGACTCACATTACTATATAATTTACAATAAATAACAAAAAACCCTATCAGAAAAAAATATTTCCAGTTCTGAAACATTTTGAAAGAAAAATATTCCTTACACAATACTAATCTGAATTTCAAGTCTAAACCAAGATAACTTCAATAGCTTTATCTTAAAATATAGATGTACTGAACATCTAATGAGTAATTTAAAAATAAAGCATACATTTAACTTTTAACTTGTAGAATTTTGACTCAGTAATACAACAAGGCCTACATTATTTTCAAGACACTCAAGACCATTTAAGAGAAGCAATAAACCTGAACTTATTGTTCTGGTCCCTAAAAGATTTCATCCTCCCTGTTCCTCCATGAATTTCTCACTTAATTGTGCGTTTATTGTCTCCTCTCACCTTGCAGTAGCTTATACAGTCAGCTATCTCAATGTAGTAACTAATTTCTCTTTAAGAAAGAGAAATTATAATGTACAACATATATTTTACACTTACATGTTGTTTATAGCTATAACTAAGAATTATTTTGAAAAATTTAAGTTGGAACATGGAGCAAGTCCCTGTTTGTACATAGTCCTCTTTCATACGACATAAGCAAGAATGAAGCACTAACACTAAGCATCTGAACACAGTAAATTCTGAATAAAATTCAGTTGGATCACAAGTTGCAGACTGATTGTAAGACTGATAAGTAAGGGACACAGACTATGCCACAGAGTAAACCCAGAAACAGAGTATGTCAACAGTTTTGACATTTCACTTGTGTTCATTATATTAGGATCACAAAAATGAAGGCACTATTGATTGATTAGAATGTTTGTTTCATTTAAGTGGTTTAAGTATATTTATCAAATAAGTACAAAACATTTTTCACCTTACTTCAACTAAACACATGCATTTGAGATGGTTAAGAAAAATTGGTTTACATGGTTTCAAAAGGTTTAAAACACCTTTATGACTGCCCTACAGCTTCTCAGTGTGATTGCTTGAAACAATGTGTTCTTTTGACTTTCTCATAATGATTGTAAAACAGCAACAAAAGAATAAAAAGACATAAATTCCAAATAGCAACTGCTTGCAGTTTCTTTTCTGCTACAGAGATTGATTTATAATGCCTGTAAGAAGCATTTCACATGGTGGAACGCTACATTGTTCATTTCACTCTACAGGCTCATTACATAATGCCTCTCCATTCTAACTATAAAAGCTTACCTTTTGTTTCCATGGCTTCGACTGTCTGTATCCTTCAGCAGCAGAAAGTTTACAATTACCGCTCCTACAGTATCAATCAAGATTGTCAAACTCTAAAACATGAAAAGGTTGTGAAACATAATTCAGGGCACCATTATGTCTCCTCAATTTTATATTTAAATAATTTATATATTTCACAGAATCACGGAATAACCAGGTTGGAAGAGACCCATTGGATAGTCGAGTCCAACCATTCCCACCAATCCCTAAATCATGCTCCTAAGTACCTCATCCACCCTCACCTTAAACACCTCCAGGGACGGTGACTCAACCACCTCCGTGGGCAGACCGTTCCAATGCCTAACCACCCTCTCCGTGAAGAAGTTTTTTCTAATCTCAAGCCTAAATCTCCCCTGGCGGAGCTTGAGGCCATTCCCTCTCGTCCTGTCCCCTGTCACTTGGGAGAAGAGGCCAGCTCCCTCCTCTCCACAACCTCCCTTCAGGTAGTTGTAGAGAGTAATAAGGTCTCCCCTCAGCCTCCTCTTCTCCAGGCTGAACAACCCCAACTCTCCCAGTCGCTCCTCATAAGATTTGTTCTCTAGCCCCTTCACCAGCTTTGTTGTTCTTCTCTGGACTCGCTCCAGAGCCACAACATCCCTCTTGTGGTGAGGGGCCCAGAACTGAACACAGTACTCGAGGTGTGGTCTCACCAGTGCCGAGTACAGAGGGAGAAAAACCTCCCTGGACCTGCTGGTCACGCCGTTCCTGATACAAGCCAAGATGCCATTGGCCTTTTTGGCCATCTTGGCACATTGCTGGCTCATGTTCAGTCGGCTGTCAACCAACACTCCCAGGTCCTTCTCCTCCAGGCAGCTTTCCAGCCAGGTTTCTCCTAGTCTGTACCTCTGCTTAGGGTTGTTGTGCCCCAAGTGCAGGACCCGGCATTTAGCCTTGTTAAACCTCATGCTGTTGGTCTCAGCCCAGCAGTCCAGCCTGTTCAGGTCCCTTTGCAGAGCCTCCCGACCCTCCAGCAGATTGACACTTCCACCCAGCTTAGTGTCATCTGCAAACTTGTTAAGGGAGCACTTGATGCCTTCATCCAGGTCATTGATAAAGACATTGAACAGGGCTGGACCCAGGACTGAGCCCTGGGGAACTCCACTTGTCACTGGCCTCCAGCTGGATTTAACTCCACCCTCTGGGCCCGGTCATTCAACCAGTTTTTCACCCAGGAGTGAGTGCACCTGTCCAGGCCAGAGGCCAACAGTTTCCGAAGCAGAATGCTATGAGAAACTGTATCAAAAGCTTTACTAAAGTCCAGGAAGACCACATCCACAGCCTTTCCCTTGTCCAAGAGTTTAGTTACTCGGTCATAGAAGGTGACACATCCCCCACCAGTCCTTCTCTGTTCACAAACAGCAGGTCCAGGAGGGTACCGTCCCTTGTCAGTTCGCTCACCATCTGTGTGAGGAAATTGTCTTCCACACACTCCAGGAACCTCCAGGACTGCTTCCTTTCTGCTCTATTATACTCCCAGCCTATACTTGGGAAATTGAAGTCTCCCACAAGGACTAGAAGTAGCGATTTTGAGACTACACTCAGTTGTTTGTAGAAGAGCTCATCAGCTGCTTCTTCTTGGCTGAGTGGTCAATAGCAGACTCCCATCACAATACCTTCCTGCCCATGGGCTCCTCTGATTTTCACCCACAGGCACTCAGTCCCATCCTGACCGTAGTCCAGCTCGAGCGTATCAATGCCCTCTCTAACATAGAGGGCTACCCCGCCTCCTCTTCTGCCCTTCCTGTCCTTCCTAAAGAGTTTATACCCCACCATGGGTACGCTCCAGTTGTACGAGTCATCCCACCACATCTCCACAATGGCAACGACATCGTAGTCTCCTTGCCCTACCACAGCTTCCAGCTCCTCCTTCTTATTTCCCATGCTGCGTGCATTGGTGTAAATGCACTTCAGCTGGGCAGGCGTAGCTACAGCCTTCGTAATAGGGCTTCTCCCCAACTGAGCGGTCCTTGACTTAACTAAGGCCACAGTGCCAGTTTGCTGCCTACCATCCTCAGCTGCACTCACCCCCTCTTGCTTAGTGGTGATATACCGGCAGGCATCGCCAGCACACCACCCCTTTGCCTCTGAAGTCTCACCTCCAGGCTCACTCTCATCCTGCCTGGCCTCCATCCCCTCCCCCCTCACATCTAGTTTAAAGCTCGATTTATGAGCTTAACTAGGTTTTTGGTGATGGCTTTTGTCCCCCTAGGAGACAGGCATGTCCCATCCCTGGTAAGAAAGCCTGGGGGTGCGTGGGCCTCCCCATGATTAAAGAACCCAAAGCCCCTCTTCTCACACCAGTCCCTAAGCCATTCATTAACCTGTTTCTTATTCCTCATTTCCTGCTCCTGGTTCCTTAGTATTGGGATGGAGTTGAATATTACCTGTGGTTCAGAGCCCTCGATCATTCTCCCGAGTGACTTGAAGTCCCTTTTAATGGCTTTAGGCCTTCTATGTTCTATTTTTTCATTACTAATTTGAAAAACTAAGAGCGGGTAGTAGTCGGTGTCTTTGATCAGGGCAGGGAGCTTTCTAGTAACGTCCCTCACTGATGCTCCCAGCAAGCAGCAGACCTCTTCAACTTTAGGGCTAGGATGCACCCTCAGCACCTCATATTTGTTCCCCAGAGAGATCTGGGGGTTAATTGCCTGGGTGGGGGGAGCAGGTTCCCTTCTCCAGACAGGAACCTGCTGCCATTCCCCCTCTCTGTCTCTCCTGGCCTTACAGCTTACCAGTGGGTGGTGCTCAGCCTCACTAGATCCAGCAGCCTGTGAGAGGGTCCTGCTCCACTCATCTATCTCTCTCTCACACTTCCTGATGGCCCTCAGCCTTTCCACTTCCTTCCTCAGCTCTTCCACCATATGAAGCAGTTCCCCTACCCGAGCACAGCTTCCACAGGAGGAGCCAGTGCCAGAGGCGTGAGCCACTATGGGAGGGGGGCACTGTCTGCACCCCAGGGTCTGGGTAGCTGCATGTGCCCACCGGGGCTCTGTCTGGGTGGCAGCCTCCACCACGCTTGGTGCGGCCTTAGTCTTTCATCGGGTATCCACCATTTTCCTCAATCTCTTCTGACCGTGTTCCAGCCCTTCCCTGCTCGCTCGAACTGCCGCTCGAACTGCCTTGTTTAACGAGCCCCGCTCCTCTTCGCCTGGGCTCCGGTCGTTGTGCTCCCTAAGGGCCCTTTAAATCCCCCGCGGAAGCTTCCGGGACCGCCCCCTCCCGTCAGGCACCGCGCGGGAACGGCCGTTGAGCCCGGAGCGCTGCGCTGTCCTCCCGATAGAGTTTTTTTAGGGTTTTCCCCGTTCAGGGAAGCACCCAGTAGCCTATAGGCACCCCTACTACAGAACTCACCGTCCTGTCGCTAGATGCAGCTGAATAAGCTATTAATTTTTCAATTATGCGATTAATTTTTCAATTTTTTTCTTTTTATTAGAAAAACCACTCAACAGCGTCAAGTAATGATAAATGTAAAAAGTTTGAAAATATTTAAATGAGTTTTCTAAGTGACCTTGTTTCTCATAAACACTTTCTTATCTTTTTTTTATTAGTCAAGTTAAACTAAGCTTAATATAACCTATTTTCATACATATCTTCTAAATTTCTTAAAATGCATGCCATCATCATTAAAATAGAATGAAAATCCATTCCTGATAAACATAGATCAGTGAATAATCTTCTAGATATGTTAAATCTTAAAAAAAAATAATTCTTCATATTTTTCCTATTAGTTAAATGGTAATATTAAATATGATTCTGAATTCCCTTTATAACTAAGATGATTTTAGTGAAAATTCTCTGTGTATTCATGAAACCAGTAATATCTAGATTCCATTTTTCCAGCTATTTTCTGCCTAGAATTTTCTGTTTTCTAGCTGCAAGCTTCTAGCTAGAAAATAGACAATTTCCATACTCTGTTTTGGAGTTATTTCAAATAAATCATTAGATGAATTTTAATTCAAATCAATGTTTTGCATGTCTCAAAACAGACATATGTCTTTGAATTAAATTAGCAATCTCTGAATGTGTATGTACAAAATAGCAGGACTTCCCTTCCACTTGTTAGTCAGATTCATCTGGTTTTATCACTGGCTCTTACCGTCTCCCCAGTAATATGATTTTCTGCAAAGAGAAAAGGAACAGATCAGAATATGGGCAGGAGCCAGCCTATAAGGAGATGTATCTCCAGATCAACTATAGTAGTACAGTATTCCCAGTGGCAATAACTCCTTGCTGCTTTCCACTCCAGTGAGTTCATCTTTCTCAAGTTCAGCACTTGAGGATCAAAATACAAGCTCTTTGTGAGTATTCTGTTGTCTGCTATGGAAAAGTTACTGGAATTTCAGCTGTGCATCTCATCTGCTCGGACCATACCATGCAAGGTACCATCTCTGATGCTACCTTAGTACTTGGAATAACATAACCTAGCAAAGGCTGTATAAATATCCCAAGCTAATTATGAACGAGCTGACAGAAATTACCTATTTTTTTGCCAGAAGCAAAATCTTTGAACTTAAAAGCAAAATATGTACAAAAAAATGAACAACTAGTGTCTCACATATGACATCCTGGATATTATGTGAATATGCTGATAATGGTCTTCAGCAATTGCCTGCAGGCATTTAATATTTCAGAAATCAAACAAAGCCCATGAGTAAGATAATTTCATGACAACACTTGTATAACATTTCATTAATCTGGGTTTGAATATGTACTTGATGATAATCCTTGTTCTGGTGAAGACTTGTGTATGTTATCCTATTATTTTGCCCTCTGGATAATCTTATTACTGAATTAATATATTTTGATAAATAAAAATATGTACGAGTATATATTCAAGCCTTGTGAAAAATTACGTTAAATTTGCAAGAAAAAAATACATTTCAAAAGATAGAAAATATAATAATTTATGGGAAAATGAACTTAGAAGTGATGGCTCTGTTCACGTTTAGCAATTATCTGCATATCAAGAATATACACCATCAGCTCTAAAGAAAAGTATTTTCAAAGGGATTAGACTGAGTTTCATTTGTTTATTTTCATCTGTGATACAAGACAACAAAATTAAGATAGATATTATAAAATATACTCTTGGATTTCTTATTGTTGAGGTGAAGAGCATTATATATCTTGTTCCTGGAATACGCTAATTAAGGGGGTTGATTTAGTGCTTAAAAAGTTCAAATAAAGCCAGTACATTAGCTTGTAAAACATACTTTATGCATTTTCCATAGACTTAGGAGAAACGAAATCCAGAAACCCTGGATGATACAAAAAGGGCTTTCCAAGACTAAATAAAAAAAAAAAAAAAAAAATTGCATCTCACATGACACATTATACAGAGGAACACTCCCCCAAGCAACAATATACTACCTTGATGTATATTTTATAAACTTGTCTCAACTTTCACACTTTATTTAAAATATACAAATAAACAAATTAGATTAGTATTTCCCTCTCAGTAAATATGAGTTACTTCAAATATTCAATTAGTGATGACAATGATAAGACAAGAAAGCTGTATTCCCTAAGGCGGCATGTATAAAAAGCTTCTTGGTATCTTTGAGTAATGCCCTGTTAAAGAAAATATCACAAAACTATCAAGAAAAATCTCTAAATGGAAAATATTATGTAAATTTTATGTTCAATCGTTGGAACTATCTATGCTATGTTGAAATAGTACAGACTCATTTACTTGTCTTCTGCTTCATTTGTTTTCCTGTCATATCTATGTCTCTAGACATAGCCATGGACTAACTTGAAGTCCAATTATTTACTTTGAGTACCCCAAACTAATTTTGTGACCTTGATCAAGTTATTTGTATAAGCTCTGATGGTTTGAAAATTCCTGTCGTATGAAATAACTTGTTATTTTCTCAATATAATGGAAGGCTGTTGCTAATTAATTATAACAAATCTTATCATTAAGATTTATCTATTGAAAGCTTGCAATCCAGATTGTCATACAAGCACAACCTGCAGCACCTTCAGGGCCACAGGATATTACAGAAAGATTGGGAAATGAAGCCAGTGAGTAAGAAGTTACATTACTTTCTCAAGTTTTGCTCACATCGAGATTCAAGTGTTTAAATATAACATTGGTATATTTGTCAGACAAAATGTCACATTAAAGATTTGTGGTGATTTGTACATCAGAGAAGAGCAGTGATTCATATACATTCAGTGCTTTACATGCTCCACAGGCTGGTATTATAAAGAACAAGCAGCATATGTGCTAACAGAAGGTGCTTTTACTGTAACATATAAATAATACTTACCCAAAGAAACCTATTCAACTTGAAAAAATGCAGACGGATACAACTGTCTCCTGAATACTGAACACTGAGCACTGAATAATGAACTCAGAATACTAAGGAATTTAATTGAACAATGCTAGTCAAATAATCTGATTTTACTGGCTAATAATGAAGGTCATTTCTTCTTCATACTACAGCTTTTCATGAACAGCAAATTTTACCATTTCTAAAAACATTCAACATTGCCAAATTATTTTTGAAGAGAGTTTCCATAAATCCCTGAAACCTACAGCATAACAATTTCAACATATCTTTAAAAGCATATTACCGCTATTAGCTATACAGCTGTGTGTATACAAGTTCCAAATCCGTTGGAACTTAGAGTTTTCTCATGAAATCTGTTAAAACTCACATTATTACTAAAGGGAGCAATTTAATCAAACAGCATTTTCAGGAAGTAACAAGTTTTGTACAAATATTTTTATATAATTTATCAATTTGGAATTTTGTTATGAGCGTGTACATTGGCAAAGACTGCAATCAATGCATGAAATACATTTAAAACACTGCTAGTCTTTTTTTTTGTAAACCAGATAAGTCTTAAAATATGTATCCAGAGGAATTAAAATTCATTTCATAAATTTACCAACCCTTTAGAGAGTTAATTCCATAGAACTATGTTCTAAATTCTTAATAGCCATTACAAAAAAAGAAAATAACAAAAAATTCATTTTCATTTAACACAGTGAAATGAAGTGCTTTTCTTCTTACAGAGTTATTCTAGATGACAGGCAAAGTGAATGAAAAAGGAATAACTGTACAACATCAAACTAACTCCTAAGCACAGTACTCAGTATTGTTTTATAAAGTCAGGCTTGTGGATGATTAATTCTCCAAACCTGAGCTTACTCATAGATGGGTCCTGCAAAGCCATAAATCACATGAATCAGTTTACCAAACTGAGTCCACTAACATGTAAGGGAAAAGAAGCAAAAAAAAATAAAAAAAAGAAAAACAAAGAGGTCACTTAAAATGGGCTAACACCTGCATAACTGATGAATGATGTAATTCGATGGCAGTTTGACCATGCTATGTAGAACTATATCATGTAACTTTGGGTCTTTTAGTTCATTCCTTTAACCCTAAATCATAGAATCATATAGAATGACCAGGGTGGAAAAGACCTACCGGATCATCCAGTCCAACCATTCCTATCAATCACTAATCCATGTCCCTCAGCACCTTTTCCACCCATGCCTTAAACACCTCCAGGGAAGATGACTCAATCACCTCCCTGGGTAGCCTGTTCCAGTGCCCAATGACCCTTTCCATGAAAAATTTTTCCCTAATATTCAGCCTAAACCTCCCCTGACAGAGCTTGAGGCCATTTCCTCTCGTCCTGTCCCCTGTCACTTGGGAGAAGAGGTCAACACTCTCTTCTCTACAACCTCCTTTCAGGTAGTTGTAAAGAGCAATGAGGTCTCCCTTCAGCCTCCTCTTCTTCAGGCTAGACCACTCCAACTCCCTCAGCCACTCCTTGTAAGACTTGTTCTCCAGCCCCCTTACCAGATTCATTGCTCTTCTCTGGACTCGCTCCAGAGCCTCAACATCCTTCCTGTGGTGAGGGGCCCAGAACTGAACACAATATTTGAGGCGCAGTCTCATCAATGCCGAGTACAGATGGAGAATAACCTCCTTGGACCTGCTGGTCAAGCCATTTCTGATACAAGCCAAGATGCCATTGGCCTTCTTGGCCCCCAGGTCCTTCTCCTCCTGGCAGCTTTCCAGCCAGGCTTCTCCTAGTTTGTACCTCTGCTTAGGGTTGTTGTGCCCCAAGTGCAGGACCCGGCATTTGGCCGTGTTAAACCTCATGCCGTTGGTCTCAGCCCAGCAGTCCAGCCTGTTCAGACCCCTTTGGAGCCTCCCTACCCTCCAGCAGATCCACCCTTCCACCCAGCTTGGCATCATCTGCAAACTTGTTAAGGGAGCACTCGATGCCTTCATCCAGGTCATTGATAAAGACATTGAACAGGGCTGGACCCAGCATTGAGCCCTGGGGAACCCCACTTTTGACTGGCCTCCAGCTGGATTTAACACCATTTCCCACCACTCTCTGGGCCCAGCCATCCAACTAGTTTTCCATCCAGGAGAGTGTGCACCCGTCCAGGCCAGAGGCTGACAGGTTCTGTAGCAGAATGCTGTGAGAAACTGTCAAAGGCTTTACTGAAGTCCAGAAAGATACATCCACAGCCTTTCCCTCATCCAGCAGCCGAGTCACTTTGTCATAGAAGGCGATCAGGTTAGTCTGGCAAGACCTGCCTTTTGTGAACCCGTGTTGACTGGGCCTGATCACCTGGTTCTCTTGCATGTGCTTCATGATCCCACTCAAGATCACCTGTTCCATGACTTTTCCTGGCACTGAGGTCAAACTGACAGGCCCGTAGTTCCCTGGATCCTCCCTGCAACTCTTCTTGTAGATGGGCACAACATCAGCCAGCCTCCCGTCCAGTGGAACTTCCCCAGTCTTCCAGGACTGTTGGAAGATGATGGAAAGGGGTTCGGACTAACAAATTAAACATAACAGCTTTGTAGTTCTTCTGTTTATTGACTACACCACAGGCATCTTTCATGTTCTGCTGCGTGATAGAATTGGTCAGAATAGGTAACAAGCTCAAATTATTGGGACTGTAGGCACCACCACTTCTTCAGATACAACAGAAGGATAAGTTTACAAGAGCCCCCAAAAAACATTCTTTTTTCTTCTACAATAGAGTCTTTAGAGAAAATATTTATTTTCTTTGCCCATACCCATATCTGTCACTGCCTCTAGCAATTTCTGAACTATTGATAACTGTTTTTTATTCCTAATATTTAGGATTTCATATCATTCCTAATGTAACATTAGAAATGAAACTGTATTCCTGGCCTTGAAACATTTAGTAATTATTCTTAGGGTTACATTTTTAAAGCAACTAAATTATAAGTCATTCAGTGATATTCCATATACTGATGTCTATTCTGACTGACAGCTTACTAGTGAAACTTACTACTCCCTGGAAGCAGAAACAAGAGGCCCCAGACTATCCAGTGTCTAGGTCAGATACACACACACACACATACACTTTCTTATAATCTTCTCCTAGATAGAGAATGGAACAAGATAGCTTCACTTCTTAGTGATATAAATTGCCATTAATTGAGTCAACAATAAAAATATCACCTGATTTTTATTATAGAAATTCTAGCTGCTGGTGAATCACAGTCCAAGATCAATGAAAAAAATTGAATAAAGGGCACATAACCATCCTTTAAAAATGGTTTCAAAGTCACAGATTTTGTGAAGAAAAAGGTATGTTTCATAATGGAATACTCTTCTCATTTTCAAAGGAACTCTGTTGTCATAACAGTATTGAAATAATTCCATCATATTTGCAGTTTGTTCATTCAGAAAACTAGATCTGACAGATGGACAGACAAGGAAAGTTTTCTTATCTCCTTCCAGTTCAGGCTATTTAGTGTCACAATTTCCACCAAAACGTATAATGCAAAATGCATGATTCTTTGCAGATGCATCAACATAATAAGACAAGTGTAAAGAACAGCAAATGCTCTAAATCCAGTATCACCCAGATGACCTGACTGTTATGCTGTTTTTCACAGTGAAAACAGAATTTTCATGGGCAAAGAGTCTTCTGTATACAAAAGAGATCCACTGGAAACCTTTAAAGAGCTTCCTTCTCCTTTTTAAAACCTACATATTTTTGTAAAACTCAAGTTTAATTCTAGAAGCACACAGTATAATAAATTTTGCTTATGAAGAGATGTTTTTGACATTTTGGTTTGTTTATTTTAGTTAGCTGGAAAACAAAAAAAGTGGAGAATTTTAATATCTGATGTTCAATTCTGATAAAACTATATATTTTTGCAGCATTCTGTTCAATAACAGAGAATATTAACGTCATTTGGTCGGTAATGCCAAAAGGTATTCAAACATTCAAATACTAACGTCAAAAGGAGGATAGATACACATGAAAGAAACATGACTTGTTAATACTACTTCAGAAGAGCATAAGAAGCGATATAGACTACCAGAAAAATAATCAATTTTTTTTTTTAAAATGATTAAATGACATGTTACAGAACACCAAGCTTTCCATTGCACAGTAAAAGATGATCCAGACACATAATTTCAGAAAACTCGTTATGTTAATAAAACAGATTCTGTTCTCAATCTTATTGCTCCAGTTTAAAGACACTTTGAAATATTAAAAATATGGAGATATTGTATTGGTAAAATAAGTGGAAAGTTGAAAAGTTAAATGCATATTAAGCTGAGGAAAACCATCTCTTCCACAAAGTGTAAAACAGATGCTGTTGATACCCTAAATGATTTCAAATTTTTTAGAAAGGAAAGATATTTCTACAGACTGTTAATACTTAACTGTAAAAACGCTACATGTTTTAGGGCATACCTAAAGTTGTTTTATTAGGATTATTTTGTGAACAGTAGGGCTATTCTTTGCAAGAGTGAAATAAGATTCCCTCATACTTCCTGTAATGGTAAAAAAGCAGAAGTCTAGGAATTAAACTGAACTGATATATTCACCCAGCTGGTCTTCTCTCCCTCTGGCTCAATTTAAAATGTGAAAGAAATAGATTGATTCATAACCGTGTACTCACTGTGTCTTGAACAATGGTGATTCATCCTTTAGAAAGTGACATTTATACTTTGTAAAGTTTCTGCCATCTAAATAAAAGGTTTACTTGTGTAATTTTCAAAATGTCACTAAATAGCTGAACTTCCTGAAACTTCTCCTTTTTATAATTACGTTTGGCATAATATTTGCCCTAAGTTTTTTCCTCTTATTCCTAGTTTACTGAAGTTAGGTTTGGAGATGTTATTGTATAAATTAACATATTTTATTTTTTCTACATACTATTCCAAACATATGGAAATACCTTCTCCAGAAAATAATATACGAAACTTAAGAAAAATTTAAAGGATGAAACATAATTGAAATGATCAATTTCCATTTAAATTAAAACATTAGGTTCTCTACTTAGTGCACATAAACCAAACAAAACTCTTGCTCATGAATCTTGTAGCAGATATATGGATAAAGTGAAGAATTAGATCAGAAATTAATCGTGGTTTTTAAACCAGAATTAGACATAGTGAGAAAAGGTAGAGCAACAACTGCATCTTCACAGTGTCCAAATGAATGCAATCTTCATGTTCTAGCTTGCATGGCATTTAAGAAAGCCTTTGAAAATGCAGGAGGGGATATTTTTAAGCTTGCAGTTTTAGAAAGAAATTATTATAAGGGGGATTTAATAGGTCAACATCTGCCATGCAAAGTGATTTAATATCTAGGAATTACATAACTTTTCTTAGAGAAGTATGTTATTGAAATTACTAAGTTTTTTTTTCTAAATGATGAAAAATTGACCAAGAGAGTAGTGTAAAAGTATCGATACTAAAATAATTTTTTCAAGACAGATCTTGTAGTTGGGAAAAAATGAAATATGGGTATTCAGTCTGTATGCAAAGTGACATCTGCATATTACTAATGCCACACAAATTCTCAGATAAATAACAGACAATTTGGCTTACACATGTTATCAGATGCAGTGGCTTTCTGGTAGAAATAATCTTTAGAACTGAAAGTCTTTAGTCAGGAGCTTCTTATCAAAGTACCAAAAAAATTATATAAGCATCTCATCAACAGTTTTAGCATAATAGCAACTTTAATTAATGTCACAGGTATTTCTCTCCCGTTAGCTCCAGGAATGTTATTTTAAATTGCATGCAACTTCTTTATCCAAAGCTAAATATTTCTACTAGGCCAAATCAACATGAGAAAAGAAAAAAACAGGCAACAGAAGTATAAGTTAATACTGAAGCAACTGTAAACTATGACATCAAGCAGTCTCAATAGATGGACTGTTATCCACCACTGAAACATATTTCAGTACCTCTCAAGCAAAAGTGTGTTCTTACCTTCATTTAGTACTCCAGCTGATAGCAACTGGTAAATAGCAACCTGAATTTCTGAAAGTTAATCCATAAAGAATAATGACAAGCAGTATTAAAGAAATGGAAATAATGCTCTCAAAACAATCATTCACAAACTCAAATGGATTTTGAAAGAATGTCAAATGAAATTATACATTAATCCAGGTCACAATATATATAATAAGAAGTGGAAAATTTTTGTAATGTTATGATCAGGCAATCTTTATTTTAGAATTGTAGCAGTGATCTTTTTTTTCAATCACAGTCCCTTGTAAACTGTCAGACTTTTATGCCTACATAGAAAATACAGCTAATCACCCATACCAGTTGCCTTGGAAAAAACCAAACAGAAGTCCCACATATTTGACTCCCTGTTTTTTCAGAGGTCAGATTATGCTTGTTGATCCATTAAAATTCATAGCAAATAGATTATAATCTTAACAAACATATGATATTCCTGTAGCTCACCAAGATCTTTATAATGCTAGTTAATGATTTTATTTGTAAATATTAACTCCAGGAAAACCATAAAACAAATATAGATCACTGATTTAGATAACTTATCAGATTTATTTATTCGGAGAACTCTGAATGGTAGGAGAATAAATCAAAACATTTAATTAATATATTGTTTGGCAAACTACTTTTGACAGCCCTTTTTATAGTATGTTCATCTTCAGCTACTGGTTTTACAAGAACACATAGAATTGAAAATGTATTGGCTAATGGAACAACAACCAAAAGTTCAAAATTATATTTCCACCCTCCCTTCCATCCTTTTTAGTCACAATTTAACAGAAGCGCTTGGCAGTTAAAATGTATAATTTCAACACCAGTCTTTGAATAAAGGACTTCTCAAGAACATCATGTAGTTATATTTGCTATGAAAAATACAATAATATATATAAAATTTAAATTTAGAAAATAGGGTTTCTTATACCTCTTCCTACACCTGAATGACATATATATGAAGTTTCTGGAAAATTAATGCATTGGGTTGTAATTCAGAACTAACTTGTAGTCAACAGAAGCAACAAGACTGTGGGCAAAAAAGAGAGAGGTTTGATTAGGAATTGTATCAAAAGATCTTACACTCTCAGTATGGATAAGAAACCAATGTCAGAAGGGAAACAGGAAAAAAACCAAACACAAAATACTCAAAGAATAGTTAATGGTTGTTTAAGTTTCAAAAAATATGCTTAAAGTTTGCTCTTTCATGCATGTCAAAAAACAGGAAATAAAGAGTATGTTTCCAATTCAGGTGGAAAAAAAAATTCCCAGTCACTCAAGGTAAAAGTGAAAAGAAAAGGACAGATTTAAAACAATGCCTTATATAAATACAAAAGTCTACTGATGATCAATAGAATTGTATGTCCTTTTGTTTGAAGGGTTGCAGAAGGAAATTCCAAGCAAGTGGGGGGTTTTGTTTACTTTTCACATTTTAGCACCTTCTTTTAGGAAAAAAATATTTGGATTTTTATGAATACTAAGAGTTTTAAAGTGCTGTTTTAGTCCAAGCTAAGTGTGAACAAACCAGTGTGCAAATATCTATGGATCTGAGGTTTAAAATTCATATTTGCTTGGAGTCCACTGTCCCCTTCTCTTTTTCTGTGTTACTGTCTGTCTAAATATATAACTTAACCTAATTATAATTAACTGGTAGAAAATAGTTTACATAATTGTTTAATATACCACAATCTCAGATGGAGTTATTTTTGCTTCATTATTAGTCATATCTAGATATCAACCAGTTTAAGCAATGTACATTCAAACTTTAAAAAAGTTATTTGGAAATCAAAGCTTTAGAATAGGTTGAATCAGTCTAATATAACATATTCCTATTTTGACGAATATGTCTCAAAACACTTTCTGTTTGCATTTTACAGTAGTTTTTTTTAATTTTGCAGAAAAATAAAACAAGTAGCTTTCATTTAGGAATACAAAGAGTTTTAGCATAGATGCTCTCTCCATTTTTGTCTTGTCTGTACTAACAATATTGATTGATTTGCAGCTTTGATTGCAAAGTGACAAAGATATCAGGGGATCTATTTCAGGTTAATTTTATACTCACGTTCGTATCTTAAGTGTGCTCTTGAAATAATGCAAGGCTGCATTTACAGTACAGGATTAGAAAGAGAAACTAGATCAATATGTTTTAAATAAAATTTTTTCTCTCTGTAAAATCCAACTAATTGAGAACAAACTTGTTTAATCATACATATTTTACGCTGAACAGTCATGCTAAAACAGACATACTAAAAAAAAAAAAACAAAATCTGCATTTTCTGTGAAAAACATCCTGAAAACAGAGACAGTTGCAAGTGCATCTGATAAGAACAGTCAAAAAATGTTATTCACGAGAGTTTGAATGTCTCTTATTCTGACCCTATGGTGTTTATTTTCACCTTATTTTTTGCCAATACCAATTCAAAATTGGAAAGAAATTTGCTTAATAAAAGTTCTTTGGCATTTAGATGGATATCTGCATATAAATTAATATGTTAATTATACTTTCATGCACTGCATATAATGAGATTTGCAGAGAACACTTAATGTTAGGAGCCAATAGTGATTATTTCCGATTACATAAGGTTCTTTTTTAAACTGGTTATTTGCATAAACTTGCAAATCATCAAAAAGTTCAGCTGATTTTGAAAACTAAGTAGTAGCAATTACCTGGTCTAGCAATACAGAATAAGAACAAAACCAGATAAAAAGGGAGTCACCAACATATCTCCACTGTTAGGAGTATTCCTACCTGATCTGATCTGCTAGTTTGCTGCTACTGTGTTATGTTCAGATATACAATATAAGGTACAAACTAACTTTGTACTTTTGAGTTAAGATGATAAAAAAATGCTTAAATAAAAATTCCTGAAAGCAACATTTTTAAAAGGAAAAATCTCCTGCACTTCTGAAAAACCTTATTCTTTTAAAGTCATGGAGAAAGAAATTAAAACCCTGGAAAATCCTAATCATTATATACAGCATGTATAACTTATATTTATTCATGTGGTATTCACATTCTACATTATAGCATCTGGAGGAACTAGCAAAATCATTTCAGGCTAATAGAATCAGATACTTAACAAAGGTGGCCATTAAAAAAAGCCAAAACCACCTTACAGAAATAACAATAAACCTTAATGTAGCAGTGTAACTCAAGGTAAAGACAAACTGGTGGATAAAGTCAAGGCACAAAACTTCTTCCACCAATCAATATACTATCAAATTAAAATAGTCCATAAATTTAAGTGTTTGGTTTGAAATTCCTTCCAAGAACTGCAATAAAAACCCAAATTTTCCCTTACAATCCTCTGTATAAAGCAAATACATTAACTGGTGCTTTAATGCTTTAATGAATGTTTGATACATCTTTTTGTACATCAGAAACTTATCTTTCTAAAACTTGAAGTGTGATTAACACTTCTGTGTTAAGAATAAGATTCAATGCTGACATAAAATGCTGAAGTTCATAAAACAACTGCAGTTAAAACAGTTTTACCTAAATGAAGATCTGTTTCCAATATTAACTCCAAGAAGTCTTTCTCTTTAATCTATTTGAAAAGAATAAACTTAAACCTGATCTTTGTTTTGCAACATGTAGGAGGAAGAGCTTGCCAAATGGATGTATGGGTTTTGAGACATAAAATCTACAAAACATTTGCTCTATTAAAACTGATAGAGCTATAACAATTAAGAGTAGCTGTAGTATTCTTTAACTGTAATATGTTAATTTCTCATTTCTATCTGCAACAGAAGAAAGCATGTGACATTTGCTACTACTAA
Source organism: Clamator glandarius (assembly GCA_033459285.1). Taxonomy (NCBI): domain Eukaryota; kingdom Metazoa; phylum Chordata; class Aves; order Cuculiformes; family Cuculidae; genus Clamator; species Clamator glandarius. The sequence continues at coordinate 1,099,916 of JAUNZM010000040.1, forward strand.
CATTGTAACTACATCCTAATAAATATAGTATTAAAGCTATTACAGTATTGATTAGTTTAGTGATTAATAAGAATTGTTAATTTTCTTTCCATAGTAGTAAAGGAAGCTGAACTTTTTTCGTTGGATTTTCTGGTATTTCACCTAAAGCTTTGGACAAGATCACAAGGCAAGCATTTTGAAGAAAATTTTCTTCTTAAAAAAAAATAAAATGAAATTCCCAAATTTCTCCTTGGAAATAATCCCCTCCCAGATCTGAAAGTAACATGCATCAATTTCATGACTAGCAGTATAATGTAGAATAAATGTCATTAAATGAATAATGAAATGTACACACAACACCTGTCTAATAAGCAGGTGCAATGTATGTTAATGAGAAAGTCCTTTTATTATCTGGAATACACAAACCTCTCCACAAATGTTCATTTCAAAGCAAAAGAACTTTTGCAGTTCTAAATACATACAAAATCATCAAACACTACCAGCAGCTGAAATAACTTAAAAGTAAATGTGAAAATGTTTCTCTTACAAAAATGAAATAGAGGTTACTGTCTCCTTGGACACTAAGATTCCTTATTGTGTGTAGGGGAAATGTTATGAGATTTTATAAAATAGGCAGAAAAATACACTGACCACAAGATAATATTTTTACAGTTTCATTGGGTTTTCTTCAGTTAAAATGTTTTTATCTTTTTTTTGTCCCATTTCCTTGAAAAAAGGACAAGGTATCAGCAGAAGAGGATTTAATCCATGAGACTAGTCCAATCTGCCCTGCAGCACGAGGCATCTCAATTACACCAGTGAGCTTTGGTTTATTAAGCAAACACCAAGAATAGAATAAATTAATAGGAAGTCTTTTCAGCAGAGCCAGAATTCCCTCCACTTGGTATGACGCAATGCTGGCTAACATGACCTTCCTCCTTCCCACCTAGTGCCTTGACTCATTCACCAATACGCTTCTATAACATTTACCCTCCACAACAGTTGTCCAGAAGAAATTAATTTGCAACATAATTCTAAAACCAGGAAAGACTAACGGTTTCTGTTGTCAATTTTGTCTCTGCACCCTGCAGTGATTTTGTACTTTTGACGTACAAATAAATGATAACACAAGCTTTCTGGACTTGATCCACCTTTTCGGGTATCATGATTTAGCCTTGGCCTAATCAATTTTGGCAGCTAAAACTAAGGAGTTGGACTTCCAATTTTCTTCCTCCTTCTTACCCCTTGAGAAAGGGAAAAGGGAAATGAGATGAAAAAAAACCTTGCCGGTTGGAAATAAAAACTACAGTTTTAATGAAATAGAAATAATAACAATAATAATAATAACAATAATACCAATACTAATACTATTAATGATCATAGAATCATAGAATAACCAGGCTGGAAGAGAAGCACTGGATCATCGAGTCCAACCATTCCTATCAAACACTTAACCATGCCCCTCAGCACCTCATCCACCAGTGCCTTAAATACCTAAAGGGATGGTGACTCAACCACCTCCCTGGGCAGCCTGTTCCAGTGCCCGGATAATAATAAATATATACAAATCTGTTAAATCACCCCCCACACACATGCCCGCTCTTCTGACAATATGTCACCGCCAGTACTGCAGAGCAGACATAAGGGAAAGGATTCAAGCCTAGGAGGGATCTGGGCTCAGAAACTGGATTCAGGAATGCACAGATCCTGGATTAGGGGCAAACAGACAGACAAGGACCCCTCTGGACATCAGTCATCAAAGAAGAGAGTGAGACCCTTTTGACCTCTCAGTTTTATACTGAGTATGATGTATATGGGATGGAATACTCTGTTGATTGCTTTGGGGTCACTCATCCTGTCCACCCTTCCCTGCAGGTGTGGCCTTTTTTCATCAGCTTGAGGATCTCCTTGGTTACTCTAGGAATAAGTATAAGCGTTGGCCTTTCTGCATACTGAGGAAATGAAGTTACTTAGACCAGACTTAGCTGAAGTCAGAAAACTGATTTCTACTTTAGCTCAAACCATGTTAGGAATGGTATGTTTAAATTTGAGTGCGTTATTCTATTACCTACATAAACATTTATTACACATAAAATATGCCAGTGGTATGCCCACATGCTTCCATTTTACCCTCAAATGTTTAGTGAATGTGCTCATTCATCTCTTCCTTCAGCACACAGGTTGCACTATGACTTTACAAGTTCTCCTACTTTATCTATCAAGGACTCACATTTCCATTCACACAGGTGATCCCAAAGATAAAATATAGTTACATTTATCTTACTAGTTCATTGAATACTCACTATAACCTGCAGATGATTAAGAATTCATTTGCTGTTCATGTGAATGTCACAGGTACTTCCACATCAGTTCTATTGTAATCCAGCATATTTAAAATACAATTGACACCATGATCTGAACTACATAGCTAACTATTTGAGGAAACAAAACTTCTTTTGCTAAACTCTCCACTTTGAGACATGATGAAGGGCAGAGAGTGGGGCAGAAGGACCCATTCGAAACTATTTTTGTCACTTATAATGTCTGAACTAGTAGTCCACCTTCCATATGTTAATGGAAGAAAAGGTTATTGAAACACAACAGTCAATCTGAGTTTCAAAAAAAATTCTTTGAAGAGTAATGATAATATGCCTTCATCCCTTTCAGACTTCAACACTTCTCTGAAGTCAGTACAACTGTGTTTAAATCACTGCAAAAGATCGAAGACATTCAGGTCACATACATATCTATAGTAATGGAATAGAACTGTTGTATCAATTACTCTAAATGCAGTATAAGTTCTAACAGGTATTATCCTTGATGACAGGCTGCTCTATTTGTAGACACTATTTACAGTGACAGTTATGGTATGAACAATTTATTACCATTTGGCTTTGAAACTAAAGTTATTTCTGTGTTCAGTGAGTATTAATATGTTAGATATCTGGGCCTAGTCCCATCTCAAATTCACTGTGGCTCTGGGGACATCAAAATTTCATAGGTTTCATGATTAAGTATATATGTCTCCAAAGAGTTATCTCTACTGTGATGAAGTACTTTAACTGCTGCAATGTTACCTTGCTCTAGATAGTCTAACATTAACTCTAAATGGTAGATTTATTCCATACATCTTTGTTTGACTTGGCGAAAAAAAAAAAATCACCTTACAAGGTTTGGGGATATTTCTTGTACGGTGATCACAAGTGCTACAATTTAAGAAAATATGAATAATGCCATTAAAGTATTATAAAAAGGTAGCTTCATACACCAACAAAATCCTGCCCAATGTAAAGTTCTTCTACTGATATATTGTGCCTTAGGAGCTTTTTCCTTTGAAATAACATGTGTTTTCATAGAATCATAGAGTCATAGAATCACTAGGTTGGAAAAGACCCACTGGATCATCGAGTCCAACCGTTCCTATCAGTCACTAAACCATGCCCCTCAGCACCTCATCTACCCGTCTTTTAAACACCTCCAGGGAAGGTGACTCAACCCCCTCCCTGGGCAGGCTGTTCCAGTGCCCAATTACCCTTTCCATGAAAAAAATTTTTCTGATTTAAAGCCTGAACCTCCCCTGGTGGCTCTTGAGGCCATTTCCTCTTTTCTTACAAATCAATCATGCATTTGATTTTTATAACTAGAATACTTGAACCATACATTGACAAAGTTCAGTCACAGGACTTGTTTTCATTCCAGCTGAAGAAATATCCATAATGTAAAGGTGATCAGGCAAATTTAAATGGATTAGGACACTTGGTGATGAGAGTAGATATTTTAACATACTTATTTGCTCTTAAATTCTATGAATGTATTTCCGAATGGTAATAAATGCACTTACAAAATCAGTTTGAATAAATTTTCTGTTATATTTCTACAGTGAATTTAAATATAACTTATTTAGCTACCTGGGCACTCTACAGTTATTTCATATTCAAGCATATTTTTCATATGCTAATGTGAGAATATTAAGTTTATAATACCCTATTATGCAAAAAGATTCCAGTGCCTCATTGATTTGTATACTGAATTGTAATGCTAACAGGGGCTAGTTCAGTGGTACAACCACAAATACTAACAGAACTCTAAAAGACAGGTATATTTTATAACATAACAGGGCAATACATTCTGAAAAATACTTCAGGTATAGAAGCAAAATTATATGTCTTTTCCATCATCTACACAGGAAAACTGCAGCTCCCTTCCCCGAGCAATCCTCACAAGTCAGGCAGAAATTTGCTAATTACAGACAAATTACAGCAAACTAAAACCACATTACTGCTGAGGAAAATTCCAGGCCAATGTATGTATTTTAGCAGTGAAAAGTAGGTTTTGGTTGCATTTAAAAACTGTACAACACTAATAGATTACAGCTATGGAATACAAAAAATGAATAGATCCTCATAGAAGCTATGCTAAAGCACATGGAGGATGGGGAGGTGATTAGTGGCAGCCAGCATAACTTCACCAGGGGCAAGTCATGCCTGACCAACCTAGTGGTTTTCTCTGATGAAGTAACCACAGAAGTGGACACAGGAAAACCAACGTTTGTGATCTATCTCAACTTCTGTAAAGCCTTTGACATGGTCCCCCACAACATCTTTCTGACTTAATTTGAGAGCTATGGATTTGATGGGTGGACTGTTTGGTGGATAAGAAATTGGTTGGATGGTTACATTAAGAAAGTAGTGGTCAATAGTTCAATGTCCAGATGGAGATCCATGACAAGGGGTGTCCCCCAGGGGTCTGTACTGGGACCAGTGCTATTTAATATTTTCATCAATAATGTTGACAGTGAGATTGAGTACAAGTTTAGTAAGTCTGAAGTTGACACCAAGCTCAGTGGTACAATTGCCACACCAGGAGGATGGGATGTTATCCAGATGGACCTGGACAAGCTGGAGAAGTGGGCCTGTGCAAACCTCATGAAGTTCAATACAGCCAAGTGCAAGGCCCACCTAGGACAGGGCAGTCTGTGGTGTCAATACAGGATGGGGGATGATGTGATTGAGAGCAGCCCTGCAGAGAAGTATTTGGGGGTGCTGGTTGATTAGAAACTTGACATGAGCTGGAAATGTGTGCTCACAGCCCAGAAGGCAAACAGTATCCTGGGCTGCATCAAAAGAAGCATGGCCAGCAGGTCGAGGGAGGTGATTCCGCCCCTCTGTTCCTCTCTTGTGAAACCTCATTTTGAGTATTGTGTCTGGTTCTGAAATCCTCAACACAAGAAGGATATGGAACCATTGGAATGGGTCCAGAGGAGGGGTACAAAGATGATCAGAGGGCTGGAGCACCTCCCATATGAGAACAGGCTGAGAGAGTTGGGCTTGTTCACTCTGTAGAAGCGAAGGCTCCGAGGAGATCTTATAGCTACCTTCCAGTACCTGAAAGGGGCCCTACAAGAAAGCTGGAGAAGGATTATTCATAAAGGCTTGTGGTGATAGGACGAGGGGGAATGGGTATAAACTGGAGAGGGGCAGATTTACGCTTGATATAAGGAAGAATTTCTTCACCATGAGAGTGGTGAGACACTGGAACAGGTTGGCCAGGGAAGTTATGGCTGCCCCGTCCCTGGAGGTGTTCAAGGCCAGGTTGGATGGGTCGTTGGGCAACCTGATCTAATGGGATGTCCCTGCCCATTGCAGAGCTGTTGAAACTAGATCATCTTTAAGGTCCCTTCCAACCCAAACTATTCTATGATTCTATGATTCTACTAACTTTTGAAACACATTATATGACAGCTGTGGACAGATCTATAATTAACCGTTTATCAAATTGCACATACCATGAGAATGCCACTTTAGAAATTTTATTTTCTCTTACCTGCTTCCTGCTATCATGGAGAAGCACTGCATTACTATCCTGACAGATGCTACCTATACGGTATGCTGAAGTTAAGCAGCTGGTGTAAATTCTCACTCCTGATGCAAAATTCACCGTAGAAGAAAAAAATTTCTGATATTTCTATCAAGGACATATCACGCTGATTTTATATTTTTAAAGCATGATTTCTAACCATTTATTTCCATATAATTTCACCTGACTTAGCAGATGCCTGGTGCTTCTAAGAATTCTGAGAAAAACTGCTTCAGCAGCGCACCTTCTGTTCTTCTACTGCATACTAGAATACTTGTATACTTGTAACCTCATACCTGAAGGCATACAGAGGTAAAAAGCAAACCTACTTTCCACTTGGAGTTAGAAGGCACTGCAGGTCATGTCATTGTAATTATATTCACTGTGTTACTAACTGGAGAGGAACTTGCAAAATGGCTCCCTAGTGGTATTTGTGAGATAGGCCATATTGCACCTCACACTTTTGTGTATTCCTGTTTACAGGAGCCCTCTACCTTTTTCTGCAGTGTTCTGGTCCCATCACAAATCCAGGTGATCACTACTTCTTCTGATAATGCCACATCTAGAGATATGTAATTATTTCTGCTATGTATACAATTGTGGTTTTCTTTCTCTATAAAGGGCTGGGATGTGGATTCACAGCACCCTGAGAGCTCCATGCAAGTTCTCAAGGAAAATTCTTAATGCCCAGTAAATGCAGTTGGATCATCTTACTATGAGTCTTCCAGGACCATTCAAACAGGGAGTTTGTGTATGAGGTAATGCTTAGATCAGGCTTGTAGTCTTATCCAAATATCATGAGGAAAACTGTCCAAAGTTGGAGAGTTTTGTGTCAGTTAATTCATAGCCCACCAACACAAACCTCTGAGCACTGATTTGGGTATTGAGAAAAAACCAGAATGTGATTAGACAAACCCTTATCTTCCCACCTGCCTATTCTCAAATTACTTTGGTTTTGCTGCCAGTCCACTGAAAATTCCTCTGACAGGGCAACAGATGGTGTAGCAGCTGTGGCAGGTGTTACTGGCCCTTCTCTGGTGTGCAATCAGGAGTGGGTTCCAGCATGGCAGCACCTCCCTCAGGAGTGTTCCTGCTCTGGCGTGGCAGCAGTTTGTGTGGCACTTCCCTCAGGACAGTTCCCAGTCTGGTGGCACTTCCCTTAGAAAGGAGCCATTCCTTTTGTGCACAGAGCATCCAACCTGATGGTTGCAACCTCCTTTAGGATATGGACCCATATACTTATCTGGTGAGTAATTTTGGCATATACTGGGCATCAGCCACCTCTGGTAGCCCTGCCAAACACGCCTCTGACCAGATAGTTGAGGGGCACACTCTAACCAGGCCCTTCCCACGGAGTCCAAATCATTGCCTCCTAATTTGCAAAAGAGTAACACACATACACACACACAAGTAATATGGTGCAAAAAAAAACCCCTTGCAACTGTTGAAATTAGAGAGGCTTAAAGTAAAATTTCAAGACAGTTTCTGTCTTTACAGACTCATTTTTAAAGTGCCTGAAAAAAATTATCCACAGTGCAGGAACAGGTTGATAAGTCAGGAAAATGAAAAGGTCACACTGATTCTGAAAACTTACCCTTTGAGCTAAACTATTTCACATCAGAAGACTTACACCCCATATATTCTGAGTAGTCTGCATTTATATCAAATTATGTTTTATTTTGAATAATTGCTTGTCCTTGGCTAAGATAATTGTTGTTCAACAGTAGCAGCATAAAAAGTCATAATCCTTTATCACTTTGGTGCCATAACACTCTCTTGTAATTTATCTTGATGTGTTATAAGCCTTGCATACAATTACATGATTTGTTTCTTCAATTGTTTATACCTCAGCAGAGCACAATGAACACCTGTATTTCAGAACTGGAAGATTTTCAAAGACCTGACTCAGGAAAACACTGAAGTATATGAGGCTAGTTCCCCAGCTGTATAAAATGAGCCTGGATTAAGCAATTTCTCTAGTAAGAATCTTAGTCCCTATTTTGCAGTGTCAGAGATAAAAAAAATAAATAGAATTATTTATACTTCATCATTTACTCATTTTCAAGCTTAAACTAACATTTTTATAAACTTGTACTTCTTTCTCTAGGATTAGACTTTGTAACGGTAGCAATGATGAAAATCATAACTTTCAGAAAAGACAAGTCAGATAATTAAGATGTCTGAGGAAAGAAAAAGTTTTTTAGAATTTTTTCTCTCCCACAAGGTGTACCTCATGATTTTTAACAGGGCAAATGTCACTACATTGCAAAGCTCATGTAGTCTAATCCTTTCTTTGATCAAAGAGAACTTCTAGATACAATACACACCAGTACAGAAAACCCCACTCAGTTCACATGGCATAAATCAGAATGGAATTGAAGTGGTGTATTGATTTATAAACAAAATGGTATTAAGTGGTAAACAGTGAACCAACCATGAAGAATCACAATTTCAGCAATAAAACAGGTAAAATACTAACACTGAAATAATATCAATAAAGATCTACAAGTTTTCAGGAGTCCTTTTACAAGTAATGACAAAAAGTTCTAGTTACACACACATACTCACAGCTGTAAGACTCCCTTTTCTGGGAGTGCAGATTCCCATATTTGCACATTCTGCCTGTAGCTGCCCCAGAAGTCACATGCTGAGGTGACTTCTGCCACAGTCAAAATGGATTTAAACTCCTGCTCTGTTATCTTCTCACTCCATGGTCCCTCACGATTGTTGCATACTTTCCATACATCTTTCATATATCTTTCCAAGGTAGTTCTTCACTGTTCCAAAAGTATTTTATTAATTCCATGGTTGCTTTTCAAGCTGGATGATGGTCATCATCATCTTTGGTGGAATCACTGGGCAAATCCTCTCAGGCAATGTTGGCTGTTCCAGTCACGCACAGTTACTCTCACATCACTTCTTGTAGGCCCTCCTGTCCTGCCCCCAGCAGTACATATTGGTAGTTAGATCAAAGATAGAATGAGCATAGTATGAGAGGAAAATCTGTTCAGGAAAGGAAGTGAAGTAGGGAAGGTAAATGAGTAGACTGAAACCACAAAAATAGATATGAGCATAAGGCTCATCTACAATGAATCATTCAGTCATAAAATTCATAGTATCTTCTCATAATTACATCTATCAATTATAAATGATTTAAAATTAAATCCTTAGTGACTTAGGTTATAAAAAGACATCACAGAAAGTAAAGCAACTTTATAAATAAACCATATATGCTTTTAATCAAGAATAAGAAGAATTAAGAGACTCTATCAACGCTGCATTCATTTCACTTGCTTTCCACCAGCTTTGTTTTTTGTTGGTTGGATAACTATTTCACTCCAGTGGGCTTCTTAATGAAACTCAAGTTCATCAGTCCTGGTGCTATGCCATCTGTGTCATTAGAGGAATGTTTTTTCTTACTAGGTATAATTGGGTAGGGTTTAAGTGCATACAATATTAAGTACAGAACATATAAAGCAATAATTTACATGAAGGATATCACCACTGATAACATGGCCTTTGAGGACAGAGTTCAAAAGTAAGGTCTTTTTGTTCCTTAACTCTGTATCTTTTCATTGTTTGTTTTTTGGTTTGTTTTTTTTTTTTTTTAATTTATCTGAGCCCAGGAAGAAATTATATTAGTCAGTCAATTGTGTGTGTCACGCCATAATCACTGGAAGACAAAATAGAGGGAAAGTTGTAAACATTTAGTTGAACAATTCCTAAAGATATTTTTGAGCCAGTTTTTGCAACTGTGTAATTAACGTTTGCAAAATACAGAATACTGTATTTTAACTCACCTCTTGTTACAAAATGCAGAGGGAAAATTGGATTTATTGAATATAAGTTCTATCTGAATGTACGAATTGGAATTGGTGTTCCGATTCTAACTCTTGCTTGGCATTGGACTGAATTTTCTATATAAATATTTTAAAATATGGAGATAACTGGAATGTAACAGTTTCTTATTGATAATGCTTTTGCAGAAAAGGTCTGACACCAAGCATATTGAGTTAATCATCAAGCAGTGTAAAAATCACGCAAGTACCTTATTGTACTAGTGCCGTGATGATGACACTGCTACCAATGCAATTAACAGTGATGGGTCTAATAAGACTCATTAAGTCAGCTAAAAGACTTCTGTAGACTTCTGTGGATTTTCAAAATAGCCTGTTCCAAACTCAGCCAAATTACTCTTGTACATCAACACAGAAAATATTTTATTTAGCATCATCAGTTATTTTTACTCTGCTTTCTAAAATAAGAACATTGTGGCAAAAGAAACATAATTAGTGTAGATACTCAGATATGCAATATTTTTAGAATAGTCTTTAATCATTTATGGCTTATCAAGGGAAGATAAAATAACTGATAAGCAAGCATTTTCATAATTGTCACTGAATACTGGGCATTCCATATGCTGACAATGTTGTCAGTGAAGACTTGCTGAGAATGTCTATGATGTTCTTTTGTTCCAGTACTCAATCATAATCAAAAATTCTTGAGGTGGTAATAGTTCAAAATGGCCCCAAGGCCCCATAAAACAAGAACTGCTGAGCTCTGTGACCTTGATCTTTAGAAAAGGTAAAAAGTTTAAGGACTAGATCTGAATAGTAATGTTGACAAGACGCTATTTAACAGTTTTATAATTTTCAAATACAATATGTAATAATTTGGATAGAAGTGATTAATAGATTATAACATTTATTGCAGAACTTCATGTTCTTTGTTAGATGTAATTTGATCTGTTTTGGTACACAGTCACCAAAGAAACAAGATAAATGCTGCAGGAAATGCAGCATGACCTTTACATTATTGCTTTGTCAGGATATCTGTCAAGAGACTTTTCCTCTATTCCAAAGCAGTCAGACATTGCATTGAACTGCAGTAAGGTATAGCTTCTTCTTGGGAGAAAGCCAGACTATGCCATCTATTAAGATTCACACTGTACTATAATCAACAAGGTATCAAGATGCAAGGTACATAAAACCAAATTTATGTTTTGAAGTTGTAAAGGTCAGCAATTTCCTGCTCTTCAGAAAGCAAGATATGAAAGGACAGAAGAAAAAAATTGCATTTTCCACATCTTTGCTAATATTATCTGTTACTATACTTCAAAATTTTTATTAAACAATTTTTTTTCTGACAATTTTATAACATCAGCAATGGAAGGCAAATGAGAAATGGCAGTTAAAGATCTACAGAAGAAAGACTAGATATAAGCAGACAAGTTTTGTCATGAAAAGGAAAATTTTATTTTATTTATCAAATTCTGGAAAGTGCAATAGTTATGAGAGTTTTTTGGAAGCTGCTGATACCATTCTGTCTTGTCAGGTGAAAATGAATTGTTTTAGAGACAAAAGATGCAGGCCAGCCTGTCCTGTCTGCTCCCCCCACCAAAACATTCTAAAATGTCTGTTGTATAGCAGAGAAGAAAAATGTCAAACAAAGCACATTCCAACAGACATACATACATTTTCTAGTCTCTTCATATTACTTCTAAGAGAACTATTAAGACTGAGAAAAGTATAAGATACATGTCAGTGGTGTTGACAGTTGTCTCTGGTAGGAATATTGTAGAAGCTTGAGAATCAAAACCATCATGGGTATAGAACAAGCTACAACTTAACAGTAATTACCTGCTGCAACAACACACTCCCAGGCAAATGTTTGCTACTTAAGAGTAGTCAAGCCTCTATTCTAAAAAATATGCAACTGCAACATTTAGAATTTTCTTAAACTTTTTATTTGAGTTGATATGTGCTTACATTACTGCTGTCTTTCTCTTTTCTCCTGGTGTTCCATTTTGCCTCTTAAATTTCTTATTTGATTAAGCTTCCAATCTTGTAACTGATCACACGTACAAAGAATGCTGAGCCCAAATTATGCCACTTGGAGTCACCTCTCATTCTACAACAGAGGGAAGAGACTGCATTCTTTGGAAAAAGCAATGATCTGTTTGCAAGTTTCTTGATTTCTTTTTTTTAAGTGAAAGAACTTATTTTATAACATCTTATTTTAATGAATACCTTCAATTTTCAAACCATACATGTGGCAGGACATTTTCAGCAGAAGGCAGCCAGTGATTGAAACATTATGCATTCGGCACCACATTATCAGTGCTACAGGAGTGTAGAGACCAAAAAGGTGTATAAATAAGCATCAGTATTGCTATAGAGAACAATTCCAACAATTGTCAATCTTATTTATCAGTACACCAGGAAGAATACAGGAAGACTGCTTCCCATGGTAGTATTAGGTACCATTGAGGAAAGACACTGTGATTTATCAAAGACTTCCTTTCTTGTGTAATTCCATATAATGGTTCTAATTCTTTCTAATTCTTCAGTCAGCCCATTCCCATCCTTTCCCCACCCCTTTATAAAGAAACACCCTGGAATCCATGCTTATTTACAGAGCAGTGGCCTGTTTTATTGTTGTTTTCTTGAATGCAGTCATGCATTGATGTGTACTACAGGTATTTCCTTAAACTTTTGACACAGTGAATAAAGCTGAACTTTGAGGTGAACACCCACAGGACTACTGCAGCTGTCTTTGCTGTAAAAGGTTTAGTAACAACACATGATTCTGAGAGCTTGATATCCTACAGACAGTTTACAAATTAAATTACTCTCAGTCAGTAGAGTATAAATTACTATCTCAGCATTAAACAATGTTTATTTGCAAATTCAAACTTTGTAATTTCTTGCCTCAGGTTGACTAAATAAAATGGAGTTAGAACATGAAAATTTGTAATGATCATGAGGGATCTTAGAGTGAGAAAAGAATAACAGTATAGCCATCTAAACCTGTTTTGGCCCTGGCAGAAGTTGCCTCTCTGACAACGCAGCCTCTGATTAGGCCAGGCAAAGTATTCTCCCCCTTTAATGCCATAAGCAGTCTACATCAGTCTAGATCAGTGTCAATGCAGGGTGCAGCACCAGGGATCCAAACCTGGGTGTGTGTATGTGATTGTTGTGTCTTTCTCACCAGTAGATGGATTAGCAGGTTTTAGGGTACTGCCCTAAAGCTGGGGGACCCACAGCTGTAATAAGAGTTGTATTTAAACAGGAGAACCCTCACCCCCTTAAGTGGAGGGAGTTGATTGTAGTTCACATGGTCTGCAAGACTGAGAGCATGCACAAGGTAGTGGGTGTGTGACTTGAACATTTGACAAATAGCTCTAGAGCATTTAGAAAATTAATCATTAACATTGTGTGTACTACAGTAGTTACCCTGAATGATTGGATCACTGATGGACAGTTAATAGCATGTCATTAATAAATCATTAAGTTTCTCCAAACTTTATTTGTTCTAAACCACAAGTTGAGCAGTTTTCATTGTGACAGCCTAACTCATTTTTGTTACTTACAAAGCATTGCTCTGTGTGCATGCCCCAAATATCCATATGACACAGGAGAGTGGAAAGGAAAGATACTACCTCTCCTTACTGCAGATATTTATCCTGGCTTGAAAAATGCGCTAGTAAGACATTAGAGATCTGTACTTGTTTTGAACTACGAAGCTGGTGAAGGGGCTGGAGAACAGGCCTTATGAGGAGCGGCTGAGAGAGCTGGGGGTGTTTAGCCTGGAGAAGAGGAGGCTGAGGGGAGACCTCATTGCTCTCTGTAACTACCTGAAAGGAGGTTGTGGAGAGGAGGGAGCTGGGCTCTTCTGCCAAGCGACAGGAGACAGGTTGAGAGGGAATGGCCTCAAGCTCCACCAGGGAAGGTTTAGGCTGAACATTAGGAAAAAATTTTTCACAGAAAGGGTCTTTGGGCACTGGAACAGGCTGCCCAGGGAGATGGTTGAGCCACCATCCCTGGAAGGGTTTAAGGGATGGGTGGATGAGGTGCTGAGGTACATGGTTTAGTGTTTGATAGGAATGGTTAGACTCGATGGTCCAGTGGGTCTTTTCCAACCTGGTGATTCTATGATTCTAAACATGTAAGTGTATTCACAGCTATCTGCTGCTGAAATTAAACAAGAAAGGAATGAGTAAATAAGGAGCTCTTCAAGATACCATTGTCTTTCATCAAGGCCCTTCAAGTTTTTTTCAAGTAGTTCCTAGAGCAATTAATCTCTAAGCAAATCAGGTTCTGACAAGACTTATAGCTAGGGTAAATACATTATTATCTACAGAGGACAAAATAGAGATCTGGAATCATATGCAAAGAGAAACTGAGAGTGAAGTATTTCAGTAAAATTAATTTAATCTATCAAAATAAAGACCTTTACAATGATCTATTCTGGTACATGAAGCTAACTGAATTCACAAAATAAGGAACTTATAAATGACGATCAAACAATAACTTGATAAAATCAGGGTGGAATAAATACTGGCACCACAGCTGTGGTGTATTGTTTACCATTTATACTGTTTCAGTGAAGATTTTACATTTAACTAAAAGTAATCCTGTAACCATACAAAAGGAATGGATTTAAAGTGAAATCTTGACATAATTAATATAGGTCACAAATAATATAGATCCTTTAGATCTTGAAATAGAGCCACTTGCCTAGTAGGTTACATTTCTCCTACCACTGTTAATGTGCTTCTCTTTGAAATGCACAAGAGATTTTTCCCCTCAAGCTTAATTGCATTTTAAATAACACATTATCAATATGCAGTGTTTACAATCACATTTTCATGAAATGTTAGAAATAGGACAAAATCAGCTCAACAGGAATTAAATGAGAAAACACAATTCAAATAACTCAATCACTTGTGTTGAATATTCATTGTAATCTAATGCAGGAGTCACTAACCTGAAATGTGCAAAATATTTTAAAACTTGTATTTTACCTGTTAATACTGTTGTGCATTAAGTCTGCATGTGATTTTTTAGCCTTTTCCCAAAAAAAATTATTAAAGTGTTCCGCTAAGCCTGGACAACTTTTGACTATTTTCTGGAGAGGCATAAGTAACTCATGTCAGCTAATGGCTACAAATTTAATCTGCATGTACAGAAAAAACATGTACAGAAAATAAAAAAAGCTGGATATAAACTTTTAAATTTAAGTGGGATCCAGTCATTAAATAAACTTGCACCACAGTTACAAGTCTATTTTATCTAGATAAACTAGCTGTGTAGTCTTTGACAGTAGTCTTTACCATTGCACTAGAGAACTTTCTCAATGACACTCCTATCACTAACACTGTCATACTGTAAACACCAATCTCTTGGCACAGTACCTGAATACATATACAACAAACCAACTGAGACAAATAAATACCTCGGGCAAAACATTTGCTTTAGGATATCATAAGTCCTTTGAAGTCCTTGAAGACTTTGATATTACTTTTAATTAGATGTCACTTAACAAGCTCCCCAAAGTTTGGATCCTGGTGATAGACAAACTAGCACTTTGACCGGTGCCTTTCTTACTATAAAGAAATGAAACAAAGAATTACCATATTTGCAGACATATAAAGATTGAGACAAAAATTAATGTGGTGAAACAATCATGATTAAAAGCAATCTTTATTATTTGATAAAGTAGACACAAGTGAAAGACATTAACCTTTCTTAGTGGCTTAATAAATAGTTTTATACATGATGAAAAAAAAAGTTTCTGTTCTTTACAATAGGGAAGTTTACTGGGAAGAAGCCACACCAAAAAGGGACCTGGGAATCATAAGCCCAAGTTCACAACAGGACAATGGAGTAGGAGATACTACATGCAAGCTTTGCTGCATATTAAAGAGACAAAACATCTAGCTGGTGTTTTTATTTACCATGATATAATTGCTACTGTAACAGTGCCCAGCAGCTACAGCAAGGAAAATGTTGCAGATATTGGAAGGTGTTCTGTAGTGAAACTTGGCAACAGACATATGTAGGGGGACTTCACAAAACAAAGGGATTTGCTTTAATATAATATCAGATGATCATTAAGCATGGATCTTTTTGAATAAACCTTACCTCTGGCACAGTATTCCCGAGTTATCCATCCATAACTGTGGTTCTACAGCATGTTTGTGGAAAAACAACCACCATAGTAGTATGGTCTAAAATGACTAAAAATAATGAACACCAAAAAACATGTCTAGAAATTATTGATAAGTTTGTTCCATCATAATTATAATGAGTGAAACTGTTGTGAAGGAAGTAGGCTTATCAGTGAGTAGATTAATGGAAAAGCAGTATGAGTAAACAACTTGATGTTCAAACACCTGTTGTATCATTTTGTAATGATCTTTGCCCCTGGTAAAAGGAGAAAAAAACCCAAACACCCAAAACAGACCAAAAAACTGATACAGCAACCCCCCCCAAAATTTTACTGTAAATATCACTGAATTGGGTAAGTCACTTTTTTGTCAAGCTGTTAAGTAACTCTGAACAGATGGTGATATTTTTTGTTGGGTTTTTAAATGCATTCTTTGTGATTGACAGGTATACAAGAAAAAAATAAAGAAAATTCCTGATTGGGTTAAAGGGAATTTAGACTACATAAGAAAGAAACATCATGCAAATAACATTGCCCCAGTTTACCTGGGAACTAAATATTATAGTACGTGCTTGTGTCAACTCCGCCACATTCCTGTCTTACAAAATGGCAAAGCATTGCTGTCAAGAAGAAAATTTGCACCAATGCAAGCAGCATGGGCAACATGAGGAGTTGGAAGCTGTTGTAGGGCAAGGAGAATACGATGTCATTGCCATCATGGAAATGTGGTGGGATGACTTGTATAACTGGAGTGCAGCTATGGTGGGGTGTAAACTCTTCAGGCAAGACAAGAAGGGTAGGGCAGGAGGTGGGGTAGCCCTCTATGTTAGATAGTGCTTTGATACCCTTGAGTTTGATTATGGTGATGATGGGACTGAGTGCCTGTGGGTTAAAATCAGAGGAGCCCACAAGAAGGCAGATATTGTGATGGGAGTCTGTTATAGACCATCCAGCCAAGAAGAAGCAGCTGATGAACTCTCCTATAAACAGCTGGAGTAGTCTCAAGATCGCTACCTCCTGTCCTTGTGGAACAGTATCTGGATTACCCAATGAATTAAAACAAAACATAATAATTTGATGACATCTGTGTTCTTAAAAGATTTAATATTTTTTTCCAGTCTACAATAGACTGCAAATTCTAAAGCTGCAAGCAGAAAGCCTCCACTACTGAGAGTATTCCAGTTTCTGCCAAACTATACAGCACATCTTTATTTAAATGTTAATGATTTTATGTTCAGCATGAACTCATTGAAGTAATGCTGTATTTGTCTTTGATATAAAATAGTTTGATATAAAATAACTTAATTAAAGGTTAATTTAGTTAAGTTTTCAGTGTGCTTTATCTATAATTCTTCAGTCCCAAACTTTCCAGTCAGGACGTATTTTTAATTGGTAGAAGTGTTACAGTTGTTTTAAGTAATCTTTTACAATTAATTTGGAAGTGTTTTTCCAAATACTAGAATCAACACCTCTTCCTATTTATCTTCAAGGGAAAGTTTTGTTTCCAAGCAAATTAAATCCCAAAGGATAAAAAGATGTATTTTAGCAGGTTCTCTAAATGCTTTCTGTTTGAAATATTTGCAAATGTGCTGATTGCTTTTATAGAAGATAACATGACTTCAACTTCTCTAAGAAGATCCATGAAAGACATTTTGGATATACAGTTTCCTAGGGCAAAAAAATCCATTGTTTGAATAGAAATTGCATCAAGATTTCCATGCAAAAGCTAATATACAGCAGTTTTAGTGTTAGTCGGACAGTATGTTACTGCGCTTGACATGCATTCTGTTTTTCCTCATCAAAGCTGGACTTGTTTGAAAGAGTCGATGACTACCATCAAGTGACTTTTTAGAGGAGACTTTTTTACAAAACTCCCTGAGGTACAAATAACATAAATTTGTACTACATCCCAGGAAAAATATAATACTTAGTCACTTAGTACTTTTGGCAAGGCAGCATGAGGGTTAGTGTTCTGGTGTTTATTTATCCCCAACATAACATGCAATCTGCTTCTAGAATGGAGTGTAGAACATTATCTTTGCCAGCGACCTGAATCAGGACTGTTTCAAGTGACCATTTCCTTGGTTTGTTCAAGAAGTGTGACTGCCCTGCAAACTAAAAAACCACAAGCCTGAAATCCTATTCCACTGGATCCAAATTATATCTGGTATTTTGACCTACATTAAAATGTTGTGCATCTTTCTGGCATTAGGATAGATTTTCATGTATTGACTTTCCACTGAAGTGTGTCTACCCTTTGCAAGCAGGGCAACCTATTCGTTCAGTGTCATTTAACAACTGGTCAAAAAATATTTTGTTCATAATACATTAAATAAATATATACTCCTCTAATACAAGTTCACTTCTGTTGTATTCCACAGTACTTTTTCCTTTGGGAGTTAAGCCATTTTTTAATTCTCCTAGACTACATTTCATTCCTGTTCATGTAAAGAAGTTACATATGTCTTATTTCTCTCAAACCAGGAACATCAACATAACAGGAGGTTCATGTAAGGAAAACAAGTATAGCTCTTACAAGAGGTCACACAGTCTGTAGTCTCCACTGACATCTAGCAGTGGAAACCCATCAGTCACCTATCCAATCTGTTCTCTGACTTCACCTACCTGGCCCCCCATACTCGACCTTCTCCCAGTTTCACAAATTTTCTTCTCATGTTCTCTTAGGCCATCATTTTATCTAACAGATTACAGAGCTCTGATCATCTCAAACCACAGAATACTCATTAAGTTTTTGTTCCCTTGGGGCTGAAGTATTAGTCCCTAGTTGAAATATGTATGGAGTGATGTTGTTAAGGATTCACACCAGTTTGCTTGTATTTAAGCAAACTTTAACATTGCATTAATACTAGAAAAGACTCATACTTCAATTTGCTTAGGTAACTTCAAAGGAATAATGCAAGCAAAAGTAACTAATTTCACATGCAGACTTGAATTCTTCCTGTTCTCCAACTTCTAACTCATTTTCTATGTACTGGCAATCAAGCAAGCTTGCATAGGCCTATTTCATCCAGTAAGTGCTGTGTAGCATGAACTTCAATAAAACAGAGTTGTTCTGCCTCTTCACCCTAGAACCTCTTTAAATCACTACTACTTGTAACCTAGGTTTCCCATAAATTTTATTAAGCAACTAATATGATTTGGGGGCACTTGGGAGTGGAAAATGTGTGTTGTGATACAAATTATAGAAATAATTGCATCATCACACAAGCATTTGCAATACACTGAAATTGAAAGGCAGAAAGTCAAATAGAGATATTCTTCAAGTGGTAGCAGACAGTCTACATAAAGTGTATCTGTGCATTAAATAAAGGAAAATCTTTGACCAAGACTATTTGGAACACAATGTGAATATGCTGAAGAACAGGTCGGCATTAGGACTACTCACTGAAATTACAAGTAAGACTTCATAACCTTAAGTGATACGTAGGTGTGAATCTGGATTAAAAGGATATCTAAACATAATCTTAAGGATTGAAAGCCACTTGAATAGTCAGATTTGATCTTCCATGTTCAGACTGGATATCAGGAAAAAAATTTTTCACAGAACGGGTTATTGGGCACAGGCAGGGGCTGCCCAGGGAGGTGGTTGAGTTACGATCCCTGGAGGTATTTCAAAGATGGGAAGACAAGGTGCTCAGGGACATGATTTAGTGTCAGATAGGAATGGTTGAACCTGACAATCCAAAAGGTCTTTTCCAACCTAGTGATTCTATGATTCTATGATAAATGGTTGTTGTCTCCAGTTTAACCAAAATAAAATGAGAAAAAGTTGACTTTGGCTACTTACATTGTGATAGAAAGTTCACTTTCTTGTTTAACCATTCCTAAATGAGGCACTGTCCTTTAAAATGCAGCACATGGTAATAAAAGGCAGAAGACAGAAAGAGAAACTTTCAAAGTTTAAAATAAGCTCTGTTTACAGAACAATCATTTTATACCTCTGTGTGCCTTCAGAAAAAAAAAAAGGTCACTTTAATATTACTGGGATAAACGTAGGTCAGACCTCTCTTGCTGCGAGCTCAGGACTGAGGAAGAAAAACAGGTTGTTCTTAATTTTAAAGTAGTAAAAGAGACAATTTGCTGCTGAGTATAAGTGGTAACTTAAAAACTTTTCTGCTCTTAGAATAAGCAGATCTGGTCACCCAAAGCTTTCTATTCAATTGGAATAAGTCACTGTACTTGAAATAAAATTTCTTAGTTAGTACATCTTTATACCTGAGATACAGATACAAGGCCCTATGATATGCAATGTCCCTATTGTCTGGACAGAATTCTTAGTTATCCTGTGTGCCTTATACCCAAGAAGACTGTCAAAGTCTCATTTTTGTTCTAATAAAAATAAATATTAGAACATTGAAATTTTCATAGAATCATAGAATGTTTAGGTTGGAAGGGACCTTAAAGATCATCTAGTTCTAACACTATTGCCATGGGCAGAGATACTCTCCATTAGATCATGTTGCTCAAAGCCCCATCCAACATGGCCTTGAACACCTTCAGGGATGGAGCATCCATGACTTCCCTGGGCAACCTGGGCCAGTGCCTCACCACCCTCACAGGAAAACATTTCTTCTTAAAATCTAATCTTAACCTCCCCTCTTTCATATTAAAACTGTTATCCCTCATCCTGTCACTGCACACCCTGATAAAGAGGCCATCCCCAGCTTTCCTGTAGGCCTCATATTAGTCCTGGAAGGCTGCTATATGGTCTCCCCAGAGCCTTTTGTTCTCTAGACTGAACAAGCCCAACACTCTCAGCCTATCTAAACAGTGAAGGTTCTCCAGCCCTACCATCATTTCATGGCCCTCATCTGGACTCACTCTCAAAGATCTATTTCCTCCTGTGCTGAGGACTCCAGAACTGAGTGCAGTACTCCAGGTACTCTCATGAGAGCAAAGTAGATGTTGCATCTCAACAAAAACCTCCCTGTACCGGACTCTCGCAACACTCTGGAGAGGACCATTGAGACACAGACTCTAATATAAAGGAAGCTCAAAATGGCAACTTTATTGATTGCGCAGTCTGCCTTTATAACCCTGTCCCACAAGAGGCCCTCCTTTGTGGGCTTTTCCTTACCTCTACCATCACTTCCCATGTATCGTTCTGACCTACTCTGCCCACAAGTAGAAGGGCAGAATGACCTCTTGACCTGCTGGTCACACTGCTTTTGATGTAGCCCAGGATACAACTGGCTTTCTTGGTTGAAAGCATACACTGCTGGCTTATGTTGAGCTTCTTATCCACCAACATCCATCCTTCTCTTCATGGCTACTTTCAATTATTTCCTTGAAAGGAAGACTTATTCTTTAGGCAGAATAGCAGAAATCCAAGAAAATACACCAACTTAGGGTGTAATTTATAGGAAACATATCTTACATTTCATGGTGAGATGACAGTGATCCCATAATGTATTCAAGCTGACATTGTCAAGTGTAAAGCATTTACCGTGTAATGGTTATTTTCAATCACTGGCCATGATATGTCAGCATCCCTTCAAGAAAAGGTAAAATGAGCTTATGGACTACAAATCAGTACACAATGATCACTAAAGAAAACTCAAAATATGGGTCACTCATCAGGTATATCTCATTCCTTAGAACCAAAGAAGGAATTACCATAATAATTAATGAATTATTTATTTAAAGATAAAACATCTGGAGCAATAATCTACCGATAATGCATAGCTATTCTGAACTAATTAATTTCCCCATATGAGTACTGACTGACAGTCTTGCACTCCTATAATAGACAGATAGTTAGATAATAGACAGAGCACAGTTAAGCAAGCATTATGTTGCCTCCCATATACAAGCTGTGCTGCTTTTCTCATTCGAAGATTTCTACATGCATGCAATAGAGAGATTGTCTGATAACAGCTTTCTGATAGCTATAGTGTTTCTACTCAGAGCAAAGCCAACAGCAACGATAAAGTTACTGTAAAAGCTTTTTCAGTAGAAGTGTGATACAGATCCAAGACTTCTCAGGCCAGGCATACAGTTAAAATCATATTTGTCTTTCAAGGACACACTGGTACTTTTTCCCTCAATTATAGTTTCTCAAGCTCAGCATATTCCAGTAAAATCTATACCCAGGAAAGATTCGATCCTCTTAGTGTTATTTTGCAGTTGTTAATTCATAATATCTCTTTTGAAATTCCTTCACTGGTTGGTTCATGGAATGTAATATTTAATCACTATCCATTCAGCTAGGATAGCCATCTTTCACCACAAAGGAAACAAAAACATACTACTTCAGGTTACGCAACACGACTCAGTTCCTACATCAGGCATTAGCACTGATGTTGTGTTTGGGAACGCTGTATGTCAGCTATGTCAGGTCAGATGACAAATACCTGCCTTCTGTGTGCAGTTCGGAATGACTCAAGTCTGTAACACAAGAAGACAATCAGATAGTTCTTCTAATTAACTGTATGACTGGTACAGAGACATCAGAAATACCTACATGTGATCAAGAGCTGTTTGTAATCTGTAGTTAATGATAAATGTAAATAGATGGAAATTCAATGTGTCTTAATGGATATGTTGACTCATTTATGGCCTAGTTGGACTGACAAGCTGTCTGTGGTTTTTATTTCATTCTGTTTACATATGGACAGCTAAATCTGTCAGCACACTGAAGGAACTATTGATGTCGTTAGACAATTACCTTCCAGTGGGCTGAATAACTTCAGAAAAAAAATACTGACCTAGTTGTAAGCCTTAGTGTGTTTTTTTAGAGTCTCTTAAACCTGTTCAGCTTATAATGTAGGTACACAAGAAATTTCTAATTATAAGGCAGTGTGAGGTGTTATTTAATCATATTTTTTAAATTCTAATTTTCTGATTCTTTTTTTTTTAATCCACAAACAGTCTTCATAGACATTGAAGACATTTTAGTAGATGTTAAAAAGAGGGGAGAGTGTGTGTGATACTGCATAATATGTATAACTGTTGATTTTGTTATTTTTTCTGAGTAGACATACTATGTGGACACAGCTGACCGTTAAAGAGTAATAGTATGTAAGACTACAGTATCAGACAGAACTGCACTATTAATAGAAAAATACATTAATTTTAAAACTTGGCTCTGACAACTACTGTACTCTTGGGTTTGAAAATTTAAATTGAACTCCAATTCCAAATACAAATGGACTTCACTTAAGGAGTTGGATCCTACTTGATGGTTTACTGTCAGGGTCACAATCCAAAAAGTATATAGCAACAAGAATCAGATGAACACAAAACCAAAACACAGAGCAACAATAGATATCAATAATACAATATGAAAAATCCCTATATTATTTTTTCTCCTGCACAGTCTCTACCACAGTGACCTTGGCTGCTAGATGCTGCTTAATACAAATGGCAACAAGAGGAAAGTGAATTAGCTGTTTCAAGAGTACAAGATCTCACACACACACAAAAAGAGGCTGTGCCTATAAATCTCTCTATTTAACAAATTAAGAAAATCAACTATAAGTGTTTCAAAATAGTTCCCTTCTGTGTTGACACACAGCTGCATACAATGCTGCCAATGTTCAAAGCAATTCTACAGATCATTTTCTGAAAGGCTGTTGAGGATCTTCACTGTTATTTTTTTCACATCTTCTACTGACAAAAAATGGATTCGTTTGAGCAGCAACTTAATCTTTGGAATATATTCACTATAACCTTCAGTCAATATCTGAAAAGTTTCCATCATGAATTTCTTCAGTTTCACAAGGGACTTATGTTAACTTGCTGTTTGTTCTTGCACACTAAAATTTTCCAACTAAGGGTTATAAAATGTTCATATTTGAACATGTATCTGCTTATACTGAATGAAGAGATTGAGTTGAGCCTTGTCTGACTGTTAGAGGTCAGAGCACGTTCCATAGCCATCTCTTTGTCTCTTGGTTCCCAAGCTATAGATTCAGTCTCACTTTTTTTGTTGGACCTTGTATGGTTAAATTTCACATAACTGATCTTTCCTTTGCAGAGAGGCACATTTTGTACAATCCCAGCATTCATTATCCTGTTGTTATGTCATAGGTATATTTTAAAACAAAACCCAACAAAATCCAACCAAAATTGCATGTGGTTATTCCTGGCAGTAGACATAGAATCCAATTTAACTTTTTAAATTAAATTTCTTCCTTACATTCTTATAATTTAATGGTAAAGAACATTTTCCTAGAACACTCCAGGGTGACAGTCGACATTTTTCTTTTCTCTGACACTAGGGAGTCATTCAGCTTAACAGAAAAATCCCTCAACTCTACATCAGATTCCTATGGAGATTTCATTAATAGGCTGTCAACATTTTAAGTTTCAGCAATTACCCAAGAGATTATTTCATGATGAATTAAACAGCCTTCTAATTTACTGGAATTGCCTCATTGTCCATATGCTTAGTGTATCCTGCAAATGATGAAATTTTTCTTTTTACTTTTTTCCCTTCCCTATCTGAAGTGTGTTAATCAAATTACATTCAGATTTAATTTTATTTAACTTCATTTGTGCTTGAGGACATCTTGTTTTACTAAACTGATTTTCAATAAGGAATTTCCTTTTTCAGGACATTTTCATGATTTTTGTGTGAAAACTCCATCACATATTCCAGATAAACAAAGCACAATATAGTTCCTTTATTATCATGTATATGACTCCTATAATACAGAAAAATCAAGTCTTTATTCATCTTTGTTATATCTGCATAAGTATTTCACCATAGCATAAGGCAATAGCTTTATACAACAGCTTAAGTGACCTTTAAACAGATGTCATCAGCTAAAATTAAAACAGGAGCCCCTTGTATCGAGAGTATCGGGTTATTACATGAAGAGTAACAAGTTTCTCTCTTTTCTGGGATAGTTGCCTTTTTTAAGGCACTGTATCTACTACTGCAGCCACAACCCATGTATCACATACCGGTATCACCTGTGATGACCTATGTTCTTCAGAAGATCAGAATAGAAGAAAATAACCTATTCTGACTGACATTATTATTGGAGAGCATTCTGAGAGTATGTTTCAAAGTACTGAGCAGATTCCTACAACTAAGTAAATACTTAATATAAAAGGTATTCTCAGATATTCAAGAATATTTGAAAAATATGTTGTTCTATGAGCTGAAAAGATCAGAATTTCTAAATTTATTTCCTAACTCAGAAGTAAGAATGTTATTAATAAAAACACCCACTCATTTTTTTACTAATGTACACTGAAAAAGGCACAGTCTTAAAGTCGATAAGGAAATAAAAATATGAAGATCCCAAATATTGTTCTTGTTAATGTTGTGATTAATCAATTCTAGAACAGACCCATATTTAGGGTGCAATACTGGACTCAGCTTCAGTTATCTTCTTTGTTATACTTTGCTTGAGTTCACTAGGCTAATGAGGCATATTGGATTGTGCCAAAATGATTTTATGGATTTAAGAAAATTTCTGTTAAGGGTTTGGCCAAAAAATGTCAAGTCACATCTAATCACCAGATATTGCATATTAGACAGTGAATGACACATAGCTACAGACTTCCTCATCTCATTTCATTTGTTGTACTTACCAGCTGTGTGACATTGACCAAATGACATTCAGTTTGTTTACTCTTTTTTTTTCTTTCCTACTATAGGCTGCAAGGATAGTAGCTGTTATTTGTTATGTATTCCTAGCCCACAAAATGTCACATCTTGTTTGTTATTCATGTTTGCTGTTCTACAGTTGTTAGGTATTTGAGGGTTATATCTAGCACAATGAAATGTAAAAAAAATGAGACTAGTAACATGAATTCCAATAATTGTAAATGACATACAAATTAACATCTAAGTACTCCAATACATATCTTTACACCCACAAGAAGCAAGTCTGATGTAACAACATATGCTGTTTACCACATCTTGTCACAACAGGAGAATTTGAAGGTGATAAAAAGAGTGCTTCTAATGCAACAGGTTTGAAATTCATGTGTATTTGCAAAGAACTTCTGTGACCAGTTGTCAAATGCAAACGTCCTATGTTTTGGGGATATTTTCTACTACAGCTGCTATAGGAAGTGATAAATGACAGTGCTATCTGACAGTTTCCCTCAAAGCTTAAAGCAGGCTTTACTCAGACACTGCTGCTATAGTGCTGTCAGACTGTCAGCACTGACAAATCTCAACATTTCATAAAATAGGATGATAAATTAGATATGAAATTTCCCTATTTAAGTAACTGCTTGGCTGTGTCTGTCCAAACCTTTTTACATATTAAAGAGATCACACATACTAGTTATTTTTCCCTGAGAAGTAAAACTTTTCCAGTAGAAAAGTTAAAAAATAAAATCCAGTGAATGTGAATGTCTTCTACTACCTAGGATACAATTTTATTTGTTTCTCACCTTTACCCTAAGTTATCTACTAGATATACTCTTTATCTTACGTTTAGTTATATAAAAGTGTACTCTGTACTAGAACTGTGTTTTGATATGGCTACACAAAGTAATGAACTTGTATACAATTGTAATTGTGGAAAGATTTAAAATAATGAAGACCTAATAATTAAAAAGGGAATGGGTATAATGTGTTTCTACTATATATTTCCATCATAAGCATCAGTTGATATTGTTATTATAGCAATAATATTTTGAGAAAATAAAATAAAAATAGTAAAATGATGATAATAACAAGTGAGACGAAAATTGAAAGGACAGCAAAAATAATGGAAACATCCAATGGAACAGAAAGATCTAAAAATTTTCAGCATAGGAAAAAATGTCTTCAGATTTGCATGTTCTCTATTTGAGTCAGTTTTAATGCTTGTATGAACATATACATGCCTGCATGTGTGTATTTATGTTTTGTACATGTATATGTAGAAAAACTTTGTGCAATTTTAAGGTTTCTGAAGAGCGCTTGAGGTGTGTTTTATAAGTTTGGGTAAGTCAGCCAAGTGCCTCCATTTGAAAACTTCATCATTCAGAACTACTTAAGGTGCACTTCCTATATCATTACCATGATATCTAAGTGTCTGTTTGGAAAAAAAAGAAAGAAGAGTCACCTTGTCAAACTGACAGTTTGATGATGCATAAACACATTTACTCTTCCATGACAATGTCATAGTGGCTGACACTGCTAATTAAATAATTGTTATTCTCAATGATCCATACTCAGCTTCAGCTATGAAAAATCTCAGAATCTGAGATCTGCTATTTGTTCTTAATAATAATACTGACTAACAAAAAAAGGCAAAACAAAGGTGAGATTTTTTAGGCAACTAATTATAAAGAAACAGCAGGTTGGTTGGTTAACAGGATTGTGAACATGTTACACAAAAATGTTATTTTTTCTTGCACTTGTATGTGAGTTCTTAAAGCAAAAGAAAATTTTTTTTTTTATTATATAGCGACCAGAAAACATGGCATACATGTCTCTTATGGATCTAGGATCATGCAATCTTTCACATCTTGATGGTTAGGCTACCTCAGGTCTTGCACTATGTATCTTGCTGATCCTGACAAATAAACTACTTTCATACTTAAACTCAGAGATGTATCTGGCTACTCTCACCATATCTGCTCTTTGCCTTGCTCAGGTACTGTGGGGCTTCATCCTTGTCAGCAAAGATGCTGCTCTGCCTAGCTCCCTGTGATCTCCATTCCTGAATCACTTTCGCTTGCAGAGTTACACTAGCCTCTGCTGCTCCCCAAAAGACTGTCCCTACAGAAAATCGAGTGTGGAAACTGGAAGGTGAAACTGGCTGATCATTATACTAGAAAAAGCAAAATAGGAAGGCTGAATATGTTCTGATTGTCTTGCTTGCACTAATCTTTCTCTAAGAGAACCTTACAGTGGAGCTTTGATCCACCTTAACATTATTTTACTCTTTCTCTCTTGTAAACAACATTATCAGCATAGTATAAGTGTTTGAGCTATGACACTTGGCATTTTTACATTTCTAGACTCAGATGTATGAATATTCTAGAATCTCTGTGTAAGTGTGATCTGGTTTTTTTAACAGAAATTAAAACTTCTGCATTTTAAGTAATTAAATTCTGTCCCTCAAAAACCTTAGGATCTAGAAAGCTCAGAAAAAAACCCCTCAAGATCTCATACTGTCTCAAAACCATAAAATTTTTAATTATTTTTAGTATACTTTGAATTCTAATTATTGCACTTTATTACAGCAAAGTTCAAACTCTATTTAAGCACATGCTACAAAAGGTGAGAGGAGGAAATATGAATTGCCCCAACTTTTCTAGAATATTTGGAAAAAAAGTAGTTTTCTTTACTGGTATCTGAAGTTTGAAGAAATTTAAAGTATAACAGCCAACACTGGACTTTGTGGCTGTACTGCACAAAGACAAGCCCTGTGCAAAACGGCCTATATCCAAAAAAAAAAAACCCACCATCACAGGAAACAAATGCTACCATTCCAGTTTTTTAAAGATATGGAAACAAGAGGCTCAAAGACCATAGAAGACCCTTAGAAAAACAAAACTTTCCTCAAAGACCTCAACTGAATACTAATCTGTCTGTTTAGGTCACTAAACAAATTAGCATTGTACGTTCTGGCTCGCTTTTGTCTTAGAGCCAGTTATGGGGCTTTTTATTTATTAATTTACTTTTAAAACAAAACAAAAAGGAACAAGCTATAAAAACCATTGCTAGCCCTCAAAAATAGAGACAATTTTGTTAATGATATAAACTTAGAGAGAAACTACCTGTATACTACATCTTATTAAAATTCATAATTGCTGATACAAATCTGTTTTCTGTATCTACACTGCAATAAAAAATTCACTGCAATTAAGAATATAATTTCCATATTACCTACAAAATCATCAGTTCTAATCATTGCCTGGATTTCTGGCAAACAGAGGTTGTTAATATTCATACTGAATGACAAGTTTTTACATCACCTAAACAATTTATTGTAATGAACGTCTCAACAAGTGTGTGATATTAGTTTTCAGCCGTAATAAATTATTCAAACTCATTGTAGTTAATATGACCTTTATTTATTATTTCACACTAATAATATAATTGCTTTCTACATATTTAGTATACATCTTGATTGCTGATTAAGTTCTATGAGCTTCCCATGGTGCTCAAGCAGTAAATGCAAGTGTTAATGTAGTGTTCCAGACAGTGCAGATGACAATGAGTGGAAGATGAAGAATAAAGACCAAATAAGACTTTATTTCCAGGTCTTAGGACAGCACAGTGGTGTTCTTTTTCTCCGATTCTACTTTGTCCTTTTTCCACAGTAGGAAAAGGGACTTGTGGTTTATGGCCAGGCACAACTTTTCTTCACTTGGGATTATGTCAACATACTGTAAAATATTTCATAGATCTATAAAACAGATGGACAACAATTGACCTTCAAGTGTCAGTTACTTGAAAGAAACATCTCTAGAAGGTGATCAGATTACTTTGGCAAGACCTGCCTTTCATGAACCCGTGTTGACTGGGCCTGATCACCCGGTTCTCCTGCAAGTGCTTCATGATTGCACATGATGGAAAGGGGTTTGGCCAGCACATCCGCCAGTTCCCTCAAAACTCTTGGGTGGACTCCATCCGGCCCCATAGACTTGTGGGCATCTAGCTGGGCAAGCAAGTCTCTAACCACCTCCTCTTGGACCTTGGGAATCTCATACTTCTCATCCAACCCCTGAGGTTGTGCACAGAGGGAACAATTATCCTTACTGTTAAAGACTGAGGCGAAGTAGGCATTGAGCACTTCAGCCTTGTCTTTGTCCTCTGTTACTCTTGTTCCCTCTGCATCTACTAGGGACTGGAGATTCTCCCTAGCCCTCCTTTTGCTGTTGATGTATTTGTAGAAAGACTTTTTGTTGTCTTTCACAGTCTTGGCCAATTTCTAGTTGGGCCTTAGCCCTCCTGACTTTTCCCCTGCACGTTCTCACTGCCTCCCTATAGTCCACCCAAGATGCCTGCCCCTTCCTCCAGAGGTCGTAGACCCTCCTCTTCCTATTGATGTCTCTTAGGACCTCCCTACTCAACCATGTTGGTTTCTTACCCCTCCGGCTACTTTTCCAGAACTTGGGGACGGCTTTCTCCTGAGCTGCTAGGAGTTCCTTCTTGAAGAGCGCCCAGCCCTCATGGACACCTTTGCCTTCAAGGAGCGCCTCCCACGGGACTTTTCCGATCAGCCTTCTGAACAGCCCAAAGTCTGCTCTCTGAAAGTTGAGGGCGACTGTTCTGCTAACCTCCCTCTTCATTTTGCCCCGCACTGAGAACTCTATCATCTCATGATCGCTTTGCCCCAAGTGTCCTCCAACCTTCACATCCCCCACCAGTCCTTCTCTGTTCACCAACAGCAGGTCCAGGAGGGCATCGTCCCTTGTCGGTTCATTCACCAGCTGTGTGAGGAAGTTGTCTTCCACACAATCCAGGAACCTCTGGGACTGCTTCCTTTCTGCTGTATTATACTCCCAGCCTATATCTGGGAAATTGAAGTCTCCCAGAAGGACTAGAGGTAGCGATTTTGAGACTACACTCAGTTGTTTGTAGAAGAGCTCATCAGCTGCTTCTTCTTGGCTGGGTGGTCTATAGCAGACTCCCATCACAATCCCTTCCTGCCCATGGGCTCCTCTGATTTTCACCCACAGGCACTCAATCCCATCCTAATCGTAGTCCAGTTGGAGGGTATCAATGCCCTCTCTAACATAGAGGGCTACCCCACCTCTTCTTCTGCCCTTCCTGTCCTTCCTGAAGAGTTTATACCCCACCATGGGTACGCTCCAGTTGTACGAGTCATCCCACCACATCTCCACAATGGCAACGACATCGTAGTATCCCTGCCCTACCACAGCTTCCAGCTCCTCCTTCTTATTTCCCATGCTGCGTGCATTGGTGTAAATGCACTTCATCTGGGCAGGGGAAGCTTCAGCCTTCGCAATAGGGCTCCTCCCCAACTGAGCGGTCCTTGACTTAACTAAGGCCACAGTGCCAGTTTGCTGCCTACCATCCTCAGCTGCACTCACCCCCTCTTGCTTAGTGGTGATATACCGGCAGGCATCGCCAGCACACCACCCCTTTACCACTGAAGTCTCACCTCCAGGCTCACTCCCATCCTGCCTGGCCTCCATCCCCTCCCCCCTCACATCTAGTTTAAAGCTCGATTTATGAGCTTAACTAGGTTTTTGGTGAGGGCTTTTGTCCCCCTAGGAGACCTGGATGAAGGCATTGAGTCCACCCTTAGCAAGTTTGCAGATGATGCCAAGCTGGGTGGAAGTGTGGATCTGCTGGAGGGTAGGGAGGCTCTGCAAAGGGACCTGAACAGGCTGGACCGCTGGGCTGAGACCAACGGCATGAAGTTTAACAAGGCCAAATGCCGGGTTCTGCACTTGGGGCACAACAACCCTAAGCAGAGGTACAAACTAGGAGAAACCTGGCTGGAAAGCTGCCAGGAGGAGAAGGACCTAGAGGTGTTGGTTGACAACCGACTGAACATGAGCCAGCAGTGTGCCCAGGTGGCCAATGACATCTTGGCCTGTATCAGAAACGGCATGACCAGCAGGTCCAGGGAGGTTATTCTCCCTCTGTACTTGGCACTGGTGAGACCGCACCTCGAGTCCTGTGTTCAGTTCTGGGCCCCTCACCACAAGAAGGATGTTGAGGCTCTGGAGCGAGTCCAGAGAAGAGCAACGAAGCTGGTGAGGGGGTTGGAGAACAGGCCTTATGAGGAGCGGCTGAGAGAGCTGGGGTTGTTTAACCTTGAGAAGAGGAGGCTGAGGGGAGACCTTATTACTCTCTACAACTACCTAAAGGGAGGTTGTGGAGAGGAGGGTGCTGGCCTCTTCTCCCAAGTGACAGGGGACAGGACGAGAGGGAATGGCCTCAAGCTCCGCCAGGGGAGATTTAGGCTTG
Organism: Clamator glandarius; assembly: GCA_033459285.1. NCBI lineage: Eukaryota > Metazoa > Chordata > Aves > Cuculiformes > Cuculidae > Clamator > Clamator glandarius. Next base: position 1,131,573 of record JAUNZM010000040.1, read on the forward strand.
AGATTAGGAAAAATTCTTCATGGAGAGGGTGGTTAGGCATTGGAACGGTCTGCCCAGGGAGGTGGTTGAGTCACTGTCCCTGGAGGTGTTTAAGGTGAGGGTAGATGAGGTGCTTAGGAGCATGATTTAGGGATTGGTGGGAATGGTTGGACTCGACGATCCAGTGGGTCTCTTCCAACCTGGTGATTCTGTGATTCTGTGATTCTGTGATCTCATCATATTACTTGTTAGAAATCTGATAACATGACTTACTCTGAACTGAATCTAAAAGAAATTATTTAGGGCTTGGATAATCAGACTCGTCCCTTGTGGTGTGTTTGGACTTTATCTTGTAGCAGTGCCATTTCACAATTATAACAAAACTGTACATCCCACTGATTTCTTCTCTTTTGGTAAAAAAGCAGAATTAAATAGACTTATAACCAGCTTGCCACTGGTAATTTTCTTAGACCAGATATCATATTATTCTGCTAACAAATGTTATTCTGGTCTTGTTAAGTTTGCTGTAAAACCCAGAAATGATAGTTATGTAAACAAAATTTTATTGGTTTTGTATATTACATGCAGCCACTTAATGGAATTACACCTTCTGTATAATTTATCTTTGGAATGTCCTTATGGTCTAGATTAAAATTAATCTACATTTGGCTGCACTAACATAAAGTAGATCAGGACCACCACAAGTGGGTTGCAATCTCCTCCTTTAAGTAAACATACACAAGTGCATTCAATGAAGAATAATTTTGGTCACTGCTGTTTGCCATGTAACTGGTTTTTCTCATTTTTTTGTTCTGAGGTGTTGTTGACTGTGCTCCCATCTTAGATAAGCATGGACTTATTTAGTACACTCAAGTAACTGAGCTGCTTCATGGAAAGAGTGCTCTGAGGAAAGTAAATTCACACAGTGACTGAATTTTTTATTAGAAGACCAAAAATTATATGCCAAAATGACCAATATATCATAGATGATCAAAATAATCCCAAAATGCTCAAGAAACAAAGTATTAGACAAAGAAAAACACACTTCTAGTCAGTGAGAGACCATAGAATGGTCTAAATAGTGGGAACAGCCAACTGAGGTTTGGTATGTTTTGTAGTTCCTTTATTTGATCTGGAGGATAAGGACACTTTCCAAACTTCATATCGTGTAAGATGCTCATGACCACAGTATCATAGTACTAATGATAACGTTCCATTATGCCAGCAAAAATCTTGTTACAGGAACAAAGAACAGTTTAATAAATCCTCTTCATTTGCATACGATACATTGCTATAAAACTGCTAATAGTACTGTATACTTTTGGTCACATGCTATTTACAAGAAAAAAAATTAACACAAACTGTGATAACGAAAGTCATCTGATCGATTTGCACTATTTATGCAAAATAGAAAACCACAATAATTAATGTTTTCAGCTATCTTTTAAAAATAATTACATCAGTTCATGGATAGTGATAGAGAAGGTTATGAGTATATTGACCACATCAGCTATATTCTTCCATTATACCTGCTGAACTAAATAAATAAGCATATTTACCATATTTATTTCAGTCAACAAACTTAACAGGCTAGTGGACATGATCACCAATCAAATATGGATAACAGATATGATTGCATTTAAATGGCTTTTTTGCAGTAAAGATTAATGTTCCCTGTATTATTTAATGATAGATATTAGTGACTACATTTCCTTGTAACAGTGGAATTACCAAAAGGCAATCAGGAATTTAGAATATCTAGCTAGTTTTGTAGCTAGATAGAGCTTCATTATTAGAACAATTGAAAATCTTTGGAGAAAGCTACAGATATTTTGTTAAAAAAAATCCAGAATTATTTTCCAGTTTATGACTATTTTAAAGACCTCTTCTGCAATAGTATGTAGTCACAAATGTTGGTATCCCAGAAATCAAGACAGCATTATACAGTATATTTTCTTTAACATCAGAAAATAAATTATGGCCATACTGAAATTCATATTCTGATCTAAGAGGAAAAGATGAGCCAATAGTAACAGACTTTCCCTTCCTTTTTTCTTGTTTCATTTGCCAAATGCTCTTCAGCTGCAACCTCTCCTACCCCAGTCCTTCTCAAGATGAACACAAACACCCTATCAGTACAACTTTGCTGTCTGGTAATTCACAAATTTACTATCAAACTAACACCATGTTGAAGTAAAAGGTTATCTGGTACTTATTTTTTTTCCCATTTGTTATTCATGGTAGGTTTTTCAGGATAAAGAGAATGGCATACTACCTTCCGTACATGATTTCTTTAAGATTCTGCTCTTCTAGTTCTATGTAAGGATGTGAGTAGGCTTGAATTTGACAAACTTTTAAAATGTGTGTCCAAGTAATTACAAGAATTGTTAGTTAACTCTTGCTCAATGAGGTCTTCTTACATTCTCTATGTGAATCTTTTGCTCCTTCATGCTGACTGAGACCTCAAATGCTTATAGCATTCTAGATAGAATTCATCATTATGTTACTGTGTTTAATAAAGCTTTGAGTAGTTATACCAGTTACTATACTGTAAGTTTTAGATAAGTTTTGTTAGCTTTGAATGTTAGGAAATCTTGAGTCACCCTGCTAAACCTTGATAATTTAAAAAAAAAAAAGAGTTATTTTTCTTTACTTCTGAACCATTAGGAAACTATGATATTTTCAAGGTTTTATTCCCTTTCTGACTATGGAAATTTAATAGTTTTTTTAAAATTCAAACTAAATGTTTTGATTACTACATAGAAATAAGAACTATAGCTGCAAGAACATTCACTACAAAGTCTAGCAGTAATAAATGAATAAATAATGACTAGACTTATTGCTTCAAATTCAAGGGACATTTTACTAATGAAAACATCTCTACTCTTGCTGAAATTATGGACACTTTCATTTATGTCTATCTATAGCTTTTCTTTTTTTTGTTTTTTCTTCACCTTTCCAGTACAGGGGCAATAAGAATAGCATAGAATTGTGAAATACATGACAGGTTAAAGCAGGAGTGATGGCATTTCCACATCTGATACCAATCTTCTTTTGCTTGTATAAGGTCAGTTTTCTCTTTTTAGGAACTGATTTTACTAGGTTTTACATACTATCTACACTGATAATTCCCTTAGACCTTGGAAGACTTTCTCTCCCTAGAAAGTAAAAACAACATTGAGGAAAATATGCGGATGTGAAAAACAGAATAAAAGCATAAGTAATAATGAAATAATAATGTGTGTGTGAAGAAGAAAAAAGATAAGTTGCTAAGGCTTCGATCTCCATTTTGTTTGTTTTGTTTAAAACAGGCAAGAAATGATTGATTCGTGGCTTAATGTTTCAGCTGTCATTTATGGTTATACAACAAAATGATAAATAATATAAGGAGAACAATTTTGAAAGCTAGAGTTTAAATACTGAGTCATGAGGTTTAGAGAAAAGAGATCTAAATCTGTGACTAAATACGTTAGGTAATGTGGGATCTGTGATTTGCTGAAGAAGGCAATCAGTCTTTATCCAGATGGTACATCAAAGAAGATAAAGTTAGGACAACTGAGATTTTTTATGGTGTTCCATTATTGTAAACTAACTTATTCCAGCTGAATAGGAAAGAAAATTAGATAGCTACATTGTGAATATTGAAAATGTGTGAATACTTCAGATATCAGATAAATCTTGAGGCTTCAAAAGCCGATAAAAAGCAAAAGAGAGTTATGAGATCAATAAAAAATTATTGAGATTATTTGATAAATTTTTTCTTCTTAAGAGCCACTGAATACTACTTTTCTTAATAGAACTTTACAAGGATTGTTGAAGACAAGATTTTAAATGTAAAAAAATAACCACACATGATGTTAGGTAAATTATAATGGGCATAGAAAACTCATCATTCCTTAAGGAAATTTCTAGCTATGTATTAAGCTTTCATGGAATTAGCTGAAATAAAAGAACTCTTTCATATCACAATCTTTGGAGTTTCCAACATTAGGCTTCAAATCACCTATAGTAAAATTGTAGATTTTATTATAAAACACTGTCATAATTGGGAATTTGCTACTGAATAGAAAGTGGTTTAAGTATTTAACCATTAGTTCCAAGGGCAGACATTTAACTTTCACTAAGAGACAATTTGAAGCTACTACATCTGCATCTACGTGAGAGTCCGCTTCTGATTGTAGCACACTTCTGTGGGTAACAGCCCAAAGATTTGCATGCTCACATCATTTACAATTTCATGCCCTCTTTGATGTGGTCCAGCCAACTGCATTTTAGTTCTGTCTTTAAGTTTCTCCATGAAGAAGATGCAGTTTGACAATGTCTGGAGACATAATATAGTATATTGTTCCCCTTAATCGAACATTAGGTTACACATTGAAAATCTCTTGAAATAAAATAAATTCAGTGGAGGAAGACTTAATTTTGAAATTGGATACTAGACGTAAAGTACATATATGCCATCAGAGCAACCTGATCAAGGCCACTCTGAGTACTTGAATTCCCAGCATATTTGTATTACAGATATGACTTTTCTGTATCATCTGTTCAGCATAATAAAATGCAGAGAAAAGTTACTCATGCTAAGAATGCTGCTACAAGGCTCTTATACTGGATACCACCATCATGCATTAAAAACAAAGAGCACATTTAAGACAGTCTCTACCAAGACCATCCTGATCTTTCAGTCCTTAAAATTTCTGGGGTTCCAAAGATATGGCAGCTTGCTATGGTCTTCCAAGCCTTGATATCTGCCAAAATGTAATGTGAGCTCTACTCTGACACACCAGTTTCAATATGCAGAAACTGAAAGTTTAAATACCTGAGCAACCTACAACAAATTTTGAAAGATACTTAAGTACCTAAATGAAGATTTTAGAGGATTTTAATTTTAAATATTTTGAAAACATAGATAAATTGTTAAGCTGTCATATGAATATGCAATTCACTAAAATTTAGTGAGAATAGGTTCCAAAATGTGTAGGTGTATCTGTGACTCTAGTAGGTAGAATGTATTTGAGATTACAAGTATTAAGCAAGTTCTATAGAAAACCAACTTGGACATCAGAAGCATTTAAGGCCATTTAAGATAGAGTTTCAGGAAATCTAACAGAACAAACCTCAGCATTAGCTTATTTAGTCTGCTGAGATGTGTTGCTTCCCACCATCTGAGCTGACTTTGAATACATATGCTTAAGTTTCTGAAACTTGTCTACAAATGAAAAACTTAGACACATGTAGTTGCATTTTAGGGTTACCAAAAATCAGGTCAGACTCAAATTTTCACTGAAGACAGAGCTGCTCTGCTTCCTCTTTGCTAAGAACTTGATCATTAAAATTATTTTGCCATGGCCATATAAACGTGTTTTGGCACATAACACATCTCCTGTCAGTTTATTTTTACTTAGTAAGTAACACACCTTTTTTCTACCAGTATTCCTTGCACTGTAAACCCTGTTAATCACACAAAGTAGAATATATTCTGAAAAGTACACACACACACCCCCATAATGCCACACATGCAAAAAGAAAATAAGTGGTGAAGACAATGGTATTTTCCCAACATTCTTCCACTGTCATTTGTTTAATTTAAAACAGAGTTTGTTGTTTCATAGATCTCAGGCTAAGCGATTATATAGGGTAAGCAGAGACAAATACAAGGAAATTATCAAGTGCGTAGTGCTTGTAGCTGCAAGCTGCCTAGATAAGAAGTATTGATTTTACAGAAAAACACATTAACTATGATTTGTTACCAAAATGCTTCCTTCTTGTTGTTTGATTGTGATTTTTAAAACTATGGTCTGAAACTGAATGTGTGGAACATCTGAAGTTACAATGAATGTAAATGTTTCAGAAACAGACTGCAGACTGTTGCCCTCAAGATGGGCTTACCTGATCATTTTTGTCTGCTAGCAGTGTCAGTATCTTTATTTGAAAGACTGCTGATTTATTTCCAAAGTACCTTCCATTTCTGTGCATATTTTTATGAATGTCCTTTATCACTACTTAAATTCTATTTCCATTCCAGGTCTGCTCTTGGGATTTTGTTCATTACCTAATTTGCCTCAAATTCTGACCCCTGGGTCATTGGCAGGAAAGGATTTGCCCTTTATTTCTTTTACTTTTAATTACATAGTTAGAATTGAAGAAATAAAAAATCATTATGAAATGAAATTACACAAAGGTCAATGGTAATGATGATTTTTCTTCCCATGGCATCTATTAGAAGTTAACTTTGATAAAAACAAATCCTTACAAGACAATGTGAAGACACTAGTAGTCTTTGCCAGTGTTTACAGTCACAGGTAATTTCATATTGTCTTTATTCTTGAGGCTATTGACTTCACTGATGTTGAGAGTAGCAGTGGATATCCAAAATGCTACAGATTTTTTTTTATTGATGTTGTTTTCAGTCACTCACTTAAGGAGAGAACTTCTAATGAAAGTTATAACATATTAATAATTTTTCTATTATTTAAAAATCTGTGTAAAATACTCCAGAAGCAAAATCAATATCCCATGTCATCAGCCATCCATATGAGTAGTTGTTTGTTATAGCAAGAAGTTTACAAACAGAAAGAAAATATATTTGTTAAAAATTCATCTAAAAAGAAATGTGAGTACGTGAGTACTTCAGAGGAAACTGAGAAGGCTTACATATGCAAGATTTGTAAATAGAAAATGGGAATAATGTTTAATAAACACTGATTGCTAGAAAGTATAAAACAGGTTCTAAAATAAAAGCATTTAAATGTCATCTACCTGTTAATTGGTCTGTTTGGCAACTGAAAAAGTACCTAAAACTAATTTCTGCTCTTCTTCTTAGAACGTTAATGTTCTTTACAAAAAAAGAAATTGCTATTATAAGCACAACATGTATGATAACAATGACTTGCTGGAATCCACTGACATCATCTGACTCCAATCTGTTTTGTGCTATGTGCCAGTGACATACTTGTGGACACAGAAATGCTACAAGAAGAAAAGCTTAAATATGTTCACGCTACAAATAGAAGACTTACTTTTGCTATACTATGTTTTTAAGACTGTCAATGATGTCCTAAAAAAAACCCCAAAACCTGTAGGATAAGAAAAGAAAGTCAAAGTGCTCTTCTAGACACAACAACAGGCTTCCAAAATGCTTTAATGATAATACAACTGCTTAAGTTGCATTTTTATTGTTAGATCTAAATGGGAACAAACACCACAGATCTAGGCAGCAAATTATTTTCTTATTCAGTACAACTGAGTTTTCATGCAACCTCAGTATGAACATTGTATACACAAGACTATGTTTAGTTTTGAGTTACTTTCCTGTCAGCATGGCATATGTCATGTAGGAATTTTAGGCCTCAGTAGCTACAAGGACAGAATCATACCACTTACTGACAAAAGTCTTTGATTATTTCCTAAGTGTGATCAATATAGGAGGTGGTAGCTATAAGGGCCACCAGTTACATTGTAACCAGTACTATGAACTCAGAGGACTTGGAACTAGATGATCTTTAAGTTCCATTCCAACCCAAACTATTCTATGATTCTCTGCAAAGGTGCTTTCTAGGTTGTCAGCATGTATTGGTGGTGAGGGGTTATTTACTCTCCAGAAGGAGAAATTTGCACTTCCTCTTGTTAATCTATGTGAAGTTCTCAACATTTGCTTAGATGCACTCATAGGATGCCCCCACAGCATTTACCATAAGACTGAGATCATGTCCTAAATAAACCTTGTGCTGCAGCACAGGCCTCTTTGAACTGCAAATACACAATAAATGCATCAGCCTCCGGATGGTCAGGATCTGAAGGACACAAAACCAGTGTGTACACAGCCTAAAAGAAAACAACACTAAACAACAAAGACATTACCCTTGTGCTACAAAGCTTCGGAGCTTGGTGTTGATCCCTGACATTCTTGTTTCTAGTATTTAGAGGTATTTAACTTTCTCTGCAGTTGGTAGAAATGTTCCTAAATATCAAGGAAGCAAGATTTTATTATAGGCAATTAATTCCTATGAATCTGAACCATGGAATCCCAAATTCTCAAACATACCTCAACATCTCTCTGCCAGAATTGGTAAGAGAGCAGAATTCTATAATTCCACATCACTTCTGCTTCTTTATTGATGATTTTTTTTTCATTTTATTAGGTGTGTCAAAATGTGCATAGTTTTGTCTCTTGTCATCTTATTCATTTCTTAAAAATACAAAGATTAATTTTATTGGAACCCCACTGATCATTTAAAAACATCAATTAGGTGGACAAATTCCAAGGCTTTCCTCACCCCCCAACTACTTCCAAGAAAAAAGTCTAACTCCTATATTGCTCTAATTTAAATTTTTGAGCCAGGTAGCGTACTTGTTAGATAGTTTTTCACCCTGCCTTGAGCAATTACAGCTTTTCTTACATGGCTATTAGTGCATGCAAGGCTCTTGCTGAGATCTAACCAGTACCTTGTAATTCCTTTAATTTTTATTCTATGCATCTGGGATCCACGCCAATATCCTGTTCCTTCTGCGAAGTGCTGTCACCTTGAGGGCTTTGCTGCTTTGTGTTCCTAAGGTTTTATGTAGTCACTGTATTTGAGCGCACCCTACGTTTTCTGATTTTTCCAAGAATTCATTCTTCTGAATTTATTTCCATTAAATTCTGATTTCTATGAAATAATCCAGAACATACGCTTCTGTCTTCAATTCCTGCAGAAAAATGTAACTTGAAGCAAAAGAGAAGGAAATAATCTGCACTCATAAACCACTTGTACCCCAAGCCAGGAACACCTGTGAGTCACAGCAAGCAAAACTATTATCTGAAGTAAGGCAGCTGTCTCAAAGAGCCAGTATGATTACACTTGTCTATATTGCCCAAGCTAGGAAAAGACAAGCTCCATATAGAACATCATAATAATATCACATGGCAAGAACTGGATAATCTTGGCAGAAAGGTTATAAGAAATGAATTTCATAACAAATGAAATTCAATAGTACAAAATTAGTTCACTTACAAACAACGCAATTAATAACTACAATTGATTAAAAAACATGTGACAAAAGCTTCAGCAATAATCAAGGACCTTTGTAATGTGAAAAAACAAAGGAGAAAAAAACCTGAGTAACCAGGTCGTCATGTGAAGATTATGAACAATTAGTGAGATGCACTTCTAATGAAGCAGATATAATCAAGATAGTGAATTGTTAATCATTTTGAACTAGACAAGAACGATCTCTTACTTGTAAGAGTTTAATATTTTTTCTTGAGAATCTGGTAGTTTTTCACAACAGCTGTCATTAAAGCTCAACAAAAACTTATCCTTCTTTTTCTTTCACAGTGTTGAGGCTAGTGATTCTGCAGAACCTTTATTATCTGATGGGAAATGGTATTTCTAATGTCCAATGCCATTTCTGCACTCTGCTGCTACCTTAACATATAAAATTTGGCACAGAATCACCTTAAAAGATCTAGTCAATAGTTACAAACTCTGCCAGTAACATGTTTTATTTAAAATGGGTTTGCTTCCTAAGTGAACTCAGCACCAGTGCTAATGGATCTGGACACACATGTGACTATGTCAGTTTTTAAGAATTGTTCATTTCAGCTGAGGATTTTAGAGACATCAATAGTCTGTTGCACCCCTGATATATCCTCTTACAACTTTTACAACATGAAAAGTATTTTTTTCCTACATGACTGAAACTATTCACACATAGATGTTCTTGGTCTTCCTCACAAAATCAAAATAATGCTCATGTAGTATTATTCTGAAGAATGTGAGAGGCAGATAGGCTTAAGACAAGGCAAAAGTAACAAATGATGGGGAAAATTATATTTGACAAGAGTATCAAGGATTAAGTTGGGATAAAATACCTTTTTTTTCAATCTCTGACAAGCAGCATGTTTTTTTTGCTTAATTGTTTTGATCTTCCCTCTTTCTGATATGCCAGGTTTCATGGACCTAATCTTGAAGAAGAATTTACACCATTAATGTTTCTCATGAGATTTTCTGATTGCCTAATTTTTCAGAGTTACAAATAACTATCTGTATCTGTGTGGCAGAGTCATTACAGAGTCTAGTCTGTTAAAACTAATTGCTTCAGGCAAGTCATACCCTTAACTGTTAAGCATGAGAACAAGGAGTCATCATGAAACTCATTTTTGTAATTTCCTTGTTCTTCTGTAAATACATCAGGTTTTCTCCTTACCCTCTATTGTACATTAAATCAACTTCAAATCAGGTCTGCACACATAAAATACCATGCATACCAATCTCTATAAAGCATTTCTGATTCTTCTGTATTGACTGCTAGAATTCTGTATTCAAATCACAGAGCTGTACAGATACACTTTAAGTTTTCTAGGCATCCTACAGTTCTATCTCAGAATGTGATGTGTATTGTATCCCAAAATAGTCATTACTTATTTCTGTACACATGAAAGAGAAACAGAGAGAACCAGGAAGACATGCATCTCCAAGCTCAAGATACCACCATATAGAGCAGCAAGCAAAAACATTTTATTCATATCTATATGGACACCATCCAGGGAGCACCATCAGCCAGGAACAGGGAACATCAGCCCCACAAAGGATAAGACAAGCCCCACATGGGAAAGCCAGCACTGCTTTTTCAATGTTTCATGTTAAAACAGGAGGTTTTTCTTCCTAAACCTCAGAGGAAAGCAGCTTATCTTCACAGAGAAGAGGTTTGTCTTTAATAATGTTTTTAGTTCTGTAAGCTCTCTAACTCTCTAACTGGAAATTAATTTATTAAAAAAAAAAAAAAACAAACCAAAACAAAATAAAACCTAGCAGGTTCAGTGACCTCTCACAAGAACAAAACCCAGATCTTGACAGCAAGCTAGTAACAAGTCCATTCTTCTGCCCTTGCTTCACAGATATTCTATGTAAAATAACAGAGAAAATAAAGGGACAGGAGGCTGGTAAATACTTCTCATCCAGAAATGTCTTTAAAGTACAAATGTTTACACTATCTTATATGAACTAGTCATATAAGTAGATGAAAGGGGCATACAAGAAAGCCAGGGAGGGACTTTTTACAAGGGGGTGTAGTGGTAGGATGAGGGCAAATGGCTTTAAATTGGAATGGAGAACATTTATATTAGACATTAGGAAGAAATTCTTCATGATAAGGGTGGTGAGGTACTGGCACAGGTTGCCCAGGGAATTTGTGGATACCCTCTCCCTGGAAGTGTTCAAGGCCAGATTGGATGGGGCCTTGAGCAGGATGGTCTAGTGGGATGTGTCCCTGCCCATGACAAGGGTGTTGGAAATGGTGTTGGTCCTTTCCAACCCAAACCATTCTATGATTCTATGATTCCATGATTCTATGATTCCAATCCATGTTAAGCTGTTGAGATAATGGTCCTCATCATCAGTCTAAGCCTCCATTCCCCACCATCTCTTTTCCAAAACTCAACAGTTTAAAAAAAAAAGGTCTTAACACTAAAAATGGTCTCTGCCTTCTGTTGTTACCAGCCACACTGAACATTTGATATTGGCACAAATAACAGATGATAGGTACTCCTGCCCTTGGAACACAGATCAAACAGTGTTGTAAATGTATGCAGTATTCTTCATTTTCAAGCATGCCAGTGAACTCAGCAGAGACCTATAAATACACACTCTATTCCTATGACTTCAGCAGCCTCTCTAGATGTTTCAAATTTATTTTTCCATTTTCATCTAGTAAGACATGCAGGTGTCAGGTAAGCAGCAGTACGTGATACTAACCGTAACTTTCTGTGTAAGCAATGAAGTGGCAGCAGCCTTCTAACTGACACAGTAACAGCATTCTTGACCATAAAAGGAAAGCAAACTATTTACATGTTACATTAAGCTTGATGAGTTTTGTTCTGTATGACTTTTTCTGTATCACCAAGACACCCCTCCTGCTACTCCCCCTTGTTTTGTGTGTGATGTAGAATCCTCTTGGATGTAGAACATTGCATTCCCACATAATGGAAGTAGACCTGAAAAAATGATTTGGATAAAAGGTATATAAAGACAGACTGCCCAAACCAGCCACAGGGCACAGTGTGGTCTCAGTGAGTACACATTTGAAGCAACTGCAGTGCTATTTAAAATAAATTAAAAAAGAGGAATAAGTACTGATGTTTATTTGGTTTTTTCCACATTAAAAATAACATTTGAAGGCCAATTCAAAGCCTTTACAATTCACTAAAACAGTTTCTCTTGAGCTCAGTGGACCTCAGATAAGGCCTATAAGGAAAGAAATGGAAGATAAGTAGAGTTTATGAATGATAGTTTTGATTAGAAATGAAATCAAGACAAAAAGAATTGAGTGCACTTACATTTATTTTGGCCCTGGTTCAGATGAAATACAGTAAACGGTACTATTAGAAATGAAATTAACAATAGTAAGAGGTTTAATATAATGGTTTAAAAGAACCTACTTAAGAAATATCATTAAGACACCTTTGGTGATGAACACTTGCTAGAGATTCTGCACAGTGCACTTCTGAACATCTGAGTTTGAAAATATTTTTTAATGCTAATTAAAAAACTTTGGTCTGGGGTAACAGGTGTGAAATTGCTACCACTGAAATTTTTGGATGTGTTTTCTTAAACGACTTTGAGGACAATTAAAGTATGTTCAGTTTACAAAATGCCAGTCTCTACAGTGACTTTAAGAGAAGTGATGTAGGAAGACCACATAAACATGGAGATTAGTTCTGTTTCACCATTTTCTTTTTATTGCAAGGACAAAGCATATTAAAAGGTGAGACTAGGTAGAAGCATGCAGCAATGCCAGAACTATTAGGTGTAAAATACTGCCCAAAACTTTGATCCTCTTCTTGAGCACATGAACTTTTCTAAACCTTAGGTAAATATGCATATTTAGATTCCAAGGCTTTTAATTCCTTGAAGGTATAATTAATAGCCAAGCAGAAAATATATCAAGTTTATAGGAAGTGAGTACTACTGGAGAAAGAGGAGACACGAATTGTGAATGTATATCAGTTAGAGCCTGTGTCTTTTCACAGATGGAAGACAAATGCAAGCTTATCTTAAGAGTAAAGACTTCATATATTTTTCTTCTAATAATTGCCTGATTTAGATTTCACAAGGGTTTGAGGAGAAAAGATGAGGTGAACATATTCTACATTAAAAGCATTAAAACATATGACCAAGTATGATAAAATCAGTTTTTCATCTTACATTACGATGCATATTGTCTCAGTAAATACGAGCATAGGTAATTTCAACTAGACAAGTAGTGCATGAGTTCTCAGTATCATCTACAAAATCAATACTAATAACTTTTAATTGCCTCTTTTTCTCATGATAATTCTACTTCACTAATTGATCAGAAGGAGAACAAGGGAATTAGGGTTGCATTTCTGCCCTGAGCTACGGGTCTCTTGTGATTCTGAGTTGATCACTTAGGCTTATGTATTCAAAAGTAACTAAGGGATTACAAATTAAATGCTGTGATTGTCTGTAGAAAGCGTCTTCCACTTTTCTAGATCACAATAATGACTGTATAAGTTCTCTAGCATTTCTGATCTTTCTGTGACCACAGCTTTAAAGGTATGTCTCTCAAGCAGCTTCAGAAGCAGAGCAGCTCCATGAATGAGGATGAGCAGCCACCAAGGGTGACTGCAGCACAGCCTGTGCCCTCACCTACTGCTATGATTCTGCAGAATCTGAGAGCAGCAGGCAATCCCAGACATAGTAAAAGGATGAATCAAGGCTATATAGGGAGCTCAGCCAGAAGCGGTGGGAGGTAGGGTCAGAGAAAAGGCTGCAGGGTAGGTCTGCAATCCATACAGAAGCCAGAGACAGGGCCACCTATAACGCAGGCTGGGGGAGGTCCAGGACCCTAGACCTGAGCTCAGATGGATACACTTATGATGGGCAGGGTGTATAGAGCAGGAAGCAGGTGAGGTTGATCAGGGAATTTATGACCTACTGCTGACCTCAAGGCCATGACAACAGTTTTATAAGTCAGTTGAATGTGTTTCAGAAATGAAACGAGTTAAATAGTTGCAATCTAGTCCAATTTGTTCTTTATCAGCATAAAATAAACCTAGCCTAATTGTCAGGCAGCCTAGGAGCAAGCAAATAATGAGACGACAAGAGGTTGGCTGGAATAAAGTGAGCTTTGTCGGCAGACCTGTATGGAAAAGTTTCTGGAGCACCTGTTCCCATCATGCTTGGCTCTAGCTCCCAGACCTAGATTCAAAATTTTTACAAGCAATAGTTTTTCTCCTGAAATGAATAAAACAATAACATAAAATACGTCAGAGGTAGTATGATTGTTTTAAATATTTAAAGCAGTAGAAGGACCCCATAGGAAAATCTGGAAAATGAAGCACAGCTAAGATACTATTATGACTTCATAACAGAAAATTAATAGAAAATTAAGAGAAAATGTAATCAAGAGACCTAAATTCCCCTGATGCAGTCTACCATGTATCAGCTTTGTAAATTTTAAAGAACCCGTGGAGAAGACTTAACAAAAAATTCTTTGAATTAACGGCATTTCATACCTTCTCTGGATTCATGGGGAGTATATTCTGCTCCCAAAAAAACTGTCTTAAAAAAGAAAACAAGGTTTCTGACTTGTATGAGTGACTTCAATCCAATTTTCATTACCTGCTTAAAATCTTGACTCTGTCTCTGAGCCTCTGATTTACCTCACTACATGTCTCCTTTATTTTAATTACTATCAGTCACTCAAGTCAGCTGCACAGGTCCTGTACTCTCTCTCCTCAGCTGCTTCATTGACCTATTTGTCTGACCTCAGTGCCAGGGAAGGTAACGGAGCAGGTCATCTTGGGTGCTGTCTCGCAACACACACATGACAACTGGGTGATCAGATTCACTACTCAGCACAGGTTTGTGAAAGGCAGGTCCTGCCAAACTAACCTGATCTCCTTCTGTGACAAGGTGACCCTCTTGATGGGTGAGGGAAAGGCTGTGGATATAGCGTACCTGGACTTTAGCAAAGACTTTGACACAGTATCTCTCAGTATCCTACTTGAGAAACTGACTTCCACTGGACTGGACAGGAGCACCCTCTGCTGGGTTAAAAACTGGCTCAATGGCCAGGCCCAAAGAGTTTTGGTGAATGGAGTTAACTCCAGCTGGAGGCCAGTAACAAGTGGTGTCCCCCAGGGCTCGGTGCTAGGTCCAGTCCTGTTCAAGACTTTTATCAATGACCTGTATGAGAGGATCAAGTGCGCTATTAGCGGGTTCATGGATGACATCAAGCTGGGAGGAGGTGTCTAAAGGAGGCTCTACAGAGGGATCTGAACAGGCTGGACCACTGGGCTGAGGACAATGGGATGAAGTTTAACAAGGCCAAGTGCAGAGTCCTGCACTTGGGGCACAAACCCCCCAAGCTACAGGCTTGGGGAAGAATGGCTTGAGGTCTGCCTGGAGGAGAAAGACCTGGGGGTGTTGGTCAACAGCAGACTGAATGTGAGTTAACAGTGTGCTCAGGTGGCCAAGAAGGCCAATGGCATCTTGGCTTGTATCCGAAACGGCTTGACTAGCAGGTCCAGGGAGGTTATTCTCCCTCTGTACTCAGCACTGGTGAGACCGCACCTCGAATCCTGTGTTCAGTTCTGGGCCCCTCACCACAAGAAGGATGTTGTGGCTCTGGAGCGAGTCCAGAGAAGAGCAACGAAGCTGGTGAGGGGGCTGGAGAACAAGTCTTACAAGGAGCAGCTGAGAGAGCTGAAGTTGTTTAGCCTGGAGGAGACTGAGGGGAGACCTTATTGGTCTCTACAACTAGTTAAAAAGAGGTTGCAGAGAGGTGGGTATTAGCCTCTTCTCCCAAGTGACAGGTAATAGGACAAGAGGGAATGGTGTCAACCTGTATCAGGGGAAGTTTAGATTGGACATTAGAAAAAATTTCTTCACAGAAAGGGTTATCAAGCACTGTCACAGGCTACCCACAGATGTGTATGAGTCACCATCCCTGGAGCTATTTAAGAGACTGGTAGATGAGGTGCTTGGGGACATGACTTAGTAGTAGACAGGTACAGTTGGAGCTGAGGATATCTAAGGTCTTTTCCAACCCAATGAGTTTATGATTCTATGACTCACATTCTGTTTTTCTTCTTTATCTTCATATGTTCAGTTTTCATTTTTTTCAAAATTTCTCTGCCTCCTCTGGATCCAACTACAAACCATCAACACCCAAATATTCCAATTTTGTCTCTCTATTCTCAAGTTATGAAATTGCAAATGAGAGGAAATAAAACATGCCATATATAGCAAAAATCAAAAATAATTATGTATTGAGGTGTGAATCTGACTATACTGAAGTGACAAGTTTGCTGTGTGGATATGTTAAAAAATGTTGCTGGATACCTCCCATCTGAATGCGTATAAGAGCATTTTCATAAGACTGTGCTGTCAGAGGGTTTATTTCTTTGGAAATACTTTGGTGTGGTAGGATTGGTTCATGAAAATAAGAATGAAGACATATCAAAGCTTTCATGCCACCTTTATAGCTACAAGGTAATCCATCAAGATGCTGGGTAACCCATGCTTTTATCTGTGTTACCTACTACCATCTTAAGCCTCCATGAACACATTGTGGAGGAAAAAGTATATTGAAAACACATTACATCTCTCCAATTCTAGCTCTATCAATCAGTATTCAACATAGATCTTAGAGAGCCAAATTAAATTATTTTTCAATGTGGAAGGCAGAAGCAAACAGAATAATAAAGACCTTTTTTCTACTCTGCAGTAATAACTCTAATTGTTTGTCCCCATTAAAATTTATCACTGACAAACTCAAGAGCAGTTTTTATAAGATATTCATATTTTATTATCTATCCTTTCCAATTCTTGCAATGAATAGCTGCTAGCTCAGCTTTTGCATACATGACGCAGAAGATATGCTTAGCAGAGTAATATTACCATTAAATACTGTAATTAATGCAAATTATGGAAAACCAGTAAAACTCAATTACCAAAGAAATAATAACTTTTGAACTGAAATGCAGCAGTAAATGCAGAAGTTCAACTCATAATGGCAGAAAGAATGCTGAGCAGGATGTTTAGATTTGGTTCTACAGGCTAAGGATGTTTATAAAAAGCTGCATTAGTGTAGAGAATGCTGATATATGGAACATAATATATGAAATAGTATTTGATGAAGCTGGTTTTATATAGCAAATTTGTCTCAAACCATTTGTTTTATAGGATTTGAAACTGTTCTTTAAACCAGCTGTTTTAAGAAGTAGTAAAACGTAGGTTTCTCACAGAGGATAATAGGCTAGTTGGATTCTTATTTTGATGGGCAAGCTACATTCCCCACTCTTTTAAATCAGTAAAGTAGACAGATCTTAAAAATTACTAGAGTTTCAGAAGGCCATAGCTCCATACACAACATGCTAGTATCTTCAGGTTTTTTTTATGTAGAAACATGCTTGCAATAATAACCTGAATTCAATACAATCTTTAGTCTTAGCTAAGGAGTAAGGAGTTTGGGATTTTTAATATATATTATTTGTAATACAAATATGATAATAAAGATGGAAGAATTGTAGTGGTTTGTAGAAATATGAACACAGTCACAGAATTCATGAAAATTTCCTGGTCGTATCAAAATAAAAAAAAACCTCTGGAATTTATGTCAAAAATTCAGAATTTCTCCTACTGTTGTATTCAGATCTAAGTTGAGAGAGCTTTTTAGCTTCTGTAGCACTCATTTTCAAAGCATCCCCTACCTCATAGTCCTTATTCCTGTAAGCTTATCATTTAGCTGAATCATAGGAAGGATTGTACTATTTGTAAACTAACAGCCTTAGGACATTTGAAAAGTCAGCTCTTGAAGATGAAACACAGTTTTACTTCTGAACTGTCATCTATGAAATAATAGACTTAGAAGAAAGGTATTCGTAAAGGTATTCTTAATTTCAAATCATGCACGATTTTGTGTGTGCAGATTCATGTAAATGTTATATCCCTAATGTAACTGTGGAAGTTTTCATGCATTTCTTTTGAATCCTCCAGAGTTCTACAATTCAATTTTGTTGTTCAGCTGTCTGTCTCAAATATGAATTATGTGTGGTGTTAAAAAAAGGAAGTAATTCACATGATTCATTTTACTATGCTCTGTTATGATATCTTTCTTTGGAATAAAGAAAACCAGGAGTATTTCACATTGAACTTTACATTTTAAAATTAAGACTTGACCTGGTGCTGGATACCTTATATGACATGTCAAATGTGTGAAATCGAAGGTATTTCTTCAGATAGGGTACCATTTAAATTTACTTTGCAATCTAGTTGTGTGCCATGCAATATAAGCGCTCCTCCCTGCAATTCAGGAGATAATGGCTCATGTCAATTAAAAATACAGCTGCTGTTTATCTGAAGAGCAAAAATCAGAGCTTTAACTGTTGTTTTAAAGTATGTTATAAATGATGATCAAGACACTGTAAAATACCAGATAGCCTAAAACACTGACAGCTGTGAATATTGCAGAATTCTCTGGGGGATCAGCCAAGGCCAGATAGTAAAATGCTGCTGGTAAAATACACTTGCTGTCTAGAGAAGATTGTAACTGTTTAGATAATGTCAATTTTAATAGAAAATACAGTACACATAGGTGTATGTATAAATAGGAGTTATAGGTAAAAAAATATTAACTATTAGATACATGCCTATTAAGAAAAAAATCCCTTACCAGATATAAATGGGCAATGTTGTTGATGATAGTCCTGTCCTGGAGATGGGATTTGTAGCTGTCTGTAAGAAAATGCATCAATTTTATAGTTTGTTTTCCTATGTTAACAAGAAACAAGTGAGAAGTGTGACTTCTCTGAAAGCTGAATTACCCATTCTTGCCCTTTTTTTACCCTTATATTGACTTCAAAAGATGTTATATCAATCTCTTAAGGTACAGTTTCATGACACTTTGAAAACAATTGGATCATTGACTTCCCAAAAATCCAAGCATGCTTATAAATGTTCACGCGATCATTGCCCAAGCCTTCTGTTAAATATTTCATGAAGTACTTTTTATTCTAACTCTTTAAGTATGACCACAATGCAAAATTGGTTTGGTATAAACAGAAGATTGAGAAGAGTCATTTTATAAAAAGGAGATTCTTGTAAACATTTTTGTACCACTATGTATTCATCACATCAGCCTGTTAAAAGACTTTTTATAGGGTGTTTTGGGTTTCTTTTTGGCTGGTTGTTTTTTTTCCACATTAAGTGAAGTTTAAAACCCATGAAAAGACAACTTAAAAATGGCTCATTTAAAAAAATAAAGCGAAAAGTCAGACTTGGAACACTAAGCCTTGACATTGCCAGCATAGTAAGTTAAATGCTGCCCAGGGAGGTGGTTGAGTCACTTTCCCCGGAGGTGTTTAAGGCAAGGGTGGACGTGGTGCTGAGGGGCATGGTTTAGTGTTTGATAGGAATGGTTGGACTCGATGATCCGGTGGGTCTCTTCCAGCCTGGTGAGTCTATGATTCTATGCTTCTATGATTCTATGAAAGTGAAACCAGAGTAAACACCAAATGAATAGGTGGAAAATAGCTAAAATAAGATAGGTTTTGGTCTGTAATGACAGGTGTTTCTCCTTATAACTAACTTCCAAAAGGATTCAATTTTCTTTTACTTGACTGCATGTTTGAGTTTTGCCTTTCTAGGATTATAAACAAGTTTCTCTATATTGAGCCATAATCATGCAAGAAATAGAGGGCAAGCAGTCATACTCATGCTAGCATTCATTTAGCTAGCACAGGTAATAACAAAATCAACTAGATACATCCCATACAACCTAGGAAAAAACAAGCATTCTAGGTGACCATCCTGAAGGTTGATCAGTAACACCTTTACTGCTGCTATTAGTTATGCTACCTACCTGCACTTTGTTATGCTTAGACCAATGTGTACTGCAATTGCATTTTTAGTTGAGCTTTGCAGCTGATGAAAATGTGCATAAATAGGTTCTCCCACTCTTGTGTGTTCCCACATGACAAAAATAATGAATTAAACTTTCAAAATCACGAAGTTATTTGGAAATCACTAAATACATGCATAATTTGTGAACTGATTTGTTCCTAAGAATATAAAAATTTAAAGAGCAGATTTAAAATGCATTACTAAAAGTATTTGTATACTAATATTGCTGCCCTCTTACTCAATTTATGCTAGTGAATAGTGTTAGTAGTTCTCGGAACAATGTGTGATCATTATGGCAGGAACAGGCTGTTGGAACAGAAAAATCAGGCAGGAAAACTGTCTCAATAAAGGAAAACTATCGCCCTGATCTCCACTTTCATTATGTCTTCTCCCACAGGCAATGCACACCAACTGTTCAAGAGAGGTGATGTCCAAGCAGCTGATTTCATCTGCACAGCCTGATGCATAGCTGGACCTGTTGCTGTAGCGGCCACCAGGGACAGACTCAGGATGAGAGGAACAGTGACAGCTAATAGGGCTGTTACAATTCTTGCAATATAACCCTGTTATAATTCTTATAATAACTTTGGTTACTGTGCTAAGCGGTCTAAACCTCCTCTTTACGTATTCTCATACCTTTTGTGCCCTGTTACAAATATAGGCCAGGCTAATAAGCAATAAATAAATGAAAGTAAAGGCCACCCAGTATCAGCTTCCCTGTGATGTAGAGCTCCACACCTGATATTATACACGTCCATATCACAGAAAAGCATTTTTTTCCATTAAATGAATTGCTAGTAGTTTTAGTAGAAACAGCATGGCTTTATAAGCCCAAAGAACTACATTGCCTCCCTCTCAAAGATGCTGCTTGCGTGCTTAGATCCCTGATCCAACAAAGCAACATTTAGATGGCTTAGATTAATTTAAAAAGCACTTCAGTGTTTTTAAAATGACTGAGTTATTCTATAATAAAGGTTAAACAGAAGCCAAATAGGCAAAAAAGGAGCCACATTTATGCCTAGAGGAAAATATAATCTTTTGTCAGTTTCAGCAATCCCTATTTCACGATTTCAGACAATTAAAGACAGACATTTCCATGAATTCCAGCACAACCACAGAATTTAAGTCTTATCTATTTCATGCTTTAAAAGCCAATATCATTTTTTCAGCTGTGCTTTTAATCTCTGAATAGAAAGTTCCATCTTCTTTCTCTTCTCTGATACTGCTGAAAATGTAGCCTTAACGAAAAAGCAATTATAAAAAAACCCAAACCAAACAAAACCCATGAAAAAGTAATGCTACTCTCTCACACCCTGTATTTTTTTAGTATTTTGAGGCTCGTATAGTCATTGCTTCTCATTCTTGTAAAATGTGGATCCCTTCTTTATCCTTTATGGGGGAGAAAAAAAAGGCTTTTTAAACAGAACCGAATTTTTCATTCTGCCTCTTGAGAAAACACAGGAAGGAAACCAACAATCCAGATGGTACTTTTAAGAAAGAAAAACAATGAAAATGATGAGAACATTGGAAGTTCTACCATTCACTTCAGGAAGTCAAGATTCGCCTATAATATTTTGAAAATTCACCTTTCCCTTCTTTAATTTAAACTTTTGACACCATCTTTGATGGCAGCAGAGGCAGAAAACAAAGTCCAGGGAGACAGCTCACTCCAGATTGACTGGAATATCAAAGAAAAGATGTTACTCTCCAAAAGATGTATCCCCAGTACTACAATTACAAATTGATCCTTAAAAAATTTTGTGTATTCACGCCCATTTCCATTACTAGTTCCTGAATTATATCTGTTACTTCTTCTTTCCTTATCTCCTTTTTTTTCCTGGTTTTATCATTATGAAGTGTTCTAGGACATGGTAAGCTTGACTTTATGGGTTGCTTAATATGCTCGAAGTCAGATGAAAATTTCATTTTATATGCCTAATCTTGTTTAGTGTGATGAATCTAAATTCTGTTTGCCAAGAATTGTTTGCCCTGTTCCTGAGAGAGAGGATTCTTTGGAACATTGAGAAACATTAGAGGAATGGTATGTTTGGGGATTTTCTTTTCTTCCCTCCTTACTTTATCTGAGAGAAAATAGCAACATGCGTGTTCTATTTGAAAGTCCCATATGAAATCTTTTACTATCGTTATTTTGACAACTGTATTTATTTCACAAGTAGTAGTGCTGTGTTGTACCCTGTCAATTATATGGTTTATCATATAATGAATTATACCTATAACCTAGCCATACCTGAAGTGACTACCTGGATTTACATCTGGCTGGCCCGAACTCTACAGATGTTAATGTATCCATAGCTCACTGTATGTGTTATGAAGCTCATAGCTCTTGCGGGATCAACAATTCAGTAACTTTTCTTTCATTATTTAATATTAACATTTGGATTTTTGTTTTCAGGGTAAATTTCCACATGTTCTTCCCTGCTGCCACTCTGAATTATCAACAATCACAATGTCAGTATATATTGTCGCAGTATATTTCAAAAGATGGCACTACTTAATGCAAATCAAGTTAATTTTCCTTAACATCTGAGGTTCCATTTCTAGAAGAGATAGTTGCCAGCATTGCTTTAATAAAAGATCAGTACAAATTCTGTTGTCTGCAGTCTCCGATTACAATTCCAGAGACAAAATTACTCCCTGAAAATACAGAATGTTGTACTGACTTGTACATTGCTCTGACACCTTTCTTTTACTGACAATAAATAAAACCAATACACAAATACTTTTAGGCCTTACCCTGAAGAAACAAAACTGTTTTATCCTTTAGGAAGAGCAGCTCTAAAACCCTGGAAAGCTGCTATCAGTCAGCAATGAACAACTGTCTGGAGCAATAGTACTGTTCTGGTTTTCTTTAGCTCTTAAGAGTTCTTTGATGTGTTTGTGAAACTAGAGGGAGATGGCAGAACTGTGCTGGAGAATGAAAATGAAAGTATTCTGTAGAAATTTAGGCCTCTGATTCTATGATTTTCTGATTTATCTGAGGGAATGTTAAATTTTGGAAATCCATTGTCTGAACAGTTTAATCCCATTTTCATGATATTACACAGATTCTGTCTCTGTCAGACACCTTTATTTTAATTTCTAATGAACTAGGAAATGTTTCTGTTTGGCTGTTCTTTGCCAAATCATCTTTACATAAATGGATGAGCTTGTTCTCACTTAAATATTAATTTTAATTTCAATTGTCATTCCTTGGCAGCTCAGACTAAGCACTGAATTAGCTGGCCATTAGCAACATGGAAATGTTCCATGACTAGGCCAGAGCTCTAAATATTTAACTTCTGCCACTGCCTATGTTTATTTATTTAACAAAATGTTATTTTCTTATCTCTGCTCAATCTGAATTTGATATCCTGTGCAACCCATTAGTACAGATAAAACTATCTGTTCTCAATATATTGAGAAACTGAAAACAGTAACTAACACCCTTACTAATATGAAGATTTACTTGCACACTTCACCAATTTAACTGCAGACATATTTTGATTAATTAGAACAGCAAAAATGATGTTGAGTAGCTGCATTCAAGGAAATTAATACAGGTCATGAAACTGCACATAATACCAATAACTTTTTAAATGGCTTGTTTACAACCTTTTATGATTAAAGCAACTTGTATATCAGATTATAACTCTACATCCTTCATGTGATATTCCTAACACCAAACTTTGGTACATTTTAATTACCCAGGGTACATAAAAGTCTTATGCCTTCTTGTTTAGAGATAAGCCTTTAACTTGCCTTCTAAAATAGAAATGCTGTTCATCAGAACCAGACCTGCTGAACTGGTAACATAAATCTTGAGTATTTTCTGACCATTTTATTTTAATTTTACTGAAATGGCAGTCTGTAATGACCTTGTATGAATATAGACTGACTCAAGCCAATCTAGCAAAAACAAAGCTCAGTTTGGGAGAGGCAAGCAAACAAAAGAGCAAAATTGCAATACTCATCTTTTCCTAGTAAAGGAAAGTCCATATAATTTGGCAAAATTTGCTACTTTGCTGTAAATGAAATACAGTTTTCTCATTTTTCACCTACTGTGGATCTGACTCTCTGTATGTGTCATGCACATATTTAAATTGGGGTATGTTATTAGTATTAGTATTATGTCTCAAAAATGCATTAATAGATGGAATGAAGCACAAGCACTTATCGGTCTGTTCACTTCTGCACTGAGAGTCAGGGGAAAAATGTTAAGGGGATGATTTACTCTGGAACCCAATTCAAAAGGAGTTGAAATGACAGTAAATTCCAATGGAACTATCCATCAAGTTCACTTTCTATTCCATTTCACAACATTTAATGCAAAGAACAAAAGTTTCCCTGACATGGTGGTGTTCTGACTTTCACTTTTCTTCAGTCTTTCTTACGCTTCTGATAAAAAAAACGCTATTATTAGAGGCCAGGAGGTAATATGGCTTCCCAATATCTTTCTTCCATTGCCTCCACAATATTGACTGCAGATTCATTATTGCATAGTACTATTAACCTCTTTGACTGTTCAAAAAGGAAAGATAAAATAAACAAACACCCCCCCAAGCCCAAACAAACAGAAAACAAAAATGTTTCTACATATAGCCATACCAAAACATGTAAAAATACTCTTATTGCCAATTTTGTCTGCAGGTTATCGCCCTCCTTGAAGAATCAGTACAAATTCCTCAATAAATTAAATTTAATTAAAAGTAGTTATATCTTTTAGAAAAGTATTTTGCTAAGATGATGATGTGCACAGTTATTAGCATCTGGGTAACTGATATTCTGTTAGTTAAAAACATCTAAAAATACGGCTTTTTCTATGCATAAAGTATTATGAGCTGAACCTTATTAAATTTGTATATTCACTCCCTTGACGTTTGATACAGAAATAGCCAGGATGCTACAAAGCAGCATATCTACATGTACAGACTGAAACAATGGTCTAAAAACTCATCTGGTAAAAAACAGTGTCATTCTCCCTGCCTAAATTAAGTATTTAATAGAGTCACTGGCAGCTTCAGAGGATGTCTAGCCGACTGCTATATACCACACTCAAGCTGTCATAGAAACATGAAGAAGTTTAGGATCACTTGGCATTTTATATAGACATTTTAACACTATTTTATACACTGAAAAAGTATGAACTCTGAGGTAGATTTCAAATCTTGCAATTAAACAAATCAATACCGAAAATCTAAACACCTTTTTCTTTTTTGCCTCTGAAAGTAAAGTACCAACTAAGGACAAGCAGACATCATTATCACTTGATGTTATTCTTGACTGATATTTAATTTCACCTGTATAATATAGATGACACCATAAAAAGAAGAGCCGGTTACATACAAAATTGATTCAAGGTTTTCTGTCAGTCTGCAATACAATTTGGTATTAAGAAGCATGAAAAATCCCAAAACAACTAGTAGAGCAAACATAAAATACTTTAGGTGTAAGAATAAATTCTGTACACACATTCTTGTCACAGTGATTTATACATCACATTAATTTATTATAAAAGTCTTTGCAAATACTAAATAGATACATGTATGAAAATATGCTATAGGTTTTGTTAAATTAGAAGATTGCAAAATATTGCACTAACTTGGAGGAAAAAAGAAAATGAAGAGATGTTCAACTCAAATATTTGCTGTTAAATGTTGATGTGATGATATAACTTAACATGGACTAGTGGACTACTACTTTTTTACCTGTTATAAATCACAAATACAACTTCAAGGAAATTATATGTTCTCTTACTCCTTGAGGGAAAAATAAATGTGATGTGCATGTACTTACATATAGACAGACATTCAAGCATTTACATGGTGAGGAATAGAAGAAAAATTTAATAAGAAAATGTTCAAATCACCTTATATATCTATGTGCACCACAGAAAAGTGTTAAAAAAGATACCAGTATTGTAAATGAGACTGCACTCAAAAATGTATCTGTGTAAAATACAAAAATGAGTTACCCACGAGTATATGCTTAAAAGACAACCAGGAAGTCTTGACATTAATAAACTGAGAAAAGACTAACACTGCTTATGTCTTTTGTATGGCGCTGATTTGCTACAAATAAACTAAATTCTATTGGCAAGGAGGATTAATTACATAGATAAAGAGACTGACAGAGATTTTTAACCTCAGAGAGAGATTAAATTTGATAGAAATTCTAAACCTTATCTTTGACCAAAAAAAAGTTAAATGCATTAAACAGAATCTTTCATTTCTTGTTATGAATAATAAAAAGTCTTCTCTAGCAAGCCATTTTTCATAACCCATCTCAATGGATTCATGAGAGTAGAAGGAAATACCACCTAGAGAGACAATCTCAGACCTTGACAAAGGAGGTTTTTTTAGGAAAAAAAGAGCTCCTGTGTATTATTTTTGCACAAAGATGCTGCATAATCAGTGGAAAACCTAAAATAAAAGTAAAATATTTGAAGTGTAAATCTAGGGAAAAAACCCAAATATTTGAATAGAGAAAGTTGATTAAAGGGTGAGAAAAGGGTTTTATATTGCTTTATATATTGCAAATTTCAAATGAAAGCAGATTAATTGTGCTTAAAAAGGCATTTTTTCTTGTTCCTTTTCACAGTATCTACATTGTCATAATGAATTAGAATAACAGCATGCAATATTTACAGCATTACTTTACAATGTACTATTTCTTAAATGATAGGAGAAGGAATACGTTGTTTACAAAATGAAGAATGACCCTATTACATTCTGTGAACTATTTCCTCTGTGTGCAGTATAAAGACAGAAATGGTCCATAGAGAATTTTCAGATTCTCAGCAAAATATTTGAACTCTTTTTATTCTATTAAAATTATACCTGCAATATCACTTTGTATTAATTTTTTTAATTATACTGTTTGGTAAATTCATAGTTTCTGCTGGAAAACCATGTCCTTTGTGTGTAAGAATGAACTTGCTCCCAAATCTTCTTACAGCTACTATCTATACTTGAAATTGAAAAGGCAAGATAATATCAGGACTGTAACTAGCACGTATCAAGTTTTGCTAAAAAGCATCTGAAACTTCTATCATTTTGTCCTTTTAATATCTCTCTTCACTGTTGTAAATATATGCTTACATCCTTGCAATCTTCCTAGTTAGAGATGCACAATATTATCTATTTCATTGAATAAACTGAATCTTGAAAGCCCAGGGACACACAGAAGCTCAAAGAGCAGATATAATAGTGTAGAAAGAAATGAAGTGAGGAATTCTATCAACTCTGAACATCCAAGTGCCCAAAATAGGCTTCTCTCAACTTCTTTTGTAATTTTTTTTTATGTTTTACTGCAATTCTCTCTTCTTTTTTTTTTTTCTTGCTTCATTTTGTTGTGTTCGTATTTGTCAAGTGTAAATCTTTACTGGAGCTTTACAATCACTTCTGATTATACCTGTTTCTATCTTATGGATGGAATCTATATGGGATATTTCTTTGCACTTTTCATTTTTGAATCTTTAATGCGATCTATAAAGAATATAGAATTGGTTTGCTCTCTTAAGTTCGCATGTCAAATGATATACATATCACAGTCATGGAGAAAAATGAAGAACACATTCAAAAGCCACTTTTGTTGATGTTAATTTGACCACATAGTAAAGGTCTTGATGAGTATCAAAGGAAAAATAACAGATTTAAAAATTTTCTATTATAGTTTTTATTTTCTTGGTTTTGACTGACACACCAGCAGCTAGAGCTTGCCTAGTAGATCTTTACTCTGCAAGTATGAAATTATAACAAATGCTGAGACAAGATTGAAAAATCCAATGCTTTTACCTTAAACATGCAGGATATGTGAAGCATTTCCACATGTAAGAGACTTTCAAAAGTTACACAAACCCCTGTAGATGACAATCTCAGAAAAGGACTTCATTACTGGCACAACTTACTATATAGTCTTCTGTTTAAGGGAGGGAGGATAATTTCCAATCTTAAATATGGACTGTGCTTGTTTGGAAAAGCACAGGAAGATAAGAAGAAAGAAAATTCAGGTATAAAAAAACAGAGCTGAAAGGCAGATTCTTCATAAATTTCACATTTTGCATAATATACAGACCTAAATCTCTGAAATTCCAGCTGTCCTACAAGACAGGTTATTAAAGTATCAGCATTTTTTTTCATTTTTATTCTACCTCGTTATAATTGATAGAAGAGTTATAACTGCTAACAGACGGGAAGTAAAGACTTTGTACCCCCTATTACCAGGAGTAATTGTTTGCCAGTTCTTCAAAGCACAAAAGAAAATCAGGAATTTCACTGTTGTCCTAATAAATATGTCCACCTCCCTCTGATTTCAAGGTTCTTCATTGATGAAAGTTTGCAGATGACAAGAGCAAAGTGGTGCAGTTGCCAGAGTGGAAGGACGGGATGTCATCCAGAGGGACCTGGACAGGCTGGAGAAGTGGGTCTGTGTGAACCTCATGAGGTTCCACAAGGCCAAATGCAAGGTCCTACACCTGGGTTGGGGCAATCACCGATTTCAGTACACAATGGGGGATGATGTGGTTGACAGCGGCCCCTCTGAGAAGGATTTAGGGATGCCGGCCATTGAGAAACTCAACATGAACTGGCAACATGCACTTGCAGCCCAGGAGGCCAACTGTATCCTGGGCTGCATCAGAAGAAGCGTGGCCAGCATCTTGAGAGAGGTGATTCTGTGCCTCTATTCATCTCTTGTGAGACCCCATCTGGAGTATTATGTCCAGTTCTGGAATCCTCAAGATAAGAAAGATTTGAAGCTGTTGGAATGGGTCCAGAGGAGCACTACAAAGATGATCAGAGGGCTGGAGCACCTCCCATATGAGGACAGGCTGAAAGAGTTGGTCTTGTTCAGCCTGGAGAAGAGAAGGTTCCAACAAGATCTTATAACAGCTTTCCAGTACCAGAAAGGGGCTACAAGAAAGCTGGAGAGGGACTATTCATAGAGGCTTGTGGTGATAGGACGAGAGGGAATGGATATAAACTGGAGAGGGGCAGATTTAGACTGGACATTAGAAAGAATTTCTTCATGATGAGAGTGGTGAGACATTGGAAGGTGATGCCCAGGGAAGTTGTGGATGGGGTCTTTGGTAACTTAATCTAGTGTGATGTCCCTGCCCATGGCAGGGGAGTTGGAATGAGATGATCTTTAAGATCCCTTCCAATCCTAACTATTCTATAATTCTATGATTCCATCATTCTATGATATGAATCATGCATCCAGGAGAATATTTTTTCTTTTAAGAATAGCTAATGGTAACAAGATGTTTTCCACCTAAATGCCCATTGCAATATTTTTAAAAGTTATAAAATATAAATAAATATAATTTTTATATAAATATAAAATACAGATTATTTTTACAACTCGAGGTGTCCAAATATAAACAAAGCTCATATATTTTTCATTGTTTGTGTTTCTACTATACATTTCTGTTAAGTTTTATTTTGTCTCTCTTATGCTTGAAGACCTTTTTTCATAGGTGGTTTTCATTGAAATTTGATGAGTGATATGTGAGGGAAACATAACTTTTTCTAGGAGAATATGACAGAGTATAACAAGACTGTTTAGAGTGTTGCTCTGATTTAAACATTTCATAGTTTTATAAGCTCTGAATAAGCTCCTAGTTATAAAGGGAGTACTGCTTGGAATTTTATTTTCCAGTTACCTATTCTGTCACTATGATACCAGTATTTTGTTTTCTTTTTTAAACACAGATGTGCAATATACAAAATACAGTTTTTTTAGTTAGTGTATAAGAGCTTCAGCGATAATACTTGTTTTCAATCTAATGAATTTTACCAAGATAAGATGTATGGTACTGTTTGTTTACTCTTGGAGCTGTTAATATCAAGCTCACTGAATGACCTGGATTTCTTCTCAAAATACAACCCCTTTCATTCTATGGCACTTCAGACTGCCATTATATTTTGTTCATATTCAGTACCTTTTCCACAACAAAAATTTTATGAATATTTATTTAAAATGCCAGTTTGCATTACAGACATGACAGAATTTGTAAAGTTTTTACTTTTTTGTGGTAATCAAACCAAGAACATGAAGGTTGGTGATTAAAATAGATAATAATGAATGCCGGAAGAGTGAAAATGCTTGTGAACTTTGATATAACATATTCTACTGGAATTCAGATTCTTTTTACAGAGAAAGTACTGGAATAAGATGAATACTGTAAGCTTTAATGAAAGCCAGAAATATACCATTCTATTATCCCTGTTACAGTTCAGTTTTTCATACCATGTGCATTAAATAAAAACTGAAGGACTCAGAAAGAGATGCTTCTAAATCAGTTCGGAGGCTAATTTAGAATCACATAACTATGAAAAGCAGAACCTAAGTAAAACAAAATAATAATGTGTCATCCTGAAAAAAATGAAGGAGAAGCAAGTAATGAAGCAGTACAATGACTGAAACTCTTTCACACAGGAATGAATTAGTTCATGAACCACAGCACATAAAGAAACACTTGGCTAGGTGTACTAAAGATCTGGCTGGAAAGGCAAAGAAATTCCCACCAACACCAGGAAGCTGTTATATCATACATTGCCACCAAACACTGAAGATTCTACAAACTCAAGTTGATTTCCTTTTCTACAGAATTCTTCACTCCTGCTTATAAGATCTGACTACCATTTTAAGCAACTCATGGCCTACTCCATGTCACACATGCACAGGATCGCTTTTCATCTTACATTTTGCAACTAGGAGTCGTGTTCATTCTCAGAGTATGTTGATGTCTTTTTTTGGTAGGCTACATGTTTCCAAAATGAGCAGAAATGGATCCATATCTTAGCCCTTAAACAGCACGATTTTATTAAAATCTATGACACAAAGCCATAGAGAGAGGAATGCTGAAAGGAAGTAATGTATCTGAGATTCTGTGAAGGAGAGATGCCCTTATGTTAATACACCTACTGATGCATAAATGCAGCACCGGTATTACAACATTCAGATGTGACATTTATTAGCCCTACACATCACATTTTAAGAAAAGGAAGCAGTTTATAAAGGCAAACACAGCTACTGAGGAGTTCTTCATGCATTTACTTCAGATTCAGATGATACAGGAGTTCCTTGGCTGCAGTAGTTTCTAATATGCGTGTCAATGTCTTAATCCTAACTACTAACTATAATCTTCCATGATAGACTAGCAACTATATCTTCCATCAATCTGCCTAGACAGAGAGATATTTGGGTGTCTAACTTTAATTGTAGTGGATAAAAGAGCTAAATAATTTCATAACTTTTAAATCTCAACTTAGGCACATAGCAAATCATTCCACAGTAAGCTCCAAGTTAGCTTTTGCAACACATCTTTAAAGACCAAGGAAAAGTAGGAAGACTGCTTAGAATAGGGTTTGATTTCTTACAGTCCTGACTACTTTCATTTTCATAGGGTTTAAGAGGAAAACAGCACAGGTGGAAGTGAAGAATGTTTCACCCTACATTGGAATACAGGGGGAATTTAGCTTGACTGACTGTTATTAGAAATTGTTATTTGGGCAGCATATTGGGGTTAGTGATCCTATTTACAAAAGGCATCATGGGATAATAGTTGATACAGACCTTTACAATTGATATAGACTAGCTGATCCAAAAGACAGCATAAACAGAGGCTCAGAGCTCCCTACAGTCATGCTGAGGCAGTAGATGAATACCTCAGGGGGTAGTGATTTGCAATTCCTATGATATTTATTGTATCAAATATTGACACATCTTAATCATGGTTAGTTTGGGAGTGTTTCCTATCCAATGACATGATGAGGTATTATTCAAGATACTGTAGCTAGCTCAACAGCATCAAAGTGGTAGAAAACCACACAGACAAATACAGGTATACATATCAGAGATAGCAGATGCAACCAGGCACAGGTAACCAGGCCTATGCTAAATAGCCCTTCTAAGAGGTCAAATATTCTTTATTACTCTCTACAACTACCTGAAGGGAGGTTGTGGAGAGGAGGGTGCTGGCCTCTTCTCCCAAGTGACAGGGGACAGGACGAGAGGGAATGGCCTCAAGCTCCGCCAGGAGAGATTTAGGCTTGAGATTAGGAAAAAGTTCTTCATGGAGAGGGTGGTTAGGCATTGGAACGGTCTGCCCAGGGAGGTGGTTGAGTCACCGTCCCTGGAGATGTTTAAGGTTAGGGTGGATGAGGTACTTAGGAGAATGATTTAGGGATTGGTGGGAATGGTTGGACTTGACGATCCAGTGGGTCTCTTCCAACCTGGTTATTCTGTGATTCTGTGATTCTGTGACATCTTCCACTGGGTCAGGTCACTCAAAGCCTTATCCAAGATGGTCTCAAACACCTCCAGGGATAGACTTGTCTGGTCAACCTGTTCTAGTGCCTCACCACCCTCACAGGAAATATTCCTAATGTCCAATCTAAACCTCCCCTCTCTTAGCTTAAAAACCATCCCATCATCCTATTACTATGGACCCTGATAAACAGGCCCTCCCCAGCTTTCCTGTAGGCCCCCTTTAAGGACTGGAAGGCTGCTTTAACATCTCCCCAGAGCCTTCTCTTCTCCAGGCTGAACAACTGCAACTGTCAGCCTGTCCTCATAGCAGAGGTGCTTCAGCCCTGTGATCATCTTAACAACCCTCCTCTGGACTTGCTCCAACTGCTACCTTATAAATTTTCACAGCAATAGCTTCATTGATTTCCTACTCGGTTAGCAGTTGCTGATTAAGTCTCTCACATAACTATATAAGTTGCTCCACTTCCAGCTGTACCTTTGCTTCTGTCATAAACTCCTCAAATTATTTTTTTTTTTTCTTTGTAAGGAAGGCTTTCATTCACCTTATAGGGAGGCTGAACTACAAATGAGCCCATATGAAGCCTCACTAGCCCCCACCTCAGGATGATATAATGAAAATAAAGATATCCAGTTATTTCAGAGTAATTTTTGTTATAAACAAGCTGCTGTTTCCCAAAAGCTCCTCCTTATCTTTTGGGCCATATTTATCCCCAAAGATGAAACCACCTAGAGAAGCTGTACAGATCTAAGAGGTGTTCATGAACATGCAGCAGTCTCCTGGTACACAAGCAGTCAAATGGCATCTACAGTTGGCACTGAGTGCTATTTAGCAAGGCTCCTTGAATTTCAACCTGTTGCATTTGCATCATGTTTCTGTGCTTTATATTGGTAAGATGAAGGAACAACTACACTTCCTTAATGAAGGAAATAACTCTATTCTTTCACAAAGATATGTAGTCTGCTCACGCTTATCCCTAAGGAAAGGAGGAAAAGAGAATGCTTTCCTACAAATTTATGCACAAATGATTCACAGTAAACTCTCACCTTTCATATAAGTTATTACTTTTATTTTAAGTTTTATGGCATATTTTACATTAACGGTTTATGCAAGATTTTATACCATTCCAGAGTCGCTAAAATGCCTTCCCAATTAGTGATCACTACATGAATAATTTATTTACTCTTTTGCCATCTTTGCATTACAGAGAAGCCTGTCTGCCAAACTCTAAATGACGAGAAAAATAAGTATTTCCAGCTATGCTTCTTTTGTGGTCTACAGAAGAAATGGCTAATCCTACTTTTCTCAAAGAGCTTAGATGGACTTTTGAAATATTGATCTTGTATATGATAATATATGACTACATTTCACATTTAGCCATTCTTAGCCCCAGGTACTTAATAGCTGGTTTAAGGAGAATAAAAGCTGTTTCAAATTCCCAAGCCACAGAGCAGCTGTTAGAAAATATTTTTTCCCAACTAAGCCTGCAATGAAGTAGAAATAATTCTATCTACACTCTGAGCACTACATAACACATTTGCACATTTAATTTATAAAGAAGGTTAATTGCATTGCTCTGCTAGCATGACCTGCTTCCATGCTGCAGCCAGAAAGCATTAATGATCTTAAAGAATGCATCAAGGGAGTGGATTTTTTCCTCTAGGATTGCTTCTAAGTCTTCCGTGCTCAGCCAGGCAGTACATGATGTACATGTATCTGCTGTGATTGTATTCAGAATCCCAAGAAGTTTGAACCTGACTGAATGTCAAACAAGGATCAATAATAAATGAATTTTTGATGCCAGAATCAAAACAAAACAAGTAACATCATTTCTGTATAAAACTTAAGTTGAACATATTTTTGAAAAAATATAACTACACATTCTGTATATATCATCATTTACATCTCATGCATTATTCAGGCCAATTATTTCTTAATAATCACAATTTTAAACAGTAGATTAGATGATATTTTACAGATAATATTAGTGGAAAGAAAGTGATACAATGGTATTCGCTGTCTGTGAGATGTACCACATTCATAAAGGGTATCTTAGCAAGTTTGCAGATGACACTAAGCTGGGTGGAAGTGTCGATCTGCTGGAGGGTAGGGAGGCTGCAAAGGGATCTGAACAGGCTGGACTGCTGGGCTGAGACCAATGGCATGAGGTTTAACAAGGCCAAATGCAGGAACCTGCACTTGGAGGACAACAACCCTGTGCAGCTACAGACTAGGAGAAGTCTGTCTAGAAAGCTGCCTGGAGGAGAAAGACCTGGGGGTGCTGGTCGACAGCCAACTGAACATGAGCCAGCAGTGTGCCCAGATGGCCAAGAAGGCCAATGGCATCTTGGCTTGTATCAGAAATGGCGTGAGCAGCAGGTCCAGGGAGGTTATTCTCCCTCTGTACTCGGCACTGGTGAGACTGCACCTCGAATACTGTGTTCATTTCTGGGCCTCTCACCACAATAAGGATGTTGAGGCTCTGGAGCGAGTCCAGAGAAGAGCAACGAAGCTCGTGGTTGAGTCACTTTCCCTGGAGATGTTTAAGGCACAGGCGGACGAGGTGTTAAGGGGCGTGTTTTAGGGATTGATAGGAATGGTTGGACTCAATGATCCAATGGTCTCTTCCAACTTGGTTATTCTATGATTCTATGATTCTATGATCTGGCTTATCTTGTAGCAGTAACTGAACTTTACTGCTATCAAATTATAAATCACTGTAATTGTACTGTAATTGTGATAAATATGTGAGACAGAATAATAATTGCAGCTGGCATTAGTGGGACTGCAGAGTAATTAGGAAATTATTGTTTCAGACCTCTTAAGCAGAGGGCAAGATGCAACCAGTAGATTGTGTTCTTCCTTTAATATAAGAACAATGATTGCCCCAAGCATTCGTATGAGCTGCCTGCATGATTACAGAAATAATACAGACCTGTCACATACAGCAAGTTGAAAGAATTTGCAGATGGATACTGCTTAGTCACACTGATCATGTGCACACCTACCTCTAACGTCTGCTAGATTCCTCACAGTCAATGATTTTTCCTGATTGGATGATTGGTTACAAAAGAGCAATTTTAATACACAAGAGCTTCAGTATTGACTTTCTTCTAATTTAATATGAGAAAAAAAGATTCAGATTGTTACAAACCTTTTTGTTCATACCTACAGTGTTATATATTAAGAGGATACAAAATACTTTATTAGCCTCATGGCCATGTATAATAACATTGAGCATTGTTACATCACAGGCCTAAAAACTTTGGATCTGTAGGCTTGCTCATGTCTGTGTGAATCAGCAAAATGAACCCATATTTGGCAGGAAAACACACTAAATAGTCTGGGCAGATTTAAGAGAGAGAAGTAGTCTTTCTGACTGGGCCTTTTCAGGATCAGGACTTTAATGAGATTCCAGAATTATGATGATTATCTCCATAGATTAAGGGTAATACACTTGGCATTTACAGTACTTTTGAAATAGCCACCTAAACCACTTCTATATAGTGATCAAGTAAGCAAGCTTGCTCTTTATGAAAGACTTAAGAAGATTTTTTTCAAAATAAATGCTGGAAAAAAACCCTCATAGGTTCAACTCTTTCTAACAGAAGATGTTATTTACTGACATATAGCTATTTATTAATAAGGGATCTAACAGTATAACTAATTAATGCTAACAACATACTGAGGTTTAGATACGGAGCAACAGATGAGAGAAGCATTGCAATGCTTGATCGAATTGGACAAGCTTTATACTGCATTCTGTCATGCAATTATTTATTTGAAATGGAGAAGTGGTGTCTAATGCAGAACAGCAGGGTGTCTGATGCAGAAAAAATAAAGAGTGCAGGAAATGTTTAAAATAACATCCAACAAGTATAAATATTGGAAAGTCCACATAAACCAAACTAGAAAATTTGTGGTTTATGCATGCTTTTCACCCATGCAATTTATTAGAATTATTCATAGTAAAGAAAAACCAGCCTATAAGAACATGTAAATTGTTTTCTTAAAAAGGCTTTCAGTAGAAAACCATGACTCTTAAATATATATAATTTTCCACTTTTACTATGTTGTGTAGTTGATTTATTTTTTTCTTGTAAAGCATATTTTATTTTTCACTGTGCAAGGTACCTCTTAGCCCTGCAAATACCTTTGTGTTGATTGTTCCAAATCAAGACCTCTTTCTTATCATTTTAGAAATTTCTTTCCAATTAAGGAAAAGTGCCCAAATGACTTAAGTGAAAGTAAACTGTAATGCTTTAAAAAAAAATGTTGTTATGTGAAGCATCCACTTGAAGACAAACCACAACTTGTCTCTCAAAAAAGTCCCTTAAAATCCCAGTGAAATATTTGAAACCTGTTTTTAAAACACTCCTTGATAAAGTGCATGTGGCACACTTTGCAGCCTTCCTTCTGAGAGGTATATGAGCAAACCACAAGGGATAGAAAAGTAGACGTAAGCAATCAACACATTTTTCTCTGTTAAAAAGGTGACATTTTTCTTATAGTCTTTTGCCTACCTCAATACCTTACCATTTACTGAAAGATTATTTATTCCTAATGCATGAGATACTTGATTGTCAAGACAATGGTGATATTAACTTAAGTTCCATAGGCCTTGCCTGCACTGTCACAAGGCCTACAATGAAGGCTAATAAAAATACTAATTACTGTGTTTAACAATAGTCTATGACACTAATTGAAGTCCTCCTTAATTTGGATTTCCGAATTGAAATCAAGACAGCAGAATTCATAATGACAATAATAGGCCCTAGTTTACAACAGATTTATTATTTAAAAAAACCCTCCAAACTTAATTAAAAAATCAGTGAATGAATATTGTCTTATATGTCTACCTACCCAACTATCCTGCGGTATTACTCTGTTATGGGCATAATGTATTACTTAATTGTAATAAAATAAAATAAAATAAAACAAAACAAAAACCCAACAAAAAAAAATCAAAAAAAATGACAAGATCAGCACCAAGTGCATATTAAGGCTTTCCTATTTTATACTTGTATGTCCTAACTTCCCTACCTGTAAAACACAGCATTTATAAAAGAGACAGGATTTTTCAGTGTGCCTATAAAAATAAACTAAAGTTTCAATCAAAGCAATACTAGTTTTAATGCATGTAAGAAGGATTCTCAAGTAATCCTCAAAAATTATTTCATTGTAGGCTCTAAATTATTTTAAATCCCGATGTCTAGGGAAATTAAAATCACAGTGACACACAGATATCTGTGCTGCTCCTTAAAGTCTGACTATTTATACTGCTATTAGTTTGTAAATATGCTGGGTCACCTTCGTAATTAAATGGTCATTCTAACTGTTTGACATTTAATCAGAGTGTTCACAATGTCTGAATGCCACTTCACCAACATAAGACGATTGTTAGAGATTTGAAACTGAAAGAAGATTTAAGAACTATATTTAAATAATTTCTGACATCTCAACCTGTACAAGTTTTGAATGTAAACATAATTAGATCACTTTTGAAATTAGAAACAATAGTACTAAAGTGCTTGAATATACTGGCTGAAAATTACATCGTTGATAAATCATTACCAAAATACGCTGAATCATCTAAGGAATAGAATTCTACCTCCTACTACACCCTTGTAGACTTTTATTAAAAAAGTAAATTATCAAATGAGAAAAACATGAAAGATTCTGGAAGTCCTATTGCAATGATTATTTTCTTGGGAAGAGTTAGGATATTTTAAGGGAAGAAAAAGATTAAAATTATAAAGATAGCCATTTAACATCTTAGTCTTGTTGACAGTAACTTCCTTATTGAAGTCCTAAAACGTCTTTCTTTGAATCTTCGATTTGCTATGCATAGAGGGTTCAGTGAAACTATACTGCCTAGATTTTGAGAAATCATATAACTCTTAAGAGATATAGACAAGTTTAACTCGCCTGAATGTTATTACTCCATTTCCACACAGTGCCATGAGACTGAGACCTCCTGGGGGCCGGCTAGGCTGGCTTCCTAATTTGGGTTCCCCAGGTGCTACACAGGACTGCAGCTTCTCTTTGCTTCCCCTGAGGCAGGTGATGAGCTGTGAGGCAGCCCAGGAGCACAACTCTTTACTGGGCTACCAGTCACAGCTGTGGCACTGCAACAAACTGGTGGGTGACCTCAGCTGCGGTCGGATGGCACCACTACCCTGAAGCACTGTTAGCCCAGGGCCTGTCCCTGTTGCTGGATATTTTCTGTTGCAGGTACACACAGGACACGCATACAGACAACGGCTGCTTTCTCAGAGCAGTTGCTTTACCAACTCACAAAGGCAGGAACAAATGAAAAAACATCACCAGGATTTGAAGCCAGATGAGACAGCTTCTCTTTTTCCCTCTCAGGTCATTAGAAGCATTTGTCACAACCACTAGCAACTCCAGCGACAAGTCAAAAGGTGACCATCTCCTCATATTCTCATCTACAGACGGACAGAGTATCTGCAATCTGTGTTTAACCAGTTGTTTGTATAATCATTTGCATTAGAGTTAAACACATGTAAAGTACTATTTACGTGCAACTCCATCACAAATTTTCATGTAAGATGAAGGAAAAAAGTCAATGATGTCTAAAGAATGCCAGTGGAAAAGGTAACAGGGCATCATGCTTTGAAATCAACACCTCACACCTGTGCTTTTCAGCAAACAAAAAAACCAAAAATGAAGTATTTACTGTTTTGTAAGCCTTCCTGTATTTTACTTTTCTTTTTCTGTATCTTTTTAGGTTTTGAATAGATATTGCTATTGCATGTATACAAAAAATTAAAATGCTCCTTGAACAGATAGTTCTACTGTTTCTATTTATGGGAGCCAGATAATGCAAACAGAAAATTCAATTAATGTTATACTTGTTTCTCTAATTAAATTTCACTAATTGCATTTGAAATTTTTAACTATGCATTATTGTAGATGTTAGTACCAGGAAATGTTGGACTTCTTACCAATCAAAACATACCCGAGTGATTATGAACTAGAATTCTCTCATTAATTTCAACAGAAACTTAGATTTCCTCTTTGGCAAATAACTTGCAAGTTAAAATGTGTAAATAACTTTCCTTATCATGGTAAACATAGCTGGAGATGCAGATGACTGCATGTGTAGCTCTTATAATTAGATCTTTGGAGCGCTATGCATGGTTTGTTTAGTTAATTGATTTTACACGTTCTCACTGATTTATATTTATTTATTGGATTCAGAGAATGCAAATGTTGACCAGCTCACCCAAACACAGTGTTTGTAATTCACACAGGTTTTCCGATTTGAAGAAAATGTTTAGGATTATTGGTTACAATTCAGAAAATGAAAATATATTTCCAGACAGACATGCTAATCATTTATCATACAATGTTCAAAAAAGCAAACTGCAATTATACGTCAATAGTCTAGAAACTCATAAATTGGTTCCTTAAAATTACTTGCACATTCAAACCCTCTGAAACATTACAACAGAAAACTGGTCACAAAGAAAGAAACAAAATAATCTCTCTTAAAATAAAATATCTGCCCTTTTTTTAGTTACCTTTAATTATCCTGTTAAAATAGCAACAAGTGATGTTTCCTATTCCTTTGCTAATTTCTACACACACAGAGATGAAAAGCCCTAAATAATATTTGTTGGTGGATTAGACTGTCTCCCTTTTCATTGATGTCGACTGAGAGTCCTCACATAGTTTTCTTCTAATTCACCTGTAGGATCAGCAATTTTGACCAGAGAAACGATATTAAACAGCTGGAGAGTATTACTACCTTGACCTTGAACAGCCATTTCTAGAATACATTGTGAGCTCATATCTCCTATGTTCCCCTCTCAGCTAACACATTTGTAAATAAAGTGGTTTCTGTGGTAGAGAGGCTGGTAGTTCAAGAAGATCTAGTAGAGGGAAATATCAATTCCACCCCACAAATATACATGTACTGACAAGAATGTAGAATTAACAGAAATTTAATTAATGTAGAAACAAGAATACCAGCCTATCTGCTGGAGTGTAGGGAGGCTCTACAAAGGGATCTGAACAGGCTGGACTGCTGGGCTGAGGCCAATGGGATGATCTTTAACCACACCAAATGCCGGGTCCTGCACTTGGGGCACAACAACCCTATGCAGCTACAGACTAGGAGAACTCTGGCTGGAAAGGTGCCAGGAGGAGAGGGACCTGGGGGTGTCGATTGACAGCGACTGAACATGAGCCAGCAGTGTGCCCAAGTGGCCAAAAAGGCCAATGGCATCTTGGCCTGTATCAGGAACGGTGTGACCAGCAGGTCCAGGGAGGTTATTCTCCCCCTGTACTCGGCACTGATGAGACCGCTCCTTGAATACTGTGTTCAGTTCTGGGCCCCTCACCACAAGAAGGATGTTGAGGCTCTGGAGCGAGTCCAGAGAAGAGCAACGAAGCTGGTGAAGGGACTGGAGAACAGGCCTTTTGAGGAACAGCTGAGAGAGCTGGGGTTGTTTAGCCTGGAGAAGAGGAGGCTGAGGGGAGACCTTATTACTCTCTACAACTACCTGAAAGGAGGTTCTAGAGAGGAGGGTGTTGGTCTCTTCTCCCAAGTGACAGGTGATAGGACAAGAGGGAATGGCCTCAAGCTCCACCAGGGGAGGTTCAGGCTTGACATCAGGAAAAAAAATTTTAAAGAAAGTGTCACTGGGCAATGTCACAGGCTGCCCAGGCAGGTATTTAAAAAATGGGTTGATGAGGTGCTGCAGGGCATGGTTTAGGGATTGATAGGAATGGTTGGACTCAATGATCTGGTGTGTCTTTTCCAACCTAGTGATTCTGTGATTCTGTGATCATAACATACGTCCTGTCATAAAGCAGAAAGAAGTAGAAAACACACTGGTAACACAGAGAATACAATAAAATTCATACAGATTTAACTAAGGTCTCTTCAAATATTTTCTGAAAATAACAATTTTTTTTTTCATTTTGAAACATGAAGAATACTTCTGTCCTTTTATTAATTAAATCTTCTACTTTATTAAAAAGTATTTTGTTTCTACTATGAGACTCAATCAAAGTTTCTCCTGCTAGGAAAAGCTTATTCACCATCTGTTTAGTAACGTTTGGGGAATTCAAGTATCTGATTCTTATTTACATTTCTAGATGACAGATGCCTTTCTCAGAAGGACATTTTATTTCTGTTTTACTTCCTATCTAAAAGCCTTCTAGCAAAAGGTGGTTTGCTTCAGCTTCAGATCTGTGTAGCATATTGCCGTGGCTTAAGTTTGCCAAGGATGATTTTTGCACACTTCATCTGGAGTGCAGGAAAAGTAGAACAATAACAGGAAGCTTATAGTTTATTAATTTTGAGAACAATCTGTATAACTGATTTCTGTCCCCAGAGTTATAGAAGCCAACCTGTCCTCAGGTTTGAAGCATGAAAAGCGGTCATCATTACAGTGTAAGTAAAACGTATTCCAGAAGAGGGTATTATTTTCAGCCATGGCCACAAAGTTGTGGCCTAAAAGCTGAGCTCAGCAGGAAGTTAAGCAAGATGTGTCTTATATCTTTGTAATTATTATTTGTTTTTTTCTAATCTGAATAGCTCGTTCATGCATTCATGATTTTTCAGATGAGTTACTCTTGGCCACTTTAGGTACAGGAGGTATTACGTAAAACAGAGATATTTCGT
Organism: Clamator glandarius; assembly: GCA_033459285.1. Taxonomy (NCBI): domain Eukaryota; kingdom Metazoa; phylum Chordata; class Aves; order Cuculiformes; family Cuculidae; genus Clamator; species Clamator glandarius. Next base: position 1,173,391 of record JAUNZM010000040.1, read on the forward strand.
CCTTTTTCAGAAAGCAAGAAAAAAGGCTTTTGAGATTTGGGAGGAAGATATATAGGGAACCTAAGAATTGTGTACATTTGATTTCTTTGCCATTTAATTTCTTGAAGGAGAATACTCAAAAGTAAAAGAATTTGATTCTCTAGATGGCTGAACTCAAACACAAGCCAAGTTGCACATGACTTATAAACTGGAAGTATGCTCAGGCTGAGATCTCTCATCATGTTCACACATTGTAAGGATTTTCCCATTGCAGCACGGAGTAAACAGACAGAAGGCTATGGCTCTTCTGTGTACCCTACTGCTGTATCAAAATGTAGCAGAATTTTTGGAAGAAATAATAACAGTTAAGCTTCTCTTTTGGAAAAAATGTAATAATCCCAAGGCTCATCTAAGTTCTGTAGATATAAAATACTCTTGCAGTAAGAATCTGAAATAGAAAACAGATAAAATATCCAGTTAATCAAAACTATTGGGCTAATGCTATCTGTCTATAGGCCAAATTATTTCCTCCCCATTTCAGAATTTTATTAACCTGCTCATAGACCAGAACTTAGTCTACATAAAACAAGGAAAATGGGAAAAAAATCCCTCTGGACTCCCAAACCAACTGTGAAAAAATTCTTTCTGATACTTTTTGGCCATAGCAAAATGATATGCCTTTCTGAGAAACAGACCTGCTCTGGGCAGATCTCTTTTGAAGAAGGGGAATTGTATTTGGTGGAAAGGAAAAGCAGACAAGTGAAAAATTTTCAGGTGATTACTTGTACAGTTTGGTACATAAAGGGTAACTGTATCCCTGTGGACACCCTAAAGAAAAGAAGGCAAGAAAAAAGGTCCAGATTCTGGGCCTCTTTTTAGTGGCACTTCTAAACTGGTAACAGAGCCCCTAGCATACTCTAATCAGAGCAAAGAGAAGTATTCAGTAAATGAAGCTGGCTTTGGGCAATCTGGTTGCAGGTGTGTTCATGATACCTGGTATTAAAGCCAGTGACTGGTGACTAGCCCATTTCACTTGGCAGTGAAAGTATAACTTAACAGAAGAGCTGCTAAAATGAAAAGCAAGAACAAATATAGTCGAAGGAGAATTTGGAGAATGCCACTAAGCTTTGTTACAACCAGGAAATGATCTTGTAAAAAGAAGATTTATCAGCTTCAAAACATATCAATCAAGACTCCTTAGGTGAAAGAGGTAGTTCAAGTTGTTCTAAAGTCATTACTCTGACTCCTTCAATGGCATAAACCGAAGCATCTTAAATTGATATGATAGTATGTTTATATGAGAGTGAAATTTATGCATGGCTTCAGTTTTCAGTATGAGGATTTAGTAGTCAAATCAGCAAGCATGCAATGGGGAATACTTGGAGCACTAAGAATGCATTTCACCCTCAGATTTTTTTTCTGTCTGCCAGAGAAACTGATGATAAGAAGGTAGAAAGGATAGCATGATATATGTGGATACACTGAAAATACAATATATCTTTAACACTTCTATTTTACTTGACTATCTTCAGATAATTCTTTTAAATGTGTATTTAAAAGATAATTCTTTTAAATGTGTATTTAAAAGAAGCGTGAATGATATTTCCATTTAGAAACAGGTGTTATTTTTAAAAAACCATAAATTAATATAAAGTGTTGATACTGATATAGAATATAGTACCTTGATCTCAAATTGAAGTTTTACAGATGACATGCTCATATTCTTTTGATTGCCTTAAAATTCTGTAATGGAGAATGTTTACATTGAATGAATGCAATGCTTATTAGCTCTCATAAGCTTCCTCTGATTTTTGAGAGACAGAAACTTCAACTAGCATGCATAAGTCCACTGACTTCAGGGAAGGTATGCTAGCTGTTACACAATAAGATAGGGACTGCAGAGAATAATACTCAGTCACGACAATCTAGAGGTAACAGCTTAGATCTCAAAGAGGCTTACCATAGTAGTATTACTCTTTAAAAGAAAAGTTGACTTGTAAAGAGAAAATGAAATTTGCTTAGAACTATCATGTAAACAAGGGATCCAGACTGGGTTTTCTTCCAAACAGACACCATTAGTTTCATGCCTTTTCTAATGTTGTACCACATGGCTTAAATAGTTAATATATTAATATTAATGTTAATTAATACTAGATTTACAAATCTCCTATGAAGTTCATATTAGTCTATTTTTCTGTTTTGCTGTTCAGAGGAAGGTGATAATGAAAGGCTTTGTATTAGTTTAAAAGCATTTAAAATTGTCTTGAAATTACTAGGTTGGTGCAAAAATGATTGACATTTCTATCTGTAAACTATGATGTTTATTTTGGATTACATTTTTACTAAACTGTGTTCATGTAGTATACCAAAATTTGCTTTACTTATTTATGCTATTTTTTTTTAGTGTTTATTCTTTTTTATATTATACCGTCAAGTTATAGTTAAAAAAAAAATTCAAGCAATTTTGTTATATTACTTCAAAAGGGGATGTAAAGCACTGGATACTGCTAGTAATCTCAACCAAACACTTGACCAGGTGACCATCAATAAACGTGCAACTCAACATTGATTCAAAAAAGATTTTAAAAGAAACGAGAGCCTTGAGGATGAGGAAAGTCACAGATGTCCTTCTATAACAGACAACAACTAAATGAGTACCAGTCTTGCAGCAGATGTATGCAAAACAAGTCAAGAGGTTGAAGAAGAATGAAAGTTTACCATTCAACAGTTGTTTGACATTTGCACCAAACTGGAATATCAAAAAAACTCAACAAATGAGTGCCACACGAACTGGACAAGAATTTTAGAAAAATCACTGTTAAAAGGTCTGCTCTGTGCTCAACAGAAATGATTTGTTTCTTGATCACACTGTGACATGGTAGCTGGACTGAGATGAAGCATCAAAACACTTCTCCAAAGTGAAGCTGCACCAAGAGAAGGTTATAGTCCCTTCTTTGTAGTTGGCAAGCAGAAACATCCACTACAGTTTCATGAATACTGGGAAAACCACTACAGAAGAGAAGCATTGCCAGGTAAGCAACAAAATATACCAAGAACTGCAATGTTTATGTAGCACATTGGTCAATTGAAAAGGACCAGTTCTTCTCTATGACATGGCCCCACCATGTCTCGCAAATGACACTGCAGAAGCTGCACAAACTGGGCTACATAACATTACCTCATTCAGCTTACTCACCAGAGATCTTTCCCACTGATTACCTATCATCTTCAGGCATCTTGACAACTTACAGGCTAAAGAAGGTTTTCACAATGAAGCAGGACCTCAAAGTGCCTTTGAAGACTTCATCGGTTTTATAAATCCAGAATTCTGTGCTATCAGAATAAATAGATTTTCTTGTGGTTTGCAAAAACATGTAGATTCTAATGGTTCTTATTTCAATTAATGAATTTTACTCTAAGCTGAGATATACTGCTTTAAATTTGATGTTTAATAATGGCAATTATTTTTGCACCAATCAAATAAAAGAGCTGCCAAGTAAGAAAAAAAACAACCAAATATTATGCAATGTCATGTTTATAGGTTACTCCTATCCAGCCTGGCCCCAGAGGAGACACTTTACTGCTAAGCAGATGGGCAAGAGGGACCTTTAGGGCAATATGAGCTGGTCAAAGGACATGGAAAAGTACATCTCTTTCTTCCCTCTTCTCCCAACTCCAGGGCATTTCACTCAGCTGTTCTCTTTTGTAACAGCAGTTTGTCTATTCTTTTCCCCAGGCGATACTAACAGTCCATATAATACTTCACTTGTTCTTTGCACCTCCCAGACTTCAGAAAAGTACTGTAAATATGCTGGGTCATATTAGCTTTCCTCATTGCTTGATAAGTTCTTTCTCAGGGGAGTACAATAAACTCATGTTATAAATAACTTCCTCTATAATTCACTTGGAAAAATCAAAACTTGCATGAGCCCAACCCTAAATGGGAATGCTTAGAAAATCAGAGCAGTTCAATATACATACATTAAAAAAAAAAAAAGTAAGCATCTACATTCCTTAATAGAAGCACTGTTTGTAGAGATAGTTCACTGACAAGAAAGAGCTAAAAAGGATCTTTTTATCAAAGATATCCAATAAATGAAAGAAAAAAGAACTAGAAAAATTTATTATGAGTCTTCCTTTTGCTGTGGAGGATTTTGCCCCTTAAAATATATTCTCAGATAAATCTTTGAATTAAATTTTTTTGCAAACATAAAATTTTGCTGGATTTGCCCTTCAAATTTATGCTTTACAGAGACCTAGATACAGTTGAAGGTTTAGGGGGAGGGGTTGAGATGTTGGAGGACGGTTGCATTTTGGGTTTGTTTGGGTTTTTTTTAGCTCACTGTCTTTGAATTTTTTTTTTTTTAGGAATATAGACGTTCACATTGTATGTGTATATGAGGTCTGAGACACTTAATGTAACTTATTGCTGCAGAAAAACTGCAACAGTTTAGATGGTAAACTATTAAAAGTTAGCACCTGTTTCTCCGAGCATACACAGCACATGCTCTCAAGCCTACAGAGATATAGGACACACAACGTAGGATGCTCAATGGTGCATCAAAATAGCTTATAATTATGTCTGGGTTTTATGTTGCAAAATTAGCTAGCAAAAAGTAAACTTCTGAAATCTCTCTGGGAGTAAAGCTACTCTTCTTATCATGTTTTGATAGATGCAAATTGCTTTGCACTTTTATCTTTGGTTTTATCTTGTCATCTCATTTTACCGGGGGTCTTGCTGTTGGGATCTCACCCTTGATTTAACTGAGGCTGTACAGAGGACCTCTCCTTCATGCCACCTCTGAAGAGAAAGCATCGTACAGAAAAAGGCATGCAGTTTCATTTGACATTACTCTTTCTCTATGCACTTCTACTAGGGGCTGCTATAGGAAAAATCTGAATTGACCTAAGACTTTCTATTATTAGATCCCCATTTTGCAATGTCATAATTTTTGAAATTTGATTTTCAGAAAAGCTATCTTCGCATGTTTTTGTCTGAACTAAATTATTCACTTAGAAAAGATTATTTTATGTTACGACAACAAATATTTTCTATTAAGAATTACTGATATTTATTTGAACTCTGTCACACTCTCAATTTCAAGAGAGTACTCAGAGTGATAAACTAATGAGGACTGTCACAGGTCACTGTAATTGAAAATATTTTCCAAAGTGCTGTGTAAGGCAATAAAAGCTATAACATCATTCATAATACATTAAAACTTTAAAAATTCAAGTGCATAAAGAAATGCTATATGTGCAACTTTGCCTGAAAGGCTGTATGTAAGAAGAGATATGAATTTGTTCCAGTTGCATGATAATTTCCCTTTAATTCAAATGACCTAATTTTTTGTCTTTCTTTTTTTATGATGTGACAGCTTTCATAGCACAAATTTCAACGTGTGAGCAGTTTGAATGACAAATGATTATGATTGGATGTTCCAATTCAATGTTTCTACAAGATAATAAAATGAAGGTAACTGGGGCTTAGCACATTATATGGGCATTAAGATACTGAATAGCTGAAAAATGTGGAGTTTTTTAAAGAAATAATATGCTACCTCATTTTCTTTCCTGCAATGCTGTTGATTAAACATAATTTCTAATTTTAAGTAATTTAATTTTTAAAAACTCTAAGTATACTCTTTAACACAGCTGTTCTAGTAGAATTCCAAATAAGTAGCTGTTATTTCACATCAAAACGGCTTTTTGGTAACCTGGTCTTCATAATTTTTCTTTTTTTGCTTAATTGGCAAAGTCCTGTATTTAAATCATTTAAACTCACTTTTTTTGAAAAGAGGTGAAAGAAAGGAAAATACATGACCCAAGAACTAAGCTGCAACTGTTAAGTCAGTATGGATTGCAATGTTGTTTTGACTCCCAGTGAAAGGATAAAGAAGCAAGCAGAAAAAGAAATACACAGAGAGATCTTTTGCCATGATATATCTTAGAAATTGCAATTTGAAATTTGTTTACTTATAACTGTTTGGATGCAATTCTGCTAAAGTTTTGCACTTATTGACAGATTTTCTAGATTAAAAAATTGGTCCTGGGGGCACTTTGTTATGAGATCTCAATAAAAAAATGTGATGATTTTATCATTAGGGTTTTTGCAATTATCTCTCTAATCTGCTTCTTCAAAACAGATGAAGGTAGGCAATAATTCTCTTGGGGTTGTACTACCATATCAATGTAGTAACTGAATAGTGGGTTACTTATTGCTCCCCGGATATACAGATGAATATTTTCTTTCAGTTTTTAATAAGCTGGCACCCATGTCCATATAGTCTTATAATATAGTTGTTTCATGTTGAAAATCATCCTTATTGTTGTCTGATTTATACTACATTTTGAATTAAAAGACTGGAGTCTACTACAAACTCAGTTTGCAGAAAAAGACATTAAAAATAAGAGATATCATCTACTTTATAAATAGGACATGTCTATAATACTTGGCTGCTTGGTTAATGTTTCAGTTGGCCTTAAGCACAAGTGACCAGACAGCTGATCCTTTTATTGAAAATCTTTGTTCCTTGCAAAAAGCCTCTTGAATAAACTCATGTGATATTCAATTTCTTCTCTTGTTAGATATACTGCACTAAACTGTAAATAAATGTTTCATTGTTATATTGGTGAGACAGGCAGAACATTTACAGCAATGAAAGTCATAATTGTGTAGTTAGAGGTTTCCAAGATGTGACATTTAAAAGTGACAAGTCAGTTTCCCCAGAGCTTTCCAAACCTGGAAATATTTTTATCATGAGACTAGTTTTAAAATAGCCCAGGTAAGATTTCTTTCTTGTTCATCTAAGATTTCATTACCCAGCTTTACATTGCAACCATGAAAATTTAAACTATATAATTACATGTTTCTGTGAGAAATTTTAAGTAAGTAAATAAGAACTGCTAAGGCTGCACAACAAATTCTCTCACCATTTGGCTGGAGGAGGCTTGTATGCCCAAGATCACACAATTATTAGGTTTGAACTTAAAAGGAACCTTCCCGAGGTCAAACAAGCTCAGCTGTGGAATTGGTTTGGTTTTCTATGTACCATGGTTTGATTACTTACATTTCTTGCCTAAACAGTTTGCTGTAATTGTGGAGGCTCTATAAATTAATGAAAGCTTAGTTTGTCTCCTATTCACCTTCAACAATTATTGTTACTTTTTAGGGCTGCAATATTTTATGTAAATGAAGATTTTGGAGGTGTTACGGAGACCTGAGGTGATTTCAATGATAAGCAGAATGGAAGGAGTTACACCAAATAGTACACTTAAGAATATCTCTAAGCACAATAAAACCAGCACTCTCTACCATACTATATATCTAGTACTTAGATAGGCTGTCTTGACAAACCTTGTTTACAAAAGCACATAACTCGTACTGATAGTATTTTCATTTACCAGGCACCAAAACTGAAATCTCAGTACACAAAAGCATTAAGCTACAAGAAAAGGAATCATTATTTAATTTGTAGGGTGAGTTATATTTCAGTTGTTTCTTGTTCCTGGGGTACAAATAGCCAATAAAAAAGGAGTTCGTGCTTGAAAAAGCAATCTGCTCCCAATGGTGGATGATAAAAATAAATAGCTTCTCAAGGAATGTGCTCACACAACTTTCTTTTTCTCGAGTCTTGCCTGAACCAGATGACTTTCCTCCAAATTCTGCCTTTCTATTTAGCCATCTTTAAATGGAGAAAGATTTTCCTCTTGATTTACCTAGCTCACTACAGCCAACCGTATTGTACTTTTGGAGAGAGGTGTTTCTCCCAGACAGGAAATTGCCTATTATTTTGTCAGACAAACAATGGCCATATAAATCAGTGCTGGCCAGCAGGCATTTAGCTGGTAACTATTCCAAAGGCAGTGCCAGATGTTCACCTGTGAGCACACTGTACTGGTTTGATAAGCCGCTGACCCTCAGCTGGGAAGTAGGAACTACCACACACTGATAGCCTGCTGCATTGAAAGTCCAAGACATTTCCTTGTACCTTATTGCATCTTTCTCTATATTGGTTTATTCAAGCGCTTCTTGACTATACCACACTAAAACTCCCAGATTAAGTGAGGAAGTTAATGGATGGAAGAGTAGAAGTTAGACAAATATGTTTTAATTATTTTCGCCCAGGTTTAAAGTTTTCCCATTATTTTTCATGTTGTCTGATTACTAGGATTATCATTAGAAAAAGACTTTGGTACTTAGTAGTAGTAGACACCCATTTTCTTAAGGAATATGGATAAATTTTAGAGCAGTAAAACCCCAGCTTTTCCCTGAATTTTACACCGTATGCTTTCAAGGTACATTTCTTACCAAATATGCATAAGAAAAACTTATACAGCGGGCATAAAAGGGTTTGGATTTCACTTCAGCATAGCACTATGCATTAGTGTGTCATTAAACTCAGAAATTCTCTTAGGCATTTGCCAGAATTAGACTCTGCAGCTGTTGGCACTATGTATCAATCTGATAGCAAAGTCAGAAATAAAATACAGAAGTCATAACTTGTAGACTTCACAATTAAGTTTTCAGACCATGTAAGAATGAATAGTTCTGCTCCAAACTGTATTATCCACATTTGTCTAAAGTATCTTATAATTCTTATTTAACATAGGCAATTTAGTCTATTCCCAGTGTTCCAAAGTGTTGAATGCTGTTACAATAATCTTGAGAATAATGCACCATTGCACTTAAATATGACCATAAAAGTAATTTCAATGCATATTCATATATTCGAGTGATTACTGGAATTATTAAAGTAACAATAGAGGCACTTATTAGATGTGGGCTATGAAACACTCTGCATGCTTATGTACCTGAAGCTCTCAATTTGCCATTAGGGGAGAAAAACGTGTGAAGCTAAACCAATTCTTGTTTAATTTTGTGGAGGTGCATTGTTTTCTCCAAGTCACAGACAAGTCTCCAGGTTCAGAAACTACTCAGATGACAGATGTTACCTTTCAGCTGCTCAGTAAAACTTCTGTTCCCAAGCCAGAAATAAGTACTATTAAAAAGACTGCAAATCAGTTCTAAAAAATGTCTGACTTGTCACTGCATGTTGATCAGATTTTACTATTTTATGGAGTTGCTTATTTGTTTCAGGAATTCTGTTGCACTCGATACTGCAAGTAGGCTTTGAATTTTCTTGGATTTATATGCATATTTGTTACCTTGTTTTCTGCTGTCAAAATTTTTTCAAGTAACATTTTGTAATTTGTAATTTCAAATCTACAGATATTATTGCTTCAGTTTTAATGCTGCCCTTCACCAGCTTAAGAGTAGAGTATGTATTTATGTTAATGCATAGAGGCGGAATCAATACCTATTGTCACTAAAGCATTTGAAAAACTAGGCATGATTTTTACAAACCTTCAGTAATGAAGAATCATATAATTTTTTGAAAGACAGAAATGTTACTACATTGATTTTGCTGAATTTAGCTCAGTAATCAAATATAATTCAATGAAACCCGATTGCTTCATCTATCTGTGTGCATTTAGCTGCATGTATATAAGTACGTGGTGTTTGTTTGATGACTATTTTCTCAGTATATTACTGCAATCCTTAATTGCTTACCTGTGAATAACTATAAGCATTTCCTAGTGAGGAAAAATATCTCCTCTAAAGGACAGTCATTCTACCATTTAAAGATCATGACAAGAGCAAGAAACACTTACTTTAGTAAATTATTCGGACTATGTCATTAGCCTCATTGATACTTGATACAGAGTATTCACAAGAACACTCTTCTCACTAAGAACTTCCTCATTATTTTCCACAATGACTTGCAGGTGGTCTTGTCGCTGTATGCAATAAATGTACACTAGATTATACTTCAAAAAAGTTTATAACATGAATATTTTGTTTAGAGAAAATTATACTGATGAGACAGCAATGATATTTTTGGGGATTTATATCAGAATTATAGAATCCTAGAATCATAGAATAGTTTGGGTTGGAAGGGACCTTAAAGATCATCTAGTTCCAAACCCCATCCATGGGCAGAGACATCCCGCTAGATCAGATTACCCAAGGCCTCATCCAACCTGGCCTTAAACACCTCCAGGGATTGGGCAGCCCCAACTTCCCTGGCCAATGTATTCCAGTGTGTCACAACTTCATCATGAAGAAATTCTTCCTAATACCCAGTCTAAATCTGTCCCTCTTCAGTTTATACCCCTTCCCCCTTGTCTTGTCACCACAAGTCTTTATGAATAGTCCCTCTCCAGCTTTCATGTAGGTCCCTTTCAGGTACTGGAAGGTCGCTATAAGATCTCCTCAGAGCCTTCTTTTCTCCAGGCTGAACAAGCCCAACTCTCTTAGCCAGTCCTCTTATGGGAGATGTTCCAGCCTTTGGATCATCTTTGTACCCCTCCTCTGGACCCATTCCAAGAGTTCCATATCCTACTTACATTGAGAATTTCAGAACTCCAGCACTCCAGATGAGATCTCAGAAGGGAGTATTAGAGGGGCAGAATTATTTCCCTTGACGTGCTGGCCATGATTCTTTTGATGCAGCCCAGGATATGGTTGACATATACAATTGGTTGTTCTCAGATAGATTGGTTTTCCTAAGAAATAAGTATGAGAGAATATTTACAGACTCTTAGAAGCAGTGTATCTAGATGACAACTGCTATGGTTCATGTGAAAAGATCATAGAGACAATAACCTATTTGAAAAAAGAAGTCTGGTGGCAAAGAGTTTTAAGGTCATCTTAAAATAGAAATTTCAAAAAATATTTATTTTCTACTTTATCCACATCCTGCATAATAAAATAATTAGATATTTTATAGAATGCTAGCTATTCAAAAAACCTTTGAGCCATAGCCTATGAGGTTGTAGAAACAAATGGTGAACGCAAGTAAACATAACACAGTACAGAGTAAAATCCTTTCTGAAGATTATCATGAATATGTAATGTATATGGAGCAGTACTATTTTCCTCTGAGAAGAAATATTATTTTCATTACTTGGAGGCATCATCATCAGATTTGTTTTAGCAACATTAAATACCTATTCGGGCAATCTGCACCACTAATCAATGTTCTCGTCAGAGATCTCTTACATCTGTGCTTTCAGCTTAGTATACTTGTTTATAGTATAATTTATTGCCAGTAATATTAAACTATCAAAGATATTGTTTATACAACATTTTCATATTTCTTGGAAATATCCATTATTTTTGGAAAAGACAGGACAACTCTTGCTTGTTTTATACTTGAGCAAAGGAAAATTCCATAAACGTTTCTTTCTGGATTCACTTTGAGCAAGCTAAGTAATCTGAAAGACCTATTGAGATTTGACACTCCAGAACCACAGAATTACATTCTTGTTTTCCATCCACTACAGTATCTTCTACCTTTTAATAACTATCTTCAACAAAAACACTTGCAACTGCGGAAAATTCAGCCAAGAAGCAATTATGAATCACTCCTCACACAAGCCCAAACAGCAGATATGTAATTACAGAAGAGACAAAGACCAAATTTAACAAGGTAAATCCACCACTGAAGAGCAGCATTTCCATCCTTAAGAATTACTGGTGGGAAATAGAGGTTTTATCAGGATAACATGATGATTTCATTTCTAAAAATACTGTGCCCTCATATCAAGAATTCATTTTGTGTCATTGCTAGTTGCAATGGAAAGGCCCATCTAGAACTAGAAACAAGTTAAAGATTGACTGTTGGTTTAATCACTGAAAAAACAAATGCGGTAGGCATGCTTTGTATAGGTTAAGGTCTTCAGTATAAGATATGGAAGCGATGAGACTAAGACTTCTACATATTTTATCACAGAATCACAGAATCACAGAATAACCAGGTTGGAAGAGACCCACTGGATCGTCGAGTCCAACCATTCCCACCATTCCCTAAATCATGCTCCTAAGCACCTCATCTACCCTAACCTTAAACACCTCCAGGGACGGTGACTCAACTACCTGCCTTGGCAGACTGTTCCAATCCCTAACCACCCTCTCCGTGAAGAACTTCTTCCTAATCTCAAGCCTAAATCTCCCCTGGCGGAGCTTGAGGCCATTCCCTCTCGTCCTGTCCCCTGTCACTTGGGAGAAGAGGCGAGCTCCCTCCTCTTCACAACCTCCCTTCAGGTAGTTGTAGAGAGTAATAAGGTCTCCCCTCAGCCTCCTCTTCTCCAGGCTAAACAACCCCAGCTCTCTTAGCCGCTCCTCGTAAGATTTGTTCTCCAGCCCCTTCACCAGCTTTGTTGCCCTTCTCTGGACTCGCTCCAGAGCCTCAGCATCCTTCTTGTGGTGAGGGGCCCAGAACTGAACACAGGACTCGAGGTGCGGTCTCACCAGTGCCGAGTGCAGGGGGAGAATAACCTCCCTGGACCTGCTGGTCACGCCGTTCCTGATACAAGCCAGGATGCCATTGGCCTTTTTGGCCACCTGGGCACACTGCTGGCTCATGTTCAGTCGGTTGTCAACCAACACTCCCAGGTCCTTCTCCTCCTGGCAGCTTTCCAGCCAGGCTTCTCCTAGTCTGTACCTCTGCTTAGGGTTGTTGTGCCCCAAGTGCAGGACCCGGCATTTGGCCTTGTTAAACCTCATGCCGTTGGTCTCAGCCCAGTGGTCCAGCCTGTTCAGGTCCCTTTGCAGAGCCTCCCGACCCTCCAGCAGATCGACACTTCCTACCAGCTTGGTGTCATCTGCAAACTTGCTAAGGGAGCACTCGATGCCTTCATCCAGGTCGTTGATAAAGACATTAAACAGGACTGGACCCAGGACTGAGCCCTGGGGAACCCCACTTGTCACTGGCCTCCAGCTGGATTTAACTCCATTTCCCACCACCCTCTGGGCCTGGTCATTCAACCAGTTTTTCACCCAGGGGAGTGTGCGCCCGTCCAGGCCAGAGGCCGACAGTTTCCGAAGCAGAATGCTGTGAGAAACTGTATCAAAGGCTTTACTGAAGTCCAGGAAAACCACATCCACAGCCTTTCCCTCGTCCAAGAGTTTAGTCACTTGGTCATAGAAGGTGATCAGATTAGTCTGGCAAGACCTGCCTTTCATGAACCCGTGTTGACTGGGCCTGATCACCCAGTTCTCTTGCAAGTGCTTCATGATCGCACTCAAGATCACCCGCTCCATGACTTCCCCGGTACCGAGGTCAGGCTGACAGGCCTGTAGTTCCCCGGATCTTCCCTGCGCCCCTTCTTATAGATGGGCACGACATCAGCCAGCCTCCAGTCCAGCGGAACCTCCCCAGTCATCCAGGACTGCTGGAAGATGACGGAAAGGGGTTTGGCCAGCACATCCGCCAGTTCCCTCAAAACTCTTGGGTGGACTCCATCTGGCCCCATAGACTTGTGGGCATCTAGCTGGGCAAGCAAGTCTCTAACCACCTCCTCTTGGACCTTGGGAATCTCATAAATCTCATTATGCCATGGAATCATTTGCTGTAGGAGTGAGACAGCTGCCTGCAATGTAATATGGAATTACTTCGCTGCTGTGCATGTCAGCACCTGTGCTTCCAGTAACAAATCTCACATTTCAGCCCTGGCAGTTCAGCAGGGCTACCTTGAAGTAGGTAATCTTTGTTACATTTAGAGAGCATAGGCAGTCATGACATAACCATGGCAGTGGTACAGAAGCCTCATCAAACTTAAGGACAGATCTCTACAGTCTGGAGGTGTGGCCTTGAAGTCCTTCACTTTTTGCTCTCTGTCATCAATACAGAATATATTCTATTTTGCCTCTTTTTTTTTTAACAAAGCAGTTTTATTTGCAAATTTTGTGTTTTCTGAAAAAAAAGACAGTAAGACGTATAGTGAATCAGTTGAGATCAGAGTTTATTCAAAGGTATTTAATTAATATGCTTGTTTCTCTTAACACTGCTTATAAATTCCATTTCTTTCAATAACTACTCTGTATCCTTTGACAATTTCTTAAAACAAACACTTTTTCTACACATGCACATTAGATAAGCCATGTTTGTATCCCAAACATCTGGAGTTCTGTTTGAATTCCAGATGTGTCAGTTCTCAACTACTTCACTTTATTGTTTTGCTTAAAATTTATCCTTTAATTGTAAAACTATTTTAAATAAATTGATTCCAAATCAATAAGTCTATCATATGGATTGCTTCCACTATCAAATGTAAATTTATTCTATAACTTTCTTTTTTGTGGTTCATCTCCAATTGCTTATGACTTCCTTCTGTCTCCTTTGATATCCCAGGACTACGCTTTGTACTTTTTCTGCTGTTTTCATCAGCAGAATTTGTGGCATCTGAGACCGAATCTCACACAATGGTAGGAAAAAAGAAAAGGATGTTTTCAACTTTTTTTAGGAATTGCCAGATAATGTGTAATCCTGAGAAAGTCATGAGAGATACAATTTATTTTAGTAAATTTTTAGTGGAACAGCTTTCTCTGACACTGATGTGAAAATCAGTTACATTGAAAGGAAAAGGTTCATCCTTACACCCTGAATATTAAATATTTTGAAGGGGAGAATCTGTTTAAGGTGACATTCCAAACTGAGTGGATTAAAACCATTACATACAGTTTTAATTGAATGACTGCACTCTGCAGCATTGATAGGAAGTCCCAAGATGAATAGAAAGAACTATTCCAGATTATTATCTAATCTCATTTCCATCTAGATTCAAAAGCTAGATGTAAAAGCTATTGCACAGGCTACAGTTTAGAACTCTCAAATCTATTCATTCACCTATTTTCCACTCTCGCCAATAAAGATTATTAAAATCCTCAGTGGAGGACTGAACTGAGACAGCCGGTCATCAATACACTACGACAGAATATACAAACAAATAAGTAATATATTAGTATGGTCCATCTATCTTTGTGGCATTTAGAGATCTGCTTGCGTAAAACCTTTAAACTGAAAAGGTTTCCTGAGGAATTTTATCTATCTGAGCTACTGGTATTGTTTGGAATCTTTTAGGTTTTTTTGTTTTGGTTTGTGTGTTTGGGGTTTTCTAAAGAAAATTTTATGTGGGAACACAGAAATTAGGGTAAATAGTAGCCAGCAGCTTCAAGGGTTCTTTAAGCTTTCTTGCAGTTCCATGTGTGCATTTCTCTCCTCAGATAGACTGTAGAGCTCTAATATATTAATGCTGAATTGTCACATTAAAAGTAAGCATAAAAACATTTTATGAAATAAAATGTCTAATCTGAAGGCAAGTACTTCAATTTTCATAAATATTAATGAACATATATTAATATTTACTAAATTTCTTTAATCATGTTTTTCTATTATATTAACTTTGCAGTAAATAAATGCATTTAGGTTCTTCTTAGTTGAAGATGGGACATTCTGTGATGTAAGTGAAATTGCTTAGCAGCCATGTTCAAATCATATGTTTCAGATTACTTTCTCCAAAACTGCTCAAAAATGCAAACAAAATTACTTGGTTTTATATCGGTTCCTACTCTGATTATAGTTTTTTACATTTACAGTGTAAAGCTTTCTGTTCCAGAGTTCTCATCTCAAAAAAATCGATGCTCTAAAATACTTTGATCTTCCCTTTAACAATGTCATTGTTCAGTTCATCTGTAACTCCTCTTATCCTGTTTTCAGAGGTAAATTGACAGTGAATTCAGTCACCTGTGACATGAAATATCAAAGGTTAGTCTAATGCAGAAAACTGAAAAACAGATGAGGAAAAGATTTATCATGGTGAATAATTATTATTTCAAAATCTCAGTGTTCAGTAAGGATTTGTAATAAATGTGTAGTCAGTGACAAACAGTTCCATGTTTCTGGAATTTTCTGTTAGCATTACCACAAGAAGTGGAGTATAAAAATCTAAAAGCTATTGCTACAACACTTGATGTAATATGACAATCTATAAAGAAACAGCTGCTTGACCTTTCTCTTAGAAAGGTTAGCCTATCAAATCAAGTGCACACCATCATCTTATCTCCCATCTTCTACTGCTGTGTCACAGATCCCATGTGTTCTCTGTGGGACTGTGATCATTACTTAGAAATAGCTAGCAGAGGCTGACGGGTTGCAAAATTCTAGAGAGCAGTATTTCCTTCTAACAGATATTTTACCCTTGTTGAATATGGTATAGAAAACAGGTAGTTTCATCTACACCAGTAACACATATTGGCCAGGGTGCCCATCCAAGATGGCCATCAGTGTCCTTCTCAAAACAAATTCATTAAATATCTGTTCAAGGATCTTATTTGATTCCAATATGGTGCTTATCATTTTTAGATTAGTGATTTAGACAGTTTTTGCTGCTATTAGGTGAACAAGAAATGTTAACTGTTGCCTACATTGCCTAGAGGAATGCACTTAAAACATACATTCACTTGGCAAAAATGTAATTGATTACATGTTTAATTATAAATGCTGCAGAGAACAGTAGACTTACAGATAAGAAAATCAATATAAACTTTGGTAATGGTATTTACTTATGTATATGCAAGTTTTCACCTGATCTAAAACTATCTTGACAGTTTTTCTTTTTTCTTCAAACACTGTAAATCTAGATGAATATTTTACACTATTTCTATGATTTTACAGCCTGTACTTCACAATGAAACACAAAGGGAACTCCACATGAAATATTAAACCCCAAAAAGTTTTATTTCCACAGTATTCAGATTTCCATTGAGGTGACAACAAAGTTTTTCAAGGATCTCAAAGCAGCAGTGAAAGATTTTTGTTTTATCAAAGCTTTCCCATTTGCTTTTTTAATATTGCTTGGAACTCCAAAGCCCTGTCCCTTGCCCTCTTCTCTGCCTTCTCACTGGCTCTTACAAAAGTTTATTACATTCCCCACTTGGGAATCAGCACCACACAACTCTCATTTTGTCTTACAACACAGAAAATTCTCATAATTTGACTAAGCATCTGTACCCAAGAACAAAAATATTTTTGCTCGTGCATTATATGTTATTCAGGAATCTGTAATTACATTATCATTACTGTATTATTCATAGTTATTATTATGCATGTTTTATTTACTTGCAGAAGCAATCACAGATATTTACATCTTTCACAGATACTTAGGCAAGAGTACAATTAGAATATATTGCTACAAAATATGGAGCTGCAGCTTTTATCAAATGCTTACAAGGCCTAAAAGCTTTGCACGCATCAATTTTACAATTCTGTCATCAGGTGAACAAGCAAATTGTATCAGTTGGGTAGAACATCAATATTTATTAAAAAATTCTCCAAAACTGAATCCTACACAACAGTGTTCAAAAGTAAAGAAAAGATTTGAAGTAACTGCTGCAAAAACAGTACTATTGACCTTCCTTCTGTGATTTAAACTTATAGAGATATAAAGTTTTTTTCCAAGGCTCCCAGACCACAAGTGTCACCTATGACATGATTAGGGACAGACAGAACAGTGTTCTGGATAATACCTGCTGTGCCCTTACAGACTCAGTCAAGGAGCTAAGTGTGCAGGAGGGTTGGTTAGCCACAAAGGCCTAAAGTTCCTCTCAATGATAACACTGAAAAGGAAACTTGTTCCACTTCATCACCCAGACAACTAAACATCAATTTCAGTTACCTTTTGTCTTTTCTTATTTCACATGAATTATTTAGTTAGAGATGGTTTGGGGTTTGTTTTCTTTCTGTTGTAATGGTATCAGTGGTAGTCTACCTATAAAATCTAATCTTGTTCAAAGAAAAAAAAATCAGATTCCTCAATATCTACTATTTTATTTTCAGATTGCCTTTATTTAAAAGATGCTTTACTGCAGTACAAATTCATATGCTGCATAAAGCTACTTAATCCAGACACTGTGATGTGCATTTTCTAAAATGTCTTTGCCATGCTTTGACTCTGCAGCAGACATAATAAGGGAGACAAACTAAAGACAGGAACCCCAGGGACATCTGGAAAAGCGTACAGATCTTACAAACACAGTTTTCTTAGGCATCATAGAGAAGTGAAGATATCATTACATGCCCAGAAGCAACATTTTATGTTTATTTGAGAAATGAGTACCATTGGCAAAGGTCTATTTATGAATTAATAACAAGATGTGTTATCAACAATTACTAGTTACCTAAGTGAATTTAAAAAAATCATCTATACACTACACAGGACAATCTTTATTGAACATGGGCCCATGACTAGCCAACCATTTTTGCTATAAGGTTCTAATTAAATTTATTGAAAATTGTCTTGTAGAACAGTAATAAAACAGTTTTTTCTTTCTATTATAAAAACACTGTATGTCAGGTACAAAAAAAAATGTGTGGATTCAATAAGCCTGGAAAAATAGAGTAAATGCAATTTAAATAAACTCTGAGCAAATAGCAGAAAGCCATTATCAGGCAGAGTAATTTCATTTTTCAAATGAACTGTCAAAACACACCATCCAAGAAAATGTCTTCTGATGACTTCTAGTTTTCTCAATCTCACTTTAAGCTTTATATTAATTTTAAGTTAGTAAGAAGTTTAATTTTTAAATTTCTTTTATTTATTAAATCCTCCCAAATTTGACAAAAGACTTAGCTGTGTATTTACTTAATTTTAATTTGAAGAAAATACACAAAACATATAATCTATTAAATTCACTACTACAACAGATTAAGTTAATTTCTCTGAAATTCAATTACAAAGAACTGACTTGAGCAATTTAATATTTGACAACTTACATATAATTTTATTTAACAATGCAGTTTTATAAATTAATCTTATGCCACATTTTGCTTTTGTGAGATCACGTTTAGTCTAAACATTATTACTAAGCTCATTATTACTATGGTTTCCCAGCACCTATTTTAGAAAGCTATTCTTACAAGCAGGGAAATTTTACTCAATTGCTTAGAAATGACAAGAATATACACTTTTGATATCGGAATAATTATAATTAGCTTCCAAGCTAGCAGAGTGCATCAACTCAAGATCTAATCTAAAATTATATTCTCTACATTCAGGGAACTCCAAGTTTGTACCTATTACAAAGTTGTGGATTACTGAACTTTAACAAGAGCTAGATGGATCCACTCAGGAATCTCTGTATTTAGGGAAGAAACTTCTCCAAAACACCTCACAGATAACAAATGGTCCACTAAGAAGGTGACACAACATGCATCCTAGCTTACGTGATTCTATACAAATGCACGAATCTTGGGTAACTAGGAGGAGGAGCTGGAATCTACTGTGCTACTAGAAAGCTACGATCTAGTTGCCATCACAGAAACCTGGTGGGACGAATCCCATGACTGGAATGTGGCTATTGATGGCTACAGGCTACTCAGAAGACTAGGAAGGAGGGGTGGAGGTATTTTCCTCTATCTCAGGAAAAGGGATAGAATGTGAAGAGCTGTCACTGAAGAGTAGCCACAAACAAGTTGAAAGCTTGTGGGTCAGAATTAAAGACAGAGGAACCAACAGGAACCTTGTGGTTGGTATATACTACAGGCCACCCGATCAAGGAGAGCCAACTGCTGAAGCCCTCTTTCTCCCGGTATAGGAGGCCTCAAGCTTGCAAGTTCTCATCCTACTTGGGGACTTCAACCACCCTGACGTATGCTGGAAAAGTAGCAGGGCAAGATGTAGGCAATCCATGAGACTCCTAGAGTGCATTGAAGATAATTTCTTAATCCAGATAATAGATGCCCCCACCCAAAGGGATGCAATACTGGACCTGATGATCACTAATACAAGTAACATTAGTGACATTAGGAAGTGACATCAGTGACATTAGAACTGGAGGCAGCCTGGGCTGCAGTGATCATGCACTGATGGAGTTCAAGGTTGACATGAGGTGGCAATGCAGTCTTGCAGCCCAGAAGGCCAACTGTATACTGGACTGCATCAAAAGAAGCATGTCCAGCAGGTCCAGGGAAGTGATTGTGCCCCTCTACTCCTCTCTCATGAGACCTCATCTGGAGTATTATGTCCAGTTCTGGAATTCACAGCATAAGAAGGATATGGAACTCTTGGAACAGGTCCAGTGGAGGGCTACAAGGGTGATCCGAGGGCTGGAGCACCTCCCATACAAGGACAGGCTAAGAGAGTTAGGGTTGTTCAGGTTTGAGAGGAGAAGGCTCCGAGGAGATCCTATAGCAGCCTTCCACTACCTGAAGGGGGCCTACAAGAAAGCTGGAGAGGGACTATTTACAAAGACATGTAGTGAAAGGACTAGGGATAATGGCTTTAAACTGGAGAGGATCAGATTTAGACCAGGCATAAGGAGAATTTCTTCACCATGAGAGCAGTGAGGCACTGGCAGAGGTTGCCCAGGGATGTTGTGAATGCCGCATCCCTGGAGGTGCTCAGGGGGGCCTTGGGCAGCCTAGTCTAGTGGGAGGTGTCCCTGCCCATGGCAGGTTGGGACCAGGTGATATTTACGATCTCTTCCAACCCAAATTATTCTATGATTCTATGATCCTACGATTCTATTTGGAAGACTTCAATATGCATTTTGTGCTTATTTTGTAAGGTACCATAGTGCATTATGGAGGCTAGTCTCTCTGGATTCTTAGAATTTCAGAACTGACCTAAGCACTAACATGGTTTAGTGTTTGATAGGAATGGTTGGACTCAATGATCTGGTGGGTCTCTTCCAACCTGGTTATTCTATGATTCTATGATTAAAAACAATATAAGGTTTACTATAGACTTCTAAGAAGACAGAGGTAAGCTAGTGGTAAAAAAGTGTTTTATTGTTTTTACAGAAACAATACATTTACTGCTTGCTTCCTTCAGGAGAGGGACAGATGGTTCCAGGCCAAATTTTAACTTCCTTGTCTAGACCTAGTTTCCACTCATTTAAGTGGAAACTGTACCTGAATATAATCAGTGAATTCATTAAGGATCAAGGGATTAGATCACCTGATTGAAACAAAAAGCAAAAAATGGTATTACTTCGCTGTTTCAGGAATTTCCAGAGTGCCTGGGACTACAAAAGGAGACCTAGCATGTTTCACAAAATGTCCAAAAAACCTCAGATAATTTTAAAAGTATTTCTATTTATATTTAAGTTTTGAGCTGAAAAAAAATCCTCATCCTTTGCCTACTAGGCACATACTCCCTGAAGGTAAAATGTCCTATGGAAAGTTGAATTATTTTTATAATGGAAAAATAGCACCTAGCACATAGAGATGGGAATTTATCAGGACAGAGAGAGCCTTTAACATGTTCAAACACTAGAATACACAAAATTCAGTTTAAAAATACTCATTCAGTGTTATTATTTTTTAAAGGTGCCACCTACAAATACGAAACAGTGTAAATATCTAGGAAACTGTATTTAATTAGACGCTTAAAGTCAAAGCCATCAGGCAACTCCTGTTTCTTTATTCACAGAAATTAATAAGCACGAAGGAAATCTGAACAAGGCAACTGTGAAGTTAAAACAGAAGTGGAGGAAACAGGGTTACTGGGTAGAATTACTGAAATAGAGTGAATATCAGATGTAATTAATACTGTGACAATTAAGGTCCTATATATGTTAAAAGAAAACACAGTCTAGATTTTAATTAGCTGATTTTGTGTTTAATGCATTTATTTTCAGTTGGTTGAGGATGAGCATAGCAAGAGCTCTTCTGTATGGAAATGAACATAATGACTTCAATGGCTGGATTATTAAATATAATTTTATAATTTTACTAATGCATTGATCCTAATTTTATGACTGTAAAATATTTAGTGTTTGTGTTTTAAGACCTTTTATTCCTGTGAAAAAGCCACAGTCTGTGAAGATACTATAAATGAGCATTACGAAATACTTAAATTCTACACATCTTGAATCTAAGAGTGTGCTAAAGGGCAGCTGAATGCTTGCTCTGTTATGACAGGCAGTATAAAGTGTTACACAGTGCTGATAAAAGTAATGAAAAGTAGTTCTGAACATTCTTATGAGCTACATGTTGCGAAAAGATTTTTTGTTTTGTTTTGTGTGTTGGAGGGTGTATTTGATTATTTGGGGTATGTTTTTTCCCATTACTTCTGTTATTCAGTCAGAATGATGCTGTTTTGAGCAGAACTCTTTTTCAGAAGCTGCAAACAAATACACATTATAATATTTGGCCTCTCACATGCAGTGCCTCCACAGACTGCCTATTGATTTCATAGCTATACATATAGATCTGAGCCTTTAATGGGACTCTCAGGGGATTTCTGTATTAGAAGCGGTTCAGATACGTTTCTCTTTCTAAAAACAGCAAACCATCCATGATGCCTGTAGACAGAAATTTCAGAATGTGTTCAGGAATTTCTCTCTTCATTTGTCATCAAACATTTTTTATGGATCAGTGCCAAACTATAAAGAAAGATCAAACGTGGAATGACTGATGGTACAGTTCAGGGGAGAAAAGGGTCACAAAGAATCACCTGCCATTTCTGTGGATATCTACACCTTATTACAGGCCATGTTCTGCTCCTCTTTAGCTGTGCTTAGCAGAGGAAGACTAGCAATTCCTAGCCTCAAACAAGGAGCAATGCTAAGCTGCCATTAGAACTGAAAGGTCAATACTAACTTGGATAACTACTTAATTCAGTCACTGAAAGGACACACATCCCTTCTGTCAAAGGTGCTTATTTAGTTCATCCTATAGCAAATTAATCTTGCTACACAAGGAAGCCAGCTAGCAGCCATTAGCCAGTGAACCATGACATTTCTACACTCTGCATGTAAAATAACTAACTCAACGGAATCCAGTAAAGCAGAATGTGTAACAGACACACAGCATGCACTGCGCAGACTGCCAAGGTTTCTACCTTGCAACATAGTTAGGAGTACAGGATTCACTGAAGGAACCTCTGACAGAAGGCAGCCTACCTGTACTCAAGGTCCTAAGAAGCTTAATCTTAAGGGGATACAATAGCAACGTGCCTGCTTACCTGGAAACCTCAGTCATTATTTTTATAGAGAAGACTTGTACCAGGCATTTAGGGGATATTGAAGGCCCCAAATTCACACTGAAATTCACATAGTGAGGCAATCTTAAACTATATCATCTTTTCAAACATCAAATCATGAAAGATATGAAAGGTTTATCTTTAATTAGGTGTGACTGACAAAAAGCTAAGAACTTGCTGTATTTTTTCACTTGTCCACTAGGTCACTATTTATTCAGTTATGCACCATTTTCCTGTGAGCAATTTTTTTAGATCTATGGAATGACAGTTGTAACTAGTATGGAGTCTTTCTATTACCTTAAATGAATTAGAAAAAAGAAAAGATTTAATTAAATTGAGACTATCAAAATACAGGGGAAGTAATACCAGAGTGTGGACAAGTTAATCAGGAAAGATTGAGCAAAAACCTTAATTTTAACTCTTTTAAATTCTCAGAGCTTTGCTTTGCAACAATTCTTTAACATAAGATTTTATATGAAGCACTTCATAGTATGTTACTTCATTAATCGTAAATGTACCATGTTATTCATAATAATATTAATAAAATAAAAATGCAACTCCCCCTGAACCAGTTGTGTCTGACAGCACATGATTTTAATCTTGGCTGTCCCATAGAGCATGCTAAGCAGAAAGCATGAAGCATGTAAATGAGATAATTAGTCTGGAGATGAGACAATTGATGCAGATGTATATCTATGCATGAAGATTCTGGGGATAAGGAAAAGGCCAAGTACTTTTCCTTAAGCCTCTGAGAGCTGTGCTAGAGATTTATAAGAAGGAAGATTTCAAAACAACTACTTCATTGCAAACCAATAAAGATTTGAATTATACTGTCTCAAATTTTGAAAAGGTCTCAGACATACAGATACTTCCTCAGACCTTAATGCTGCAATGCATGCACAGTCTTTATTTATGTTTGTGTGAAATAACATATATCACAATGTGCTATGGAATAAAAGCAAAACATATACATATTGAAATATATTTAATGCAGCCAAATTTTATCTTTAAAATCTAATTCTAACTCATGTAGATGTGTTCTATTCTTTACTTGTGCTTATATATGGACTATAAAGTGGAATGATTTTTCCTGTAATAACAATAGACGTAACATAACAGCAATGTGAAATTACAGCTCCTAAGTAGTGGAATTGGACTGTTATTACTGAAAACATAGTATCTGGACTTCTGTTCTTAAGTGCTTCATATCAGTCACTGAAGTGACAGATTTTAGCTAGAGTTCAGTCTTTGGCAGCCACATTGGCCCTGTACTACAGATCTTGTAGGGCATGCATATCCATACTGGCTGTAGATCTGCAGAGATAACATATATCATCGGGGATTCTATAGAGCAAAGGCATTTCTACAAAAATAAAATTTATTTTTACTCCACTGACTATTCTTTTCCTCTAACCCAGGTTTTAGGGCAGGGTTTGCTGTGTGGCTTATTGTAAAATAAGGTAGCTTTCATTTTTTTCCCAACTATTTTACCAGTATTTAGAATGCTCGATAAAAGTCTGTATCCCACTGTGCGTCAAGATCAGTGAGAGATTAGCACTTTCTGAATTGAAGGACTTTTGGTTTTCACTGTGGTTGGTCCTCAGCAAGGGAGATACAGAAGTTTCTTTGAGTAATATTTGCTGTGCTACATACATACTTTCACAGATCAGCTGTAATCTGCTCCATTTCCTTGAATTACATTTTGTACATTTAAAATATTGGTCCAAAACTTCAGCTGACATAAATCAATATAAATTGCATAATAACTTACTGAGGGACCTCTGTACTTATACAGTGAGTGTTTTTATTGGATTCTGTCACTACAGGAATTACAGAGTAAGCAGAGAACAGAAGTAAGAATTGTACAAAAAGTAAACAGGGAAATAATGGGAGACAAAAGTGCGGAGCTAGAGTTTGACTACTACATTTGTTAGAGAAGCAACTAGTAATCTCACACAGTAACCCACAGTGAATGCTCCAGGACTACAGATAAGAGAGAGGGTGTAGGAAATAGGTCAGTAAACAGCAGATCAGTATTTTGTTGGGAGTGCAGCAGATTGTCAGAAAATATGCCCCCCTGTTACTCAGTGCTGTTTCATTTTTTGCTCCATTCATGACAGAAATGTAGAGCAGTGTAATGCAGTCTCATGAATGCATCATTGACTTCTGCAGGTACCTCTGTAAAAGAACAGTAGAATTAATTTACAAGAAATACAGAAAATTTCAATTATGTTAAACCATGTGGTGTCACTTATGACTCTAAGTGACATCTCTATAAAGCATTTTTAAACTATATTGATCTTATAAACTGTCATCACAGGCACACTACCTTTATGTCATCGTTTGGAAATCTGAAACTTATTCACAAAAGAATAATTGAGTCTGAGAAAAAATATAAGCCACAAAAAATAGAATCGTTGAATTAGAGACCTCCAGAGTTTTCAAACTTGCATCCTTCTCTGATTTTCTGACTGCAGTGAGTTTAGGATTTCATAGACCACCACCATTCATTGTTATGAATAATGATAGGGATTTGAATAGTCAATTCTTCCAGAGAAAAGTTCAGCCCAATTGAAAAGGCTTCACTGAGGAACTTTCTCCACTTAATTAAACAAAATGTTGTTTTTCAAATTCTTGGAAACCATCAGTGCCTACTGTTCTCATTCTTAAGAAAAAAAACTTAGTCAGCAATATGCGGCAGCACCAACTGTGCCCCCACATGCTCCTTATTTCAGCAGACACATTTTAATCAAGGGAGATGTATTTCTGTAATATCCTTTGAACCAGAAAGCATTTTTGAACCAAGATTTGAGGAATTATTTCTTCTCATATTCCCTTTTTTTTCCCCTATGTCTTATCAAGTGCTTCTTCCCATTGTTGACAATTTCAATTTGCTTGTATCCTTCTATTCCCTTTTTTCTCCTTTCTTTCTCAAGGGATGCTAGTCTTTCTGTTCAGCTGGAGGTAGTTCCTTCTAAAAATAAAATTTAAGATGGATGAAGAATACCAGCTAGAATGGTTCTTGTGAATTTTGGCTTTCCTCAAAATAAATATGGATGTGGAATACTATATTTATTGGTTGTAGGTTTGAGTAGCTGTGAACACAATGGCAAGTAAAGCCACAGATTGAGTTTTATTACTGGGTTCAAGGCCCATTTGCTTACTTTTCATACCTGTAGGTAATGCATGCTTCTATTTAAGGCACTGGCAAAATTGGATATAGTTAGCAACACTTAAACACCTGCTGAACCAAACCCCCTATGTCCCTTATAATAAATGGCAACAGACGAGTAACACGGATTTGATGATCATTGAAGTATCTGTGATTTTAGAGTACTTACTCTTGATGTTTTAACCTTGCACAGAAACCTTACAGCTGTTGAAAACCCCATGCTTCTCGAGATACAGTTTTCATAGTGATACCATGTATTTTTCTTGTGTGAAAAATGGATTAGTTGTGCAATGCTATCATTCTTGTTGCTGCTTTGCAAATAGATCATGCTCCCCTTATAGAATCATAGGATCACAGAATGATTTGGGCTGGAAGGGATCTTAAAGATCATCCAGTTCCAACATTGCTGCCATGGGCAGGGAAATCTCCCTCCAGATCAGGCCGCTCAAGTCCCATCCAACCTAGCCTCCAGCACTCCCAGGGAGGGGACATCCACAGGTTCCCTGGGCAACCTGTTCCAGAGCCTCAGCACCCTCATTGTGAAGAATTTCTTCCTAATGTTTAGTCTAAATTTCCCCCTCTCCAGTTTATACCCATTCCCCATTGTCCTATCACTACCTGCCCGTGTAAAAAGTCCCTTCCCAGCTTTCTTGTACATCCCCCTCAGGCTGCTGTAATGTCTCCCCAGTGCCTTCCATTCTCCAGGCTGAACAACTTTTGCACAGAGGTTAACAACTATGTTGAATAAAATGGACTGAAAGGAGAATTGGAACAAATAACTTGATGAGAAATTTCATTATCTGAATTTATGTCAAAGTGCAACTGTGAACGCCTGCAGCAAAATATAAATGAAAAAATTGTTCTGAAGCTTATCTTCTGCTGCAGTTCCCACACTCCGAGGGTGGTAGTTTTGATCAAGGCTGGTCTCAGATAACAAGGTATTGGTAACTTTAACATTCCAACAAACAGAACACAACAATTACCAACAAATCTTCACCTAATTTTTTAAAATATATATTCTGTACATGCAGCACATGTACATTCTGTACGTGCTAAGAAACCACTTTGCACAGTAGTCAAACACAGAAGACAGCAAATGTTTTCCCAATTGTTTTCCTAATTCTCTTCCGCTTTCATCAGACCATTTTACAGAACATATTGTTTTCCCATGATGAGAAATTTAAATGACCTGGTCACTTGACTAGCCAAAATTCTCAGTCCCTTGCAACATTAATTTTGGAGGCCTAAAATATGTATTTTATCCATCATATCTAGGAGACAGCCACCCTAAATTCATGTAGGTGACTGTCTATGATTGTAGTGTGTAATGTTTATGTAAGAAAATTAGTAACTTCAAACTGTAAGATCAATCCATAGTAATATTCCCATACCATGTGCCAAGTATGATGTTCTGGATATGATCCAGGTATGATCAAGTCTCTCCATACCATGTTAAACACTGAGCTATGACTGTTCAAATTGGAATATGTTACATTTATATCGCAAGTACTATGAATTTTTTTTGACTGCACATTTACGATTACAATGAGGTCTCATGTCTGATTAAGGAGTGCATTTCACTCAATGCTAAGAGCCTTGGGGTGAACAGCATAGACAATTTCTTGTGAATGCAAAGAAATGACCATATTCATTTTCCATTTAGCTGTGAG
Source organism: Clamator glandarius (assembly GCA_033459285.1). Lineage (NCBI taxonomy): Eukaryota > Metazoa > Chordata > Aves > Cuculiformes > Cuculidae > Clamator > Clamator glandarius. Next base: position 1,201,042 of record JAUNZM010000040.1, read on the forward strand.
CACGAGTTCCTTCAACACTGGTGAAAAGTTTTAATGATACTACAGTACAGGTCAGAAAAAAATTATAAGATATAATTTTAAGAACTCAGTAAGAATTCAGTATTAGCCTGGTAAAATAACACACAAATACCTTAAATAATATGTAAGATTAAATGCACAGGCTGTCTGAAAGCCCTTTCATAATTTCAAACTACAAAAAAAAAAAGACTAACCTGACATAGTGAAGAAAAAATATTTAAGTTGTTACCCCCTGGCAGGAGATAGAGTGGATCTTGGAAATCCTAATAATGAAATCTTGCAAAAGCTTCAGGGATATGGAAACCAACACAACAAGCTGACTAGTAGGCATATACCTTAGCAGAAAAGAGCAGCTGCTATTTGGAACAGCTTGTTCCTGTGCTGCCAGGATTTCCTTCTTGAAGAGCACTCATCCCTCTTGGGCTCCCTTGCCCTTAAGGACTGTCTCCCAAGGGACTTTATCAACAAGCCTTCTGAACAGTCCAAAGTCTGCCCTGTGGAAGTTCAAGGTGGCCGTTCTGCTAACCCTCCTCCTCATCTCACCTAGAACTGAGAATTCTACCATCTCATGATCGCTTTGCCCCAGGCGTCCTCCAGCTGTCACATCCCCCACAAGGCCTTCTCTGTTCACAAACAGCAGTCCAGGAGGGCACCTTCCCCTGTCCTCTCATTCACCAGTTCTGTAAGGACATTTTCTTCCACGCACTCCAGGAGCCTCCTAGACTGCTTCCTGTCTGCTGTATTGTACCTCCAGCAGACATACGGAAGACTGAAGTCTCCCACAATGACAAGAGCTAGTCATCTTGAGACTCCACCCATTTGTCTGTAGAAGAGCTCATCAGCTTCTTCTTGGCTAGGTGGTCTATAACAGACTCCCATTACAGTATCTGCCTTCTTGTGGGCTTCTCTGACTTTTACCCACAGACACTCAATCCTGTCATCGCCATTACCGAGTTTGAGGGTATCAAAGCACTCTCTAACATGGAGGCTTTCCCTGTCACCTTTCCTTCCTTTCCTATCCTTCACAGAAATAAGAAAACTCTTTTAAAAAAAAAAAATGTACATTTTCCAATTTCTTACATACTCCTGAGACAGTCAATTACCAAATGGTTGACATGGAAAACTCAAAATCTCTCTTTCATAACATCAAGACCAACACAACCTGAGTTTTACTGGGTAGCATACATATATTTAGGTATGTCTGCTAAGTGAATTAAGATCAATTAGAAAATTAGTAATCTTATTTGTTTGGTTAAAATTTCTCTTGATGAGAATGAACAATTGCTCATTCCTTCCTCATAGTGACATCTTCCCATGACAAAGCAACTTATTTCAGCAAAAGCGTTGTGTTTTCTCTTATTACATATCTGTTCACCAAAGAGAAGTAGCTGCACCATGTCTCAACAGTGGAACACATACCTTCTTTAATTTCTTATTCCTCAGTTTACATGCTAATGCTCCCATCTCATCATCAAAATGCATCTTTTGAGCATTTATACAAAGCATTTTTGTTAAGAAGCAATGAAAGAAACTAAATAGCAATTTCTGAGAAAGGCAAATTTTAACAGACAACCTCACAAAAGAAAGATGGTCACTCTAACACTGCATCAATTTTACTGTGTTTAAAATTAGATTTAACTCTAGGAATGATTTCTCACAGATGTGGAAGATGTGACAAATACAATATAAAACCTCTATCATGATCTTCATGTGGAAGACCCTGACATTTCACTTTCTCTCTTACTTTACCTCCTTTTTAACAGCCTCCATTTTCCTTTCTGGAATTCAGCACAGTTTGAGCTACACTTTGAGACCTTCTGCAGTCTAAATAATCTATACTCTATTTTTTATCTCTCAAATGTTTCTTTTTCCAGTTTTCCCTTTAATCATACCAAATACAGTGGATCTTTGAAAAACTTAATTGTTCCTTTTCTTATCCAACTGCTGTTTTCCTAATTTTGGTAATAAAGCTGTCTATGGATTTTTTCAAACATAGTCAAATATATTTATTTTCTTGCATCTTTAAAAATTTATGTTAAAAGAAAACCAAATTATGCTATTTTATGAAGAACAGAAGAAATAAATAAAAGTTGTATTAATTGGTTTCTGTCTTAAGCACAGTGAATCTATATATAACGTGCTGTTTTTTAAAATGGCATTAATCTATTATTTAATAAAAAAACTTTCTCAGCTCTGTTTCTCACCTCTGTTCTCACTGTTTAGAGCAAAATGCTGCCTCCTTCTAAGCTTTACAGTTAACATATTACTGTCTGCTACACAATGTGGGTTCATTTCCATGTCTATTTGTTTTGTGGCCAACCCTGAGCACTATGCAGCTTTCCAACATGAGAATTCAGACTTTAGAACCTGACCTTTAAGTATTCTGCAGTCAATATGAAAGTTTCAATTGATTGCAATAGCATTTGAAACAGTGCCTTTGCCCTTAATGTGACCTTATTTTCTGCAAAGATGTAAATTGTTGACAACACTGGCAAAAGACTCTAAGGTTATCAGTTCTATTCCAGTTGTAAATTTGATTTTATTGGCCAGTATAGCTTTAGAGATATGTGTGAAGAATATTCACAGAATCACAGAATAACCAGGTTGGAAGAGACCCACTGGATAGTCGAGTTCAACCATTCTATACCAGCACAATATTTTCTACCTTACCCTACAAATTTAAAACAAATGCATGAAAACATTAAAAACCACACCCCCCCACTATAGTCCCATCAATATTTTCAAAGGAGTTTGTAGGCGTTAGTATGTAGAAAGATTTGAGGTTCAGTACACTCTTCCAAACAATGCAGACAACTAAGCCTCTAGAGAGCAGAATCACACAGAATCATAGAATAACCAGGTTGGAAGAGACCCTCTGGATCGTCGAGTCCAACCATTCCCATCAATCCCTAAATCATTCTCCTAAGTACCTCATCCACCCTCACCTTAAACATCTCCAGGGACGGTGACTCAATCACCTCCCTGGGCAGACCGTTCCAATGCCTAACCACCCTTTCCGTGAAGAACGTTTTCCTAATCTCAAGCCTAAATCTCCCCTGGTGGAGCTTGAGGCCATTCCCTCTCTCCTGTCCCCTGTCACTTGGGAGAAGAGGCCAGCACCCTCCTCTCCACAACCTCCCTTCAGGTAGTTGTAGAGAGTAATAAGGTCTCCCCTCAGCCTCCTCTTCTCCAGGCTGAACAACCCCAGCTCTCTCAGCCACTCCTCATAAGATTTGTTCTCCAGCCCCTTCACCAGCTTCGTTGCTCTTCTCTGGACTCTCTCCAGAGCCACAACATCCCTCTTGTGGTGAGGGGCCCAGAACTGAACACAGGACTCGAGGTGCGGTCTCACCAGTGCCGAGTACAGGGGGAGAATAACCTCCCTGGACCTGCTGGTCACGCTGTTCCTGATACAAGCCAAGATGCCATTGGCCTTTTTGGCCACCTGGGCACATTGCTGGCTCATGTTCAGTCGGTTGTCAACCAACACTCCCAGGTCCTTCTCCTCCTGGCAGCTTTCCAGCCAGGCTTCTCCTAGTCTGTACCTCTGCTTAGGGTTGTTGTGCCTCAAGTGTAGGACCCGGCATTTGGCCTTGTTAAACCTCATGCCGTTGGTCTCAGCCCAGCAGTCCAGCCTGTTCAGGTCCCTTTGCAGAGCCTCCCGACCCTCCAGCAGATCCACACTTCCACCTAGCTTGGTGTCATCTGCAAACTTGCTAAGGGAGCACTCTATGCCTTCATCCAGGTCGTTGATAAAGACATTAAACAGGACTGGACCCAGCACTGAGCCCTGGGGAACCCCACTTGTAACTGGCCTCCAGCTGGATTTAACTCCGTTTACCACCACCCTCTGGGCCTGGTCATTCAACCAGTTTTTCACCCAGGAGAGTGTGCACCCGTCCAGGCCAGAGGCCGACAGTTTCCGAAGCAGAATGCTGTGAGAAACTGTATCAAAAGCTTTACTAAAGTCCAGGAAGACCACATCCACAGCCTTTCCCTCGTCCAAGAGATTTCCAGAAGACAACAGAGATTTCTTTACTTCAATGAAAGACAGTTTTCATTGTCTGAGGATTTGGCTGTTACACTGTTTAATATGTAAGAAATTTCATGACATATAGTTATGGATATAGCTTAGTATCTTGAGAAACTTTTCTTAGTTCATTCAAGTTAATTCATGTCTCACCTGCATTAGAGCCATGAGGCTCTCACACCTTCTAATCAGAAAGCAAAGTCCAGTACCAATTCACAGCACTGACCACCCAGACAGTTTTCTTAAAACAGTAGAGGTTAAGGAGCTGCGTTACTATTCAGTGTAAAGAGCTTTCACTGTATGATATGAAAGATTGACCTTTCTGCCCTGTGCAGCTGGTGGTTCAGAGCCAGAGATAGCATTTATTCAACTTGAGCTGTCAGATAGAAAGGGCAAATGTACCAGTAGGTAAGTGAATTAAGCACTGTTCAGTAGTTAGTAATATCTAATTGTTCATGACACATTTGTTATGTGCTCTTAGAAGACATTAAAAATGTTAATGTCTGGCCACTCCATTCAGTAACACATCCGCTGAGAAACAGAGTGTGTTTCAGGTACTAATGATTACTTACCTGCTTTCTTCCTCTCATAGAAAATATATTTCATAATTTTATTTACTTACGAGTGAACTGCAGCAGCATTTATGAAAATATAAGTCCTATACCTTAGTTTATGAAAAAGTAAACTAAACACAGCCCAAAAAATCCATATTTGCTTCACAGTCCAGTCTAATAATGCACTGTAATGTCTGCTATTCATAGAATATTACACCATTGCCCTGTACCATAAAAGGCACTTTCATTTTTTATAGTTTCTAACTATTTAACTTTCTCTCCAGATGCTATACTAGGGGTTTGTTAGTTTCCTGTAAAATAAACAGTCTTGAACTCCATTACTGTACACAAGACACGTATTTGACCAAAATCTCTATCAAGTTAAGTAGTAAAAAGGTGAAGATATACAGACTAAGATTTGCAGAACTCAGTACTAATATTTTTAGCCCTGGAACTTATCCTAATAAGAGCTAAGGGATCTCAAATATCATTAGATATTACACTTCTAGAAAAAGGAAAGTTTAAATAATTTCTGCTTTTCAATCTTCTGTGGGAACAAAAGCTTCTTCAGTTGGAGACTACTTTGCTCTGAAATAAAACTGTAAATATTTCTGTTGAAGTCGATTCTAGCACCCTTAATGAAAGGACTCAAAGATTCTGAAGATAGCTGAGCTAGTGCCCATCTATACAGCTACGGGTTTATGCTTACAGATGTAGCTTGTATCATCATTTTTACTGTTATTAACATTAATGTAAATACCTTTTATAAACATCTTCTGTGTAAGGGTTATTTTGTTAGTTACAATAGTACTGACATTTGCTTGCCAAGTATAACGTGCCTTCATCAGATATATGAGAAAGTCATCTCTTCCTTTTGGCAGTTTAAGTGCCAAACCAAATCAATTCAATCACTTGGTACTTTGCCAAATTGTGTGTACTTTTTGACTTTAAAAGCCTAGCTACATGCTAACTGAATTGACATTTAATGGGAAAAAAAAAAAGACACCTAATTCCTCCTATTTTAGTACAACCACATTCCTTGACCATTAGGCAAGAACATCCAGCCAAGTAGCCAGTATTTCACAGTGCTCTGATAACCTGTAGCACCTAGGAGTTACTAACCGATGTGAATTATAACCACTTTCAAACAGACTGGCCTCAGAGCAGGTAAGAACCTTTCAGAGCGAGCCTCCAAAGGTGCATCTAACCTGGGGAGCCTGTAGCAGTCACCATACATGTATCACACTGAAATTACTGTCGTCTGAAGATTTCCCTGAATACTGTTATAGTCTCCATCCTTGGATTTTTTCCAGACTGTCAGTATAAATCCTCAGGAAACCCATTCTGAGCCCATAGCTGACCCTTCTCAGTATTGGAGAATAAATAAGAAGCCTTTAAAACTCTAATTCCTGAAAGAATTAAAAAAGACCAAAACAAGACAAAACAAACCCAAACATGGATAAAATGATTCTTTCACAGCATACACTGTTCTGTGCAACTTCAGAGAACATAACAAGGAAGGAAGCTGTCAGGGATCATATATTTATAGTGACTTATTTAAAGCCAAGTAACGTCCAACATTATTTGCTGAAGTCAAACCATATATAATTGTAAACTGCCCTAATATTAAATCCTTTGTTAGGAGAAGAATGATTTTGAATACAGCAATTTAGCACTTAGGGATAAAGGCACCCTCAATTCATACACACCTGCTGTGCATGAAAATTAGATGCTCAGACTGAGGCAGAGTAGCTTTAGTTGCAGCATTTTATTGGATTGAGTTCTCTCTAAATAAATGTTCGGAGTATGACCTACCATAATTTTTCCCATGAATTACTGGAATTAAACAGAATTCAAGAGATACTATGAAATTATGACTGTTTCTTTACAAATTCCTATATGTTATCTTACAGCATGGTTCTATTCTTATAAGTTTATTTACCTGAACTACTTCAACAATGGAGAATAGGATTTCTTTTCAAACACTGTGATTCAATTTTAGAACTGTTTGCTTGAGTAAGCATACCCTGAAATGCCTCTGTAAAGTGGACGTTTTCTATATACAAAATACAGAGAGGAATACTTGTAAAAATCAAGTACCATGAAAACTGAAAATCCAACAGAACTAAATGCACAAAGTCTGAAGATACCACAAACAGTGAGGTACTGTGAATTTAAAAGAACAAATAAACAAACAAACAAAAAAAACCCAACCCCCCCCAAAAACAACAAAAAACAAACCAAAAACCAAAACAAGATCAAACATCATCAAAGCAAACACAGAATATCCATATTCGTTGCATAGGATCCTAAAAGGGAAAAAATACACAATAATCAGCATGAATATCTGTTAAGAATCTCTATTTAAAGGGAAGTTGTTCAGGCCTTCAAGTAAGTTGGAGACAGCTCAGCTGTGCTTATAAAATATAATGTATTGTTTTGGGAGTAATTTCTATTCATCATCAGCCATTCTCTTGCTGCAATAGGGTAAAGGCTTCATGTGTATGGCTCTGATGTCCTGTCCATCACGCTGAAGGATTTGCCCAGAACTGCAGCAAGCTGACAAGAATCAGTTGGCAAGTTCATGACACTCATTTAAGACCATCTCTTTGGTGACGTTACCACCAGCACTGAACTTGACAGTGATAGTTCTCTCCAAAGAACTCAGAGGCTGTTCTTTGACTGAGTTGGCTGTAGTCAGACTATAGATACACTGAGATGATTTTCAAAACCATCATTCGGTAAAAAGCTATTAATAATATTCTAAGCTTTTTGGTGCTTTGTGTATGACAGACAGATGCAGGCGTTGTGTGAATGAGAGGTGTGAAGGCAGAGGAGAAAGTGATTGCATGGAACTGTGCAGCTGTATTGTGTGATGGGGGCAGATGTGCCACACCTGGGAGAAAGGGAGAGGGGGCTGACCTCTTTGAAACCCTCCCCTCAGTAAATCTACCTCTTCAGGAATTCATCCACAGGAAAAAGAGGAACAAACTCTTCAGAGCCTTGTAAGAAATGACTTGTCAGACACGTGACTTGCTATACTTGTTGCTCTCACCTTAGCTTCCTCTTTGCTTTACTCAGAATTTCAAATTCCTGAGCGTTTTCTAATCTACATGAGTAACAAACAGAAGAAAACCACCCTTTCTCCACAGTGCAAATGAGAATTTTTCACTCACTCCACAAAGGGCCAAGCTTCAACAAGAAGGCTGGTATTTTGTGACTTCAGCCATAAATGCTTATAACCCTAAGTAACCTGGTGACTCAGTAACTCAGTGTTATTGCTTTTTGTAATAGGGCACAAGCACAATGTTAAGGTAATAGCACAAGCCTTAGGACTTCTCAGTCTATTTTTAAACTAACAAACTGTTTCCTTTGTCGTGACATACAGAGAATTTTTTTGAACCAAAACAAAAGGAAAAAAAATAAGAAAACCAAACAGACTCCAGTTTTCTGATTACATCTTGTTAGTGCAATTGCCTAGTTAATGGTTCGAAAAAAAATGTTCCACTGCTCCATTTGATGCTTCATGAAATGAAGCAACTTTGTCATACTTCACTGCATTTTGACCCAACACGTCAAATTCTTCTGAAATGAACTGTGAGCCATTGACTGAGACTATTTCCTCTGGCAAATCATATGCAGTGAAAAATTCCCTTATTATTTATTTATTTCATAGTCGATTAGTCTATATTGCCTCTACTCCAGATGATGTGGAGCTGCTGAGGTCTGAAAGGGAAAGGCAAGAAACAAAGAACAGTCTTTAAATACCACTGAGAATAACTTGTTATCATTTTTCCTTTATCACATGGAGTGTCTACTAAATTTGATTACCTTTCTCCTACTTTGTGGCTGAATTCCTGAACTGCAGAATAAGTGTATGCCTTTTACTTGAAGTGGTGGTAAAGCATCATACAAAATCGCATTAATTTTGTTCTCCTTTATAGCCAGTACATTACCTGTTGAATTGCTAGGTATATGTGCCTGAGTTCTTTTTCATTTCTTATAGCCTTTCTCAGCATGGCATCAACAAAAATTATTCTAGATAAATACCTAGGCACTCATAATTTTTTATATGTTTAAGGGAGTTACTAATGATAGAATAGATTTGATGTCCTCCAGCAGTGATTTGCAATTCTGAATAAATTTTGAGGACGTCTAAGTTCAGGACATATAAAATTCAGTTTAAAAAAAAATCTTTAAATACTGTCAGTGCTCAAGTTTCTGAGTCACTATCTTTGCATCTCTTTTCTAGTTGCCTAGACAACAAATTTACTTCAATATAAATATCATGCAGAGTACTATGCAAATATAAGGTGGCTTACACATGCAAGTACCTTTTTCAAGAAATTTAATCTCCTAAGATCCTAATTTTCTTTTCAGGTAAGTGGAATTCGGGCTTCTAAGTTCTTCAGCTAGAAATGTGAGGCATCAGCTTCTAAGTCATTAATTTTAGATGCACAAAGAGTTGTATGTGCTGTAAGCTAAAGCTTAGATCCTCTAGAGCCCTGTACATTTCATCTTCTCCTTTCAGATGTTATGGAAATGTACTTGTCTTAAACCACACACACACGTGTATTCCAAAACAAAAAGTACTAATTTTACTCCTGATGATTCTATTACATTTTGTATAAACATTATTTGGCACAAGGATGGAAATGCAGTTTCGTCTAGATCAGGAAGTGATTCAACCACTATTGTCCAAAGGCAATCTTGGCTTTACTGTGGTAAAAAGATTTCTCACAATTCATAGAATTTCCTATACCTTTGTAATTAAATCAGTTAATTAACACAACTCGATGAGATTAGTCTCAGCCACCTTACAGAAGAGAATTAACCAGTACACGGTTTACTTTTTGTTGCGGTCGTGGTTCCTGTAAGATCTTACTGTAATAATTCGTGTGTCTAGGCCTAACAGAATGTAGCTTAAGTAATTTGAAAAGTATTTGGGAGGAAATAAGATGGTGCAAATAAACTTTTTCACTGGAAATAATACCAAAACTACCAGCAAATAAAGTCTCTAAGACTTGTTTTAGAGTTTTAGAAAGCCAGCATCCTTCTTCAGGCCTGGGCAACATCAGAGAGTGATCTCCATCAATCGCATGTAACAAGACAAAACCTTATTACAAATATGTTTCTCACTTACATGCATATGTATAAATTTTCCCAGAAATCTTATGCATATTCTATTACTTTCCAAGGACTACTTGTAAGGCTATTGTGAACTTCACCGAGGTAAAGCCTCTGACTAATTTAGAGGTGTGGACCCAGCACTCTGCCTGACCTTGCATTTGACATAGAGAAAGACTCCAGACAGAGGGAATTACAGAAGAAGAGGCATCTGTTCATCACAGATCATACCTCACAAAAGACATTATTATCTCCAAAGAATGAACATTGTCTGGGAAAACACTGTTTGTAAGAAAATATGACATCAGAAAGACACTGTCTATCTTTCAAAAAAAAAAAAAAAGATACAGTTACTTCGGTGGAACTTTACTATCATTTCAATCAAAAATATTCCGCTTTTTGTAATAGTAACTACTTGTGTCAGTAACAGTTTGAAAGTGTCTATAATTCGCTTGCTATTAGGCTTCAAGATCTACATGAATTAGGAGAAAGAGAAGAAGAAATATTTAAAACAGGTTGATTTTTTACATTTGAAATATTCTGTGATAAATGATCAGATGATATTTCAAAGGAACAAATTTGAAATTTAACTTTCTTTACTCTTGCTGTCAGCTTCTTTTTGTTTCGATCCTTTTTATGATGCTGTTTTTGTTTGCTCATTTTGTGTATATTAAAAAGGAAATATAAAATATTTTTCATTAGGAATGTCACTAAGGAATATGGAGCCTTTCAGAATTCGCAGCAGTTAGATAAGTAGAAAACTGGAGTCTAGGAAGCTGCTCAGCTTCCACTCTTGCTAAGATTTTTTTCCTCCAATCGCACTGATGTTTCAAGAAAAGACTGGCTTATTCAAGACTGGCTTATTTTTTTTAAAAAAGCAAAGGTTCAGCATCATTCCATCTATCAGGGACTAAAAGAGGCAAAAGGACCAGAATTAAATACTTGCCCTGCCCCATAAGGAGATGCTGAATATGTTGCTGCTTATCAACATATCAAGTAAAAATTCCAAAATTTAGTACTGTCTTGTGCATTTTAAAGAAAACAGTACAATTCTAAGAGTAAAACTGATAATGAAGACAAAAGTAGAGAACTGTGCAAGGTAATCCTGCAACTTTATCACTTTGTTACTGATGGGTTATAAATTTATGTTCCCTTCTTCTGAGATATTTACCTTGCGTATCCATATAACACATCAATCTAGTTTTACTTTACTTCACATGTACTCTTCTGTTGCATGAGCAACTCCTTGCAATACAGGACCATGGATCAGTTTGATTTTACTTTATCAAGTAGCTCTTGCAGCAGTTTTGATACCTACAAGAGATAGCAGCACATTAATTCCTTGTAGCTGTAGTACTAACTGAACAGTGTATAAAAGTTCTAGACTTCATTCAGCAAATCATTAGGTTTTAATTGTGCAGGTAAACTGTAATGACTTTTATTTTATTATTCATCCTCAGATTTACTGATTTTTTTGCTCTATTTATTAAATCTTCATGTTCATATCTGCAATATGCTTGCCCCACCTTAAGGAACAAACCAAATTGGTTTTTAGGCACATTAAGTATATTTAACTTCTGTTTTTCACCTTCAACATGGATCACGGCTCCCTTCCTTTATCTCTTAGCAGAATCAACTTGGGAAGTTGATCTCAATCTATACAGCAGTGCTGCTTAAGGATTCAGTGCTTTCATGAATACAGAGTAGGTCTTTAACACACACTTAGCAGGCTGCATCTGTTTGTACCTTGCCTTTCAAATCTCAAAGGGAGACTCATTCCTTCCATACAGTAACCAGGAACTGGAATTGCCTTTATCAGTTCCAAAACACATTTCCTTCCCATAGTAATGTAGTTAAGTTGGACATAACAGAACCAAATTCTGAACTGAACAAGTGGTGTAGTGAGGGGATTAAGCCAATGAATAGAGGAAAATTCAAAAGATTCATTAGGAGTTATTGAGTGGATATTTTACCACATCAACCTTACAAACAAACAAACAAACAAATATAAAACCCCATAGTCACTAGACTTGAAATTATTACAATGGTAATCACTAAGGGAAGAAAAAGAAACATTCACTTATCAGGCCAAGCCTTGACAATAATTTATATCCCAATGACAAAAGAATATGCTAAGTAGTGCATGGCAAATATTTTGAATTTACAAATAGCTCTAACAGATTATCCAGGAAGTATTGATATCCAGTTACCAAGTTATAAATTGTTTTCCTCTTTGCAAACATTACAAATAGAACAGAAGCCTTTATGTAGAGAGCAACTGGTTGATGGCCCTACAATATTTACTGATGGCTCAGGAAAAACAGTTATTATGGGCAATGAGAATTCAGAATCAGAAACCAAAAATTTTGGTGTAAATGTTCTTGCGAGATCTGATAACTAGGACTGAAAAAGGAGATAAGAAAGAAATAGAGATGTCAGTTAACACCAAAGCTGGTGTTATGGTGATAGCAAAATCACACTGGCCTTCTGATAGGCCACCTGATTGGCCTCCTGATTGGCCTCTATCAGCATCAGACAGAACACTGACAGGAGTCTGAGGCTTTGCAGGTGAAACGAGGATGAGCCAAAAGTCTGTGACTTTTGTATTGCCCAACAGCAGACGCTGTTTCACCGGACCTTATGTGGTGGCAACTCCCACAAACCTCATGAGGAGGGATTTGTTATCACAATTGAAATGTATGATTGGAATACCAGCAGCCTCCTGCTGAAGGCTTTGGACATCAGTGCCTCTGAGGAAAAACAATATATTCTTTGGCCTCAGTGATCAGAGTGCATGAAATCTTTCCCCAAAATTCCTGATCCAGAAGAACTGCCAACTTATTTCCTGCCTCCAGGAAACAGAATTCAGAGTCCAGCCAATCCTGAGTATGCTAGAAGATACTGTCAGGCATGGAGAAAGCCAGGCACCAGACTGTTCTTTGATTACTGATGCTCGTAAAAACAAACCTCTAAACACACTAGTCAAGGAACTAGACAATAACCTGGATTTGAAATTCAGGATGCCAGATGATCAAGCAAGACAAGTCTTTCATTCTCGTATCAACAATCAAACTATTACACAGGCAAGGATAGGAGGGTTTCTAGATCATGCCATCAAAAAGCCAGAAGATCCTCTATGGCTTGTGCTTAATGAAGCTGGTTTGTTTTGGCATGCAGTTGGAAATAGCACTTTTGCTCTCACCTATTTGCAAAAGACATTTCATTTGGCTCAACATGAGTATCAAGATATCCCTCTAGTTAATCTTGCTAACCTCTTGATTTATTATGGTCTTTGATCCATCAGATTGAAGTCCATGCCTCAATCCCCTCAGCGTAGTTGTCAGATTCCCTTTTCCTCTACGTGCTGTGTGAACTTCGCCTGACCTATTATTATGGTCAGCTTCTTAGAAAAAAGTAGTCCCATTTTTGGCAAAATCTAGCCTTCCTGCTGTGTGAAGTACAGCTTTCCCATTTGAGTTAATAGAAATCCAAGAGACAGAAACAAGACTATTGCACAGCTAGTGGTATTGGTAGACATGCTAGTCCCTGACTTTGTTTTTCAAAAACTGATTTTATGTATAATAATAAACAGTTTTCTTCATGTTATTATATTGCTGTCTGACTTTGTCTTCAACTCACAAAGGAACCTTAACTGTTGTTTGATTATATGGATTATTTTAATAAATGAAAGAAAATCTGCATTTTTTATAGTCCATTTTGTCAAGACTGTTTGCTGAGTTTTTCTGAGGTTCATTAACACCTTTCCAAAGTAGTGAGGTTATTGTTTCAGCCACCATCATTACGTACAAAGTCTACTTAGAAGAGCCCATTTTCAACAGGATTGTTAGGATAAGAATTAAATAATTGAAACTGCTTAGCTGCAGTCCAATGTCTCATTAGGTTTCTATCAACAAGTGTCTGGGGCATTCAATAAAATGAATCCAATCTATCAAGTATTTATACCGTACTTCCCAAAGTAAAATATCTTTCCTTTAGGAGAATGTAGATTTTCCCACTATTTCATATCGAAAGTTTCATCTGTTAAATTAGATGAAATGGAGCAGATTCCAAAAGCTGCTCCCTAGAAATGCTACATTGACTCTGACATATCTGCCCGAAGTATTTTATACACAATAGTGGATTTATTTTGAATTAAAAGTTTTCTCTTAAAAATAATGCAGAATTTTTCTTTTCTATGATAAAAAATTGCCTTTAAAAACTTGAAAAATTATTAAAGATCAAGAATATGAAAATATGTGAGAAATGAGTCATTTATATGAGTAAACCGAGATTAACTGTTAAGAACCTCAGAAAGTGACAATGATGATGTATAAAACTTAAGATGAATAGTACAATATTCCTGGGAATCATCATTTTAGTATGCATCAGGCTTTAGAGCCACGGGAAGACTATTGTGTCTGTAAATGAGAAGCATGTATATAACTGTAGCTCTGCCACTTCTCATTAAATAACTCCTTGAAAATATCTTGCTATGGTGCTTCCATGCGTTCATTTGATTTGAAATTACACCATATTTTGAGGTTCTAGGGGAGAGATACCATTGGATATATACAAGTGTAGTATTTTAACTTACAAGTTTTGGCTATCTACACAAAAAATGATGGGAATATACTTTCTACAAAAGTCTGCATGATTCAAAACTCCTCCCATAGATGATTGGTGGGCAATTCTCTCAGACAGGAGGGAGAACATATATAAGCCAAGAGGTGAGAGCCACTCATCACCAGCCACTGCAGGTGCATTTCTTCTTCGGAAAGGCAGAGTTGTGGCAAAAATCTGCAATGGAGTATTGATTCCTTCTCCATGCAATGAAAGGATCTTGCATAGACACAGCTTTTTCAGAAACCAGGGAAACAGGACTATTTAAGACAAGAAAAGCATCAGGCTCTGCATTATCTCTATGGACAGAAGAGACCATGACAATGAACATTAAAATCAAAGCCTAGAGCTGAGAGCACTATCTATTCTGGTCCAAACATCTCGACAAAAATCAGGTAAATAAACAGCTGCCTATTTAACTTGGTGAAAAATCATTTGTTTTTTCAACATTAAAGATGTGCTGATATCAACACAGTTTGAGTAAAAATACGTATAATGCATTTGTTATTCCTCAATGGAACTGCCTGAGGGATAAATCTAGGAATGTTCAGATGATCACAAATCATCAAATTACTTCCCTCTATGATATTATCCTCTCACCAGAAATGTTCTAACAGATTGTATGTATTTCCAACTCAACAGAAAGGAACCAACTAACTTAACTGGCAGGAACAATTATAAGTCCCCAGCCTACATTCACACTCCTATTTCTCTTTTCTACCAGCGGATGCACTTATCAATTCAACCCTCTCCTGTTACTGAGACAGTGACCTAAGTGACAAATATGCTGACATCATATCTGCTGAGCAACAATGAGTCTTAGTAGTTGCAGTTATTTACAAGTAGTCCCTTCTTAACCAACCAGCTTGTGCACATCAGTCAGAATAGTCTTAGTTTAAAACAATTGTTTCATACCCCACAATATGGCATACAAGAACAAATCTGAAAAATATGTTTAGCTTTTTTGTTGCTGTTGCTGTTGTATTCCAGTAATGCAGTCGTAATCCTTCAAATAATAAAATTTCACATTTTCTTGCACATATATTAATAACAGATTGGGGGTTTTAGTCATTTACACAGTGAAACAAATGTTTGTTTTCTACCTTAATGTTGCCTTACAGTTGGTTTAGAAGGGTTTTCACAGAAGGATACTCTGAGCACTAGAAAGTCAAAATGTAATTTCCCTGCATTTCAATGTCCATTTTGTTTCCATGGAATGACTCTGATCATAGCAAGCCAGAGACTATTCTGTTTGTACATGTATTTTACGTTGTTAATCCAAGACCCTCTCTACATTTTCTTGGACTTTCAACTACAACTACCCAGTAGTTTCACAGTTTCCTCTGTGTTTTAGGAATTGAGGATTATGTCAGGAAAGGTATCTTAAGACACAAGAAAGATTGTATATTTTTCAATAGAATTTTTCTTATTAACACTCTGGGATCAGAGATTTCCACCAGTAGGCTTTCCTAGAGTTTTGCTTTTTTGTACACATGACAAACAGTACAATATTTATGAGGAACAGTATTTTAAGCAGGAACACAGAGTAGGGGAAAGAATATAAATCTATCTTCCTACTTGCAATGGAACAAGTAATAGCAGAAAAATGATTTATATATTTGGGAATATGAACAGATCAATTACTAGGTGACAATAACCTGCAGTACTTTACAAAATTATGTAAATTAAGGAATATAATTTATTATATCACACATTATAATTTCAAAGAATGATTTCTCTAGCTTCAATATACAAAATTTACCTGATTTTTGGCTGTTCCAATTTACCCTCTTCTCTGAAGACAGCTATGTCCATTAAAGACTACTCAACTAATTTATCATTCCTTTTAATCACTCCTCTCTAATATATTTCCTCCAGTGGATTAATAAAATAAGGGTCAGGTTTTATAGGGTGACAAAGCATGAGTCAGTTAGGATGATTTACAGTTCAGCTGAGAGTGCTAAAACACCTCTAGATAAATATTCCAGTCTCCTAATGATGACAGTGAATGTTAGTGATAATTTCTCAAGCAAGAGCTTCCAACATGCAAGAGTTAACAGTTGCAGAAAAACAAGTAAAGGGCTGACTTCTGAGGGGCCTATGGAGGTTTTTAAAATTTGCATCTTAAAGAACATGGCTAGAAAAAGGAAAGTAGAGAATACAAAACAGTAAGCCATTTTATTTTTCATTTTAAGGAAGTATTTATCACAATGAATGCTTTTTAATATTCTTGATTGTTCTGTATTTTAGCATGAAACTCTTCCAACAGAAATACAAAGAAAAATGTATTTCTGTAAAATGTATGAGCCGTTGTAGTGTGAGAAAAGTCTCTTGAAACAGTTAATGCCTTCAGGTGATTCACCTATAAATAGAAAACTACAGTCAAGATCTAAAATACTGAGCAAATGACTTAAAACAGACTGCAAAAAATGGCCATCCCCAGAAAAAATTACTTAATGCAGTAGCAATGAATGCCTATTAAGGAGCCGTATTGAGCAGAGAAGATGGCCTTTGGGTGTTGCACACTCTGTGCAGCAAGGTTTATTTGTACAGTAGTATGCAGCTCCAGAAGAACCAAGTTCTGCTCCACCTGCACCACCTGGACAAGGGGAAATGGAGCAGTTCTGCTGACGTGCTTGAAGGAAAGCTGTCCATTCCCATTTAGTGCTGTCAGGTCCAATGCAGCCTGGGAGAAAGTGATGTCCCAATATAAGACCATTTACGATTCTAAATTATAGTGTTTGGCACTATTACTTTAAAAGATCAGAACACTTTTATACTGATATTAGACTCTGTTTCACATCTCCAAGTCAATTACAGGCCCAGGGAGTGCCTCCAGCTCTGTCTATAGTGGGTATTAAGAGGGCTGGTAAGGACAAGATTTCCTTTCAAATTTAATAGCCACTCTCTTGCTCAGATCTAGAACATTTGGTGATGTGGTTGGTAAATTCTAGTGTGAAAACTTATGGGGTAAGGCAGGTATTTTAAGAATCATATATTGAGAGTGGAATATTTGACTCTTCTGATACATTGACAACTAAGACAACTCTTATCTAAAAAAAAACATAAAAAACCTTGCATCCTCAAAGTAAAAACTATGCCAAATATAGAACAGTTGTCTAGATACTTTTATTGTATCTGCTTAATTTGATAGACTGATAGATCTAAATTGTATACTTTTTTTATAGTATCCCCAAAATAGAGAAGATACTTCAATGAAGTTTAGTTGTAGAGCCTGTTTTGGATCTAAAATCAGTTCCCCCAGTACTTTGATAATATAGATTTATATGCAAATTCTATTGGCTTTGAATATATTCAGATGTGACCTGTGACAGCTATTGTGTCATAACTGATTTATGAATTATGGCATCTAGTCATAACATCAACTTTAACTAAATTTTGTCTCTTATTTGAATACATCCACTTACTTTAAAGCCCGAGTCATTTAAGTTCTTCTTTTGTAAACCAGATTCCTGGGTTTCTGAAAAAGGTCTACATTCACTGTAGAGGGAGAAACAACAATCACTACAGCTAAGATTGCAGAACTATTTTATTTTCTCTTCCTTCAACTTAACTTTAAGCAGTTTGATGTCTTAAACAGCAAACAGTTTAAAACCCAAATTTACCGCAACAATAATTGTCAGTTGGAAATACGCTGTTTTCCTTTTTTTCTTATGAATATTGCTTTTAATTTGACTGTGTTACAGATACAAGTCTTTGCCACTCAGGTGCAGTCTCCAAAACTCAGACATCATGCATTTAAAGTCCACTCTCCTACCTTCATTTGACCATCTATTAAGCATCTGCAGTGATTATTAAGCATCTGCAGTGGTCATTCTATGATTCTATGACTCATTGTGCATGTGCTTGGATCTGAGTTGCATAGTAAACAGCAAGAAACAGACAAAAAAGTGTTGCTCTGCCTGGATTGTAATAACATGAACAACTGAAAATTTTAAGATGAAAAGAGCCTATAAAATGTCCCTTGCATCTTTCCTTTTACTTGCTAACTGATCAAGCTGCATACTCACAGAGAAATAATTTTGTGGCAATGCCACAGGGATATCTTCAGAAAACAATTATTGTCCAGAATGAAACAAGAGAATGTGGCTTTGCCTCCAATGGTAACAACTCAGTGGAAAAAAACTCTGCAGGCAAATGGTTGATTTTTTCTTTAAATCTAAGGGTGACTATCCCAGATTAAAACAACACAAAAATCGAATCTTTTGTGAATGACACTGTTCAGCCTTGCAGGCTTTTTGACGTCAACTTATGTCTGGGGCTTTAGGAATTAGTAAGTGTATGACAATCCTAAAATCAGCTCTGCTTATATCTTTTTAATGAAAGAACAAGTATTTACACTTACCATTGTAAACATGTCCCTTTCAGAAGTTCATTAAATTCTTCTTCTGTTCTGGAAATACAGATCACTGATACATAACAAAAGTAATTACCTTCTCTACAGCATTACACTTTTATATATATTTATTTTATTGCCAACATTTTTTCTCTCCACAACAGCACTTTCAATCTTTTAAATTCCTTTCCTATGGAACACTTTCCTTAATCATTTTATCATCTGAATATGAATCTCCTCTATTCACATTTAGGAGTGGGTTTACTGTGAATCCTTGGACTTTGTGGTGCTATAAACTATGGTGTCTGCTTTCTCTCAAGGAGGCTGTAAATACTCTGTCCTTTTGAAGAGCATGGTATTTAAGACTGTATTTCCTAGCATTTCATATTTTAGTGTTTTATAAGAGAAATGTTTAAGGCATTATCATTTCTCAAGGACATGTTCCAGAGCCAAAGAAGTCATTTAGAAGAAGGAAAGAGCTAGGTACTATTCTTTTTAGGCAAGATAATGTTCAGAGATTCTAAAGGCTTATTGTAGGGATTAGGGAAACACTTTATCAGGCTATGCATAAATTAATCAAAGGCAATTACAATTGTTCATACACATAAAGCTGAATTGGCTATTTCAGATTATTCATAGTGAAGCTGTCTTTACAGAGCAGAAGCAACAGTGTTTGTCTACTGAAGAGAGTGCATGCACATATAAGAAAAGAAGTTTTAGGAGTTTTCATGACTACTATGAGGTTAAAAAGCCAGCATTAACTGTGTTGTTGCAGATGCTGTTACAGCAACTTGCAAAAATGAAATTTAATGCAAATGTTCTTACCTGATTTAAAAAAATAATATTCCTTCTAGAAACAGTAAATTAGTTTGACAATTTGTTACATGAGTTTAGATTCCATCTTCATTGTAACTAACAGATTTATGAAAGCATTACTTCAGTGTTTTCAGAAATATTCCTGTTTAATACTTGTAATTGTATATAGAAGATTTGTTTTATTAACATTTCAGTTTCAGGTGTATTCAGTGTACAGTCAATTCCAATGTGCTTGACTGTACTAAAATTCCCAAAGCGGCTCTCATAAAGCAGAAAGAATAGACTTTCTGAAATTAACTCATTGATGATAAATATTTTGTAGCCAATCTAGTAGTACATGATCCTAGAATATTGCTTTCACGTTTTTGCCCTTGCAGCATCTGTTTTTGCAGATTTGAACCCCAGCTGCCAGCTTATTTTGAAAATGAATTTCATACATTTGAATTGGCACATGAATTACAGTTATGGCTAGTGGGATCAGAACTCTGTCAGAACCAAGTCCCAGAAGCAGGGAAGGTCAGTTTCTGCAAAGAGGTTGAAAAACCGCATGAAAAACAAGGGTGAAAATCTGGCACATAATGAGCATTTAAAGAACCTCTCATAAGTACTTTATCGGTCTTCCAAACTACTTCAGAATATAGCTACTTGCATCAATTTTACAAATAGATGAATCAAAACAATGATGCTTTTCAACCCTAGCTAAAAAAAATTCAGAAGGGAGTAAGCTTTCAGCAAGTTATGTACTTTAGAGACCAGGTACAGGAAGTTTCAGATAAATCTAAAGCTCTTGCTCTGAAAATCTGGACTTTAAGGTTTCCCTGGAGCAAGTGGCAGACAAAATGTTCTACCACTGTAGTACTGACTGAAGCTCAGCTGCAGTACTGAGATCTCTTACCCATCTGCACAGTACAGATAATCAACAGTTGATTTTGGTTGTAGAAATCTATTTGTAGTAGCCTTGATCTGTGAGAGGATAATTTACCATCCCGCCACAGTTAGACTGTTTCTCATTGGAAATTCATTTAACACTAGCTTAGTTTTTCTCCAGTATATTACAGTGCAGACATACCTTCAGAAATGTTATGTCATACAGGTTCATTTTGCAAGGTGATCTGCCCTGGCAGATTCTTGTATCTATACAGCTCACACGACAAAATCTTCATAAACTACGTGCTACCCTTTCTGTTCAAATGAACAGCAAGGATATGAGGTGAAGTTAGTAATGCTCATTGTAGCTTTATCCTGAAGTGCAAAAAACATTTCCCTACTTGAAAGTTAGTGCAAACCCTTTGAAGACATTTCCTTCCACTGTTTTTTAACATGATTCTCATTGTTATCAGAGCACTAAGCAAGAAACAGGCTTCTATTGTGAATTCATCTTTGCTTTTGGCATGTTACCCTAAAATCTGCTTGATTGTTTGTTAAGCATTCTCTTCAACACTGAAAAACAATACAAAATGTGTATTTATTAAATGCAATGCCTTAGTATTCTTTTCTTTTGTTTAATTGGGCTGGGAAAAACAAGCAGAAATTGCTCTGGCTTCTTTGCCATACATAGGATTCATGTCACTGAAGAGTATGTATCTTTAGTTCCAAGAATAATTCAGTTCTGTTTCGATAGACTAATGAACACAAAATGGCATGACATTAGTTTTGCAGCAAGGTTGAAGTTTGCTTTTTACAAATACATGGCTATCACAACATCTGACACCTCTGATCACTGCAACCAGTCTCTTAAATATTATAACATCTCGCATTACTATACTTGCATAGTTTGATTGAGGTGTCAGCAGCACAGAAGCAAGGTTTACTAAATGGCATCTAAAACTGCAAGAAAAAATTTGTTTGTCAATTGTGCTTTTAAATAAATTTTATAAAAAGATCAGTCAAGCTGCAGAATACACAGTTGCAAGCATGAAGAGCCATATTTTTTGAATATTAAAAGTTGTAGTCACAAATATTTGCTTAGGCAAAGTTGGGCCTACAACTTAAAAATTATTACAACTTAAAAATATATCTTTTGACAATCAGCATACAAATTACATATTGGAAGCAAAAATAAAGATTACAAAAAGTCAAGCTACAAGACAGAAATATTGAATTTTGAAAAGCTTCTGTTTAATCACTCAGAGACCACGCCTTGTGTTTGGGAATGATACCACAGCTGCATTTTAAGTGGGACAGTCCTGTGAGATACCTGAACAGAATGTCTTTTAAATAATGCTTATTCAATCCCTAGTTTGCAGTTTCTACTGCTGCCGTTTGGCCAATTGTTTTTCATAAATCAAGTTCATCTTGCTTTCATCTTAAAAATAAAATAAACATCAAACCTCAGGTTGATGCTAATACTTGAACCCTTCAGTCATATTTTGCTGAATATCTGTGCCTCTTTGCAACTAATGTTTGTTATAGTGCTTAGTTTACATTCCTGACATCAAATTTTCTTCCATACTTAATAAATTATAGATCATAGTTTTGGCAACACAGTTATTGAAGCAGATAGCTTTTGATTCAATACATTAAAAACCTATTATATGCCAACATCATAAGGGGATAATAATGGCTTTATTATTAAAGCATGCCTTTCATTCTGACAGTGTATAATGCCTTTTATGAAATCAGTGCAGCACAATAATATTGACAAAAAGCTAAAGGTTATTAGGACAGAAAAGTATCATGTGTTAGCGTTATACAACACAAGAAAGATTTCAAGTTATAGATTTATTATCAACTGCATTTTGTGTTCAAAATATCTAATCATTTCTTTTATCTCAGAATCCTGTGTTGACCTTAATCTTTAGGAGGATTTAAACTGTGTATAATGCTGCCATTGAATCATCATAATTTTAGCTTTCCTGAAAACAGTCCATTAAAAATCAAGTTCAAAATATTGAATTTATTAATTTTCATCTCATTTCTATCATGTTGGTTTGCTTTTTTTTAAAAAAAAACCCAGGGTTCTAGGTAGTTAGTCTATCCAGTACTTACATTAGCTTTGTACATAGACAAAACTGTAAACCTATAATCACCTAGAAAGCAAATACTCCAGTGTTTCCACATGTTTCAAACATGATAAACTTTCCATGTACATTTAGGAGTGGAGAACTGTAGAAGTGTGATGAAAGTGATTGTTTCTCCTGCCAAAATAAGTCACAGTATATTATTATACACCCCACTTGTGCCATGGTTCCAAAAATCTTTTTTTTCCAACTAGGTGACCTTATTGCTTGATGAGTAGTACAAAATAAAAGGACTTGTCAGGATTTGTGTTTATATGCTTCCATAAACTAGTGGAGGAGGCTGAGATGAGACCTCATTGCTCTCTACAACTACCTGAAGGGAGGTTGTGGAGAGGAGGGTGCTGGCCTCTTCTCCCAAGTGACAGGGGCAGGATGAGAGGGAATGGCCTCAAGCTCCACCAGGGGAGGTTCAGGCTGGACATTAGGAAAAAAATTTTCACAGAAAGGATCATTGGGCACTGGAACAGGCTGCCCAGGGAGGTGGTTGATTCACCTTCCCTGGAGGTGTTTAAGGCACTGGTGGATGAGATGCTGAGGGGCATGGTTTAGTGTTTGATAGGAATGGTTGGACTCGATGATCCGGTGGGTCTCTTCCAACCTGCTTACTCTGTGATTCTGTGATTCTGTTTCTAGAAGGCAGTTCTTCAGAGATTGAATTAGGGTTTACGTTGGAAACATAAGATGGTAAGAGTAGCTAGACTATTTATAGCCATTGGGTTTTTTTTGAGAAATGCTATTATATAAGCATATATAACATATAAATATCTCTAGCAAATAAAATTTGTAAATGGAAAGGTTTTCCATTTAAGGATTAAGGGGACAATCAAGAATATTATTTCTTACCAGGATATTCCCCCACAGTGTAAGCTGGCAAAGTGCCATTAGTTCTCATGGAGGTATGCCAGTTACGCAGCTAAAGACTTGATTTTGGTTTAAATTGAACCTACTATATTGCTGAAATAAGATTTTTTAAAAAAGTAAAAATCACTAGTATGTTGTTCAAGTTCAACTGACACAAACACACAAAGCGCAGAGTATTTTCAAAATACAAAAGCGAGCTATTTTCAAAACAGCACTGAGAAAATGTGTTAACAGGTAATATTACCCAGTGACTCAGCAAATTAGAAGACTAAGATCACTTTAAAAATTGCATGGTTACTTAACCCAAATTCTGATGACTGCCAACATCCCTAAACACCTTCACTACATTTGAAAATAGGTTTTGATACTTAAGAGCTGTATATAAAACACATTAAAGTTACTAGAATGCTAATTTCTGCAGGGCATGTTTGCACATGTTGCAATCCATGGTTCCTGGTTAGGTACTTCAGTTCAAGACAATTGTGAGGAAATTAGATGCCTGCAACTGGAATCACAAAAAATACTACACATGGAGCATAGTGTTCAGTCATTATCATATGCTAGCAAGGTTTATGGAGCTGTTCTTGCATCTCGGTTCTTATCATTCTCCCAAGCAGCAGGTAACAGCTTACTCTGAAATAATGAAAATACTCATAAGGAAATTCATAATGCTGGAAGAGACCATGCCTCAATACTTGTCACTGAAACAGTCTCTTGCTTGTGATTTCAAAAAGTTTGAAGTCATCAGGTATCTATAGAGTTGGTAAATGAACTATATTCAGTGAAAGACCTGATGAATCACAAATGCATAGTACCATAAGTACTGTTGACCACCACGCTGCATTTCATTATGCTCTTTCGGAATACGTTTATTTAGTGCCTAACTGCTTGGGGAGCATGTAGAGATATGAACACTGGTTAATGTAGGTTCTAGAATGACTCATGGAGCTGATTCTCAAAGGGTCTTTTTCTCAGCAGTTAGTTAGGACCAGACAGAAAATACATCGAAGGCTGAATTTACTTGTCTCAGAAACTAAAATAAGTCTTACAACCATGATTTTCCTGGAAGATATTTTCCCCCTTCCAACTTTGTGGCCAGTATATATCTATGAATTCACAGGGAAGGCAGTCATGAAAAATTACTGTAGGTCAGGTGAATGCACCCTAACTCTGGAATATAGGTGGAGCTTAAACTCAGTGTAGGGACTGAATGTATTTACTCCTTTAGTTAATGACTTCAAATTCCAATTAATGTTATGGATATGTTATTTACAAATACCAAGGTGGTCAGATCAGGGCATTGATGTCCAGTAGAAATGTTCCATTCTAAATACAACATGAATCATAATAAGACAAGTGTTTCACTTCTGTTTTGATGATTTTTGATAGTGTTAGCTCTAGGACAGTTTGTCTTCCTTTTCTGGTGACTTACACAATCTGTTTAGAAATAGTGACCAGCTGGCATTCACATTCTAAGAGGAAAAATATATTAATTTAATAGAAGCTTATGCTGTCTCTTCTATTTTTATCCATTTTATACAGACCAGAAAAACAGAATACATACCAAAGCCATAGTAAAGACAGCATAAAGCATTGTATATGCAAAAGACTTTCTAAACAAACTTTATAAATCAAAATAAATTTCCCAAGGCAGGAAACTATTTTAGCCTGCAGAAAGGTGTTTTTCATCACAGTGATGGAAACCACTTCCCAACAAAGCCCTCTCAGAATGGCTCAGGCTTTTTTCTTAGATAGGAAAATTAATAAATAAATTCTAATGCATAGTGGGGCATTTCTTTATGTTGTTCTTCTTGCTGCATGGTCTAGGGCTATTTAGAAATTCAGTAAAGAGACCTTATAACAAGGTATGCATCTGCCAAAGGAAGTGTATCTGTGCATTCTGTTTATCTACATGGATTCCTTCATAGCTTACAATAGAGACAGATTAAACCAAAGTGCTGCAGCTCTAACATGCATGTACTTGCTGGATCAGTTCTTGGTGAAAATGCAGTCTAGAGTTGTTACAAAAGGAATGAAGTATTGCTTCAAAGTTAAAGCACATTTGGGACCTTAACCTATACTTTTTTGGTTGTAATAAAACCTCTCAGTAAGTAAAATATTTTAGAATTAAGATTCTATGTTAATTAAAATTTATTATTTAAGTTTATTACTAATATATATCAGTTTATGTGAACTTGATTTCAAGATCTCTGAACACATCCCCTTGGACAGAAGCCTGGACTACAATTTCAACCACCCAAACATCCTTATGTTTTCAGAAAGGAACAAGCACAGATTGAGTTTGAGGAGAGGAGAGAGAACTGGAGGAGAGTGAACTGAACTACCTCAGCTGTAATGTGATCCTGAACATGCACCTTAAACATTGTCTCTGTCTCCTTCAATTCACCCAGTTTAAAAGACAAGGAGTGATAGTATGCTAACATGCTATCACAGCAAAGATGCTAGTTAACAAAAAAATGGTTTGTGCTTCTATTATAATTTTTGAGTGGGTAGCGCCAAATATAGAGTTCAAGGCAGTAAAAACAATAAAAGCTAAAGGATAGGCATTTGAATCTTTTAAACTGAACAGCCTACACATTCAAATGCAATTTTTTTAAAAAGTATGATGGTAGAATTAGGTGCTTGGTACCCTGGCAACTTCTGCTTTTTCCCTCTTCTCCCAACCTCTGATCTCCCAAG
Source organism: Clamator glandarius (assembly GCA_033459285.1). Lineage (NCBI taxonomy): Eukaryota > Metazoa > Chordata > Aves > Cuculiformes > Cuculidae > Clamator > Clamator glandarius. The sequence goes on from JAUNZM010000040.1 coordinate 1,227,145, forward strand.
TCTTGAGATTCACATTGAACTTGCAAAGTAAAACTTTGCTCACTAGAGGTCAGCGTTGGGCTGGCAGAGGCACTGCCACTGTACACCAATAACGAACGTTAATTAATCCTCCAGCCACACACAGATGGAGGCAGGAGGCTGATACTAATTTTATTAAAGACCAGGAAAGAGTGATGGCACAGCAGTTTCAGAACAACAGAAAACAGAAGAGGTGGAGGAACTTCACAAAGAATCTTGTTATTTCAAAAGCTGCGTGATGCAACTCCACCGCAGAACGGGGCCCACGTACATCAGTAGAGGAACAACGTATGAGGTGGAAGTCAGCTTGCAAGGGAGGCTATAAGAAATGATGGGGACTATGTGACACATCAGTTTAGAGAAGACTAAACAGGGAAAGAATCCTCTATATGGGAAGACCTTCACTTTCCAATGGCACCACATTTTGGACACCGATTTGTCATTAGACATCTAGTCAAAAATCTGTTGATTTTTACACTGACCTGAAAAATTAAATGATACAAGGGAAGCATAAAGGAAAAACAAACCTCCTTTCCTTGGTTATTTGTACCTTATATTCACCTTATGATGTGAAATATACTTTAACACTGCAGCTGATACTGGCTGAGTTATATTAGAATGAATTTAGTGGTGTGACTTTATTTCTCCCCGTAGTGATCTGTTTTCAGCTACTTGTTTTCACTCTTTTGAGAATCTAACCTGAGGTACTGCCTGATGATTTGGGTTCTGCAGAACTATTTTTATCATTTTGTCCTGTAAATACAAAGTACATACTACTTTTCTGCATCAAACTTGTGTAAATTTTTATCTTCCTATTCTCTAGAAAACAATGAAAGTGAAAAATATTCCAGTATTCCAATACTTTTTGGAAACTTTAAACATAAATTCCATTTGTTCCCTACAGTTCCTTTCACAGTATCTTTTACTGTTGGCACTCACTGGCATCAATGTAATAGTAAATGTTATTTTGGTATTTATTTCACATAATTGCTAATATTCAAGGTCTACATACTGCTATTCAATAGAATTTTGAGCTCTTAGAATAGACACAATTTCCATGTTTTATTTAATGCTAAAAGACCACTATCAGAATTGCTATTTCACTGAGATTTTAAACCCCTTTTAATTCATTTTCAGAAGAGTTTCACTTGGTCATTTAGGCAAACTCCCCTCTCAGATGGTGAGGTTAGCCTAAAAAATCTTTGCATTGTTCAAGAGCTACTCAGGAATAAGAATTCCTGCTGACAAGTCTACTTGAAGGGTTCTATAACTTTTCCCAAGCAAATCATCAAGGTAAGATTATTTTTCTTTAATGGGAGACTTGAAACCTCATGGAAAGACGTACATGTGCATCGCTCTAATGAGACTTCAATACTCTAAAGAGCTGAAATATTTTTGATGATGTGCATACAATTTAATAAGGTACTAGTTCCTGGCTCCAAACAAGAAATACTTTATATTCATCCCACTTCCTGCAACTGCTCAAGGGTATCTGAAGATCCTGGGACAGCTAAGAGAATACCACTATTGTTATTTTTGCAGCCTATTAAAATATGTATTCACTAGACATAGTTTAATATATTCAAGTTACTAAAATGTATTTTTGGTTGGAGTGAGAACTTTAGAAACTTAAGACCCAAAATTTCATCTCTTTTTCTTGAATTTTTTTGTGTTTTAAATAGAGGTTTTCTCTTCCACATTAATCTCTGAGCCACTATTTTTTTAAAGCAATTTTTGGTCTTATTATTTCATTCTTTTTTCCAGTGTTATTTTTCTACTTTTCTTGGAACCTACTTAGAAGATTTCACTGCCTTTGTTTTCAGCTTCATGAAACACTTTTCACTCACTTTATTCATTCTTAGTTGTATGAGGAAGTATACTTAACAGGAAAACAGAAAAAACATCCATTATTCTCTTTTGTTGTCTCTACAGTTTCATGCATCCTGAATGCCAATCTACTTTCAGATTACTGATATCAAATAAATTTCCCTGAAATAAATGAGCCTAATGAATTAATGGCATTGAGCGTGTCAGATAAATGCCATTCAGTTTCATGGCAAAAAGAGGTCTTGAAAATTAGTGACAAATTTTGTGCAATATAAGACACAAACATAAAAAAAGAAATAGCCTAAGACTCCCACCTTGAATCTGAAATAGGATGGCTACATGTAGCAAGTTTAATGAATGTACAGATTTTACTCTTTAATATAATAAAGAAATTAGTAAGTTAAATGCTTGTAAATATTCTTTTTCATCGAACTAGTCCTAACTTTTATTTAACTATACCTTAGGCAGACATCAGGGAGAAAAATATTACAGATGGATATTACTTTGTCCAGCAGTCTCTAATGAAAATAAGTACATTTTTATTTGTTTTAGTTATATGTTAATTAAGTTCTACTTGGAAAAAAAAATGAATAGGACATTAATAGAATGAACTCTGTTTTTCTTTCCGGTAATCCTGTTATTTTTCATTAAAGTAATTCCATTAAAATAATACTTAATTTTATCTGGAATTATGTGAAAAAGATTGTAATGTCCATATGAAAAACTGAAGGAAAAAGGTTGTGGGAATTAAAGGTATTACCTTTCATTAAAAAATAGACTCAAGTAAGTTTAAATAATTTTTTTAAATATATTTTGCAATTTTTTGTTTTATATTTTTAAAAAATAACCAAGGAAGTGTTTTACTATTTAATCTTATTTTTAGTTCAAAATCCTACATAACTTTACCACAAAAATTAATAAAATAAACAGAAAATGTTACTTCAACAACTTTAAAGCACTCAAAGACATCCCCATGACATGTATATAGCAACAGATCCATCCATATTTAATGTACTAATAAAAAAATGATTCTGTAGATTTGTTTTGTCACTCACAATAAAAGCAACAGAGGACAGTTAAGACTTCCTAAATGATGAATTTAGTAAAAAAATGCTCAAATAATTTTTCACTGTTAGATATGAGCAAACAAACCAAACTGGATCAAGAAAAACATCACCTTTCTACTCCTGATCATTGGGAATGGAGAATTTTCAGGCTTTTATTAGGGCCTGATTTTTCACTAAAAGATGCAGAGTTCTAAACTGGGTAAAAGAAAAAAAAAAACTTTTTACTCAAAAATGTCTTTTTCCTCTTTCTTAAAATGGATATTTTACAACTTAATAGATAATTTACAGTATTTATCTCAGCAGTACACTAGTATATTGACTAGTTGATCTTGCATCATTAATTAATGCAATTCTATTGAAAAGGTATGAAAAATGTCTACAACTTGACAGGCCTTTCACAAAAAAGAAATGAGACTGAGAAAATATACTTTCTGGAATATGCTGAAGAAGTCTGTTTCAGTGATTTGTGCATGGTCATACTTAATTGATTTTGTTGCACTTGAATTAGGTTCACAGAAACTTTGCCATTATGATTACATAAATTGTTCTTCAGTCTTGCCCAGATTTCAGTTGCTGCTGCACTGAGAAGCTCCTTAGAATAAGTCCAAAGGGAGCAAGAATTAAAATGAATGAACCTTCTTCAAGTCGCAGGTGCCATAGCACTGTTCTGTTCACAGGTCATAGGAAACAATATATATACTACATAGCATCTTAAAATTAAGGGCTCAGTGGCTTCCCAGTTCTTAAAAATATTCTTATTTACAAAAGATTTTCACATGCAGTATCTGTATTAGATTCAGCTTAAGGGCACAGCAGTGAGAGCTCTTTTCATTATGAAGATGAATAATAACAAAAATAAAATCAGGAAAGTAAGTCTTAACAACTCAGGATATTTCAGTAGATTCTAGATAGCAAAGTGTAAACTGAAGAAAAGGATAAAAGGATTCTTTGAAGATGTAACTACATAATTTTTCAGAGAAAACACACCAGGTATTGCAAAGAACATTTTCAGTATATTTCAAGATAGGCAAATGACTGAAAAACAAAGACCAAAGAACCTGAATGTGAAAGCGTGAAAATTGTTGTTATTACATTTCAATTGTCCTATACTGATATGTTGCATCTTAGTGGCACAACTGTTGTACATTCAATACACACCTCTCCAGACTCTGTTGTTTACTGATCTCTAGAATGTTATCTTCTAGTCTCATCCTAAGTTTATTCCTGCATTCAAGAGACATAAGTTTACTAATATTATCTCTGACATCCACATCTTCTCTGGTGAATATGTTTACCATAATTTTTCAGCAGTAACCAAACCATTGGTAAGTAACCTATCTCCATCACTATGTAATCTATTGCTGTTAGAGATTCAGAGGGAAGAGCTACTACTGTGAGACAGAAGACCCCTGCCCAACTCTAAGAAAGAAGATGGTAATAGACCTACCAGCAAAATACAATCACATAAGCCATCTAACTTCATTGCTTTCACTAGCCTTTGTCAATAAATTCTTATTCATTTCACTTCTCAGGAATACAGAAGAGTTGATATATATTCATTTAATCTGAGGCAGATTCTGAACATTTATGAACTTCAAACACAAGAGTTAAAGGAATTTGAATAAACACAACCCATTTTTTTTGTTTGATTAGCAACAATTGAATTAGTCTATAATTTTATTATTCCTATTTAAACCAATACTCTACTGGATTATTAAATTCTATATTTATGCTTAAATTCTTCATTATGTACACAAACTGGTGCTTCTTTGGCTTCAGGAAACTTCTGTGTTGTCTTCACTAAATTCTATAATGTGGGAAAAGAGTTAATTTAACAAGAAAAAGTCATATGGAGCATAACCACAATCACAGAATCACAGAATCACAGAATCACAGAACAACCAGGTTGGAAGAGACCCACTGGATCATCGAGTCCAACCAGTCCCTAAATCATGCCCCTAAGTACCTCATCCACCCTAACCTTAAACACCTCCAGGGACGGTGACTCAACCACCTCCCTGGGCAGACTGTTCCAATGCCTAAACACCCTCTCCGTGAAGAATTTTTTCCTTATCTCACCTTCCAACAATCAGTATATATTTCTATAAAGCTACAACCTCCGTCTTCTTTTTGTTTCTTCAGGTTTTCTTCAGGTTTGCAAACTGCATGCCAGCACCTAGAAGACTGCACCAATCAAACAACGCTCAGAGCAAAAGACTCTTTCACAGCACGTTAAAGAGCACTCGTGGTAAAGGGGGACAAGACTGTATGTCTGTGAATGATCATCAAACCTCTTCCAGCCTAAACTTCAGGATTAGTATGCAAATAAACTAACAGGTTTATGATATGGATCACATGTCAAAATCCTGGAATGTACTACAATAAGAATTTTTTAAAAGTAGAACAAGATGAGACTTAGTCAGCTATTGAACAAAACAAGCTAGGTTCAGTTCTAAATTGTGCTGTTAAGTTCTCACATTTTCTTGAATGTGTGAATGAAACCACTTATTCTAGTGGGAAATACACATAGATGGCTTTCTATAATATTATACATCAGTCTTTTTTAACATATCAATATATTAAATCTCATTTTTATGGAAACACTAATTTACTATTCTAAAAGTGACTGCTGTCATAAAATCAGAGGTGTATTTTTACATCTCCATGTTTACAATGACAGTCTACTATTAACAACAGAAGAAATTAAATAGAAAAGCAAAGTACTTATTCTTTTTTGCTAACAGAAATACAGATTTTTAAGTCAACTAAAGTCTGTTTATTCATGTCAGGGAATAATATTTTGTTGAATATTTCACATATTCACAAATAATCTGTCTACAGTAATTGATTGAATTTTGTTTGAAAACGCCCTGCAGAGCACTAACAAATATACCAACATAATCAGTTGCAGCTGCTTCATGATAACAGTACACAGTATATTATGAAGAACATAACATCTCTAATTAGCAAAGACCTTTTTCCACACCTTTTGATTACTACGAAATGTTATATATTTGCCCATGACACCGTTTTTTTACTCCTAGAGCCTAAGAACTTCAGTGACTGGCAAAGAAAATGTCACTCTCTACCTCAATTCAAGACCAGCTTCAGCTGCTTCAGAGCCAAATACTCTTTTCACTGTGCAGGTTAATATTCAAAATCACGTAAAATAAGGACACCTCTGATGGATTTATAAGGTCCAATACAAAAGCTGATCAACAGAAATCTCCTTTCACAAAAAAGAGTATCGATAAGGATTAAGAGCCAACATCATTGTGTGGTAGTTATATGACATTTTGCCATCGACCCAGAAGCCCAGGGTCACCCATTTCATACTTTTATATAATGACAGTGGTATTCTAGGACTGACTTCAAAATACTCTTGGTATCAGTTATTTCTCAGAAGACAGGGGATTTCCTTACAATATATACATAAAAATCATTGCCTGCCATGTCAAATCTTTTCTTTCAAAATTCTGTTGGCTCCATTACAGAAAAAAAAGTAACACCAAGAATCACAGAAAACCCCACAGAACTCAGAAATCACCTAAATGCATGAACATAAATTTTATGGGAAGAAATACTCTCCCCTAAGAGCATCTCCAAACTTCTCGTTCATTTTTTTCGTTGATATACACATATGCATTCACTCTCAAAATAAAACAACGTTTTCCTCTTCACAAGACAATAGCACCTAATGGGTTAGAGTTTCAAAACTATTTATGTAACTAAGACAATTGACAGAAAATAACTTGGATTTTCAGTATTGCCTATACAGGTTGTGTTCTTGGGTCTCACTTGAAAGAGTAATGAGTTTTGCAAGAAAAATATCTTTTTCTCAAAAATTATGCCAATCTGCCACACACTGTTTTTAAATTACAGCTGTAAAATCCACTATAGATGTCCAACAGTTATTGCTTTGAATCACTGAAAATCTCTTGATCTGAGGCCAAAAGGCTAAGTTTTAACTTTTATACACCTTCAATCAATTTTCTCTTTGCACAGGTAGCCCACCATTATTATTGTCATATGATTTTTACTGAAATTTTTTTACAAAGTAGTAGTTATATTTCCAGAGCTGATAGGTCATGAAAACCCTGCAGCTGTCATTAAAATTCACAGACATTCTCTCATGAACTATTTTACCCTATACATATATCGCTGTAGGGTGGCTCAAAATATGACAGGTGCAAAACCAAAAATATACCTGAACTGAATTTTAATATTATCTTTCTCATATTCATATTTCCAATGAATTTTCTTTCTACAAAGTCATTTCTAATAATATTACAAACACTTTCAGTCCTACAAATGATTGCTATGAGATATATCTGCCTACAAAGGGTTTTTTTTTCCATTTAAAAAATGTATTTCTTTTCAGTATCTTGTAGTTAATGCTTTTCAGAGAAAGGAGGCTTAGGATTTTATTCAAACAATATTCCTGATATCCTTGCCTAAACAGAACATGCACTTCTTATACTGGAAAGAAGGCTAGCTCTAAAGCTCACTAGGATGCCTCGCTGAAAACCTGCCATTTGATTATTATTGTCCCTGCTTCTCAGTAAATATCTCCTTCCTCATTAATGCTAACAACATCTTACCTTTGATTATCCTTGGCTTTGTTTCTTAACTTTCCTTTACCCCAAAGGCAAAAGCCTGAAGATGGGATTTTATGCCTTGGCATTTTGTTTTACTTCAGTATTAGAGATAAAGTCCTTGAAAAAAATAGAAGCAAAATAACAGAAAATTCTGATTGATGTTAATGAAATCAAAGCTTTCTCCTACAATTTTTGTTAATCTTAATTTAGAAAACTAGCTTATTTCCTAAGAAGATATTCTAAGTATCTATTTATGAGACATGAAATAAAAATCCATTTCATATTTTTATAAAGTGTAACGGAAACTAAGAACATAGCATATATTTCATGTTTTCCCTCCAAAATTTATATGTATTTGGAAAAAAAAAATTAGCAAAGTAATACAAATGCAGACTTAAAGGAGATAGGAAAATCAGAATGTTCTAATTTCAAACGTAGGTACCACCACCTGTCATACAACCCTGCACAGACTTATGAGAACCAGAATAAACTCTGTAATGTTAAGCCCTAGATTTGGTGCTCTGGCAGCATTTCTCTTTGGGTGATCAGCTTTGTAACCAGTCTTGGTTTTATTATATACTTCCGCAGTGAGGAATTATGCTTAGTTATGATTATGCTTGCCCAAATATAAATACAAGAGATAGAATAATTAAACAATAGAAGGACTACACTACTTAAGAATATTTTGAATTTAGAAATCATTGAAAATTACTCATGAAGAAAGAAAATGCACTGCCATTCAGAAGTATCTGTGATTACAGACTTTTAAATTATTGAAGTGGTATTCAGAGTTGCCTATATGAGCTGAATGCCCAGATTTAGTGAATCTCAATGCGATTTACTTGTCTAGAAAACAGCCGAGAAAGAACAGATATTCTAAATACATACCTGAAATTGGTCATCATCTTCCTCCAAACTGTTCTGCAAACTGTACTTCATGATATGTTTCCTAGAAAAAGAAAATTATATTTTCATAGTACTTAGAACAGCAACAGGGCCATACTGTGCTAAACTCTGAATAAACAAAGGAAAAATTTGATAACTGAACGGATAACTTAAAATGAGAAGTACTTATACACTGCATGTCTAACAATAGTGTAGATTTCAGTGACATCTTCTGACTGTTCCCTATCTTGAAACTGCACATTAGCCAAATCACAGTGAGAGGGAGTGGAGGGAGTGCCCATTCTTTAGAAATGTTATGTCAGAATGGTTGCACTAAGGCAAATATCTGAAACACAGTTTCTGTCCTTGCTGAACATCTAGCTCTGAACAGCTCCTTGTCTGCACAAAAGGAATGGATATATGAGAAAATACTTTTTTTTTTTTTTTTTTAAGTTCTCACACCATAATCAAAAAGGTTTGGAAGTAGTAAAACTCTGTATACAACTGGGAAAGGAAGAAACTGCAGTACAGAAGCATTTTCACCCAGTGGCAGCTTGCCAGTGAAATGATAGTAGGCAGTTATATAAAAGAGACACTCCACATAAAACTTCATTGCCAGTTTTCTAACTCTAAAGGTTTAGTACTTGACTTTGTCAATGCTTATGGACATTGTACTGTCCATAAAGTTCTTGGATTAGAAAATATATCTGAAGAAAATATGGCTTCTAGTGTAAATGCATGTTGTAGTTTGAAATCATCCATATTTATTTTGATGTTCATCCATAAAGACTTATGATACTTCACATGCACATGTTGTCAAGCTTGAGAATTTTAAAAAGGCTTTACTGAGACAAGTGGCATGTTCTGACAATAAAAAATATTCCAGAGTTTGCTAGGGAGCCAATTGGTAAATAACAGGAAAAAATTACTAAAACCAGAACCATAATCTCATGCTGTTCAGTGGATTTCCCAGTGAGTGGTAAACGAGAAAATAGACTTTAAACTCTGCTTCTGGACTAAACTACAGGAAGGTGGTAAAGTGTATCTACTGAATGACAAAATATTTCATGATGAAATATAATGAGAAGCTAGTCTTACTATAACATTACAATTTAACAGAGAAACATATTAGAGTTTTGCACTTAAAACTTAGGAACAAATCCTCCAACTGAAGAACATAGACTGATGCATCAAATTCTGCACTAGCAGAGATAATTTTCCCACACTTTATTTAATTACTTGCATATTAAGGACTTCCTTCTAGTATGTGATGACCCGTGAGGTTACTAACAATAAGTGATAGCTTTTTGATAGTAAATAGTTTTAGAGAGATTCCCGTATTTGTAGTGATACCTCCTTTGATCCTGTGTCAAGTGGGTGGGTTGCTGGACATGAAATGAGAAACACATGGTGACATCTTCAAATAAAATTTTAAAAGGACAACTCAAAGGTGGTCAGCCTAAACAGACTATTGGAGGAGTAAATAAAGATCAAGGTAGCAGCAGTGACTACTAAAAGTGACAGATAATTGACCACATTATTATCAGCATCAAAAGCAGTATTTTCATCATAAAGCAGTGAGATCTTCCTTCAAATGAGTTTTCTAAAGCAGAAGCCAGCAGAGAGGAAGATGCACTAACCAGTTAAACCAAGCCAAGAATACATGCTTGGTCATTCTGAGCTACGAGCCTGTTTACTCAGCTACACTTTTTGCATAGGTGAGCTTTTTGTTGTCTTTGATAGCATTAAACAAACCTAATATACATTGTACCATAAAGTATACTATGCTATTTTTCAGGTATGTTCTGAGATTGAGTAGTGCCTGAAGCTTTCACTGAGCTCAAATGTGCATTTCAGAAACAGCTTTTGATAAATAGATAACCCAGGTAGTGCACTAGGAGATAAATTGTGTTTTATCTTGTTTCAACAATTTCACTCAAGCATATAGTTCTCCAGGGTCCAATAGTACTGAAGTAACTGCCTTCAGAAGCAGGTCTTCTCTATAATACTTAGTTCTCCTTTGGCATAATTTTTTTGTGTAACCTTGACAGGGACTGACTTCCACAGAGAAAATTGCCACTCCCTTCCTGCCTCAAAGAATTAAACATAAATTGGCTTTAACTTAATCCCATAAGCAATATATAATATTTCAAGTATAGGATGGTGCTTTGGAAACTAAGCATCCTAAAGTGCAATACTCTGGATGCCACTATGAAAATAACATAAACTCAGATCTTTTATTGCCAAGTGTTTTTCAAAGAAATGTTTTATGCTTAGAGCTTTGTACCTTATAAGCTGTGACTGCAAAGCCAACTCTACAGATTAATATCACAGATTCCAGCAAAATAAATTTTCTTTGGAAAGAGCTCTAGTAACATTTTCCAAAAACCTTTTTATTTAATAATTAAGAATGATGTATGTATTAAATAAAATTATAAATATGTTCTTAAAAAATTTGTGTTGCTAAAAAAGTTACATTAATCTGACCACTGGATAGATTATATAACTATTTTATAAACCCTAACAGAAATCTCATATGGTCTATTAAAAATATATTAACAACCCTAAAAATTTATTTCTTCCACAAAATAAAGCACAATGAAAGGAATAAACAATAGAAGAGTTTGGTTAATAGTGCACAACTACGGAACAAACTTCACTTTAAACTTTGACAAGAGTAAATTCCGTTTATTAAAATTAAAATAAGTATTCTAGAGCAGAGACCAGACCTACTTCTCAAGATACCAGGAGTTTTCTAGTTATAAGGAGTGTACTGAAATCTAATAACTCTTTCAAACCTTACCTGTGGGGAAAATGGGACCGTTCTCATTGAGTTACACTGAACCCTAAGGAAGGTGAGATAGCCTTAATGATGACAAAAGACTAGGATGAAAATAATTCACTGGATTTGTATTTTTAAGGGGTAAGAACAGTGAAAGGAATCTTCTGAAAAAAAGACCACCAACAACAAAACAATTGGCAGCAAGGAGGAGGTTTTAGCAGCTTAGAAAACATCCTTGTAGAAAGATAGTTACAGATAAAGAATAAGGTGTAGAGAAACACGAATATATTTCTCACACAAGGAAACACAATTTGGTAATTTATAGTAGTCCTGATTAGAATTTTAGCGTGACTTTTATCCTGAACTAGAAGGAGAAGCAATGTGAAGTATGAATTATCCATGTGGTATGAATCAAACTTTCATGTTGAATTCCCTAGCGTTTTCTGGCTTGCCCTACTTATTTCTGAGTAATTTAAATGTGTTCTGCTAGGTTCATTCTATTTTAAAAATCTAAGCTGTTTTTTATATTTTCTGTTTGCAATATCACACAAGCTATGTCTCACTGTCTAATCTCTCTCAGTAAAGTGTAACTCTAATTTGAGCAAGGATCAAAACAAAGCATACAGAAGGCTAAGTGCCTGTTACCTGAAATAGCCTGTATTTCAAACAGAGCCTTCTTAAAAATAAAGGCAGGCTCATTTAGCAAGTCTAGCATTTAGGTAGCTATACAATTTATGTTGTTGTAGGTCATAGCTTTCAAGTTATCACAGAATGATACTTGTATGGGCTGTTTACTTATTAATACAGTATGTTACACTGAACAAAGACAAAGACCCCCAAAATGTCTTGCAGTTGCAAAATATACCATTTACACATGACACAATACTACTTTAAAGGCAGATCAGGCCCAGGGATTCACACCATAGCTCAGTTGCTACAAAGTTGACAAAACTTCTGGTGGTCAAAAACATCTTTATTTATAAGCTTTATAACTGAACTAGATAAAATATAGCACTGTAAGGAAAGTCTGGGTAGAATAGCTGTTGGTTAAAGCAGAGATCAGAGATCAGAGATGGTATAGTCTTGAATTTATTTCTTGGGTTTGCCACTGATTAGTTTTGAAATTTCATGGAAATCACTTTTTTACCCTCCAGGCTGGGAGGATTTCCTCCAGTGCTTGAGTAGACTCTGACAGGATGACGAAGAATAGCAATGAATGATTTACCCTTTGAGTAGTCTGAGTTGTATCACAGTAGAGCAAACTCATGGGATGCACACAAGCTCCGAAGAGCTGGCTTTTTTTTTTCTTCAGCCTCTGTATACCAGTACTTAGAGTTTCATAAGAAGTTATTTGTATGCAGGAGTTCAGCCATCAAGGAAGTCATTAGTAGTAGTACTTGGTGGGGCACAACCAGCTCTACCAAATGACACTAAGAGACAAACTAAGTGTGAGCTCTTGCTAACCAGGGTAAAGCACAAGCTTGTTTGCCATCAACACAGCCTACTCGTAAACCATTAGGTGTTTTGTTCTGCTTCTGGTGAACACACTAACACACAGCTGACTGCTGGTCTAATAGCATAGCATCGTATGAGGAATTAATACGTAGTTTGCGACTATCTTAGGAAGTTGGGGGTGTACTGCAGTTCTGAATATCTTAATACACCGGAGACAGAAATCCCAGAGTGTCACCACATAACACATGTTCAGATTTCACAGAGTGCTGTGAAATGCATGGATTTCTTTCAAAGGAAACTAAACCAGCATCTTGCTTTTGAAAGCACTTCAGCATATGTCTGACTAGCACATATCCACTGTGCAGCCAATACCTTTTCCCTTCAGAAATCTTCAGACCATGTCTGTATGGTGACAGTAGTTCAAGGGATGATGTAATCAGAATAAACTCTTCAGTCATATATGACAAAGATATTAACAGTCTCAGTAATAACTGCTTCAATGTGCTTATTATATTATAATGAAATGCATAATGCAAGCAAAGCGCCAGTTTAACTCATTTTCATATTTGCTACATTGCAAATTCTGTGCTTCTGTGCTCTGCAAAGAGACCTGAACAGGCTGGACTGCTGGGCTGAGACCAACGGCATGAGGTTTAACAAGGCCAAATGCCGGGTCCTGCACTTGGGGCACAACAACCCTAAGCAGAGGTACAGACTAGGAGAAACCTGGCTGGAAAGCTGCCAGGAGGAGAAGGACCTCGGGGTGTTGGTTGACAGCAACTGAACATGAGCCAGCAGTGTGCCCAGGTGGCCAAGAAGGCCAATGGCATCTTGGCTTGTATCAGAAACGGTGTGACCAGCAGGTCCAGGGAGGTTATTCTCCCTCTGTACTCGGCACTGGTGAGACCGCACCTCGAGTCCTGTGTTCAGTTCTGGGCCCCTCACCACAAGAAGGATGTTGTGGCTCTGGAGCGAGTCCAGAGAAGAGCAACAAAGCTGGTGAAGGGGCTGGAGAACAAATCTTATGAGGAGCGACTGGGAGGGCTGGGGTTGTTTAGCCTGGAGAAGAGGAGGCTGAGGGGAGACCTTATTACTCTCTACAACTACCTAGAGGGAGGTTGTGGAGAGGAGGGTGCTGGCCTCTTCTCCCAAGTGACAGGGGACAGGACGAGAGGGAATGGCCTCAAGCTCTGCCAGGGGAGATTTAGGCTTGAGATCAGGGAAAAAATTCTTCACGGAGAGGGTGGTTAGGCATTGGAACAGTCTGCCCAGGGAGGTGGTTGAGTCACCGTCCCTGGAGGTGTTTAAGGTGAGGGCAGATGAGGTACTTAGGGGCATGATTTAGGGACTGGTGGGAATGTTTGGACTTGACGATCCAGTGGGTCTCTTCCAACCTGGTTATTCTGTGATTCTGTGATTTCAAAGTTTTCCATCATTTGACTAATAAGGATGAAGAATTTAAAAGCAATCTATAATAGCACAGACTTTGAAATTTGCTCTGATTATTTAGAAAAAGCACCAGGAAATAAAAACAAAAAAAAAATATTATTTAGAGTTGAGTGTAAAATCAAAATTTGAGTCAAGCACTGGGATCATGCTTTGAAGGAACACATTTTATTTAAGATGGTGACATTTTCTGACCAGTAGAACCCGTTGCAGATTGAAGCAACATTATCATATAATCATAGAATGGTATGGGTTGGAAGGGACCTTAAAGATCTTCTAATTCCAACCCCCCTTGAATGGGCAGGGACACCTCCCACGGGATCAGGCTGCCCAAGCCCCATCCAATCTGGCCTTGAACACCTCCAGGGATGTGGCAGCCACAACTTCCCTTGGCAACCTGTTCCAGTGTCTCACCACCCTCATGATGAAGAAATTCCTCCCTATGTCTAATCTAAATCTGTCCCTCTTCAGTTTATACAAATTCCCCATTGTCCTATCACTACATACCCTTATAAAAAGTCCTTTCACAGCTTTCTTGTAGGCCTCTTTCAGGTACTGGAAGGTCATTATAAGGTCTCCTCGAAGACTTCTCTTCTCCAGGCTGAACAAGCCCAACTCTCCTAGCCTGTCCTCATAGGAAAGGTGCTCCAGTAATCTGATTATCTTTGTAGGCCTCCTCTGGACCTGTTCCAACAGTTCCATAACCTTCTTATGTTGAGGATTCCAAAACTGGACATAGTAGTCCAGATGAGGTCTCACAGGAAAGGAATGAGGGGCAGAATCACTTCCCTTGACCTGCTAGCCATGCTCCTTTTGATATGGTTGGCCTTCCAGGCTATGAGAGCACCTTGCCAGCTCATGTTGAGCTTGTCATCAATCAGCACTCCCCAGTCCTTCTCTGCAGGGCAGCTCGCAATCACACCAGCCCTCATCCTGTATTGAAATCAGGGTTTGCCCCAACCCAGGTGTAGGACCTTGCGCTTGGCCTTGTTGAACCTCATAAGGTTCTCACAGGTCTGCTTCTCCAGCCTGTCTAGGTCCCTCTGGATGACATTCTTTCCTTCTGGTGTGGGAATTGTACCAACTCAGCTTGCTGTCATCTGCAGACTTGCAGGTGCACTCGATCATGCTGTCTACATCATTGATGAAGGTACTAAACAGCACCAATCCCAGTACGGACCCTTGAGGAACACCACTTGTCATGGATCTCCATCTTGACACTGTTAACTTCTGGATTTAAAATCAAGCTAGAACTGACTGCCATGTGCCTTTAGCACCTGAATATTTTTTATGGTTAATCTTTATTCCACAAAGACAGTTTTCTTCTTTTATGTTCTCTTATGAACTGTTCTTTGTAAAATTCTTATTTTTTGTTTGTTTGGTTTTTTTTTTGTTAGCTTAGAAACATTATTTGCTCTGTAACTTCCAAACTGCTGTAATTTGCCTTGCTGGGATGTTCTAATTTTCTACCACTTCCTCAGACATATGGGGCCTGACTCCCATTCCATTTGCACTAATCTGTATTAGTGCTAACAACCTCTAATGAACTCTTTCATAGTTTATATAGTGATATAAAAGGAATTCTGCACAACTAAGTTGTCCCTGCTTCAGCTTCTATTAACTCTTTGTTGTCTGGGTTGTGAGGACAGTAGTCAGGTGGGCATCCTGATGACAATAACGCTACCAAGTAGCTGCTGAATAATAGAACACCAAATATTACTGAGGGAAGGAAAGGCTTACAAATTACATGGCTATGAAAAATGAAAGAATAATAGAAGCCTGTTGATGTAGATTAGAAAGATACTCCTGTGGCTAAATCTTATGAAAGATGAGAAATCTTCCTGAAGTGATCATTTGAAACTAATAGGAAAAGTCTCCTCTTTAAGAAAATGAGTTCTTTTCCCATCACATCCCTTTCTGACAATTTAACCTCAGACATCATGTTATTTCAAGTAGCCATGTATGTAAGGATGGAGATTAAATTTTATTTCCTAAACCAGAACATTTTAGAAGCAATCTTACTTAGAGGACTGTATGATGAGCAAGGCATACGCAAGTCTGTGTATTGCTCTTTCATCATACGTGTCACTGAGAAGTAAATTTCCAGGGCAATTTATATCCTAAGTCATTTCTAGGACAAGCAGTGAACAATCTGGAGGCAAAAAACCAAAATCCATGTTGTTTGCATAAAACATTAACTGACCAGCAAATACAGCCTCCAAAACAACCGTATGCTAACAGGATATTCACAGTCAAGATAAAAAGACGATTCACAAGGAGGACAAAGGCAATTGAGCACTGCAGCTTGTTCAATCAGCTATGGAACAGGGGCCCTAAATGGAGACTTGGTTTTAACTATTTTACCAAGAAATAAAGCACCTTCTGTACTGACAAAAGAGCGAACATCCCAGGTGCTTCCTACTGTAGTGGCCCGCATGTGCAGTGTAATGAAAGAAAATACAATATGAAAATAATTTCTTAGAAGAACAGATCTGACATATTTTAAGGAATTGTGAATTACTGCCTTGTAGAGTTATTATCATATCAGCACTCTTTCCAGTTTGTTTTTGCAAAGTCGTTGATAGCAAGTCCTCTGCTTGAAGACATACAACTGGGGTAGACTTCTAGTAACATTTTCTTGAATTAAGTTTATACATATTTATGACAGCTATTTATACATAGTCCATAATACCACAGAAGTTAAAGAGTTTTCAAGGCTAATAGAACACATACTTTCCTTTATAAAAATTCTAGTGGCTACAATAATGCAAGTCAGTACATTCCTGTTTTTCAATGGACAAGACTATGGAAATCTTTCCTTCAAGAATAAAAATCTTGCTGTAGTCTCAGTAAGCTCAGTGGCAAGAATGAGACAGAATGATGAGCTATGTACTTGCTCTTATTCTTTTTGATGAATACTGCATTTTGAAGGCTATTAGCAAATGATCGCACAGTTTCATGCAAAGAAGCTGAGCGCCCTACCCTGCAGAGAAGCCAGACCCACTGCTCAGAACATTTCTGGAGAATACAGATCCTACAGTGATAAGGCTAGAGTAGTGTCTGCATGCTTTCACACCTATTCTGATACCTATCAACAGAGCCATTGTGTTGTTCAGGAACACAGAGTATGACAGAAAGGCAGTTCCAAGAGCTTTACAATGAGAAAAAGTTTTCCCTGATTCCCAACTACATGTGCCAATTAAATTGGTAAACAGAAGATCCTAGCAATTCCCAACATCCATGTATTATCATTGAAATGCTAATCTGGACATTAATTAATGTTAAATTAGTTACAGTGGAATAAAATTACATCCACATAAAAATCAGAAGAGCTAAGCATAATTTGCCACTTAAGGCAAACATTTCTACTTCACATGGGAATTGAAACAAATGATTTTTATGTCAAGTTAATTGATGTTAAATAACAGTGACATTTCCTTGCAAGTGAATATTATATTCACATTATTTCCAATAAAAAATTAGTTGCATTGTATGTTATTAACATAAGAATAAGATTTTCACAATTGGTAAACTGAAACTCAGAACATTGCACCATACACTCAGGATAAAGTAATACACCATCAGCATACCCATCCAGAAAAAGGACGAAACACAAATTTTATTATTTAATTAACAATTTAATTGCATTAATTAAATGTCACATATAAGCTCTGCCTATATTTAATTGTATTTCTGAAAGAACTTATCATCCCAAATGGAGATTTTCATTTCAGTGAACAATGGATAGTGTCTTAAACAACCTAGAAATATTCTTGACAGTTAATATTTGCTTTTATTTAATTGATATATGCAAATAGTTAGCAGGCCAAACTGATCTCTCACTGCTTTAGCATTTTGTCTTCTTCAAGAGATGACTGTTAAAACTAGATTCTGGTTAATAATATTTCTTCCTTGTAGTAGTTCCTTATAGCAGAAAGAGATTAAGATTGGTTATTTTTTATTCTTCTAAGAAATGTTAAGAGTTCTCGGTAAGTATTTGGCTATTCTTGAGGATAAGAAAAATTTCAATAAAGAGCAATAAGAATTTTTAAATTGTCTATATCCCTATTTGCAAAAATATACATGCATTATAAACAGTATCTATATCTTGTATATAGTTTTCTGCTGTTGTATAAAGAACCCATAACCAGAAATTCTTCAGCTGTGCATATGCTTGCATTATAAATACAGCATCTTGAATACAAGCTATGTATCTGAAAGTACTTACATTATTACTGTATCTGCAGCAATTATTCATGAAACATAGAAATCAATTTGATGCAACTCTAGATAAAATAGATATCTAAGATACGTAGAATGAATCATCACCATTTTCAATTGACTGTGGACAGTGCCTAGCTGGAATTAGACAAGTTAGATCCAATTTTAATCTTAAAATTTTCCAAGTAATAGGGGGCCTCCAGGACTTTTCCAAGCCTAGTTTTACTAGAATACGTAATTCTGTAAGTCCTTTTTCAAAATTCTGACTTGCAGTCCTATTGACTTCAGTGAGCATGAGTGATTAATGAGTCTTAATGTTCAGGTGGAAAACAGAATTATCTAGCAATGGGTCAATACATCAATCATCAAAATTTATTTTGATTGCTTGAAAGACTTTAAGGGTGGTTGAGGGAAATGACACATGGTTAAAAACATAACACACTGCCTACACAAACATTCTCATCCACTTCCAATTCAAGATGTCACATTTATTTTGCCAGTATGCCTGCAAGAATGAAGAACTAATCTCCCAGAACCCCTCAAGAACAATTTATGTTTTAATGATTAAGTTTTCTGCTGTTTTCATCGGAAATAAGAAACAAAAAATCCATGACACAAAAAGCAACAGGATGTTATGCTATGTTCCTCATGTGGTACTCTGAATAAGACACTGACTTTCAATGCTGACTTGCTTTTCCCCTTTGCTTTTATTCCACTTAGTAAATTATTTCTTTTTAGGTTCTCTTTTTATCTGGCAATATGAAAAATAAGACCTAAATATAGATTTAATTAGAAGGATTTCAGAAGTTGCATTTTATAAAAACTTCTGTCATAATGAACCTAAAAACCCATTCTTTACTCAGATAAAGCAGGTCTTTATCATCCCAGCACATAACTATAACAGATTGGCACGTTAACATTTTTAGAAAGAACCTCATTGGACTGTGCTTTTAAATCACTGTTGACACTCCTCCTCACCCCCCTTATAAATTCAATTTGGTTGTGAAAAATCAACCCAAAATTTCAGTCACACAAATTTATTTTTTTAATCAACAGAATCCTTTCTTCAGTCCACCCTTGTTAATGCAGTATTCATTTATAAATCTAATCTGGATGGATTAACACAGTTAACTGTCTAAATGCTGATAGATATATTGGTTTCTGGTTTATTTATCTGTAAGAAAAGTAATGAGGAATATCTTTGTAGTTTCTAGCTCATTTCAGCAGCTAATCAGAAGATTAGGTGTATATAGTCCTACACTTCCAACTAATGTAACAGTAAACAAAACTGTCCTACGGATATTTCAGTGTCAGAATAATAACTGTAAACCCCTGTAGCAATAGTCGCTGGAACACTGGAAATGCCATACAGGAACTACATCTTTTGCACCCACTAAGTATGTCCTAGTATCTAGTTTCTATAGACAATAGAAAAATCATCCAATTTATATAAATCAAGTTTGAATTAGTTCTTTTCTGATTAGGTACACATTAACAGCAAGAAGAATTCAGGCTGAGGGCCAGGCAAATTTAGTGAATGAAGTGTTGACAGGCCTTCCTATCAGAATAAGGTCTACACACAGAGCATTTCAAATTAATAGGCTGCATAGTTAGAATGTTTATGATTTATATCAATCATAATCTCAGGGGAACGATTGTGAGAAAAATCAGGAAAAAGCTTGGAGAATATGTTCATGTTTATGATTCACAGATTACCAAATCACCCCTCTACCTCTTGACACAGTCTATCAAACTAAATGATAGTGAACATCTAATAGATATACACAGGCGTGCTGGATCCTACCTTTGAAAAACAAATCTATAAATGGTGATGGAAACTATCATACTTGGCTGGTATGTTTGCTAATCAGCAAGAGCCAACAAATTAAAAAGACTGAAAACTAGAACTGGAAAGGACTAGAAGCAAATTATGTCTCTTTACTGGCCAAAACCCCACTCATCTGTAGCTCCTTCAGTTCTTCTCTTGACTTGGAGTTAAATTGAATTAAAAATAACACAATTACAATTTTACATGTTTTCATTTAATTTTTTATATATTGCTCACTTAGTATTATTTGACCAAGTTAAGAGGCATTTGTGTCAACAAATTCAGAAGTATTCTTTACAGTTTAGAGTGTTTAATATTTCCATTAATTTCTTGGTGAGAGCATGCGATAAAATATTTACTCTGAATTAAAATCCACTGAAGCAATGGGAGAGTTTACAGATATCTCTGTGCACTTTTGCTTAGGTCCTAATTGAACAAATCAAAACAAAGTCCCAGGTAGCTTAAGGCAGGGTTAACCTAAAATATGCATTCTACACATACCAACTGAAAATTCTAAGCAGTAATAAAACAGAAAAGAACTTGCTATTAGAGTGTCTGGATAATTTTAGCAAAAATTAAGATATATTTAAGATATATTTAACCAATTCTAGTAACAGATTCTATGAGAAAAATAGGAACAAAGATGAGTAAGCAATCAAGTTAAAAATTGTTAATAAATAACATTTAACAGAACTATTTATTTTCTGTGATCTCTGCATCAAGTCTGCACACAGTAGAGGAGAAGTAATGTAATGTATTTTTCTCTCTGGAGTACTACACCTGACAGTGTTTGTTGGAAAAAATGTTATTGAGACATTGTAGGGAAGAACAGTGTGTTTCTAAAGAGTTAATTTTTATTTATTAATGTACATTTTTTTTAATTTAAAATTTAAAATGGGCTTTTTAGTGCTGCACTTAAATTGCATTTATTTTGTTGAAAGTAATAGTTGGTGAACTGGAAAACTGTTGCTGAATCTGTCTGCCATATTCACTAGAGTGTATTGCTGATGATACGATTTATGTGAATAAGCAAAACCAGTCTCATTTCTGCATTCTTTTGAGTCATATTTTGCCTGTTTGTGGGACATAGGGGAAGAAAATATCAAAAAGCATTTTGAGATCACTCACTATCAGCCTTCAAAGTCATGGCAAACAGGAGGTTCCTGATGGCTGGAAAAAGCCAGTCATCACACTCATGGGCAAAATGATTTACTGGATTTACAGACTGAGTGACACTAACCTCACTCCCTGGAGGGTTGTGGAGCAAGTCTAGGGGGAAATCACTTTCAGGCATAGGATAAAATCATGACTGAATACAACCAGCATAATTTACCAATGACAAAGCACACGTAATAAACCTAACTGCCTCCTTTGATGTGATAACTGCCTCTGTGGACAGGAAGAAAGCAGCTGTTGAGTCACCAGGTCCAAAGGTTTATGATCAATGCTACAAAATCCCTCTGGTAGCTGATAACTAGAGGTGGGATATTACCTGTTAAATAGATCTCTGGTAGCAATTAGTGTTTCCTATGCATGAAATGTTTAGTACTTGTGATATTTTTATTCTAGTTTAGTGTTAAGCATTCATTATTGACTACAGATACTGGTACCATCTTAATAGCAGACTGAGCTCAGAACTACTGAGATAAAGTAAAAAGGCTTGCTCATGAATCAAGGTAATGCATTTTCCTAGCAAGCAAGACTAAATGTAACTCAGTAAAAACCTATATTTAACATAACCAAAGACAGATGCATTAGTTTTTAAATAAAAATTTGATTAAAAGATACCTAAAATAAGCTGAAGAACTATGCCATCAGGAAGTTTTAGATTCTACTAGAAACTTAATTGCTACTACAAGAGCATAGAAAAATGTAAAGATAAGTTTTATTTGCTCTTATTACTCTTCCAAGGCAGAGAATTAATAACTGTCTCATAATATATCATGCAGGCTACTTTTAGGTGCCCAAGAAAGTTTTGAAAATCCACATCTTCAGCCAGAAAATTTCTAGGACAGATCAGATTTATTTTCAAGATTCTTATCTATTATAAAAGGAAATGAATTCTTGCATCTTCTATTGCTGAAACTAGAATGCCATGAAACACTTGAGTGAATGTATCCTGGCAAATTAGCAAACACACTCTTGTTTCATGCTTGAAAACACTCATGCTACTCTTATATTCACAGCATGATGTTCCAATTCCAAACAGTGTTTTTTTCCACAGGTGACCTAAATATGTGGATGACATTAATTGTTCCTATTGTCAAGTCAAAACCTCTAATCTGCAGAAATACAGACCTGACTTCTTGTAAGAACACGAGTCTCTTGTTTTTCTTCTGAATGTACCAGAAAAGCTCTTGAGAGGATAATTTTTGCCATTAAAGCTAACCCAAAGTCTACAATATGCAATGTAATATTGTTTTATCTGTCTTGTTCAAAAGCAAATCATTTACAGTCCTACAAATAAAACTAAGTACAGATGGATTATCTCAATTTACCTTGTATTAGGACCATCTTTCTCAATTATTTACATGTCAAAATTGAAGTGCTTCAAAATGGATTTGGAAAGCCTGTAGACTACTCCTTTAAAAATCACATCCAGTGTAAGTCTAAGACAGTTTTAGTCTGGAAATGAATTGGTTTTTGATGAGTACATTTTGATCCCTTTCTTCCAATTCAAGAACTCAAAGTTGGTGACTGTGCATTTACCATAATGAATTGATAGATCTTAAAAGGTGTAAGAGGTGGAAGGTTATATTGCAGATGGACATGAAGGTCGTGCTTTTCTAAAACTAAGCACAAACAACCTTTGAAGAAACCTCTGTCTACCATTCTTCAGAGTGTGCCGGGTCATCACTGTTAAGTGCCCCATATTTGCACCACTCTTATCAGATTAAATGAGGAGATTCTCACATCATTCTGGGATTAATGCGTGCTTTGCAGAATAAGCCTCTACCAAGTATTTAATTCAACACGCATCCCCTACTGAGAGAGGGATTTGGGCACTGCAGAAAGTATCATTAATCTGGGTTATGCATCACTGATTAAATCTAGTCTTTATGCACATTTACACAATACAAAGCTTTGGATATCGTT
Organism: Clamator glandarius; assembly: GCA_033459285.1. Classification (NCBI taxonomy): domain Eukaryota; kingdom Metazoa; phylum Chordata; class Aves; order Cuculiformes; family Cuculidae; genus Clamator; species Clamator glandarius. The sequence continues at coordinate 1,250,368 of JAUNZM010000040.1, forward strand.
CCGATATAAAAATAGCTAAAACTTTGCAGCTGTAGAATTCATTTAATAAACTATGGTTCCAAGAATTGTTGCCAAATTTCCAGCTACGCTTCCAGGATAAAATTTGATTGGATAGTTAAAGAATAAAAATGGCCATGCAGCATCTGTGAGAAAGTATTAGTGCTTCCAAAAGTAATTATGGTTGTGCTTTAGTAAGGTATTTAGAATAAGGTACAAAAAGTGGACCTTTAGATATTCTAAAGGGTATTTTAAGAAGATTTTAGATAGCCCAGATCTGAAAGTGAGCCACAAGACCTAAGGTCTAACTACTTCACATACTTAATTTTTTGTAGAAACCTTAGCCAGGAATCCAAAATTCTGTTCTCTCTTATTTTCTAAGACATAATGTTTTTAGCCAAGCACCCACAGCTTATCAGAACCTACAGTTCATGATGATATGGTCTCTCACGCAGTCTAATTGGACAATCTCTATGTCTTCAATATTCATTGACTACTGCTTTGGTGGTCACCTAAACATCACCAGTAAGCTTGTTTCTCTGAATCCTTCTTCAACAGGTGCTTAAAATATCCTGTTTTACAATCATTCACAATAAAAGCTTCAAAATATTGAGGTCAAGGCCATGCGTGACTATCTAGGGTTTGCCTACAACTCTACTTCATCATGATAAAATTATAAAAGGGAGAGTGCACTTAGGAAGCATACAAGACCATTTTCCTTTACAAACTAACAGAATATCCTAATATATTAAGCATTGAATTCAAGTTCTTGTGTTGCACTGATTCACATAAGAACCTACTACAAAATATGCCTTTCAGTGATTAAAAAACTTTTAGGAATACCTCAAAAAACCAGAAAGTAAACCTCCCTCCACCTTGTCTCTGCTAAACTATCCCCTATCTTATTAATACCTACAATATATACATACTGAATTTTTAAAGTCTTTGAACTTCTAGTACTCTTCCAGGCCTGAAAAATTAATTTTGGAAATGCATAGAGAAACTCAGTTCTGGCAGCTTTCATGCAGCATTTCCATGGCCTGTTTATTCCTAAGGCTGATAAAGGTCCACATACTACTCCTTTTCAGAGTGTAACTAAATCACACCTACAGGATCACACAAATGCAGCTTTCTTTAAAAGTGAAAAAAAACCAAACCCCAAACATTTTGTTCAATAGTTAGTCTTTGCAGTAAACTGATAAGGGAAACCAAAGTGCCTATTTACTTTTTGACCAAGGTTGCTAAAATTCCTGTCTCCCAAGTGAAGACTCTGATCTAAAGCCCTGGGCTAATTAAACTTCATAAACGAAGAAAGGATCTCTAGCCCTAGTGCTGAAACGGTGTTAGAACAAAAATATAAAACTAAGCACAAAAGAAAAAGAAATGATAAGATGATCATTTCAGCTTTACAGAACTGCATATCTTAAGTTTAATATCTGTGCATAGTAATTGCATATCTGTGTTTCATTGAGACATGGTCATAATAGTTCTTTACGGCCAAACTTAGCAAGTGCTCAGCATAAAAGGGATGAACTGATTTTGAAATTCAGGGCAAAAAAAATGTCACAGTAAATACTTTGGGTTGTTTCTGAACCTGACTGCAATTGCAAGGTCATGTCTCACTGTGTGCCTAATATTTAATGTGTATCAGCAAAATGCTGAATACTCAGACAGTACTCTGAAATAGTAATATTAAGCAGAAAAAAGTGTCTTGCTACAGAAAACTCACAAAAGGGCCACTTGCATGAAATGATCACCAACAAAAGTTGCCAAAGAAATACTTCCGAGGGCTGTAATGAGATGCAGTAATGAGGACAGTCTGAATATTTTGAGCATCCAGTATTTCTTACTGACAAGAGACAGGATGCCAGCCGTGACCAATTCTTATTCTGCAGCATGCTTGTGAACTGGATATGGAATACTCCAGAGATGATGTGGGAGCTACCCAGTAATACGTAGGCATCAAATAACCTATAGTACCATTTAGTAAATTGTACAATGCATTTTATATGATGTAAACAAAACTAAATTAAAATACAATATAACAAGTGGAGAAAGCTCATTTGGTAAACAAGATCCTTCAAAAGACAGTATTTACAGTGCTCAGAAACAGCTTACCAATTTGAAGTAGATAAGTAAGGACTATTATCAAAGGAATAATAACCATCTCATATTTATGCATTCAGCATAATGAACAGAAAAGTAAAATAAGGCAGATATGTTAGATTAGCATAATTTTATTCCACTATTCAAATGTGGAAACTGGAAATGGGTTTTGTTTCAATTACTGCTTTCTCCATGGGTTTTAAACATTTTATTCAAAATCCAGACTCTCTTTTATTCTGATTTTAGCCCATTTTCTGAAATTACCATTTACCTTGTCATTTTTTTAACCAATGGATACAGGTTTTCAATCTCAACATTCTTAAAGCCACATTAGGTCACTGATCGATTTTGTAAAATGTTTCTCCCATTTGGTTATACATTTAACATTGCCCTTTGACTAAACATTCCCTCTGTTAGAATTAAAATATTTGAGGCTTTCAAAGACTTTTTCAGAATATTTTACTGCTGCTAGACAGGTCTCTCATAACAATTTACATCCATTGTATTAAGTAGTTATATTTTAATTTAGCAGTACTGTTCTAAAAGTAATTACTGCACATGGAAGTCTAACCCACTGTACATGAAAAACTTCAATGTTTGATTCATTAACTTGTATTCAGCATTATAACCTTCTCTTAAAGGAAAGTAATCATCCAAAGATGCATAATTTAAATTTTAGCCAGAAGAGAAGATAGCGGTTCCTTCATGGGACTGTTCCAATTGTTAAGCACCATTACTATTATTGAAAGAAAATACATTGAAGTCTTGCATGAGTGTTTTGTTTTACTTCAGGTACTTGCAACTGTGCAATTTCCTTTTAGACAGGCTTACCTGGTATTTTCCCTATGTCTACCTTTGCTGTGGGGAAAAAAAAAAAAATAGAGAGATATTCTGTCCAGAAGATAAGTCTCACCTAAAGCACTTTAACTAGCTAGAAGATAATTCCATTTTTTTGGACTGCTCAGTTTTTTCTCTGCCTTCTTTCCTGAAGCACACCAGAATGAGACATATTGCTCCATTAAAAGTCTAACTGGTGTCATCCAGAGAAATAAAATTGCCTCTACGGGCTCTTGCAGTCATCATCTATTTTCACATTTAAGGCAAAGACTGTCCCTTTTTACCATGATACTGCTCTGAAACTTTACCTTTAGAGAACCAACATTTTTGTTCTGCTGGAGCCTCTTGCACCCATAACAGCAGAAAAACACAAAGCAGATTCTCATTTGTAGCTTATTTTAAAGCCAAACGTAAAAATAATCTTCATAATTTTACTAGCTAGTGGTTGAAGAAAACCAGCAGTATTGTTTCGAGTAGGAGTTCACAGGCTTTATGCTAACTACAGCTCATGCTAACTGCCAGAGATGCAGTCCTGGCCTGATAGGCTTGCTATCAACTTGTCATAAGTCCTTGCTGTGTCAGTTGGAGCAAAGTACCAGGTGTCTCTTGAAATGATGCACAGTTTAAGTGTGAGATAGCAGTGGAATACAAGCACACGTTGAAAACTCCCAAAAATAAGCACAAGCCACTGTTGCTCAACTACCACACTGTTAGAATTAACTACTGTGCAATTACAAAACCTTGAATAAAACCTGCTTCTGTTTTTAAGAGAGAATCACAGCTATCTAGAAGAAATTCTACAGATCGAAGATATTTAATATCAGAACAAAATATTTGGGCTGACTGTAATTAACAGGTAATTGACTCACTCTGATATATGTTTATTCGTATGAGTTACATTTTATTAGACTACAAATAAAAACGTGTTTATTATAGATTTGCAATATGCAGGCCAGGGAATCAGGAGTGCAGGATTACTGTGAGTATTTGTGTCTGATAAAACAAGGTGCTCTAGGAAATTAGCAGGACTGTACGAAGAGACAATAACCGTTTTTGCATCCTTGGTAGTGTCACTACTGCTTGTGTATCCTTCCAAAATATAACAAAAGTTAACATAATATATGGATAATAAAGAAAGTTCCAAAAAGGAATAAATTTCTGTAATATTTTAAATAATTCCCCATTACCTTTCGACTGAAAGGCTGTCTGAATAAGATGTTAACTCTGCTAATACAATTACTTATCGAAATCACTTCCAAGAACACAAAATAATTAATCATCCAGGGAGTAATAAAACTAATAAATAAACACAAAACCAAATAAAATTATGATTATTCCGATCATACACTGACATATTTCCCCAAGTTACAAAGTTATACCTGCATCTAAAGTAATGCCCTCAAGTGGGTTTCCTCATAGGTAGCAAGAGATAATCACATCTGCATTATTTCTCAAGACAGTGAAGAAAATAATGGTAGTAAGAACTGAACAAGTCATTGGTTTACCATGCTAAATAAGATATCCTGACTTTGAGTTTTCAATTTCACAACACACAGTTGTATAGCTTCTTGTTTGGTTACTATTAGTGATTTGGGATGTTTGGTTTGGCATAGCTTGCATTTCATTACAACTTCTTTCTATGAAAATAAAGTCATTCTTCATTGTACATATTTGCTTCTGCTCCATTTCACAACTTGATATGTTGTCTGGTAGCATTTGTTCCGTACTGTAAATCAATTTATCTTCTTTAGCACTAAGTCATCCCTTCCTTAAGAGACCTTATCCAGTAACATAAGAATATTGAAATACAGAAAGCATACATCATTGTTCAATGTGGTATTGATCTGTTAACATATTGTGACCTGTTTAAGGAAGTTCTGTTTCTCAAAATGAAGGAAGCAGTTTTGCTCAAAACCAGTCAACTGAAACCACCCAAAATATCAAATAGCCATCTTGCTATGTGTGTGTTCAGATAAATGTAAGGTTATCTGTTCAGTACTCTGATTTCTTGAGGTTAGATGCAATCAATCCACAAAAACTATGTAAAACAGTCTAGTACACTATCTAACCAAAAGGTGTAAAAATTTTATCATAGTTACAGAGATCCAAGCAATTAACTGTGCCTTTTTACACTGTTTGCCACTGTGTCAGAGTGAGGCTGGATTCTGCCTGATGCTGAAACCCCGTTATGCTAAGAAGAGAGAACTACATTGAGTTCCGATACCAACAAAGAATCCAGTTGATCGAAGAAGATTTTCATTTTTGATCTTCCAGATATACCTGAAAAATAAGATGGAGCAAACCACAAAACCTTTCTGTATTTTTACTGTCATTTCACCAATACTTGTGCAGCTGAGCACTAGACGTAAGAGCTCTTCGCTAGGTCCCTGTACACAGTACATACATGCAGTATCTATAAATATATGCTGGTCACCCATTTATTCACTTCCCCAAGTGGCCAAGTAAACGATAAGGGAACAATGAGTCTCATTAAACAGAGGAAAACACTTCAAAATATTATATGAAATACATATAAACACATTAAATATACATGTGCACACACAGAGGATAGTGCATAATTTAATAATAGACATTTCATTTTTAATTAAAGAGACAGTGAAGCATCTATTTACAGCCCTCTGAATAGAAGATCATGCAACAATTCTGAAAATACTGTTGTGAAAAGCTTTGAAAAATGGCACTCTTTCTCAGACTTTACAATTGTTATTTAAATGGTACAGCAATGTTTTTGGTGACACTACTAAAAATGTGTTCTGGATTTATCTCTGTTTTAAAAAGGCCTGCAATACAATTCTGCAGCAAAAAGCTAGAGGCACAAGAGATTATCTTTCTCCCCATGCCTTTTAATCTTTCATCATATGTAGTGAATTCTTGGCCTTTGTCATAATCTCTAGTAATTCTACAATTAATTTAACAATGTAGGATTGGTTAATCTTCCTTCCCCCTGTAACCAATACTTTTACTTTCTTGACAAATTTTAAAGACACAGGAATCATACTGTTGAAGAACCTAAAATTACAAACTCCTGGAAATACAGATTGCCAATCTTAATATTCATGTTAAAGTCAGCTGACTTCCACATGAATTTTAAAACATTGGCTTTCATGTGGAATAGATGTTGATATAAGCCTGTTTTGACTAAGTCTAGATCAATGGGATGTATTTCCTAGGAGCAATCACTTCAGTTGTTTAGATTTGGGTTCAGTCATTCACCTTTCTAGAAATGGCAGGTTGAAAACCTTTATATACACTGACATTCCCTATGGAACTAGATGGCAGTACTTTGTCTCCATGACTGTGAGCACTTCCAAGTCTGTATCTAAGACCCAATGTTACTGAAGACTTTGGAAATAACTCTGACCTGTCCTTCATCTCTGAAACAACTCAAGTCAGTAATCACACAGTGTCATAATAATTTAGCAAACTTTATAAACATATTCCAGTACTGGAAGTCAGAATATAGCCAGATACGGTGTGATTACAGGTATTACAATTGAATGCAACAGAGAAACAACCTTCCACTTAACACCATGGAGTGTATTATCTATCATACATGCAGACTTGTAAGGATATTTTTAAATTACCTTTGGCAGAAATTATTGTATATTTCCAAATGCAAGTTTTCTTATATAGCTCTACACCACTAATCACCAAGGAAAATCAATAACACAAGATTAAAATGCTTTTGAAGTTGTTAAATATGCACTAAGATAATTGAAACTGGTATTCAGGGTATTCTAAAATGCATGAAGATAGATCATTAATAGCTTGCATAAAAAAAATAATACCTGCAATTCTGTAATACTATGGACAGCTAGATATTTAACTGGAAGTAAATTTCAGATATTTTATTGATAAATATTGATGTATGTCTTTTAAGCTCAGTGGCTTTAAACTAATCAACTTGTACTGAGATTGTGTCCTTGGGTATTTTATAATATTTATGAAGATTGGAGAAGTAAAACGTAATCACAGAATCTTACTTGAAAGGCAAGGTTGCACTTTTCTTAATGCTTTGAAGAAATTATTTGACTGATCACTCTAATTTGTCTAAATCTTTCCTGTTCTGTCACATAACACATATACAGTCATATGATCCTTTAACATTAAATCCCTTAAATTGAGTGATATGTTACATTCCCTAAACTTTCCCCCTCAAAAGTGTGCAAAAGACGCTTTGGTCATGTTGGTCTGCTTCATGTGATCTTTAGATGGTCAGTAACATGCCTGCCATGGCACACATTCTAGCTCAAGTATTATCTTTTCACAGCATGTCTTAAAAGGTGAGTTTTAGTCTCTTAAAAATACCATTTGCTGTAAGTTCCTTGACCTTGGAAATCCTAAATATATTTCTAAAAATTTATAGATGTCTATGCTTCTGTTGTTTTAATGATGCAAATTCTTATGTACCCATGAAAATATGAGTTTTAAGTTAAAAGGAAGACAGTTTCATGACTGGATCATGCCAAAATCATCAGAATTAGCTTCTAAGTTTTTCATTCACCACATTAATCCCATTAACATAAAATATAAATATTATATATACATTATATATAATATAAAATATTCCCATTTACAGGTTTCTTGGTAGGGCATTAAAATTAACTTATTTTATTATTTTACTTTCACAGATATCTTAAGGTTTGCAGTCACTAAAATTTAAATGAAGTTGTGTATTTCCCCTCTACAATTACTATATTTAACAATGTGGGATTTCTTTGCAAAGCTGGACAATTATTTGATCCTTAGGTTAGCTGACAGTTTAATTGCCATGTAGAAGACTCATATACAGTGTGTCTATCATAGTTTCCAATTTATTCTGCTTATTATAAACTAGAAACAGTGCTCAGTAGAAGCTTTCATACAGTTCATACAAGGCTATATTTAATTAAACATGTTCTCCTTTATTTTAAAGTTTCAATAATGAAAATTACTCGTGTTGTTACAGCACAAGATACATGCACTAGTGAAGAAACCTTTCTAATGGTTTCTTAATGTTCAGGAAATTTGTGTCTTTTATTTCTACTGACTGAGAAAGGATGTATCTTTTATATGAAAGATCAGTTGTTTCAGCAGTCATCCAGTAGTCATCCATAAACTCCTTCCCTAAGTAAAAAACTATAAATGGTCTGAGTGTCCAACAGTCAACTGTTCAACAAGAAAAACTATGAGAACAACAGTTGAAATAAAGGTGTATGTTAGGTGAACTGAATCACTAACTAGAAACAACATTTTCCTTTGAAGAACAAAAAAATCTTTAGGCACTCTACTCTTAATTTGGTACTTTGTTCAGGTATCTTAAGATAGATGATGATGACGATCATATATAAAAAAACTTGTTAGTGTGCTCACATACACTCATTTTCTCTGTGGCTGGACTTGTCACACAGTAATATCTTCTGCTGTGCATACCACTACTGTGAAAGAACATATTCATTAATAGAGGAATCTGCAGTGAAATATCAAAATGCATCTTTGCCACAGAAATTACTATTAGAGGTTTTAAGGAGCTGGAGGAAATAGAAATACCTGAGCAAAGTCAATGAAAAGTCAATATTTCTTTCTGCATTGCAAAGAGTTTACAAATGTTTCCTAAATAATATCCTATTTCTGTAAAATACTGCTTCCCTTCTGAGACACAAATTCTTTCAGCCTTAAAATGTTCTCTTCCTTATCTGTTTCTGACTAATTAACATTGAGAGCTTTGGCTTTGTAGTGTATTTGCCCTGCGTGTTGTTAAATGGGTCAGGTAATAAGATATGACAATGCAGGTCAGGTAGTTACGAGATAATAATTTCTCCTCTCCAAGAAAAGGGATTAGAATGAGATAAAGCCAAGTGTCCTTCATGCTAATGGATGTAATTACTTAACAGTAACTATTCTCTATGGGATTTCACATTGTTTTAACAATGCTCATATTATGTAGAATATATACGATATGCATACTATCTGTCAAGGTGTACATGTGAAAAGAGTCTCTGTATGTATGTACAACTACACATGCTTTTCTCTGCCTATACACTTGCACCCATATTACACTAATCTTTAGGACTGACTTGAATATTGAACAGTAAATAAATGGTATTCATTAAAATTCAGAAACAAAAATTTATATATTAAGGTAACATTCTGAAAAACTAATCATCTCAAAATTTATTGAACACTTATCTTTGGGATGTTTTTTTTAAAACTCATTTCCCAATTCAAGTTAAAAGTTTAAAAGCTAATATATCTGTCTGTAGAACACATGTGAGCTGATGACTGCTGCTGTCATTAACTAAATGCAAATTGGAAAAAGTATAACTGAAAATATCATAAAACTTCAGTGTCTTTAAATGATTAAAATACAAAGGTTATAGATTTCAATGAAGAAGTTCTCACTGATGGAGAAAGCAAATAACATTTTTTAACAATTTGCTTACAGATGGACCTCAGAAATCACAGGGTTTACAATACATAAAAATTCATTTATTAGTCTTTGTCCAGAGTTTTCCCTGAAGCCTTCTGAATAGTCCTTTGCAAAAGTGTTTTCATTAATTTAGTGGAAAGTCCAAGCTATGAGAAAAGGATTTTAAGGCTAGGCACAACAATCTATGCAGACAATTAAGAGGTCTGTGACACTTCCCACAAACTTCTTAGTGCCTTCTTCCAGCCTGGGAAGAAGAAGTCACCCTGCTATGTTTCACCCAGGGAGATACTCTAATACCTCAGTCTTCTATTTTGAAATAGATGAACAGGATGACTGGAATTTTTTTGGAGAGCATAAGTTTGGTCAAATATATGTTCTTCACTATACGCTGGTTTACCCTCAGCTGAGGATAAATACTTTGACCTCATACCCTTTGTCACACCCTGAAGGTAGATAGAGTAGGACCCAGAATTGTATTTAAACACTTAATTTATTACCTGTAATGTAACAATTCTAAGTCAAGAATATAAGCTTAAGTCTAGGCCAAAATTAGCAGCCTATAAGGGTTTGGAAAGGGCTGTACAACCTGTATGGAGTTCAGTGATAGAGTATTTAGATGTTTCCTCGAAGCTGCTGTGAGGGAAGTTTCTGCAAACACTTCGGTGCTTGTGGATTGTTGACAATGTCGGTCGGCGGGTCTCAGACCAGCTGAGAGGGAGCTCCGATTTGTGCTTGCTCCTTTCATTCTCTTATAGTCCGGTCTGCAGTGATAGCACCCGGCGTGCCAGTCGACCCAATCTTATAGGTGGTGCCAGTGGTATGGGAAACAATAGATTTCAGTGCAACCCCCACCAGTGTGTAGGAATCCAGAGAACTCCAGGGTCATAGATCAGGATGTTTCCATTACAAGAAACTCATAGTAATACTTTTGTTTTGAGGATCACCTCTGAGTCTTGTTTTGTTCCACAGTTATGATGTATCTCCCTATACCTTTATTGGTATGTGGGAGGGAGGGGTGACCATGGGCCAGTTTGGTCATCCTGACAGGCAAACTAGTGGCTGAGACAAAATCACTCATTCTCCCCTACTTATCTTTGCTGCACAGGTGGGCTTTGATATGGCCGCTGATGTGGAGTGGCCACCAGACCTCCCTGTGGCCCCTCTCCATATCAGACTCATCAAAGCAGCAGCCCTCTTCAGCAACTTCTGAGGGCGGTGGTGGGGGGGAGGAGAATATGTCACCCTTCTACTGAAATCACCTTCTCTGTAAGAGTGAATTCAACCATTCACATTCTCAGTTCTTCAAGAATACACTAATTCCCATAAATAACATGAAACAAAACTCTTATTTTCTGGTCAATGACCTCTCTTAGCATCACCACTTGCAAAACTAAATTCAAATTCTGCTCAGTCTTTAAGTGGGATTTAGAAGAAGGAGTTTATGACCAAACATTTACCATATACACTGTACTCAACACTTGAACGGAAGCAATAAAAACAATCAATTCTCTAATTCATATAGATCATAAGAACCTGTTTCCTTCATCTTGCTCCTCTTCTGCTTAAAATTAATAGTCTATAAAGGTCATCTCCCTGTACTCCTTCATTGACTGTATCAATTTTTTGCGACTTCAGAGAAAGGAGGATCCAAAGGGGCAAACATCTACAATGCAAAATTTTTACTAGGTTTGCCTGTCCGGAGCAAGAATCTCCTGATTCACACTTCACACTGAGCTTGTGCTCTATATCACAGAATCACAGAATCACAGAATCACAGAATAACCAGGTTGGAAGAGACCCACTGGATCATCGAGTCCAACCATTCCCATGAAATATGTCCATGGCTGTTTGAAAAACTTCTGGAATTCTTTATTGTCTCTTGGTCCACCTGTCAAATACAAAAAGATATATGAACAATGGAGTTATGGTTTCAACAATTTATATTTTCTCCAGACTTGAAACAGTTTAAGTTTCCTACTAGTTTGTTTTTTTCAAGTATTTTGTATCTAGAGGATCATGAATAATGCATGTGTGAGAGAGATGAAGAAGACAATGCAAAAGTGCAGAAAAGGTAATTTTAAAATAATATAAAATGAGATTTGATTAGAAAACATGCAGATAATCTTTCATAACAATTTCCAATATTTTTCAAGTATTTAATATACCTCTTACTTTTATTTTTTATTATTTACTTTATTTTAAATAAAATCTAATATAGTAACAGCTGAATGTTTATTGCCATTCATGAAGGTTTGTAAGCACATGGATCAGATCAGCAGTATGTTTAAACATGTATCTGTAATAGATAAATCTGTTTATTTCTTCTTGGGAATAATACTCTGCTAAAATACAGTATTTCTCTTGACTAATTAAAATAAGGTAGTTACATAAAGCATATAGAGTTTACTATTCTAAAACATCACTTATTACTCATCTACATTTATTCACTGCACACATCTCTCTCTCTAAAAGGATAATTCAACCTAACTAAAATGGCAATTATAGGTCCCACATTCTAACGCGTCAATCATATAAAAGGCAATGCAAGCCTTCAGAAATAGTCTTCCAACCCCAGAGGGTTCCAGACTACATTCTTCGCGTCCTTTTCCTAAATGCTTTCTATTGTGGAGCGTCAGTATTGTCTTAGGCAATCAAGCAAGGAGATGCAACAGTTACTACTAGCTCTGCAGTGTTTGGTAATTCATCACCCTATATTTTACCTTGAGGTTGGTATTTAATATGTATATTCCCAATGCATTAATTCCTCTGCTGCTGAATTCTAGGAAACTCATCTCTATGAATAGTAAATCTGCTACAGATATGCAAAACACCCTACTCTGTCTCTCATATTCACAGTTTTCAAGATATTAACTTATTTACTGCTTTCATTGAACTGAACTAGAAATGGGATTTGTGTTGTTTTGTTTCATTTGTTTTCTTTTTGTAGATATGTAAGAAAACAATGATCTATGTTTTGAACTCTGTAAGCACTAGTATTTAATATCTTAACTTATTTTAATTATGTGGTTGTGCTATTAGATACTTTTCTCTATAAACACATCTGTAATTTGCCCAATATATATAAACCAATGATTTACACTAAAACCATATTTACGTGCCAGAATCAGGTACAATGAACCCTTTTTCCTTGTACCATACCACTATCAGTGAATAAAAGCTGTATAGTTGTTGCACACCAAAAAAGAATTCTCATCAGGGTAGTAACCTGCATTTTCGCATAAGTTTAGTGTCTCATATGTATCATCACACAGTACCAATAGGCAGAGAAAGCAGCCTACATATCTCTTGCCAGCTCCCATTCTACCTAGTTGAATATATAATCAAAATAATTTAGCAGGCACAAAACTGCAAGAAAACAATAAAGACAGAATCACATTCAGTTACAGGCACAGATATAGCTGGACTTGAACAAAACAATCAATTGCCTAGGACAGAGAATGAGAACAGGAACAGGAGAGGACCTACCCCACCACCTTTCATATCCCCTTCAGAATCCACTGTGCCATCACAAAATTCATTTTCCCCCTCTCAGTCCAGGTAAATGAGCCGTCTCTGCTCCCCTCACTTCTTCAGCCTATTTTAGATTACTAAGTACAACCCGTCTAAATGAGTCATGTCTCCTAGTTCTACCAAGTATGAGTTTTCCATGTATAATGTCTCCCCACTTCAGGGTTTACAGCAGATTAAAGTCCTTCAGTGTTATATAATTAACTGCAAATAATTGAGTCTTTTTGCCTTGCATAACAAGTGCTACATGAAGAAACTACAAGTTCAATAAGTCAGCAAGAGTCTCACTTTGCTTTTGATTTATTTTCAATGTTTACACTGTGCTTAATAGATTGTTGTTAGAAAGACGGTAAAAAATCCTTCCAGTAAACAATTTAGTTTAAGGCTTAAAATTAGAGATAAACAATGGCCTGATTTTATTGAGATTGATCACAACAGAGAAGAATGCAAATTGAAACATCTTATGGCAAATTAAGTTGTTTCATTATCTTTCATAAATTGCTTTGGGAGGATTCGCTCTTGGCTAATGAGTATAAAACTGAAGACTAAGTTACATTTTTTTCTTCCCTGGGAGTCTGAGTCTTTGAGGTCACAGGAAGTCTCCCAAAATGACTCTAACTGAGCTTAGCTTGGGCCCTTGATAGTTACCAAAAGCAACCACAGCTCTCATGTTAGCTTCACTAAAGTGCATGCCAAAAAACATTGATCCACTTCTAAATGCTTCTCAAGGTCATTTCAATTAGCATCCTTTTCTCTCAAAGGTCTTCACAAAGCAAACTCTTCCCATGAAGTCTGTTGTTTGAACAATTATATGCATATATCATACTTGTAAAAGTTTGAAGAAACTTGTACTCAAAGAAAAATTGTACAAAAAATAATCATAGAGTAAAGTATATTGAAAAACACTTTTGAAGGTCATCCAGTCTAGTATCCTGCTGGAAGCATTGCTTTCAGAGAAAAAACCCAAAAATATGTGTCTATATTGAAAGCATACCTTACTAATAAATGTACACAGAAAGCAACTACACAGAGTCAAATCACAAGTACTAGTGTAACAATTAATGCTGTACTCATGTTATTACTCTATTATCGTTGTCATTATTACCCAGATAGTCATGGGAGTAGATAGATTTCTAGTCTAAGATTTCTATACTTAAAACGCACGTGAACGCTCACACACACTTTATCGTCACACCATTGAAGGCTCCAGATTAAACCAGCACCATTGACACATAGTAATGGGAACTGGTCGCTCCTGACCCACGTAGAATCTCTGGGTCTTGGCTGGTGGCCCAGGGCTGCACATGGCACTGCCATCACCAGCTCAGGAATCTGCAATGTCAGACAACTGGATTTGGGTGCTCTAGGTTATGTGGATATACGTATGTGGCCTTGTTGGTCCCGTCAGCCCCTGGCCAGTCTCTGATTTTCTGCGTATCTGAACCCAGTCAGCCGTCTGGTTACTACTGTAGTTTGAGTTCCTGCTTCAAGTATGTTACAAAGAATACAAAATTCACCTGTGCTGCCCTGCCACATTTATATAAAGAATTACATCAGGATAGGTGTAGGCCAGAGATTTCACATAAGTTCCTGCTGCAGCAGTTATCTGTGCTTCACTTGTTTTCCCAGCTCAGTTAGGAGCTAGAGAGGTGTAGACAAGATCTCATTGCTCAGAGTAGTTCTTTCAGGTAGGCATCACCCCATGACAACATTCAAAAAGATGGTCTCATCTTTTCATGCATTTTGGAAATACAGTTTTGTAAAATGAAGGTCTACCTGTAATGTTGTTCTATTTGCCATGTATTCAAACATACCTTCAGATGATTTGACATAAGGAAATAGCAAAGTATTTTGTGGTGACCGCTTGCCGTAGCTGTATACAATCATGTACCTAATGAAGACAGCAGCAGCCAAAGGATCTAGATGACCCACAGGTAGCATGCAAATAGTTAACAACCGTCTGAATAGGCTGGAATGGACTGGCAGCCACCAAGTAACACTCATCTAGAAGGGCTGGAACTGGTTCTGGTGCTTTGTTCTAAACTGGTGTTAGCATACAAAAAAGGGTATATAGACTCCAGTAATGCACGATGAAAATGAGATAATCAGTTTGTTTCTGGCTTCCCCTGTCAAGCATCTTTCTAATCTGCCCTCTGCCACAATGATTAACCGCTATCAGAGACTCACACCATCAGGGTCATTATACAGCATCAGACTCATAGTTCCATAATTTGAGACAGCTTATAAACCCAAGAGAACTTTCTACTTCTATGTAAAGTAGCAGAACAAATACTTCAGGTGCAGTGTCTCTATGTGCTTTTGTCCAGTGCTTCCGTATATAAAATAAATTCTTCAAAGAGGCTCATTTTAAATAAGACAGAATATTGAAATATTTCCAGAGTATGTTTTTCTAAACCTGTCCATGCATACTGGGGAGTCACAGTTGCTTATTTCTGATCTCACAGTTTGCCAGCTTCCATAATTACAATCTCACAGGCTTTGGCTTTCATCTTAGCCGTTCCGCTCAAGTGGATCTTGTTACAATTTGTATAGTAACCTTGGGATGCTGCAAAGACTTAGTGTGATACATTTACTGTCCTGCATTCCATACTGCATGCCATATTGTAAGTTTTCTGCAGTTTTACATCTTATTATGCAGAAAGAGTATACCGCTGTACTGAAAAGATCATACAAAATAACACAAGAAGTACTAATCTCAGAACCTCATCTCTCTCAGATTTTGTATTTTTCTGCTTTGGTTAAGGAATCAGTAAATCCTAAGAACCAACAAGTTGATATACTTCCAAACAGCATAACACATAACAACCTAAACGCCTCTTTACTTTGTATGGATTTGATGGGGAAAAAGAATCTGAGCTACTGCACTGCTGTTCTAACTGCCTACTTTTTGAACACAATTGTTAGTTCATTATTATTAGATACAGCCCTCTTAGCAAAAAATAAAAATCGCATGCAGAAATTGCTATCAAAAAGTTGTTATACAAAGAAAACACAGTAAGACAACTATCCCTATTGCTTATAGCAACCAGTTCTAGTAACACACAAGACTCCTCACACTTGTCATCTCCTCACACTTGTCATCTCCTCATCGTAGAAACAAGATAAATGGAATCTGCCACCACATTAGCTGTTGAAGAGTTAAAAAACCAAAAAAAACCCCATACATTAAACAACCTTAATGCTATTATATATTCAGTAATCTATCAAAACATGGTATACATGATCCCCAAAATGTACTTTGGCTACCACATTCCATACAGAGGCCTGGCTATATGGACTGATTTACAGAAAAAGGACAACAGATTAAGAAAACCAAAGAGTGTTTTATAACCATATATGTTGCCTTATTGGGCCACTAAATTTTATATCTTGTCTTCAAGTACAGCCAGGACTGTTGTCTCAGTCCTTATGATGATACATTAATAGTTTGCATATCTGACATACAATCTTTATAAGTTTCTTCCGTAATTCATGCAGTGCTCTTTTCACAGCTCACAACGTAGCATTCACATAAGGCTATGTGTCACAACAATTACTCTGGAACTAATTTAGAAGCATCCTGAACTATGACACGTTCACCTCTTGCTCAAGTAGATCCTACTAGCCAACTCCACACTCTACAAGGTGTAGGGTATTATTAAATTTATGCTGAAAGCATATTAAATAACACAAAATTCTAGCCCTAAACTGATTATTTCCATGACTAATTTTTCTTTGCAGTATGCTGTAATGTATTATTGATTCCACCAGAAAATCGCAATTGCATTCAAAAGATATTATAGCCTCAAGTATATGGCTTAAATCTTTAGAAGGAACAGAAAATTTGTTACTGTCATTAGAGCTAAGCTGAACCTCTACACCTGAATATCCTATTTTTAGGATTCTATACCAAGCCTTTCAAAATAATTTTTATCATTATTGATAAAAAGTTTTTATCATTATTGATTCCTGAATCCTCACTATAGACCATTTTAAAATAGCTATAGGGAATAAGAATTACTGGCAAACAAATTAACTACCACCAATCAACCTTTCTGCATGGATTTTTGATGACTACATTACATTATTTAATTATTACATTTAATTCAAAACTATTTCACTGGAATTTTTCAAATCTATTTTTCAAGCCGATTTATATAAAGTGCATATCACAACTAGACGGCAATTATCAAAAGCTTTTCTAAATTATTTTCACTTCTCCTTCAAATCATGAATAAGAATTAATAACAAGAAAAACTTAAAATATTAAACAAGTTTAGATATCAATAAGATAATTACAGAAAGTTCTGATATCTTCAGAAAACAGTCAAGAGCAGAGTTTGCCAGATTAAATCTCTAATCTCTATAAATCTTCCTCCACCCCATTCAACAGAAATAATTCTAAGTAATCATCAAGGTTTAACATTGACCGGTGTCTCAGAGCTTTTTAAAATGTAAGGATTTTCACTATTTTACACTACGTAAGGGTTTTACACAACAACCTCTTCCTTATCTTTTTTGCTTGCATTCTTGATTCATTGCTGTGCTGAGTTTAAGTTGGAGGGAACACAGGAACGCCACAAATGCATCAAAAGATAAAACCTGTTGCAATAATACATAAAAGAGGGTGTAGTTTCAACTGCAGGATTAAGATTCAGGTTTACATTACTTCCCATACTTCTCAGTTAAGATTTTAACTAAAATTTTGCCTCCTTGTAAGTCCTAGAGGAAAACTATGAATCATAATTACAGAAAGAGAAAAAGTTTCTGTTGATTTTTGAAGTCTAATCTAATACCTACCTAAATGTCTATTATTCACTTTATTAGCTTTGGTTTTAAACCATGAATTAAAAGTGCAACATATAATAAGCTGTTAGTTTTGTTTCTTACTAAATCCTAAAAAGATAAGGCTATGGTTTTAAAAGATGAACAGGGCCTCTCATTAACCATATTTCACTGTCAAGAAGGGAGGGAGGTAGTCGAGTGGGGGAATGAACAGGGCTTGTAGTAGGAGGAAGTTCACATCAGTGAGAAGGGAACTAGTCAAGTATCTACTGAGATTGTGTCTGCTTCATCTTTCCAGATAACTGCCCACTTGTGCTACTATATCAAAATGGAAAGACATCAGACAACACCGATTGAACTGCTTGACAGGTAACAGGGAAAATGGAGCATAGCACAACAAAGTATGACAAGCAATAGACTGCTGCATGTTTGGGGAGGATACAGACTAAAAGCTCTTATTTTTATTCCCAAGTCATTTATCCAGACAGGCTAAGGATCACTGGAACTTCTAGCTACCTTAAAGTAAGCTTCAAGGATAAATCTGTGAAGAGAAAGCAAGTTATATAGCACTGCATTTGAAAAGGAGGTCCTAGGAATTCTGGATATGATCAGTTCTTCCAGCACGACATATAAAGCCTTAGAAGAGTCACTGAAACAGCTTTTTAATACTTTTGTGAAAGCTGTTTTTAGGCAACATTTACAGATCAAATATGCCCAACTAGACAAGCATCATCATTGGCCACATTGAACCCAAGTACCTCATTGAAATAGTCTCCTTCACATATTTTGTTGGAATGAGGCCATGGATTTGTTTAGAGCTGTCTCCAATACAGAATAAAACACTACTTCTAAGAGTAAAAATGCTGATTCCTGTTTTTGTGACAAGTGTCAGAAAACCTGGGAGATTCAGTTCAGTGCACCAGACTGGTGGTTCAACTCCAGTACTGAAGAATCATTAATACCTATTTGGAAGTAACAATAGGTACAGGGAAAATAGTAGTTCTTGAATTTGTGAGCTATTATATACATATATATAATAACATCTTTTAACTTGATCTTCATATGCAGTATCTCAAGCCCAAGTTTGCTTTCTGAGAGATATACTATGTGCAGCAACACAATGAAAAAGACTCATGCATTTATATTAACTACCTTAATAACAGCAGTTATTATATGCATGCATTGCACTTCTCAAGTGTAACAGAAGAAGCTCTTTTGTCAATATCTACCTGCAAAGCAAATCAGACTAAAATCTTTAATATTGTTCATGGCACCATCAAGACTCATTTAGGAATAAAGTAAAAAAAAAAACAAAGTTCAATTTAATCTAGTACTAAAAGAATAAATTAGTCTTCTGAGAAAAGAAGTTATGAACAATTTTATCAGGTTGCCCCCTTACCAAAAAATATTGGGAGAGAGTGGAGTTAAAGAGAACCTCAAGATATTTAACTAGAGAGAGTAGATGCACAAATGCATTTTCTTGTATAAGGGTAAGAGATTAAAAATATATTAGACTATTTCTTCAACAATACTTGCATGTTCAACTGTATGGCTTTATAATGAGGAGTTTTTATTGCAGAACAGAACACGTATGAACCTTTTTGGTTGTAACTGCACAAGCAGTTTACTTCTCCAACATTTCAAGACTGCTGATTTTAAAGTCTACACAGAATACTTGCACGCAAGAGCAAAGTAAAGACAGAATAATGTCAAAAGGATGTAAAAAAAGAAGCACTGAGCAGCTTGGAAGGGTCTCATTATGAGTTTGAACTATGCTTGGCTCAGAAAACATATTTGGCAGCAGCATCAGCACTCTGTTAGTCTTTATGCTTGTGAAATATTCACAGCTGCTATTAGGGGAGGGGAAAGTAGTTTATTTCCATATTACAAATATTCCTAAACTACTTAAATACCTATGAAAGCAAATTATGATTACTGAAACCCAGTTTTTAATTTTTCTAAGGATAAAATAGCTAGTATTCACAGGATAATTCATACTGCTTTGTTCATCTATACACATCAAATCAACATTTTTTTCCATCTAAATAATCACCAAAAACTCAATTCAGTTAACTTGGCTATGAAATTTGTACTCTGAAATCTCTGGAACTGAAATATAAGATCACTAACACATAGTAATCTCACTAACACAGTAATCTCATGAAAATTAAAAAAAAAAACGTTAAATATTTACATCCATATTGTCTCAAAGATCTCTCACCACAGAACAGGACATAACCTAGTCATTGCATTTTAGAAAGGAATCAGAAATGCAAGTGAGAGGATTATCAACAGGTTATGTCTACACAGAGCATGCAAATTGTTTTAAAGAGCAGTTGTCTTTCAGTTTGCAGCTCAAGGACTAGACTAGGTTTGAATATTAGTTAGAACAGAACTCAGTCTGATCTTTAAGTTTTTACTAGTAAGTCACCTGGAGAGTTCAAGACTTCATCTTGATTACAATGAGTATTTTCTTATTTCTTGAGTAGGACTACTGAACTGTGAGCTAAAATTTTGGGGTAAGGAAAGAGTTGAAGTGATGGTAAGGTGACGTATTTGTGATTTCAGATAACAGCTGCACATAGCAGTAGTTGTCTCCTTTCCTAACTTACTTAGCATCAATTACATTATTATGAGATACAAACTGGTCATATGACTATACTAAAAGCCAAGAATAGCTTTCACATCAGCCATTCTGTCAGTTTCTAAAAAGTATGTTAGCCTATTTTCCACCTAAAAATTCTCTATAGCATTTGAATTTTTTCCCAAAATCCTCCAAACTGGGTCATGACATGCAAAAACAAAACTTGTGTTATAGTTCAGAATGTGTGGTTTCAATCTTTAATGTATCAGTTAATGCAAAAGCTCTAAGCTCTTTTTAACTTTGTCTTTCTCAATAAAAACACAACCAAATTTTCTGTATTAAAATATCTATAGTTGTTATTAAGTATAATTCATGGTTCTATAATGGATCTTAAGACTTAAGGAGAAAGTCTTCTATATTAAATGAGAATTGATTCTAAGTGATGAATATATACCAGTTTTGATCTGTTGTTCGTATTTGACACACCCACTTCTGATGCCCTAAACAGCTTCAGCAATTATTTCTTCTAAAGTTCCAGCGAAAGAAACACAGTTCTCCACAAGATACTAAACAAAGAAACAAACTGCCAAAGAAGGTGATTGAAGTCAAGAATTTTACAGCCTTGAGAGGTGGACAGATGTCAAATTCCTTAATGGTCCCTTACCCCACAAAAAAGGTATAACATTTGGTCTTGTCAGAGAAACAGAAAAGATCTAAGCAGAAGATGCAGTCCCAGAGGATAAAGGTCTTGAATGAGATGGTGAAGTAGTTTCAGCTGGAGTAGATTTAATTTTCTCCTTAGTAGATGGTAGAGCGCTGTGTTTTGGATTTAGTATGAGAATAATGTCGATAACACTCTGATGTTTTAGTTCTTGCTACATAGTGCTTATGCTAAGTCAAGGACTTATCATTTGCTAATGGGCAGATGCACAAGAAATTGGGAGGGAGCATAGCTGGGACAGCTGACCTAAACTGGCCAAAGGGATATTCCATACAAATAAATAAACTGGAGGGATTTGGTCAGGAGAGCCACAATCACTGCTATGGAACAGGTTGGGCAACAGTCAACAGGCATCCTTTGCTGTCCTACTAAATTGTCTTTATCTCAACTCAAAATTTTTACCTTTTTTTTCCATTCCCCAACCTACTGCAGAAGGAAAAAGGAGGGATGAGTGAGCAGCTGTGTGGTGTTACATTGTTAAACTATGACAGATGGATTTTGAACAAAAGTCAGTTTACAATTCAATATCCCAATGATGCAATGGACAGGGAGAATTATTCAATCAGGGGCTTTGGCACAGAATAAGAGCTGATAAGCTAGCTGATACTGACCATAATGATCTATTATCAGTCCAACAATATTATTTATTACTATGGCTTATAAACTCAAAAGACTTTTTTATAGAAATACTCAGTTTTCCACCAGAGATTGCATGGTGAGAGTATAAGAAACTGAAGTCTGTACTTCTAATGTGCCATGCATATAAATAAAAAGCAGATAAATTAGTTGTCAAGTGATGAGATTTCCAGCTTTTTACCCTGTCTGTAGCATTGGCATTTTTAATAATATTTTTCCATATGAAAATTAAAATTTAAATTATTTATTTTGGAAGATTAAAACCAAGCCATTACTCCTCACTTAGGAGCACACAATCTTTTCACAGCACTGAGAATGAGTTTCATTTGTCCTGAATTCTCCTGGAAGGCCTTGAAAAGTGCTTTCTGCCTTCCCCCTCCATTTTAATGTACACACGATATAGCTACTTGTATAATTTCAGTATCTCAGCATACTCTAAAATCAGAAAAGCTTTCAAAATACAGTGCTTCCTGTGGGGCATAAAGATCCTTTCTAGACTGTCAAAGGAAATTTTATCTGCAATGAGCCAGAGAGAGCTCCTTGGAAAATAATGTTTTTCTTCCAAGAACTTTTCCTCATGGCAGCTATTTTTCTTCATTTTCCTTAACAATTTGCACAGTTTCAGCTACTTGTTTCCCCTTATTACTCTACTAGAGTCATTGCTGAAACTTGTGCTGTTCTTATTTTGCAGCAATATTAATAGGCGTATTTAGAAAGCTTTTGAATATTTTTTAAAAAATGCATCGTACCTTGAGCAAAAAGTATACTATAAACAAAGAAAAGAAACATCTATGCTCAAATAAAACTTTGAAATACACTCCTACTCAGACCAACAAGGGTTGTAACTGCCTGAAGACTCAAAGCTCCTACCTTAAGGTTGATTGTACGAGCTTTCTCAGAATCTATTACATTAATTTCACAATGCAAACCTCAAGGACAGTGTGGGTAACATTAATATTGAGGCTCTGGATCATGGAAGTCTGGACTTCCTACCAAAAGGATTTCAGGAAACCTGACTGAATTTTACCATTACTATCACACTTCCATTGTAAATGCCAAGCTTTGGCCATAAATTTGTGACCCTGTAGAAATACCATTTTTCTCCCTGTGATTCCCTATCAAGTGTAGATTAAAACTGATGCATTTGAGGTTTTGAAGATATCCAAACTGACTCACAAGTACACTTCAGTCTTGGAGTACTCTGTGAGGTTCCTATTCTGTTATTCATGTCCAGCTTCTTAATAAAATCCTTGTTGCTTAAATATTCGTGCTCACTGTACTCTTCAAGTGAATATTTGTTTTCTTTAGAGAGTATCTACCAGAGCTGTATTTCTTCATGCCTTTAAAAGAAATGCAGTTATTAAAGAAAGGGAAAAACAACAAAACAAAATCACTATACTACACAAACACACACACAAAAACATCCTTCAATTTGGTTCCTCTGTGTATGATTGGTTTTGGGTATTTTTGCTGATCAAGGGGAAATCTGCATGTATAATATACATCCCTCAAGCACAAGTAAACGAGTATTGCCTAAAGGGGTGGCTTGATCAGATTAAAATTTAGTCTTTAACTCATGCACATTATAGTTCTTTACAGGTTATAGTTAAAATGTAACAAAATAAATAAATTGGCAGATTTTTAATAACTAAATTCTATTCTATAGCCTGCATAGAGATTAGCAATTAGATATTCCAGAAAGATTTTGTAGCTTTTGGCACATTAAAAGTATCAAGAAAATTCCCAGTATATTTAGACTAGAAACGTATCCTGTGTGTAGTACTACTAGAGTAAAATTTATTTTATTTCAGATTTTTTTTTATTATAACAAAAAAGTCGAAAGTATGTACACATACACTGTATTTTTGCCCTCAAGAAATGAGGACCCATCTCTCAAGTATTCAAACAGAAAAATGTGAAGAAAGTGATCAGCAGAGTGTCTGCCAAAAATCTATTTATTTTGTATATAAAGTTACTAGAATTAAGCACAGATGTGGCAGCAACATGAAATTGAATCATGCCTTAGAACTTATGTTAGTTTCTCAGAACTTAATTTCCTGCTAACAAAAATTTCCTTATGTCAGCTCATAAATTAAGGGCTTTTAATAGTGTCTAGGCTACACAGCAGGTCTAGCTTTCTGGAGGTTGGAAGACCATCAGCTTATCAAAGACATGAGAAATGACTGAAGAACGCTGTGTTTACCATTGCATTTCATTGTACTTATGGTAAGGTACACACGTGAATGTGGGGGGGTCCATCTTGTTCTTCTCATCTATAGTATTCAAATCTAAACCTGAATTTTCCAGAGCTGATGAAAGAGTAAATGTTCGAAAGATCCTACATTCCACGTGCAGAGGAGGCAGGAAAAACATTGCCTATCAAATTCTATTGTTTTGGATAGAGGTATTTTGTTTAGGTGAGAGTGGTACCACCACAAATTGATTCAGTCACTCCAGAGTCATTTAATACTCCTCTGAAGAGCACCTTTAATTTATTTTATGTTTACTTTACACACCAGGAAATTGCCATTCCACATCTGAGCCATCCCAGTATAGTCTTGGGCTTTTCACCTCTTGCCCTTATCTTCTCCTTAGCATTTCATGCTGGGGAATAGGCATGGAACATAGAAGAGGACTAAAAGCTGCATTCACATCATTTCTGTTATTAAACAAATATAAGGAAATAAACCAGACTGTAAAAAAAACATTTCAGGAAATGGAAAAAGCCCTTAAAGTAGTTCAACTGCTCTCACCCCTCCACCCCCTCTTTGTTTTTTTGTTTTCCTCTTAAATTAAGCCATTTACAATATAGATCCCTAGGTATACTAAAGGCAAAAAAAAAAAATCCTTGCAAAACCCACTCCAATCACGTTAAAAATGTTGTGTTAAAATTCACAGTACTTCATGAACATCGTAATACAATGAGAAACAATCATTTAAAAAATATATTAGAAATCTACCAACATGTGGATCTATACCCCTCATTTTAAACTTTCCTAAAATATTTGACTCTCCTTTTGAAAATGCTGTCTAATTAAAACTTTGGAACAGGCATTTACAGACACACACAAGAAAATTGCACTGCACTCAAAACACATTAAAATATGCTGTTCTGAAGGTTTGATCAACCAGAAATAATTCAACAGAGCACTGCAATGACTAAGCTATTATGTGAATATGACAACTAATAAATGGGAAAATCAGAGTATGAGCAGAGTCTACTATTTATTTAATGGACAAATCCATCAATAACTCAATTTCTCAAAAATAAAACAATGAAATTAGTTTCTTTTAAACCAGAGATACATGTGAACATTTACTTTCATAACATTACAGTATCAGCTAATTGCAATGTTTCCTGTCATTAGCATTACTTTCTCTGAAGTTCTGAAAAACTTAGAAAATATACAGAGTTATTTTCAAGTTAGATATAACCATAGCACCTCACTATATATTTACTCTGCAACTACTGGACTTCAACTCTCATTGAGTATATTTTGTGTAAAATCCACCTGCTATTTATAGCTTGTTTTGATATTTTTTTTTCCTTTTTAATCACCAAGCCTCAGAATTTCTTATAAAGTTAGCACATCCTAAATGCATGAAAGGTTTGTGTACGCCCTTTTCATCTTCTCACTGGAAGTTTCTCTACAGTAGTGTATCAAAACACTTCTGCAAGTCTTATATCACAGAAGACAGATCAAATTCAAGCAGTTGTGGATTTTGTGCAAGACAAACAAATCTGCTTACCTTGATAATACTATATCCTTCTCAGATATTTTCTCAGCTACTGGAAAACAGAAATTAGAGCAAAAAGGAAATTGAAAGACTGATAAATCAGAGATAAGATATTCAGGCATATCACTGCTGAGCTGCAGTTACTTTCCTAAGCAACAGAGTTTACGATGTTATTACCCTGTATACATTATCTACCCTGTAGGGAAAGGTAGCTTCAACACTTAAAGCTTTATTACAAAGTCAAATAAGAAAGGATGAATAACAAGAACTGGCAGGCTAAGTCTAATTCAGAACATTGCTTGCCTTGATTATGACACATATTTCTATATGTTTAGTATGGTTATAGAACCCAACCCAATATTAAAAAAAAATATATCAGTGCAAAACTGGCTGATTAATAGCTGAAAAGTAGGAAAGCATAGTCTTCAATGGCACAAAAATTTCCACCACGTAATGAATAATAGCAATGGCTATCAGTTCACTATCAACTACCTCTGCAGCAAACATCCATCCTATACTTCCACAGTTATTCATACATTTTTAAAGTTTTTAAAAAATCCCTATAGCTCAGATTTCAGCATAGATACAAGTGTAGCCTTTGTAACAAAAACACACATCCAAGCAGAAAAGAGGGTTATATTCACAGCAGGCCAACAAAATTATTCTCGCTACTTTTCCTCATCTCAGCTAGAGAAGCTCCAGCTAATTTGATGTCAGTATTCTCAGAACTTTTTTTCCTGGCAAAAAATAGAGGTTGACACTGGGGACAAGCATGCCCAACCTTCCAATAGTCCCCTGCAAACACTGCTTCTGAGAACAACACTGTTTAAAGCAGCAAGGTCTTGAGTGGTAACACCACGATTTGGGTGTACAAGTGCAACAGAAATAAATTCTTAACTGTATAGTAACTCAGAAATACTGAAGTCTAATTTTCTTTTGGATCAGCTCAGGTTGAAAGCCTTTATGAGCTCCCGAGCATCTGCTAAATAGTTTGCTTCTAATGTATATTTTTCTAATTCATTTACAAACTCTGCAAGATTTGTTGCTCCATGTCCTATGGCAATCAGACATCTTGGACCTGTTCTGAATGAGTTAATTTGTTTCACACAATCACTACCCAAATATTCTTCTATCCCTCCTGTTGCTTTCAATAAGTTAAGAATGAATTAAAAACTAGAAATAAAGTTTATTAGTTGTACTCACACCCTAGCTAAAAGGTACACAGATCAACAATGGTTGCTGAGAATGATATTTGACAAAAGATTCCTTATTTTACTAAGTCACATTTCTGCATCTCATTCTTTGTAAGCTACTTTACCCCCGACCCCTGCACGTAAACGCATCAAATAAGCAGCCTCTGAGAAACACAAGAAGGAGAAGAGGGAGCCAAAGTAATTACTAGAAATTTACCATAACAAATAAGCACTTTTCTGAGTTTAGGGTTTCTGGCAGAAAAAATGCTCTCTCCGTTGTTAACTCCCATGAACAACATCACGTCATAATCTGTCAGCTGACACATCTATACTCATCTGCATCAGTTACAAAGTTCTTGATCTATAGCTTCAATTCAGAGCATTAGTACTTTTCATAAGAATCATTCAGAATATGATCATTATTGCCTAGAGAGTACAAGTTAAAATACATTGATCATGGTTTATGCAGTAAAACTTTCTTCTTAGTTAGTTTCCTAAAACTATTCCAACATCAAGTGATGACAAACTTTGTTGAAAAAAGGGACTTGATAACAAATCAAATTCAGAGAGATCTGTGCCTGTTGATTTTCAACAGGACCTGTTACAATACTTTACTTTTCCTGTGAAACAACACTGAGGAGACTGAGCTGACAGTATGGTCCTTAACAACACATGGAACTGCTGGATCAGCCTGTGAAATTATGCTGAGCGTTTGGCTAGTAATCTAGCAACACGCAAACAAGAGCTGGACCTATTCCTATGTTCAATCTTGGCTTTTCTTGTTCTCCAGCTCCTACTTTGCTTGGAGCTCAATTTTAACACTATGGCAAGTTGCAACTACACAGCAATCACTAGCATCAATTTTTCATTACTACTTTTCCATGGAACAAGTAGCACCCTACGTTATATTTTCCTTTTAAGCAGAAGGGAATACACATGCCAAATCTGATGTTATTAGGTTAATTTGGAAGAACATGTCTAGTGAGTTTACCTGACATAGCCTGCAAGTGAGAGCCTAAGACTTTCTTCTTACTGTCCTTACAGTGCTGAAGATTCCGAAGCTAGTACTTCAGTAGATGTGTCAAAAGGATATGACTAAAAAGTTCCCTGATCAAAAAAGCTTAGATACATATCTTTGATATAAATCATCTACTTGTATGTCCACCAAATTATCCATTTAAGTTTCAGTTGGTGTCAGTTTGACAGACCGCTCTAAATGTGAAGCATGTTAATCAGCACAAGTAGAGATGAGTAACCATGGTCAATATCGTCATGAGAAATCTCAAATCATAGAATCACCAGGTTGGAAAAGACCCATTGGATCATCAAGTCCAACTATTCCTATCAAGTACTAAACCATGCCCCTCAGCACCTCGTCCACCTATCCCTTAAACACCTCCAGGGAAGGTGACCCAACCACCTACTCTAGGCAGCCTGTTCCAGTGTATTTTTAATCCCTAGGGCAGGGATTAAATTCTCATTATATGTTTTTATGCTACTTGTCATGTAGGAGTATCAAAGTCTACCACAGCAGAACAAATGTACCCCATCCCTCCCCTTTCTGAAAACATACGTCCTCACTTTGGATAGCTTTCTATATCTGACCTCTTGCAGCTGTACTGCCTCTGTTCATAATGCCTCATTTCTCTTCCTCCTTCCAGAATTTCTTACCCATCTGAAAAACTAAAGAGCCTCATGGATCAAAGTTTGTTCAAAGCTGTACATTTCTCCCGTAACCTTTAGGAGAGCTAGGTACTGTGTCTCAGAACAGCTGAGGAACTCCACTGCAGCTGTAGTCCCTTTAGTGATATCTAGAGGTATTGAGTCATAGCATCCTTCTACTTGCAGGCCACTGATTTTCACAGAACTTGGAGAAACCTAAGTCTTTGAGAACTTAATCTCTCTGTGACATTCTTCAAGATCTTCAAAATTAGTTTTGATCAACCCAGATGGGCAAGATACACGTACCAAAAAAGCTCAAAAGAATATCATACATGTATTACTGATAAGAAAAAAAATATTCCTTACGTAAAATACGAAAACATTGTCCAATCTACATAGTTATGTAGATGAATACTTGTTATTGACTACATTCAAATATGCAGTGAATATATTATTTTTTATTATTGACTATTCTCAATGTTATTCAAGCCAATTACATACTGTAAAATAATGACTAACTAGAGAGAAAAATCAAACAGTTCCTGTTCAAATGAATAGGTTAAAGGCTACTTATTCAAAACATTATGCAAATATATAACAGTATGATAACATCTGCAAAAGCTGAAGTCACTTCACAGGTTCATGAGTAGAAAATTTCATGTGAATAATAATAATAATGGATTCTGGCTCAAGTTTTTACATCTAGGAAATCCATTTCCATACTTATAATATTCAACTCACATTCACACTCTGTGGATCTCTCATAACAGTATTTTTTACAGGAGGTTTCCACTTTTAATTTTCATTAAAAGGCACAACACAATTCACACTTCAGTGATGGATTTACACCCTAAGCCTCTCTCCCTCTGATATTTCCCATTCCCCCATCCCCCTTGCTATATATTCCTCTTAACCTCAAAGGAACAGCACTTTACACTCAATCTTCTTTGAATTCGCTTTGCTTGATCTTGAGCAACCAGAGACAAGCACAGTATCCCAAGACAAATTCTCACCAATTCTTTGTACAATTGTACTTCTTCCTTTGTGAAATACCCTGCTGAATAGATAATAAATTTGTCTCTCTCAATCATCCTATGATCTGGTAATACACTTTCTTGTTCCTCTCCCATTTCCTCTATAAAGATTCTAGCCATCAGTAGGAATGTTGTTATTAGTTTCAAGAGCACAAACTTTTATTTGGGGATGAAACATAACAGTATAGTGACTATAATACATCTCAAGAACATCCAAATCAAAAAAAAAAAAAAAAACCAACAAAAAACCCAACACTGAGATTCCTCCTCTTTGACGGCCTCATTCAATTCACATTAATGAAAAGAGGTATACAGAAAAGGCAAGAAGGACCCAAATTTTTAGACAGTTTTCTTATTATGCAATGTAATGTGGAACAGGGAAACAAAGCAAAGTGAAGAATCACAGAATCACAGAATCACAGAATAACCAGGTTGGAAGAGACCCACTGGATCGTAGAGTCCAAACATTCCCACCAATCCCTAAACCATGCTCCTAAGCACCTCCTCTACCCTAACCTTAAACACCTCCAGGGACGGTGACTCAACCACCTCCCTGGGCAGACCGTTCCAATGCCTAACCACCCTCTCCGTGAAGAACTTTTTCCTAATCTCAAGCCTAAATCTCCCCTGGCGGAGCTTGAGGCCATTCCCTCTCGTCCTGTCCCCTGTCACTTGGGAGAAGAGGCCAGCACCCTCCTCTCCACAATCTCCTTTCAGGTAGTTGTAGAGAGTAATAAGGTCTCCCCTCAGCCTCCTCTTCTCCAGGCTAAACAACCCCAGCTCTCTCAGCCGCTC
This sequence comes from Clamator glandarius, assembly GCA_033459285.1. Lineage (NCBI taxonomy): Eukaryota > Metazoa > Chordata > Aves > Cuculiformes > Cuculidae > Clamator > Clamator glandarius. Next base: position 1,280,414 of record JAUNZM010000040.1, read on the forward strand.
CTCATAAGGCCTGTTCTCCAGCCCCTTCCCCAGCTTTGTTGCTCTTCTCTGGACTCGCTCCAGAGCCACAACATCCTTCTTGTGGTGAGGGGCCCAGAACTGAACACAGTACTCAAGGTGCGGTCTCACCAGTGCCGAGTACAGGAACTGTACCTCTGTAACCTCCTGTAACCTCCTGTAACCTCCCTGGACCTGCTGGTTAGGCCATTCCTGATACAAGCCAAGATGTCATTGGCCTTCTGGGCCACCTGGTCACACTGCTGGCTCATGTTCAGTTGGTTGTCAACCAACACCCCCAGGTCCTTCTCCTCCTGGCAGCTTTCCAGCCAGGTTTCTCCTAGTTTGTACCTCTGCTTAGGGTTGTTGTGTCCCAAAGAAGTGAAGCCTGCTTACAGCAAAGAAAGACCATGTCTTGTTACCAAATATCAACAACAATTACTCAAAACATTGTTTCTTAAAAAATACTTGTATTTAATAAAATTGTTAGCATTTTGTTATCATAAATAAAGTTCCAGATCAGTTTCCTAAAACTATTTATTGTACAGCTGTTGTCACAGTATTGCTCTACTAGAGCAGTTAAGGATGCAGTGTGGACTGACACAGCTGTGACAGGAGGTTCCAATCTGGGATTGATCATTGCTAAAATAGGATTATCTATTTTTGTGCCCAAAATTTGGAAAGAATTTGGAGAGTTCAGAAAAAGTAGCATTTAAAGAGTTGGAATATCCTTTATTACAAGGGTGGGTTTGTTCTTTTTTAAGTGTTGGGATTTTTTTTTGGTTGGGATTTGGGTTTTTTTTTGTTATGTTGGTTTGTTTTTTTAAATCACAAGAGCCTTGAAAGTTCATAATGTTATGTTACATTCCCAGAAAGCAGGCCAAGAGATTATTTGATCAGAGTACAAACAAAATTTGGATTATAGTCATTTGCAGTTTTATGATCTATAAGTTTGAAGAAGGCAAAAATGTTGGTCCCAGGGGCCACTAGGAAGAATTGGGAGAAGGTTACAGTCTGTGCAGTAGCTGACCAAAACCTTATGCATTAAAAACTGTTTGGTCAACAGACTGTAATCAACGCAGTATAAGCAACCTTCAGATTGTCAGGAATTGCAGTGAAACCTGATTTACACAGAGATAACTTTATCCATAATGAATAACAGTTCTTTTGATTGTTTTCAAAGGGATTAAGGCAATTGGGGAAAACAAACCCTGTGTTGCTCCTTAGTAGAAATGATGACATAATATTGCCATTGCAAATATCAGGAAAAAAATCTGTTGAAATACTAACATTTTTAATTGTTTATCATACTTAAAAATATCTGTTTGTCACTAGTATTCATCTCATCTGAGTTACAGAGCCCATTATCAAGGCCTCATGACATTTTAAATGACACAATATGCATGAGCCTGGAGCACTGGAGGAAAACAAAAATCTTATAAAGGTTCATTTTTATTGTAAAATGAAGACAATCTACCACATCTTCCATCTTATCTGTTACACTTAATACTTCAGACCATGCTGAATACTTCACTAGTTTTTCTGCTATTCCAGCAGTCAAATGCAAGGGCTTCCTTAGTGAAATCACTAAACAGAGGTAATGAACACTGCACAACAAAATGCAACTCATAAATTTGTTTGTCAGCCTGTGGGCATCCCCTCCCCTCCCCTCCCCTCCCCTGACATTGTGGAATGTCCTTGGCTTTATCAAAAAATATTTTTAAAAAGCCACTGGGGACTGTTCATCCTGGGTAAGACTTTGCAGAGTCGGCAGCTGCACAGCAAGAGTAAGAGAAAAAAGGTGACACTAGCAGATAACATTAGCAATCTCCATTAATAGCAGTTTCAATGCAAGATGTTTTTGACATGGTTATTATTCACTTACTCATGGAACAGACTTCGGGGGGTGAATCTGGACACTAATCCAACTGTCCATGTGTTGGGAACTGAAGAGATGAACCACAAAAGCTCCACACAAATTTCCATCCCAGCACATGCAATTATGACACATATTTACTGTGTCATAGTCCTGAATGTGTTATGATATCTGAAAGCATAAACCAAACAAATTATTTGTTCTATCTTTTAAATATTTATTAGTCCCTTACTTAGTGTATCAACCTTTAACTGCTAATATTTGAAAGTCTTTCACATCTCAACAATTGTAAGATAACATTTCCTGTTTACTGCAGACCTGTATATATTTCTACACCCTCAGTGCTGCTGTTCTTGAATCTGTTTCCAAATTCCCCAAAATCATAATAAATTTTGAAATTACATTTTAAACTGTTCTATAACAGTATTCCATTAGAAATCTGAAAACTAAATATTAAATTCCTTACAAGATTTAGTGTTTCCATATCTGGCTTTTTAGGTTAGCATTGATTTCCTTTTCCCCTCCTTTTTCCTGCTAACATAGGAGATAATTTATCCATTCCAGCATGCTGATGCACCAGCATGACGAGTGCTTTTGCCAATGCACCTCTGGGGAAAGTGTTAGTAATTAACTGCAACTGCACAGCTGAGAGGACACAAAGAAAGCTTTAGTGTTGATTTCATGAACACTGAAGATATCTGACACTAAAAAAACATTTTTGTTTTCATTTTATGTCAAGTATAATGATTCAGAAAAAAAAATACTCCATTTTATGCAGTAGAAAATTGTATTAAGTGCAAATAATGAGACAAAGTATGAATACTGGAGGCCATCACAGCTGTCAGCAGCAGTCACTAAACAGTTTTTGGGCAGTGACTATTGCTGAGGTACTCAAGCTTGTATTAAACTTTCTAACAGAGAATGTTTGTTCAACATATAACACAAACATGTCTGCAAGCATCTGTAGGAGACGTTGCCCATTGTGGCCGAACTGCTCCTTTCATTTGATACACCATAATGCTGAATTCTATCACATCCACAGTTGGCAGCAGAATTAATTCTTATCCTCTGTTGATGATGTCAGATGTAGTCATACCTGACTACATTTTTTCACGAAAGAGGGGACAGTGAGTAAAAAATCAGAGCAGAAAGAGTGAATTCAAGGCCTTGCGCCTGCTCTGTGTCTTCTAAGTGTTATACATGTACCTATGCATGCACATCAATACATACATTATGCATATTTTCTGCTGATTAGTCAAGTTTATAAAATATGTAACCCAGCAAAACAGTAGAGTACAAACTTCATGAAAACCCTGTCAGGATTTTTAATTCATGTCAGTCTTACACTAGCAGTTTATATCTAATTGAGTTGTGAGCAGTTTTCTAAAAATTCAGTGAAATCAAGGAGGTAAATTGCATCAAAATGTTTACAATTATTCCCATCATTAATTTGACTTAATCACTCTATACATCAAACAACTGTCTAGATCATTCACTTTTGTTTGCTCTTAAAAGTTTCCAGGCCACTTAGGCATGTTTGTAAATGCAAATAGGCCCAGCCCCAGAAGCTGCAAGTTTGGTTTATAGGAGCTGAGGTTTCTCTGCATCAGTGAGAATTACCTAAGAATAAGTATTCAGGCTTGTCATTGAATTTCTAAATGCAGAAATATATGTTAGAGTTTTCTGCATGGGAAATTATAAAATGTGTTTACCAAAGGGCTTTTTATTTCCTGCAAAATTAACCAGAGTAAAATTGAAGTACCAGTCAAGTGAATATATTGGCTTTAACTACATACAATTTATTAATTCTAAAAATAAAATTTTAAACACAGAATTTAGTGATGTACATTTAAATAACAAGTGATATAGCACAGGAAAAGAAATCCAAATGCAAGTGTTTAGTATTTTAGTTATATAATTTTTTTCATAATTTTTATTTCTGCTCTTAGATTCAAGTGTGTTCCTAAATGTCAGAGAAATTTCTCTCTTGTGTGTAAAATTTTATAGTATCGTAAGATTTTGTATTGTTTATCCAGATCATTTGATGGCACTCTTTTTAGTATCTGTAGGTACCTATAGAAGTTATATGTAGCCATTCTCTCTATTTGAACCCCTGAACTTAGGTTAAATGTCAAGATTCAAGGCAAATCTTAAGTATACAAGTAGTCTCCTTACCAATGCGGGTAGTCTTACAGAATCACCAATCTCAAGTTTGTGATCAGACATATTCCGAAGTCTTAGAAATCGAGGTTTGAATATCACAACTAAGATCTTGAGCAAAGGCTGAAAAACTAACAGGGTTTATACATATAACTTTTCATAGGCTCCAGGTTAATTCAACCCACAGTGTGACATGAGCCCAGCATTAAATATGAATGAAAATTCTTGCTTTATTCTAAGGGCAGGTCTTATTATATAAGTTTTTGATGAAAGTTAAAATAAGAAAGGGCTTTTGTAGCTTTTGCTGTGTTTGCATCCTAGTGCTATAAAAAATCCCTGAAGAGGCACAGGTGTTACTTCAGTTGCTATAAGCCACTGGAGTTCCTGCTGGATGTTGAGGAAAGGATGGTCTCTTTGTCTGGTTTAGATATCTCTAGAAAATTACATGAAAGCAAGAATTTTATAAAGAAAAATTTGTCATTTTGCAAGGAAATCCTACAAACTAAGTGATATTTAACTATATGGTTCAGTATTTAGGCTGTTTACCATGTGTCCTTTATATGTGTAATTTACATGTGTTATTTACCATTTATTACTACCAGATCCATTGCTACTACATGGATCACTGAAAGCTACACTCAAAATATCCTCACAAAGACAGTAGTCACTAAGGTTACAGCCAAGTTGATTAGCTGGAATTTATTTCACTCTGTGGAAAGGTACTCAGATTCCTAAGAAAGTTTAAAGACTGGCACAATACTTCATCTTAATTACACTGATTAGAATAAATTTGCAAAGAAGATTTAGCTACACCTATTATTAACCTGAATATATTAACACCAAGAGGAGCTAACTCTTTTGCATGGCAAAACCAGTTGGGCATCTATTCTGCAGTATTTTAAATTCGCTTTAATTTGTTTGCATAATTTTTCAACGTATGCATTTGAGTTCTGGCTGCATTCAGATACATAACAAAAGGTACTAGTAGTGCAACCACCTCTGCATAATTTCCACTGAATCAGTCAATACTCTTTCCTCCAAGGAAGATTTACATTCCAGTCAAGGGTGGAAAGACCCAAGGTACATGCAGTTTTCCTATATCTGTTTGCAAGAAAAGGAAAAATTCAAAGCAGTGGTACATGAACTAAATGCTAATTGTGCTACAAATACGCAGGAAGATGAGTCAGGGTACAATCAACACAACGGACAGAACTGAAGCAAACAGCACTGCCTAGAGCCATGAGGAAGAAAACCCTTCCTCCTTGTACCAAATACATTATAGCTTTCAAAAAGATCCAGCCCTGAATCCTGTGTTCAATGCGCTCATTTTTTTCAATTGAAGACTGCTGTAATATCAGCTACTCAGGTAGCATGTTTTCTTTTCTCTAAAATCTATTGCTTTCCACATAATATAAATCTCACCCCACAAATGGTAAAAATCATTGGCAGCACAAGTATATATCCAGAAAATTACAACATTCTGCTGTAACATGCAGTGATCTGTGTCTTCCTCTTTTGCAATACCAAATGATGACTTTCCACAGAATCACAGAATAACTAGGTTGGAAGAGACCCACCAGATCATGAGTCCAATCATTCCTATCAAACTCTAAACCATGCCCCTTAGCACCTCATCCACCCGTGCCTTAAACACCTCCAGGGAAGGTGAATCAACCACCTCCCTGGGCAGCCTGTTTCAGTGCCCAATGACCCTTTCTGTGAAAAATTTTTTCCTAATGTCCAGCCTAAATCTCCCCTGGTGGAGCTTGAGGCCATTTCCTCTTTTCCTGTCCCCTGTCACTTGGGAGAAGAGGCCAGCTCCCTCCTCTCTACAACCTCCCCTCAGGTAGTTTTGTTTAACTATCAACACTGATGCACAAAATGGAGATGAGTTCTAGATTAACATTTTTCAATTTATATCACCTTTTAACACACAGAAACAGAAAATTGAAACATGAAGAAGAGACCAAGGAAAAACACAGAAGCTGAATCTTAGCATTAAGCTTAAGAACTAAACCCAGACAGTCTTATTTACAACGTCCAATATATATGTAATCAAGAACATACAATCAAAAATAAATTGGATACAAGAATATTTTAATTTTTAGTGTAGAAACACGAAAGGTTCTTAACTGGTAAAAGTAGTTCTATTTATTTTTGTAAATCAGACAGAGGTGTCAAAAAATTGACAAAATTATAAATAAAATATTTCATCAGAAGCCAAAGTCCCTGCTGATGTTTGCAGAGGAAGCTGTTCACGCATTTTAAACTGAAAACAATTATTCAAAAATAATATGAGAACATTCTCCTTACATTGGCAAATAAATCACAAGGTTTTTCACAGTGAGAAAGTATTTATCAGGATTTATTTAATTCATGATCTTACAGAGTAAAAGCAAAGGCCTACACCCTTCTGACTTTCACTCACAACTACTTCTGTAAGTGCAAATAACTCTGAATTCTGGAACAAACTACAGTAAGTGTATACAGGCCGAATCAAACTGCCCCATAGGAGAGTTTCAGTTTCACATGAAGGCACACTACTCTGTTTTGGCAATAAAATTACAGTTAACACAATTAACTTTTGGTGTCACAGGAGCTGTTGTCCAAAGATTTTTTTCCACAGGCAAGTTCCTTTCTTCTTGATGTTTGTCCAAAGACTTGTCACACTTCAGATCTTTGAATCAAATGACACTGTTCCTCAAGAGGCAGCAAGTTTATCTAAAGAGGGGATTTTTCTTTTTCTTTCTTTCTTCTTTTTCCTTAAGTGAGTTCATAACTAATTTACTTATACATCCTATATGCCAGTTATCACAGCAACATGCAACCTTGATAGCTTCCTATAAGCAAGTCTAATTACACCACAACAACTACAGTCACTGCATTTACTGTCAATCAGATCTTTATGTGGGTTCTCCTATCTTTCCTTTACGTTAGAGGGATTTTCACTGTCCTCACTCAAACTTCTCTTTTGTCTTTCCTTGGTGAAACAATTTCTTGTCCATTCTCAACTCCCACCTCCAACTCTCTGACAGTGGCTGCTGCTGTGCTATGATCACTGCCTGCCAGGCTGACAACACCTCATTGTTTCCTTCAGACTCATCTCTGCAACCCCCTAATATGTTGCCTGCAATGCTCAGCCAAAAGGCTATGTATAAATTTACCATTATCTTTTGAGGTTACCTTAATATACTTAACATAGCACTTTTAAAAAAATATTACATTTAATTATAGTTATGGAAAACTCTAAAATTCCAATGGCAAATGATGTTAATTAGACATAATATTATTGCAACCTTACCTACTTTCTTCTATGCATTAGGCATGGCAAGCTCCTTAACTGACACTGAAGAGAGGACACATGGTGCTATTAGGTGAACACAGTTGTTTTGATTGACTTCCAGTTTCCATTAACAGTTCCTAACACAGGGAAGTTCCTGAGAACAGCTGTTGCTGATACACCTCCTTGCCTCTTCAGGTTTAATAGATTTTTGATAGAATCATTTGAAGTAAGTATTTAAAAAAACTTTCTCCCATTAAACAAAGTTTTACCAATTTAAGAGTTGTAGTCTGTGTTTACTGCAGTATTTCAGTACTAAGATATTCTCATTCATGTGAAGAAAAGCATCAAATTGTAAAGCCAGCTGCCTGCTTTTTACATGAATCTGAAAAAACACAGGAATTAATTGCTAAAGTAAAAGATATTGTGGTAAGCAACAGTATTTCATATCTCTTCAATAAACAAAAATCCTGACTATACAGGAACTGCAAGAACAGTTTTCCTGTATTACAGATTTCTAAAATAGAAGGAAAACCTGAAACAAATAAGCTCCAAAACACCAGGAGCCATTATCCACCTTAGAGTTGGAAAGAAGGCCTGAAACCTTGCGCCTGCAGTGAGCGCTCTTTTTGAGAACTTGGAGTCTGGCAGTATTTTCTTTCTGTATTCTTGAAAGGTTTTATATTTAGCTGTAAGAAATTCTTACCTGTTCACTTCTCAAATTGCTGCTTAGGTGGCTATGCTATCAACTTATTTTTCTTTCTTACAGGCTTTTAATAAAAAGTATCTGTTGTGCTCGGTGAAAATATTGTTTTACAAACATACATAATAATGAGTGATAAATATTTAAATGGAAGACATGATAGACTGAATCATTCATGAAGCATAGAATTTAAAATAAAAGCATTTTACTGATTAACATAAGTATTCTTGCTTTTTGGTCCAGTCTAAAAATTCCAACTATATTCAGATACATGAAATAATGCCTTGAGATATTCAAGAAAAAGTTTTGCAAGAAGCTACTTTGTATGTAGTTCAAATGAAAACAATTGCAGAGTTTTGGTCCAAAGCATCTCTGAATAGCTATGATAAAATATAGAAGTCCTACAATTTTTTTTATCCTAAGTGAAAGATTAAATATGGAAAAGTTGATTTCACAACTCTGTTCAGTTCTTGGATTGCATTTGCATCTTTCAAGAAAATGCACAATAAAACCCTGCATAGTTTTCTATTCACAAGTTTATTTTCAGGTCTGCTCTGGAGATACCCATTTTCAGGTATATAACGTAACGTATATACAAAGTTTTATTTAGATTTCTGTGATCTACCACAGCTGTATCTGAGCTGTAATGAATTTATAAACAGTATCTTAATAAAACTCCCACAGTTTTCCTATTCATGTATGTCAGTTTGCTTAAGCTTTCCTAGATATTTGCTTTAGTTCTTGCAAATTAATACTTCACTTGACAAAATTTTATTGACAGCATTTTCTACAAAATTGAACTGAATTATAGTAAATTTCTTTTTTAATTTCACCAAGGCAGAAAGCATCCCCTCACCTCTCAGCATCTTAGTCAACCAGAGAGCTATTCTAGTTTGTCTCCTAGCTTTTCAACCTTTAATGCTTATAACTGAAAATGAGTCCTCCTTTCACCAGGTCTTTGTTGTGTTTTGTTTTGGCATTAATATTTCTTGTATCTTTCCTTGCTCCTCCCTTTTTCCTCTTTTCAACTTCAGTTTGAACTGAACACATTCATTTAGATTTTTTTGTAAAATAACCACTACATTTGTATTAGTAATGAATTCAAGTATGCATACTCTACTAAAAGCTGTGACTAACCCTATGAACCACAACAAATACAGCTCCACTGAAAACTAATATATGATTAACATAAAGCTTCCGTGGTTACGACAGCACCCAACAGCTCTCAGAGCACAAGGGATACCTTTGCATCACTTGAATTTCACTCCTGAGCCGTGGAAACCCATCAAGAGTAGCTTCTAAGGTTTTCCTGATTTTCAGTTTGGCACTATTCGGTGTTTATAAAAATGAATGTAATGAAACAAAGCTACAAGTGATTTGTAGCTTGAAAAATGTGGCTTGCAATGTTAGTTAGATTTTCTAGGAGAGGATTTTTGTGTTAAGTTAGAAGAATAGCATGATAGCACAATAAGAAACAATTTGACTAAAGGGAATGTACTATACCACGACCGTTTCATGAATAAATAGTTTTGGTAACAATGATGCAAAAAAATGGTCTGCAGACCATTATTCAGTTATCAACTGTAAGACACAATAAATTGATGCCCTTGAAAACAGGAAAGAAATTTTAAAAAGAGTATATGCTGCTATACAGAACAGGACACTTAACTAGCAATATCCTATGAAAGGCAGTAAGTGTAGTGTGCTCATCACTTGAGTGATTTCCTCTGGAGTACTAGACATAGAATCATAGAATCATCATAGAATAACCAGGTTGGAAGAAACACACCGGATCATCGAGTCCAACCATTCCTATCAAACATTAAACCATCCCCTTAGCACCTCGTCCACCCGTCCCTTAAACACCTCGAGGGAAGGTGACTCAACCACCTCCCTGGGCAGCCTGTGACCCTTAGTTTAAAGAAAGGTTTAAAGAAATTTCAGATTATGTTTTCTAATAAAGGATTGGAACAGAGAGATTACAAACTTCTTTAAAGGGCTAAGCGATAACATGCATATAATGTGGAATCAACTCATCAGTTACTCATTCACTTAGTCTGTTTTCACTGAAACTAGATCAAAAACTAAACAACTTAATTTGCAGCAAAATAAATTGACATTTGCTATAAGAAAACTCTTTTTAATTATAATTTTAGGTGGCAACTGGAGCATGATAATTATTTAGGCTATGAATACCCTTTTTTGGTGATTTTCATACATAGGTAGGGTAATACTGGCTAGGGTTGTTGTTCCTTGTCTGTTGTGGAATGAACTAGATAATACCACAAGTTTATCTTCCATCTTCTATGTCCCTCTAGCTACACTCAGGATGCAAAGTTTGTGCGGTTGTTACAGGTATAAGTATTTAAAGTAAAAAACACTTGTTACACTCACGCCAAAGGTGACTCTTACATAACTGAAGGAGAAAAATAGTTGCACTTATTCTGGTTTGAAAGCAAGCAGGATTAATTTTCCAACTTTTCACCTAAGCTCCGCCTAAGTAGCTTAATATTCTGGAAGTTAACTTTTTTCAGAAAGTGTCTGTCTCTAGAAGTGATAAAGCTTAAAATTTACAATTATCACCAAAGTAATGGAGCCCTGGTATGCCGAAGGGCCATTTTTTATACTTTTTTCTATGGAAACCGAGTCCATCTTTGAATTATTGAAATGCCATTGGTCAAAAGGGTGAAAAAGGGTCACATATACAGGAAGAAGTAGACAGGACAGTTAACTCCAAACTGACCAACAAAGTATTCTATTCCATACACATCATACTTGGTATAAAGCTGAGAGATCATGAAGATCAGGCCATCTTCTTCAATGGCTGGTGTTTAATAACAACTCCATCCATCTTTCTATCCTTTGATCCCAGATCCATGTGTTCCTGAATTCAGTTCCTGAGTGTAGCTCCAATCTGATCAAGTGCAGTCCAGGACCACTTCCCACATCTGCTCTGCAGCATCGGTGGTGATGCATTGTGTGTTCTTTTGTATATTTGTACATATTTATTATTTTTCTAATTAATATTATTTTCCTTTTTATTGTTATTGTTTCATTAAAGCTATTTTAGTTTCTGTTTCCAACCCACAATCTCTCTTATTTCCCTTTCCCCTCTCCTAGGGTGTGTGTGGGGTGTGGAGATAAGGATCACAACTGCCCGTATACAGCTGCAGACCTGGCCATGGAAGGCTAACAAGTAACTCACTAAATGCCTGTAATAGTTGATAGTAGCACGACAGAGACACTGCTCCAGAGCCATCTCTATTTTTGAAAAAAAAAAAAAAAATTCCTATCGGCACAGCATTTTACAGCAATGGCCTGTTTCTGCAGTTAGGTGCTATGTCCGCAACAACCACACTGCAAAAGCATTCAGTTCGTATCTACGTAGCCATAGATAACACTACTCATTTGCTACTTCCAGACATTTTGTGAAAACTTTCACAGGTTTTCTTCAGAAAGATACAGGAAAAGAATGAAGAGAAGTAACTGGCTTCAAAGCAAGGAAGGCAAGTGCCAACACCTTATGCAAAAAAAGAACATGCCTACAGTGTGATGTGAAAGGAAAATACTGTAAGCCAAAGCTGTTCCTTCTTCTTCAGGTTCAAGGCATGTGAAAAGAATCAGATTGATGCATTGGGATATGGACAGGATGGAACAAGAAATGCAAGATGGAAAGAACCAGAATAGCTGGGCACTATCTGCCAAAAGTTATTGGAAAGGGAAAAAAGGCAGAGAGTGACAACCATAACCATGTCTTTGGCCTGAAACAACCATCACTTACCCGTCTTTCAGCAATGCACTAATTATAGCAATGAAGCTGCAGCACTAGCTGCAGCACATCCCCATCACCAGTCCATGGTAGGATGTCTGCTTTCCTTGCCCTTATCCCTCACACCCAGCTGGCTCAGCATTGTTGTCAATATCCCTGAGCTTCTGAGCAGACTGCCTGAACTAATGTAAAGCAAAGTATAACCTGAAACTGCAGCTCAAGAAGTCTTTAAATAAACTCTACTCATGATGTTTCTATAACAGAACTGACAACTATTTCACTCAATTAACCACTGGTGAAACCATATGTAAATTTGAAGTGATCATACTTGTCAAATATTCAAGCTGATCCACTTCTAGGAGGTTTCATTTTGTATGAAACTAGATGGAATTCAAAGTGTAAAACAGATGTATTGATAAATTAGGATAAGGGAATGACAGAATCTACCCTTATTTAGCGAACCCTGCTAGTTTCAATGAGGCAGAATCTCCTTTTAAGAAACTAATAGCTGTTTTAGCCACAACTCCTATTGTTGCTTATATACAAACATGCATCTTCAAGTGGAAAGCTATATTAAGTTATTCGTCTAGAAGAACAAATGCTACTCATTACTACTCATTAACTTTACCTGCAGTTATTAACTACATAACTGCCATTCAGAAAACCACTTTATCATTGATCACTGCAAGAAGATTCAGAATCTTATGTTCAAGGTTTTGAAAAAAAAAAAAGAAAAGGAAAACTCCCGTCAATTTATTATGCAATTAGACCATTATATACATCCACGCCTGACATTTTAGGGACTATTTGTCACTTTAGGAACTGCAGTGTAGACCTCCATTTCTTTCAGAACATGCTGGGAAAAATCTGGCTAGCACAGAATGCCTGCAGCACGATTAATTACCAACACGGAGAAAAGCTGCTGTTTGGCTGCCCCTTCTTCAATCTCCATACTTCTCAAAGTTTTGGGCTCATTTAGAAATGTTTATTCTAACATGGAGCATTCCCCAGAGCTATGATCTTCATCATTTATCTGAGGAAACATGTTTCCCCTTATACTTTCAATTGACTATTTATATTCTCTATGGCTCAGTCCATTAATTATGCTGAAGCAGAAATAGAAGTTAGCAGATTTTAGAGTCTTTGTGTGGACTGCTGACTTAGACATCCAGCAGTCTGTTTCATATTTGATTTTAAAATAAAATAAGAAGTTTGGAAGGATTTTCTGCAGGCTTTCAAGTGCATCCAAAATAATCCTCTGTTCTGCCTGCAGCCCTCTGCCCTGCACTAAATTTGTTATACATCATTATCAAAAACATTTTGGCAAGAGAGTCATTATACTTCGGTATACAAGAAAGACTTAAGAAATATAATCTGAAGTAGACAATATCTCTACACTTCATACTTTGAGTGACTGGATTCCAAAGGATACCACTGTCAAAAGGCAGAAAAAACAAGAGCAAATGCTAATAAGGTCATTATAATGATGACAGTATATAGACCAAAAAACTTCTAGCAATTATTTACATATTTGAAAATTACAGACATACTGGCTCAACATTCAGTCCTTGGACATTAACCGAATAATAAGTAGCTTGAAACCAAACCAAGAAAAGAAACTTTTCTTGCACGCATCTTCTCAACAGAAAACATTAATGGCTACAAAACACACACACCATTTCTGATTGCAGTGTCTGATTGATCAACTTTCCAGTCAATGCTTTTAAGAAAAAAAAAGTTTTCTCTGTTACTTTCACTCCTGTTCTTTGTCCTATGGTACATCCTTGCTTTAACCACTCTTACCCTAATTTCTCTTTTCCCCTATCTATTCTTCTCTCAGTCTCTTCATATCTCCTTCCCAAGACCTAGTAAGAAAATCTCCATGAGAGACTATTCTTAAGCAATCTGAAGTGAACTAGCATACAATAGTACGGTTGTTTCTTCCTTCCATTAGTTAATTGGACCATTTTTTCTAAAAACAAGACCTTTTTATAACTGTGATGAAAAAGTGCTGACCAAAAAAACCAGTTGCCTCAAAGGAATGATTTTGCTTAATTACTCAGGAACAGCTAGTGCTCATCTCTCAGAAATTCATTTAGCTAGATCACAGCTCCCTTCACATATCTGCCAACTACATGTAAAATGTACTTCATATATTTGGGGCAACCACTATTTATTCAATCTGTGCAGTTTAGGACTATAAAAAGTTCCTAAGAATTTTGTAATATGCCTATAAAGATACTACATAACTTTAATGTATAAATATAAAATTAACAGAGAGAAACAGTTACAAGTATTTTAAAACCTACAAGAGTATAACAAACAGAAAAGGTCAGAGGCAGCACAAGACAGAAAAAATAAAACTGCCTGCACTTATTAGTGAGCTAAGTAACCAAACATGGTAAAAAACTAGATTCTAGGCAACACTGGAATTCCTATAGCATTTTCTTGTCTCCCACAAAAAAAAATTTGACACAATCCTCAAAAGCGAGCCTAACTACTTCAAGCAGTTTTTCTTCTGGTCTGAAGATCATTACTGAATGGTTCTGAATCTGACTGGGTTCTGAATCATTAGCTTTCAACCACACAAACCTGTGATTATTATTTATTACTAGAACTAATCAGCAAGCACATCTAAGATAACAAAATACTTCCATTTGATGCCTGATTACATGTCAGTTATGGTTTTCAACACTTATGATTTAGAGCTCTTTTGACCCCTTAAAACTTATAGATAATGATTAACATCAACTCACAAATCTCTCCAGTTGTCAATAAAACCCTACCTTTAAGATGTCTCTGACTCTTATTCAAGTAACAAGGAAAATAAATTGGTCTATAAGCCAAAGCTGTTTCCAAAAAGTTCAGTTAAATTCAAAAAAGTCAAATTAAATATGATAGGCACCCCTCAGGACACTAACTTCTCTGCAGTTTCTGAGTACCAAATACTGCACATGATCATATCTGTGAAAGTGAAAAGGACAGTTTTACTTTCCTTTTCCATACACTTAATCTCCTGTACAATTAATTTGAGAAACATGAAAGCTTGCAAACTTTCTCAACATCTTTACTTACTGTGCTTCGGGTTAACATTCTGACTACCGACAGGAAAAAGTAATATATCTCAGGAAGCCCCACATGCCCCAGTACTGTCCATCTTCCAAGGATCCAAGGCCTCAGTCTGATATCTTGAATGAGATTTCTGTAGCAACTGTGCTGCAAGAAAGCTATGAGGGAGTCTGTGGAGCAGAGCCACATAAGACAACAGTAAAACTGGCTTTGCAGGTAGAATTGGTGAAATGGGATTGTTAATTGTTCTAACAGGAAAAAAAGACCATCAACATTGTAAAGTGCAAAACCCTAAAAAATTAACAAGTAATGGGTAGATATGGCAAGTCAACAACATCATATAGCTATTTGGAAAGTAGCAGAGGCCAACTATTCCTCTCCTGACTGACGCTTGCCTGCAAAGTTTCTTTGGGTATCTTACCACAAGCGATGATCATACTAATGTTCAACATAGTAGATCATTAAATCCTGAATAACATTTACATGTGTTAGCCAACAAATAAGTGCATTATTCTCTTAAGCTGTTCACCTGCTGCTCACAGATTCTCTTTTTTTCACAAAATGACCCAAAAGGAAGGGTAACAAGGCCAAATTTCCTAAAGTATTAAAGAGATTAAAGTATCAAAATTTTCAAAATTGATTTAAATTCTAATTGAACTGGTAACTGCTAAAAAATTAGATTACTTATTTAATATATACCAGATTCCTACTATACTTCTTACACACCTGACTTGAAAATTTTGTCGTAAGCTCACTGTTGTTCAGAAACCATCCATAAGGCCACTATAAGAATCTTAAAAAGAAATACATGACTTTATGTACCCATTAAGAAGGCTACAAGAATTATATTACTGAATCCTGCAGGCACTGAGAACTTTACTTCTATCACTAGTTTCAGAGGTAGCAGTCAAAACATGCAACTTAAATACAGTCAAGCTAGGAGGTCCAAGGTCTGGAATCACTGTGAATATGTATTACAGCATTGTTTTCATTATTGAACAGTACACACAGAGGAGGGTACAATATAGTCTTCCACATTTAAGAAATATTAAGTTCAACAGAAAATGCTGATTAAATACTGAAATAATGCTTATACTTCTCTTTCCTGAGGGGAGAAAAGGAATTCTGTGAGAGGAAGTAGAGTTAGCTGGATTTGAGGAACGGTAGCTGGTCCCACTTAAATGAAATCAGTATTAAAAGCAGGAGAAAACTATTCTAGAACTTTTCATTTCACTTTTAAATTAGAATCAACTATAACATGATGTCATCTGGTGACTACTTGCAGTGTTCATTTGAAAGTTTAAATAAGGGTTGAGAACAAATTTGGGAATTTTTTACTTCTTTAGTCTAAAACAGTCTAGTTTGCATTCATCTACGACTGGATATCTACCAGTTTGATCAGGGTTTCCAGTGTTTTTTCTGGATTCTCTTAATAGTTTAAACCCACAAGAAGTTATAGATAGAATCATCTAGAAAGGACTCAAACTTAAAGAGAAATAAGATTAGCCTAGAAAAAGGATTAATCGTAATTAAATCTTTGTAGAACTTCCAATCCTTACATTCTTCTAGGGCTGCCAGTCATTCAGTTCTCAGGAGAGTTGGTGTTTTCGGAAGTCATTAATGTGCAATACAGTTCTCTACAGGTTCTTTTACACCTAACTATTTTACCAGAGTTTTAGGCAATGGGCATTATGATGTTTCTGCTTTTTTGCATTTTTCTTTCCTGCACACTTATTGTTTTACACTTCTTCTTAACTGCAGTCACTAATGTGTAGGATTTCTTCACTGATAAGCTAAACAAATCAACTGTGGTAATATTGCTGCCATATGGGAAATCAGTGCATAGCAAGTCATTATGTGCATTGTGTTCTCTCTGTTTCACATGACAGTGTTTGTCATGAATTGGCCCATGTACTAGAATAGGGGCTCAGGGGAGATGTGTGAGAAAGGTATTATTAAAATATCTTGCAAGGAAGTTATAACCAGAACTGTGAGATCACAACCCTGGCATTAAAACTAATCTCATTACTGCTTCAAACTTTTAAAATACATGCACTAAATTACTGGTAACTCCAATCCTATTTAATTCTATAGCAATAGAATTATGTTACAGCTTTAAGTATTATCCAATATTGTCAGCAACAATTCTTTGATTATGTCAGGAGAAAGCAGCCCATTATTGGGAATGGCAGAAACAGCGTGTCCCTGAAGGTGGCTTGTGTAGTGTATTACAGACATGGAAAAATGGGGCAACATTCTCTGCTTCATCTACAACCTAATCTTCATTTTATTATTCTATTCAGGATGGATAATTTCTGGCTTTTACTGTGACAATATTTAACATATTATTATTAGTCTGGAGATTTCTTGAGGACCTTGAAGCACTACTGTCAGATTACTGCAAATGGTTTAGAAATACAGGTGATATTTAGCTCAGTATTAATTTCCTTAATACAGTCAAAGGCATATCATTCAAGCAGCTGAGTACTAAAGAATCTGTTTTTCAGAAGAAACTCATTTTGCACTTTGGCATTTATTTACATTTTGCATTTCTTTTCTGCTTTTGAATTGTTTTGAATTATTTTTCATCATAAAAATTCATTTCTGACAGAATTTTTACACTATCAGCCATTTTATAGACCCAGGCTTGAATAACAGCTAAAAGAATGAAACATTGTGTACTATCCTTGACAGGAAGAAAAGGGCAGGCAAAGACCTCAAAACCTCTGAGTTCTATTCATTATTCTGGAAGAACTCAGACTTGCTTAGTGCACTAAGCCTGAAGTCTTTGACTTATACATATTCCTTTCCAATTTTTAATATATTCTCTCTTTTCTCCTTTGCTTTTAAAAATATGAAAAGCAAGAAAATATTGTAATGGCAAAGGAAGTGAAATTAGAAACCATTTAACTACCAAGCAAGCAGAAACAGCCATTGATTCCCAAAAGAGTATCACAGAGTGTTGTCAACAAAAATGCCTCCCAGAATCCTAACGTGGTGTTTTCTTTTCCATTTTAGAAGAGGGAAAGCACATCACACTGCAAGCCCAAATCACTTTTCTTTCCTTGCAGCAGCAACCCAGCTACTGTAGAATCATTTATGTGCTGACTACAGACATTTCACTTGATTTTTATCTTTTAGACGTGACTTTAACAGAAAAGATGGTTATCCAGCTTTGGTTCTGATCATTATTCACTTTTAGTACTCTTTTTTTCTGATATTTTCATTCCTCTGAACACAGAATATAAGCTTAGCTGACAGGTGAGTAGAAATACTTTCTACACTTGTATCAACAGCAAAACAATGAATATGTTTTTTTGGGTATTTATTTCTCAAACAGTTTATCAAGAGAAAGGGAATTGAAAATGTAGTCTTATAATATCTGGACAAACATTGTTAAATACAGTGTGCAGTTTTCATTGTGTAGCATCTAGTATTATTTCTAGTAAAATGTTGTCTGAATACTTCTCAGTAAATGGTCTAGCTATTTTACTGCTGCTAAACAAACCAAAAATCTCATAACAGTTTTCTCATCTTAATATCTAAATTAATGCCTGTTGTTGCAGACCTTGTCTAACTATGACATTGTGAATTTGGAATTTAATCTGTCATATTATTGCCTTATCTCACACAGTGGTAAAGTATGATATAACTGCAGATAGTGTCAGCTTTGACTGGCCAGAAAGACAGCCAGCAAGCTGGACTCTCAAAATAGTCAGTCTTTCTTACTTCATTGAGTACCAACAATAAAAAACATATAACCCTGAAGATCCTACTGGCTTTCTCATCTTCCAAGCAAAAACTGCTTGTTCCCTTAATCTACTATTAATTCATATTCAGCAATCTTCTCTGTCAAACACTGGGGAGCTGACACTTTCTAACTCGTAAATTGACAGTGTTTTCTTGGTAGTTCCTAGTCTGTAAAAAAAGGTAAATAAAAAGAAATGGCTGTACTGCAACACTCCAGTTGCAGACTCATGCATGGTGCTTTACACTTTACCAGTTACCATTTTGCCTGAAATAACGCACTGCACATCAAGTAAGGATACAATATTAACACAGATTAATACTTTATTCTTTGATTGGATAAATCTCTTTCAGTCAGAGAAGGAAAGTGCAAGAAGTGAGACAATAGTAAGCACATCAGATTTGGACAGCTAAGGAATTCTTAGTGGTCAAGTTCCGTGTTTTAGAAGCTCTGCTAGATGTATCAAGTTTGTCTTACCAAGGCCAACATACAACATTATTTCCTTATATTTTAATGTACAATCTACAAATCACTTAAGCACTTATGAGCATTATAAACTTGTAAATGGAAGTTTTCCAGTTTTACATTGTGCTCCGCACTTTTTCAAAGTGTCTCTATCTCTGACTGAAAAAAACATTTTTCGCAATCTCTAAGTTAATACCATGTTTGATGCCCTTCTGCAAAAACAAAACACAGTAAAATAAACAGCAATCTAAAAGCAGATTAAATGGTCTAATCATTTTTCTAACTTGTAGTACTGCATGAATTTAAGGGGAAAAAAACTCAAAATAATCTACAACAAAATCTTTCGTCTGACCAGTAAATTGGATATATTTTTGATGCATTAGGGAAAGAGATCTCAGTTTTCTGCAGTTAACATAATATCATAGTTGGATAAGTTATTATGGCAATGATGATGATGAAACAACTGATAACTCTGACTCCTGTAATTATGAAAAACTGATTTAGTTTCGGGGAAAGTTTGTATATCAACTTGGAGATTTTCATCTGGAAAAAAAGGAAAGTATTACAGTGCTGGGCCCTTATATTTGAGTCTCTC
Source organism: Clamator glandarius (assembly GCA_033459285.1). NCBI lineage: Eukaryota > Metazoa > Chordata > Aves > Cuculiformes > Cuculidae > Clamator > Clamator glandarius. Next base: position 1,300,076 of record JAUNZM010000040.1, read on the forward strand.
TGGTTTCAATAACACTGGAAAAGAAAGCCAGATGGCTTTTTTAACTGTTCCACTGAGCATTAGGAATTGGATTTTATACAGAACTCTAATAAGATATTCTGTGAAATTTTGAGCTTGACTTTGTTTCCAAAATATTCACCTAGGAATTTGAGAATTTTGGCTCACAATAAACACTGGAATGTCCTGAGCAGGTTACCTTAAATGTTAATTACATCCTTCACATTTACTCTCCTTTTGAATTATGTCATTTATTATTACATTTATTATTCATGTTACTAATATTATGTATATTAGTTGTCTCATTAATTTTCATAAGAAAAAAACTTAAATCAATGTAAAATTTTTGTTTTCATAATGGGCATAGAGCAACATTAAATTTCCTTAAATCTACATAACCCCATAAAATACTACCTGAAATAAAGGTCAGAAGTCTTTTGGTTAATGAGTTTAATAAATTGTATCCCTAAAAGACATGAGGATTATAGTGATAATGTGTACACTAGTCATTCTAATCTATCCACAGATACCTCTTCAGGGCATTTCTTGTCTCTGCCCATGTCAGGGGAGATGAACTAGATGATCATTAAAGGTCACTTCCAACCCAAACTATTCTACAGTTCTGATTCTTCCAGTCATAGAATCATAGAATCACCAGGTTGGAAGAGACCCACCGGATCATTGAGTCCAACCATTCCTATCAAGCACTAAACCATGCCCCTCAGTGCCTCATCCAGCTGTCACTTAAACCCCTCCAGGGAAGGTGACTCAAACCTCTCCCTGGGTAGCCTGTGACAGTGCCCAATGACCCTTTCTGTGATTTTTTTTTTTCCTAATGTTCAGCCTAAACCTCCCCTGGCAGAGCTTGAGGCCATTCCTTCTCATCCTGTCCCCTGTCACTTGAAAGAAGATGCCAGCTCCCTCCTCTCCACAACCTCCTTTCAGGTAGTTATAGAGAGCAATGAGGTCTCTCCTCAGCCTCCTCTTCTCCAAGCTAAATAACCCCAGCTCTCTCAGCTGCTCCTCTCAAGCCCCCTCACCAGCTTTGTTGCTCTTCTCTGGACTCTCTCCAGAACCTCAACATCCTTCTTGTGGTGAGGGGCCCAGAACTGAACACAGGATTCAAGGAGCATTACAGTTTTATTAATAAATAAATAAATAAATAAACAAACAGATAAATAAATAAACAGATAAATAAATAAACAGATAAATAAATAAATAACTATGAACAAACAAACAAACAAATAAATAATTTTTTTATAGGAGTTAAATAAATAAATGATGTTTCACAAATTTGGTTGAATACGTTTTAAGAATTGAGAGTTAACATCTGAAGTTCCCTTGCCTGGAGATTTTTGGTTCACAAAATTGTTTCAGCTTAGGTTAGACAAACACATTCATGTATTGGCTGCTTTAGAGCTTACAAATCACCAGATACAGATAAACCCTTTTCTATCAAAGTAAACATAAATATTTAAGTCTTTTCTGTAATTAAATCTTATGCTATTGCCAATCCTTGTCATATCAAGATCAAGAGAAATCCCCCTACTCGCATGACTCACTGACTGGACTACAAGAGACTATGGTCTAAATCCTGGATATATCTGAAATCAGCAAGCGATCTAATTCTTGTGTAAGGCTATTAAAGCAGGCCTCAAACTTAGAGAGCCTGTTGAAGTATTGTTTCATTTGGACTAAATAGTGAGAAATAGATTGGAAAATGAGAAGACCATTAAATCATATGGATTTTCTTTGAAACAACTACAAATACACAGAATGTGGGAAAAATACTGCAAAAATCCTGCAAAAGAAAATCATACCTGATGACAAGTGTGTCTCCATGATCTCTAACTAAGCATAACGTTAGTGGCAAAAAATATTTCCCATTTCAGAAAGTTGCTGACTGGGCAAAATCAGTTCATCTAATAAAACTATTAAGAATACAGGAATTTATTTCAGAACACCACTTTCTTTTATTGAATAGGAGGTGATTTGTATTTAGGATAGCTGGTATTTTTCTAATAGAAATAGTGACTAAACAAGACAAATGAATAAAACTTCAGCTATGTCATTAACAAGTTAATAAAGCCTTACACAGAAAATTTCTAGCAAGGAAAAATGTGAGATAGCATTATAATATTGTTATGGAATTCCTGAAGCTATTTCCTGAAGTTATAAATTTGGAAAGTTAGTCTGTCTTGTATTACACAACCATAGTAAATGAAAGTAATTTTTGATGCATATTAGTGTGTTACTTTAAGTTATACAAAAAATCTAAGCAATTTCTTCTCTTCCTCACCCCAAATAAATATTCTTCATCTTTTATGCATTATTTAGTATCTTAAGCCTTCAAGCCATTGCTTATTGCAGCAAGATCATAAATCATCTCTTCCACATCAGTCAGCTACCCTTAGAAAAGCATATAAAGTAGGGCTTTTTATATAGTATATCTCTGACCATAATTATTTTACCACATTAATATATTTCATATGCAGACTAATAAAATTTGATTTTTATATAGTAGTATGTTAGATAATTAGCAAATGAATGTTTGTGTCTGAACCCTATGAGGCTATTTTGTGAGGAAAATTTGTTCATGAGACAAGTGAAACAAAGCCTGAGTGTCTCAAAGCATGTAGTACCAATATGGGAAAGTCAAAGCTTATATTTTCTTGTTTTCTGAGTGCAAATAGATTAAAAAAGGGTCAGAACCAGCATCAGGTTCATCCTGTCACAGACAATTACAATAGACACTGCATAATCTCAAGAAAATACTTCTTATTCTTCTTTATTTCACCTGTTGTTATCATTGATAAAGGCTGACAACATTTGTTACTGTTAACTTTCCGGTCTGAAGCAATTACAATTTCTTTTATCTGCCACGTGTTCTAGGAAATAGTAATCACTTCCATTCACATCAGGTTTTCTGGAGGAGGGCTGGTTCTTCTGACCAGAGAGCACCACAAAACATAACAGTTTGTGACTGAAAGTGTCAATGTAAAAATAATTACAATGTGTTCAGGAGAAAAAAGTCAGTAAACATTGTCCAACCCAATAGCCCTAAGCTCTAGCTATGTTAAAAAAGGGCATACCAAATTGCAATGGATGGACATCATATAAACATTATTATTAACAGTAGCCACAAATCCAGCTATCAAAAGGGGTGGCACCGAGTTTCAGGCACAAATAGCATGTTATTTATGGAAGTATTGTTTTATTCACCTAGAAAGCCACAAAGGCTTTACTTTCAATCAACTGTTCTTCCAAGAGTATAAAAATTAATAATGCATGTATATAATTCATTATCATAAACACTGGGCATTTTTCATTTAAAAAACCCTACAGGGGATAATATTCTGTAATCTAATAGGAGGAAGCTTTCTATTTCTTTAGAAAAATCACCTAGACTTATCAGACTTATGTTATTGATTTAGGTGACATTGTTCTAAATCGCTAAAAGTTCCTACTGCATGCAGCTAGACAGCACTTGGAGTTTTAAGACTTATGTTTAGGTATTAACTTTTCACTGAGGCATGTACATACACAAATAAATCCTGTGATTAAATCCACATATGGAGATAGAGACCAAATGAATACCATGAAACCAGGACGTACCAGTAATATTGGACAGAGGAGTAAATTAGTGCAATAGATTACTGTTTATATAAATATAAGCTATCAATATGAACATGTTGAACTCACTTCACAGTTAGAAGGAAACTTTGGAAAGACAAATGCACTCTAAAGGAATGCATAAGGCAAGGCAGAAAATGTCAAGAAAAGATTATTAGACCTATAGGATACTTGTAGATAGGTATTTGCTATTTTATGGCAAAAAAAACCCCAAAATAACCTCTGTATTATTCAAAACAATTACTAGACTCCCCAACTTCTAAGTGCTATTCTTTCCAAATTAAATGTGAAAAGTAGTAATGCTTAAAGCTGTCTTTGGATTTTCAATAAACAGGGAATTTTGACCTTTATCAACTCTTTAGAGCCTATTACGGATCCAGAGCAGTGTTACAACACTAAAGATTAAAGGAAAATAAGCCTATTGTCATTATTACCACATTTATATTCATGATGTTTTCTTTTAGAATTTCAAAATAAACATTTTGATATGGTCATCAAATATTGCTGTCCACTCTGACACATGACATAGCTTTTCATTTAGGCAGAGGTGTTTGAGTTTCGTTTGTCATTTAAACTTCCCTTGTCTAATTTTATCCAAGTTGAACAAATATAGAGGAACTTCAATACAGTGTCGAAGAACGTATCTTATATAGCATGACAACCTGAACCACCTCCAGGATGTCCATCTACTGAGAAAGTAATTTTTTTACCTTTTCCAATGCAGTTATTAAAAGTGACAACACTATTCAGAAGATATCAACGCACTTCAGCAGACTGTTCAGTTTTGCCAGTGCATAAACTGGCCTTCTCTCATGGCATTCATGAACCAAGACTATGAGGCAGTTCCTGAAACACCACTTCCACAGATGATCTGCCTGCTGTGGTAACAGATTAACTTTTACTATCTTTTGATTCATCTTGATGATTCCATATAGAAGAAAGCACACTCATACAGAGCATAAGCATCCAACACAAACTGATTCCAGTTACTATAGCTTTATGATAAGCCTCAGACTACTTATGCGATTTCTTTCATGCTTGAAGATCCATCATCAAATATGAATGTCAGATTTCTTTTTCCTCAGTGAAGCAGTAGTCTGCAGAACAGCAAGTTTCTTGCCTTAATGACTTCTGAGAAAAGATGTTGAAATCTGTCCAAGGTGAAGCCTCTTAGTATTATTATTGAAAAGATTATTTTTTTATTTTAAAATTTTATTATTTTATTTGCTGGTCTGTGTTTGTGGACATGAGATGATATGATACCTGGCTCTATTTATATGAATAAGAGTAAGCTTGAAGGCACTTGTGGGACATGCTCCCTTTGACGGCAGAGCCTGCAGGAAGGCTCTGGCCACATTGCTGGCCAGCAGACCACAAAGCCAGCTAACCTGCTCACCTGACTTGCTGGGAGAAGCTGCACTACCGTCGTACTAGTTTTGGAGATGTTTGGAACCATGGGGAACCATGAACAACAAATTTTATACACAAATATTCACAGCTTTCAAAATCTGCTGAAGCCATTGTAATGTTTCCTGGTTTTGTTAAAGTTCCATTTTATTAACCTTTCAGAAAAATTTGAGGAATATGACAGGGCATCTTCCTTCACAGAAACAGTCCTTATTTTGTTGCATATACTGCACAAATGTGATGTTTCATTTTTACAGTAGTCTGCTTAACAGAGCCTTAGTGACAGAATAGACCATATTTCATATACTTTTTGGCTTACACTCTGTCATTCTTAGCTCCATATTTCTTAACCATAACTAGGATAGTCAGTTGCTGCTAAGGAATCTAACAAATGCATTCTCCAATGTGACTCCTGTAAAAGCTTCCTCCCTTTCAGGAAGGGGCTTCGTATAGGTATTTAAAGAGTGGTATAAAACAAACTCTTGTAGCATTGTAGTGCTATTAATATATAAATTATTGGGAAAAGTTTTACAAACTGGGGTTCAAACAAGACTTCTATTTGAAGATCAAATATTTTTCAGGAGTACAAAACCAATTCTTTATAGACTGTATAATTCTTGTAGCATCTTTTTCCTTAATGGAATGTTGTTTTACATAGACTTTAACTTTTGGAAACAGAAACAATATTACCTCCTTCTCTAGACTGGAGACTGTCTTGTTAAATAGCATAACCGTACCAGCAGTATGCCAACAAATACATGATTCAGACCATTCATTTTAAAGTCACCACCCTTGTTTTCATTTATTATACTGACAGTTTTACTGCTAACAAATGTCAAGTATGCAAGCTTAAAATTAGACTATTTGTTCCTCTATATTAAAAAAGCAAAATACTCTTACTGGTAGAATGTCTATATAAGAAGTCACTTCAGTGTCACACAGCATAAATATTAATTAAACCTTTTCTGCAAAGGGGGTGGGGTGTGGTGGTGTAAAATGAGCTTTATTTTGGAGATGATCTCACAGTGGTGTTTCTCCAAACAGACCACTATTTGTGTTATTGATTTTTCAAAATTACCAGCTGGTGGTCACCTTGACTAAATGCCAGACTATTTGAAATGCCTTTTACAGAGGCAGCTGAGTTTCAATTATGTGTGCAGATGAACAAAAGGTTCATGGAACCATCTGAAGGAAATCATGATCCTACCTTAATTTTGACTGATGTGGTTGTATCAATCCAGTAATTTTTTAGTATCAGGACAATACATCAGAGTTCGTATTTGACTTCCATATCTAATGTGATGATTCCTCATCAGTGAAGTAGAGATGTATAGCTCAACTGACAGAGAGAATTGAAACTTAACAGAGAAACAGCAAGACCCAAAGTTCTGCTTCAGTCCTAGTATGAACCACCAAAACCAGCCCCTCAGTATCAAGTATGACTCTGTCCTCATCCTTCCCACCTGACCCAGCTGCACTTTCATCATCCCTTCAGCCAGATAAATTTCTGACTTCCCACTGTTCTCAGAAATTTCTGCCTAAGAATATTTTTGCTATATGGAACTGAATAACACTCCTGGAGGATGGTCAGATTAGCATTTCCACAATGTTTCTAAAATCCAAGAAACTCTAAGAAAATAATATTTGTCCTGCTTCATTACTTGATCACATTAATAAGTTCAATCTCTCTCACAAGTTTGCAGAACTGCTTAGAAGATTCAGCTGTTTGCAGACTAATTTTCTGGGAGAGTGAAAATGCTATAAATAGCTATGCTTTTCAGTAAAATAGAGAACAACCCATTATTTATCCTAAAGCTCTTAGCATGGACAATTTTCTTGCCTACTTCTGGCACAGTACATCACAGACAGTTAGACAGACTCAAGCTAGAAAGATTTGGGGCCAGAGTATGATCACTTTCTGAGGACTCTAGAAGCGTGAAGGGACCTGAATTGTCCTGCAAGACAGGTTGGCATCTTCCAGTCACACAGTGTGGGAGCAGACAACATCCTACAGAGGGGTGATTCACCAAGAGAATGCCAGTTCTAAGTGAGCCACCAGTGAGACAGCACAACCTCCCTCAACATGCATAACTTAGACTACTCTTAGAACCATTCTAAACAATAACCTAACAGCAATATTTGGGGTGGAACAACTTACAGCTTAGAGACTAAACCAGTCTTACAGTCTAAACCATTCCGTTTAACAGTGCTTTTTGACTACTGGACTACTAACAGAATACTCCTATCAAACATCCTTTGATGTTTATATGTTGCACCTAAATATTTGACCCATATGAACTCTTTCTAGGCTGGAAAACAGAAAGTTATGGACTACACTTCAGCCACAGTGATATAAATCAGCTCCTGATCAAAGTCTATACCAGAGTGCCTTCTGTAAACCTCCCTCTACAGTGTCTACTCAGCTATCCTGCTCAACTAGTGAAGACTAATCACAGTTTAAAACTTTAACATTATTAAATGAATGTTTAGCATAATTTTAAAGTGTATGAGATGCACAATACTCTGGAACACAGAATAAGAAGAGGCAATATACACAAACCTCTTTATAATTCTAACCACAAGCCCATCTTTCTTCCCCAGGCATCTACCAGCATAATAGTCTGTTTCAAAAATACATTTCTTCCAGAATTCTACATGTACTCAAATATTTGTACAAACACTGCTAATTGTTAGATCCTAATAAAACTGTGTATTGCAGAAATTGATTGCAACAGAGGTCAAATACAAAAGGCCTGATCTTGCATTTCATCCTCAAGAATCTACTACTAAACTAATTTCTCCCCCTAATAACTCAAGTCAGACTGCAAAATTAAACTTCACATTTGGTTTAAATTAACCTTTTGGCTGAAATCTTCATACTCTCTTTGGGCATGCTTTACAGGCCTCAGATTAGTGTCTTAAAAACCTTTGCTTTCTCATCTTTCTCAGCACATCAGGGCAGGAAAAGGCACTATTTAAGCCAGCTTTCTTTATTCCTTACAAGTGGTAAAAAAGTCACAGAAAGTCTGATCTGTTCCTTTGGTCTTTTTGTATTATCAGGCCTGATGTGGTAGAGAGGTGCTGTTACTTAGCTTCCTTACCTTCAGGAACCATCAGCAACTTGCTGAGGGCAGCCTCCACAGTTCTCCCATTGTATGGTATTGACCTTCTGACAATAAGAGATCATTGAAAGCTCAATACTAACCTAAAACTTCATAAAAGTCTTAGGTTCCGCTCTAACTTTCTCCTGGAAAAACTTATCCTAAGAAGATGAATAAAGTCATCAAATATCTCCCTGAAACCATAATTTAGTCAGTCATACAAACTGTGAAGAGTAGTCCTTGTAGAGACCACTAACTATTCTATTTATTGGCAATATGTTTGGTGGCTCGTAGTAATTCTGATCAGTCCTTATCGTGCATATTATTCTTTTATTTTATAGAAAAGATACTTAAAAAAACCCCAAACCACAATGTATTACCATCAGGAATTGAATAAATTTAAATTAGAGTTTAGAAGAACATAAGTCTATCATCATCATATATTTGCCAAAGTTGAAAACAGAGTAAAACATGCCTCTAAAGAGGTCACTTATTAGTATCCCATTAGTTTCAGAGTCTTTGTACATACAGAAGTTGTGATTTGCATATTCCACTCTAAGGTATAGCTACATTCCATGTGAAATTCTTCTAAGTTCATTTCACCTGGCAAAGTTGCAGGAAGACCAAAGGGTGTTTTCTTGTTACATAATTTTAGTCTTTTTCTCCAATTTTCCAGGAAAATCCCAGTGGAAACAAAATGATAGTATAGGTAGTACTTTGTAGTGTTTTCACATCTGTTGGCACATTATTACTTTATTTGAATTATCATTTATCAATTGACTGTAGTAAAAGATATGTACTTCTCCATGCCTATATAAATTCTTTCTGAAGGTCACAGGATCCTAGGTTTCAGCTTTGAAAAACAGGGCATCAAAGCAGCTACCAAGAGAGATATAAGCTGGTTGCGAGCTATGTATCCAAAGAACCCAAGACACAGGCAATTGTCCTGATCCAATATTGGGGAGGGTTCTTAAATGATCCCAACAGCGAGATTAAGACACAAAGAAGGTCAGATGCCGTACAACCTTGTGAACTTTATTTTCTATAACAACTGATAACAGCAATAGGAAAGAGAGGAAATCAAAAGAAAAGTCAGAATCCCTAAGCAAGAGAACCGTAGAGATGCGGGCATATGATATACGGGAAAAGTTAGAAAAACTTAGAATGCTTAGCTCACTGAAATACGCACTGTTTGCTAGTAAAGGCCTTGAAGACCCTGGATGTTGATAAAGGAGGAGCTCATTTGCAGACATTCACTGATAAGGGAAAGCTGGAGTGTGCACAACTCTAGAAAGCTGTCTGCACCTGCAGCTGACTGCACCTCAACCAGGATGAGAATGCGCCTGAGCACAAGATTGGGTTCAGGGACAATTCATTAGGAAGATGAAGACTACTTCAGCCCTGAGCCCCAGACTGCAACACCACTCCTGCGCAAGCATAGAAGAAGCTTCTCGAATCTAATTATAATAAGAAGCAGGGAAATGTCATGAATATGTAACAGGCGCTTATGAATAGGCATGTCTGTAACTATCTGCTTGTTAGACTGTGCGGTGTGCGAGTTAAGAGGATTACCCCCTCGCACCTGCCGTTGAATAAACGCATACCTGCTTTATAACCCTTAAAGGAGTTATAGAGTTTGATTCCGCAAAACACTACCACCACCGCGGATCCAGCGATGTACCGTTGGCTTGGTCTCGATGCAGGTGATGGTGCTCCAAGCTCCAAGAGAACAAGGCAGGGGGAACAAGGGTTCCAAGAGAGGAGTGCACAGTCCTTTTACTGCCCCAGTCCCCGTGATTTCTCTGAAAAGTCTACCCATTTCCACGGAACTCACTGTAATACATGCCACCCTGTGGTCCTCCATGCGTGCATGCTCAGGTGATCATGGTGATCCTCTCCACCCAACTTGCTTGGTAGGCACTGCCAAGGACATTGTTGTTGCATCTTCAGGCAGATGTTGTTGTTGAGGATAGTTCCTGCAGAGCGTACTCCTCCACAGCAACAGGATGCTGAGGCCTGGAAGTGGTAGTGGTGCAGCAGCGATGTTGAGACAAACACAGTCCAACACAGTCTCTTGTAAGAGACCTATAAATCTGGTACAACATGGAGGAACAAGTATGAAGGAATTAATAGGCTTGAATGAAGGAAGTAAAGAATCTCTTGTTGAAGAGATGATATAGGAAAAAAAGAAAAACTGAGAATATAAGTGTAAATTTAGTATGAAGGAGGAAACAGAAACACATGAGGGTACAAGTATTCTTTTATGTAGAGCATCTCTGGATAAATCTGTTTATACTACAAATTTTTAAAGCAAAATTTATCTCTTGTTTGAGGCATTTACAACATCATTACACTGCCTCGAACTTTTACTGAAGTCTACAATGTTGTCCAGTATAAAGAGTAAACAAGTAAGCAGTTGTAAAAAAACCCACCTGCTTTGAAAACAGGCAAAAAATCTATGAAGTATTATCACTGGACTTGGAAGTATCATTGTGTTCTCATATGAGTAATCAGTTGTACTTTTATCTCTCATTTATCTGAACGCAGCAGTCCTGTAATTACAATGTTCCTGCATGTACATGTGGCAGCATTAAAAAAAAATTAAAAATCCTTCCATTCCCAGAGAAATTTTAGCTGATATGCTGTACTAATAAAAAGTTTATTATTTGTGTTTCTGCCAGTAGTATTTAGAGTCAAAGTTATAATTTATGGACTTAAAATCAGCAAAGCAGCATATCCTTCAGTCTATTATTTCTCTTGAGCAAATCTATTTCTACTGAAATGCACTCTTCACTGTCTCGGTAAGTGAAAGTGCAAGTCATTTAGTATCAGAACAAATTCAGACTTATCCTTGCAGCTTTCTTCATGAGGTGTCATCCACTCAACTTATGCCTTGCCCCTTGGGAAAGCACTTACCTTTTGATTGCTGGTTTTTTTTTCTAACTTTGTTTTTATGTAAATAAAGCCATTTTCCCTTTCTTTTTTGAAAGTGGCTTGGTTAATCATCAAAAGCAATACATTTACCATTACAGGGCTTTTTATCTCAGGCTTTTTCATGGCTTGAGTGTTTCCACAGCTATACACATTCAAAACACAGTCATTAGTTCTGCTGCAGTGAAAGACAACTAAAAATGGATGACTCAAATTTAGATTCATTTAAAGTCTAAATAGAATGTACTCTAACAAGATTACAGGGCTTTTATTTGGTATAGTTTTCAAAGCTATTCTAGCCACAGAGTTTACTCAACAGGAAGCAGTAACCTTATACAATTATTGGAGAAACAATTAACAGATAAAATTTGCTTTTGAAACACATCATGTAGTCATGAAAAAATTTAGAAATTCTTTCAATGCATAGAGTAAAGTAATTTTGAATTTTAATATTGTGTGGTTAGAAGAACTGCTGTCAGACAGAAAAAATACTAGGAGATGCTCCTGGTAGGAAAAAGTAATTTACATCTTACAGTTTATAAGAATATCTATTTCAGAAATTACTGATATAGGCATGCATCCGCAGGTTGACTCCCATAAAACACATTATTTTACCACTTGTAAATCTTGTTATCTACAACACGTTTCTTACAGTAAAGCTTATTAGTTGACTAGACCCATTTTCTGGAAATAGTTCAGGTCAAACCAGCTTATATCTACCATCAAAATCAATACTTAACCTAATTTAAGATTACAGGACAAGTGTTCTGTCACTACTTTGTGTGGATATATTGGAAATTATTAGAAGACACAGCATTTTGGTATATGGAAATACACCATAAACAGTTCACTTTCCTCAGCCCATTGAAGTTCCCAGGTGTCTCCATTTTATAGGCATTTATTTTAATAGACTTAAGAAACTGTTTTGAAAGAGCAGCAGTAGTTACAACAGAACTATTTGTCCTCCCACAAAGCTGACTGGGATAGAGATCTAAGACCCTCAGAACTCACAGCTGGCTGAAATCAGGAAATAATAATGCACACAGGCACTTAATTTCAACCTGTAAGCAGCTCCACAAAAACCAGTTTTCTTGCTTCTTGTTTCCTGCACACAAATGCACTTTAAGTTGTATTTAACCAAACACAATCATGTGAACCAAATTATAATCTGAAAAAAAAAAATCTTTTTAATATGCGTTTTTTTGGGGGTTTTCTTGGGGGGGGTTGTTGTGGTTTATGGGGGATTAATGTGGGAGGTTTCTTTTAGATAGATAGATCCATGGTTTGGCTTGCTCCTACTATAGTCTTCAGTGAAGACAGTCTGACTTTATATTAGAATCCAGGACCTATTGGTGCCTGTTCCCTGGAGAACCTGTGTTTAACATCACACCTATAATCACTGCAAGGGTGTGATTTTCCATGTAATTGTCTTGCTGCAATTTTATTGCAGCTTATATTTAAGAAAGGATTTCAGACTTTTAAGAGATTATGTAGTAGGCATGGTTCACCAGTTCATTATCTGGAAAATGCATGACATTTCCCCTAGAAGGGAGCTGTCTAGGAAAATTCTATGAGAAGCATTTCAAGGAAGCTGACTTGCTTTGAAGGTTATAATGGATAGAACCATTATAAAGCTGCTTAACATTTTCCCCTATTTATTTGTAAATACCTTTGCGTTGTTACAGACTCAAAATACGCAATTTGGATTCTGGTACCAGGTCATCAACTAGTAAATAACCACAGACTGCCGAGTGTTAATGTATGGATGAGCAAGCCATAGTAAACCAGTTGTAGTTCAGTTTGCAAACAGTAAATGCCACAAGGGCCCTGAGACATCTCGTACCTGGAAATTTCTAAGCAGATCAAAAATCCAAAACTGCCCGAACCTCACTCTTTACACAGACATGAAAAACAGATCATGTACATCTTGCTGTTATTGTTAGAAAATGTACCACATACTATTTAAGCAGATTTATTACCCAACTCAAAACTCACTATGGTCAACTGGATTTTTTCCTGCTGTCTACTGTAGGTGTGAGACTAACAGAGAATTCCAAATGCTGATTTCTGGAGCGTCAGCACAACAGGCTTGTCCACTGAAGGCAGTGATACATATAGAAAGAATAAACTCTGAAAGCCTAAATACATCCAGAAAATTACTTATTGGGTAGTTGTCTTTACTTTTATGCACAAGGGGGCTGTCAGCATCTGATCACTGTAGCAAGTTTACACTCATTTACAGGTGCTAATCAGAGCAGATTCAACCTCACCTTTTATGGCACATTAAACTTTTGAAGGTGTTTTATAAAATGCTTCCTTGCTGAGGATTGACTTGGTACATTCAATTCCAGTTCATTCAGTAGAAACTGAATGGGCTCTCAACCTTCAGGAATCACTAAATTCTTAGATTTTTAAAGCCGGAACAGACTCTTGTGACTACTTAGTCAGACCTTCTGCATGCAATTTTACTGAAGTCCTAGGAGAGGTACCTAGAATTCCACGCAATTATTGAGAGAATTAGAAGCAGCTGCCAGAGCCAGGCAACTGGGTTTGGAAAATAACGGGTAGTATTGAGGTGGTGTTTTGTTTTGTTTTTCTCCAAAGTCTGCTGCCTAGAAAACATTAGAGGAGAGGGTGGTGTTTGGTATGGTTTTTTGGTTGGTGGTTAATTTGTTATTTAAATAATAATTCCTCATGACAGAAGTACAAATAACATACAGTAACATTGAACTGAGTTCTGGATAAAGACTGCTTAACTGAAGGCTTATGATGAAGATCTGAAATGTACAGTGCATACCACGAGGGTTGCTAATGAAGGAAAACTGGGACTTTTTTGTAGCTATGATTTTTAAAAAAATGAGAGTAGTCACAGGGGACAATGGTACGGAAATATCAACAAGCTAGTTTAACTGCACTTCAACTGTTGCTGGAAAACTAATATTTTTGAGTGTACTACTCAATGTTCAGTACCTTGTCTCAAGGAAAGACTACTCAATTCAAAACCCACAAAACAATTCACTATCGAAGCAACTTGATTTATAAGCAACACCTCATCAGTAGCGCACAAGTTCAGGGTCACTATTAGCAATACAACACATAAACTACAGTATTAAACAATTACAAAGCATTAACTTGCATCTACTAATTCCCTAAGCATCCTTCCATGACTATTCCCCAAAAGTTGTAACACTGACCCTCTCATAAATGTTATATGTTGCTATAGACATATCCTTACCTCTTACAGAGGTGCAGGTTACCCTACTCACATATATATCCTTTTGGAGCTGTAGCTGCTGCAGTTTTATGTGTGTCCATGCTGCTCCCTGCACCTTCCACACGATGGTGAGAAAGCTTACACAGCCACATAGGCACACCCAGATGTGGGTCCCTGCTGCTAGGCCGTGTCCTCACACTCCTCTAGGTGGACACAAGTTGTTTGCTGTGTCCAATGGGGGAGAATGCTCTTCCTGGCCCAGGTGGAGCACTTGTGGAAGTGGCGCAACTTATACTAGTGCCAATCAAGGCTTAAACAGGTGCTTTACTATCTTTTTCTCAGTCCAAGGTCCCTCATGACAATTATGTATTTTCATGCTTCTTTCATACCTCAAAAGGCAGAGGTCCTTATTTCAAAAGTCTCTTTGTCACTGCCTGCGTATTTTTTTAATCTGATAGTTGTTATCTTTCTTAGCACCATGACTCTGTCAGCAAATTCCCTCTCAGGCAGTTCTGCCTGTTCCTGACACATGCGCTCTCTCATGCTCCCTCATCTCACTCAGACTTTTGGCCAAGAGGAAGGTCCATATAGGTACTCACACACACTCCAAGGTAATGCACTAAAGCAAAAAAAATTAGTTTTATCTTTGTTCAGATTAAATATTTTTTAACCCATCTAGTAAGGTTTACAAGTGTAAAGCTACAGAAGAAAACCCTTTTCTTGCTACAGGAGAAAAAACCTTTTGAAAACGTTCAAACATTTCATACAATCATAGAACAGTTTGGGTTGGAAGGGACCTTAAAGAGCATCTAGCTCCAACTGTGCTGCCATGAGCAGGGACAACTCTCACTAGCTGAGGCTGCCCAAGCCCCATCCAACCTGGCCTTGAACATCTCCAGGGGTGGGGCAGCCACAACTTCCCTGGTCAGCCTGTTCCAGTGCCTCACCAATCTCACGGTGAAGAAATTCTTCCTTATGTCTAGTCTCAATATTCCTTCTCTCCAGTTTACACCCATTCCCCCTAGTCCTATCATTGCAAGACTTTGTGTCCCACCCCAGCTTTCTTGTAGGCCCCTTTCAGGTGCTGGAACATTGCTGTAAGATCTCCTTGGAGTCTTGTCTTCTCCAGGCTGAACAAGCCTAATTATCTCAGCCTGTTCTCATACAGAAGGTGCTCCAGCCCTTGGATCATCTTTGTAGCCCTCCTCTGGAACTGTTCCAACAGCTCCATATCCTTCTTATGTTGAGGATTCCAGAACTGGACACCATACTCCAGCTGAGGTCTCACAAAAGAGGAATAGAGGGGCAGAATCACTTCCCTCAGCCTGATGACCACAGTACTTTTGATGCAGCCCAGGATACATTTGGCCTTCTGGGCTGTGAGTGTACGTTGCCAGCTCATGTCAGTCTTCTCATAAACCAGCACCTCCAAGTCCTTTTCGGCAGGGCAGCTCCCAATCCCCCATCCTGTATTGAAAGTGGGCATTGCCCTGACTTAGGTGTAGGACCTTGCACTTGGCCTTGTTGAATCTCATGAGGTTCCCACAGGCCCACTCTTACATCTTGTCCAGGTCCATCTGGATGACATTCTGTGTTCAGTGTTGCAACTGTACCACTCAGCTTGGTGTCATCTGCAAACTTGCTGTAGGTGCACTCAATCTCATTGTCTGTATCATTGATGAAGATATTAAACAGCACTGGTCCCAGTACAGACCCCTGCAGGACACCAATTTTCATGGATGTCCATCTGGACTTTGAGCCAGTGACCATTAGTCTTTCAATACGACCATCAAACTAGTTTCTTATCCACTGAATAGTCCACTGAATAGTCTGTGATTTCCCCTGCTCCCTTAGGTATAACCTACAAGCAGCAAATATGCAAAAGAAATGCCCACAGACTGATATGAAAATAAAAATTTGCTGCCTCAAATGGATTTGAAGCTGAAAAGGGCAGATTAAGGAGATTCAGTATGAATCTGTTAGCAAGTCTTTACACACTCATCAAGGAAAGCAATCATCCACTGTTTTTGCATTCCACTGTCAAGGTGAGAAAGTCATATGGAATAGTCCAAGATGGTGATGATGATGATGATTATTGTTATTTCTGGAATGTCAGTAGAATTATAAAAGATTCAGATAATATAATAAGACAATATTTCATTCACTAGTGGCATTTTCAGATTGGAATAGGTATATTTGAAAACAGAGAAGTTTTTAGTAAGGTATCAGGCTAAATTAGATTCTGAGAATGTACAGGGAACTTAGAAGAAAAAGAAACTAAATAATATATACAGTAATAACATGAGCTTTCTACTCATTGAAATGGCAATGAATCAAGCTAATTAGATTTTTCCAATGACCTTTCCAAATGGATCTGTAACAATTCTGAGGCATAAAAATTGCTATAGCGTATCACATCATCATAAAATATGATATATGGCAGTAGCACAAGCTGGTAAGCCCTAGTAATATCTGACATAAGTTTTTGGACCCTTTGCATATTCTCAGTGGAACAGCTGTTACCCAACATGAACACACTCTGGTCAATAACAGTAGAAAGATCTTCTGATTTTTCTCAAATTCAGCGGAATTCATTCATCATCATCTTCCTAATCTATTGAAGTACTCTTTGTGACAAAGAGATGAAATGAAAACTATGTCATTTTTGGGTAGTGGAGTATATTTTTAAATCTTTATCCTAAAAAAGCTGCATAATTAGCAATGTCAGTGAGTCATCATCTTTCAGCAAGACACACTCTTACTCATTGTACAGAAGAAAATTTGCAGAGGTACCACGACTGAATTTATGCAGTCTCTTACAATAAAATGTATTTGGGTTATTGCCATATGAATAAACCATTTCCCAGAGAAAGTAATGTATTTTCTTAAGCATATTGCAAAAAGTCACCTGCTTACACTTCAGAGGAAAACTGTCATTAAAAAAGCAATTTGATAAGTTTGATTCCAAAAACTCTACCAGAAGTGTATCATTTAAACGGAATTACTAAAGGTAGTTATATGACAAAAAGACTGATTTTTTTTTTAAATAATCAATACCACAATGCAAGTAAAAAGTAGTACTGAAGGAAGAAATACAGTTCTCTGTGTACTAAATATTAGTACTAGTAGAGACATTTTTATAATATATTTATTTTATATTTTATACATTATAAATACATTATACATTTTATATATTAAAATATTTCTTATTAACATGGAAAACCAGTTAAGTGTTTACTTGTCATCATTGCTTTCAAGCCAACATGCATAAGCGGAGAAAACAGAACTGCAAGTGGCATATGCTGTTGGTGTCAAATATTAACAGTAGGCACTGACATCCTATCCATTATTAAATAGAAAATTGTGCTTTCTTTTGTGTACGGACAGTTACTGTTATAAATAGTTTCACTCCACTAGCTATTTCTGATGATGGAGAACCATTTTTTCCCAAGTCAGTCAGGTGGCTGGGAAGATTTTCCTTTGCAGTCACATATATTACACCTTTCAGTAAATCACATCAGTTCTACTTCAAGATCCATGAAATTTTTCAGATATTCTATAGAGGTCTGGCTACTATTCAGATGAATATACCTTTCCTACAAAACAAAAAAAAACCTGAGTGGTGCAGTTGCCACACCAGAAGGATGGGATCAGAGGGACCTGGACAAGCTGGGGAAGTAGGCTTGGGCAAAACTCTTGACATTCAACAAGACCTAAGTCAGGGCAATCCCCACTTTCAATACAGGATGGAGAATGATGTGATTGAGAGCCACCCTGCCGAGAAGGACTTGGGGGTGCTGATTTATGAGAAGACTGACATGAGCTGGCAACGTACGCTCGCAGCCCAGAAGGCCAAATGTATCCTGGGCTGCATCAAAAATACTGTGGTCATCAGGCTGAGGGAAGTGATTCTGCCCCTCTATTCCTCTTTTGTGAGACCTCAGCTGGAGTATGGTGTCCAGTTCTGGAATCCTCAACATAAGAAGGACATGGAGCTGTTGGAACAGTTCCAGAGGAGGGCTACAAAGATGATCCAAGGGCTGGAGCACCTTCTGTATGAGAACAGGCTGAGATAATTAGGCTTGTTCAGCCTGGAGAAGACAAGACTCCAAGGAGATCTTACAGCAATGTTCCAGCACCTGAAAGGGGCCTACAAGAAAGCTGGGGTGGGACACAATGTCTTGCAATGATAGGACTAGGGGGAATGGGTGTAAACTGGAGAGAAGGAATATTGAGACTAGACATAAGGAAGAATTTCTTCACCGTGAGATTGGTGAGGCACTGGAACAGGCTGACCAGGGAAGTTGTGGCTGCCCCACCCCTGGAGGTGTTCAAGGCCAGGTTGGATGGGGCTTGGGCAGCCTCAGCTAGTGAGAGTTGTCCCTGCTCATGGCAGCACAGTTGGAGCTAGATGCTCTTTAAGGTCTCTTCCAATCCAAACTATTCAATGAATGTATTAAAAAAGTACCTAAATGTGAGATTATAAATCCTTCCTACTTTGTAAACATGAATGCATGTAATCTTATTAATACATTTTAAAAGTCAGATAGCAGGGATGATAAAAAAAAATAAATTTAGGTCACAATTAGAGACACCATTTCCAGTTTTTTAATTAGAACATAATAAATAAAGTCTTTTAAGATATCACAGGAGGAACCCTGGTTTAGTCAGTATTTTTGGTTCCATAATTTAACTACAGAAGTAAATTTCATTCTGTTTTGTGAGAAATCCTAATGTGATGAAGGTCAAAATATATCTGGAGTTTTTCTGAGTGCCTTCGAGGAGTTTTATGCCTTAGAGTCACTATAAAAGAAAAAAAGCATAGGTTTTTTAAAAAAATTGTTCTTTTGACCACTGCTGGAGATGGTTTATTAGACTCGGATAGATATCTGCTTTGACTCACATTCATTTTATGATGCCATAATAGCCTGATAAAATCTGTTTAAGCAAATTATGTGTTATTCTATAGTCAGATTTTTTGCAAATACTTGAACTTCCTGTTTTCAAATTAACTTTTATAGTACTGTAAGGTTAAAAATATAATGCTAAGTTAATGTTTCTATTTCTTTTTCCATTTTACAGGTGATACCACACACTGAATAATGCAAAGATAAAAGTACCATTTCATATTTCTCACCATCAAAGCTATGCAACTAGGCACGTGAGTACCATGTCCAAAATCTTTATTTGCCAACAATGCCTTAAAGGAGAATGTCTAATTAATTCTGTTATTATCATTCTTTGGACTTTCATGATATAATCACTTAAAAATAATTCAAGGAATAGAACTGGATTAGAAATGAAGATTCTACTGGCTGTTATTTCTCTTGACAGGTATTTGCTCTCAACTACATCTTTTTATATCTTTCTCCTGAACTTCCTATGCTGTGTATAAGGTCCACAAGCAGCACTCCCTTTACTCTTTGCAGAACACAAACGTAAAACATATAGACTTATGGAGACTACAAGTGTACTCTGAATGGGAGTACACAAATGGTATTTGCACATCTTCTGTTTGTAATTAAGGAACTAAAAAAGCAAAATGAAAAAAAAAGCTACTGCCTGGCTCATTCAGTATATTATATGTTTTAAGACACATTCTTAAGTAGCAATCATGAATTAAAATGAATCTATTTTATAATTAGAAAAACACTAAGGATGTTTTTGTTTTATTCTGCATATATGAATACTTTTCTCTCAAAATATTAAACCAGACCACCTCTTATTGTCCTTACTGACTGCATTAGCCATTCGTGGTTCTAGCACAAAAAAGAATTACAGGAATAATTTGTTCTGCCAACTATTTTGTCCTTTTTGCCCAGGAGGAAGCATAGGGATCTAATCATAGACAGAATCTTTTTCTCACACTCACAGATTTTTGTCCCTTTTATTTTCTCTTTTAAATGGTATTAGTCTGCTGAAGTGAATGTTTAGGTGTTTTCTTGCAACAATGAAAATCTTGCAAAGAAAAGCATATACATTTTATCTACTAATTGAGCTTATCATCACCAACACAGGAGGAGAGTATCCTTCCTCCTCTCCAGTTTTTGTCTAACTTTTTCTTTGATTGCACTGGTACTGATGAGATGGCAAAAAGTGTGTCACAGACTTGGCAATGTAAACTTAGTATTTAGAAAATTACACTGGGGGGTGCTTGAACCATTTCTAGTGACTGTCAGGCTGAAATGAGAGCAGTGTAGGCTCACAGTACATCAAATCTCAGAAAACTTTTCCCCTTACATTTTCCTCAGCCTTTATTCTTCTCCAAAACAGGTTGTTACTAGCATCAATTTTATGTCGCATTGATTATGAAACATAAGTGTTTCTAACATGATTTCTGCTTTCACTCTCTAGGCAGTATTTTAAAAAATGACAGAACCAATGGCTGTCTTACATAACAGCTTTGTGGATATTTGGTCTGTTCCTTTATCTTGTGAAAATGTATCTGAATGTGAAGTATGGCATTTCTCTAATGATAATGAAATTATGTTATGGAAACTTTTTGTGTCACATCAAAATGTGCAGCTAACAGTAGGTGTAGCAAGGAAGAAAATCAGGCTGTCTGTAGCTATTTCCACATTAATATTTATATCAAAATTCTCTCACCTTCAATGACTCTCAGATCTTTGCCAGACAACATTAATTTGTTGCTCCTAATGTTTATCTGTTCATTTCTGAATTGAAGAGATGCCCTAATTACCTTAAAAGTAGGGATTCCACATGTCTAGAAATGTTGAACACTCCTGTGAAAAGGTATGGAAGAAGTTTGCTAAACTTTAAGACATCTGGATGCAAGACACCCATCATGAGATCATCAGGTCTCCCCATACAAAAGCTGCCACATTGACGGAGGAAATGGGTCGTCACACAACAACTAATTTGATCCAAGTGAGCCATTTATTCAGAGTCCATAACACATTTTTATACCTAACTCAGTTCATACAGGCTATTGTTTAGCAAGCTGGTTCGACAGTTATCCTTTAGCAACAAGCAATCATTACTTACATACAATATTTTACTTTCCCAGGAGAAACAGCTATATGAGCATTCTAACTGACAAATTGATAGACTACAAAGTAACAACTCACGGACTACTGAGGAAAGTTACCCTGAGAAAGGAGAGGAGTATTAAGACAGAAACAACTCCCTAATGTTACAAAGAGAAATCCTGAGCCTGTGTATTCGTGGCGTACGTGCAAAGCTGAGAGGCCTTATGCTAAGGTGCCTTTATTTCATTTAGCATAATGGGCTCAGTGCTTGGGGTGCTCATTAAATGACCTCTGATCTGTAACCACCCATCACCACATCACAATGCATAGTCCAGTAAGATCTAATAATAGTTAACACACACAAAAAAACCCCACAAAACAAAAAAAAGAGGCCATTTACAGTACATCTATAGACTGATGTAGAGTCTGCTTGCTAAAGCTAATACAAGAAGACTAATGCAACTGATGGTTTTCATGAGAATATGAAAAGGAACCAGAGGAAAAGCCTTGAAAACATAAGCTCCTGAAAGAATTCAAAACCACACAGAAACTTAAACACTTCATTCAAAACAGGATGATGACCACTTAATTGCTTTTGTGTTTAATTTAGTACCTTGATAGTACTATCAAATTTCAGGTGTGCTTAAATTAAACAAAGTTCTGTGTTGATTAGTTTAGCCTGTTTTACTTCAGCAAGTTTTCATTGCAACGATGTGTATAGTTTCTGTATTCATCATTCTCTCTTCTTTGTCTGAATATTTTTAAGTAGAATTTGGGACTCTTACATCAAGAACAGTTTGTTTATATCATAATGATGGAAATTATGCACCTACAAACATGGTAAGAATCATTGTTATTGCAGAGGCATCGCAAGATCTAACAAGCTTTGAAGTCCAGAAAAATTCCATTTTCTTCTCAATGAAAGCGCATCAAAATTGCTCACATTTTTCTTAACAGTTTCAAACTTCACTGAATTATAGACCTACAACTTGTCAAAAAAAAAAAAAAAAAGTAATTTCTGTTTGGATCACTGTGTCCTGCTTGCTAGGAATGTGCTACGTACAGTGTATTAGGCTTTTCTGCTATGATTTTTTTTTTTCATTGAATACTTCTATTCCTACTTAAAGGAATCAGATACCACTTAAACTCATTCTGTAATTTCACTTATAACAGGAGCAGAGCAAACTCTGTCCCTTAAATTCCAGGTGACAGGAATACTGTGGAGGATTGTTCTTAATTCTAATGCAGATGAGCATTCCCAAGAGATGGATAAGTCCTGTATTAGGACATATTTCAATACCAATTCCTCAGAATGCTTCTTTTATGGCAAGCAAGTACAGACAGCAATAGGAGAACACTGTATCCCTTGGACTGTAAAGGGAAGACATCTGTACTGGACCTTCTCTGAGGTAATGTTTGAATGAAGAAAATACTAAAGCTACTAAACAGTTCTAAATTATTAAATTCTCTTATTAGAAGTATAATGAATATTGTATGAAAGCAATGTACGAAGCATTTCTTGACATTTTATCAGAAGGACTGATCAAGGTTAGCGGTGACAATACGGAAGCGCTCATTACTTTTTTCTCTCCTGCAAAAGACAGTAATTAGTGTTTCCCAAACAACTGTAATCAGAACAGTGAAACTATGCTGTTTCTGCTAGCATAACATACACCACATGACCATGTGTTTGAATTTACTGTATTTGCTTTGAAGCTGTGTTGCTGTTAACAGAGGCAGTACATCTGCAGCCTCTGTAGCTTCTCAGAAGTGTTCCCTCTTACCGCTCAAAAGCAGAAGAGAATCTGCTAGTGACATTTTATGAGTTCAAAGTTAAATCATTCATGTGTACTACCTGCTTTAGCTGCCAGGGCAAACAAGGAAGATGAGCTCATGCCCCACCTTTTTCCTTGTCACAAAGACTTTGTCTGTCACTTAATCCTGACAGCCTTTCACCAACCCAGCCCCACTTACAGACAGTTTGGGTGGAGGTTTAAAGTACATTTTCACTTCTTTTCCCTAAATTATTTCCAATCCAGCTTTATCAAACACTTAAATATTTCCCCATCATTGCATGGTGCCTGTTGAGCAAATTCTGTATTCTCTTAGTAGAAAATAATAGAAATTATTTATTTTCTATCACCTGTCATTTCTTTGTAAATCCAGGGATTTATAATTCATCTCAAACTGTTATTTACAGTAACTGAAGACCAGATCACATTATGTATCATTATGTATACCATATGGCTCTTCTATAGAAATTAGATTTAGATACATAATTATCAACAATACTTAGTGGCAATATGTAGCTAATAAAATAACATTATCAGTGATAGAGGAAGAAGGATTAAGACTAGTTTAGAATATTTTGGAGTCTAATCAAGGCCAGAAAAATCCTATATATATATAGATGTGTGTGTATATATATATGTATATGTATGTGTGTGTATATGTAAGCTTGGGTAGAGCACTGAAGATGCTTCAAGCACACTATTTTCCTATTAGATAATTTTAAAAGTAGCTACTACTGTATTACTTAGAAGCGAAGAAGATACTACAGTATGCTAAGCAAACCGAAGAACTGTTACAAGGAATAGTACAAGCATCTCAGGAAGCAGTTCACAAAATCAGCTGCCCTCACATGCTAGGACTGATGCTTTAATACATCTAGGGAAATACAATGTATGTAAAACGATTTATTGGCAGCAAAAGTGAAAGTGTGGAAAGTGATTTAAAACCACCTTTTCCAGTATAGTCTGTTCAAGGACCCACAGAACACACAACCAGAGTAGTCTGTACTTGTAGGAGGGGTAACTGCATCCCAGCGTAGAAGATAGAGTTAAGTCGTGAGGGATAAAACACCTCTCGGGCTTTGGGCTGGAGAATGGTGAAATGTGTTAATGCACACGCACACACACATGAAAGTGAGGAAATGCTGTGGAGTCCAAGTCCTTGAAGAAAATGAGTTCTCAAGAGAAAATCAGGCTACATACACATTTCATACATTGCTTTTGCCTCAAGATACCTGCATTCTCAGTCTCCCAGCCCATTATCTAAAAATATGTTTTGGCTTCAGGCTATATTCATAAAAGAGAGTACTGCATTTGCCTCTTACCAGATCTTACCTAAAGGAAATAAATCAGTATCCAAGAAAAATAAAAAAGTCAAAAAAATCAGCTGCCTCCTGCTATCATGGACAAAGCCACCTACAATCTATCCATAACTGACAGACTTGGTAACTTGAGTAACTTATCCTCTCAAACAAATTTATTGGCATTAAAAAAAAAAAAAATATCACTCTTTGGGAACTTCCCAAACAGCAGTTCCAGAATAGTCATGTTTCAAAGAAAAATCAATAAAAACCAGAGGTTTAATCTTTTAATGAATCAGCTCACATATGCACAGAGTTTGCATAAGAAATGAGGAAGTATTCTACAAACTACCAGATTACATTGGATCAACTGCAGTTCAACTAAACATAAATTAGAGTTCTTTAGATTATTTTATGTAACAGAAATACAGATTGCTGAGCTGTACAACCACTAGTGTATGCAAATATCCCCTAGACTCTTTTGAACAGGCTAAAAGGGGGACAGCAATTTAAAACACTCAAAACTAAGTTGTTGGAATACACATTTACATGAAACCTGATGTATAAATCCTACATCTAATTAACAAGTAGCATGGTTAAATGTACCTGTAGAAGAAAAACACTTAGTTCTGAGCATCCAAAAACCACAATAGATGCATTTTAGTTGTGTTTTCCCCAATTTTTGCACATTGAACAAGCTCTAGCACATAGATCCCATCTCCGACTGGAATGCATCAAGCACAAATTATCTGAGATCTAAAATTGAACACCTTAAACAGTTAATTAAAATTTACAAGCTTACATGCAAGGAATT
Organism: Clamator glandarius; assembly: GCA_033459285.1. Taxonomy (NCBI): domain Eukaryota; kingdom Metazoa; phylum Chordata; class Aves; order Cuculiformes; family Cuculidae; genus Clamator; species Clamator glandarius. The sequence continues at coordinate 1,325,253 of JAUNZM010000040.1, forward strand.
CCCTAACCAAACCCTCCTGAAAATTGATAGATCTTTTAAAGAATCTATTAATAAAATAATGAGCCAAATATACACTTCTACCTAAAGATTTTCTAGGTTTTAGTGCTTTGGAGAAAATTGTAACATTTGGGATTTAGAGAAAACACACTCGTGTTTTTTCATTACATATTATTTCTGTATATATCACAGACTATCTGTTAGTGTTGTATAGTAGTGGCTTACTTTTTCCAACAGTACCTCTCCACACTTCAGATATTGTATGATTGACAGAATATTTTTTTAATAGACATACTTAGTGTCACATGATGCTAATAATTCAGCATTAATATAGAAAATAATACTTTTTTTTACTCAGAAATGCAGTTCTGAAATTGAAATGAAAAGCAATAAAATAATCCTGAGAGTAAATGTTAAACACTATAATTAAAAGAAAATACATTCGTGTTAATAAAAGCAGTGGTTACAGAAACATGACCATCCTTAAATGATATTCAAAACAGAACTTAACTTTAATAGTAAAGGAAGGATGTATTTGCACTCTCTAATTATCAGATCTCATCTGATATGGGAAGTATTTTACCAAAAGTTCAGTAGAAGTATTCAATATTTAATACAAGAACATTCACAACACTGAAACTATAGAGAAATTTTACTTAAGCAGAAGACATCTCTTTCTTGGGCATGGTTTTTATTGTATAAAATGCTTTGCAACCTGTTATGCATAACCTGAAGTTTACTTACTAAAAAAAAGCTTTCCAATGAGGTAATTAACAAAGTACCTTGTTAATCTTAGCATTTTCTTAAATGAAGGATTACAATTTTAAACAAAGCATTGTTAATACAGAATAAATGTTAAATGAGTTTTGTTTCACTTTCTAATATGGAACAGCAGTGGGATGACTATCAGGTATTTACAAACCACAGTCTCAACCCCATCCTGAACTGAATGTGGATAACCACTTACATTCTCAAATTACTTTCAACAAAAAAATACCAGTAAAAACATTCACAGTACACGTAGATATTAAGTCTTTGAGTTACTGGTCTCTAGTTTCACTCACCACAAATCCCAACTACTAATAAAAGGACAGTAAAGCTTTTGTCTTATTAACAATTTCTATAAAGAATAAGCAGCACTTTGCATAATAGAGCATGAAGAGCCTGAAACGGCTCTTTTACAGGCAACATGATACAAAGTCACTGAAAATGTAAAAGCTTCCACCAATCAAATAACAAATGAGAAAAAATGAAATAGAGAGGCAAATTTTAAAAGCCGTGTTTTAAACTCAGCTTGTCCTGTCATGTATGAAACATCAAATGCAGTCCAAGAAGCTACATCAGAGTCAACTTAACAGCAATTTCATTCAAGTTTCCACAAATGTTCATGTTGTGCTTCCTCCACCCTCCATCACCCCTCTAAAAGAGAGAGTACAAAGGAGTATTTCAGAAAGCTTGAAACTGCAGTGTGACAAGAATCCCTTATCACAGTTCAGTCCATAGTAGAGTGTGTTAAAGTGATGGATGAGAATTCACTTTTTGCATTTCCTCTATTAGCATTCACAACATTTCCTATCAGGACTGAAACATACACAGCTGTGCTTACTTTGATTGAAACTGGACTAAATTGGAGACAATCCCACGGTAATAGCACACTTTGTTTAAAATACATACATATGCATCCATATACTCACACTTTTTAAGCTTTTTTAGGCGTTTTTAAGACAAGAGATGAGTTAACTATTTGATTGTCTGGTAATTTTTCCTTAAAGGATTTCTTTTTTTTTATATGCAAGCTAGTTTTCCCTTGCTGACACCTGAAGATAAGAATAGTAGTCTATCCACCATGGTGACCAGGTTTTTTCTTCCCTCTTCACAGCAGTAGCTAGATACTTGAAGATTGTTCACGTAGTTAGATTTACAAGTAGTCTGGACAACTTATTCTTCCTTTTCAGAGGTGTTACCACTGATGAGTCAGCTACAACCTTTATGTGCAAAACAACTATTGACTTAGCTCTTCCTTCCCATGTAGCTTACTTATCTTCTGGCTGAATTACAACTCTTACTTTCCCCTATTGCCCAATTTCCAACCTTGTTTCTCTTAGTTATACTCATCATTTAACAAGATAATTTTGAATTCTCAGTATATCTTATAGCATCTAGAAATCTGACAGTTTCTTTCAACTTGGCCTTGTCTGAAAACTCTCTCTACTATTAATCAAAGCATTTATGAAAGTGGAGAACTGAATGGCCTGAAATATCAGTGGATCTTCATTGAATTTCCATGAAAATACTAGACTTTCTTCTTATAGGTTTCTGATCAGTTCTGTACCATATTGACCCAATTCTTGCAGTTTAACAGAACCTGTCACACTGAAATCTATTTTTGTATTTTGCTATTATCCTTCCTGTTCAGAGATCATGACTTACACTGGTGACAGCTGCTCTAACCTTTTACCTTTTCAACTTTCACATTTTTCACACTTTTACTCTTGCCAGTCTTAATTAAATCTTCAAAAGCCTATGCCTAATTGCTTACTTATTTCTATGAATATATTCTCTAAACATGTTTAAGGAACTGTGTTCTGCTTCATCTCCTCACCAACAGAATTCTGGACAGTTAAAAATCTCCTACAGCCATCAGGTCCTGCAACAGAAATGGTGTCAAAAAATAACCCCCAGAGAACATGAAAAACCTCACTTGTTTATGAAGTACTTATCTTTCTTTTTGAAGAGAAGATAAATGTTATTAAATAATTTCTAAACCTACTTTAAATTCATGATGCTTTCAATTGCGTAACAAATCTCAATGACGAAAAGAATTGCTGTACTATTTGCACTTCACAAAACTGGAAAAAAGTTTTATTCAGCTTGAATCTGACTTTGGACCAACACACTGTCCTGCCTGGGTACATACATGGGTTTTGCAAGTTTCAACAGAAAAGAGAACTTGGGAGAAGGGAGCACGTTACCTGAATGGAAGTCTCCAAAGGAATTCTCAGGAAAATAAAGTAGGCAATTTTTTTAACACAGAAAACAGAACCTGCATTTGTGTGCCTCAGAATGACTGAAAACATGAGAATCTATACTGACTATCATTAGTTCTATCCTACAGGTCTTCCAATTAAACTTAAAGCATAAAAATGCTCTATAGTAATATTTCACATTTTCACACCTTCCTCATTATACTGAGAAATTCACATAAGATAGCATCATTTCTGATGGAACTCCAAAAAAACTCAGGCATTAAAGAGTTTAATATTTCATCAGAGACTTTCATCAGACTTCATCAGAGAAGAGCAAAAATCAGACTATTATCCTAATGGTAATTTGCACAAGGATAAATTAACTCTCACATAACTTTAAATGTAAGTATTCACTGAGTCTATATTTATTAGACAAGCATAGTTTCTCATGTATGGTCCTGCTTCACATAATGCTGAGATAAAACTGCATAAAATGACAATGTTTGCATTTCTTAATTTTTTAAGTACTTGATTGTGCATTACCCAATTTCTTTTAAAAATAGTATATTAACCAGAACAGCTATCACACTGTGGCCCAACACGCATTGTGTTCCAATTTTCCTGGCTGGTTCATCAGAACACTAAGGGCTAGTCATGTTTCCAGGAAAAAAAGAATTCTTTATTTATACATATTCTCATAATACAGTGAGGCTTCTCAAAAAGAAACCACATTTTCTCTAAAGATATTATTATGGAAGAGTAATGAAACAAGGAAATACAGTCAAAGAATGGTTGGTGGGAACCTTTTCTCCTATCCTAAAGACTTTTTAACATGTTGTTTAACAGATAATCAGTGTAAATTTGTATTTAAGTTGTGAATGCTTTCTTTTAGGATGCTGGGCTTCCACAGTAATCATAGTCCTTCATGGCTTTCAAGTTGAAGTACTACAGCAGAGTCTTAGAGTTTATTACTCTAACAGAAAATATATTGGTTGGTTGGTGCAAGAGTATGTCACGAGTGTAACAGAATAGGAGTATAACTATGTACTTATGATGTAGCAAGAAAACTATCTCTGACTTGCATGTAGCAGAAGACCTAATTACAGGAGTTAAAGTAAAGAGAAAAAAATGAGAAAAAAAAGTGCAAATAATGATCTACGCAGGTTTACTACTGGCATCACAGTTTTCAAACAGTCCCATAGTGAAACATTTCAGTTTGAAAAGTACAAGCTGTCTTACCTGAAATTTTGGCACTTAATGAAAATTTGTTAGTGCCAGGAAAGGAAAATGTGGGAATTGAAAGTCATTCATCATTGTAACACTTCATCACAGACAAAACAGTGATTAAAAGGTTCTGCACAGGTCTTAGTTTCCAGTATACCAACCTTTTTGTTAACTTGTCTTATTGGAGCATGCAAGATGGTTACACTTAAAATGATTAGTTCCTGGGAACAACCTACAAGACTTCACAAGTTACTTTTACCATTGACTCTACTTACAGCCCAAGAATGTTAACACCCAAGGTCCTTTACTCTATATGAAATGTTTTTAGTATAGAAGCTTCTATTTATTTAAAAAAAAAAAAACAAACTTTAGCTTGCTCATTGAAACCTCTTTGCATTACTTTGCACCAAACAATCACTATTTAACAAATAGTATCTAACAAGGGCCTGAATTGCCTATCTATATTTATCAAAAGGAAGCAAGAAGAGTATTAGACTCCAGGCCTTTGTGTTGAAGGGAAATAGGATTTAAAAGGAAAGAAGTTGACAGAGCCTTATTCTGCATTAAGTGTCAGTTACTAAGGTTCAAACATTCATGGTACCTTTCTGCTGCTAAATGTGGAAACCTTCATCACTGCTGGACAATTATCATGAATCAAAAATAGGACCTTATTAAACATTTATCTTTTTTTGGTACTGTTGTGAGTTTGCAATACACCATGCAAAAGAATCTCCCGGGAAATCCAGTGTGACATGATGCGAATTAACATTCCCTTACTGATTAAGCTTTGTATCTGTTAATAATAGAATAGTATTTAAGGCATAAGAACTATAAAATGAGCCTAAATCAACTTACATTTACAAAATTTGACAAGTATCCCTCCCAACATTAAGATTTCTTTAAAAAACTTCTCACTCTCACTCGAATTTTTATGGTAAGAAAACACATCTTGCTTGTTTATTTATATTCTTGGCAAGATTATATAGAATGGATTTGTCATGTACATGGGACAACTTGATGACAATCAGAATTCATCCTCTCAGAAATTAATCATATAATGATTTTGCTTTATATTAATAGCGTCCATGTTATCCAGAATTGATCCTAAGTCAGGACAGTGGTGATGATCATTAATTGTAGTAGCTAAAGAGCACTCATTCTCTATTTTAAATGTTTACCTGCAGTTCTTATTATTATTTAACATTCTGACAATGAGCTATATTTTAGCACAATAGCAAAAGAATATAATTCAATTTTTAGGCATTTCATTTCACTAAAAAAATGAAAAATGTGGGGGTTTAAAACTGTATTTGCTTGTTCATGTTGAAGACTGTGCATAACCATCTGCAGGAAAATGGTTTTGCAATGAAAACCTGTGTGAATCCTTTCAATATAATGAGCTGTTACTTGAACCAAAAAAGCCTATGTTCACATCTAATGCAGCCTAATTCTTGTACTGTCATTCACAAAGTTCTTACTCAGATTACAACATCAGCAGAAACAAATTCAGTGTTCAAATCAGATGAAGATTTTTATTTTTTTGACATTTTATATCAGCAATTCAAATATTCCCATAATAAAAGCAGAAAAAAATTATAACTCTCTATGAAAACTGTGAAATCTACAGACACACCCTACTTGAGGCAAAGGTTGTCAGGTGGAGGAAAAGCCTATTGTAAAATAAGAAAATACAATTCTAAAAATATATTGATGCTTTTTGACATTTTCTGTAAATTACGTAATCTATTTTGAAATAGGCAATGGACAACAGGTAATTACAAGCTGCTGTAAGAAAAAATGATAATTTACTTCTTTATTGATCCAAGTTTTAGGTGGGGAAAAATATTTCCAAAGGTGAATAAATGTGATGTGTTTGATTTTATTATGTAATATAAAAATTAAAGATGCCTTAGAAGAAGCAACTTCTGTCAAGGAACAAAAGAACAAGGAACAAAAGTATCTATACACTTTGAATTCTTTTGATTTCTTCCAAAGCAAATAAATATAACCTTTAGGCTCTGATTTACCAAACCAGTTAATTAGCACACATTTCAAACCTGCAAAACTATGGAAATTCAGTATGCATTCTGCTGCAGTTCCTCTCTTTATTCTTCTGCACTTTTTCACAATCCTTCTTACTCGCATTTTGTTCCCAAAGAAATGTGTTACAATTTGCCTTTAGACCTGTCAGGACCAGACTGTATGATATATTCTGGAATTCATCTACCTCTGCATACCTACAGCCATTTGTACTCTTCCCAGGCTTTTTGCCTTTGAGTATTACTGCAGTTGTACTGTGTCTCCAATGCAAAGTAGCTGGCTAAGCAGCTGGTTGCATTCTTGCCAGGTCCACTGCAATTTCACCTGGCTCGAAGGCATTACAGGTTTCAGGGCATTTTAGCCACAGCATTCCCAAGCCTGCACTCAATGGGGATGTTTTTCCTCCTACCATCAGGGCCAGATTGTCTGAAAGACACAGCACAGTATGATACAACCACTTACCTGTAGAGATACAAAACATCATGGCTCACACTGATTCTTCTCCCATGAAATCTGTAGAGTCACAGAATAGTTCAGTTACTCGGCACTGGTGAGACCGCTCCTTGAATCCTGTGTTCAGTTCTGGGCCCCTCACCACAAGAAGGATGTTGAGGCTCTGGAGCGAGTCCAGAGAAGTGAAATGAATCTGGTGAAGGAGCTGGAGAACAGACCTTATGAGGAACAGCTGAGAGAGCTGGGGTTGTTTAGCCTGGAGAAGAGGAGGCTGAGGGAATACCTCATTGCTTCTACAACTGCCTGAAGGGAGGTTGTAGAGAGGAGGGTGCTGGCCTCTTCTCCCAAGTGACAGGGGACAGGACAAGAGGGAATGGCCTCAAGTTCCACCAGGGGAGGTTTAGTCTGGACATTAGGAAAAAAATTTTCACAGAAAGGGTCATTGGGCACTGGAACAGGCTTCCCAGGGAGGAGGCTGAGTCACCTTCCCTGGAGGTGTTTAAGGCACGGGTGAACAAGGTGCTAAATGACATGGTTTAGTGATTGATAGGAATGGTTGGACTCGATGATCCGGTGGGTCTCTTCCAACCTGGCTATTCTATGATTCTATTCTATAGGTTAGAAAAGATCTTTGAGACCAGCAAGTCTAACCCTTATTCTAACACTGTCAATTCCATCACTAAACCATGTCCCTAAGCACCACATCCACATGGCTTTTAAATCCATCCAAGAAAGATGACTCCAGCACTTAGGGAAGTAGAGACAGCAGCACAGGCACATGATGCAGATCTCATGATCACCTGGGTCCCTAGCACTGATGCTGGGGCAGAAGCTGAGTCTGCAGCCTGCCCAGTGCAGCACCCACTGCCAACTGCCTTCTCCTGGGGGGCACATGTCTGGCAGGCAGAGACTCCCTTCATGATATCAGGGCCAGGCAGAGCCCCCACTGGTGACACCCTGAAGGCCACCACACCCCTCCAAGGATGGAGTCCTTGAATGGGCTCCTGAGGTGGGGGAAATGGAGGTGAAGGAGAGAGATGGAGAACCACCAGGGATACAAGGGACATTTTCTGTTCCTGCTGGGTTTCAGGGATCCACATCCTGGAAGTTTTCCCTCTGCAGTGCTCCCTCCTATCTCCTTGAGAGAGGCGTGCAGGGGCCAAGCAGTTGCATCATCCCTGTGCCAGATGGCTGGAATATGGAGCAAACCCATATTTGGGTTTAGCCCTGTCCCAGCCAAATTTGACAGCTAAAATCAAGAAGATGGCCTCCCAATTCCCTTCTCCTCCATCCCTGGGGTCATGACTTTAAGGCTGGACACTAAAATTAAAGCAGGTTTAATGAATTATAATAACAACAATAATTGTATTAATCAGAAAATAACAAAATATATACTAATACATGAAATTGTGCCCCCACCCCTTGATGACTATATGGCATCACATATGCTGCAGAGCAGGAAAAGGAAAGGGTTTGATCTTGGAAAGAACTGGACTCAGGAATGTATGGGTCCAGGATGAGGGGCAAACAGACTGTCGAGGTCCTTACTGAATGTTTGCCATCAAAGAAAAGAGAGATGCCCTTGTGATTCCTTGTTTTTATACTGAGTATGATGTATATGGAATGGGGTACTTTGTGGGTCAGTTTGGGGTCACCTATCCTGTCTGCACCTTCCTGCGGTTGTGATCCTTTTTTGTCTTTGACTCATGGCACTCCACCAGCTTGAGGATAGCCTTAGTTACTATAGGAATAAGTGCACGTAATGGCCTTTCTGCATACCAATGCCTCTTGTTATCACTTCTAGAGACTAACACTGCATGAAAAACATGCAGGTAACTTTCAGAAAATGAAGTCACTAAGACAAAACTTAGCTGAACTTTCAAACTAGAACTTCTGACCCCTTATTCCGTACAATTATGTCATGCTCAGGTGAAGTAGTAACTTCCATCTTCAAATATAGATACACATTGCTAATACACACAAAAGTTCGTTAAGTTCATGGTTGTGGGTGTCCACCCATTATAGCAGTCTCTCAGGGCAAGAAGAGTGGTGCGAGGATTCATTGTGGTTCATGCCCACAGACTGCAGGTTAGAAGTGTCAACCTCATGGAGGTTACTGGATGCCACATGATGAATCTAGCTCATTATCCTGAAAAACACTTAGCAAACACTGTTAGTATCGTAGCTTAAGGTAGTACATTCTCACACATTTGGAAACACCCAACAGAGTTGGGTTTCCTTGAGGCACACACTGAACTCCACCATCCTTCTGCATTACCTACCAAGTATGTCCAGGGCCTCGAGCAAAAGCAACCACACAAATGAGTTTGCCTTTGCCTGAAGCAGGAGAAACCCAAACAGTTTTCCCCAACAAATTCCTTTCATGCATCACAAGGACTTTACCCCCTTCTCTTGTACATTGAACGTCTGATTGAGCAGGAACAGCTTAATTGCTAGATCCTCTGGCGCTGACTAGCCAGGTGGCTTCTGCTAAATGCCTATCCTAGTTTTCAAATGTGCCACCCGTGTTGCTTTCAGGGTAGCTTTTAATAGTCCATTCTATTGCTCAGTTTTCCCTGAAGCTGGTGCATGATAGGGAATATGACATATACATTCCATGCCACGTTCTTCGTCTCAGGTTTTTGAAATGAGTACCATTGTCTGACTCTGTTTTTTCTAGAGTGCCATGTCACTACAAAAAGTGCTTTTCAAGGCCCAGGGTAGTGTTACGGGCAGTGACGTGCAGCACAGGATGTATTTCCAGCCATCTCGTCGTTGTTTCCACCACTGCAAGCACATACCGCTTACCTTGGTGGGTCTGAGGGAATGAAATGCAGTTGGGTCACTAGGCCTCCCCATACAACTATTTCAACCATTGTCCACCATGCCACAAAGGCTTTAACCCCTTAGCTTCTTTTAGTCTGTCATGTGTTTCACAGTCATGGGCAACATAAACAATAGTGTCCATGGCTAAATCCACCCCTCAGGCATGGGGTGGCATCCTTTCCCCGATGACCTGAAGTGTCATAAGCCAACCAAGCTAGAATTAATTTACCTTTATGTTGCCAATCCAAATTGGAACACTTTAGCAGACTTGTCCACTTGTTGATTGTTTTAATGTTTCACAGTTTGGCAGCTAAAACTGATGAGTGTGGTTCCCAGTATCCTTCCCATCTACCTCAGGGAAAGGGGAAAGGAAAATGAGAGGAAAAGTCTTGCAGGTTGGAATCTAAAACTAAAGTAGCCTGAATAATTTAATATTTTGTTATATTATTATTATATACACAAATATATTAAATTGGGCCCCCACCTTACCTATCAATGACTATATATCACCACAAATGCTGCAGGGCAGGCACAGGGAAAGTTCACTGTCATAGGAGAAGAGTCAGAAGTCCCCCAGCCAGAGCTGACATTGTCCTTAGATTTGAGGGGTTATTGCTAAATGTAGGGATGGAAAAGATTTCATAGTCACAGAGGGATGGACAGGCAATGCTCTGCTATTTCCTACACTTCTAGAGGGATCTTCATGGAAGCTTCCTAGACGTATCAATACTCCATGTGTGCCAAAAATCTCACTTAACAACCCACCAGTGCCTAGTGTCAGGTACAAGGCATCTCAGCCTGAAGGGGTCACCTTGAGATAGGTGGAGAACAAGGGAGAGCAGCCCCAGCCCAGCCAAGGGTCCTGCAAGCCACAGCCAGGGGAGCAGCTGGGGAGCAGCAAAAGAAGGGTGCCAGGAGACTGCTGGCCCTGGGGATGCTCAGGGTGGGAGCAGGGACTGTATCTGGTCATTTTGGTAGGATCCTGCACCACTGGCATGAGGTATTGGGCTTTCATTTCTGCTTGGCAGTGGGGTCAGAGGCTTTTTTGTGGGCTGTTTTCTAGATATAACACTGTTTTTTATTTTTGTAAGAACAGAAGTTGTACCTACTTATTGGAAACAAAGTTCCTGGGAGAAACAATTTTGTGCCAGCTCTCAGGAAAAGTCATGAAAAATGCAGTTGCTTTCACTTTTCTATGTACATGTCCAAATTGTTTGCCTTCAGTATACTTCTCATTGATGTCTTTAAATATCTCTAATTCTGGGACAGATTTTCCAAATTTGTGAGATTGGTCGGTATTATGGACCAAAAAAAAGCAAGAAAGAGAAGCTACAGAATTTTCAGCTGCTAAACAAAGTTGAAATTTGTTATTGACTGGTGAGAGAACTCCACATAATAACCAGGAGACAAAGGAATATGTGAAGGGTGATTCAGGTGCTTGTACTGCTTGCCTAGGAAATGGTGCAATCAGTGTTCTGCAATTTCTGAGTGGCTTTGGGAATTTTTATTACTAAAACTAAGTTTCTTTGAGAACTGAAATAATACATCAGAATAACAATAGCTGAAATTTCCATTTGAAAAAGGTTTCTAATACATGGCAGATTGTTTTGGCTAAAAACAAGCCAAAGATGACTTTGTTTATGCTGTCTGCCTGCCTTATGTTTTAGAGGAACCCAATCTATTTGCCTTTTTGTGTATAAGGAGATTTATTTTTATTTTGATGAGCTTGTAAAGTCACTATGATTCTCTGGAACGACAGGTGCTAGGTAAATATCAGACACTAAACCTATGCCATTTTTGTAGGACTTATGTATAACTGATATTTTCTAATATATGTTTTTTGCCATATTTCTAGCTGCTGTAGGTTTGGTTTTCTATTTCTAGATCAAAATGCTGACTAATTTCTCTATAGCAGAAGGTTTGCAAAGTGTATAATATAATTTGATTATGATTTCCAATGTAGAATACATCAAAAATTCATTTTATCTTGGTACAAGCTAAACCTATTAGCAGACTGAGAATCTGGTAGGGGACAAGTCTGCTGTTCTGTTATTTCAGTCACACTCTATCCATCAGTAGAAGGCAAGAAATTCACTGGTTAATTTTCCTTTCATTTGTTAGCTGTTGATTTGGGCAAAAGCAGGACCTCCAGTTTTTAGAGATGTATAATCTGCAGACAAAAATATAGTAGTTATAACAGAATGAAACATAATATTCTAACAAGAACTGAAAATAAATTTTAGATCATCGACACTATTCTAAAGTGAATAGTTGAGAACTATTTGGCAGGAAATATATTTTGAATTTTGTGATTTGTGTGCATTTTTTTATGATTGAATGTACTGCATAGTTCTTTCTAAACATTTGCTAATCAGAAAACTCATTTTTTAATAAGATATTGATATGTGATTATTTGCTGTTACTGTTAATAGGTGAAGAAATACAAAAAGCATAAGGTATTTGTTAGTTACTTAAGGTCCTACTATAAGAGAATACTTTCAGCTGTCTAAATATCCTGTCTAGATTATGTCCTATAGCACAAAACAAGTCTTCAAGACAGGACTCTAGCTCACTTACACCTGAATGCAGATGCCAACTCTGCTCATGAATTCTGTATCATGAGGGTGAATCCCTCTTCTTTGATGGCTGAAGTTTAGGGAAGACTGTGCCCATCTCTCTGCCCCTGAACCCAAAGAAAGGTATTGCCTAGAGGCTGTAACATCAATTAATAATACTTTAAGCCTCCATGAGCCAGCAGTGTGCCCAGGTGGCCAAAAAGGCCAATGGCATCTTGGCTTGTATCAGGAACGGCGTGACCAGCAGGTCCAGGGAGGTTATTCTCCCCCTGTACTCGGCACTGGTGAGACCGCACCTCGAGTACTGTGTTCAGTTCTGGGCCCCTCACCACAAGAAGGATGTTGAGGCTCTGGAGCGAGTCCAGAGAAGAGCAACAAAGCTGGTGAAGGGGCTGGAGAACAAATCTTATGAGGAGCTGCTGAGAGAGCTGGGGTTGTTCAGCCTGGAGAAGAGGAGGCTGAGAGGAGACCTTATTACTCTCTACAACTACCTGAAGGGAGGTTGTGGAGAGGAGGGTGCTGGCCTCTTCTGCCAAGTGACAGGGGACAGGACGAGAGGGAGTGGCCTCAAGCTCCGCCAGGGGAGATTTAGGCTTGAGATTAGGAAGAAATTCTTCACGGAGAGAGTGGTTAGGCATTGGAACGGTCTGCCCAGGGAGGTGGTTGAGTCACCGTCCCTGGAGGTGTTTAAGGTTAGGGTGGATGAGGTGCTTAGGAGCATGATTTATGGATTGGTGGGAATGGTTGGACTCGACGATCCAGTGGGTCTCTTCCAACCTGGTCATACTGTGATTCTGTAAATAAAAACGAAACCAAAAAAACCCCAAACCACAATTACACACTCTTTTAATCTGAGAAGCAACCTTCCATTTCTGCAGAGGGACACTAAACTTCAGTAAATAGAAACTGAGAATCATCTGTTATCATCTACTCATATTTGTACTCCAAATAAACTCCCTGTAAATATTTCTGAATTAGAACCACACAAAGTAAAATAAACCAGCACAATTAATTGGTTGGTTTTGTAATGAAAAAGTATCCCAAGAGTTCCAGGAAAGAGCATAGATCAGTTACAAACAGGAAAGACAAGCAATGCTTAACAGTGCTAGAAATGTAGTACAGCACAGATATATCTGGTGACAGAGCCTTCTTCTGTGTTTAAGAACAAATTGGTTTAGCATCTCTTGTTTACAAATAGAAGCCTTAAGGACTACTGAAGTCTGAAAGTGTACAATGAGCCAGCCAAGAACTAAAGCATGCCATGCATCACTGAGCTTGCAGTTCAAGGTACTCAGCTGTTGTACCTCACACACAAAATATTTCAGAAAATATTGAAATACACACTTTTATTTCTCACTAGTCTTTATAACATGTAATTCTGATCCAATACTGGGAGAACAAAATTCACATGCCAGTTCTCACACAGCCCAGGAACTGAAGACACAGGGGAGAATTATTTTATTACCATTAACTCTTCCTAGATGAGAGTAGGTATTTAACTCTCTTTACCAGAAATTTACTGGAGTTCCCAGGCAAAAGTTCACAACAAAACAAAAAGTTTCATTAAAGATAGTAAAGCTGTAATAGGGAGAGATAATCAACATCTAGCTTGCCAGTGAGAACACAGAAAGGCATTGAATTATCAGATTTTGCTAATTGCAATGATAGCCCAAATCTTTTATTTTCAGATTTTCTTTCTTTTCTTTGAAATTTGAGCATAATGTATTAATTACCATAAATCATCTTTCCTTCTGATATTCAAACTCTAATGCTTTCTTAGGTATCTACTTGGACCTACATAGCAGGTATTGTATTCTTTACAAGCAGAAATATATACATATATGTATATTCTAACCTCTTCTGAAGTTATTATAATTTACTTTTCACTGTAACTAGCTTTATGACAGCAAATCCATTTAATAGCTGCCTCTCAGAAGCTGACTGATTATAAAACTAGTAATTAAACCCACCTTGCAATAGTCATGTTTAAAATATATTTATTTGAAAATAACAAGTCAGAATTGGATCCATGAGTTTTAACTACTGCTTTCTAATTGAGAAAATTCAAACATCCTTTTATTTATTATAGTTACTAAAATGCCTACAAACTAATCATTGGATAACTTGCCCAAAATTTTAGTCAAAAGAAGATGCAGTAGATTTAAAATCCTAGGTAGAACTAAAGGAATGGCACTAAGATTAAGTGACCTTTCATTTCTTCACTCTACAAAACCAAGAAGCATCAATATTATGTAAGAATTTTTAAACCAAGCAGAGATTCTCACTGGTACCACTATATTTTTTTTCAACTACTATCAAGAATTAAGTTAAAAGGAAAAATAGCCTCAAAAAATAAACTATCATAACTGTAAACAAAAGGTTCCCATTGTTATTCTATTTTATTCAAAACTATTGTATTTCCAGAATGATAATGTCTGCATTTAAAGTTTCAGCTGGGAAGTTTAATTTTCAAGGGCAGCTACTTCAATATACAGGAAGAGGGATAAATATTTAAAACTATGTTAGGCATTTTATGGTAGTCATCACTACTATATAATCTCTCGTATTCTAGATGGTTGCAGTATAGCTAGCAAATGTCAGTGGTTGGCAGTAGTATCAAGGATACTGACTAACTCACCTCAGCAGGATTAGGTATTTAGTTTCAAGAATCCAGGAATAAGAAGTGACAAATAAATCTGGAAATTGCTCAGATTTTATAGCCCTAGATTTAAGTTTTTATTGTTAAATCACTTTCCAGATATATTAAAAAAATATACATATTTTCAAAGTTTCTCAAAGGAAAGACAACTGGGTAAGAATCACTCAGCATCAATCTAAATTTGAATCCTGAAGTTCAGACATTTTATTTTGTTTTGTGAAAAGATGCAAACTCTGACAGACTAACTTTTCTATAATTAGAGATTATGAACTTCAAAAATTAGCAGCCTATCAGCCAAACAAAGCTGGGTTTGAAAGTATTTTGAGTGACTCCAGTAGGATATTCTGGACTTAATCAGACTACAGACCAACACAAAGTTGTGGAGCTTTTGTCTGTTTGTCTTTTTAAGGCCTACAATCCAATCCCATCAGTTGCCTGATAAAAAGACAACGAGGGGAAGAAGTTTCACAAAACAAGGGTTTTAGCAGCTTTATCAATGTAAGAAATTGTCTTATCTGCAGGTACAAATTCTGCAGTGCTGTGCCTTCTCATCTTGTGCCACTGAAAAGATTTCTAAGGCTGAACTGAGAATCAAATCGGAGGTCTAGGTAAAATAAAAAGAAAGGAGAGTATTCTTTATCTGCCCTGATTCAGTCCCTGCCAGACCTGTGCAAAGCACTTTTTTAGTATACCTATAGAACATACATAAGAACATGTACTGCAAAACAGAGACGGGAACAAATTGTCAAGAACAGGAACTCTGTAAGCCACAATTCTCTGTAATGTGTCAAAGAAGCATCCTTTCAATCTTAGCTTCCCTTGCCAGCACTGCCTAGCGATTAACTCTTCAAGAAGGAATAAAAAGGTTTTATGATAAATTCTTATATTAAAACAGAATGAAGACCAACAAATGATCAGTGTTTGGAAACACTGCAAAGATTGTTGCCAATGGCTGCTCTGTAGCAGGTTTAAAATTAGTCTCTGAAGTGTAATACTTACACAATCGTCACAGAACAGTTTCCTTGACCAACAGACAACTGTAAACTTTACGTCCTGAACAGAGACAGGCATTCAGAACAGACAGATAATTACTGTGTCACAGCAAAGGTTTTGCACTGATCCAGGACTGGAAATGGCAAGTACAATACCAATACAAGGCATGATGAACGAAAGGATGAACAAAGGACATTCAGCTGCTAATTTCAAGCTTCAGGGCAATCAGCTACAGAATGAAGCATTTTATATCACCTGTGGGAAAGAAACATTTATTTTTTTTAGCAAAAGAGTGTGTCCGGATCTTCCCTGATGTCTTAGTAGTTTTTTCTCATCAACAGTGATCAGAGGGGTTTTTTTATTTATCATGTGATCAAAAGATGATCTCTCACTTCACAGCAGCAGTAAGGCAAGACTCTCTGCAGAGAAAACAGCATGCTGGCAGTCAAGAAAGAAATCTACATTTTAAAAAGGATTTTCTGCTGATTTCTTATCCCACATCAAAACATATTCCTGATAGAGCATAGAAGCAATGCCAGCTAGAGGTTGTTATTCAAAACTATAGTTTTCATTTTTACAAATGGAGAGAGTTGAGCATCATATTAATGAATATATGGTAGTGGATCACTCTGAGAAAGTCTGGTGCCTTTAATGACTTCCTAGGGCTATCTTTGACTTAATATATGTAAGGTTGGTAACTAAATTGCATAAACCGTGATCTGCGAAAAGATATTTTAGTCCAAAGTAAGTAAGTGTTATGCTAGGATGGATTTCAGTTGTACATTAACAAGAAATGTTGTAATACCCACCATCTGTTCATGCAAAGGATGAAGGTAGATAAAAGAAGTGAGCAGTGATAGGGACTCGCTGAGCAGCCTAAGAGGAGACTCAAAGAAGGTTACCTGGGCTTTGTAGGAAGTTGACTGCCAATGAAGGAAAAGTGGTATGACAAATCAAAACACATATTAAAATAAGACAGAAGACAAGTTTATGTACCTTATTTTCTCACTGAAATTCTCATGTCAGTAGGGGAGATGGGGAAGGAGTGTTCTCAGAAGCATCCAAAACAGAGAAATAGAAACCATAAACAAAAGCATATTCAGAGATCAAGGATGGAAGGGGGAAGACTAAAGGATTACCAAAGAGCTATCCCAGAAGAATGGAGTCCAACTTTTCTCATATTTCACCTTGGGTCCCTGACTTACAAAATTCACTGAGTTTTATCTCTTTTTCTGAGTGATAATAAGCTGCAAACCAAGTTAAACACACATCCTGGTTCCAGCAGCAAAACGGTTAATCTCCTGTTTGTTTGGGTCTTTGCTTTTTTCTGAGGAAAGTGTTTGTTTTCACAAGAAGCTGGGAATGGACACAGTCAGGACAGCTGACTCAGCCTAGGCAAAGGGATATTTGATATCATGATGTCATGCTCAGTATATATAAATGGGTGGGTGGCACAGTGGAGCAGCATGGTTACAGGCTGGGTTCTCATCGCACAGTTCCCAAAATGCAGACTAGGGACACATGTGGTCATAGGTTCCTGGGTGGAGAGAAATCTTGCTTAGTGTATCACTCACTTTGTACAGTATTCTATTGTTATTACTGTTGCATTTTCTTTCCCTTTGCCCACTCTGTTTAACTGTTTTTATCCCAACCCATGACTTTTACATGTTCTTTTTGATTCTCCTCCTCATCTCACCAGAGCAGTGAAGGGTGAGCAAGCAGCCACTATAGTTCTTTTCTTGCCAGCTCTGGTCTAATCCAAGTGACCATTTGGTTCTTAGTTGCAGGGTTGAGGGGCTAAGCAACAACATGACTTCATGTTATCTTATTATATTTTTTCACAGCCCTTCACAAATCCTCTTGATAGCAGTCCACAACAACTATTTCATGACATAGAAATTGTATCCAGTATTGGTAGAATGAATAGAGGTGGAGAGAAATTCACAGAAGTAGACTGATAATAGAGCCCTCGAGCAAACACAAGCTGCTACTAAAAAAACATACTAATAGTTGCACAGAGCGTTTCTTGCAAGTGACTGCACACACATCTGACTAGAGGCAATGGTAGAACAGCTCAGCTAGTAGAAGAAAATGAATGCTGCTCCCTCATGCATTGATTAGAGCATCAAATCTGCAGAGATAAAAATCTGACATAAAAGAGTATCCCAAACCCTATCATGGATCTACAGAGAATAACAATCTTTCAGAAGGCTTGGTTTTCTTCACAGGTTTTGAATAAACTCTCTACATTGAAACAACTGTGTGTGAACACATGTTCTCATTCTGTAGCTTACCACTAGCACTTCCATTTGTAAGCCTCCTGTTAAGACAATACTGAATCTCATGGCAATAGGACCCTCCTTGTCATTAAAAAAAAAACCAAAAACCAACAGAATCCTTGATAAAAACACACCTTAACTTTCTCTGGAATTTAAAATTATTTAGCAGGGCAAAGAAAATTTAAGTTAATACAAGTGCATTACTTGCACTAAAAACCCCCCTACATTACATGTCATCAGTAATTCCTAATTTATGACTCATTTTTCTAGATTTTTTGCTGGATAACATTGTTACAAATCATAAAATGAGGATATACTCCTGAAGAGTACTAATACAAGCAGTAGTTACTATTACAAAAAGTGGAATCATTTTATTTTAAGCTAAAGTAGAGTTAATTTTCATCTAAGTAATTGTATTTTTTGAAAGTTAGACAGAATGTCCCTGAGTTTGTATGTTTTGCTACATGCAGTGTTTTTCCAAACACTGTTCATTCTTTGTACATGACAATATCTGTGTGAGGTATGATCTCTGATGAACAGATGTCTCCTTTTCTGTAATCACCCATTTGGAGTCTTTATCTCAAATACAAGGTGAGGCAAAGAGCTGGCTCCAAAGCTCCAAATTAGCAAGAGTTTTGACTGTTGTGAAGTTCATAATAACCATAAAATTAGTCCTTGGAAAGTAATAGAATATGTATAAGATTTCTGGGAAACTTCATATATATGTATATCAGTGGGAAATATATTCTGTAACCAGTTATTGTCTTGTTGCAGGTGATTGATGGAGATCCCTCTCTCATGATGCCCAGGCCTGATAAAGGATGCTTGCCTTCTAAAACTCCAAATTGAGTCCTAGAGAATATATTTGCCAGCACTTTTGGTATCAGTACTATAAATACAGCTAGAGCAGCTCCTGTAATCTTCTGGAAAATGAGCTATGAATGTTACTAAAATCTCAGATTTCAAACCATCAGCACTTTCTCTGTTATTTGCAACCACACATTCAATCCAAAACAAGATTAAAGATTACACATCCTAGGATTGTTCTGCAATTTACTTACATATTTTTCCTTTTCTTATGGACAGGAATAGGTATCAATGTGGAAGAGACTAGACATGAACAGTATCCTCTTACAAGAACAGTCCTTTGTACAACATAAACTAGGAGACTACAGGGAAGGAAGGGACATTCCATGTGCATCTGGAGAATCAGCTTCTAATACAAAATTATTTCAAATAATCTAAAATTATATTTGCCTGACTCCTATTATTTCTTTCTCTTGTCCACAGCCAACTTGTTTGACAAGAAACCATTTACTTTCTATGTGATACTTAAATTAGATGATCTAATGATGACATCTGGCCTTAAACATAAAAAGTAACTCCATGAAAAAGATCTGACAATTTTTATTAATAATATTTTGGCTGAACGTTCAAACAGAAATTTTAGCTTAAATATTTTTTTTCCAGCTGGAAGACTGGACAGAAAGGATTATCTTCCTTTTGTGAAATCCCTAAATTTATACATATGCAGAATGATAAAGTAGAAACTTTTATTAAAGAAGAAAAAAAGAGCTGAGGTATTTATGGAGATGTATTTTTGTTCAAGTAACACCCTTGGACAAATGAAAATATTGTTATTTCATAAAGACACACAAAGATGCAAATGCAAAAATGTAGAGGGCAGACTACTAAAACTGTTAGCAGTTAAATACCTAGCTACAATGTCTCGCATCATTCCTTGATGGAGGTAATACAAGGAGGCTGTTAATTAAATTAAACAGTTAGAATATATCTGCAAATATTCACAAAGATTATTTTACGACTTAGGTTGTGGCCTATTGACTGTTGAGAAAATATATTTTAATTTTAATCGCCAGAAGAGTTTGTCTACTGTTATTACTTAATGCAAAGATCACTAAGCTTAAGATGTATCACCTTTTGTTGAATTTTTGTGCTGTTGTTTTCCTCCACACTTCAATTTATCAAGCACTCAGCAATTAAAGGTCAATACTTTGTAGATTTTTTTTCTAAAGGTCATACAAAAGTGGGATTTTTTCATGACTGCTAGCTAGGCAGAAATTCCCTCCTCAAAATGGCTTTTGATTTTTTCCTTCAAAATCTACAAAGGCTAGCATTTCCATGAAGAAATTTGGCTGTTACTTAGAGCTCAACTAGCATAAATCTAGATAGTTCTCCTCATGTGCTCCAGTATTCACTACAATTTATATTAGATCTAAAAATTAAAATCTCTGTGCATGTGTTCACATGCATTTATGAAAAAACCACCCACCACCACTTAGCACACTGGCAACGACCATGGTCAAATACCAATAGATTCTACTAGATATATATATATATAGCAGAAATCTGTTTGTTATGGAATACGCCTCCTCAATCACCCTTGGCTAGTTAAATCTAAGGTGCTAAATTCCCATTTATCCTCGTAGCACCGATCTCGTACATGATTGTGTATATCAATCACAGTTCTTAACCACAGCATTACATATATTTATTTTTTGATTCCTAAGAATTCCTTCAGTTTCACATTAAACAGGTAAAAAACTGTGTAGTCAAACAATGAGTTCTACATATATTCTCATCCCTGATGCTGCAGAATTGGGTGTTCACAAATGAAACAATATTTGTTTCAACATATTGCTAAAAGTTCAATCTAATCTGGTATTGTTGAAAGGAGTTTTATGGGATTTGATGCTAATGAGTCCAAACTTTATTTAGGTCTACTTGTTTGTGTGCATGTGTATTTGAACAGAAAAAGAGCACCATATAAGACACTGGCAGACACTGGCAGAGACAGAAAGCAAGGAAGTAATATCAGTGAGCCTGGCAGCAGATGCATCAGCATTCCAATTATTCATGCAAAACAAAGAAATTCATGTGCTGAAGGGAAAGAACAAGTTAACAACAAAGTTAAAGGAGGCTTTATACCTTTGGAAAGTGTGCATAGGGAACTAACAAGAACAAAATATAGATTCTGAAGAACGTACTTTTGAACAGTTCCAGGGTTTGTATAGAAAATGCACAATTGCAAACTTATACCAATGAGTACATGCAGATAATATGTTTTGTCACATGAAAGTTTCTGTAGGATTAGCTGACAGAAGCCTACATCACAGAAAAAATAAGTCATTGTACACTTCCTTGTGCAATGTTTTACATAGGAGTTTGGCAAGAGTTTTGTTTAGTTCATTAAATAGAGATAGGTAGTTCCTGAAACCTGGAAAATTTTGAGTTTATTTGCCATGGGCCAGAACAGTTGCTCTTTTCCTAAGAGCAACCCTAACCTTATCAGCTTCTACTCCAACTAATGCAACATGTTTTTTCTTCCTAAGCTAGAAGATACCAACAGCAGAAGACCTGCTTAGTAATACAAATGGCTCTTACTCTGAGAGCAGACAATTCTTGGACACATGAATTTCAAAAATATGCCTAATTTTCTAAGAATAATTTAATGCTAAACTTTATTCACACTGCAGATCTTCTGTTTCACATTTTTTGTCTCTTCATTTAAACTAAGGGCTTAGTTTCTAAACCTTCTGTATTAAGAGCTACACTGGTAAGTCTGTTTTGAATGCCAAGGTAATACACATATTTGAAAAATACTGCAGCGCTGCAAAGATAGCTTGTCTCCCCACCTGAGCCTCCCCACTCTACAGCCAAAGCAGGGCTGTGCTGCTATGCTAAATGCACAGATACTGGCCTCTATGGAAAAATACCTGGTTTATTCTTGGAGCACTTTTATACTTAAACCTTAGTTTGAATGAAGAGACTAAAATTGTGGAATCGAATGTGAAACTGAAGAGCTCCTTTAGACAGACTAAGAAAAAAACAAACATTCTCCTGCTGAGGAAGACTAACTCGTGGAAATATACAACCTAAATAGAAAATTACTTGCTGACTAATGAGAGTTACCTGCTGTCTAATAAGCATATTACATAGAAAATCTCAAGGTAGGATTAAGTTACGAAGAGAAAGCATGGAAATGATCATTAAAAGGGAGAAACAGCAAAGCAGAGGTACTGATAGTTTCAAACTACATGATGGGGTTTTATCAGCTCCTATATTAGAGATGTAATTTCCACCAATACTTGCCATTACTATTTTCAACATCTTCCATTTCTTTATTTTTGGTTACAAAGGTCTTGCCAAATTCTTTCCATAACAGGAATTAACCTTGGGAGACAGGTTAAGCCTGTACTGAGAATGCAGGAAAAGAGTATCAAGTATATGTACAGTCTAATCTACTCACCACAAGAAGGATGTTGTGGCTCTGGAGCGAGTTCAGAGAAGAGCAACAAAGCTGGTGAAGGGGCTGGAGAACAAATCTTATGAGGAGTGGCTGAGAGAGCTGGGGTTGTTCAGCCTGGAGAAGAGGAGGCTGAGAGGAGACCTCATTGCTCTCTACAACTACCTGAAGGGAGGTTGTGGAGAGGAGGGAGCTGGGCTCTTCTCCCAAGTGACAGGAGACAGAGCGAGAGGGAATGGCCTCAAGCTCCGCCAGGGGAGATTCAGGCTTGAGATTAGGAAAAAATTCTTCACAGAGAGGGTGGTTAGGCATTGGAACGGTCTGCCAAGGGAGGTGGTTGAGTCGCCGTCCCTGGAGGTGTTTAAGGTGAGGGTGGATGAAGTACTTAGGGGCATGATTTAGGGATTGGTGGGAATGGCTGGACTCGAGGATCCGGAGGGTCTCTTCCAACCTGGTTATTCTGTGATTCTGTGATTCTGTGATTAGCAATTTAATTTCACTTACTGATGGGGGGAGGATAGAAGTTCCTAGTGCACCTGCAACATTGTAGAAGATTTTACTCTGTGCTATTTTGTATCAACTGGTTTAAGCCTTTGATATTGTGTATACATTTTTTTCTGAAAAAAATCCTTTTTAAAGAAAACCTTGACAGGGCAGATTTATTCCCCAACTTTGCCAGCTTATTTATCATTGGCCATCCTTTATAAGATTATACTGAAGTAAGCCCTACTTGAATTAGATTGAAAAGATGTGCTTACATACCCATGAAACTAAGCAACAGCAACCGTTAACAGTCAAACTGTCAATTAAGTATAGTTAAAAAAAACCCCAAAGGACATGTGATGTATGGATCTGTGTGAAAGGAAATCAGAAATTTCTCAACATTTCAACTAGAAATACCAGACTACTCTGTGGTTTCCAAGACCAATTTGACCAGAATAAAGTTTCCTTGCCTGCTTTTTTTTTCAGAGTAAATCCTTTTTTTTCATACTATAATATGAAAAAGGACCTTAGAAATATCTAAAATATGCAGTTACATTTCTCATTTTGTCATTGCCAATAGCAGAGAAAATAATACAGAAATACATCATAACAAATCACAGAAATAATGAAAAAGACATAGTTTTCTTCTATTTAATTATCTTCTACTACATATTGAAAAAAACCAACTTGAATGAAAGATATTTAGTTTGGAAAAAAGAAACCTTTGACAACACAGTTAAGGACTGTCTGATAACTTATGGGTCATGTATTATGCCTAGGCCACAGCTGTGAATTCCTGTCCCATAGGAATAGACTCTAACATTCTGAATTTAAAATATGCTAAAACACAGAGCAAGGATAATTATTACAGATAAAAATAAAATAAGGCTATACACAGAGAATATATAGCTGCTCTACATAACTAATGAATGCATAGGATCGTATCTTGGGGCAGCCTTGCTTACCTAATTGTACCCCTGGAAACCACTGCTTTCATAACAGAAAAAGGTAAGCTCTGTGTGAAATAACAATTTCAGACACAGATTTACTAATTGCTTTTTCTGTTTCACCCCAATTCTTCATCATTTGGAACTCTGTATCACAATGGAAATGGAAATCTAACCGCACAGTGACTTCACATCTGCTCACAGAGCCCTGAAAGCATTCAGTTTCATTAAATTAAAAAAAAAATGGTCAATATGCTTAAAATTAAGACCGTGCTTCAAGTGTACTGACAAACTAGGTCTTAATCCAAAACCCGTGAAATCTAACAGGAGTTTTCGATTTCATTTCAGCAAGTTTGGACTTCAAAGTACTTTGGATTTTAAGTGCTCTCATCAACTAGTTTTGATTGTTTCCTGACAAAACAGATGTGCATTGTATCTTTCTTCATGTTTATTGATTCAGCTTTTGTTTACCAAAAATTTCAGGTTGGATAATCACATTCCACATTTATGGCAGGAATTCCCACTGGAAATGCAAAGCTAAATCTCTGACAGGGTTTTGTTTTATTTCTATAAAGAAAATAAACAAACAAAAAAACCCAGCTGAGGTACAATATCCTCATTATCTGTGACTTGCAAACACTCCAGCTCAGTGTTATGCAATTTAATATTGGACCCCTTTATATATCACAAATGCAAGCCATTCTCTCTCAAACCCACTTCCTGTATAATTCCTGTATAATATTCCTGTATAATAATAATGTAATATTCCTGTATAATGAAGAAAATTGTCTGTCAACTGTTTAAAGGAAATTACAATTAATTGCATGAACTCTTAATAGTAATATCAACCATTTTCCCCCAGCTCTTCCTGAAGACAAATGATGCTTCTGTTAAAACAAAATTTGAGATTGCACTACCATTTCTTTCCTCATGTTGTTTTTAAGACTGTAATTTGACTTCAGTAAAGATGAGAAGGGACAGAAACCCCATTTTCACTTCTGTTGTGTGAAAAGGTTGCTGAAACATCATGTCTTGAACAAAAAAAAAATTTTATCCATCTTCCTACAACTGAACACAATGAATCTGTGACACTACCTTGTCCCACAAATAGAAACTTATTTAGATAAAAGCTCTTCACCAGTACAGTAGCACCCTTTATAATCTAATTAGCCATTGATTTTCATATTTAAGACGCTGTTACACTTAATACTATAACAAAGTTTTCTAATTACAATGTCTTATACTTTTCAATACAGTTTTTTCTTATAATTTAATATCCACCTTAGTCTTCCTACAAGCAACATCAAAAGAACCCAACTGTTCATTATGTGTTAGCAATACAAACTCTTATGTCACAAACCAAATCTACTTTCTAATCAGATTATCTCCATTGAGTTTCCATCCAGAAAAGTATCTTTATCCAAAGGAGACCAGCTTTTTGAATGCAGCCATCTTTGACACTATCCTGTTAAATATTCCCATGAGGATGACTGTTATATAGTAACATAAATAGTAGTAGTCACTTTTATGAAATGAAGAAGATAATGAGGAGTTCCTGGCCATTTGTACTCTGATCTCATAGTGCCTTTAAGAGAAGTTTTGGTCTCACTGCACAAGGATGTGGTCATATGCAACACAGGGAACTAGTTTCTTCCCATCAAAGCTCCCCTTTTGTTTAGCTAGCCAAACTGACTCATTTCTTTTACATTTTTCAACATTGAAACAAAACTGATGCTTCATTTCAACTGTGTCATGTTTTAGTTTCTACATTTATTTATCAATACTTGCACCACGGAGTGCAAGCTTGCTGCAGATGCGAAAAACCTGCCAATTACAAATAATATTCAGCCTCCTACTTCTATTTGAATAAGTAAACAAGTCTAAATTCTTCTCAGTAATAGACATGTGGTGCACTACTTGAGTGAAATTTTGTACTTGAGCTTTCTTGCATTCCTTTTTCCTGTTGTTCCTGTCTGCATTGTGATAACCTTTTTTTTTCTGACACTAATGTCACAAGGCTTGATTCCATTTTTATCTCATTGTTTTTTTCTTATAAAAGCCCATTTAACAGCCCCATCTTCTATGCTATCCTGCAAAAATTAACCTACTGCATATATTCACTCAATACTGTTATTAACATATACACGTTTTGAGATAATTGGATGTAAAAGAGACTACAAACTGTTTTTGCTTAGTTTCTGTACCACAACTTTTAAACAGAAGAGTTAACATTGTTTCTTACAAGTAAAATCTTACGATGACACACCATAGATATATGACAAGACAGCAAAATTCCTGTTGGAAGTCAACAAGTTTGAGACACAGATGTCATTTTCAAAGTCTCATCTGCACTCACGTAGCCCCAGTCCAGTCCTTTGTATCCATCTTAATTCACATTTTATTAAATGATACTGTAGCACGCGCATGTGGTAGGCAGAACATTGCAATTCCTTCTACAGACATTGATAAAATCTGCTTGTAAAAAAAGTTTTTCCATCAAACCTTTACATTTTCCAATGAATGACACTGCTGAAACATTTTCCATGTAAATCCTCTAGCTCTGTGGATTTTGTTTACAAGATTAATTAAGATTTTTTTAAAGCTTAGAGATCCTCCCATGTATGTTTACAATTGATCTCCTTTTCAACTTACTTTAGCTGAATGTAACAATTTTCTTATATCAACCTAAAAATGTCATTTCTAACTTTGTCATTATTGTTCATACAGTTTAGTTCATCTAGTGTCTTTTCTAAGCGGTCTGTTCCTGTTGAATATAATAGAAAATTCTAAGTTACAATACTGGGACAAGGATCAGATGTGATATACTGTTTGAAAGAGGGGAGAAAAGGGTGGGTTTAATGAGATCCTGCTTGGAAGTAAAAGGGATAATGCAGTATTCATATGAGTGTTTTCCTGAAATATAAAAATAATGACTATCTTATGTCAAGGCTTATTCTTATTTAAATGTTTCAAGCTCCTCCTATTAAAAAATATTTCAATGTGTCATACACTTTCAGATACACCAATTTCTTCTGAAACTCAAAATATGCACAAATAATAAATTAGCTTAATCTTCTTAGAAATGTGCCCATGCCATTATATTACAAAGGATCTAATTCGGAACTCTGTGAAGCATTTCAATTCTGAAATGTAAGCAGTCTGTTTTCCACACAATTTTGCTGCCCACTGACTTTCTAATGAACATTGAATGTTTCGCAGACTCAGCAAACAAATATGACTGGGTTTGGGGTTTTTTGTTGTGATCTCTGTGGGAGAGTGTTAATTTCTGTCATTTTTAGTAACGCTTTTATGATTATACAGAAGCATCCAGAGTGCTCAGAGTACAACATCAGAACCTGAAAATGCTATCTTTTGTGAGGGTTGCAGTTTTGTGTCCAAGCTAAGGATAGTTGAAATTTTATGTAGCACTCACTAGCAAAGCCCTTTTAGTCTGTCTATATTCTTTGTTTATATGTTTCTGAAAGTTACACCTCAATATCTCAGTAACCACTTAACTGCTAACATAAATATTATTACTTTTAAGCTCCCTCTACCAGAATTACTTTTCGTAAAAACCAAAGTAAATGTGCTTGTAAAGAATGAAAAATGAATTGTCCAGTAGTTTTATGCGGACATGCATTTCACTGTAGTATCATTGCTACATGTACCAAATGATACCTTGATCACTCTCAATAAGTCAATAATAAATACAAATTTAATGGAGTTACTGATTCAAATCAGTTAGGATCTCATACTTTAATTCTATTTCCTCTCTTCCAAAGAGGGATTGAAATCTCCAACCATTACAAGCTTTGAGCCGCGAAATGCATACTCTGTTTCCTCCAGTAATAAAATTTCTCAGCTGTCTAGATCAGTAATAAAATCCCTCTAAGCCTCCAGTTTCCAGATCAGTAGACAAGCATTGCCCAGACAGGCAACGAGGGGGCAATTCAAGGAGTCTACGTCCTCCACGCTTACAGTAATGTGTAGTTTTATCATATACAGATAGTGGCAGGACTGTTTAGCGTAGGACAAATTATCTTCTCACAAGCTCATCCTTTACAGAACCTTCCTGAGAGATTTCTCTGAACATACTGAATTCAGACAAGGAGCTTCAGCCAAGGGGGACTTCTAAGGAAAAAAAACCAGAACAATAGAATGAGAAGAAGAGTTTTCAAATTATTGAAATCCACACTCAAAGGATGTTTACCATTGGATGTTATAAGGAAATACTGTAATAACCTATGAATCTTTTAATGCATATAAATTTGAACCCTACTTCTATTGTTTTTATTCGAAGCAATAAATAACTAGAGCATCATTTCAAATTACCAGAACAGCAGTTATGCTAAGTAATGTATATATATCCTGTCATATAAGTTATAAAAATATTCAACATGAAATGCAACTTGCATTCAGATTTCACGTCACTGTAAATCTGAAGATAAACCATTCATTTTAGCAATATTTGTCTATATTTATAGCTCTGTAACACACTACAACTGAGTTCACCATGGCTTTCATCCACTTGACCATTTGAAGAAGAACTGAAGGACTAAGAAGCCACTTCAAGTCTGTCCTGTCACTACAAGATACAAAAACTACAATTTTATCTCCACTTCAATGACAATTTTTTCATGCCTGAAATTATCTTTCTACAGTCAGCAAATCATCAAGATGGTAGAATAATTTACAGCAGCAAGTCATTCCTAATCCTCCCAAGGTCTGGAATCTAAAGCAAAACTACTTATGAATTTGATTTTTTCTAAGATTCAAAATAAGAGCAAGCTAACACACAAAGAGACATTATTTAGCACCAAGCTGCTTCCTGTCACCAAGAGGTGCACAACAATGGTTTGGAACCAAAGGAGTGAAAAAGGAAAATTTACATACCTGCCAGTAATCTTGCCAGATATTTTAATTAGCATATAAAGAAGATGTTGCAACCCATCCTGGACAGTCCAAAGGTCACCAGCATAAGATCCTGGGTCTCCCCATAAAATGTATGGGTTCAGTGCCCACCAGACTAAATGAAATTAAACGAAAAGAAATTTATTTGTACAGGGATTCTTAGGGACAAGACAGGCATTGGCTTGCTAAATATGTGTTGAGGGAAAAGAAAGAAAGAGAGAAAGTGAGAAAAGTGGGAGAGAGAGAAAAGTGCCTACGTGGGTTCTGGTCCTCTTCTCTCTCACGTGATGGCAGACACACTACTGCAAATGGGCGCTCTGTCCAGAGTATTTACAGATTTTGATGGGCCTGTGAAATGCTTCTTCCAGGAAAGTTCTGGAACTGGGTTTTGGGCAATTATGGGGTCTTTGTGGTCCAAGGTATGGTTTTGCTGGCAAAATTGCAGCATGACCTCATTGGGCAGCAAGCACACCTGCACTGCTTGTGAGAATGAGATAAGGTGTTGAAGGACGCTGCCTCTGCTACAGTCTCAGCTGTGATTTAAGGCAGCCAAAACAAGTGATTTAAGGGAGCCAGAATCAGTCTCTTACATAAGATTCCTACTTCCAGCAACAGGCAAGACTTTCAATTCTCACTTCCAAGTGCTTTAGAGACTGTTTTGAATTTCAACAACCAAATCAGGAATAAAGTCTAAAATCTTTACTCTCAAATGCTTTGGCTCTACAGGTTATTGTGCACATGTTTAGAATCTTTAATTTCAGTTTGAGTACCATCTTCATTTCCTATTTTCTGTATTACAGAATCACAGAATCACAGAATCACAGAATAACCAGGTTGGAAGAGACCCACTGGATCGTCGAGTCCAACCATTCCCACCAATCCCTAAATCATGCCCCTAAGTGCCTCATCTACCCTCACCTTAAACACCTCCAGGGACGGTGACTCAACCACCTCCCTGGGCAGACCGTTCCCATGCCTAACCACCCTCTCCGTGAAGAATTTCTTCCTAATCTCAAGCCTAAATCTCCCCTGGTGGAGCTTGAGGCCATTCCCTCTTGTCCTGTCCCCTGTCACTTGGGAGAAGAGGCCAGCTCCCTCCTCTCCACAACCTCCCTTCAGGTAGTTGTAGAGAGTAATAAGGTCTCCCCTCAGCCTCCTCTTCTCCAGGCTAAACAACCCCAGCTCTCTCAGTCGCTCCTCATAAGATTTGTTCTCCAGCCCCTTCACCAGCTTTGTTGCTCTTCTCTGGACTCGCTCCAGAGCCACAACATCCCTCTTGTGGTGAGGGGCCCAGAACTGAACACAGGACTCGAGGTGCGGTCTCACCAGTGCCGAGTACAGAGGGAGAATAACCTCCCTGGACCTGCTGGTCACACCGTTCCTGATACAAGCCAAGATGCCATTGGCCTTCTTGGCCACCTGGGCACACTGCTGGCTCATGTTCAGTCGGCTGTCAACCAACACCCCCAGGTCCTTCTCCTCCTGGCAGCTTTCCAGCCAGGTTTCTCCTAGTTTGTACCTCTGCTTAGGGTTGTTGTGCCCCAAGTGCAGGACCCGGCATTTGGCCTTGTTAAACCTCAACAGGAAGTTCAAAAGTTTACTACTTTTCATCTCTGCTTTGTTCTTGACTGATAATATTTTTTTTCCTTTGAAAATAGCAATATTCTTTATTTCAGCTGCAGTTTGGCTTTGACAATAATCTGGAGCACACAACTGTAGTCATGACCTGTTATTTCAATACCTTGTTTGGTTGCTGTCCATTGATATATCTAATGAATTAAGTGCATTTTCTTGGAAGAGCAATAGTAAGGATGTAAACATCTTAAATAAGCCATTCTACTTCACATGTGACATTATGTATTGTTCTACAGCAATTCAGTGTCTAACATACTGCCAGACAGTCAGACTATAAGATAGAAACATCTGATTTCAATGACATTACTCTTGTAAGTAACAACACGAATTTAAATACAGTCCTGCATAACTCCCCCATTGGTACATTCTACACTAGATGCCACATAGCTATTAGTAAGAATAAAAATAATCATCGCCTAATTAGGTCTAAATTACTCTGGTTTACTTCTCCCATTTTGAAGCAACTCTTATTATCAGCCCTGATTCAAAGTCATCATTCATGTTAAGTTTAATTTGCTTGCAAAAGCAGAGTCTGAACTCAGGGCTTCTGCCTAGTAATCCTACAACAAATGATTCAGAAAACCCAAAGACAGATAAGAACTACTCAGTAATAATTGTACTGTACCAGGCGTGCTAGACCAAAACTCTGCTGAGCAATGAACAGCTATTATCTACACATAGTCATGTATGCAGCAGCATATGACACTACCTGAGAAAGACACTACAGCTCTCAGGAAGGATTAATTAGCCTGGGTCATAGTCTTATTAATAGACTTATGCTGCTTCCCCTCTTCCCTCTTCTACAGATCTCTTCTGTGTTCCATTGGTCACCCTACTGTTTAAAAAAACAAAACCAAGAACAAAAAAAAAACAATAAAAAAATCACCAGCCCACTGCTGCATAATATTTGAAATAGTACAGTATAAAACAAATAGTTGTACAAATTTTTCAACTTTGGAAGAACATAATGACATGTAGAAGAAAATATAACAGTAATGCACAGATTGATGGAAGATTTGTTTGGTTTTGATTGTTTGGTTTTTTAATATCATTTTTTCCTTTAAAAAGAGAGAATTGATCTTTTTAATTAACGTAAGATTTTCATTCAAAGGAGCTGCTGGAAAGCTAAATGGCCACAATCCAAAAGGAATTTTGTTTAAATAGATGTTTGATAGAGTGCTTTAAACATAAGACAGCTATATTTTTCTTTAAGGAGTACTGCTAAACATCCTATCTCACTGTTATAAAGTTCAGTTCAGTTTCTTAAATATCTATAGTTCATGCATTTTTATTTTTAAGGACTCATGTCTTGTTCAGCCTTGTTCATATCTTAAGCATCAGATTTTAAGATGGTGCAGATTCCCAGACCATCTTTAACAGACCTCCTACGTGGACATGCAGTAAAATAATGTTTTATGTGATACATTTATTATGGTATAGCCACTTAGAGCTCTCAATAAGCTCCTTTTTTGGTATTTAAACACAAAAAAATTAGTTGCAGTGTTACATAGCATATGTGAAATAAACAGAAAGTGTGGGTATGAGTACAAATATACTCATACATACTAGTTTTACAGTATTTAATAAATAATTACTATTCATACACAAAGATTCCAAGAGTGGGTAAAATAACAAGCAATCTTAAACAAGTAATAGAAATAAAATTAATTTTAACACTAAATGCATTTGAAAGGCTACATATGTGGACATACATCCAAAATCACTCTCTAAAAGAACTCTTATTTTGTAGCATAACAGCCTTTATTTTTATTATTTGCCTTAAGGCTATAGCTAGGACTCCTAGCCATCAAACTCCACAAGATCCTAATTAAAAAAAAGAAAATACTTGTTACACATTACATCCTTTTAGTAGGTGATAAATATTTGTCCTTTTAAGGTTTTGTCTGTATCACTGCAAACTTTCATTGTCACAGACTCCCAAAGGTCTCTTTTGCAGACACTAAATCCATCTGGTTCACTGGTTCGAGACAGTTATGAAACAGAGGGACCAGCTGTCTAAACAGCCCATCCCAGAGTCTGAATATCTTGGTTGTTCTTCCAGCAAGAATAAAATAGCAGTGTCTGCCCCATCTCAAACACAGGAGCTGTCAGGGGTTCATACCATTTTTACAACAACAACCCATCATAAGATGCACAAATTTCTAAACCTGTCACTTCCTTGTTTAAATGCTCCATTAAAAAAAAGTGATGTATACAAAAAAAATCTCTAAGTAACAACTGACGTTGCAGAACACTGCCCTGAATTGCTAAAACTGCAATCAAATATGGTTACTCACTTTAGACTGTGAGCTCTAGATAAATACGCATTCAATCTTTACAGTCATCATTTAACATAGTCAGGTCGCTATACTATTCCTAAGCACCAGTCCTAGCAACAGCGGATTTTCTTCCAGAAACCCTTTCAAGTTTCTTCTCCCACTCTTTGGACAGACTGTGCTCTTGAGAGCACCACTTAACCCTCTCTAACCTGGTCCACCATATTCCAGTTGCATGCACCACTCCTAATTTGAACTGCAGGTACTTCTGTCATTCACAGCAGCAATTTATCATCTGAACTGAGATGACACTACACTAGGTCAGTAGGCTACTGTAATTTCTCATCTCCTTAAAAATTAAACTCTGACTCATAAAGATATTTGTTGGCTTTACAATAATAATGACAGAAATATGAACAATCTATTTCAAGGAGACAGCTAGCATAGTTTCATTTTTTTCTTTTTCAACATTTTATAGCTAAAGATCAAGAATTTTAGACAGCGATGCTACACTCTGTATTCTTTGAATACACAGAAGTAATAGTCACCTTTGATATCTGTGGCATTGCTACACAGATTTGAAATTATGTTTCTATAATAAAAAAAATGACAGGAAGAAAATATCAAAATCTCATTTAAAAGATGCTCAGCTTGGATCATAAGATAATCATAATCATTAATAATGCTCGAGTAAAGACACATAAATAGTGGTAATAGAAAACCTGTCCTTTCCAGTTTATTCCAATTCTGTTGAAAGATTCAATGTTTTCTTGCATAAACTAAGATAAATAACAGCTTTAGCTAGCAGCTAACTAGATCTGTTCAGAACTTAAACTGATAAACGTTGATGGGCAGCAAATGAACTTTCATACCAAGCTTTAACTCATTGTTTACTTCAGGCTCTAAATAAAACTTTCAACATAACAATAAAAAGTTAGGGTTGTTGTTTTTGTTTGGTTCCCCCCCCTTGTTTTAGCATAACATCTAATATAAAGGTATCAAGTATTAACATATAGTGATAAATGTTAAGATAGGAATTTTTAAAAACTTTACCCTAATGTTCTAACTCCCATGAGCAAGTAGACAGGATTTCATTTTGCAACACTGTTTGTCTTTTCTATCCAAAGGTACTTTTACCTTCCTAACTTCTACCAAAACGGCTCATACTGAAATAACTTCTCAACAATAGGTTTGAAATGTGTTTCATCATCTTGCTTATTTCCTTGCTTGTTTCTAAATGAAATGACACCGATTTAACTTCTTAGCTTTTTATGTATATGTTCAAAGCCAGTTTCTGCACTTTTAAAATCAAATATTGGAATCTGTATATAAAAATACTGTTGACTGCATAACCACTGTGGTTATAGCTTCTTTTATTTTGGAAGGGCTTTTTGATTCATAGGTTGTTATGTTTCAGGGAGGTGTTTTCATACACCTTTCACTGTTTACATAACCAGAACATTCCTTGGCCTGGCATTTTTTTCTGTAAATGAAGCAGAGGAAGAGGAGTACAAAAACTTATTATTGCTTTATTTTAAAAAGGGCATTCACTTTCAATTAAAGCATGCATATATTTGCTTTGGCAAATTAAAGTTAATATAAATGTATGTCATCTTTTGAAATTAAGCAGCACAACATCAATGAAAAATCCATCAGCTCTTAACTAGGAAGTACTCCCAGTTCTGCCAGAAATAGAAATTCAAAACACTATAAAAATGCTGCAATTCACTTCATATCTTAACTAGATGTTCATTATGAACATTATTTCTAATACAGAGTTGTGACCCAGTTAATTGCACATAATTAAATGAAGTAAAAGTTATGGTGTGGCACTGACTGCAAATACTAAGAGCCTTCAGAGGATTAAAAAGTTTAAAGTAACCTTAATTTATTCAGGTCTTGGGAATTTTATATCCATGAAAATATCATTAGAAATAGATGTCCTATTCTATGGGTTGAATGGCTACAACAGACCATGAAGGATTTACTCTAGAACTTCCCATTTCTAGGATGTGATTGCACGCATAAATAACCTAAACATTTGACCATAATCAATTAGTCAAATAGATTTTGTGACAGGCAGAAGTCAGTGTAACCCTGCTGTAGTGAACATCTGAATTACAAAAAGCTGTTCTTACAAATGGCTATCAAGGACACCTTACCTGGCAATAAAACAGACAAACTAACCTTAGAAAGGTTCATCTATGAAGTTATCCTGGCACTTTGACTTGGCTTGCATGTGTAAGTTTGTTTTAAAATTAGTTAAATGAATTTCAGCGAAAAACCATAAGGCTTTAAAAAGGCAATGAACAGAAATCTCAGTTTCAGTCTGCCAGTATGACCTTCACAACCCAAATATTAAGACCTTGGCTGAGTCTACTAAAAACAAACTCTTGTACATTTAGGAATTTTTAACTCTCCTGCAGATCAGGAAACGAAGTCCATATGGAGGAATATATTGTATTTCTCAATAATGCACACCTTCCACAAAATAGAAATCACAGAGGATAGTAACTTTAATCAGGCATTTAATTTCCTAAAGTCTGTATGTCATCATCTACTCTTACCTGCTCAGCAGGAAAAAAAAAAAGAGTGACAAGCAGAGGTATGGCTGAATTGTGATTTAGACTTATGATGCAGGAATAAATGTAATATTTTCATTAGTATTTTGTACATGAAGGCTGCAATAATAAAGTAATGCAAGTGAGAACAATGCCTATATTTTTTCCAAAATGGAAAAGCAAAATAACTGTCTTCAATTCTTTTTGCTTCTTTGTAAAAAAAAATAGCAAAACTTCTTGTGTTAATCAGTATTATTTGTTTAAAGTACTGAAGTTGAAGAAATAGGTACATGTTCCTTAAGTAAATAGTGTACTGCCTCAAAATGAACATGCTGGAGTAGAAGTACAGGGTAAACTGTCAGAGGGAAAGAACAGGGAACAGATAAAGACTGAAGAATAAATGAGATGAATGACAGATACATGTAGAAAGTTACCCCGTTTATCTGCCTTGTTGTGTTTCTCTGACATAAGAAGGCTATAAATTTTGTCTACTAACTCCAAGCACAAATATTTTCTGTAATTTTCAGAGTTACAGAAAGACAAAGCTTAACACAGAGAAAGTAAATTTAGCAAAAACACTGCTTTAGTTTGACAAAATAATTTGTGTAATTTAACACAAGTCATTACTAATCTCTCAAATGAAAATTAACCATTGATATGATTTATAGATTTAGCTATCATATAATCCAGATCTAATGAGCCTTAATATCAACATGTGCATGAATCTTTTGTGTACCAGCAAAGTAGAGGTAATACTTGGTAATGAGTTACTGTTTAGAATATTTTAAATAACATACAAAAAAATGTGCAAGATCATTTGAGACCTTTGTGCTCTGCTTTACTTGCATTAAGTGGAAAGTGGAACCTTCACAGAGAGCAGCCAAATTCACTTGACAGCATTTTGATTATTCTTTCAATTGACTTTTCAAAATCATTATATTTATAAAGCGGCAGAAATCAAATCCTTTTTATCAGAAACCTGCTTTAAGCTTTCTAGTAAATCATTTAAAAATAATTTTCTCATAAACTTGAATTCCCATGCCTCCCTCAAAGTTAAAGTAACATTTTAATGAGCTGGAAAATCCACTTTTCACTCTATCAGATTTGAAACACAGCTCTGTTATATACTTAGATATCAGTATCCTCTGTATTTGGGAGGACGGTCAGTTAAAACCGACCTCTGGAAAGACATTAGGGCCACTTGTATACCAAATACAACAAACATCTACTGAAGAAAATGTTGAAACTCAAATTCTGGTAGCAGTCTAGCTGAGGCTCAGATGAGTTTTGCAATTTGAAGATGACCCTTCATCTGCCTCAACGTATTTTGTATATACATGCATATATACATTTCTGAAAGCTCAAGGTATGGCTGTTCTGGTTAGTAAGGTTCAGAACATAGAGTAAGAGGACACTACATCTGATATTTGGTTTCAAAAAATTACAGACTTGAATTAAAAGGAATTTCTACTTTCCTTAAAACACCTGCAAGTGACATGATTGAATTACACAGTCTCACTATTTCTTTCAGCTCATAGAACATTCAGCTGAAAGTAATATAGGCAGTCTATAAATAAATGAGACTACCATTTTAATTCTGACTTTAAATTCCGACCTTATGGTCTTAATTTCAAAGCAACATCTCTACAAGCCATTGAGAAAAAAGATTGTTTTAGTGATGCAGTGCTATTTTAATTTGTCTTTGAAAACAAGTAATTCAGTTCTCAAAGCTAATTGGATAAAGGGAAGGTAAAAAATTGAAAGACATTTCATTTCAAAGAATGCTAAAAACGAACTAACTTTTTACTAAATAAGTTTTTCTGGTTTGCAGAACAGAACGCTACAAATTCACAGGAGCCCTTGCACTATCATAGAATTACAGAACAGTTTGGTTTGAAGGGACCTTAAAGATTGTCCAGTTCCACCTCTGCTGCCATGGGCAGGGATAACTTCCACTGAATCAGGTTACCCAAAGCCCCAGCTATCCTGGCATTGAACACCTCCAGAGATGGTGCATCCATGTCCTCTCCGGCCAGTTTGGTCCAGTGCCTCACCACCTTCACAGTAAAAAATTTCTTCCCACTATCTGAACTAAATCTAAAAAAGACACTTGCATATGCACACATGGAAAACCTTACTTTCCAACTTCCAACGGTTCTTGAATGGGTCACGCAAAAATTTCTGGTTTGTTCTTGGAGATAGAAGTAAGTAGCAATGATAATTTGAGATACTGCCATACTAGGAAGGATCATAATTACCTTCATCAGCCAAGACAGGTACTAGGAATTTTAATTATCATTTAGTAAGATCATAAAATAGTTATTAGTGTGTTATGGCAACAGTTTGACAAAAAGTATCTGAAATTCTCTAAGCACTCAGAGGTTTTGTTTTCCTTTCCTAAGTCTTCATTATCTTTAAGTGAATCCCATAAGCATGATTCTAGGCACAAAGAGATCATGTATAATAATGAATTGCCATCATAATATATCTGAAATCTACAGAAAGCATCTGGAAGATGCTAATTTCATAGGACACACATTCACTCAGGGAAGATTGATCATAGTTTGTTTCTAATATTCCTAGTAACCCAGTGAAATCTTTTTGAACTCACTGGAGTTTTGTGTTTGTCTTCAATGGGAATGATTTTCACTCTTACTAGTGCAACAAATTCTGATATTTTGAGCAGTGACATTGTGGTTAGGTGCCTAAAAAAAGCAGCTAGAACCTGTATCTCACCTTTCACTTAGGCATTGCACATAAACAAGGCAATAAAAAATCTATTTGGTGAAGTGACAAAAGACTATGAATATTTTAAGTAAACTGACATACAGCTTTCAAGGAGGTTACTTAAATAATAACACTAATTTTGTCCAACAGGGAACGTATAAAAAAAGTTACAACAACTATCAGCACTGGGGTTTAGGAGGCTTCTAAGTAGCCTTATTCACAGGAGTCAAGAGGCGAATATTACCATTTTTGCTAAAAAACTTCTCAGTTTTCCATTGTCATTAAAGGAACCTCTTTCAGAAGTTTGCTGAGCTAATACTGCAGATATTTGAAATGTCCAACATAACATTAGAAACAGAGCTTCACAGATAAGCCTAACTGTTGAAAGACCAAATATTTGCCCAGCACTAAGTACTATTAAGTATAGATATCACATGCTAAGTGTCTATTTGACCTGCACTTCACAACCTTTTGGAATTTGCCAGTATTCCCCTCTTCACCTTGTGTCATCCATTTCTGTGTGAATAATGAAAATATTTCCCATTTCAATGTGTTTTAATAGTGTGCTAAAAACCTTCTATAAAAAGAAATAATTCAGGTTTCATTTTTTAATGTAAATGAGATGGATGGAAATTGGATTAGTAATTATTTCCAGCATGAACAAATAAATCTGCATTATATTCACTTGGGGTTTACATGATTCTTATAATGTTATATCAATTATTCAGCAAAATTCCAGATTTAACTGAGTTTTAATCAGAGTGTAGCTATAGAACTGCTAAATGTAGCCTATAGGGAATGGGTTACATTCTTGCTTAAATTCTTGTTCCTATACGAAACTATAATGTCATATAAATAAAAGTATCAGTGTAGTTTTATTTTCCCCTTTGTCCTCTTGAGATCATATCAATGAGTATTTGTGAAAAACTTGATTTAACAGTCCCTACAGTCTGATGCTTCCAAGCAACCACAAAACTATTGCAAGAAAGTAACAGGGTAACAGTCTCATAACAGTAATGTACAACATAACAGTGTGATTTAATACAGTCTTGATAAAGATGAATATGCTGTTCCCTGAGTGAAGCAGATTAAAGAAAGAGCTAACAAAGCTGATAGAAAGTCAGAATTTTTCTTCTGTGGACAATTCTAAACTAGGAGAAAGAAAAATTATTCTGATCCAGAGTGTAAAATAGATATGTCCTATTGTTTCCTGCACAACAAATTCTAATGTCCTTTCAGGCTGACTGAGCTGCTCTGCAACAGGCAGACTTGAATAAGACAAGACACATCCTTGCAGTTTGTATTTTCTATCAGTCACCTTGCTCCAGGTAGTTCTGTGATTTCTGGATTGCCGTTAGGGGAAATCCCCATTTGCAGTGGTGGTGGTTCTGTAACTTAACACTCACACATACATCTACTAAGGAATCTAAGTGCCTGGTACACAGTAGGGGACAGCACAGTGAGCACCAAGTGTCAGTACTAAGGGTATCACTATATCAAGTTTTGTAGCTGTCCCATATCGAGACCACTCTGAGACCTGGCCCATATCATCTCCATGTTATCTTTATTACTCTCAAGTGCAGACTGTGACAAGGATTTTGTAAGGAGCAGCAGAAATTAGAAAATAACTAAATTGCACAGGTTTTAAAAAAAGCCCAATAAAATATAAGTGTAATCTTTTTATTTTAAGAAAGCAATTTGTTACTCTCAGCTCCATGTTATGCCTGTTCTAAAGCCAGAAAAAAATCAATGGTGACTAATTCAAGCACTTTTTGGGCAAAAAATTAACAACTTTCAATATTGATAAGCTCAACTTTTTTCTCTTATAGTTGTAGATATCTTTGTGTAGATTTGTAAAAAGCAGAAATCTTATATGGCGATATGTTAGAAACAGTGTAACAGTGAAACCTTTTGGATTCATTCTTAAATTCCAGGACTGGAACCTAAAATACATACTTTACAATAGTACTAAAACACTGTAGATTTTTTTTATCCTGCTGGCTGTCTGAGAATATCTGTTCTATCATTTCACAGAATACTGGCCACAATTTTCACTTTTATTTTAAATCCTTTATTTAAGATTGAAATTCTT
The DNA here is from genome assembly GCA_033459285.1 of Clamator glandarius. Taxonomy (NCBI): domain Eukaryota; kingdom Metazoa; phylum Chordata; class Aves; order Cuculiformes; family Cuculidae; genus Clamator; species Clamator glandarius. Next base: position 1,365,165 of record JAUNZM010000040.1, read on the forward strand.
TATAAGCTCTGCTTAATCAGTACACCTTATAAGTGAAAGGACAAGCAATAGCAGCTGGCACACATATATACTTTGAAGGAAAAACAAAGAGGCTTCTCTAAGAATGGGACAAAATTTGGTTTCAGTATATTCACGTTTTTATAGCTTGTGTGGGCTTTGTTCTTTTCATATGTTCATTGTACTGCTGTCCTCTTCAAAATGTACTTCAAAGTCAGCTGGTGTCAGTATACTGTTTTTCACAAGTCTTTTTCTACCTCATCCTTTAGCTCATTTCCTTCCTTCCTTGTCATCTTCTGTCACACTACCTGCCTTCTAAACAATTCTACTGACAGTTTATCATTATCTTTTTTTTTTTCACCTGTTCAAACTAACTGGCATTCAAATAGCTGTGGACAAAGGGATCTATGCATGCTATAGATGTCTGTATAGATAATTGCTGTATCCTTTGTACATATCAAGTTGCACGTGCAATCAAAACCTCCAAAACTCCATTTTTAGTATTAACAACTTCTGTACTCCCATCAATGAAGAAAGTATTACATATGGTTCGGATATCCTGCTGAAAACTGTGGGAGGCACTCTCTCCAGTGCTCCTTTTATCACTTGTCACCCTGAAACTACAATAGTAGCAAGAAAGTAAAAAGCTCTTTCATCTTCATGGAGAGTTAAAATAGCATTTCAATGCTACTTTTAGATAACTCAGATACAACTTTCCAGGTCTCTCAGCCTAGTTGTGAGATAGATTTCCTATACAACATAAGAACATAATATTTTTTATTACTTTAGATGTAAGCTCAGAAATGAAAATCATTCAGGAAACAGGAACTCTGAAAGCCAATAGTTAAAGGAAGACAGATATGATAGAAACATATGAAAACCACTTTTTTTTACCATGTAAAGAGAAGCTATTATATAGAAAACAGTGACACTGCAAGAGGGTTTTTTTATGGTCTTAAAGTCAAGTATTTTTCATGGCCTTTTTACAATATTTGAATAAAATTCATATAAATTGGAAGAGTAGAAGAGGCATGACAGTATCAAAACCAAAATATTCTTTAATAACATATACTAATATCACAAATTGTACTTGAGGTGGTAGTTCTAGAGGTAAACAAAAAATACGACACTTAACAGGTGGCAAAAGACCTTAGAGATAAAATTAACAATCAACTGGATTGCAAATTAACACTTCCCAAATACTGTTTTGCAAGATTTTCAGGTACTGAATAATGTTTTGCATTTGAACGACAAGGTTTTGCTCAGTGAATGGAGAGTTGACTGACACGGCATATTTTCAGGTGCTAGCTCATTAAAAAAGTTTCTTCAGTTTAAAACTAGTAAGAACTTGCTGACCTTCTCCTGCATAACCTCTCCTAATCCACCAGCTGCCACTGCATGAACATGGGTAAAAAGTCATCTCCACAGAAAAGGGATAAATATGACAAATCAGAACTATATTTGCTTACATTACTAAATTTGAGTGTCAGCCATATAGGCCTGATTTCAGCCTACAAATCTGTAGTACTGCATTCAGAAGGTAGAACCACAAAGAGTAAGGGAGAGATTATGATGCTCAGAAAAATTAAAAGAGAACTACTAATATAGCCAAGGTGGGGTAGGCACAGACATTCTCCATCTGACAAGTGTTCAGATAATGCAGAACCTAGAATCCTCTGGCTAAGCTGTGGTCATAAAAGATGCTATCTCTAGATACCAAAGTGAAATCTAGCAGGTAGCAAAAGCAGAGGTATTAAGCATTCAAGCATTTCATCTCTTCCACTTCCCTCAGGAACACCACAGGACCATATTTTAATCTGTACCTCTTCTACTTCGGCTTTACGATGACATGCATTTTTGCCTAGTTAAATGTCCTTCTTCCTAGATTAATTTTTTTTCTTTTCATTTTCCACAATTACAATCTATATCATAATCATCTTGTAAATAATCTTTAAGGCTCCATGTCATTTTAAAACTGAAGTATAAATTACCTTCATAAATTAACTTCTGAAGACATCTTTTAAAGGAGCTTGGATTTGGTTGCAGATTTGTAGTCCTCTCTTCTAGGTTCTTTACCAGAATGTGCCTAGATTAATAATCTCTGTGACATTGTCAGTGTGACTGAATTCTTTCTTTTTTCCTATGGCCTACATTCTTCCATCTCAGTCATTTTTATTTCCTTTCAAGATCTCTCATTGACATAATCTCATTGAGTTCATTTATTTGCTTAATTGGCATTCACATAACTCTGAATAACATGATATATTAATGTTATTGATTTTTTTCTAGGCTGCATGCTGTATCTGTTGTAAACATTGATTTGAATATCTGCACACAACCTTGAAAAATTTCAATTTATAGACTGAACTATCAACTCTCTCCTGCATTTTCTTGCCCCTAATGATAAGATTTTCTTTCTAGTTTAATAAAAATAAAACTGTGTCACAAATCAAAGACCTTTACTGTTTTGATCAGAATGTTAACAGTCTTATACATACCTATTAGTACATATTTTATGGACATTTTGGTAAATGTTATTTTATTGTTTTCTAACACAAAATTGTATTATTTTTCTGCTCTGATTCACATCACATACCACCTCTGTCCTTGAAAAAAAGCCACTGCATTGGTCATTCATCTGTCTCCTATGAGTCCATGAACACTAAAATAACCGGAAAACTGTATGAAATGAAGAGTCAAGTGACTTTTCCTTTCCAGGCCTGACTTACTGTAATTTGATATATTTCCATCAACTCCATCTCCACATAAAAATAATATATAGCTACTACAGAGTCATAAGAAATCAGGAAAACCTCAACAAATTCTCAGCTCACATTGAAGGGTAGTCCTAACTTTGAAAACCAGTATGAACAAGATTGTGATCTTATGCAACACAATTGTTTGTCTGCCTCTGTCAAACTTCATGATTTTTTTAAATGAAGTATCTTGAATCATGTTAGAATCATGGACTAATTTAGAATCACTGTTAGATGTGCAAACAAACTGAAGGGCTCAGGGAAGTAGTGGTGTCATCACGGATATAATTCGACCAAGAAATTTGACCACATTCTAAGAATTCTCCTTATCCTGAAAGCCTGTATATGGGAGAACTTACATATTACATTGACACTCATAGCACATTAAAACTCAGTAAATATATAACCCCCTAGTGCCTTTTCAGATGTACCTCATAGAGGAGAATACTTTAAATCAAACAGCAAGAATTTAAGAGAAAACTTCCATGTGATGTAAGGCAAAGAGAGCAAGTAACATTGAAAGAGAGAAGCCCTCACAAGCTATATTCTCTCATATAAGTTGTTATACAGTTATCCTTTGTATTCTGCCTCTCATGACACCATAACTTAGATTTCCACAGAATTTCCCTCTTCCTGAATCAGAGACAGGAAATCCTGCAGTAAACTTTTTTTTTCAAAAAAGACAAAAATCCAACATGTGTATGGAGAAGGTGCATTTTCTATGTAAGACAGACTTACCTGTCCCACAGTGAAATTTGCTAAAATGAAATAATGAAACTAGATAATAAATAAATGTGAGAATCTTAGAGTATGGAAGAGAAACAGGAGGAATTTCAGCTTTCTCTCTGAATAAAAGGGTGTGTTTTCAGCATGTTCACAAACCTACACATAAAGCTTGGGCTGGCGATGATATAACTATCTTACTGATCCTTAAAACCTGATAGGGCAATAGCATCAAGACAGATGAGAGAGGCTGTCCTCTTTGCAGCATACTATATGAGCTGGGTCACATGATTATAAGTTACAAGTACATTTCTTAAAGAAAGCATTTTAAGAAAGCTCTTTCATTTCTTTCTGCAGACCACACTCTGTATTGCCTCATGGACATGTTATCTGAAGATTATTTTCTTGTTGTCTTTGCTGGTTTTGCCAAAAGGCCTCAAAGAATGAAAATTTTCTTTCAAATTAAAGGAAAGATACTCTGTAAGGGCATGACAGATTCACTGACCTTTTACTGTTATTATTTTTGTCTCTGGATTAGATTTTACAACTCTTCTCAGAAAGTTGCATTTGAAAATATTTTTAGAGAAATTAAATGTACTTACAATAGTGTTGTTTTTTTTTTTAATACAAGTTCAGTCAAGAAGAAAATAGATTTATTTGAGGGCTGCTTATAATAACAGTATGATTGTGACCTTAACCTAAACCTGGAAATCCTTACATCAGTTTCAATGGATTTTGAATTAAGCTCTAAGAACACATTAGTTTCATTACTTAAAAATAAACATACATTTCAAAAGATTTACTAGTTCCTCTTATACAGTTCAGAGATTCAGATTCTGCAACCTGCTTATGTTTTTCTATACTATTAAAAATATTAACATTGGTATGGATTCCAAGGAGAATGCCGTAAGTTTATAAACTCATTCTCATTCTCTCTCTAACTTACATAAGGTACAATGAAATTAATTCTTAAAATAATCCATTGACATGTAATATACAAAGTGAAATAGTAGCAATTTTGCAGTAACTGAGGGAGGGCTAGAAACTTTGTCTAATGATATTTCTCTGAGATAAGTTTCATGTGCTTCGAATTCATTGAAGTATCTTTGCTAAAAATGCTGTACTGACAAATAACTGAACGTGCACTATTTTATATGTTAGACTTATTTGTGAATAAATAAACTTTAAGCTCAGGGTGGAGGCTGGAGACTGGAATGAAGAGGTGGGAGACTGGAATGAAGGAGTGACAGAAATGGCAAGGAGGAAGGTATTTAAATGTTTCTCTTTTTATTCTCGCTATCCGAGTCTATCTTAAATCACAATAAATTTATTTCCCCTACGTCAAGTCTTGTTTGCCCAAAATCAGTAATTGGCAAGCCATCTCCCTGTCTTTATATTGAGATTTAGCTCCTCTTGGCCTTCAGCTTTCTCATCCTGCTTTCTAACCTTGTCTCATGAGGGGTGGTGTGAGTGTCTAGTTGGCTGTTAGACGAGGCTGACCCAGCACACCTTCCAGGTATAGAAACCTCCAGAAGGCATTGATCTTCTCTTAATGTATTGGTCCCATGTTGAGGGAAACTGATGTTGCACAAGCTAAATCTGGGTTAATGCATGAAGCTAGAAAAGCCTGTATGATATTTGACTTCAGATATTCATACACAATTATAGAGTCAAGAAAATCATACAACCTCAATTCAGTAAATTTTTGATTTGGAAGTGGGGACCTCTTCTTACAAATAAGTAAGCAAAAGAAACAAGTCTAAATGAGTCCCCCAAATAGGGACAATTCTCCTCAGCAGCTTATACTCAAAGAACATCATTTTAAAAGGAAAAAAGAAGAGATGTATTGGAAAAAAGTATATTATATTTAAAACAAAAAGGAAAAATGTTGGATCTTCACTTACAATTTCTAACAGAGAAGTTGAACATTAACAGTTCCAATGATTCAACTGTGTTATGGGCATGGTGTCATAAGATGATATAACATAGGGCCACTAAAACTCGTTCACTTCAACCTAAACCAGAGCCTCACAAAAACGAGGCATCACAATCTGCTGAGCTTGTCTGAGCTCTGTCAGCGTTTACAAAAGCTAAAAGGCAAACTCATGTTTATCAAGGCGCCAAACGATTTTTTCCACATATTAAAACTTCTCAGAGAAGAATCCAGTGAGACAGTAAATCACAAAAAGTTAAACACCCCATCATACAATCTAGATTTTCACTAGTAACAGGGAAAACAGCCCAAGAAGCACTGCCACAGATCCTGAAGTTATGGAATCATTTGCACAAACTCATTAATCATTGCTTTCTCAGTAGCTTGACTCTATCTCCTAGAACAGCTGCATAAAGGCAGAGGTGTGTCTGTCCACTGGAATGGGTCATACCTACAAGGGTCAGGTGAAAAGGTAAGGGATGCTTGCGCTTTGGTTACAGATCAGGTAAAGGAAGAATGTGATGGTTATATCTACTGTGCTCTTGCCTGAATATAGTACAAGTGGACAGATGAGTAAAAAGGGTGCTTTTTAACAATTCAATCAATCACAAATGTCCCTTTAGAAAAAGGCCTTAGCTGTGTAAATTTGTCATGAAAATATTAGCACATTTAAAATAGCAGAAGAAGAGAGATTAAGTTTAAAGTGAAGCTTTAAATGACTATTCAACAATTTAGCTTCTTCCTCAAGCTGCTGCTCTTCATTATAAATTATTACAGTCACTGTGGAAAACATGCTGTAATATCCTATTGTTTATGCTGGCACAATGTTAATATAATGGAGATGTGTTTGTTCTCTGTGTGTCCCAATAGGAATCTATTTGAAGAGTTTGACCAAATTACTGTTTTTTCATTAATTAGTCTGAGACCAATACAGTAGTGTGTACTTAATACAATGGAAATTAACAAATAAGAGCTCTTTCATTCACATATTATTTTTAACCCTATCTCTGTAGTTACTACAGAGATAAAAGAGTGATATATTTCTGGATCCTTCATCCATAAATATTACTAATAATTAAAATTCTTCTACTATTGCTAAATGAGCAAATTAGCAGTTACCAAGGATTCAACAGCATTTTGTCAGACTAAATTTGTGAAATATAAACAATAATATTTATAAAAAGGTGGCAAAAATACCAAAGAATCTTTTAGTAGCTGTATAGTCACTCTGTAAAACCCAGTAAGTAGAACACATTGTAATTGAGAATATAGAGCCCTACCATGCAAAGTTGAAGAAAAAGATTCATAAACACCTCTATGTATGTGGCTATGATATAGATAAAAATAAATCTGATCAAACCTGGGTAAACACAGATTTATTTGCTATATCACTGCTAATTGATGATTTCACCTGCCCTGTGACAGTTGTTATGCAATAAGTGAGCAACTGCTATCACAGTGATGGAAAAAATGAAACATGAAACAGAAAGGAAAGCATGTATCACAGACTACTATTCTACCACAACTATGCTAGCCACTTTAATACCTTCTTTATTAAGCAAAGTTAAAATCACATCACTTAAGTTCTCGCATAGAAAAAATATAAAGAAAATTTAACTATACATTCGTTACGTTGGGATTAAGACTTGGAAATAAAGTTAGAGGTAAAGTGTATGAAACCTTGAGATGCCAGTTTAGTTCTCTGAATTCCACTGAGGTCATTGGAAATACAGTGTAGACTTACTCTTTCTTTGGCCTGGCTCAGCTGTTATTTGTTATCTTAATCAATTCTCATATTTACATCTCCGTAGAAGAGGTTTTCCAGCTGCTGCATATACAGCTATTGTGCCACATAAGCTAATATAGTACGTGGGAGAAGTATTCATTTAAGTAGGTTCATTAATCATCATAGTTTGTCATTTGTCACATAAAATGGGCCTGTATTCATTTTTTTTCTGTGTGAAGTAGGCATTTTAAAATCTTTCATTGTCAAACACGCCTGTTACACAGCCAGTGCAATCTTTAATGCTGTTTATTTATCAAACTTAATGCAATAGGATCCCTTGACGTAGTACACTGATGAAGTGAGGCTCATTTTTAGAATGCTGTAATAGAGTATACATCAAGTAGCTGATATTCTTCACACTTTCTGTGATGCACAAATACATGTACTGTCTCAACATGAAATAATTTCTAAAGCAACTCAGAGATTTTATAAGATGCAATGAAAAAACTTGCTATAAGAACTGTTAATCACTGAAAAGTGATATTGCAAGCTGTAGCTGTGGTCCAATGATTCACACACCTGGTTGTAGACTACTGACAGATGATTCTTAGTATTAGCAACTCCTGGATTTAGGTAGAATGGTGTATTATATATCATAACTAAGAGACTGGTTTGTGAAAACAGTTCCCTGCTGCAGTGATATGTAACTGCTCAGTCTCCAGAGGAAACAAGGCCTTTTTCAGTTCATACTGCAATAAAAAACAAATCAACTATAATTCTCAAGAGGTTTTTTTAGGATAAGAATAAAAAGCATTACAAATCTGTTACCAGTATAGCAAAACTTTGAATGTTCTGTGTGATAAATGTTTTCTGTAGGCTGTATGTCTACAAGATCTGAAATTGTACTTTTTCTGTTTGCCAGATGCAGTTATTTACCGTGTACTAAAGCACACAAATTGCATTCATTTGCCCAATGTTAATTACTTTACTTAAGGCAATCAAAAATGAGATGACTATCCAATCTTTGTCTTTCCTAAGCCCAATATCCTATCTCAAACCAAGAGAGTATTCTTATATGAGAGGTGTGAAGTCTTTAGGTAAAATTCCACAGTGCAGTTTAATCAATAGACGTATTAAAAAAAAAGATAAGTTAATATTATCATTATGTATACGCACTCACACAAGGATTTGTGATAGTTCTCAAATTCTGTTGTTAAAAAAGCAGAATTACAGTATAGCAACATTTGCAAGAGAAGAGTCACAAGGTTTTACATTGTTCCCATCAACAGAGCTCTCCACTTGTAATACTACTCATTAGGGAATATGCAAGTTTAGAAACCAGAATTTTCTAAAAGGCAAGTGATAAGCCACCGAATATGGAAGTGGCTTCATATCATATTTATAGTGAATGCCATAAATGCAAAGTAAAAAATATCGTGACAGGACCCGTTCTTCAAACATTTTTCAATATTCTGAGCATATACATCCACCCTTTTCCCCTTTCATAGAATAACCAGGTTGGAAGAGACCCACCAGATCATCGAGTCCAACCATTTCTATCAAACACTAAACCATGACCCTTAGAACCTCGTCCACCCATACCTTAAACACCTCCAGGGAAGGTATGTTACATAAGCATGCACAATACACAGGCTAGGAAAATAACTTTTTAAGTAGCTACTCCCTTTTCCAGAGTAATTTGGTCAAAACATGAATGGCATTCTGACCAAGAGCAAATCTGAGAATTCTCCACTTGGGCCTTTTCCTCTGGAAAACTCCTCATGGGCAAAAAGATGACTACATACTTTAAATGAAAATGGAAGAGAGAGAACACATGTACCACGGTTCAGTAAAAAGCCTTGTGATACAAGGTAAATCAAGTGAACATTTTGGTTCTTAAACAGGCACAGAAGCAGTTTAAATGTGCCTATCTCACCTGCTGGGGCAAAAATCCAAACACTGACCATCAATATACACAGGCAAGTATGGCTTTCTAAAATAACCAATAATTGAACTCAGCCGCATATATTTCTGTTTTCCTTAAGTTCTCAGTAAGAATAACCCATCCTCCTGCTGAACAAGTTTATTTTGCTGAATCAGTAAGGAAAAGCAGCTGAATCATAAAGGAAAATCTGTTTTCTTCTAGTTAGCTACCTGGAAGTTGCACAAATAGGCCAGGCAACACCAGTACCAGCAAAGGGGGAACTGTACGGGCAAGAGTAAGACTTATTCCTCTTCAGATGCAGTGAACTCTTAGACCTTCTCACCTGACAAATCAACCTGCAGGGCACAACCTCGGTGCCCTGACCCAATAAATAATTAAAGTGAATAGCTTCAACAAGAAACTAAACCAGCACCCAAACAAATTAATCCTGGGTTCTTCTACTGTTCTGTCGTTGACAAAGAAGAGGAATTACTTTTTTCTCTGAAATAGACTTTTTCCAGAAAAGGAAGTGTTTTTTTCCCAAGACGTCCCTATTTGAGAACATTGACATATGGAGCGTGTTAGACATAAGAGAGAGTGCAATATGTTTTGAGAAAACTCTCAGTTTTCTAACATAGATTCTGTCAGTAGAAATTTCTTTATTTGCAGTCCATACAGTCAAAGCCATGAGAAGAAAAATCTAAAAAAGATGTAAGAATAGAATTTTGGGCTGTAAACAAATGTAATTTTTAAAGATTTAAACATTAATTGAGTCCAAGGGATTGAAGTAATATCTTTATTATTTACCAAGAATTATAGGAAAGAGTTTTCTTTTTTTCTTCCCTTCTAACTCAAAAGTACATACACACAGAAGAACATGCACACATGTAGACTCTTTACTGGAAAGCAAAAATGTTTTTTAAAGCTGTTCAGAATAAATACAACATATTTAATCCATCAAATGAAAGACGGTATTTATCTTCTTTGTGTTTCTATAAGCCTGAAGCATAAAAACATAAATACAATCTCCAGTGATTGTGGACCTATTAATGCATAGCAGCTTTTTTTCTATTACACAGATGTCACCAATTTCTTACTTAAATTACTGCATGAATCTCCATCTCTCCTCACATCCTCATAAGAGGGTATAAAATGTAGTTTGATACACTCTTTCATGCTGAAAGTATGGCAGGTGTAAGTGTATGTGCTTTTTCTACCTCAGTTTATCCATGTGATAGGATTTCTAGTACCTGGTTCTTCTCTTACCTCCTTATTTTCATCATGTCTCTCAATGTAACTTGGAATTGCAAGCTCTTGCTCATTCTGAAATTAGCAGAAATTTTGATATTAATTATGCTAAAGCATCATGATTAGAATACATTATAAGTCAATAAAAGGTTTTTTTGAGTATCATGGGCAAGTGAAATAATGCAGATGAAAAAATCTTTCAAATGTATGGAGTCCCTCCTTGAAAATATCTTTTAGCAGCAATATTGAACAAAGAGCAGAGATGTCATTTACCATCCATTCAGCAAAAACATACAACAGATAATTTTTATCTAAAAAAGAAACACGTTGTCAAAGTCTCAAGAAAAAATAAACAGAAAGTTAATGAGAATATAATCGCCTGTAGGATTCTGGGAAAACAGAAATAGAGCTTTTAAAGTCCTTTCCTTTATTTATCTAAATATGACTGTATTTTCATAGAAAACAAAACAAGTTAATTAATGCAGATATAAACACACTGAGTCTTATCTTCATGGTTGTGTTGTTTTGCTGAAAAGAATAAGTCTACTAAAGCAAAGCGAAAAAAAACCACTATTTTTTTTCTACAGTATGATGTTTCATTTCAATAGTTACTACAGTAAAACAATAAAAGCTCTTTAAATACCATATTCTTTAAAAAAATCTCAAACCTATTTTCTAGTACTAATAGAAATTAAATACTTGCACTGAACTAGTGACTAAAATGATACTGTTAACTTTTCCTGCTTCATAGCAAAAATTGTTTCAGTCAGTTGTATCCCAAAATAATTCTGTTCTGCTGCAACTCTAAATGAGATGAGGACAGAAGTTAAGAATGTTTTTAAGGGCTTTTTTTGGCTAAAGCTATGAGGAAAACAAGGACTTTTTCAAATTAAATACAATGAGTATTATATGAACCCAGTGGAAGTTCAGATTAGTCCAGATTAGAAACACCAGATAGCCTATCAAAAATAAATAAATGAGACTTATGAGCATCACAGCAGATACGGAAACAACAGAAACAGCATAATATATTCTACTCTCAATATTCATGAAACAAAACTGTCAGCACCTCAGATCCCAGCAGTAGCTCATAATTACATTTTCTAAATTAGTTGGTTTGTCCTACTGTAATACCATAGCAACCCAACTGACTAAAAAGTAGATATATAAACCAAGTGTTGTGAAGAAAGACTAGTGATGTTACAGATGACACAGTTACTGTATTTTGCAGGCATACTTTTTCTGTAAAGACAGTTGTCTTTCACTTGTTCAAATTCTACATCAGATGCCTGGTGCCTTGAGTTAGAAATATGTCCTTCACCTGAAACTGGTATGAGCACAGCAGGATTCTTTTGGTATGATATTTTTCTTGAACAACTTAGCAGAGCTGAGCACCTTTGATTGCTTTGGACACTGATAGCTGCTGTTATGTAGCCATTTCAGAAACAGCAAACGCCTCACACAGAATGACTAGGTTGGAAAGGACCCACAGGATCATTGGGTCCAACTATTCCTATCAACCAGGAAACCATGCCCCTCAGCACTTCATCCACCTGTGTTTTAAATACCCCCAGAGATGGCAACTAAACCACCTCCCTGGGCAGCCTATTCCAGTGTTCCAGTGCCTGTCCAGTTCGTCGCTCTTCTCTGGACAGACTCCAGAGCCACAACATCCTTCTTGTGGTGAGGGGCCCAGAACTGAACACAGGATTCGAGGAGCGGTCTCATCAGTGCCGAGTACAGAGGGAGAATAACCTCCCTGGACCTGCTGGTCACTCCGTTTCAGATACAAGCCAAGATGCCATTGGCTTTCTTGGCCACCTAGGCCGCTGCTGGCTCATGTTCAGTTCCTGTCAACCAGCACCCCCAGACCCTTCTCCTCCTGGCAGCTTTCTAAACAGACTTCTCCTAGTCTGTAGCTGCACAGGGTGGCTGTGCCCCAAGTGCAGGACTCAGCATCTGGATGTGTTAAACCTCATGCCATTGTCTCAGCCCAGCAGTCCAGCCTGTTCAGATCCCTTTGGAGCCTCCCGACCCTCCAGCAGATCGACACTTCCACCCAGTTTAGTGTCATCCGCAAACTTGCTAAGGGAGCACTCCATGCCTTCATCCAGGTCATTGATAAAGACATTGAACAGAGCTGGACCCAGCACTGAGCCCTGGGGAACCCCACTTGTAACTGGCCTCCAGCTGGATTTATCACCATTTCCCACCACTCTCTGGGCCCGGCCATTCAACCAGTTTTCCACCCAAGAGAGTGTGCGCCCGTCCAGGCCAGAGGCCGACAGTTTCTGAAGCAGAATGCTGTGAGAAACTGTCAAAGGCTTTACTGAAGTTCATATAATGAGATGCCACATGAGGAACATGGAAATTCTGAAAATTATTCCTTGAGAATGAAAGCAAAATGCATTTCTGTCAAAATTATGTGTTTTCTCATGCAGTGCAAGTTTCCAAAGATAAGATAACCAAAAGGCATTAATGCAGAATCCGAAATGCAGAAACTCCCGTAACTATGGACAACTCCCAGGTGGCCTCTTGCCAAAATGTCTTGATGAATATACAGAGTGCATCCAATTTAGGTTTGTACTTAGCCCTTGGGAAAGTCATTATGTATCTGAGGGGGAAACAATTCTCAAGTTTAGCAAGCAGGAACACATTTTCAAAAAATACCTGAAATATTTGACTATGTTTTTCTGTTATAGTGACTAAAACGGGAAAATGAGCTAGGACAAACAGAATAAAAGATTGTGTCTATCAGCTTTATCTTTACCATAGGGTGAGAACAAAGATAGCAGTTTCTTTTTTCTCCTTTTTCAGGGTAATTCTTCAGAGAACTCTGTTTCAGACCTTGATAAATTCTGCTAAAAACAGCCCTCACAAATTGTTTATTTTCCTTAACATTACCTATTACAGCTGTTTGCCTGCTCCTAAGCAACTCACTCTCATAACTGTAATCCTAAATTCAGTCCTGACACACATTCTTCTCTAAATCAGTTTGTTTGTAACAGTACCTTTCTGATCCTATTTTTGGCAAATCTCCTCCTCACATCTTATGAGGCCTCTCATCCCTAAACTGAAAAAACCCCAAAACCTAATTTTAACATAAATGCTGTAAGAAGTATGAGTTTTATATAAAGGGTTTATGGATAATTTTACTTCACAATCCATCAGTAACTATGTCTAATTTCACTGCACATATGCCTTTCCTGCCTGACTGTTCAGTTTCTTTATGATTTTAACATAAAATCTTTGAGTCAGAGAATGAATTATGAATCCTCTCCTTTTACTTAACTGCTCTCTAAAGAAAACTACTATGGATTCAACCTTAGCTCCCCTCCTGGGTTAATGGAAGGTTGACAGTTAATTTCCCCTCTGCATGCAGAAAGTCATTTTAATAGCATATTTCTGGTCCTTTTCTCTTCTACCTCTTACATAATCTACTGACATTTTGAGCCTTCCTCCAAAAAATTTGGGAGCTGCTAATGGAATTATTCATTGGGAGAAACAATATTTTCCAAATAACTGTCTAATTATGTGTGCCTAAATTTATATTTAAATGCTCACATAGTTGACTTGATTTTGTTCTAACAATTCCTACACAATGTGGGAAACTAGATGTTCTATGTAAAAACCAAGCATCCAGCTAGTTTTAAAGCGTAGCCATTATTGGCGTTACATTCTCTGTAATGTTTATGAAAGAGTAGATACTTGAAATAACATAATAGCCAGGGTAAAAAGAATTGTTTAGATAGATCAGGTATATATTGTGACCACTAAATGATGGATTTCAAGATCATCAAGACAGCGAGGAGGGCACACATCAAGCTCAACGAGGCCAAGCACAACTTCCTGAACATGGACCTGGCCAATCCCAAACACTATTACAGGATGGGCAGAGAATGGACTGAAAGTAGCCCTGAAAAGAAGGATGTTGAGGTGCTGGTGGATCAGAAGAACATGTGAACTAGCAATGTGCACCTGCAGCCCAGAAAGTCAGCCATGTCCTGGGCTGCATCAAAAGAAGCATGAACAGCAGATCGAGGGATAGGATTCTCCCCCTCTGCTCTACTCTTGTGAGACCTCACCTGGAGTTCTGCATTCAGTTCTGGAGTCAGCACAGGAAGGACATGTATCTGTTAGAATCAGTTCAGAGGAGGGTCACAAAGATGATTAGAGTTCCAGAGCATCTCCCATTTTCAGCCTGGAGAAGAGAAGGCTCCATGGACACCTAATAGCAACCTTCCAGTACTTAAAGAGGGCCTACAGGAAAGCTGGGGACATGCTCTTTACCGGGGAGTGCAGTGATAGGATGAGGGGTTAAGCAGAAAGAGCATAGATTTAGATTAGATAAGATAAGATTAGATAAGATACAATTAGATAAGATAAGATTAGATAAGATAGTAGGAAGAGATTTTTTACTGTGAGGGTGGTGAGGCACTGGAACAGGTTGCCGAGAGAAGTCATGGATGCCCCATCCCTGTAGGTGTTCAGGGACAGGTAGGATGGGGTTTTAAGCAACTTGATTTAGTCAAAGATATCCCTGCCCATGGCAGGGTGTTTAGAACTGGATGATCATGAAGTTCTGTTCAATCCTAACCATCCCATGAATTGACAATTCTATGTATCTCTACTACTCTCTTGAAAAGAACTGTTAACAAGTATATTGTCGAATCACAAAGACATATGGAGTCCTACCTCATGCAGGTGTTTTACAAAATGCTTAGAAAAATCTGATTGGATCAGAAATATGTAAAAAAAACCACTATAATTTATTTGCTTTTGAAACATACTCTATATCAAATATATTTGATAGACTTGACTACTTTTTGTAAGAAGTTCAGCTGAAGTGTATGCTGGTAAGTGAAAAAATTGTCATTCCAGGATGATACACTACAAGTTGCCAGTCATTAGAGGATAACAGATGTCTTCAATAGTCTGCTGGCTCTTTATTTAGATTTCATTGTATTACAGAGATGACCAAGAATATAAAAAAATAATACCTCTTTATCATGATGAACTGTGTACATTTGCCCTTCTGAGCAGCTGGAGAATAAGAACATCCCAAAAAATAACATCAGCAATATTGAAAAGGAAATGTCATATTCTCAATACCTACCACTAAACTGGCATTAAACATTTTACATATAAGCCTATTATCTGCATTGCCATGGGGAGTAATAGTCTGGTTAAATACAAATCTTTAATGAAGTCAGCAAAAGTTAAAAAACTAAAACAAATGGAAAAAGTTACCTGCCTTAGGCTAGTAAATGAGTGTGCTGGAAGCTGATGGTCTGCAATTGGACTACTGATAATTAGCCTTAGATGGAGAAACTAATGAAAGAATGTAATGCTCTCTTTATCATACAACTTTCATTCCTTAAATAAAAAGAATTTCAATGAGAAATTATCACATGAAATTGAGGAGAATACACTGAAACAAATGTATTGCAATTCTTCTGTTATCTCCACTGTTTCTTTATCTTCCGGGTTACTGAAGATATTAAGGGTATTTCATTAGCCTAATCTTGTCCAGTATCACCATACAACTAGAGTGAGAATTGCCACATTTCCCAAGGCCACCTTCCCCTGGTTTGCACAACAGGTAACATCATAGAACCATAGAAAAGTTTGGGTTGGAAGGGGCTCTAAAGATCATCTAGTTCCAACACCCCTGCCATGGGCAGGGACATCCCACTAGATCAGGCTGCTCAAGGCCCCAACCAACCTGGCATTGAACACTTTGAGGGAGGAGGGCATCCACAACTTCCCTTGGCAACCTGTTCCAGCATCCAATGCTCTCATGGTGAAGAAATTCTTCCTAATATCCAGTCTAAATCTGCCTCTCTCCCTTTTGTACATGTTCCCCCTCATCCTATCACCACAAGCCTTTATGAATAGCCCCTCTCCAGCTTTCTTGTAGCCCCCTTTCAGGTACTGGAAGGTCACTATAAGATCTCTGTTGGAGAATGGCTTGCAGAGCAGGGGCACGGCTCTGTGCAAGAGCTGTGCCGTAGCATAAACTGTAAATCATTCTGATAAAGGGAGAAGCACAGGGGCATACCAACCTTGGACAGTTAGATAAACAACTGTGGGAAAGTTGGCGATAGAAGAGAGGAATAAGGTGTACCCAGGAGCTGATCTGTAACCTATAGTGAGCTCAGCTTTTGCAATATGTATGAGGCTAATTAACAACTGTATTTAACTAGCTGTGATCTCTAATAAAATGGAGACTTGCTGATGACCACCTGGTGTCTGCATCTCCCTTTGCCGACAGATCTCCTCGGAGCCTTCTCTTCTCCAGGCTGAACAACCTCAACTCTCTCAGCCTGTCCTCATAGCAGAGGTGTTCCAGCCCTTGGATCATCCTTACAGCCCTCTTCTGGACCCGTTCCAACAGTTCCATATCCTTCTTATGTTGAGGATTCCAGATCTGGACACAATACTCCAGATAAGATCTCACAAGGGAGGAATAGAGGGGCAGAATCACTTCCCTCGCCCTCGTGGTCTTGCTTTTTTTGATGCAGCCCAGGACAGAGTTGGCCTTCTGAGATGTGAGCATGCTTTGCCGGGTTATGACAAGCTTCTCATCAATCAGATCCCCCAAGTCCCTCTCTGCAGGGCTGCTCTCAGTCACATCATCCTCCAGCCTGTATTGAAATCAGGGATTGCCCCAACCAAGGTGTAAGACCTTGCACTTGGTCTTGTTGAATGTCATGAGGTTCTCACAGGCCTGTTTCTCCAGCTTGTCCTGGTCCCTCTGGATGACATCCCATTGTTCCTGTATGGGAACTACACCACTCAGCTTGGTGTCTCCTGCAAACCTGCTGTGGGTGCACTCAATCTCACAGTCTTTATCACTGATGAAGATAATAAACAGCACTGGTCCCAGTACGGACCCCTGAGGACACCACTTGTCAAGGAACATCATCTGGACTTTGAGCCATTGACAACTACTCTTTGACCATTCAAGCAGTTTCTTATCCATGGCACTGCCCACCTATCAAATCTCTCCAGTTTTGAGAGGAGGTTGTTGTCAAGGACCATGTCAAAGTCTTTACAGAAGTCTAGATAGACCACATCTGTCAGTTTACCTGTGTCCACTGCTCCAGTTACCCCATCATAGAAAGCCACTAAGTTGGACATACAGGATTTGCTCCAGGTGAAGCCTTGCTGGCTGCCACTAGTCACGTCCACATCCTCCATGTGCTTTAGCAGAGCTTCTAGGAGGATCTGTTCCACGATCTTCCCAGGCACAGAGGTAAGGGTGACAGGTTGGTAGTTCTCAAGGTCATTTCTTCTACCCTTTTTAAAACCGGTCACAATGTTACTCTGCTCCCACTCACCAGAGACTTTGGATTGCCATGAGTTTTCAAATATCATGAAGAGTGGCTTGGCAACCACATCAACCAATTCCCTCAGGATTCTGGGATGCATCACATCAGGTCCATATACATTCAGGTTCCTCAAAGTGGTCAGAAACCCAATCCTCCTCTACTGTGGGAGTAGTTTACCCCCTTGGTCACCATCTTGCTGTCCATTGACCCAGGAGGGGTGAGGAGAGTAGCTGTCAGTGGAGACTGAGGCAAAAATATTTCTGAGTACATCAGCCTTCTCTTCGGCTATTGATATAGGGTCATCATTTTCATCTGTCAGTTGGGGTATGCTTTCTTTAACCTTCTTTTTCTGGTTGACATGCCTACAAGCCCTTCTTGTTAGTTTTTACTTCCCTTGCCAAGTTTAGCTCCAGCTGCCTCTTGGCCTTCCTGACTTCATCCTTACACAACTGGTCAGTGTCCCTATACACGCCTGAGGTTACCCATCCCTGCTTGCACTGTGTGCAGTTTCCTCTTCTTCTTTAGTTTAACCAGCAGGTCTCTTCCCTTTCCTGGCTGATTTTCTACATATGTCAACTGAGCACTCTTGTGCTTTATGAAAAGCATTGTTAAATATTTTCAAGCTCCTTTCCGCTCCCTTGTCTCAGAGGACCATGTCCCAAGGGATCGTACTGAATAATTTCTGGGAGGGCTGAAAGTCTGCTTTCCTGATATTTAGGGTCCTGATTATATTCCTCACCTGTCCCACATCCCTCTGGACCTTGAACTCCACCAGTGCATGATCACTACAGCCCAGACTGCCTCCGATCCTAATGTCTTTGGTGAGTTCGCCTGTATTGGTGACCACAAGGTCCAGTATTGTTACTCCTAGGGTGGGATTCTCTATCAGCTGGACTAAGAAATTATCTTTGACACACTCCAGGAATGTCCTGGATTGCGTATAGCTTGCTGTGCTACTTTTCCAGCATATGTCGGAGTGGTTGAAGTTCCTGAGTAGGATGAGAGGTTGCAAGTGTGAAGCCTCTTGTAGCTGGAGGAAGAAGACTTTATTGGTCGGCTATCCTTGCTTGGGTGGCTTGTAGGATGCACAAACTGCGAGGTTCCTATTGGTTCTTCTGCCTTCAATTTTGAGTCACAAACTTTCAACCTGTTCATGACTACTCTTCAATGACAGCTCTTCACATTCTATCCCTTTCCTGAGATAGAAGGCAACACCCTCCACCCCTCCTTCCTGGTCTGACCCTTCTGAACAGCCACACTGCATTAATGGGATTCGTCCCACCATGTTTCTGTGATGAAGAAATGACCACTGATTACATTGTTCTATCTTCCTTCTTCATGTGCTTGCCCTTCCATTCAATAGTTTTCCTTTCTTTTTTTCCTCTTCTTTTTGTCTTTTGTGTAAAGAAAATCTATATTCAGCAGCAAACATGGAATCCAGCCCAGCACCTAAGATGATATATAAAAATTAATACTTCAAAAAGCATTTATCACTGTCCATGT
Source organism: Clamator glandarius (assembly GCA_033459285.1). Lineage (NCBI taxonomy): Eukaryota > Metazoa > Chordata > Aves > Cuculiformes > Cuculidae > Clamator > Clamator glandarius. Next base: position 1,384,309 of record JAUNZM010000040.1, read on the forward strand.
TTGTAATTCATGGAATAGTTAATAAAAACATGTACTATGTCTGCTTCCTAGCTTCAGGCTTGCAAGTAAAAGTCAATACGAGAAAAATATATTTTATCTTAGATGTGTCCTTTGCATGTTTTTAAACTTGTTTTTTAATTTAATAATCATGACAACAGTAATAGACTTTCTTGCTTATTTCTAACCCATAAGAATACATCTATGTTTAACATTAAAACTGGGTAGGTGACTACCAAAATGCTGTGCAGGTCCACAGAAAGGATATAAGGAATAAAGTCAAATTTAATTTTTAAGAAAATTTTCATATTTCAGATGCTTGGATAGTTTTCCATATTCTTATAAGTGATATTTAAATTAAAGCAAAAAAGAATTTTAAATAATATTATAAAGTATGTCTTGATATTATTTTCATACAACAGGTAGGCAGCCAATAATTGATATCCGAGAATCTGAACCTTTTGAACTGAGACCTTACTCAGTGAGAGTCAGTATTAACAAATTTGACACTACAGGCCATTGATTCTAGCAAATTTGTTAAAATGTTCAAGAAATCTTCATTTACTAGGAGGTAGGCTTGCATATTATCTTTAAGTATAGTATCAAATACAGGTACTCAATATAAATACTACAAAGGCATTCTTACATGGTTCAGTTTCTGGGAAGCGTAATTACAAATGTCCAAACGCTCAAAGGCGCCAGAAGGGGGTTTGGCAGTCAGCACCATCTGATCCTCTAGAGCAGTTAAGAATCTCAAAATCATGACACACATTGCAAATATTAAATCCACACCTATCATGTTGTTCTTCCTATCATTCTTTAACTCAAAGTATCTTCCTTCTAGCAGGATTAAAACTGATTATGCCTTTTGTTTGATCTAGGAAACAAGCCCACTTGTATCCAAAATCTACTTATCTGATGAAAATGAGAATTAAAAATCTACATAATTAGCAATTAAAGTTGATGTTTTGTCATGTGAAGTACTACAACACAAATAGCTGTATTTTCAGCCTCAGATTCTAGAGTTTTCAAGGATATAAACACTGAAACCCTTACAGTGCTTCTTGGGAAAGGACAGTGGCATGTTTTCTTTGCTACAGTGAGCTTACTCCGTCAGCTGCAATATACTAGAATAATGTCTTATATGTGATAAATCAGATTAAATAACCTCCAGTGAACTATTCTGTCTTCTGCGTATAGCAGGTATGACAGTCCTTGTGTATTCATCATTATTCATGGCAGAATTTGCATCTTTGATAGAGACAGCTGTTAGAAAAATTTATAGGCTAATTTCACTTTATTGTTCTGATGATCCCTCAAGGAAAACTGTCAAATTTTCAGCAGAGTAAACATTTTAGGTAATAAAAGATACTTTTTTTGTGTAAATGTTTGCATCGTTTGCTCTATTACTACAGTAGCTGATTGTGAAATCTTTTTTAAATTTTCAAGTAATTAGAAAATGTATGTTTTTCTATTTATATTTCTCAGAAATATTATCATTTGCTGTTTCCAAAGACTATTTTATACAGATTTCAGGAGAAAATGACACCCAAGTAAAAGCTACAAGACATAACCATTAAAAAAAATTCTTCAATTGCAAACCCAAATACCTACACCAGTCAAAGTACAGGAGCACTATATATAATTATCTGACTTTTTTTTTTCCATCTACATACTAATTTAGAGCAATTTTTTACATGACCAAAGTCAAAAGTCATGTCCTGCTGAAATTTTTGTGTGAATCTTTATATATCTAGTTAAATTTGAATAACCGAAATATTTATTTGCTGTCAAATTGTTGAACATACTCAAAATATTCGGTAACTTTTTCAGAGTGTTGGGAAAAAACAGTACTTAACTTACTGAAGCTTAATTATGTTTCTGTCAAAATTGTTTAACTGAATCAGGGATGAGCAAAACCCCACAAGAATGATTAAGTACTTTCTGTATCATCTTCATTAAAGACAATGGCTAGAATACTACAGCATACAACTATTTTCAACAGGATTTAAGGTTTGATATTTGCTGTTTTATATCACATAGTGGAACTCCTGTAATCAACTACATCACTAGAAAATACTGTTGTCCCAAGTTTATTTTTGCTCAGGTACTGAGCAAAATTAGTAGTAGAATAATTTAGAAGCTAGATCTTAATATAGACCAAAATAGTACAGCTGTGAGCCGAAGACATCTTGTTCTGGTTTGCAACATCTGTGTATAGAGAAAGATTTACTGGATATAACTGGAAATGGGGTCAGTAATGTTGACAAGAAAATAAGGGGTGACTGAATGGTGACTGGGGTCACATTTTATGAAATGTTCATAGTTTGTCCACAAGTCTTACTAAAATTATTTAATGATATTATATAAAATCAGAAAAAAATACAGAGGGGTTAGTGACTAAGAATTAGAATTATATTTAGTCATCTACTTTTTGGAAAAGCCATTCTCTTTTCTTACTGAGATGTTCTGCATTGCCAGTCAGTCAAGAGATGTGACTGTCCTGCTCTACTCCACACTGGTGTGTCCCCACCTCAAGTACAGTGCTGTTCTGGGCACAACAGGATTAAAAGGACATCAGGCTACTGGAGAGTGTTCAGAGGAGGGTAAGAAAGTTGGTGAAGGATTTAGAGGGGAAGACATATGTGGAGTGGCCAAAATCACTTGGGCCTTTCAGTCTAGAGGCTAAGGGAAGATCTGATCCTGGTTTACAGCTTCCTTAGAAGGAGGGGAGGAGCAGGTGCTGACCTCGTTTCTATGAGAAACAATGATAGGACCCAAAGGAATGGCAGGAAGATATGTCACAGGAGGTTTATGTTAGATATTAGGAAAACATTCTTCACTCAGAGGGTGATGGAGCACTGGAACAGACTTGCCAAGGAAGTAGTCGTGGCACCAAATTCGACAGTATTCAAGAAACATTTAGACAATTCCCTTAGATGCTTGGCATGAATTTTGGGGTTCTCCTATGCAGGTACAGGAGTTGGACTCTATGGTACTTGTGGTCCCTTCAGACTCAGAACATTATATGACTCTGTGTTTTCTGAAGGACAGAGTCCAGTTCTGTTCTCTTTAAAATCATCCAGACACCACCACGTATCGATACAATACCCCAACATCATACCTTCAATTACTCTAATGTGATTTTATCTTTCACATATATTGAGCATATTATCATCTGGTCTGTAGTTTCAATGCTATTATGGTTTATTGAAGATTCAGTATAGTTAATTTTTAAGACTGATGGATTGTTGTTTGTGTTTAAGTACTTCCTGTCAACTTCCTGAAATGTTAAAATGTTAACAGAAAACAGTTTTGTGAGGAACTGTAAATACTATAAAATGATTCCATAACAGCAGTATAATTGTAAAAGGAAATATCCAGAATAATTTACTATTTAGTATTATGATATTATGCTCTTGTAAACCATTGGCCCTATCTTTTGTTATTATTTATAAGCAGACATACTGCAGTACAAGAATGCTAAGCTGCCAGAACTGTAGCGGTTGGTGCCACAAAGGTAGGCATACAGTCTTAAAACTAGTAATTAATTACATGTAAACAGGAATATAAAGATTCCTAATAACTTTAAATCACAGTTTTGCAGAGGAAATTGATGCAGACATTCCTATAAGTTACTTACCTAAAAGTTGCAATTATAAATGAACATGTTCAGTTACTCCAGAGTAAAATTTCAATCCTTTCCTTTAGTTAGATGTTAAATGCATTTTAAGATTTTCATTTTTTTTAATTTAAAAAAAGCATCACCGAAGTAACATTGAACTCTTCTGCTACACTTAATCATTCTATTTCCTATAACTTCTCTTAAAAATAAGTACTTATTCTGTTTCCATTTAATTTCCTTGTGTGTTGTATTGTATTTCTTTGTGCAATGTGTGTTAATTGTTACCAGATTTTTAAAAAGTAGTGTTATTTGATAACATTCGGGCACTTCAAATTCATACACTAAAATTAAAATAGGGTGAATAGTTTGCATATTTGAAGTTTTCATACCCATATCAGAATGTTAAGATGTTAATTTAAAAGTAAGAGTAATCAAAATCTCAACCCAAATTTTAAGTATTCATTTTTAATATTTGGAAATGTTTCCTACAAAGGTAAGCAAGTGTTTTACAGAGTGAAAAAAATGTATATTCTTGTATGCATTAGCATTTGAAACTTATTTTCTCCAGGTTAAGTTTTCTGACATAAGTTCCCTATAATGAAGCTCAATCTGGTGACTGGAACGCTTACAGAAAAAGAAAATGTATTTTTAAAATTAATTGTATCTTCTGATAACTGTGTGCAATTACATATGGCTTTATATATAAGACCTAGATCCTTATGCGGAATTTAATCTAAAATATAAAAGGTATTTCATTTTGCTCATTCCAATGTCATGAAAGAGTAAATCCCTTAAGATCACAAGGCAAAACTGCCTTTTATTATTAAAGCTTCTTAAAAGTTCCAAGTTATAAGTTACAGGAATGAATTTTCATTTTGCAAATCTTTACTTTTTTTTATTTCATTCTAATAAATTAGAATTCATTGGCACTAGTTAAATGACATGAAAGGCTGGAGCTGTCATGTAAAGAGATGGACCAGAGTGGTATCTTCTGCATGATAGAAAAAAGTGGGGAAGAGATATGGAAATGTTTAAACAATTTCCAGCCAGTCGACACCATGTGGAAAAACAATGTGGCACCACGTACGTACTCACCTCTAGCAGCATTTCCTTCTGCTTTCCAAAGGTTTTGATGTAATACAATACGAGAGCAGGCAAAACCTTATCTGCCAACAGTGTTAAGAGAATCACTGGAACAGAGAGAAAAATACTACTGCCAAGAAAGTTGAGTATATGAAGGACAAAGGCACTGAGCCTGTGACACTCAAATGTGAAAACCAAGAGGAAAAAAACAGCAGATAATCTGACCCTTATATTGGTCTTGACCCGTATATTTTCAAATGGGAAGACCGTTCTTGAAGATTAAAACATCAGGTGTCAGCAGGAGGAAAGAATGACACAAACTTGCATATATGAAATAGCAGCAGGCAATGCTTCTCACAATGGTTTTGGCCCTGGCGCTCTGTCTTGGGGGACTCTCTCTAGAACAGCCTCTCAGAATTAATTTTTTGAGAAATCCCCTTCACTTCTTAAGGGCTAGGACAGTACAAAGTGATGGAGTTGAAAGGAGCATGTTAAGTATCCTCGGTGCCTCCAGGGAAACTAAACATGAAACCAAGTTTACTGTTCAGAGGAGAATAATTAGTGGCCAACACGCTTCACAGTCTGCAGAGGAAGCAGGTAGATTTAAGAAAGAAATATTCTGCTAGGAGGCCTAGGGCAAGGTTCTTAACAATAACACAAATTGACAATAGAATATATTGTGCTAACAAGAATGCTAGACTATATAAATACATTTTTTTTCTCTCCATGAAACTACAAACACAGTCTCCTGCAAAGGAAAGAATGTATGTGCTTGAAATGGAGCTATAGTCCAAAATACAAATGTCCCAAATTTTATATTTCCTATTTCACAATCTCTATGATGAAATGTTTAACCAGATTATAATTCTGCTGTTTATGCTAGTGTATTACAATTAACCAAACAAAGAGAATATCTCGCCATAGTATTAATTACAGAAAATCTGTCTGTTGAAGAGCACTGCAAACAAATGTATCTATTTAATTAAACAGGCAAGTGTTTTAAGGACAAAAAAAATATTTTCTATAAATTTACAGAAAAATGTATCAGAATGTTTTACATCACACCACAAGTAATAGTGATAAAAAGGATGTGATTATTTTTCTTAACCTGAAGCCAAATTTGCCTACTAACTTCACCTGCTCCTTTTTTTCCCTGGAGTTTCAGAAAATATGAACTTCTATGTTCTCCACAAAAAAACCAGAGCAGATGGATAGTCATGAGAACTTTTCCTGCACAGGCCATCTAAGAGGAAATTGTGCCCTCGTATCTTTATAGTTAATGATTAAACCCTTAATTCCTTTTTATCTATTATTGGAATAGTATATTAATTATATTTTTTTAATCTCAACTTTACAGCAGCAAAGGAAGTTTTCCCTTGTATTCAAAGTATGCTTATTTAAAAAGAGAGTAAATGGAATCTTTTTTTATTTCAGAAGCAATATTGGGTGGATTTTTGAAAATTTGTTTATTGAAGTTGCTGTGAGCAAAAGGGTGGAGGGGTTCTAATTATATAGCAGGACCTAAGGAACAAATAAGAATTTAGTTATGCAGAAAAATTTTCTTAGTTATGTATTTCTTTGCACAATTTATTGGTTTTGCTATTTGCAGACATGCTATATCAGTATTTCTCAATGAACAAATAGCATGTGGACCTCCACACTGAAGTTGACAGACAGCCGTTATTAGACAGAGTAAAAAAATTTGCATGATCACTGTGCAGGTTTTCCTTTTAATATGCAAATTTATATACTCTAAATCACCACCGCAATCTTTATGCTTTGATTGGCTCTTAAAATTTTCAAGATGTGTCCAGCAACAAAGACATATCTCAGCTTCTCACTTCTTGTTAAATGACTAATAAACTCCAAGGTCAAACCCAGGATAGTGTAATTACCTCATTAACTGAACTCCCCCCCAAGTTATCATTTTAATTGTATTAAGGAGAGGAAAGGCTATGACCCATAACAGTGAGTGGCTGTGGTTCACATTTCTGTTCCAGCTATCAATACTGGTTGAAAACTCTAAATGCTCATCATCGCCACAAGCCAGCAGTTTATTTCTGTCCAAGAAAACTGTTATGTGGCTTGATCAGAGTGTATTCAATTCATACACAAAAAGTTATTAGCTCATCTGATTTGGAGAAAATTCCTTTGATGAATACTCACTCTATAGGCTTTGCACTTTCTTATGTGGTATTTAATTCTCATTATGCAGCAGCATGGCTCACCATTGATATATACTAATGAATGTTTCACTTAGAGCATTTCATTTGAAGTTATACTTTTAAAAAATAGATAACATATCAAATTTTCATCCCTGTGTTACAAATCTGGTCCTGCAGCCAGTACAGTCGCTCATGAGCTGATCACTTCAGAGCAGAGTGGCTCTTTGGAGGCCAAAAAGCTGGCATCATATGTCATGTTGTCTAATGCTCTCAACATTCTGATGCTGTTCAGAGAGTCATAGTCAGGTGAAAGTTGCAAATATTTCAGTTATTTTAATCTTATAATCAAAATAATACAAGTCAGTCACTTCAGGATTCTTCTCCCAAGTGACTGGGGACAGGACAAAAAGAGAATGGACTCAAGCTCGGCCAGGGGAGGTTCAGGCTTGATATCAGGAAAAAATATTTCACTGAAAGGGTCATTGGGCACTGGAACAGGCTACCCGGGGAGGTGATTGATTCACTTTCCCTGGAGGTGTCTAAAACATGGGTGGATGAGGTGCTGAGGGGCATGGTTTGCTGATTGATAGGAATGGTTGGACTCGATGATCCAGTGAGTCCTTTCCAACCTAGTGATTCTATGATTCTAAATCATCACTTCCAGAATAACTCCCTCAACAACCTCTAAGAACCCTCCTACACTGTGGCACCCTCCCTTTGAGCTTTGTTGTACACCTACACACAGCTAAGCCAACAGGCTGCTCAGAGGCATGGTTTGCACCTGGTTTTGGTGCAAGGTGGCTAACACAGACTGAAGGGCTGGCTACTCTGTTCACCAGAAACAGGTCCTTCCATGTATATCCTTAAATTGCTCAGGTACAATTACATGCTAATTTAGCCAGACAGATATATTTCAATTGGACATTATTTAGTACAGCAATTAACTACTTTAACAGAATATTTCTGATGAGATGCCAATGTTCTTCCCCTATTTAGAGGTAATATTTATTTCCATCTTGATTCATGAATCTCTGTACTTTATTTTGTTTCTGTACTCATTGTAATCTCTGTTATTAATACATCTACCATTTGAAAAAGGGAAAAGATGAAAAAATTAGGAGCTACTGGGTTCACAAAACCCACTATAAACCTTGATAGTGATGTACTGTTCAGTTACAATAAATTACCTGATCCTGCACTCGGATGTGTTTTTATCATCATGGCCTGCTTGATTTAAAGAAAACATGTTAGAGATCTTATCTGCACAGGTCTACTCATAAAACCCAAAGCTGTGATAGAAAATAGTAGATATGAATATTGTAAATAGCAATACATCAACTCGGAGAACCAAACTATTAGTCTTTAATGTAATCTTGTATTTATTTAATAATTTAAAAGAGCTTATACATCCTCTTTATTATGATCAGAGAGTAAAATAGAGGAAGGTCTTCCAAACAGTAAGTGAATCAACAATTATATCAAAAAGGATGTCTGGGTTCTACAAAGATAAGGAAATATAGAATTAAGCAATTACCTATGCAAAATAATTGAAACAAATGTTATGGGTTTGACTTGCATTTTATCAAAGTAGATTTACAAAAGGAAAAAGCATCTCCTGTCCTCCTTTATGCCCACTTCAGATTAGAGTTAGGGTTGCCCCCACAACATAGGAATGGTTGGACTCAATGATCTGGTGGGTCTCTTCCAACCTGGTTATTCTATGGTTCTATGATTCTATGAAAGACAAGCTGACCATGATCTAGCAATCTTCCTAAGCCTTCTAACAGTTCTTTTTAACCATTTGCATTGAATTAGTTAATACCTTCTCCAAACAGAAGAAAGAAAATACAAAGCACTCGAAGTCTCATAGGTAATAATATGCATTCTTTAATGGAAAAAAAGAAGCAAAACTCAAACAAAAACCAGACTTCCAGCTCTTCAAGGAGTTAGTCAGTAGGAACCCCTAGTATATGGTCCTCAGGGACAAGGGAGCGAAACAGGGCTGGCAAATATTTAAGGATGCTTTCCATAAGGTCCAAGAGTCCTCAGTCCCCAGGTGCAGGAAATCAGGCAGGGAAGGGAAAAGACCAGCATAGCAAAGTCAAGACCTGCTAGTCATCCTGAAGACTGCATAAGCAGTGCAAGCAGGGACAGGAAATCTGGGAAGAGTATAGGGACACTGCCTGGTTGTGTAGGGATGGGGTCTGGAAGACCAAGGAACAGCCGGAGCTGAATTCGGCCAGGGAAATAAAGACTAACAGGAAGGGCTTGTAGGCATGTCAGCTAGAAAAGGAAGGTTAAAGAAAGCGTACCTCAACTGATGGATGAAAATTGTGACCCTATATCAACAGATGAGGAGAAGGGTGAGGTACTGAAAAATATTCTTTCCTCAGACTCCACTGACAACCACTCTCCTCACCCCTCCTGGGTCAATAGACAACAAGAAGGGGACTAGGTAGATAAAGCCCCTCGACAGGAGAGGAGGATAAGACTTCTGACCACTTGCGGGACATGACCATATATGGGACCTGATGAGATGCATCCCAGAATCCTGAGGGAATTGGCCAATCGAATGACTTTCTATGATGGGACTAGCACATCAGTGGACACGGGAAAACCAATGGATGTCATTTACCCGGACTTCTGTAAAGCCTTTGACATGGTCCTTGACAACAACCTCCTCTCTAAATTGGATTTGATAAGTGGACTGTTTGGTGGATTGGTTGGATGGCCATATTCAACGAGTAGTTGTCAATGGCTCAAAGTCCAGATGATGTTCCTTGACAAGTGGTGTCCCTCAGGGGTCCGTACTGGGACCAGTGCTGTTTGATACCTTCATCAGTGATAAAGACCGTGAGATCGAGTGCACCCACAGCAAGTTTGTAGAAGACACCAAGCTGAGTGGTGTAGTTCCCATACCTGGACAAGCTGGAGAAACAGGCCTGTGGGAACTTCAACAAGACCAAGTGCAAGGTCTTACACCTTGGTTGGGGCAATCCCTGATTTCAATACAGGCTGGAGGATGATGTGACTGAGAGCAGCCCTGCAGAGAGGGACTTGGGGGATCTGATTGATGAGAAGCTTGTCATAACCCGGCAAAGCATGCTCACAGCTCAGAAGGCCAACTCTGTCCTGGGTTGCATCAAAAGAAGCAAGGCCGTGAGGGCGAGGGAAGTGATTCTGCCCCTCTATTCCTCCCTTGTGAGATCTTATCTGGAGTATTGTGTCCAGATCTGGAATCCTCAACATAAGAAGGATATGGAACTGTTGGAACGGGTCCAGAGGAGGGCTGTAAGGATGATCCAAGGGCTGAAACACCTCTGCTAGGAGGACAGGCTGAGAGAGTTGAGGTTGTTCAGCCTGGAGAAGAGAAGGCTCTGAAGAGATCTCATAGTGACCTTCCAGTACCTGGCTGGGGCATACAAGAAGGATGGGGAGGGTCTTTTTACTAGGGCATGTAGTGGGAATGGCTATAAATTTGAGAGGGAAAGATATAGACTACACGTTAGGAGGAAATTCTACACAATGAGAATGGTGAGGCATTGGAATAGTTATGCCATGGCAAGTTGTGGAAGCTCTCTCTTTACAAGTGTTCAAGGGCAGGCTGGACAGGACCTTGTGCAGTCTGATCTAGTGGGAGGTGTCTTTGTCCACGGCTGGGGGTGTTGGAACTAGATGATCTTTAAGGTCCCTTCCAACTCTAACTATTCTGTGATTTTATGATTCTATGGTTCTACGATTCTATGATGCTCCTCACATAAGAGCTGACTCTTTTTGATCTTTTCCCTGTCCCAGGAATCCATTTTCTGCTCCCTGTGTGGAGGAAATGAATCACAGCTGCTGCAACAAGAGAAACATTCTAAGCCTTGTGACTGCAAATAAGTATGATTTGCTCTTTATTGAGTGTTTCATAAAATTCAGTGATTACACTAGATATGTCAATTACTGTAAATTAATGGTGTTCTACAGCATGTTGCCATTCTTCCCTTCCTGTGTCTTTCATCTGGGGATTCTAAAGAATTCCAAATAATAATTAAACGTTTATCTATGGAGTAACAGTTTCTATAGGAGCCATTCATAACCCAGCCTCTTCAAAGAGAGAGGTAATCACAAGACATTACTCATTAGACAATAGTCACTATTTGTCAAAAATTACAGCAAACTGATATTTAGAATAGTACTATTTCCCCTACTTATAGCAAAACTATTGTGCCCCTAATAAACATATACAAACTTCTGAATTAAACTATTGGGTATGCAGAAATGAAACAAATTCAGATTTCCGGTATGTATGGAATAAAATAGCCTACAATTAATTCCACCTTAATTCATTCTTGCATCAGTCTTCTTATGATCTTCTGAAATGCTTGTTGTTTTTTTACAGTCTGCCTCTTGGATACTTCACACACTAAGTTTTCTTTCTACATAACATATTAATCTTCACATCTTTCTAAAATTCTAGTTTGCTTTATTTAGTTGTTCAAACAATATTACAGATATTTCTTTTAAGTCAAGCCTGAGCAGTCAAATGTACAGGTAACTGTTATGATCAAGGGTTAAATACGAGATACTGAATTCACAATATAGGATTTCCTACATTCATTTTGGGCTAGAAGCTTTTACTTATGGTCATAAGTAACATAGAGCATGTAATGAGAGTGGTGAAAACCCACCTTAAATGGTCATGAAGTTTTTGTCTTGGCTCCTATTAAAATATCTAGCTGCACAAGTACAGGAATTTGAGCCCTTATAGATGCAAGCACACATATCCATCATTACCCATTAATAACTCATTCTGATTTTTAGCTTGTAAACAGTCAAAGAAAGAAAATATCATACTCCTGTGTATTCTTCCATCATTAATTTCAAACAGTTCTCAACTCCTATAACCACATAACAAATAAGTACTTAATAGCTGTTCCTTAATGGAAGCTTAGCCAGAAGACAAGGGTGATCCCAACAGTGGCAGTGCTCCCAATGATAGCCTGACAGAAAGTGGAACTGCTAATGGATCCATCATTAGATCTCCTCTCCTCTGCTCAGCCGGGACTGGGGCTAAACAATATCCTGGAGTAGTCCTGCACTAATGGGCATATTGGAAGTCAAATATTGAAGACAACTGAACAGCAATGAAAGGAAGAGCTCAACAGCAAGATCATTTGGGTTGAGTAACAGGGATTAAATCTTTATTTTCCTGTGATTATTCCAGGTTTCAAAATATCCCTCAAAAAAGTTTCAACACATTTCACATCATTTATATAAAGTTGTGTTCTTACTCTAACAGAGTTCCCAGGTTTGATTTTCAGTACTGGCAGCACCGATTCATTGCCAGATAAAAGATAATCATGGGTGTGATTGCAAAGAATCACATCAATTAAATTGGGAAAAAAAAAACCCAACCACAGGACCAGTAGTAACTGAATATCTTTCCACATCAAAACCTAAAGTTAATTTATACTTTCTTATGGTAGCCAATGATCCAAGTGAAAACAAAAGTCATAATCACCACAGAGCCTCTGAGATGACCTTCAGAATACCGTTTTCCCAAAGTAAGCTAATGTGTAATGTGGTAAATAAACTGCCTCTTAAGAGAAAACAGAGATACTTCACTGAAAATTAGAAACAACTGCACAAAAAATTTCTAGCTGATATTGCCATAAAAGATCTCAAAATAAGAGAAGGAAAATCAAATAAAGGGGCATTCACATAAACTGCGAATAGTATTTATAAGTGTATCTTTAAAATACTCAATATTTTCATTTCCATCAGAAAGCTTAGCACCCACAGAGATAACTTCCTAAAATGATTGAACAGGCTGCAGCTTTCCTTCCTTGCAGAGACCCATAGAAGAGGGTTCTTGTCACTACTTACAATACTACAAACCCAAGTTTTAACTAGTCTTTATTTTCCTCCTCAACACAAGTATGATCTTCAGCTGTTGTAACCAGTAGCTGATTAGTCATGATCTATCACAGTTGACAGAATACTGCTGTATAATAACAGAAAACATTACTGCAGGCTAGTTCAAAGTCTAAAATTTTACTTAAACTGCTATAAATGCAGCCTTATTAGGAGAAAATGCAGACTTAGTGAGACACAATTTTAATCACCATTAGACAGCAAGAAGCAAATTCTGAACAAACCCAAGAAACCAACACGTCAAACAAGTCCACATAGATGGTAATGGGGTTAGGAAGGGGGTGTAGAACTCTTCTAGTTTATACTTTTACCTTAAATTATGTCAAATACAGCCTAACAAGAGATTGTTAGTGTACCTGTTCATAGGATTTTTTTTCCCACTTACATCAAAGCAAGCCAACAGGAAACACCTTCCTTATTATACAGTCCCTGCAGTTTAGAGCAGCATGGGGAATTGTCTCTGCTGGAAGACATCTCTGCCTGCCATCAGGCTACATTTCTGCACCTCATGGCTAACACTTCATTCTAGTTCAGCAGCTCCCAAAATATCAGTTTTAACCTCAAGTGAGATCACAGCAGTTAAAATAGGGTCATAAACCAAATAATCCCATGTTTCACAATCAGAAGTCTAGAACTACTACCACATTTCTCCTTTTATTGATCTACTAATGTTCAGTACTGAAGACGTCACATTCTGCCCACATAACTTTAGGCTCTTTTGTGTTGGACTCTTTTAGATCCATCACCAGTAGATTTAAGAGAGATTCATTCTCTGTTATACTATTTGCTAAAACAAATTATCACAAAACTTCACGGGGCTTGTTATGGAGATTATTTAATTTGTTACAGGAAACTGAAAAATTATGGTAAAATTCAATATTGTTTGAAACATTTAGCTTCTCTTTTCAATATATAATTTTCCAATTTATCATATTTTCATACATTTATACTTATAAGGCTTGTCACAAATATAATTAGGAGCAACCCTTACACACTTAGAAGCCTGAAGTCTTATGGTTTATTCAACCTAAAAATAGATATGCAGAAAAAAGAAAAGTTGTGATTCAATTCAAATTGCTTTTTAAACTGTTTCACCAGTGAACAAAAGAGTAAATAATTTGTATATTTCTTTTACTCTTCTACATTAAGCCTTCTCCTCCTCTTTGTATTTTGTTTAATCTACAGCCAGCCCATTTTAAACACTAGTGGGTGCTTCCAGCAGAAGTCCTATTCACCTTCTGTTTGCAAAGGCAAATTTATAATAAAAATAATCTGGATCTACTTTGCCACACATCTGTGTCTTCCCTTCTTTCTTTTTTTTTTTTTCTTGTCAATCTTATTCTGTGCTCCTACTTAAACTTATAAGTGTTCTCATTAAGTTTACTACTTTGAATGTATATATTAAATGCACGCATCTGAATATGTACACATGTAAGTATAATGAAGTGCCTTTTTTAGAACTGATAGTTTAGAATGTGTACAGATCTGGGCCTATTTTTTCCAGCAGTTGTTACTCATTCTCCTTCAGGCAGGGATCCTAAACATTTTCACAGTGGCAATTTACTCCACTTACTCAAAATACTATTCTCAGCTGCAGAGGCCATAACATTGATTCTGGGACTGCAATTCTATTTAGATTTTTAATCCCATTCCTACTGGTACCACAGAAGCACTAGACATGCACATAAGTAAATCCCAAATTTTGCCCTTGTGGCCCCATGCCCTTCCCCCTTGAAGTCATGACAGAAATGTCACTGGCTTCAATGAACCAGAACGAAGCTTTTCATTTAAAGTTCAATCAACTTAAAATAAAAGACATCAGAAAAATGTCAGCCACTCGTTCACTGAAGGAAACCTTTTCAGCAATTATTCATTACTAGCTTAATGGATACATATTAAGCAATCAGATATGTTTAATCCAGGACTGCTGAGAAACGATGAGGAAAAGGGAGTCCCTGCAGCAACATATGTAGCTGTAGCTTACAGACAGTCATGAATAGCTGGCTGCAAAGCAATAGGGAGTGAACAGTTGAAGACACTTCCAGTTTCTGTTTATAGTTATTTTGAAAACATTTTTCTTCCTGGTACTGAAAAGGAAGAGTCTCAAGGGTCTTTTTTGCCTTGATTATGAAGGAAATTCATTCACTGCTATGAACATTTGCCCACAGAGAAATAAATGGATGTTATGCTCAAAAATATGATAGAGCTCAAGTTTCTTTAATGTCAGTTTATGATACACAGTCTAAAGTGGATATGACACAAAACCAGTTAAATGAAAGAACTACTTATTTCTGAGACCACTTTCCTAGTGAACTTGTTGTGGAACCATGAATCTGAACATGAAGCTTAGTATGTCTTTCTAAAGTGAACTCACTCCCCTCTCTCCCAGTCATTCCTGCAGTTTTCTGTTGTTAGTAAGCACTGTTTCTGGGTTTCTGCACTATCTCATACTTTCAGAGTGACCCCTCAGTTATTTCTAATCAATCTCTTTACCATGGTCTTTTCTGGTTTTATTGTTTTCCAGAATGGTGCTAGCAGATAACACCTTATTTCTGTTATCAATGATGTAAATAGTGAGATATAGTTGCTGAAATCCAAAATGAGAAAGAAAATTCACTAGAGTTTTAAAGAACTAGCATTTTGACCTTAGTAGTCCAGCACATGTCACCACAGTGCCTGTGGGCCTTATTATTGAAAAACCTGAGCCTTAAACAGGATTACTTTTCTACACCAAAAAGAGAAAATCAGCTGATGTGATTTAGGGTTATTTGGATATAACATGTAAGGGTACAGCATTGTTAAAAAGCTATTCCAGTTATTAAGTAATGAGCTTTTTAATTCTAGTAAGAATGCCAGATGTATAAAATAATTGAGCACAAAAAAGGTGAATTGTCAAGGCCATCATTGGGGAGCATGTTCATTCAGAGTTACAGAGGAATATCCATCTTTGTTGTAGAAGTTAGCAGCAATAAGCTATGACAAGATTAATGAAAATATTCAAGTCCTTATTCCCAAACATGCCTGGCAGAAACATGTTTTGTCTTTCCCATCTATCAGCTCTTGGAACAATTTGTCTTCATGGATTTCATTTGCCATTCTCCTCAAGGACCGAGACAGTTTCTTCCAAAAAAAGTCCAAAATTTATTCCAGAAAACATTATTTATTTTTATTCTGCATCCTCTGTGCTCATATGTACAATGCCCCATGAGACCAAGTCACACAAATTACTATTCTAACTGAAAAAAATGTCAGAAATGAACACTGGGTCTTACCTTTGTCATTTTAAACCCAGAAATATTACAGAAACTAACAGAAGATTGCTAAATGTTTTCTTAAGTCTGCTTTGTTACTGATGTTAATTTTGTTCTCTTCTGATTTATCATTATAGTTCTCCTAAGAGGGAAATTCTACATGGTCTTTTGCAGTTTTGTTTTAATGACTAAAGTTTACAGGGCTTTTATTCCAGCAACAAAAAATTCTGGAAGACTCACCAAGGGCAAAGTAAACTCCAAGTATTCCAAATACGAATAATCAAAGCAACAGAAAGATAACAGAATCTGAGAAAAGAAATATGTTTAACTTTCCTTGCCTTTTATGTTTTGTAGGGTTCTGGAGATTTTTGAAGCCATTTCCCTGATTTTCGTTCAGTCAATTTGCATTTGTCCTTGGTTATGCTAATGCCATAGTTCTACTATCCCAAAGTTTTCCAGTAGACATTGAAATATACTAAATCTCTTTTTACTAGCACAACTCTCTGAATCTGAATTTTCTGCAGATAACAAAAGTGGCATAAATGGATTGATCCTACAACGGAATCTATTAAACATTACAGGTTTCTCTTTATCTATATATTTATTATACCCTTAATGGGATTTATTGTAGCAGACAGAAAGCAAAGCTTTAATATATATACAATCTGTGATTATTTCCCGACTGGTACAAATTTAATCACATCATTTCTTGAAGAGTATTTGTCATGCTCAAATGTTATACTGAGCAAATTTGGGACAGCAAAAATCATACAGCACACACTTTACAAGTGAACATTCAGACTCCCAAATGAAACCATTGACACTTGCTTAGGGGATATAAAAACTAACATTTTAGCTAAAGCATATATTTGAAATATAAATCAAAAAAATGTACGGAACTTTTCCAGATTACTACTGAAGAAAAAACATAATCCTCTACCATATATAAAGCCACCATTTTTTCTACTTTTTAAACATATCAAAACTTAAATGCTGCCAAGACTACAGACAAAAGCACAGACTGTTTAAAACTAATACTAAAGATTTTTTTTTAAAAGCAGAAGCAACAAATATCACCTTGGTTTCTCACATCCACATTCATGAGAAATATCCTGAGAAATGTATGGTATTTTTTCTAGCTCTCCATCTTGAACTCTACCACTATCCTCTTCTATAGGAAGTTATGGTAGTATTGAGGGCAAGCAAGATTTTTCAGGCCAGCACTTCCTTGTAAACCATACTGTCACCCAGAAACAAACAGAATTTGTTGCAGTTTCATCTCATCTAAAGTATTTCTAATCATTCCTCTAATTATTTCATGTTGCAACATGGATTTTGATTTGAAAGATATATCTCTTCCTGCAAAAATTACTGATCTTGCTTTTTTATGCATATAACATTTAAACTATTTTGAAATCCTAAACCAATTTTAATTATCATATGTTTGCATTACACTATTTCAAGGATAAGAAGACAATTTTATTAATTAGTTCATAAATCATGGAAAACCTCCTATTTAAGCAAGTGTTATAAGGTAATTTTGATTAAAATATTCTTATGGGAAGTAAGTAGAAATCAATGCACCCGCTTTTTAATTCCTCAGTTCAGTAGAGGAACATTTCTTTTTAACTAGAGGAAAAAAGATACTTAAGTGTTAAAAACATATGAGTAGTGAAATTGTATTAGTGAAAACAAGTTCTTCTGTGACAGACAAGGTGAAAATCAGTGAAAACTGTGCTCTTAAGACAATGAAGGTCAACTGCTCACAGGGTTATGTTAATAAGCCTGCTGAGCAAAGCAACAGGATGACTGATAAAGTTATTCTCCTTATTCTGCACTCATAAATCCTCATCTGTAGAACTAGATCCAGCTTAGGGCTCCCTGGAAGAAGACAGATACTTAAAATGCTGCAGGAAGTCCACTGAAAGGCCACCAAGCTAGGGGGCTGAGAGAGATGGGGGCACTCAAAACCTGGATTTCCATAAGGCTGTGAAATCTCCATGCTGGATAAGTTTAAAGGCTAATAGATGAGGGTCTGAAAAAGGTGATGATTTTGAAGTTGACTCTGTGTTGAGCAGTGTTAGAACAGATCTCCAGAGTCAACCTAATATTTTTCATTACTCTATGAATAAATTATTTTGCAAAGTTTCATCTTCTTTTAAAATAGTTACTTAAGAATAACTACTTAAGAAGTTAACTAAATCATATTACCTGACTTTATAGTCAGGTAGAACAAGAATTTCTAAGATTTAAAATCCATTTCCTTGGTAAATGCAAAACCACATCACTTTATTGAAGCTAGTGGCTTGGGATTATGCACTTTTGTACTTAGACTTTATATTATCAATAAACTTCTTGCCTACCTTACGTAGACACAGAATCTTAGAACAGGCAATGTTGACCTGAATGACAGAGTAAATATTGGATGAAAGGATTTCAGCTACTCCTAGTTCAACGATTCTCATTTCAGTATAGAGCATCATTCTTTAAAGCAATATTTTAGGTCACAATCCTAAATGCCATTTGTCAACAGTAGCGGTGCCTCCCTGAAACTGCAGTTTGTCTGGATCTTTTTATATTTTTTTAGTCACTTTCATTGAGCTTGTCAAAACAGTATTTGCCACTACAGGAGCCTAACAGGAATTATTTTATTTACTGTGAATGCAATTCAGTTCAAAACCTAATCATATCTGTTTACCAAGACCTAATACAATGCACTTTAATAAATTCTCCTGGGGATAGAGCATTACAACAAAACTGATCACCTTGTCTTAACAGAAAAAATTTAGCAGATGCTTTCTTTGTTCACTCTAGGGAAAATTTTTGAGTACTTTCAAAGACAGCCAACTCTAAGAGATGGTCTTGGGAACAGGTGTCTCAAAACTTATACAAACTTGGTCTAAAGAAGCATTGGGACAACTGACAACTTTATTACTCATTGCTTCTTTCAAATTTAACACCCAGGCCTCAGCAGTAGGTAGTATCATACCAAATACTCCATATAGTTTATGGAGGCTAAAGACATGTATCTAGTAAGTGAAGGTAGGAGTCTATTATTAGTCTAATTGAAGTTTTAAATTAAAGTCTTAAATTAAAGTTCAACTGAAGGATTATTATTAGTTCAGTTGTACAACTTGTTCCTAATAAAAACAGTCAAAACTAGCATTCACAGATGTTCCAATATATTCTTCTTTCTCTAGTGTTCCCCTGTTCATTCACGGTTTCTAAACTCCTTTCGTTGCTGTTCTTTCTGTGCTTCTCTGGTCTCATAGCTTATGGTGTTGGATTCCCCCAAGGAGAAAGAGTGACAGCA
The DNA here is from genome assembly GCA_033459285.1 of Clamator glandarius. Classification (NCBI taxonomy): domain Eukaryota; kingdom Metazoa; phylum Chordata; class Aves; order Cuculiformes; family Cuculidae; genus Clamator; species Clamator glandarius. The sequence goes on from JAUNZM010000040.1 coordinate 1,403,662, forward strand.
GTTATAATAAATTGTCAGTCTCATATTTTGTCAGAAATAATAATTTGTCAGTCTCATATTTTGTCAGAATCTCACATTTTTGTCAGGAGTATGGTGTTTATCATTTATTCCACCCTGCTCTTATGTGTACTTGAGGTCGTTTTTACATATTTTTTAACAGAGTGCACTTACTAGCTCCCTTCTTATTGGTTCACAATTCTACATTATATATTAATTTACTGTTTGTGGTTGTGTATTGTAATATTTTTGCTGCTATCCCTAAAACTGGTTTTAACAGTTTTCAAGGTTGTGCTAATTTAATGACCATCACTGAGTTGTTTATAGCTCTGATACCTCTAGAATCATGCTGTGTTTGTACTTTAGAGACCATGCCATCATTTAGTATTTGCTCATTTCTGTAACCTCTGTTACATCCTTCAGCTGTGGTTTGCTGGTAATTAAGGTTTTATTAGCATAGGCTAATCATGCTTATATCTTTGGTCAAGGTGAGAAATAGTTCACTCTTGAAACCTATGATATATTTGAATCCACACACATAGAAACACAATGCTCTGTTACCAACTTCCTACAACAGTACCTGCTGGCTCTTGCAGTATCTCCAGTATGTCACTGAAACGTCCTGACAATAATATATCCGTGACTTATAAAGAACAGTAATGAAATTCTCTCTAAGGTGAGGACTGCCTAATTGTAATGCACATTTTTGTGCTCTGTTTGTAAGAATTCATGGAGTCCAGGGACTGTCTTCATGAATTAATGCCAAAAGTACTGACAAGCACTAGTCTGTAGGGATTATTTCTAAAACTCTCCATATTGAGGGAGTCAGATGAGAATAGTTGTGAAAAACACTGAGGTATGAGTAGATTTAAACAAAAAAACCAACCTTCAAACAAATATTTACATATCTACAAAGTCTGTATTTGCTTACAATCGTAGTGTTAGTGATTCATGTGAAAAATCTTCTGTTAATATATTTCGAAAAGAACACTTTGAGACGACTTCTCTGGTTACAGTTGAGTATCAGGATGCATTTGACATTGTTTGGCAGGAGGAAAATCTGACAAAATTGCCACAAGATTTTTGAGTTCAGGATACTGTGAGAGGGAAGCAAGGCAAAAAGCAAGATCACAACCCTAGACCAAGAGATCATCTAATGCAGTCTTCTCTCAAAGCAGGGTTAACTTCAAAGCTGCTGAGAGATTACGCTGCTGCTATAGGAAGTTCTTCTGATCATCATCACAGCTTATTCCTGTTGCTTTAAGTAGATCAAATTTACTTTGTATTGGCACTGAGCAAGGAGTACACATAGGGGGTAGGTTAATGTGCTTAAGCTGACAACCTGTAACTTATCTGAGAACATGTGAGTATACCAGAAGTTTCTTCTATGCACCAGAAAAGTTCAATTCATCTCTGGCATTAGCAAAACTGCAAACTGACAAATGTTTGCCAGAGTTCAATGATATCGGCCAGATGTGGCATTTGGCAAATCGAAATTTATTTGCTATTTAACTTCTTAAAAAAGGCTAGAAACAAATAATGTCAGGAAAACATTAATCATAAGGTCAGGTTTACTTTAAATTTTTACTGAGATTGCAAGCAAGGCTCAGAATATGTTTTTGGATATCATGTGCTACACTGCCGAGGTAGCAGTGACAATGACTTCACAACTTGAGTTCAGTAAGTGTATTGCATGTGGAGGCACAAAAAAGGAGCTGCAGGACTGCACTGAGGGATAATAGTGGATGAAAAGTCTGACATGAAATAAAAGATAAAAGCACAAAGAATAATCTAAAAGACAGCAAAGAGGAGACATGGTAAAATGACAAACCAGGAAGATTAATATATTTTTATTTATTATTTACATATTATTGATTTATTTTTATCAGAATATAAAATCTGGTTATCAGAGAGGTTGTTAAAGGTTAAAATTAAAGTAAACAACAACTTACACAGAAATATATAGCAGTATACATAAAAAGAAAGATTAGATTTTGAAATGCTATGAACAAAAAAGGCAGGATCTGAATGTAGCTGTGGATTAACAAAAGTATCTTCAGAATGTAGATATGTGAATATAGGCAGAAGAGATAAGTAATGAAGAAGTGAGAAGTAAAGAATAAAAAGCAAGTAACCAACTAAGCTTGTGGAGGATGGGAGATAGAAGCAGAATGCAAAATCAGTTCAAGTTTTATTTTATTCAAATGCTTCTGCCTTAGAAAATGCATGAGTAAATCACTAAAGAATCTGCTACAGTTAAAAATGAGAAAACACTGCAAGACAAGAAATAGTATTAGTTTTTTTAAAAATAGGTCCTATAGAAGTGATGATTATTGGACAAGTATGAAAATAGTAATATGAAAGAAAGAAGATGACATAATTCTATTCACTATTGTAATAAATTTGGTTGAAGAATGGAGAGCCTGGGAGAGAACTGAGGATTGCTGAGAAATGATACAAGATTCAGTCACAGCAGATAAGCAGCCAACAATAAGAGAAGAAGGTAGAAAATATGTAGCAAACAATAATATAAATGGAAATGCATCACTTTGTCAGTGGGTAGCTGGCAGTGAAAACTGAATTAAGAGGTGGCCTGACACAGAAATTACATGAGTAATGTTCAACAATACAATCATGGGAAGAGAAGCAAATGCACTGTTCAAATCTGTCGAAAGAAATTTGCAAACATGAACAAAGAGATTCACTCTAAACTGCAAGCCACTACAGTAAAGTTGTAAAAATTGATAAGCAGACATTTATCCTTGTTTGTGTAAGTGTAGCTCCCAATATCAATTCTTTATGAGAAATCCATGACAACTAAGAGGCTCTGCCATTATCAATTGTTGTTTTAACTTGTACATACATTGCACAAAAACAATTCTAGGCTAAACATTAAGTTTGCTACAAGATTAATTTCATCTGACATTGCTTTCTACAAGGGCAAGAAGTCAGAGAAAGCTAAAAGCAGGAAAATATCATTCCCATATATTAGCTAACAGCTCTTCTGAGAGTAGTTGTCTCAATAGCAAGAGGATTCTGTTCCAGGTAAAATCCTTAAAGATATAACAATGAGGAGAGTTGTCAGTGTCTTATCTTTTTCATATCATCCATCCAGCAAGTCAGTTTCTTCACAGCTATTTCAAAATGAACCATTCTCTCACAAACACAGATTTATATACATAAACTAAGGTTGTGCAGAATGACACTTTAGGAAGACTGTATTCCCACAGCAATTATTTTCTTGCACTAAAATTTTTTTTAAGAAAAAAACCTATGCCAAAGTTGTGTAATCCGTATAGTTCCAAACCCTCCTGTCTGACCTGTAGTTCAATCACTTAGGAAAAATTATTGTTAATGAATAAATAATTTTTTGTACTCTTTTTATTGGGATGAATTCACCAAAGTGACCTAAAGAGCTTTGAGCTAGAAGTGAAGGCTAACTCTAGTTATTCAGTGTTAGGCAAAATCTTTTTTCCAGCTGAGCCAAACTGAAGAATTGGAGAAATTTGATAACTGTCATAAACCAGCCCAATGTTCTAACATATAGTTCCATTTTGTTTTGAGACACATTTGTGCATTTATTTGGTTTTAATCATTATTGTGACTGTAAGGAAGAAATATTGATATCAAAACTGATACATTGATCTGTCTTCCCAAGGATCTCCTCTTGTGTAAATTAAATAATTCTGGTGAAAAAAGGTTCTACTATGGTGATAGCATTTTGCAGTTCTGCTTGTAAAAATTTCCTATTCTCTCCCTGACACATTAGTTGTTTCATTACCCAGAATTTCCCCTATGTAAATACTATCTGTACCATACTGCTTCCTGAAAATTTTGTTTATAGAAAGTCACATGGTAAAATCTGCTGTTCAAGGAGCAAGTCTTGAATTAGGTTTCTGTATGCTCAGGGGACTTCTATATTCTATATTCTCATTTCTGGTCTTCCAGAACATTTTTAATTCATCAACAGGAGAAAAAGTATAACAATAAAAAAATCATTTAATGTTTATCTACAATGAGCTCATGGTCAGTAAGCTGTGTGTGCAAGTACTCGGCTTCTCTTCTGTCAATACTATTCATACACCACATGTTAAGAATGCAATTATATCAATTAACTCATTCTTAGGGATTCCATAGCATCATAGAATAGTTTGGGTTGGAAGGTACCTTAAAGATCATCTAGTTCCAACACCCTTACCATGGGCAGGGACACCTCTCACTAGATCAGGCTGCCCAAGCCCCATCCAACCTGGCCTTGAACACCTCCAGAGATGGGACAACCTGTTCCAGTGTCTCACCACTCTCATGGTGAAGAAATTCTTCCTCACATCTCGTCTAAATCTTCCCCTCTCCACTTTTTCCCCTTTGCCCCTAGTTGTATCACTACAAGCCTTTGTAAACAGTCTCTCCCCTGCTTTCTTGTAGGCCGCCTTAAGGTTCTGTAAGATCATCATAAGATCTCCTCGAAGCCTTCTCTTCTCCAGGCTGAACTGCCCCAACTCTCTCAGCCTGCCCTCATATGGGAGGTGCTCGAGCCCTCTGATCATCCTTGCAGCCCTCCTCTGGACCCATTCCAACAGTTCCATATCCTTCTTATGTTGAGGATTCCAGAAGTGGACACAATACTCCAGATGAGGCCTCACAAGAGAGGAACAGAGGGGCAGAATCACCTCCTTCACCCTACTGGCTGCACTTCTTTTGATACTGTTGGCCTTATGGGCTACAAGCACACACTGCCGGCTCATGTCAAGCTTCTCTTCAACCATGGGAAATTTTATGCAAGCTGTCTTGGAAGGATGGAAGGCTGAACCAGCCCAGTCTGGATGCGACCCTGATGTTCTTTCTGGATTTCAGTCTAAATGGCTGAATAGTAAGTAGAAGCTTGGATATTTTAGTTAGATTTAAGAGCATGACTCACTAATATTCATAGACTTCCATTAACCAAATCCACATATGACAACCAAATGTTTTATATGTGGAAGACTATAAAGCCAGTATTTTTTTTTCTACCCTCACTTATTCCAGAGCTATGCAGTTCTTCAGCCTTAGAGCTCCAATTCAGGTATCTAGACCAATAAGTGGCAGGGTCTGTTTTTTCAAATGTTTTGTTTTAATTTTCTCCAGCAATTATAGTATGCAAATATTTTTTAAAAGTACACTTGCTTAATGCATTTATAAGAGAGATTTGCCAAGTTTCACTTCATTATTATGATATAGGATTAACAGGCATTTAACAAAGTCAGTTAATGAAATAACAGGCATATGTTAGTAATAGCAAAGCCAATTCAACCTAATTCAACAGCAGAACAGCATTAAATAGTTTAAGACAATATATGTCAAAGGATAAAGCATTATACCTGTCTGCCAGAGATTCTTATCATCCTCTTGTACCCCATAATTAAACAAATCCCCTCAACTGCCTTCAGACTTCTGTACTTCTTGTTTACTAGTTTATTTTGCTAATATCTCCTGTCCACATACCCACAACCAAGAGATTTTGATAAAAGTCCCTCATGTTGAATAGGTTTCTGTTTAATTTCCTCTCTCGCTTATAAACTTTATCAGGCAAACTGATTATTTCCATGGCATTCAGCATTGTACAGAAGATGCCAGCTTTCCATCTCTAATTTATCTTGCTGTGCCAATGACACCTGCATTTATTTTTGCTTCTCCTTTCATTAGATTTTGAAGGATAACACAGTCAGCTCAATTTATGCCTCAGCTCTCAAGACACAGGTGAGAATATAATAAACATAACTTAAAGACCCAAGCAAAACCAAAGCAGGATAGAACAAATACACCTCCTACATATCGTCATTGCTTATGCAATGCAGTTTTGTCAATAAAAATCTACTTGTTTAAAAGGGGAATATATATTTTTGTAATCCTATATATTGTGAACAAAAGGATGTCTCTAGTCTTTTTAAAGCAGTGATACCATCCTTTCCGAGTTTTGATAATCAGTGTTACAAAGACATTAGATCTCTGCAACAGATTGCTGCAAGATTTCCACAGTCATACTATGTCTAATCAACAGTAACTGGGAAAAAGTCTCTATAGGTACCCATCATCTGTGCCTTTGAACACCTCTATCCTGCTTCAGACTATCCAACGACAGATTCGGTTTTGGTAGGATTTTACTTACATAGTCTTCATGTTTTGAACTGCAACTTTGGTCCCTTGTGTTTATACATTTCCCTACTGACAGCCTAAAGAATTCTAAAAAATCCTTTGCAGAGGTTTTAAGTGTACATACCACATCACAAACACAATTGCACAAAAAGGATGTAGAACAAGGCATGCAAGCTGAATATGTTATATTTTATTTTGAATAAAAAAAAATGAATTATGGTCTAGAATTAGTAGCAAATTCTGACCTTCCATGTCAAACTAGTGCCAAAACATTAAGTCATAATTTTACCAGAAATGTTTTTTCCTTAGACCAAACAATAATTTGAGTCTCATCTTCCATTACATATAAAAGATCAATCCAAGTTTTAAAAAAATAAACACTTGAAGATATTAAAGAAATCCTAAATATATTTCTAAAAATATAAGGCAAACAACAAAGCTAAAGTTGATATATTATACAGAAAGATAAATAATTAAAACTTATTTGTCAGGAAGTCATTCATGACTTTTTTGAGACTGACAGGTTCAATGTAAATAATATATTTTAAAAATCCAAGTTCTTTTCATCATTAAACATAAAAAATGACACAACTGACCATAGTAGGAATTTAAAACAAAATTAAATGAACTTGGTTTTTGTTGAGACTCTAAGCAACTCTTGTTCTTTCTTATGCAATTTGTGCTGGTGAATTTCTTCTTCTGCTGAGGAAAAATCCACTAACAAAAATGTCAAACACATTAGAGGTGCAAAGCACATAATAGGAAAAGCCTCAATATCCTTACCTGTGTCCAGAGGACAACATGGGTTATAAGCTTCCAATCAGGGAATTTGAACAAAGAGCTGAGGAACAGATGGTGAAGCAACTCAAGAGCTGCCTCAGTGCTCTTCACCCTACTGTAGAAGCAAGCTTGAGCACAGTAAGACAACAAACTTGTTCAGGGAAAAATCCAAACACTCAGACCGAAACTGAAAACGCTCCACTAATAAAGGGAGAAGTCATAACATTTTACCATTGCACTCAATTTGCACTCCTGCAATGACTCTCCACTTCTCAATGACAGTTCTTAGAACAAAGCCAATATTACATTCTCTCCTGATCATAAGCAAAGGTACTAAAAATGTGTTTATGCAAGATTTGCAGACTAATTTCAAAAATATCAACCACTCTTACAGGCAGGCAAACGTCCATGTTTTTGTATGTGCTTCTGCTCAAAATTATACTGCCAATAAATGCTGAGTTCAGAATTCTCCAGAATCTTTATAGTCCTTTCTTTTTTTCTTCTAGTTTCACTCCTTGTATATATATATTTGTTTCATAAACAAAATGTTTTAATTTTTTGCATAATAGTTCCTGTCATAGCTGGATGACATATGGTTTTCCAGGAAAATAATTTACTCTTTAATGATAAAACTGGATGCAATACACACAAACATGGAAGCAGTTATATTTTCACCAATTCCATCTGTCAAAAAAAAAAGCAGAAGTCTTAACCTTTTAGAAAAGTAAAGGAATGATATTATGAACCATACTGACTCTGGTTAACCAACTCATTACTTCAAAATGTGATTTTTCTTCACTGATTGCCTTTGCAGCCCCACTAACCAGTACTTTACATCAATTCTACACAGAATACTGAATACAGAGCTATTTTCCATATGTGATACATCTTTTCTCATATCTTTATATGGGCTTTAAAAGCAAATTCAGTGTTCAGACAATTCAACAGTATCTAATTCCCTAGGAAGCCTTCATAATTACTTCCAACAAGCTATATGCACCCAAATTAAATTAAACTTGCACCTAACAAAACCTAAAATATGACCATAGTTTTTACCTACAGATCAGCACTTGTAATTTCATTTATTGCACAGTGAAGTAAATTATTCTGCTTATTCAGACAGAATACATTGCTATAAAACGGACCAAGAGTGCAGCTTCACACTAAATTTCATTCAGTCTAATTGTGGGCTGCCTTCCTAATGAGCAGTTGTAATCCCCTCTTCAGATGTCAAACAGATCAGTGGACTGATTTAATGAACATGAGCTCATGATCAGATAGGCAGGGCAGGCAAGGGGGATACGTAGTTGATGATTAGGCTGTCAGTCGTATAGTCATTTCCAGCAGGAACCAGAACAAAACACAACAGGTTTTTTGCTTTTTCATAGTCAGTTAAAGGGAATGTAGTTTGTTCCGTGGCACGAGCATTTAATCCCTAAGATACCTAGTGCCCGAAGACATCTCAATATTCTCACATGTACAGACAGATTTACAATGTTGTCTTTGGAAATAACCAATACATTGCATGAATTGGATTGAGGAATACTCAGTGTTGCTGCAGAAAAAAAAAAACAACTCCTTTTTTAATCTCTTTTTTTGTTTTTAATTTGATCTGAAAATATATTCATCAAGACTTTTCAGATCAACAGAATAAGCTTGTGTCCACTGCTGAATGCCATTTCACAGAAATAAAAGGATTTTCCTTTATATTGAACAGTACTCCTAATGTTTCCCATAGTAAATTAAAGTTGTCTTTCTAAATCACTAGGCTTCTCCTTCAGGAGATAATATTGTAGAATCAATTACATCTACACTCTGTAAACTAGTACTTCCCTCTGTCACTTAAATATATGCCAACTTGCTTGCTACATCCGCAGCTAGAGAGCTGGAAAGGAATGCCAGATCCTCACAGAGAGAATTAGAAAACAAGGGAAGCTCTCAGGGAAACCTGCAACACACAGATCCTGGGCTCATATTTGCTCATATTTCTTTTAAGAAACTGTCATTTCATAAAAGGGAGGAAATTAGGCACTGTGAGAACCTGGCAAGGCAACAGAAGTTTGTCTTGGGTAAACATTCACATTAATGTAAGAGTAGCCAGAAACCTTAGACAAGACAGGAGACTGTACAAAATCTCCCTTGGGCAGCTGTGTAGTGCTGTTTGAAGTAGAACTGCTGCTGAAGAGCAGAAAAAATTTCAGAACAGGAATGACTGCTGAAATAACACCACAGTCTGCTGCAGTTTACCTGAGGTCTCATTGCCCAGCAAAAGACATGAACCTGGAGCCTAAAGGTCCTAATCTCTAAATGAAATGTTACTAGGAACTGGAACAAATAGCCGGTTGATTAGCAGTCTCTTAAAATGAAAAGAGAAATGAAAAGACCTGACTAAATCTTTGTATTTAGGAAAGCACAGTTTGTTTTCCTATATTATCCTGTTTATTTTATCTTTTTCTTTTCTTTAAAGAAACTATCATTACTAAGAGTCATTCACTGAGGACTTACACAGTTTATATTTCTTTCTCCAGATTCCAGGGTAGGTGACAAAGTCCAGTGTTTGATACTGAACTCTAGAAACTGAACCCACTCTTTGCTGAAGGTTTCCCATTTAAATTTTTTCTTGTTGTGCAAAGAAAGTATGAAGAGATCTTTATGAAGCAATTTAATTATTCTAACAAAATGCATTTGCATGAATAACACTATTTCACCTCAATTTAATTAAACTTTGGTGTGACAAATCCCCATGAAAAAGGTTTGTCATACAAATGCCTGTGGGTTAAAATCAGAGGAGCCCATAAGAAGGTAGATTTTGTGATGGGAGTCTGTTACAGGCCACCCAGCCAAGGAGAATCAGCTGATGAGCTCTTCTATAAACAGCTGGGGTTAATCTCTAGATCGATGCCTCTCATTCTTGTGGGAGACTTCAATCTACCTGATATCTGCTGGAATACAATAGAGCAGAAAGGAAGCAGTCTAGGAGGCTCCTGGAGTGTGTGGAAGACAAGTTCCTCGCACAGCTGGTGAATGAACCAACAAGGGAAGGTGCCCTCCTGGACCTGCTGTTTGCGAACAGAGAAGGCCTCGTGGGGGATGTGGCAGTAGGAGGACACCTAGGATTAAGCGATTATGAGATGATAGGGTTTTCTGTTCTAGGTGAAGCGAAGAGGGTGGTTAGCAGGACAGTAACATTAAATTTGCAGAGGGCAGACTCTGAACTCTTCAGAAGGCTGGTTGGCAAAGTCTCATGTGAGACAGTACTTAAGGGCAAAGGAGCCTGTGAGGGCTGGGAGCTCTTCAGAAAGGAGATCCTAGTGGCTCAGGAGAAAGCCATCCCCATGTTCCGGAAAAAAAAGCCAGCAGGGGAAAAAAACAGCTCGGTTGAACAGTGAGATCTTGAGTGATATCAAGAAGAAGAGGAATGTTTATGGGCTCTGGAAGAGAGGACAGGCCTCTTGGGTGGATTACAGAAGGGAAGTGAGATTGTGTAGAGAAAAAATCAGAAGGGCTAAGGCTCAACTAGAAATCAGATTGGCAAAGTCTGTGAAAGATAACAAAAAATCTTTCTATAAATATATAAATAATAAAAGGAGGACTAGGGAGACCATGCAGTCCCTATTGGATGCAGAAGGAGCAACAGTGACAGGGGATGAGGAAAAGGCCGAGGTACTTAATGCCTTCTTTGCCTCAGTCTTTAATTGTAAAGAAAGTTGTTCCCTTTCTGTCCAAACCCCGGAGCTAGAGGAGCAAAATGAGGAGGTGGTCAGAGTCCTGCTAGCCCAACTAGACACCCACAAGTCTATGGGGCCAGATGGGATTCACCCAACGGTATTGAAGGAGCTGGCAGATGTGCTGGCCAAACTCCTTTCCACCATCTTCCAACAGCCCTGGAAGACTGGGGAAGTTCCACTGGACTGGAGGCTGGCTGATGTTGTGCCTACAGGAAGGGTCTCAGGGAGGATCCAGGGAACTACAGGCCTGTCAGTCTGACCTCAGTGCCAGGGAAAGTCATGGAGCAGGTGATCTTGAGTGCTATCATGAAGCACATGCAAGAGAACAGGGTGATCAGGCCCAGTCAACAAGGGTTCATGAAAGGCAGGTCTTGCCAGAGTAATCTGATCACCTTCTATGACCGAGTAACTAAACTCTTGGACGAGGGAAAGGTGTGGATGTGGTTTTCCTGGACTTCAGTAAAGCCTTTGATACAGTTTGTCACAGCATTCTGCTTCGGAAACTGAAGCCTCTGGCCTGGACAGGCACATAATCTTCTGGGTGGAAAACTGATTGGATGGCTGGGCCCAGAGAGTGGTGGGAAATGGTGTTAAATCCAGCTGGAGGCCAGTGACAAGTGGGGTTCCCCAGGGCTCAGTGCTGGGTCTAGCCCTGTTCAATGTCTTTATCAATGACCTGGATGAAGGCATCGAGTGCACCCTTAGCAAGTTTGCGGACAACACTAAGCTGGGTGGAAGTGTCGATTTGCTGGAGGGCAGGGAGGCTCCAAAGGGATCTGAACAGGCTGGACTGCTGGGCAGAGTCCAGTGTCTGGAGGTGTTTAAGGCACAGGTGGACGAGGTACTAAGGGGCATCGTTTAGTGTTTGATAGGAGTGGTTGGACTCAATGATCCGGTGGGTCTCTTCCAACCTGGTTATTCTATGATTCTATGATTCTATGAAATGCATGATTTTGCTGCATTTTAAACATTTAAATTCTCTCTATGAAAAAGTATTTTTTTCTCAGAATACTGAGGGTGAATATATAATATAACACATTGCTAATGAAGTCAGATATTTACTGAAAAATAATGAAAGGCACGCGTGCTGGAATAACATTTCTAGCAGGAGTTCTCTGGATTAAAGTATCAAGTCTTTGTCTGCTTGCTTAAACTCCACTGCTTACAAAGATGCATTGATTCTGATTTAACTAGCCCTTGGCCTTGAAAGAAATGTTCAACACAGATTGTAAAACTGCCTTATTAAGCCAGCTGTAACTGATTAGTCAACCAGCTTCTAGACTGCCCAGCAGTCAATATTCAGGAAATACTTCAGACCAACTGAAGCCACATCGTCTAATTCAGGCATAAAACCAGTTCCTCATAAAGTCTACAATTAGCAAAGATTCATGGGGCTGCTTGTCAGGTGCTTGTCAGGTGACATCACAGCCCTGCAAGAATTCATACTAACTCTAGATCTGTCCGTGAATGATATATCTTGGATTATTATGTTTGTTGTGTTATTCAATATTGAATTTATTTTCAGAAGAGGTAAATACATAATTCACAGCTCATTTAAAACCAATACGAACAGGTATGTCATTTTTTTTATAGTAAACAACTTTTACTACACTATTTTTATCTTATCACAGAATCACAGAATCACAGAAAAAACAGGTTGGAAGAGACCCACTGGATCGTTGAGTCCAACCATTCCCACCAATCCCTAAATCATGCTCCTAAGTACTTCATCCACCCTAACCTTAAACACCTCCAGGGATGGCAACTCAACCACTTCCCTGGGCAGACCGTTCCAATGCCTAACCACCCTCTCCGTGAAGAATTTTTTCCTTATCTCAAGCCTAAATCTCCCCTGGCGGAGCTTGAGGCCATTCCCTCTCGTCCTGTCCCCTGTCACTTGGGAGAAGAGGCCAGCACCCTCCTCTCCACAACCTCCCTTCAGGTAGTTGTAGAGAGTAATAAGGTCTCCCCTCAGCCTCCTCTTCTCCAGGCTAAACAACCCCAGCTCCCTCAGTCTCTCCTCATAAGATTTGTTCTCCAGCCCCTTCACCAGCTTTGTTGCTCTTCTCTGGACTCGCTCCAGAGCCACAACATCCTTCTTGTGGTGAGGGGCCCAGAACTGAACACAGTATTCGAGGTGCAGTCTCACCAGTGCTGAGTACAGAGGGAGAATAACCTCCCTAGACCTGCTGGTCACGCCGTTTCTGATACAGGCCAAGATGTGTTTGGCCTTCTTGGCCACCTGGGCACATTGCTGGCTCATGTTCAGTCCCTGTCAACCAACACCCCCAGGTCCTTCTCCTCCTGGCAGCTTTCCAGCCAGGCTTCTCCTAGTCTGTACCTCTGCTTAGGGTTGTTGTGCCCCAAGTGCAGGACCTGGCATTTGGCCTTGTTAAACCTCATGCCGTTGGTCTCAGCCCATCAGTCCAGTCTGTTCAGATCCCTTTGCAGAGTCTCCCGACCCTCCAGCAGATCGACACTTCCTCCCAGCTTGGTGTCATCTGCAAACTTGCTAAGGGAGCACTCGATGCCTTCATCCAGGTCGTTGATAAAGACATTAAACAGGACTGGACCCAGGACTGAGCCCTGGGGAACCCCACTTGTCACTGGCCTCCAGCTGGATTTAACTCCATTTACCACCACCCTCTGGGCCTGGTCATTCAACCAGTTTTTCACCCAGGAGAGTGTGCGCCCGTCCAGGCCAGAGGCCGACAGTTTCCGAAGCAGAATGCTGTGAGAAACTGTATCAAAGGCTTTACTGAAGTCCAGGAAAACCACATCCACAGCCTTTCCCTCGTCCAAGAGTTTAGTTACTCGGTCATAGAAGGTGATCAGATTAGTCTGGCAAGACCTGCCTTTCATGAACCCGTGTTGACTGGGCCTGATCACCCTGTTCTCTTGCAAGTGCTTCTTGATAGCACTCAAGATCACCCGCTCCATGACTTTCCCCGGTACCGAGGTCAGACTGACAGGCCTGTAGTTCCCCGGATCCTCCCTGCACCCCTTCTTATAGATGGGCACAACATCAGCCACCCTCCAGTCCAGCGGAACCTCCTCAGTCATCCAGGACTGCTGGAAGATGATGGAAAGGGGTTTGGCCAGCACATCCGCCAGTTCCCTCAAAACTCTTGGGTGGACTCCATCTGGCCCCATAGACTTGTGGGCATCTAGCTGGGCAAGCAAGTCTCTAACCACCTCCTCTTGGACCTTGGGAATCTCATACTTCTCTTCCAGTCCCTGGGGTTGTGCACAGAGGGAACAATTTTCCTTGCTGTTAAAGACTGAGGAAAAGTAGGCATTGAGCACTCCAGCCTTGTCTTCGTCCCCTGTTACTGTTGTTCCCTCTGCATCTACTAGGGACTGGAGATGATATGTGCAGCTATCTGTTACTGCTTTTACTTCCTAAATAGTGTTTTAGTTTTATATAAAATGTTTTCTCAGCTATATACTTCCTTTTAATAAAAAAAAATCTTTATACAGACTTATAAAGCTTGAATCACTGCAAGTTTTAATAACCACTTTGCTCAGCAGAGATAGAGAATAGACTCTTGTGCCGCTTTCTAGTATAAGAAGTCAAATTTTAACAGAACTTCAGGATTCATTTAGAGACAGTTTGATGGTGAAGATAGGGCTTTGTCTGATCACAAATTCAATTAACTAGTAATGATTAATCCTCAGGGCAAGGGATACAAAAGCTTAGTTTGTCATATTCTGATACAGTAGAAATAATTATTACAACATTTTATTATGTCTAAGAAATAGGATGTTGTTCTTAATACTACTATTCTGTTCATTTTAGTTAAAGAGTGTGTACCTACTAATAATAAACATAGAAAATTCTTATTCATTACCTGAAACAAGTAATCTAAATTCTGCTTAAAGACTCTAGGTTTTAACACTTGCTTAAACCGTGAAAAGGCATGAGGAGATACTTAAATTGGAATGGTAATTTTAATTTGAACCATACATTTGAAGTTGACCAAAATAACAATCAACTTTGAAATTATTTTAAGTATATGTAATCTAAAAGTATAAGCTAAATTTACACATCAACACATACAGTTCCGTAACTGCCAGAATCCCAGGGCAAAAATTTTGTATCCATATTGACACTCTTCTATTCTCAAATACAAATTATTCATTTAATTCCAGGACATAACTCTATTTGAACCACCTGAATGGAGGATTGTGTATATATGTATAAATGTATATATATTGTGTATATAGATAAATTTTTATATATATATATATATATATATATATATATATATGTATACACACACACACACATTGTTGCCTGGTACATAGGTATGATACACCAAGGATCTGAGAATTTGTTTTGACAAAGTAATTTTTCTGCTAAAAATGTTTTAAATATGACCTTATATAAGGTGCTAGAAACCCATGCTAGAGACTGTGAGAGCATGCTACCTCCTAGTCCTCTATATAGGATCACTTTCCTACCAAGAGAAGATCAAAACAAGGGAGACTTGTACTCTATCTGCAAAATTAGCATAACAATACTGTCACGATTTAGCCCCACTTGGAAAAATTTTGAGCCTCCAAAATCCCTTCCTCCCTACAACAGCTCTCAGGGAAAAGGGAAAGGGAAATGAGAGGAAAAGACTTTCAGGTTGGAAAATAAAACAACAGCTTTAATGAAAATAATTAGAAAGTAATAAAACTTATACAAATAATGGGATCACACTCCCACCCCAACCCTTGATGACGATACATCACCACAAATGCCACAGAACAGGAACAGGAATGGGTCCACAACCAGAAGGGAACTGGACTCAGGAACCTGCTCCAGGAATATGATCAGGAACAACCAGACAGACAAGGTCCTCCCTGGTTGTTGGCCATCACAGGAGAGAGTGAAACACTTGTGATATCTCAAGTTTCTACCAAGTATGACATATATGGGATAGAATACTGTGACGGTCATTTTAGAGTCCCCTAACCTATTCACCCCTTCCTCACAGGTGCAGTGCCCTTCCACCAGATTGAGGATGGCCTTGGTTAAGTATAAGCATTGCCTTTTTTGCCTACCAATGGTTTCTGTTGCCAATTTAAAGAAGAACACTGTCTCAAAAACGTGCAATTAGTTTTACAGGGGAATTAGGTTACAGCAACTGAGTTAGTCACAAAACTGACTCTAAGTTATCTCAAACTCAGTACTTCTTGTACTAGTTACTTGTCACAGTATGTGCAATTGCTGAATGACAAAACTCTCACAGGCAGGCTCTTTCCTGCCATAGCTTTCCAGAGTGCCAGCCAAGCCAGTAAGACCAGCACAACACTCTTTCATTCTAATTTCACCCCTACTCCTATTTGCACCCTTTGCAAATACGCTGCACAATAGTCTTTGCAGTATACCTTGATCTTTATCATATTGTGTTGTAACAAAGTAATATTCCAACAGCAGTATCATCAGGTTCATTAATGAACCTTATCAGTGAAGATTTTGCACATGACAATGTAAAATCTAAGAGGAGGAAGGACAGTTCAACCCTTTTTTATGTTCCATAGTAAACACACTTGTTATATGGCACCATGTGTGTGGAAATAGAAGTAAGTGAACATCCTTTCCTCCTTATTTGCTTAAGATGCAGCCACAGTCTTTTCAAAGGAGAAATATCAAGAGAAAAATATAGTTGTCATAACAACCATATTAAATAATATTGAGGTAAAAACATCCTTCACAAATGTTTTCAAGCGATAAGATAATTACATAGAAAACAGAAAACCACTCCTACTTTAAATTTGACTTTAA
Source organism: Clamator glandarius (assembly GCA_033459285.1). Taxonomy (NCBI): domain Eukaryota; kingdom Metazoa; phylum Chordata; class Aves; order Cuculiformes; family Cuculidae; genus Clamator; species Clamator glandarius. The sequence goes on from JAUNZM010000040.1 coordinate 1,420,075, forward strand.
TTTGCATATTAAGATATTAAAAGAAATCAAATAACACTATTATAATTTGAAGACCATACATAAGACTGTCCTAAATTCTATCTATTTCGGAAAGATTTTAAGTTAATCATAAGTTGGCATAAGCAATCTCAATAAGATCTTGGACAATAAATTGAATCTACCAATAGAAATTGATCACGCTGTAGTGATTTATGACATGTCACATGACTCCAACATCAGTACCTGCACATCTCTCTGGGACCAACTGTCACAGCTTAACCTGGTTATCAAACACTTACTAAACCACAGTTTGGGTGCGTGCCCTCAGGCTATAGCCTCAGGCAAAGTCGTGTTAGTACTACTAAGATTATCTCATTACCTTCCATCATCAGATGTATTAACAATTAAGCATAAGGCCAGCTTTTTTTCAACAAAAAATAAAACAGCCTCTGAAACTACTGAATTCACAAAAAGCATGGATACATTTTTCTGGATCACATTTTTCCATTTCACAAAAACAGGACCAGAATGGTCCCTGAGACCACTAGGCATCATTGGTTTGATCCAACTTAATACTACTGTCATTCTGAAGGGAGTCTATACATTTATTATACAGATATCTGTGTTTCTATTTACTGAATGCATGTATGAGACTATATATACAGGTAACTTGACATAGATTATTAGTTTAGTTCACTGACTGTTGTTTCAGATATTTCATTTCTTTTCAGCAATGCCCAACTATACTTGAAGAATTGAGAGAGAAGTTAGAACTTGGAGTTTATTGATGGTAACACAAAACAAGCAGATTGGTTCCTTCAAACCCTGTAACTGTTCTGCTTTAAAGAGCTGTCAAGTCATTCTCATAATAAAAATGCCAATGTTTACATGAGATGGATAGGAAAATCAGAAAAACTATTAGATGTGCTTGCTCTCTCTCTCTGCTGGTTCTGCAACAACAACTGCTTCCTGTGGCTCAACTGGTGTACAAAACTGATGTACAAAACTGATGTACAAAAAGGAAATAAACAGATGATGTCCTACAACTTAAAAAATTTCCAAGGCAACATAGAAAAGAAAAAAAGAAGGGCAACAGAGGAGGGGGGGAAATCTTTTTTGCTGACTAAACTTGAATACATCAAATCCATCTTTATAATCAAATTATGGTATACAACCTCCTCCCCAAAACAGAAACAAAAATCTCAAAAAGATATGCCGCACAGATAAACCAACTGCTCTTAATACACAAAGAAGATACAACCAAAAGAGAAATATTAAAAGCAAAAGGATGGGATGAGTAAAAATTGTACTGCTGCATCATATTAACCATGTACTAGAGTAATAAGAAGATTATTTGCCCTTTCTGTCATATTGTCTTTTCTCCATATAATGGTTCATAACACCTTCAAAAATTAGTAGAATTTTTAAATTCAATTTTTATTTCATTTTTTTCTGTAAGTAGAAAAAAATCACTTGTATTTCTACAGAAAACAAAAAGAAACTTAAGGCACTATGATAGAGGACTTACGAAACTTATACTGCATAATCCATTTACTCTTCTCTGATTGATACTTTTTTTCCATCTATGAAGCTTTTGAGAAGATACCTCTGTATTTCTATGATTAAGGTACTGATTTGCTTAAACTTCAGAACAGAGAAGCTATCACTATTGTAACTTTCAATTCACGTTTTGTCTGCGACAGGTGTGTGCTACGTAATTCCAATTTGTAAATACACTGCTGAGCTTTAACAAGCAATAATTTATAATCATGAACAGCTAGGTGAGAAAAAAAGACTTATCTCAAGGTAAGCGGACAAGTTCTTCAAGTCATTAAAGAAAAGGAAGATGTAGGGAGAAGATGAAATGTGAAATAGGGTAAATTAAAAAGCAGAGAAAATGTCACATCACAGATCCAAGTGAGTCTCTGTACCAGCTCAACCTTCTCAAACACTCTAAAGAAGCTTTCAACTGAAAATGACTGGAATAATGACAACAGTTAGAATGCATGTAGAAAACTCAGTTTATACTTTCCACAGTGTGCAAGGACGACTACAGTGTGCCAGACCAGAGCACAGTTTTTCAGTGAAGCAAGTTGGTGAGAGGTTGCCCAGGATTTTCTCATCTGTAACTGTGTGGCAGGGAGGTCTCACTGTGGTTCCTTCACTTCTGGACTCCTGGATCAGCCCAATTCCCCAGCTTCTATGGGAAGTAATGTATAAACACACATCTCAGAAGCACCTAATATTTAGGCAGTGAAACAGAACTCTTCCTAGTGTTCTGTTCTACTTAAGAACATGTTACACAATCCAATACCACAATTCTTTACCCTGAAATCACCTTTCCACTGCCATTTTATGCAGTCTGCTACCAGATATCACTTACAGATTATATCTGATTGTAACAAGGGTACAATCTGTAAGTGTAAATTACTGAGATACCAATAGAATTGATAGTTCACATGGGTGGTGTATGTTTGTGCCCTGAGATGAGTGCCTGAAGGGGGCCCTCAAAGTTAAAAGGTTTTTTTTAACACACCAACACAGGAAGGGCAAATAAAACTAACTTGACAACAATCGCTACTATACCATATTCAAACATATTACAGTTAATTGTTATTTGTTTCTTTCATGATTTTCAGAAATAACTAAAAATTATTTCTTTATTGGATTACACTTGGATTTCCTTAAACTCTTTTAAAACTTTTGAAACGTTTCCACTGAAAACAGAGGAAGAAGATATAAACTAATGAAGTGCAATACCAGTTAGGACACTTTCATAAACTGTAGTTTGTTTCTTTTACAACTGAAAGCCTAGAATTATTACAAGAAAGGAAGTAAGATGATTTTTCCACTGAATGCCCAGAAGTTTCTTTTGTATAGGTGATATTCATACAACAACAGATGAGATGAAAGAGATACTACTATTACAAAAAACTGCCTAGGTGACTCACGGCAAGGAATGGTACCTAAAGCCATATAAGTTCATTCTTTTCAACTGACCAGATTTAAAATTATGGTAATCCTTCGGGAGGACTGAGCACCAATTTTGCTCTTAGGCTTTTTCTCTTGTCTGTGAAGAGATTCACACCATATGCAGAACTGCATTTGACTTATTTTTTTAATGACAATTTTAATTGCATTTGTATTGGATGTCATACTGTACCGATTATCATGGAAGCAAATAGTGAGAAAAATTCCCTGACTTAGGTTGTTTTCCTATCAGATTAGGCAGTAAAACATTGAAAATATAAATGATGACAGAACAAGTGAAATTATTTACCCAAGGTCACAATAGGCCTTTAAAAAAATTGTTCCACAGGACACCAGCACAATATTATTTGCTATCAAAGTACTTGTTTACACTAAAATAATTAAGCGGGCAACAATGCGTCTTGTTCTGTACTGCCTTCAAACACAGAGTAGTATTCTTTGGCAATAAAGTTATTAACTATCTAAAGAGTGGAGTGGAAGAAAATGCTATTCAGTCCTGGGCTGCTTTTAATTTTGCGGCATAAACTTTTATTAGCAGGTGCTGTCTGATTCTTTTTAATGGCATCTTTAATGTTCTTATGTATTACTGTTTGGTGCTGTAATTATTATTATGTAATTAATTCTGCTTAAGTTTCTACAGTGAACAGGCATAAGTTTCTTTATCTGCTCTTTTGCACTACTTGCATCCATTAAGTGTTTGTTACAAAGAGTCTTTCTAAAGAGAAAGATAGTGAGAAATCTGGTCAATACAATTGCCTAGAGTTATGATAAAAAGATTTGTCTGACAGTGGGTTCGTTTTAAGAATAACTACATTTGATGAAAGAGAGAGCTGATACAGCTGCTGTGTTGGGTCATAATTCAGTCCTTCATTAAAAACTTTCCAATGATGTCTTTCTGGTTAGATCATATCTGTTTTGTGGACACAGATTACACGAAAGCCAATTTGTACAAAACTGGAGAAATTATATATAGATTCTCTGTATCTTTACTTCCTAAGATTTCAGAAGATTTAACTTCTGCAACAAGATGCTGTAAGTAAAACTGTCAAAATAGCAACAAACTTTTTTCTTACTCTAATAAGACAAATGTGCCATTTGGAAGCCTATTATTTCCTCCAGCTGAAAGGTCATTCCACTACCCAATAGATTTTAAATTAAATTTACCACCAATAATTCTTTTATAACACTCCCATATTCTTTATCTGTTATTCCTAGGTAAATAAAAAATGTGCTACCTTACTCTTTAATAATCATCCTTGGAAATATTGTAGAAGAATTATCTTTTCAAGAATTACCATACAGTGACTGAACTATTTGTCACTGTAAACATTTTGTGAATGTTTACAACTTAGTATTAAAATAAAGTAATTCCATGTGCACCTGAGGTATTTCCTTGAGGTCAATATGACTATCCTCAATAACCTGAAGTGAGTATAGACTGCTTTTCATAGAAGCATAGAATCACTAGGCTGGAAAGAACCCACCGGATCATCAAGTCCAATCATTCCCATCAATCATTAAACCATGTCCCTCAGCATCTCATCCACCCATCTTTTAACCACCTCCAGGGAAGGTGACTCAACCACCACCCTGGGCAGCCTGTTCCAGTGCCCAATGACCCTTTCCACGAAATATTTTTTCCTGATGTCAAGCCTGAACTACTACTTTTATGGTAGCAAATGTTATAAATAACAAAGAGGACAATAAGACTAAATTCCTATGAAATTTTACCATTTGTTTTGGAGCCATGGAAACATAGAAACAGTTACATTCTTGCCTGCAATTTTCAGGTGACCCTCAGGTATGAATTAAATAGTCACAATGAATTAAAACTAATTCTTGTAATCTAATGTCAAGAATACAATGTGTGTATAGCTGAATTCAGGTACTGGGATAAAACATGACAGTTCTATTAACTTCAGTGTCTGTTAATGGCTGGTTGAAAACATTTTCACTTAAAATATTTTCTAAATATCTAAACAGAAGATGCTATTTTCAACAGCATAATTCTTACTCTGAGAAAATTCTTGCTTTTTTAAAGAAATTACGCCATTTTGTAAAAAAAATAATTTCCCTAAAATATAGTTACAAAACCACTCTGATACTAGTATATGTGATTCCTCTCCTCTTTAGCCAGAGGCTCCAGTGAGATATGATTTACACCCCATGGATTATCTCAATGGCTAGAGATTCCTGTGTTGCCCTGCACTATAAAGAGAGAGAGGGAAAGATAGATTATACATGTGCTTCCAGCATCGGAGCCCTAGAAGCCACAAAGCCTTGGGGACAATATCATGTCTGAATTCTAATCACTTCCATTAGGAACAGTGGCATTTTCTAATATCAACTACTGAATTTTCACTAAAACCACCTTACAACTTTGTAAAACATAAGTGTAAATGGAGGAGGTGCAAAGAAACAGCATACTCTGACCTAGGAAAGGGTATAATCAGGTCTACATTAAAGTTAATTAATAGGTATTGGAGAGCTAGAGTTGTGCATCGTTAAACCTATTTATTTATTACAAGATAATATACAAATTGTAGGAAAGACTTCTATAGATTACGCAGAAAAAGGACTGTGTTTTATAGCTTACACAATGCCAGTTACTCTATCAATGAAATCGTAAAATTACCAATTATGGTTAAACTGGAAACAGGAAAAAGCCTTTTAGCTGATGTCACATAATGACTAAATTTCAGTCTAAAGAGAAATAACTATTGATGATTCTTTAGCTATAACAAGCTTCACAGGTATTGCTATTTCTTTCTACCTATGAGACAATTGTTGCGTGCTGAACTCTTCAAAAGCTGAATTCCTTTGATTGGCCAGATCTTAATAACACTAACGTTTGCATAGTAAGTCTCAGTTTAATAGATCCTTTCATAAAAGACGTATCTAACTAATTGTCTTCAAAATGTCATGTTTGAATCAACCAATCATAATGTCATTATTTACTTCATAAATGTATGATCAGTTTGTCTAACTTTGCTGCAGTTTGTTCAAGACTATGATTAAAACCCTTTTATTTGCATTCACTGTTGAATAATCTGCACTTAACACATATATACATATACAATACATATACATACACATACACATATACATGTATTTTATATATATATATAATCCAGTAAATAGAGTAGCACAGTAGGAAAACAGAAACTACCATAAACAAAATAATCCACATAAACTGGTCTTTCATAGAAAGAAACACGTAGTTCATACTCGGAACACAACATGCTTCTCGCCTATCCCTTATCCAATTGAAGTCTTCCAGTAGTATTTATTGGTCCAAAATGATGCAGGAACAAAATAGATTTTTAACAGCATCTTCGAAAAAGTTCATTAAAAACAGACAAGAGAAAGTGATTTAAATTTTCCACCAAGAAAACCATGACAGAAATAACTTTATATTATACTTTAACTTTAAAATAATATATTAATACAATTGCAATAAAATAAAATACTTTTTATTAAAATACATTTTTTCCCTTCTGTGGCTGTACATATGAGTAAGCATGACCACTATTAAAACTTTTGATCCCACAAATCTCTTTCTCTATGCTGGATAAATTTGCTTCAGTCCACCAGAGACTCAATCTCTGTCTGTATTCCCTCCAAACAGGCTTATATGCTTGTTCTTCCCCCAATGTGACCAACAGGAGCAAATGTTTTTACTTCTCAATTCTTTCATTGGAAAAAGAAATTAATCTTCTTTCCAGTTAAGGAGCTGAAGCATGTGAATCGCTTCCCCTGTTTTTCACAGAAAATACAAATTATAAACCACAGAACCTAAAATCTACTTACATTTTGCATAAGAATTTTGCCTGCAACCCATAAAAACTGTCTGTGAAGTCAGAGAGGAATTTGTAGGCTAGGAATTGGAGGATTTTTTTTTTTGTAAAACATTCCTTGCATCTGTGTTTCGTTACATAATCTCCTTTTCATTAGTCTTGCAAATTAAATAAAAAATAAATTCATTAATACATAGAGATTAATTTACTTTGATGTTAAATGACTGGCAAATATCTAAAACTCAGAATTGAAGTGCAAAATGCATATATCTTTAAAAAATATTTAATGAAAGAATATGTCAAAATGAGGACTAAATGAATGTGACAAGAGTGCAAGAAAGGGCTGCATGTACACCCAAACTCCCACCAAGAATGGTGGGCATTTCAGCTCACTGCTTTATCTAAATTCAGCCTCTTCTCCCCTTCTCTTGTACCTTCACTGTACATTTTCTATGTATGCCAGTATGACAATTAGTATTTCACAGAGTCAAAGAACGTTTGGTGATAGAAAGGATGTCTGGAGATCATCTAGTCCAACCCTCTTGCTCAGGCAGGTTCACCTAGAGCAGTTTGCACAGGAGCATGTCCAAGCAGGTTTTGGATATCTCCAGAGCAGAAGAATCCACAGTCCCCTGGGCAGCCTGTTCTAGTGCTCTATTACCCTCACAGGAATGAAGTATTTCCACATGTTCAGGTGGAACTTCCTGTATTCCTGTTTGTGCCTGTTGCCCCTTGTCCTGTCACTGGGCACTGCTGAGAAGAGTCTGGCCTCATTCTCCTGAGACCCACCCTTTATTTATAAGCATTGGTGAGATGCTCTCTCAAGTCTTCTCTTCTCTGGGCTAAACAAACTGAGCTCACTCAGCCTTTCATCATAAGAGAGATGCTCCAGCCCCTCGATAATCTTCATGGCCCTCCACTGAACTCTCTCCAGTAGTTCCTTCTCTTTCTTGAACTGGGTAGCCCAGAACCGAACACAACACTCCAGATGTGGCCTTGCTAGGGAGAGTAGAGAGGCAAAATAACCTCCCTCGACCTTCTGGCCACACTTTTTCTTGATGCACCCCAGGGTACCATCAGCTTTCTTGGCCACAAGGACACATTGCTGGCTCACAGTTAACTTGTTGTCCACTAGGACTCCAGGTCCTTCTCCGTAGAGCTGCTTTCCAGCAGGTCAGCACCTAGCCTGTACTGATGCATAGAGTCGTTCCTCCCTAGGTACAGGTCTCCATATCTGCCTTCTTTGAACTTCATTAAGTTTGTCCCTGCCCAACTCTCCAGCCTGTCCAGATCTTGTTGAATGGCAGCACAGCCTTCTGGTGTATCATTTCATCTATCACTCTTTCTTCGGTAACATTCATATTTTGCTTTCTATAACTACCTGAAAGGAGGTTGTGGAGAGGAGGTTAATGGCCTCTTCTCCCAAGTGACAGAGGACAGGGCAAGAGGGAATGGCCACAAGATCCACCAGGGGAGATTTAGGCTGGACATCAGGAAAAAATTTTTCATGGCAATGGTCATTGGGCACTGGAACAGGCTGCCCAGGGAGGTGGTTGATTCCCCTTCCATGGAGGTGTTTAAGGGACTGGTGGACGAGGTGTTAAGGGGCATGATTTAGTGTTTGATGGGAATGGTTGGACTCCATGATCCGGTGGGTCTCTTCCAACCTCATTATTCTATGATTCTATGATATTCAGTGTAATGCTCTATTATGTTTTTCAATGCATCTGTAATTTTCATTGTTACTAAAAATACTGAAAAAAAATCATACGCTGTTTGACTGTATGTGAAGTCCTCTGCCTCCTGCATCATCATGTAAAGATGTTATAAACAAAAAGCTCATTACAGTACGATTTTTTGAAGAACTTCTACTTGTTTGAAAAATGGCTGTTTAACTATCACTATGAACAGTTGTTTTGAACCAGTGATCTACAGAATGCATATTATTTCACAACTGGGAAAAATCTAAAGTTGAGAAAGCAGCATTACCAGCAACTACATTTGTTATTTCTTGACACACATGTAACAAAAATATGTGTACTCTACGAAACCCTTATTAAAATAAGCAAAAATGCAAGACAAACCAGTGGCTGAGTTTAGGCATGAATGAATACTATAGGAACTAGATGTACAACTTATAATAAAAATAGCTTCACAACAAGTAATAAACTTCTTGTATGACACCGATTGTTGATTCTGACAGACATCTCAAATGTCATTTGCTTTAAGTGCATATACTAAAAAAAAGCATTAAATACAAAATTTAACTACTTTGCATTACTGAAATCCCATTTCTGACCTCTATTTATTTTCTTTTAATTCTATTACTGACACAAATGAAGAAAAGAAGCAACATATCCTGGGTAAAAGCATGTATCATCCATACTCGCTGAAGTCTCCCTGGATAAATAGGTGTACATTTATTGAGACAAATGGAGCTGAACCAATTTTCAGCTCCACTGAAGTTTATGGAGCTGAGGAAAGAATGTATCCCATGTTTAGTAAAAGGATAGAGGAACATAGTAAAAACACTTCAAGTTAAATTTAACTGCATCAGGATTTCAGAGATGCAGTAAAATAATTTATTTCCTGAGTACTCTATGAAGAGCTGGCAATGTAAGACTAAGTACAGAGTTATTTTTACTTACAAATGCTGCTTGATTGTTCTCTTTAGCTGATTTTGTTTTAGAAGAGCTAGGCTACAGTTTTAAATCTTTGTAGGAATTCTTTCGGATTTCTGAAAAAATCCTATCAGCACTGCAAGCTGAAAAGAGCACTCCAGTGGAACATGACGAGGTTACTAAAGTAACTGATTGACTTTCAAAGAAAATTAATTGCCTTACTACCTTGTATTTTTATAGGAGGTATCACCACCTCAATATTGTTTTCATGACTAGTATAAACATACTTCTCTTTTAGTCATAGGTAAAGCATATGTTTAATGACAGAGAAAGGTAAAGCATATGTTTTAAGTGCACAGTTACTTCAAATGGTTCACTAAACAAATAATGAAATTTGCAGGTGTCATCAGAGCTCCTGTTTCTCTGAAAGAGTAGCAGATCTGTGAAGATCATGATACATTGGAATGGTTATGAAAATAAAACTAGTGTGAAACAAAAAAAAAAGAACTAGCTTCTTTTACTCTGAATAATATCTATTCAGAAGTCATTGATCAATGCAGAGTCAGGTCATACTGGGCTTGTTTCTCCCACCACATTGTCTCTTTCTGTCCTACTAAATACAATAAGAATTCTAAATTCAAAGAAAAATAAAAAGGTAATTTCAAAATACTATTAACAGAAAATGACACTGGGTATGTCACATGCACATTGATGCTGAAGAAGTGAGCTCTCTATTATTATTATTACTATGGAAGGTGATGACAGGATGCAAAGCTCCGTCATTATTCCTTCCAGGAGCAACTAAATCTTTGCATTAACTGTTGCAGCAGAAATATTGAGGAAATGAAAAAAGGGATTAATGGATATATATGTCCCATACAACTACCAGTACAGAAAGGCAGCAAAGGTTATCCACCACGATGAAATGGAACACAGATAAAAAGCTTAGCTGTGACTGGAAGCTGCAGTTTGTTTCTCTGACCAGATGAGAGCTGTATTACCAGTTTGGTCTAAACTGAACTATTAGCCAGCCTTATATTCAGACACTGCCAACGGTCTTGTCTATGAGAATACTGGAAGCATGGAACAGCAATTCATTTTTAGTAATTTGCATCATAGGAGTTTACCCTGCAAGGCACTATATATTAATCCAGACACAAAATACTCATTTCCAGAACTTTATATGTCAGAATGGAATCTGGACCTGCATCTCTGGGGTAGATCAAAATACATTTTCAGGTGTGACAGGATGCCTATGAAATAGTCCAGATTGGGACACAAACTTTCACAAGTGATTTTGACCACAATCTGGACACCTGAATTATATGCTGTCACTGTTATTCAGACCATTAAAAATAAAGTAGCAATTATTGATACATGAGCCAGTCTGGATTTCTTTGCCATCCTATTACTTCATCCACAAGCACACAATTTTTTAGAAAACTTTAAGGATCAGTCCTTTTGATCTACTCTCTAACCACTTACATTTTTGAGCAGTCACGCTGAAATTAGTATGATGGCAAAGTACCCGTAAAGAAGCAAGTGTGTAAGTTGAACATGTTTTGTTAAAGCTTGTGTTTTCTGATGTCCTTTTCATATGGGAAGCTGAAGTTTCAGGTTCTCACTCTTTCTAAGTTCCTTTTAAAACTAGAGGCTTTAAAGGAGAGATTATGAACATTTCCAACAGCTCCCTAGAGAGCACATGCTAAAGATTACTGGTATCTTCTTTTACACTCGATTATGGAATTTAGGTAGGAGGGATTTTGAAGGAAATGTTTAAGCAATACAAAAGTTTTAGAGGGCAATTCTGGGAAGTAAAGATATAGTTGTATGTCTGTGCTAGTCCTACTTAATTTAATTTAAAAGCAGATAGTTAATAGTATAGTAAATCCTTTCACAAAAGAATTTAAATGTTTTATTTCAATAGAATTCTTTTCACTTAAAATTCTTGCACAAGTAACAAGAGCTGCTATCCAAAATATGCTGTTTCAGGACAATATATTTAATTAACTCAAATTTTAAAAAGGACAGATAATTCCCCTTTCCTTATAAATATGTAATTTAAAGGGCAATCCAGGAGTTATTCAAAATGCCTCAACTGAGGCATGCTATGCTGATTGCAAACAGTGTAATAATTTTTCTAACAAATTTGTAATTCTAATTAACATTGGCTTTTTGTCAAGTACAGTGATTAGGGAAGTTGTCAATGTCAATCCTATTATTCTTCTTGATAATGAAATTATTTAAACATGAACTAAACATGAATGTTCTATTTTTACTTGGAGAACAGTGCATTAACATGGAGAGAGTAATTACTTTTAAAACCCTCACAGTGCTTAATAAATGAATCTCATCAACCAAAATTATCTACCTAAATACTCGAATACAGATGTTGATGATTAACAGTTTAAAGAGATGTGTGGCCATCTGAAGGTAGTCTAAAGGTTTGTAATTAGTCCTTAAGGTACAGAAGAGCTAGAAATGGCATAGAAATCCCTGAAGCAAATCTTCTCAGTATTCTAAAACTACTGATGACTTAAAGTGAAATCACAAATTGCATCAAAATGCCTGGTAAAGGACCATTGCTGAAGGTCACATGGTACAACATTCTTTGGGATTATGCTGTATGCTTTGTTACTTTTTTAAGGCTAATTGAAAACAGAAGAAAGACATCAACCATTTTGCCATCATAGAATCATAGAATAATAGAATAACCAGGTTAGAAGAGACCCACCAGATCATCGAGTCCAACCATTCCTTCTTATTCTTCTCAGCCAGCTACTATAACGATGTATACTCATAAATTTATTCATCAGCATTTACAAATATAGATAGGTGGGCTGTGCTATCCTAAGAAAAATCCAGTTCTTAAAATAGGTAAAAATGCGAGATAGATTTGTAAACCACTGAAATATCCATAAACAATAGTTTTAATTTAGCTTTCTTTATCACACACTTCTCATACAAAATTACTTCAACAAAGAGCGAAAATATGAACAATTTACCCAGAAAAATAGCCCAACATTTAAGTCCACTTATTTTGGATGTAAAAATACCTTACTGTATGTGTAGGAATGACTATTACTAAACACATTAAGATACTTTCACTTAGATAGATCTTCTTCTGACAGCCATAAGGTGAGAAATTCTGCTGTTGGATGAATACTATCTTTGATATTTCTTTGGTGGCTGTTCTGTGTTAACAAAATAAAAGCATTCTCTGCAAGGCAATCTCCTTTGGATTTCTACAAATATTCATAGTCAGCTAGGAAATATACATGCCAATTAAAGAAAAAAATTACTTTCGGTGCACAAATAACATGAAGTATGGAAAATTACAGAATTTAAAGAACAGAAATATAATTCCATTCTTCAAAGCTTTTTTCCAGTTCTCATATTCTCAGAGTTAAAATATTAGTGAATTAAAAGCCAGATACTATGCACTACTTAAATTCCTAATGAACTTGTGTAAATTGCAGTGGAACTCCAAGAGGGCAACACCTGTGAAAATATTACATCTGTGGAAAAAAATTACTTAACTTGCCTACTGCAACACTGTTTAGGAAGCACATCTAATTCTTTTTATCTGTCATCACTTAAATGTAACTGGAGCTACTCTTTGCAGGAATGTGAGAACCATTCAAAGTCCAGGACTTTCATTCCAGCACTGACAACTCTTTGGAGAAGCACTGGTTTGGAAAGTCATAAGTACATGGAAACCCCTTTAAGAAAATACAAAGTATAATTTAAGAAATAAATATTTAGGTAGAGGGAAAGAGGCTTTATTTTCCCTTAGTATGAATGTTTTACTGCTGCATACATATATTCCTACCTACGTTTAATCCATAAACCACCCAGAGGCTATGATCACAAGAAGACACTTTGATGATTTCAAAATATTTTCCACAGCAACTAGTAGAATTGTTCCTCCATGTCTTATTCTTTCTCTATGTAAAGATAAGTTATAACCTTCCCTCTCAACAGTACACTATTAGAAATCGCTAAACAAACTGATAAATGCAGTTCATTCTCTTTCTCCAGGTCTCTTAGGCTGAAATTCACGAACAGGAAGGTTTAGAAGCTTATTAAAGAAAGGCAAGTCATGTTGCTAAGGGTTCAGTATGCACAAGAACGACAGACTCAAACTTTTAGTACATTTGGTATGTAGGTGAATAACTTGACATGTCTCTAAACTAGCGGAAATGTTGTAACAGTAAACTCCAACCATTTCTCTGAGCAACATACAGTTCCACAATCCCCAGCCACATGTTGCATAACAGGTCACAACCCTCTGCCTTACTAAAGTGAAGGATTTCTTCACATACATCACTGAGCAACATGAATAAATTATCAGACATACCAAAGTGTCTCCCCCACACTTAAATTATTAAAGCAGTGATCCCAAGTTCACTTCAACCTACAGGATACCCCAATAAACTAATTATGACATTCCACTTTAGAAACAGAGCAATGACACTCCCATTCTTATGTACTCTGTAGTATGAGAAATATTACAGGAAACCAATTACCATTTCACCTAGATATGTTTCTGATGATGATGTAATCCTAGAAATGGCAATTCTGTTTTCAGGAAAGGTCATCTACAGTACTGTTGTGGAGATAAAAATGAGGGAAAATCTGACCTTTTGAAGCTTGGCTATGCTTCTTCCTAGCTCTCCCATGTAACAAAGGAAGGAAACATAAAACTTATGCCCTTGTGTGCTCTGATAACTTAGGACATTAAGTGTTTTGTCAGCAGCTGCTCAGAGGAAGGAGCTTCCACTGGAGGCAACAGGCTTTAGCTTATCTTTCAGCTAAATAAACACCATCAAAACAGGCATTTCTGCTAAACTCCAGAACGTTGTGTGAAGATACACAGCTTACCATTTTGTTTTAAGGTCCTAAGTATTTCAAGTTCAGGATGTCCATCTACTTCAAGACACAGATGCAGTATGCAGAAATGAAAACAAAGTTAATTTTTCTAAAAAAAAAAAAAAAATTGAAAAAGGAGTCAATAAGCAGAATAAAAAGAATCACTGCCGATTCATATACAGCATATGGATTTTAGTCGCCTCAACTATAACGGTAATACAATAAAAAATGCTAATCTTTCATGTATTACTGAAGCTGATTGAATTAATATCAGAAATTCTTCTTTTGAAATCATATTAATAAAGGACTACTGTAGCATCAAGTTTGCATAATATTTGATTTATGATCTTATAAGCTACAATAGTAAGATTCTTAATCAGATAAGGAATTTTTATTCTTTAAAGGAAAATACTAGCATTAAAAACCTATGCCAATTGTTAAATCAGCAACCCACCCCTGAAGAAAAAGCTATCATCAGAGCATCAACTAGTCAATAGTCATGATGATGTCAGGAATTAAATGTTTCCAGGGCTAATGTTACTATCATCATTTCAATATCTCATTTAGTGGGAAAAGGCTTACTACTTTTTCATTGCTCGAATAGATTCCTCACATCTCATTACTTTAATAAAAAAAAGTGTCCCATGTTATTTCAAGACTACGGGAAAATGTTTCATTTCAAAGGTGTAGAGATATTTTCACATTTATGGGCATATTGAAAACAATTTGAAAATTGTTGATAGAGTGTGTTTGAAAAACACATATTCTTGGACTCGTTTTCCGGTTTCTGGCCTGAGTTCAGAAAGTCTCTCAAACAGGGAGTACAATTTGAAATGTTGCCATCTTGAAAGCAAAAGAAGGTAATGACTCAACATATTAAAAGTACTTACAGTGTCTTCTCTTTAGATACCAAGCAGGCATGCTATCTCCATAGTTTCAGGAAAAAGTATATCAATGAAAGCAATACTTTTGAAAATGTGTATATGAGGTAATGATGAAGAAATAAGAATAGATCCTGCTCTTACTAAAACAAAAAACAAGTTGCTACCGACATTAAATATACTATTAAAAACAAAAGGGGAAGGAGAGGAAGAGAACCATATGTGATAAGGAAAGTAACAGCCCCAAACACAACCCCCACTCAGTCTCAAGTGTCTAGACATTGTCATGTCACTAGTTATATGTAGTCTCCTAACCTTTAAATAATGTTTGGATAGCTAAGACTGGCAGCCAGATTTTCAAGAGGAGCTACAGATAGGATCCATTGAAATATTAGTTAGAAACCACTAAAAATAAGAGCAAGATATGAAAAGTAAAATATCAATATAATTTTTTTTAAGAGGAGAAAACAGAAATAAATCTGAACCCTTCAAAATTACATAAGAAATACAATAATCTCGTACTGCATTGCGGCGTGGAAACAGAATTTGTAAATAAGGAGCACGGTCAGTTCCATGCAATTAAGCTGTAGATGACATTGCCATACAAAAAAGTAGTGTTGTTTTTTTCCTTTAATCATTAAGAAGCATATGAAAATCTTTAACTGTACACCTATAAATTCAATCTAATTTACAAGCCATATCATATACTATTAAAAACATCTAATGACTGAGTTAAAAATAGAAAAATAAATACCAGCCTGGAAAGACTGACAATGATGTATTCTACAGAAGTGATTAAACCCCAACATTATTTACCAAAACTTGGATAATTTCCTCTATTGTTGGATTCCTTATGGAATAACTTAATCTAACACTTCGTTGCAGTATTTCACAGACTGGCATCTTCCCACACAGAGAATATTGTTCCAAATCGTTTTACTTGCAAAATTAGCTAGAGAATTTGCATTTGTTTGCATGCATCTGGGACTTTTTACATGACTGATGTCACACTAAAGAGTTTTATTTTTGAAGAGAAGTTATCCTGTGTAGTATTGCCCAGAATATCATTGCCAATTGTTTACAATCATTCTTGTATATGACAGTCAACACTGAGACCTTAAATTATACCAAAGATGAGCTCGGGGTAAAAAGAAAAGAGATGAGGACAACTCATAACTAGATACATCACTAAGTTTTTACCACTTCAGTATAAAGTATTCTGTCACAACAGATCCAAACAGGTAAAAAACTTTGTAAGATAATATGCAACTAGGTTTTGTTTTCAAATAAAATTGAATTTAGTAAGAGGTTTTGAAGCATTACATTCTGAAACATCAGTTCAAACTAGTGTTCATGAACTGCTCATTCAAACAATTATATAATAATTTTCAGCAGTTTAAGTGGTCTCTCTGTAGTGAATTATGCCACATTCAAGTATTTAACATGAGAAGTTAAAAGCTGATATGCAGCTTATGATTTCTATTTTTTCAGAGAGCCTTAGGTTTCCAAAACCTAATATGTTGGCATATTGCAGAGATGTAACAATATAAGAAAGGATTATTTTCTCATGCCTTCATATAATAATTTATAAATATATGTGTATATATATGGAGAGATCAAAACTGTGCATGGTGCTTTCAGCATAAGATCTATTATCAATATCTTATCAATTAACAAATGAAGAAGAAAATGAAAAGTTTTCATAATGTTAGAGTACTGTCATGCATATAGTCAGTATTGTCTCCCTAGAGCATCCCCAAACAATTAATAATCAAGAGATGCTTCTTTTAGTAGACTGTAAGATCTCAATAATTAATATCTATCTTATTTTCAAATTTTGACACAAAGTGCACAGGTATTGTAGGAAATCCTCCTAGAAATAACATGAGTATATTTAGAACACATACAGAATTTCACATTTCATTCTGAGTTTAAAAGTTATCTTTTCAATCATATATTAATATGTATGATTGTTTTGTTTGGGGTAGTGTTATTTTTCTTCATAGTATTTCCCATGGTGTTATGTTCTGGATTTTTGACTAAAACATTGATATTATAGGGATGTTTTGGCTCTTGCTGAGCAGTGCTTACACACAGTGAAGGCCTTTCTGGTTTCACACTTTGCCCCACCAGCAAGTAGCTTGCGGATGCACAAGAAGTAGGGTGGGAACGCAGCCAGGACAGCTCAAGCCAGCTGACCAAAACGATATCCTATACCAGCAATAAGAGATGGAGGAAGATGGAGGAAGGAGATATGTTTGGAATGATGGCATTTTTAACCATTACACATGACAGAGCTCTGCTTTCCTAGAATCAGCTAGTATTTGGCTGCCAGTGAGGAACAGTGAATTAATTATTTATTTTCCTTTCCTCTTGTGTGAAGCTTTTACTTTACCAATTCAACTGCCTTTATCTCCACCCATGAGTTTTCTCAGTTTTATCTTTCCAATTCTCTTCCCCATACATACTGAGTGAGCAGCTGGGGGTCTTGACTACCTACTTGAGTTAACCCAAAACAACATGTTAAACTTAAAAAGTAGCTTTTAGAATGATTAAAAACATTTGTGTTATTAAGTAGGAGTTTCATAAAGGAATCATCAGTGTAAGAATTATTTTTTCATGAGAAAGTAAAATCTTCCTATACAAAAGCCATTTCTTTGTTTTTCATTACAATTTTCTTGGTAACAAAATTAACGTTTCTGAAAGCCTCATTCGCTGATTTAATTTACAAACTGTTTGACAATTCTCTTTTTCCTGTGAGTTAATATCCTCTGAGTTGTTTTCCTTACTGTGAGGATGCAATTTTTATTAAATACTTTGATTTCTCAGTTTTCATTCCTACAATTTTCAGATTCGTTCTTTTATAAGGCCTTTCTGTTCTACAAAACTTCGCATACTGAATACCTGATACATTTTACAGGTGTAAAAAAACCCAAACAATTCCATTTTCTTTTGTTAGGCTCGTAATAAATAAAGCATGTCTACTACTACTTAGTTCTTATGAAAATTACTAGGCAAAAAATTCTTCATGGTCACTCGTTACCCAGACTCATATTACAACATGGTCTTAGAGGGTATTAATTGGCTGTTAAGGGAAAAGAGAAAATATGATAAATAAATCCATATAGGACTTAGATATTATTGATAGTTGATTGTGATAAAGTATTGTATTAAGGATATAATAAGAACAAGTGCTGGAAATTAATCTTTATGACAACTAAAAGAATACTGTTCAATTGTCCCATATATAGCTCAAATCCAGCTGAATCAACAGATGGTGTAAAAAGTGTCAGAACATATGTGTTAGATTTGATGATAGCTGACGTTTAAAAGGTCAACCTACTTTTAAGTATAGGTGTAGACTAGATATAGGTATAAGTTAATGGAACCGCTAGAGGTTTTTCTTTGAAGTTTAAAGGTGAATAGACTTATATCAGGAAAGAAGTTAAGTGACTTTTATGACTGGAGGAGGAACATGAACTGTTGAAGGATCACTTCTGAGGTACAACTGAAACAACACAGAGGAGATGAATTATCAAGGTGGACTTTCGTAGACTTTCACGTTAAAGAATAATTAAGAATCATAGAATAGTTTGGGTTGGAAGGGAAATTAAAGAGCATCTAGTTCCAACCGCGCTGCTATGAGCAGGGACAACTCCAACTGGATCAGGCTGGCCAAGGTCCCATCCAACCTGGCTTTGAACACCTCCAGGGATGGGGCATCCACAACTTCCCTGGGTAACCTGTTCCAGTGCCTCATCACTCTCATGGTGAAGAAATTATTCCTTATGTCAAGCCTGAATATGCCCCTTTCAAGTTTATACCCACTCCTCCCTGTTCTATCACCACAAGTGTTTATGAATAGTCCCTCTCCAGCTTTCTTGTAGGCCTCTTTCAGCTACTAGAAGGTTGCAATAACATCTCCTTGGAGACTTCTCTTCTCCAGGCTGAACTCCACCAGCTCTCTCAGCCTGTCCTCATATGGAAGGTGCTTTAGCCCTCAGATCATCTTTGTAGCCCTCCTCTGGGTTTCAATAGCTCCATATCCTTCTTATGTTAAGGGTTCCAGAACTGGACACAATGCTCCAGATGAGGTCACACAAGAGAGGAATAGAGGGACAGAATCACAGAAAAACCAGGTTGGAAGAGACCCACTGGATCGTCGAGTCCAACCATTCCTACTAATCCCTAAGTACCTCATCCACCCTCACCTTAAACACCTCCAGGGACGGTGACTCAACCACCTCCCTGGGCAGACCGTTCCAATGCCTAACCACTCTCTCCATGAAGAATTTTTTCCTTATCTCAAGCCTAAATCTCCCCTGGCGGAGCTTGAGGCCATTCCCTCTCGTCCTGTCCCCTGTCACTTGGGAGAAGAGGCCAGCACCCTCCTCTCCACAACCTCCCTTCAGGTAGTTGTAGAGAGTAATAAGGTCTCCCCTCAGCCTCCTCTTCTCCAGGCTAAACAACCCCAGCTCTCTCAGCCGCTCCTCATAAGATTTGTTCTCCAGCCCCTTCACCAGCTTCGTTGCTCTTCTCTGGACTCGCTCCAGAGCCTCAACATCCTTCTTGTGGTGAGGGGCCCAGAACTGAACACAGTATTCGAGGTGCAGTCTCACCAGTGCTGAGTACAGAGGGAGAATAACCTCCCTAGACCTGCTGGTCACGCCGTTTCTGATACAGGCCAAGATGTGTTTGGCCTTCTTGGCCACCTGGGCACACTGCTGGCTCATGTTCAGTCAGCTGTCAACCAACACCTCCAGGTCCTTCTCCTCCTGGCAGCTTTCCAGCCAGGCTTCTCCTAGTCTGTACCTCTGCTTAGGGTTGTTGTGCCCCAAGTGCAGGACCCGGCATTTGGCCTTGTTAAACCTCATGCCATTGGTCTCAGCCCAGCAGTCCAGCCTGTTCAGGTCCCTTTGCAGAGCCTCCCTACCCTCCAGCAGATCGACACTTCCTCCCAGCTTGGTGTCATCTGCAAACTTGCTAAGGGAGCACTCGATGCCTTCATCCAGGTCGTTGATAAAGACATTAAACAGGACTGGACCCAGCACTGAGCCCTGGGGAACCCCACTTGTCACTGGCCTCCAGCTGGATTTAACTCCATTTACCACCACCCTCTGGGCCCGGTCATTCAACCAGTTTTTCACCCAGGAGAGTGTGCGCCCGTCCAGGCCAGAGGCCGACAGTTTCCGAAGCAGAATGCTGTGAGAAACTGTGTCAAAGGCTTTGCTGAAGTCCAGGAAGACCACATCCACAGCCTTTCCCTCATCCAAGAGTCTAGTCACTCGGTCATAGAAGGTGATCAGATTAGTCTGGCAAGACCTGCCTTTCATGAACCCGTGTTGACTGGGCCTGATCACCCGGTTCTCTTGCAAGTGCTTCTTGATAGCACTCGAGATCACCCGCTGCATGACTTTCCCCGGTACCGAGGTCAGGCTGACAGGCCTGTAGTTCCCCGGATCCTCCCTGCGCCCCTTCTTGTAGATGGGCACAACATCAGCCACCCTCCAGTCCAGCGGAACCTCCCCAGTCATCCAGGACTGCTGGAAGATGATGGAATGGGGTTTGGCCAGCACATCCGCCAGTTCCCTCAAAACTCTTGAGTGGACTCCATCTGGCCCCATAGACTTGTGGGCATCTAGCTGGGCAAGCAAGTCTCTAACCACCTCCTCTTGGACCTTGGGAATCTCATACTTCTCTTCCAACCCCTGGGGTTGTGCACAGAGGGAACAATTTTCCTTACTGTTAAAGACTCAGGCAAAGTAGGCATTGAGCACTTCAGCCTTGTCTTCGTCCCCTGTTACTCTTGTTCCCACTGCATCTACTAGGGACTGGAGATTCACCCTAGTCCTCCTTTTGCTGTTGATGTATTTGTAGAAAGACTTTTTGTTGTCTTTCACAGACTTGGCCAATCGCATTTCTAGTTGGGCCTTAGCCCTCCTGGCTTTTTCCCTGCACGTTCTCACTGCCTCCCTATAGTCCACCCAGGATGCCTGCCCCTTCCTCCAGAGGTCGTAGACCCTCCTCTTCCTATTGATGTCTCTTAGGACCTCCCTACTCAACCATGCTGGTGTCTTACCCCTCGGGCTACTTTTCCGGAACTTGGGGACGGCTTTCTCCTGAGCTGCTAGGAGTTCCTTCTTGAAGAGCGCCCAGCCCTCATGGACACCTTTGCCTTCAAGGAGCACCTCCCATGGGACTTTTCCATCCAGCCTTCTGAACAGCCCAAAGTCTGCTCTCTGAAAGTTGAGGGCGACTGTTCTGCTAACCTCCTTCTTCATCTTACCCTGCACTGAGAACTCTATCATCTCATGATCACTTTGCCCCAAGCATCCTCCAACCTTCACATCCCCCACCAGTCCTTCTCTGTTCACAAACAGCAGGTACAGGAGGGCACCTGTGATTCTGTGATTCTTTGAATATTGACCATCTAGCCACTTTCTTATACAACAAATAGCCCACCCATCAAATCCATATCTCTCCAATTTAGAGAGAAGGGTGTTGTGGAGGATCGTGTCAAAGTCTTTACAGAAGATAGATTGCATCCTTTGGTTTACCTATGTCCACTGCTGTGGTTACTCCAACACAGAAAGCCATGTGGAGCACAGGATAAAACGCTGAGAACATTTCAAAGTAAATACCTATTGTATAATGCTATGTTAAAACATATAAATATTTGATGATTTTGTGTGGTCCTTGGCCACTCATGGAGGTGATGGCCCAGCTCTGAGTTGTGAATAAAGCAAGCCTAGTGTTACCCACACTCTGGTGAAAATCGTTTAACACTGACTTGCAAGAAAAATGGATCAGTAACAGTAAAATAAATGAAATAAAAAATAAGGAGGATATTCTAAAAATGAAGGAAAAAAATCAGCCTTTGAGGAGAGAAACACAAACACGAGTGGCTAAACACCCAGAATTTTAAACACAGGGATGTTTCTAGTTCTGTATGAAATTTAGGCTAAAACTGTAATTTTTCTTCTGCCACTGCCAGAAACTATTTTTGCCTTCAATTTGAGCTTACTAGGATAATTGACACTGAGAGCAATATTTATCTTTCTGTGTTCTGGCAGTTAAACTAGTAACTTAGTCTCCTATGGCTCTCTTTACCACTAGATTGAAAAAGGGACCCCTTCAGGGCAGGTTAGTTTAGCCTCATGTCCTCCAGAAGGTAATTCAGAATACTACTCTATCCCTTCATTGCCTATCTGAATTAACCTGTGAGACCAAAATCCTGATTTAGAGACCACTTAGATGTTTAAAGATAGATGAGACAAACTGTTTTCTTGCATCCCCAAAAGTACTAAAATTGCCTACTGTCGCAGTCCACTCGTAAGTGGATGCGTGATGGTTCATTTCATTTATGATCTTAGAGTGCAAAGGAAAAAAGCAATAATTCAACAAGTCAAGGGAGTTAAATTTCAATCCAAACTGGAACTTTATTAATTGTGCCCATAAAGTGGCTTGTGATAGAAAGAGAGAGAGAACAAGGAAAGAGTTGTGGAGAAAAGGGAAGGAAAAGTAGTTTATAGCTACCACCACAGGTCCACAGATGTCTGGCATCTCTGGGTAACCCAGTCCAGAAGGTGTTCCACTGCCTCTGTCTTCGATCAAGATGATGTCATGGTGGGGAAAATCTTTAGAATTCAGCTGCCTCAGAGTGGTCTTCTATGTTAATCAATACACCTGCGGCTCACCTTTGCCTGTGGTGATGTGCCAATCTCCACCTAGCAGGCCACACATGCCAAGAAAGGAATGTCTGCAGGTCTCGTCCTCTTGTGCACGCGCTCCTTCTGGTGGCCATGGCCAACCTGGGGTCTCCCAATGAAGGCCAGTAGTCATCATTACCTTGAACTTTGGTTGAACTCTTCTTTGCGTACGCTCTGTTGGGGTATGGGTCCTATCATTAATTTTCCTGTTTTTTTATCCTTGCTTCACAAATCTTTCACAATGGTGAGGAGCAGGGAGGCTTGGAGACAGGTACAGAATATTTTTGATGGGTAGATAGGTACAAAATATTCCTTGCCATTTTGTACCAACTCTGGTTGTTTGCAAAACATTCCCATATCTGTAATTACAGTCAAGTTCTGAGGCTTAGCACGTGATGAGAAAATGTTGAGACAGAAATCAATCTTTTGACCTACTCTTACACCTACTATGAGAGAACATGGACAACAAATGAGGAGGACTTCATCTCTTCTACCTTCTTTAAATTACCCCTCCCATGAACAAGATAAAAAGCAAGAGCAAGTGTCTAAAGGAAGGAAAAAGCTAGAAATTGGTTTGGGTTAGCATAGTTCAGAGAGCAGCTTGCACTTGGAATTATGATTTTCTTTCTGTGGGAAAATCCTTTCTCGTGTGCTTTGTACACAAGCATCAAATCCCATTAAGGTTTCATTATTCTTTTACATTTAACCATTTAAGAATCCTAATTTTCCCAATCAGTATAAAAGAAAATAATCTCTTTTGTAGTCCACCTAGGATGCCTGCCCCTTTCTCCAGAGGTCGTAGACCCTCCTCTTCCTATTGATGTCTCTTAGGACCTCCCTACTCAACCATGCTGGTTTCTTACCCCGCCAGCTACTTTTCCGGAACTTGGGGACGGCTTTCTCCTGAGCTGCTAGGAGTTCCTTCTTGAAGAGTGCCCAGCCCTCATGGACACCTTTGCCTTCAAGGAGCACCTCCCATGGGACTTTTCCAACCAGCCTTCTGAACAGCCCAAAGTCTGCTCTCTGAAAGTTGAGGGCGACTGTTCTGCTAAACTCCTTCTTCATCTTACCCTGCACTGAGAACTCTATCATCTCAAAAAACAGTCAATTGGAAAAACAGTCAATGATTTCAAAATTTTCCCAGGAACCACCTTACTTTACAGGACTGGGTACATTTCATTTTTAAAAAATTGTAGTGAAACCCAAGCCAATATATGTCTTGTTAAGCAATGCAGAGCCTTCCTTACTCACTACAAATTATGTATCTTACAGAGTATTTGTTCCTCATTCATCCACAATCAATATGATTTCGTTCTTGTAACTAGTGTACTTCTAATAGCTGTCTGCATTTTAGACAACATTCTATTTGAATGAATTTGTCAGTCATTTTACATCTACCAGTCCTATAGAAGTCAGTCGAGTTGTTACTTAAGTGTAGTGTGCTTATAAAACATTGTAATTCTGTGCTGTGCAATCTGATTTTCAATTAATGTCTGTAGGAGACTTCATTGTGTCAAATACAAGTACAGCTGTGTTTGTATATAAACTAGAAAAAATTATTCCAAGTCAGGTGAGAAATTTGTGGAGGAAAAGATCCTTCCCTCATCTTTTGTGAACCCTCAGCAGTTCTTATCATTTACTCTAAGCCGTGATTATTTGTTATGGCCTCTGAACTTTCACCAGCTTATATTGTAAAAGAAATCTGTGAATGCTGAGATATTGGGTAAACAATTCTAGGTCATTCAGAATACAAGTGTTCCTTCTGAACAAACAAATATGTAGTTACAGGAAGGTATTTTACGTTGGTCTGCAAGTCTATTTGGCCTTCAGAGGGGATTTCAGAGAAACGAGGCATGCTTTTACAAACAGATGAAGGCTGCATATCTCAAAGTGAATTTCAGGGTATTGTCCATTTGTTAGCCTTTCCAAAGGAGGTTAGCAAGTTTTGGCTGAAAACTACTTGAGTCCTCGGGCAGTGATTAAAGTAATGGTTAGTAGATGGAGAAATCTGTTACAGCTACCATAGATCAGAGATAGTCACCATGGCCACAAGAAAGACTTTTCCCTAAGGCTGTGCCTAAATTCACAGTCTATGCCTTCAACACAAAATTAATTTTGGAGTAATGGTCCTTGAAGGAATGGATAACTGAAACAGGAAGTTAATTATGGCTGGGGAATACTTCACCATTTCATCCTTTTATTTTGTGTTGAAGAAGCTGTAATCACAGTCTAAGAATGAATTACGTGAGAGAATTATCTTCTGTCCTTGAAATCCAGTTTAGTCAGGTTAAACTTGTAGGTGTCAACAACATGCAGTATTAGACTTAACAGAACTTTTAAAATGAAAGTTTTGATCCAAATTCTGATATTCTGAAAAGAGAAAAAGCAGTTTAAAACAATTGTTCTTGCAAATGATACCAGGGAATTAAAAAAAAATATTCTCTGCATGTTCCCTTCAAACATACAATATTATTCCAGCACTTACAAAGCCATAAAAGGAATGAAAATGCATCAAATTGTCTGTGGGTTTTGCCCATGAGAGCTAGCACTTAATATTCATCATCTGAAATTTGATACTTGATGGAGGGTTGTGGAGGGGTGGATGTGGGTGTGGAGTAGCTTGGTATTTTTTGTTTGGTTTGGGAGGTTTTGGGGGTTTGTTTTAAATACTGTGCATTACTTTAGAGTCCCAGTAACAGATACAGTCTCAAACAGCTCTAAGAAATGCAGAATATTTTGTATGAATGGTAAGGTTTTTTGGTTTTATTCACATGACCTTCTAACAGGCATAGACCACATTTCTGAATGAATGACATTTTAAACTACTATTTTGCTCAGTTTCTTCAAAATTACAATGAAATTACAATGATGAATATTTGATAATTTTACATTATATTAAAGGATGCAAATACTGAAAGAAATTTCACATTATTAAATAAGGAAAGACATTATAATAATGCTAGTTACTTTCATAATTCATGTAGATATCACATAGAATAATCCAAAGCATTACTTCAAATCTGTCAATTTTAAGCAGAAAAATAAGTCCGCCCATGTTCATGGTATCTAGATGTTTCAGTACTTCAGAGCTCTCTGTGCAATCTATCTACATACTTCATTATTCTATTGTCATATCAACTCTATCTGCTGCTAAATTTCTCTTTCCTGTGAAGTATTTCTAGTGCTATTTAGAGATAAATGAATAGCAAATTAAGTATAGCCTAACCTTTGGCATAAGAAGTAAACTCTTGCATTATTGTGCCAAGTAGAGTAATTGAACAAAAAGTCAGATTTTGTCAACAGATGATACACAGCTCAGCTATCTTATGCACTAACTTTATGATCCTTGTCCTACTAAGTTAATGACCAAATTCCCATACACTTCACTTGAGAACAGCTATTTCCTATTAGCTGAAAAACACAGTAGTTTTAAATCTTAGGGTACACAGATTTTTATCAATGACATGAAAAAATAAGAAACATATGTAATGTGTGTACTAACTTTAAAGCTGTGAAATTTATTTCAGTATTTGCTGCCTTGTATATAGTGTAAAATTATCAAATAGTCATCATTTGAAATCTTAGAAACTATTTACAATCAATAAATTATGGCTGCATAGGCATTTCTAGAAAAAATAGTTGATTAATTACCATTGCAAACATGATCATTATTACTTTATCAATATTGTACAAAGTTATTGCAGCAGAGTACAAGTAAAACTATGGCTAATGATTTAGGCAGAGAAGTTTGCAGTTTTTCTTCATCATTGCTATCTGTATAAAAATGAGTAGAATCTGGTAAGACATCAGGGATTCAAACTTCCTCTAACTCAGACGTCATTCATCATTCTTATACTACATGGAGATGAAAACTGATATACAAACTAACAAAACCTCTATCAAGAACAAAAGCCTACATTCTACAAATTTGAATTGGTTTTAGACTTTCCAAGAATAAATACAAACATAAATTTAAACTGCATGATTAGTGAAACAGTTAATGTGTTTACATTTAACAATTTATGATATGGTAAACCAAGAGTATAGTGCAATTTTAGTCAGAGAAACAATCCCATTATTTAACAACTGCTTTAACTCTCTTTAACTATAGAAAAGAAATACTTGATTCCTATATTTTTTCAAAATTTCTTTTGCCAAATATGGTAAGTATGAAATAGTATATTTCCTAAAATAGCCTGTAGTAAATACTCTCAAATTATTGCTATAGTTATGTCGCTATTTTAGACTTTAAGTTCAGAAAGTAATGGCTATCAAGTTTGTTAATTTAAATATTTATTCTGTATCTATTTTGTGACTTGCAAAACATTAAAACAAGAGTGGAAATAAAAACATGTAAAATACTGAAGTACTTCAATAGAAGCCAAAACAACAGAAAATTTTTCTGAAAGACAAAAAATGAGTCAGAGGTAATAATAAAAAATAATAAAAAATACATAACCTGAACATACAAAAAATGCCACAAAAAGGAGCTGAACCAGAAAACAAAACAAAACAAACAAAAAACCCCCACTCAGACCAAGTTAGCTCTACTAACCTGTGTAATGGTAACATTCTTTTACTTTAGTCATGAGGATTAAAAAAAGCACTTAAAAATCTCCATACAGAAATATATGGTATAATGAACTAAAGGACTGAATACAGAACATACTGGAATATAAGGAGGGATACTATGTTAATCCTGGTCAAGTCTGTTTAAAATTGACAATTTAAATAAGGTCTTTAATACGATCATATTTCCAGTATATGTATATATTGAAAGCTTCTTTTTTTCTGGGATGGTACTTGCAGTTAAAGAACAGCACACAGAAAAAGCCAAATGTCTTGCTGAACAGTGGCTGGGTAATAATGCACAAATTGTGAGTATCCAAAGTATTCTTGCTAATATAAATCTTTCTGATGATCTCTTTGGAGACAGGAAAAACAATGTGCTAAATTTGTTTAAGTCTCCTATATGCCTTCTGTTTTATTCTTCTGGAGAAAAAACTTGCAAGGTGAATTTAAATATATGCATTTTCATTTACTAATTTTTAGCATATTTAGCTATGAAATTGTTACCAAAAAGGAATTATATAACTATGTTCATCATTAACACTACAAAAACATCCTTCTTTGGGAATATCAAGAGAAGGGGCTTATTCTACCGATGGCTACTGACAGTTACCAACAGAAACTAAGTGCTTTTTCAATAAAAATATTTTTACCCCTTAAACTCATCTCCAAAATTTAAATGCAGTTCAGGGAGTACAAGGAGCTCTGTGCCTTCCTTTGGGCCACCAAAATAATGGCAAAATTTAATTACTGAAAATAAGTCCTTTTTCCCCTATAGTCCTCTATGGAGGCGTAAACTGCATTCTGCCTGGAAAAGCAGTGGTCCAAGGGTCAAACACTGACAATATTTGCAAAACCTCATCATTCCTTTATGAAATCTGACCATTATCCTGGTATTTTTTCAATTTTTTGTAGGCTTTTGTGATTGGAATGAGAGGTACTCACAGAATCACAGAAGCACTAGTTTGGAAAAGACCCACAGGATCAACCATTCCTATCAACCACTAAACCATGTCCTTCAGCACCTCATCCACCCATCTTTTAAATACCTCCAGGGATGATGACTCAACCGCTTCCCTGGGTAGCCTGTTCCAGTGCCCAATGACCCTTTCCATGGAATTTTTTTTTCTGTTCAGCCTGAGCCTCCCCTGGTGGAGCTTGAGGCCTTTTGTCCTGTCCCATGTCATTGGGGAGAAGAGGTCAGCTCCCTCCTCTCTACAACTTCTTTTCAGGTAGTTATAGAGAGCAATAAGGTCTCCCCTCAGACTCCTCAAGGCTAACCAACCCTAAACAACTCAGCTAAACAACTCAGCTGCTCCTCATAAGACTTGCCCTCCAGCCCCTCCACCAGCTTTGTCACCCCTCTTTGGACTCGCTCCAGAGCCTCAACATCCTTCTTGTAGTGAGGGGCCCAGAACTGAACACAGTTGACCTCCGCCCCTTTTTTTTTCTTAAAAAAAACATATCTGTTACTATTGAGACATGAAAGTACAGGCTAAGTAAAAAAAAAAAAAAAAGTCCGCTTTACCAACCAGACTGACAGATAACAGAGCATGTCCAAACCTGAATTACAGAAGCACATATGAAGGTAAAACAGCATCATGAAGGGAACACTAGATAATTGGGTTGCAACAGCAGGACTTAATCTGTCTTTAAATGTTTTCAATAAAACAAATTCAATTTTTGTTTAACTCAGCAGCTTGCTTGGGCAGATGTGCTTGTACAAACCCTAGAAGACAAAGTTCTGTTTCCTAACCTAACCCAGTACAGAGCAGCTGGACTGCCATAAGGCACATGACCCTTAGCTGGTGCCAGTTAATTACCATGTGTGTGTTCAAATTAACACATTACAGTTAGGTACCAGTTCACTAGTAATTAAATTCCCCTTGAAATACCAGCTACCAACTAAGAGAAAACTTCACAACCCTTAAAGGGATCGTTATTGTATATCAAAATATTCTCGGTTCGCAAGAATTAAAAGTGAAAAGAAAAAGATTTTTTCTTAAACAAAGTTCCCTTCTATACAAATGCTGCACTCCTTTATTGAGTACTAATATGTAAGTTATTTAGACTTCTTTTGGTTAGTGTAAGGAGCTGAATTGGAAAATTCTGTCTCAAAGATTGTGAAAGCTGCTGCCAGGTTGCAACACAGAAGCCACTGAAACCACAAAAACTCCAAATCAGCACTCTAGAAGATCAGCAGAGGGTTCATGCAATCGCTCTGTGCAGACATGAGCTGGAGACACATGCAAAAACAGGTGGGTGGAGATGTGGATGATGTGTGCGATGTGACAGCTTGGATTGGAGGCAGACACAAAATGACCCAAAAAAGCCCACGCACACACCTCTGCCCACCACCAACTCTTCCTGGATCCCTCAACTCTTTACAGAACTCCTGAGACAAATAATTAATTCTGGTATTGACTACCTATCTGCCATGGTTGATTCATTTCTAATTAACACTGTTGCAACAGCAAACCTTCAGACTTTTACTGGGATCGTACCTATTGAGAAATCACAAGTGATCTTTAAAAGGCTAAAGGCTATCCAGGAATAAGAATTATCTGGCAGAAAAGTTACTGAATTTCTGTTAAAAAAAAGCAACCTGCTACTTTAAAAGAGAGTTAACACTGGTGGTGGGATTTCATCCCACAACTACTTCCTAAGTTTAAATAAGATACTCCTGTGAAAGTTTATATTACTGCATTACTCCCTATTGATCTGCTGCGTAAGGACATTTACACAATAACCCAAGACACACCATAGAAATCTTTAAGTTTTAAATGGTGTTATTTCTATTAAAAACCCCAAGGAAACATTAAACATTAATTTTGTAAGGTGAAATAATTTTCTCCTCCAGTTTCACATGGGATTTCTGATTTAGGTATTCCTGATAATGATAACCATGTTGACAGCATTGGCAGAACATTATTTTCTGTGTCATTCATTTTAAGTCTTGGAAAATTCCTAGTGTAAACATGATCACATGAAAAGCTGTCATTTGAGTTTACCAGAACTGTAAGTTCCAATTCTGCTTGCCATTGCAACATGACCACCATAATTCCACACTTTTTTAGACAAAATCTAAGGATAGCAACCAGGTATAAATTAAGGATGAGTTAGCCTTCAGTGGTTGGGTCTGAAACAAATAGCCATGAGAAGAATTGGTTACTTATTTCACATTTTAAGTGAAAAATATCTGAATATATCTGAAGCTGAAACATGAAACGCTTGAGATTAGGAAAAAGTTCTTCACGGAGAGGGTGGTTAGGCATTGGAACGGTCTGCCAAGGGAGGTGGTTGAGTCACGGTCCCTGGAGGTGTTTAAGGTGGGGGTGGATGAGCATCTACTTAGGAGCATGATTTAGGGATTGGGGGGAATGGTTGGACTCGACGATCCAGTGGGTCTCTTCCAACCTGGTTATTCTGCGATTCTGTGATTCTGTGATGTAACTATGCCTATCATAAAAACAACAGCCTTTTGC
The DNA here is from genome assembly GCA_033459285.1 of Clamator glandarius. Taxonomy (NCBI): domain Eukaryota; kingdom Metazoa; phylum Chordata; class Aves; order Cuculiformes; family Cuculidae; genus Clamator; species Clamator glandarius. The sequence continues at coordinate 1,450,979 of JAUNZM010000040.1, forward strand.
AAGATGTTATATATGTGCTTTATTTATGTTAGCATTACAGTCCGTTCCTAGGAATAGTAATAAACACTGTATGAACACCTTCAACAGGGGAAGTCCCAGAACTGCATTGTCATGTCCTCTCCAGGGAAGTAACCTGCACCTCTGGAGACAGCATATGTGCAAGTGGCTGCTCCCTAACCTTGCTTCCTACTGTCTGGAGAGCTCAGCCAGCAATACCTATTATAATTTCACACAAGTGCAGAAATCTGTATCTCCACAAATACAACAAAGCAGCTCAAAGTAGTCCCTGCTCACTGCAGTTCCCTACTAGCATGGTGACAGCAATTCACAAACAAATATCAGTGTCAGATCTTCATGAAAGACAGGGCTAGACAAGCTTCACAGAGCTTACAAGGTGCTTGTATTTTCAAGCCATATTATTGTATTAACATGCAGTATAGGTTCTTAAACACAAAAATTTATCCAGAATACTGAGTACTAGAAAAGCTGATGCAATGCTCAAATAGCTGTGGTACTACTACCATACAAGTTAGAAGCTACAAACTAATCTTGAAGTCTCATCTGCGAAGTTAACAGTGGCAATAAAAATGTGATTAGGAGACAGATTTCTTCATACAGGTACTTGATTTCACAGCAGATGGTCTTGGAGGTGCTGAGTAAAACTACACTTGAAATAATATAATCCCTAAAGATCCATACTGAACTGCTAGGCAGAATGTCTTGAAAGAATGGAAATTGTGGCCCTGGTAAATTTGTTTCTCATACACAAAAAGAGCAGTCTTGGAGCTTAGATCTTTATCATCTTGACAGGTTTTGTGACAAAGGAAGGTGTTTGTTAAACCAGTGCCATATTGTAAAACTGCAGCTCATATTTATACTTTTGTCTAACTACCAGGTAGACAAAAGCAAGACTGAAGGTACTCTTGCCTCACTTCGTTATATAACAATTTCACACTGGGGGTTGCAGCTTATTATTTGATTCTGTCTTTCCAGTATTCCAGACTCAGTACAACATAATCTTGTTCATTTGAGTAATAACAATGTTTTCAATAAATGGCTCCCAAGGCCACTGTCAAAATGAGAGGATAAATCATAGCCTTTGCTGGGAAAATGAGGTATTGTTTCAGCAAAACCAAATATACTTCAAAACAAGTTTCTGGGTAGACTAGCAAGTAAATGCCATTTTAAAGAACTAATATGATTCCATTAAAATGTGGGGTGTTCCTCTGTTACACAACCTTCTTGGAAGTCTGTGGGCCTGAATATTGGTACAATATAAGAATAGATATGCTGGAAAGATGTTGCAATATAAACCTAGACAAGCTGGAGAGTCCCTTGAAAGGAGATATAGAGGATTTTGACTAGAAAATGATACAAGCTCAGCCAGTGCAGAAAATACAACACTCTGTTTCTGCCTACTAGGATGATGTTTTGAGAAAGCATGAGACTGGAACTCAGAAGTTTCCATTTCTACTTTTGGCTCTGGCTCTCCATAGAATGTGAAAGTTAATTTGACCTCTGCAGTTCTTATATCCTTTGGGAGAAAAATTAAGTTTTACATATCTCTGCAAAGCTGTTCAAAATGAGCAGATTGAAAGCAATACTACAAAATAAACAGAATCTTTATTTTGAAAAGAAGAGATCTTTATATGATGTTTGAAGGTATTTTGGAGACAGAGAAGCCTTTCAATTGTGCTGCCGCATTTATTTTTTTTTTAAATTTTTATTTTCCAGCATACACCTCTATGAAAAACTTTGATATTTCTTGTTTGCTGTCTCAAACTCATACCAGTTAAAAGTTTGCTGCAGAAAATATAAACAACCTGAGTTAATGAATTAGTTTCATGTCTCTTAGATAGAATCATAGAATCACAAAGTGGTTTGCATTGGAAGGGACCTTAAAGATCACCTAGTTCCAGCACCCCTGCCGTGGGCAGGGATACCTCCTACTAGACCAGGCTGATCAAGGACCCATCTAACCTGGCCTTGAATACTTACAGGATGGAGCATTCACAAATTCCTGGGCAACCAGTTCCAGCATCTCACCACTCTCATCATGAAAAACTTATTCATAATGTCAAATCTAAATCTTCCCCCTACCAATTTAAAACCATTCCCCCTCATCCTATCACTACAAGTTCTTCTAAAAGGTCCCACCCCAGCTTTCTTGCACACCCCCTTTAGGTATTGGAAGATCACCATAAGATCTCCTTGGAGCTTTCTCTTCTCCAGCCTGAACAACCTCAACTCTCTCAGCCTGTCCTCATAGCAGAGGTGGTCCAGCCCTCTAGTCATCTTTGTAGTCCTCTTCTAGACCTGTTCCAATAGTTCCATATCTTTCTTACACTGGAGAGTCCAGAACTAGACACAGTACTCCAAGTGGGGTCTCAAGAGAGCAGAGTAGAAGGAGCAGAATCACCTCCCTCAAACTGCTTGCCACACTTATTTCAATGCAGCCCAGGATACAGTTGGCCTTCTGGGCTGTGAGCTCACATTGCTGGCTCATATCTATCTTCTCATCAGTCAGCACCCCCATGTCCTTCTCCACAGGGCTGGTCTCAATCATGTCCTCCCCCAGCCAGTGTTGATACTGCAGATTGCCCCAACCTTGCACTTTGCCTTGTTGAACCACACAAGGGCCACTTCTCCAGCTTGTCCAGGTCCCTCTGGATGACATCCCATCCTTCTGGTTTGACAACTGCACCACTCAGCTTGGTGTCATCTGCAAACTTGCTGAGGGTGCTCTCAATCTCACTGTCTGTATCATTGATGAAAATATTAAACAACACTGGTCCCAGTACAGACTCCTAAGGAACACCACTTGTCAAGGATCTCCATCTGGACATTGAGCCATTGACAACTACTCTGAATGTGAATTCAACCAATTTTTTATCTACCTAACAGTCCATCCATCAAATCCATATTCCTCCAGTTTAGAGAAAAGGGTATTGTGGGGGACCGTGTCCAAATAGATTACATCCATTGCTTTTCCCATGTCCACTGATGTGGTCATCCCATCTTAGAAAGCCACTACATTGGTCAGACAGAACTTGCCTTTGGTGATGCCTTGCTAGCTGTCTCAAATAACCTCACTGGCTTCTATGTGCTTTAGCACAGATTCTAGGAGGATTTGTTCCATGATCTTCCCAGGTAGAGAGGTGAGGGTCACTCTTTCTACTCGTCTTAAAAATAGGAACAATGTTTTCCTTCTCCCAGTGGCAAAGGACCTCCCATGACTGCCATGACTTTTCAAGTATCACGAAGAGTGGTTTTCGTAACCACATCAGCCAATTCCCTCAGGACTCTGGGATGAATCTCATTAGGTCCCATAGCCTTATACGTGTTCAGGTCCCTTGGGTGGTCACAAACCTGATCTTGCTCTACAATTAGAGAAGCTTTACCCCTCTTCTAATGCCTGATATCAACATGCAAAGTAGAAGACAGAAGTCTGAAGTGTTTTGGACCCATTCTGTGAGCATTGCTTGATAATTGCATTGGTCTGTAAAAAATGGAAACTCTTCTTTAATTAAATGAAACAAAGACAAGATTTTATAAGAAACACTATTTTCCTTGTAGATGGTCATAATAGTGGTGGTAAATGGAGTTAACTCCAGCTGGAGGCCAGTAGTGTCCCAAGGGCTGGGTCCAGTCCTGTTCAATATCTTTTTCAATGACCTGGATGAAGGCATTGAGTACACCCTTAGCAAGTTTGTGGATGACACCAAGCTGGGTGGAAGCGTTGATCTGCTGGAGGGTCGGGAGGCACTTCAAAAGGATCTAAACAGGCTGGACCACTGGGCTGAGACCAATGGCATGAGGTTTAACAAGGCCAAATGCCAGGTCCTGCACTTGGGGCACAACAACCCTGAGCAGTGCTACAGAGTAGGAGAAGAGGAGGGAGTTGTCCTCTTCTCCCCAGTGACAGGGGACAGAACAAGGGGCAATGGCCTCAAGCTCCGCCAGGGGAGGTTCAGGCTGGACATCAGAAAAAATTTTTCATGGAAAGGGTCATTGGTCACTGGAACAGGTTGCCCTGGGAGATGGTTGTGTCACCATCCCTGAAAGTACTTAAAGGATGGGTAGATGAGGTGCTCAGGTACATAGTTTAGTGGCTGAATGGGAATGGTTGGACTCGATGATCCTGTGGGTCTTTCCCAGCCCTGTGACTCTGTGATTCTATGATTAACTAACACTATTTTCAGCATAGTAGGAGTCTATGCTAACAGAAATCCTTTCTGCAACCACACTCTTGTTTCCCTGATAGGGTCACATAGGGGAGTAGGTGGCATAAGAACAGCTTTGCCAACTTAACCATGTTGGCGATGTCCTTTCCTGGCAACTGTGTATTTTATCTGTTCAGAAGCATCCACAAACTGGTATTTCTGGTATCTGAAAGATTTACTTTATTTTCTTTATATTATTTTTTGATGTACAGATTCTGCCTTGCAAGTGCACTTAAGTAGCAGTGGCAGAATCTCCACTACAACCCCCACTGCTTTGCAGGATACTTACTTCAAAGACAGCATACTCTTTGCAAGGTGCTTGTGACATTTCTAAATGAAACACACTGAGATTTTTTTTTAAATTAACATTTGTCAGTTCCTCCTCAGTCACCCCCTCCTCCACAGACTGTGAAATCATCAAGGAGACATATGATGAACCATACAGGAACTGACTGCCAAAATGTTTCAGTGTGGATCTAACTGACAGTTTAGAAAGTGGAAAATCCTTTATACATTCCTCATGTAGAAAAACTAGTGCATACATATTAGAGTGCCCCAGTTTCTTTGCAGGGGAAGCTCTCTCCCACTACCTTTTGTTTTCCCAGTTAGATACTGCTTTTCTCACCAGCACAAAGATCCTAAATTCAAACAATATTTTAAAAGAATTTAGTTTGGCAGCTAAACAGAAGGCTACTATGCATATCTGATCCTATCGATCTATATGCTTTCTTTTCACTCCCAACTCTATGACTGCTTCCACTCTGTAATATACAGAACATATATCACATGCATATATATAAAACCAAACTAAAATCTGATAAATCACATCTACTAAGGGATAAACTCTTAATTTCCCTTTAAAATCTCATTATACTTTTTCATTATGGTCAAATGTCATTATAGTCATCATGAAGCAGTGATGAGGCTGCCAGTGAAGAGGCAGATACAGAGGCAGTATCAACCTTAAATAATACAAGAAGGCAATAAGCAAAGATGGCTGAAGTTTAAAATTCCTCTGCATCAGAAAATAATCTAATATCTAACCAGAGGAAAAAAAACATAATTTACAGCAAGGCAGGAGTCCAAAGTCACAGCAAGGCAGTCAGGGCTTTGCTGTCAGCAACAAAGGTAATTTCACAAGACCCAAGCAAAGCAAAGCGTACAGGGCAGGTCCAGTGATGTTTATCAGGTTCTGCCAATTCTCAGGCATGTCTGTAGCAGTGGGATGGATCTTGGTCAGAATCAGCACCAGAATAAAGGAGGTACAAATATGGACATGGGCAGACCTGCAGCATAGCTCAGGCAGAGAGCAAAAGCAAGAACCAGAGCTTAAAAGTAGCCCCAGGCAAAGAAGGGGCAGGTGCCTGCTGGGAATCCTCAGGGCTGCAGAGCTGTGCCTTATCAAAGGTGACCTACACCCCCAGGGGAGGGTCTGTGCTCTGAAATTGATAGCCAACAGTGTTTTGTAGGTGAAGAGTGAGTTAGTGTCATAAAGGATAGATAAGATGAATTCCTATTTTTGTTATCAATATGCAGTTGATTTCTCAAGCAAGTCTGTATTCTTTTGTGTCTTCACCCTCTCCTTGTCTGTTAAATCATACCCTCTCTCATGCAGGGACCCCTTACCTACCTGTCTGCATGACTCAATCACAATGAAGTCGGGCGCTATACCACAAGCAATAGTGATACCAGTCCTCTCCCTACTGTAAATCTGAAGCCAGAAAGGTTCACGTTCAGGAACACAACTCAAATTAAAAAGTTGCCATTCCACCATATGTTCAGAAAAATTCTTATGAATGTAATTACTCCAAAATGAACTTCATGCATCTGAAAGATTCTAATCTCCAGAGAACAAAGATCATGACCAGTTTTAAATAAGGTTTGCTAGTTATCAGAGAAAAAAGACAAGGTCAGGTCTGTTTTACACACAGAAATTCTTCTCCAGGACACTACAATAAACAAAAAGAAACATAAAAAAATACTCTCGCTTTGAAAATTAACAGAAAGAAATTCCATCCACCAGATAAATTTTCCAGAAAACAGCTGGCATCAAACTCAGGAATTAAAATGAAACTTCAGTACTGCTAACAAAAGGCTCTAACATCAATTAATATTAAACATGCTAAAATTCCCTAGATTCAGCTCACACAAAGAGCAAATGAAAAGTGTTCTCAACAGAACCACCGAAGTGTTGAGGAAAGGATGTTGCAAAGAACAAACATTGTCCATCTCTCTCTGAATTTTCAGCTTTTAGTATTATTCCATCTATTCTGAGAGCCAGCAACCACTTGGGAGAGTGATATATTGATGAAATACACAAAATCAGATACTTACACATTTGACTGCCTGATGGAAGAAGAAAATAATTAAGAAAAATCTCAAGAGGACAAGGTCACAGATGTGAAGAAGTGATCCTGATAGTTTCAGATGAAGTAATTTTGGCACTTATAATATTCTTTTAGAACTAGACGTACAGATTTTAAAACTAATTATGAGAAAGATAAAATTTTGTGATGAGCAAGTAAGGATGTCATGCAGTCGATACACCATAGCTAATTTCATATATTAGTAGAGAAAAGTGAATTAAAAAGAAATTAGTTTGAATCTGTTCTAAAGTTGCCGTCTATCAGCTAGTTTGATGCAGATAACTAAAGATGCCTGTTCAATGTGAAACACGGAAAATTTTGGTTTTAAATTAGTTGTTACCATAAGTATGCTTAGATCATTTCATCAAATAAGACAGAAAGGGCTAGGCAAGACTGATGTTGATTGTGGATTCCAAAGATGTCAGCATTTACTGAATTTGAAAAAAAAAATAGTGCTAAAGGTATCTCAGCTATGCCCTGAGTGTGGGTCAGCACTGTCACAGTTTCAACAGTTTTAGAGTCTTCTTTGTATAAGTATATTAAGTCTTCTTTCCATCTTTAAAAAAGTATATTGTTTGTGTACAACAAAGAGAACATTGGAAAAACAATTTTTAACTTTATCATAGATTGTCACAAAAGTAAGCTATCCTTATTGCTGTTTTCTAAGGGATTCTTCATTCTCGCTCTGGAATATTCACAAAGTCTTGTAGTGATAGGATGAGGGGGAATGGGTGTAAACTGGAGAGGGACAGATTTAGGCTAGACATAAGAATTTCTTCACCATGAGAGTGGTGAAGAGTACTGGAACAGGTTGCCTGGGGAAGCTGTGGATGCCCCATCCCTGGAGATGTTCAAGGCCAGGCTGGATGGGGCCTTGTGCAGACTGGTCTAGTGGGAGGTGTCCCTGCCCATGGCAGGGGGATTGGAACCAGATGAACTTTAAGGTCCCTTCCAACCCAAACTATTCTATGATTCCACTATTCTATATGATTAAATTATCTAAACAGAATTAAGAACCCATAAAAGAACTTATCTTTGGGGTAGAGTGAGACACAGTGTCCTCTGAAATATTATAAATTGCACCCACACTAACTACTTCCAGCTAGAGACCTCAGCTAGTCTGTAACACTCAGACTTGAAGCCATAAGTGGGTGACCAAGTCACGTGAAAAGCAGGAGTTCATAAACTAGACAAATAACCACAAAGACTCTAGGACTGACCCTGATTCTTTCTATAGCTTGATAAAGTTTCATGGATTATGATCCCATAAGGCTCTGTTTCCAGGGCCAGGCAATAAAAGCTAGGTACTAAACACCATAAACCAGTTTTTTCAAGAACTAAGCATCTGTATTTTTTATCAGTGTCAATAATGTTGGCTTTAAATGTTTCCAACCTAATCCAGGTTTGTCAACTCGTATGGTAAAAATATCTATGGCAATTGTTGCTGCTAGAAAATGAACCACTGAAATGGTATAGTTCATGTTAACTGATAACATCCTGTGAAAACGGAAAATTTTACTGACAAGGCTCTCAGGCATGCATAACATTTTTCTGCTCACTTCTCTTGGGGGTAAAATGAGACCACTAACAGACTATCCTCAACAGTAAGTCCTATGTACTGCAGTTTTATGAGTTGTACAGATAGAGGTTTTAGGTTTGTCTTTATAAACCAGGATTATATCAAAATCTTTGTCCACTAATTCTAGCACAAGGACTAGTCACAACAATCACACTGACCATAAACAAAGCAGAAGAACAATCAAAAAATCTAAACAGCAGAGGGAGTGTGTGTGTGCTTAGATATGGTAGCATAACAGATGGAAGTAGGGGCTCCCATTGCTTCAGACTGCTCTTGGAACCAGTCGGTTGCTCTTAAGTACACAGGAGTTCTGTTGAGTTTCAAGCTCTTCTGACAAATATATGCAGCGATAAGTAGTGGCAGAACGCAGGAGTCTGCCTGGAAAGAAGTTACAGATAATCTGAAACCTGTTCAGTGACTCCACAGATGATATATCCACTTACAAGCCCCTTGAGAGAAAGACAACAAAAATGTTACCATTTTCAAATGCATCAAAGTTCTCCAAGAAAGTAGGAATAGACACTGCATTGAGGGTAAGCAATGAAAGACTTGCCTAAAACGCTAATTTGTAGTATGGTTATCTTCAGAAACTAGATGTAAGGGGGAAAAGGGGCTATTGGTAACCTTCAGCAACTATACCAAATACTATACCAGAAAAGAGAAATACTTCCAGATATGGAAAACATGTAGAGTCTGACCAATCTGTCTATAATCTGGTTAAAATATATCTCAATAGTAGGAGGGTACTCAAAGAGGAGGAAAAATGGGGAGGTGTACTGTGGAAATAGAGTATGAATCCAGAAGATGCGGAAGTCATCAATGTGGAAAATTATCAGGTTGGTCGAATGAGGCTGTGGCTATACAGAGAAGCAGCACACAACAATGCAACCATCTTTGCTCCAGATAGAGATGACAAGTTGTGTTTTAGAGTGAAGGTACCATTCCTCTGCATTATAGCAGACAGAGGACAGTCATGACTTTAAACTTAGGCTCATAATACTCCATCCTAGCCCCAGAAAGATGGGAAACAAATGATTTTAGGCATCTAAGTGTTTTCATGTACAATTCACAGGAGATCACAATCATTTGAGCAGCCTTTGGTAAGCGTGCATATGTTGAATTTTATGGGCATGCCTTATTTTCAAAAAGCTAAGAATTCAAAGAGGAGAAAAATTCTTTTTCCAGTGATCCCACATGGATCACAGGACTGTAAAGAACACTGCACCTGTTGCTGCCTTTGTCTACTTTTGAAACAGATTTTCCACACATTGCTATGGTTAAGTGAAAACTTTGTGGCATGAAGATCTATTTGTGAAAACATTGCCTGTTTTCTCTGTACCTAGATGCATCGCGAGTCTGATTTAGGATAGGAAATGAAATAGTAATATATGCTTGCTTTATGTACTTGTATAAAACTAGTAGAACTGGGCTAAGAGAAGCTCATCTGCAACTACTTAAAGGAATCAGATTGCCAGTGGAAGTAATGTATTGGAATGAACTTTGTGATTTGCAGACAAGCAAAAGAATCCAAATCACATATTTCAAACTGTTAAAAATGCCCAAACTTCTACATCCGCAGTAATATTCTAATGTGAACACTAACGCAAGCAGCCTGCTTTTATGAACAGTGTGGCTATATCAGCATCTCTCTGATCATTCCTGATTCATTTTTTCACATACACAATGAATTTTACTGATCTAAAAGCAAAAGAATATTCATGTTACTTGGTGTTATTACTCTATAGGCTTTCACATTAACTGTGTGACTAATTGCAAGTCTTTTTCTTTGAAAAAAATCCAAACCACAAATAAAATAAATATTTCCTCTTCCGTGTCCCTGCTGACTGCACAACTTTCTTTTCTATTTTACTTTGATTTTTCACCTGTGCTCTGAGACATTCTCACGTACAGCGTATTTACACATAATTTTTAAAATATTGTGACAGTTTGATATTTCTAAGTGGAAGGAAATACATTATGAGAAATGAAATTTAGTGTCCAGAGAAACAGACACAAGTAATTCTAATCCATAAAGAATAGTCTGTAGGTGTCATTCAAAAGCCCTTCCATCTACTCATTTAAAATTACAATCTCTGTTTTATCTGAATCTTCCTATTCAGGCTTTGGTCCAGGAATTATTAACATAAAACTGGTAGAACCATCTGTGAACTAATCCAAATTTCAACACAAAAGAGTTGCAGTATCTCAGGGAAACAATAGCAGAGCAGAGTTATTCAGACATCAGACTTGACTTCATTTCAATTTGACAGCAGCAGAAAGTCACTCTGCCATCAAATACATATTACTGAATATATGCAAAAGCAACATTTTATATTATCTTTCCACTGGTCATACATGGACACATCACACAAATTGCTGTCACAGATGGCATACTTATTATAATTTTGGACAGAGGCCAAAGAGGTCCTGAAAAAAAAAACGATTTCCTCTTAGTCACAGTCAAAGGACATTAATGAGTTACTTAGTATATTCAGTTTGCAGCAGAAAGTAATAGCCACACAATGGTTAAAAATGTGTTCTTTACAGAAGTATATGGTTATGATTTTTTTCCTTTGATACCAATGCTCATCAAATTGTTTTTAATAACTGGTCTTTTCTAGCTCATGTTTTTAAACAGCCTATTTCACAGAAAAACTTTCCTCTTTCCTTCTCTTGTAATGTCATGAGGTGCTTAGGGGAGCAGCTGTTGGAACACACATTGTCTGTCCCCTGGGCAAAATAAAGACTAATCTTACAAGTATAGACTGGCTGGAGGGTCACTTGTCCTGGAGGGAGTCATAGCTGGCTTTTCAGTTGAGACTTCACTTCTATCATGGTGATAAGCTTTTATAAGCTGAGCATTATATCTTGCCTTCTCTACTTCCTGTGGTTCGTACAGTCATTTGGCATAAGCTAACCTAAAAATTACACTGTGTGTGGACTCAGTCAGCAAAGAAACAAAATGGCACACTTAGTGCACGAAAAAAGAATCATAGAATCATAGAATCATAGAATGGTTTGTGTCATAAGGGACCTTAAATATCACCTGGTTCCAACCTCCCTGCCAGAAGGAGGGAGGGACACCTTCCATGAAACCAGGTTGCTCAAAGCCCCATCCAACATAGCCTTGAACACCTCCAGGGATGGGGCATCCACAACTTCTCTAAGTAACCTGTTCCATTGCCTCACCACCCTCATAACGAAGAATTTCCTTCTTATATGTAATCTAAAATCTAAGACTTTCATTTTAAAGCCTCTGTCCTGTGACTGCATACCCTTGTTAAAAGTCCCTCTCTAGGTTTCCTGTGGGAAAAGTACTGGAAGGCTGCTGTAAGGTCTCCTGGAGTCTTCTCTTCCCTAGGCTGAACAACCCCAAATCTCCCAGCCTATGCTCACAGGGCAGGCTCTCCAGCCCTCAGATCATCTTCATGGCCTTACTCTGGGTTCACTCTAACAGATCCATGTCCTTCCTGTGCTGAGGACTCCAGAACTGAATGCTTCTAGGTGAGGTCACAAGAACGAAGCAGAGAGGCTGGATCACATCCCTTGGACTGCTGTTCACACTTCTTTTGAAGCAGCCCAGGACACAATTGGATTTCTGGGCTGCAAGTGTGTCCTGTTGAGCTTCTTATCCACCAGCACCCCCAAATCCTTCGCTTCAGGGCTACTCTCGATTCATTCTCTGCCCAGCCCATAAGAGTGTGTGGGATTGCCCTGGACCATGTTCAGGACCTTGTACTTGGCCTTGTTGAAATTCATAAGGTTTACACACATCTCAAGCCTCTTAAGGACCCTCTCCTTCCCTCCAGTGTGTTGACCGTGACACACAGCATGATGTCATTGGCAGACTTGTTGAGGGTGCCCTCAATCCCACTGTCCATGTCTGCAACAAAGATGCTAAGCAGCGTCAGTCCTGAAACCTATCACCAAGGAGTGCCACTCATCACTGACCTCCACTTGGACACTGAGTCATTGACTACAACTCTTTGAGTATGACCATCCAGCCAATTCCTTATCCATGGAGTGATTCATGCATTAAATACATGTGTCTCCAATTTAGAGACAAAGATGTCATGTGGGACAGTGTCAAAAGCTTTGCACAAGTCTAGATGGATGACTCATCCCTCATCCAGTAATGCTGTAGCCCCATTGTAGAAGGCCACCAAATTTGTCACGCATGATTTGCCCTTAGTGAAGCCATGTTGGCTGTGACTAGTCACGTCCTTAACATTCATGTGCCTCAGCAGAGCTTCCAGGACAATCTACTCCATGATCTTGCTGGGGACAGTGGTGAAGACCCACAGGCCTGTAGTTCCTCAGGTCTACCTTTCTCCCTTTTTTAAAATGAAGATTATGTTTCCCCTTTTCCAGTCAGTGGGAACTTCACTGGACTGCCACAACTTCTCAGATACGATGGATAGTGGCTTATCAACTTCATCCACCAGTTCCCTGAGGACCTGTGGATGTATCTCATCAGATTCCATGGACTTTGACAGTGTGGAACTTCACCCTCTCCTAAAGTGGGTGGTTCTTTGATTTCCCAATCCTGCCTTTCCGTTCTGTGACTTGGGTGGTGTGGCTTGCCAGTGAAGGCTAAGGTAAAAAAGTAATTGAGTATCTCAGCCTTTTCCATACCTTGGGCAACAAGGTCTCCCGTTTCCTTCTGGGGAGGGCTTACATTTTCCCTTTCCAAATTAATTCACTGCACTGTTTATTAATTGAACAGGTGCACAGCCTCATATTTTAGTGTTGATCTCACCAGGACCTTGATAGAAGTTATGCATTTTTCAGATAGATGAAAATCCCAACTTTCCCTTCTACAAATTAGTAAAACTGATTTTAACATCTACTGAAGACCTGCTGAAATTAACTGAAAGACTTTGATCAGCTCTGGATCAGATGCAGCATATGTGAGAGAGAGATACATGAAAGCTCCCACCCCTTTAAACATAAAAAAACCTGAAAACAGCAGATGATATGAAAACCTCATTTCTCTTTGAAGTCAGTCTGATCCATCAACCCTGGTGGGCAGAAACTCCTATAAAATTTTAATTTCCTGTGCCTTTAAACTTATTCCCTTACTCTATGCAAAAGTCCACTTGCCATGTACAAAACAGAAGATAATGAAACCAAGATTTCATCTGTTAGAATCTTGAAGTGTTCAGCTAATTATGCGTGTTTACTAAGTACAAAATTCTGCCACTACATAGATAACAGAAATCAAAAATTATGCACTTAAAAAAAAAAGTAGAGTACTGGAGCAATTACATAAAAAACTTGTGCTATTTTAAAATTAGTCTAAAAATATTGCAATTAATTACTTGATGAAGTGCCTTTCAAACAGAAAAAAGTCATCTGTGAAGATGACTGATTGATGTAGTAGTCAGAAGATACATTGTAACTCAGAATATCCTTTTCCAGCTCATCTGTTGACCTTGTGTTCGTCTGCCTGAAAAGGTCTCTGTCTGCAGCTAGTCCATAAAGCTGAAATCTGTGACACATGGGGATCGTGTACCGTAAAAAAATAGTCTCCAATAGCATGTGTCAACCTTCATGTTGGAACCGTCCCTAGTTCCATGAGGGAAGTACAATTTTACTCTTGTATTCATAATAAACCTTTGCTTTTGGAATGCCATATTCATCTAAGCTATTTTATAAATAAACAAGATATCCTGGAATAAGTGGTACTTAGATAGACTACACAGAAGATTGCATTTGAAAATCTGTGCTGATTACTTTCATTCTCCTCTTTAACAGAACAGACATTCAAACAATTTTTAAAAATAAGGTTCAAATTGAAGGTAATGGTTGGCTCTTCCACAAAGAGTCAGCTTCTCGGCTTCTGCTTCAAAATAAGAGAATGCTAGACAGCATTAAATTGAACTCTTGTAACCATATTGAGATATCTGAAAATCTGTTTGTGGTAAATTCACTGTAGGTACGCTGTAGGTACTGGGGGGCTGCCACTGAGAGAAGGCACCTCTTCTCAGGGCTGAACAAGTCCCGTTCCCTCATCTTCTCACCACAGGGCTTCTGCTTCTATCCCTGACTCTTTCGGTGGCCCTCTGCTGAATTCATTTCAGTTTATCTATATCTTCAAAGTATTAAGGGGCCAAAAGCTGCCACAGGACACTATCAATAAGAGCCCCGGGTTCATATTCCTCAGTGCCTTCAGGCATTCATTTATACTGATAAGATCACTTCTCTCTGCTGACTGCTTTTCACTGCAGAATCAATTGGATACTAATCAATCAGATTAGATTATAGCCATCATGCAATTTCCATTAATTTAACAAATGCAAAAGATAAATAAAGTAGCTGAACAATGAGGTGTAATTGTTTACTTGCAAGCATTGCTTTCTTTTTGCTAAATTTTTAATCATCAAGAAATAAAGAATTCTATCAATGCTTTATTGTACTGAGCAGCTACTAAAAAATGTAAACTATATTTTGTATATAGCGAAAGTATTTGACATTACTAACATGGATGAGAAATAGTCAGAAATCTGCTAATATAGTTGAAACAAACTGTTCTATACCATAGCCAATTGTAACGATAAAAAACATCATGTAAAGCTGAACTGGTTGATGCAAAATTAAAACCATAAAATTATTTGTTGTACAAAATTTAAAATTGCATTTATAGACCATAAAATTTAATTTAAAAATCATGAAAGGCAGAGGAAAAAGACCTACTTCACAGAATAAAACTTTTAAAATAGTTGATCTGGTTACGAATAGTGTTTCTGTTCAGATTTGTATCAGATTTAGCTACAGAATGACAAGAACTGCATATCAGAAGAACATCCTAGATGATAATGAATCTGTTTGTAGACTTTTAGTGTTTAGCTGTAGAGATTTCCAAAGTAACTCAATACCCATTTAGTGAATGGCTGATTGTCAGAAATGCATGCAGTTAGATGTATTAGATAGTATTTAAACACCCACATATTCAAATTCTTAGCCCAAATGCTCCAAAATTCTTTCAAATTGAACAGAAAATAGTACACAGATTTCATTAACCATCTTGTACTTTTAGCTCCTTTTGGGACAACCACTACAGTGTTCCCTGCAACAATTGACACTATGGTCAGGTTCCAGTTTTGCTAATACCCCCCGGCCCTGTGATCTCAGACATGATAAGGGAAAGCAATATTTTGTTCCTCTAGCAGTTATACTGGACTTCTATGGGAAGGACGGTAAATCTGGATGAGTACAGTTTAAAAATACCTTTGTTCATAATTTCAATCAAGTAACTGGACTAGTTTCTAGAATCATTGGTATGTATTAACAGATGACTGGTAAATACTCCATCAGTTGGTCACCAGCAAACTATCCACGACATCAATGTCTCAAGAAAGCTCATAATTGGACCTTTTGTAGTGTTCTGCATTCTATATAGAAAGACTATGTACCACCATCCTCAGTTTTTACAGTCAGTGACATAAAGGCAACAGCTAATGATTTAAGAAAGTTTTATTCTGAGTCACTGCTGCAGTGACTATTATATAATTAAATTTCTCCAAAGCTCACTGGATGAATATTGAAGTTATTGCCATTTAAAAGACGGTGATAGTGGAGAGTGGCAACTTTGACCTAGTTTCCAAAAGTATAAAAGAGCTGCAAATGGCAGATGGAATCCTACTTTCTTGGTATCCTTGGGAAATCTGAGTTTGTTTTCTATACAAACCAGCCAATATATGAAGCAATTTCTACTCAACTCATTCAAAGGCACACCATTCAAATATCTAATTTCTCTTAAATAATATCCCCCTTAAAATCATGTATTTGAGAGTACTTCTCCATACAGCTATTACTGAGTTTATTTTTCTTTTTTTGCTAAGCAGAGAAGTGATTAATCCAGGGTGATTCATCATAGTTTGGTCCTTTCAACATGTTATAAACTGGTGTGAGTATTTTTCTGAACTAAATGACTTCCTACTTTTAATAGAACACAGTAACCATAACTACAGGATCAAGTGGATGTTGTTAACGTAGAAACTAATCAGAGAGACAGTATTTTGTTGTGGATTAAACAAGCTCTGAAGAATATCAGCTTCTAACACTCATGGCACCACTAAGCATCTCCAATTGCTACGCAGTATAAAAGCAGACAGATCTGCACTAAACTTTCTCAGGGCAAGTCTGTAGTCATGGAAGTGAGAAGCAGCATTAAGGGTCAATATTGGCATAAAAGAACTGTAATTTATAGTATCATGGGCATATTCACCTACGTTGATAATGGACATCTCATAGTGCTACTGTCATAAACAATCTGATCATGCACTATGACAACCAGTTTAAATCAGGTTGTTTCATTTTAACTTAACTACTAGTATCACTACCTAGGTGGCATGGATTTACAGACAAGATAATTTACTCATCGCTTTTGTCACTCAAATGAAAACCTAGTCTGAAACCACAGAAAGTAAGGATTCATTCATTGTTTCAATTTCTTTACTGCCCAGTGTTACACTGATTTCTTTAGGTCATTAAGGCCATGCCTGAAAAAGCTAGCATTTCTTTCTCCAAAATGGAACAGGTGCGATCATTAAATACAAAGTAGAATTTTGAAAAATGAAATGAGGGTAAATGTTGAGTTTTATTGCACTGTAATTATTTTAGTCCTTCATTGCGAACACAATTGGGAAAAAACATAATATCTACTTTGCAAGGAGCTTACCAGGTTTAATCTTACCAACTCATTCTATCACAAGTACAAAATTTGTTTTCTCTCTCACTCCTTCAGCTGCACATCCACATATCTGCTACTGTCTTAATCTTCATTAGAATGGACATAAGTATCTTCAGATATTGTTATGGTACACATGTATTTTGCTCTAAATACTAGCCAGCTTGTACCATTAAAATGTGGTATTGAGCCAAAACTGTAGTTCACATTAAAGACAAACATAGAAATAGCACAACCATAGAATCACAGAATGGTTTGGGTGGGAAAGGACCTTAAAGATCATCTAGTTCCAAACCCCCTGCTACGAATAGGGACACCTCCCACTAGATCAGGCTGTTTATGGCCCGATCCAGCCTGGTCTTGAACACTTACAGGGAGGGGACATGCACAGCTTCCCTGGGCAACCTGTTTCAGTGTCTCACCACCCTCAGCATGAAGAATTTATTTCTAATGTAAAATCTAAATCTCCCCCCTTCCAATTTAAAGCCATTCCCCTTCATCCTATCACTACATGCCTTTGTAAAACATCCCTCCCCAGCTTTCTTGTAGGCTCCCTTCAGGTCCTGGAAGGTCACTATAAGGCCTCCTCAGTGCCTTCTCTTCTCCAGCCTGAACAACCTCAACTCTCTCAGCCTGTCCTCATAGCAGAGGTGCTCCAGCCCTCTGATCATCTTTGTAGCCCTCCTCTGGACCCGTTCCAACAGTTCAATACCCTTCTTATGTTGGGGAGTCCAGAAATGGACATAATACTCCAGGTCGGGTCTCACAAGAACAGAGTAGAGGAGCAGAATCACTTCCCTCGACCTACTGGCCACGCTTCTTTTGACGCAGCCCAGGATACAGTTGGCCATCTGGGCTGCAAGTGTGCAGTGCTGGCTCATGTCAGTTTTCTCATGAATCAGCACCCCCAAGTCCTTCTCTGCAGGGATGATTTCAATCATTTCATCCCCCATCCTGTACTGAAACCGGAGATTGCCCCAACCCTGGTGCAGGACATTGCACTTGGCCTTGTTGAACCTCACAGGGCTCACACAGGCCCGCTTCTCCAGCTTGTCCAGGCCACTCCAGGTGACATCTCATCCTTTTGGTGTGGCCAGAATATTAGGCAGCTCAATATGTCCTGAAGATTGGTCCATAGAGGTGTTTGCAGGGAAGTTGTTTTGTCATTTCCCAGAAGAATATTATCATAATGACAGGAGGTTCATGGCAAAAAAATATTGACTAAGTCAATCATGCAGATAACAATTGATCAAAACTGCTTCGACTACTTTTCTCTCTGATATGTTTCATCACTAAATCTTATAAATAATATGTCCATTGCTTTACAATACAAAGAAGTCTTTTACTGGGGACTAAAACTGTTATTTCTCTCTCCACCTGAGTCATGCCACACACATTGGTCAGTAGCTTCACACAGTTAAGTTGATCACTTATGAAATTCTTCTCCTTTTGAAAGCACTGCACAGCATTTACTAAAACACCCACAATACAAGACAGTCAAAATATTTCTCCTTTTAAAAATACAATTTTTGAGCATAGACAACTGTGTATGTCAGGTATCTCCAGTGAATATAAATCATAACTTATTTATTTAATTCTATACGGTACTTTATTATTTACACTCTTTTCTTCTCCAGCTCCAGTCTTTGAACCACCTCAAGAACAACTCTTCTTCCATGGATGTGCTAGATTGCTGTAGTTGCATAACCCTTGGAGAAAATAAGCCAAAAGAGTGAGATCAGGACAAGACATGTACTCAAGTGAATCATTGACCCTTGCTGAATCAATTTGATTTTGCATTCCTGCAAAGCACTTCTGGAGTTTTCCATTTTATCAGTAGAGGTATTCACTATGTCATACAAAAATTCAGCACATTTCATAGACTGATGGAGGTTTATAATACCTGAATGTAAGTGTTATTTTTGTGAAAAAATACTAAGGGAAGTGTACCATATTCCTAACCAGAAAACTGAGACTGAGTAAAATACTTTAATACCCCACAATCTCGCAGAAATTTAAGGTGAAGGAGTAAATGCAAATATATTAATTCTCAGTCCTATGTCTCACTGAAATAAGTAGATTAGAAATCAGGTAAAGTAAAACAAATGATCATTTGGTTTGACCATGTCAGTCAGCCACAGACTTTCGCACAGTTACCACAGTAGCTTATCAGAATTCTTACAGACAATCAGCAGATTTTCCTGCTAGAAAACTGCTTAAGTGCCTCAACAAATAGAGAATTTAAAAAAAAAAAAAAAAAAAAAGATCAAAGATTACAGCATTCAGCCTTCCAGGACTGTAGATCTCTGGGACACAGTAAAGGGATTTCCTATACCACCACCTGTGTCTCCCTCAGCCTTTTCAGGCAACCAGTATTTCAAAGACCTAGTATTAGTACATATGTCCATGTGTATATCCCTTCTCCAGAACACAGACTGTTTGTATTTCTTGTCATGTACCTGGCAATCTGAAAATGAAGATATACTTCCTGAGTCTCTGCATTTTTATCTACAGCGAGACAAAAATGCAGCTGACGCTACTTTAAGTGGATAGTTGAGAGCTAATGGAAATTCAGTAATCTGGATGAAAGCTGATAATTCATGGTTAACTCCTGTGGTTGAGGTTACTGTTTAAAAATATATTAAGGTGACATCCTTTCTCTTTCACTTACACTGTGTTTCTGGTAGTCAGTGGAGCGTTAACATCAATGGATTTAAACATCCCATTGACTTCATCGAATTGAGGTTCTGATCCAACCTCTTTTAGTGTCACTTATCCCATCTGCGTCATTTAGGCTAGTAAGTCACAGCTACCTTACTAAATAACTGTAATTGGTAAATCTCAGAATTCTTCAAATGTATAGTAAGGTCTCTAACAAATAAATATTCTTACTATTAAATGTATTTCAATACTGGTACTTATTACATCAAATAGAACAAACAGAGCATTACTAAGAAAAAAATAAAGATCTAACCAGCCATACTTTAACTATAGTGATTAATTTTGAAGACTAATTTTAATCTTAATCCTCACACAATTTTCATTGATTATATAGATGAAATATTTTTAGCAATCTTGCTGTATTATACGTGTGTATTAGGAAAAGTAATTGTAATGGAAAGCAGATGACAATAAATGAGGAGGGAAAGGCACATAATTCTCAGTGTGTACGCAGATACTAACCAAAGATGTTTACTTAATTTTATCAAAGCAATATCTCTGGAAATTAAAACTTTAATGAAAGCAATAACTGAAGCATAAACAAAACAATATTAAAGCCTCAATATCATTTTTCATTATATTAAAGGTTTAAAAATGTTTTTCTTTTTTAATTCTACAGTGCACTCAAAGTTATTAGTT
Source organism: Clamator glandarius (assembly GCA_033459285.1). NCBI lineage: Eukaryota > Metazoa > Chordata > Aves > Cuculiformes > Cuculidae > Clamator > Clamator glandarius. The sequence goes on from JAUNZM010000040.1 coordinate 1,471,199, forward strand.
TTTAATATATTATTCAGTTGTACGTACTTGGTGAACAATCTACACATATAAAGTCGCTGGGGAGTAATGCAAACAACAAACTGTAAAAACTCCAAAATTATCTGTACAGAATATGCAAGAATACTTTAATAACTGGAATAAGGCTTTCTGTTATTAATGATATGCATCAAAATCAATGCTGTTGATTCCCACAATAAGACCATTAAGATTCATTTCACAACTATGAGGAAGTCTTTTTGCAATTTTTCAAGTGAAAAACTCTTCATTTTTATAATGAACAATATGACATATCAGTGACTGCAGTTTTTCAAAAGCTAGTATCTTGACAGTCAATATTCACTTTCGACAGGGAAGTAGCTCTGCAATAAAATGGTTATAAAAGAAGAAATGGGAATACACATTACAATTCACCTTTTGATTTCCCTTTACTTGATAGGAGTTAATAATTTTAATTTGTAAAAACATCAGGCTGAATCCCAAGGTATAATGAGTGAGAATATTTTGCAAGGTAGATGGAGGTTTTGTTTGTCATCCGTTTGCAGCAAACCTGTTCTTCTGAGATTCTCTGTCAAGAGTGAATAGTCATTTAAATATTTCCTAGTCATCATTTAAAGAAAAAATCCAAACTTTAAATTTTTGAAAAAATAGACTTTACTATTTTATTAGTACCAAACCAGCAGTAACTTAGCACATTTGATATGTCAATTTACTTCATATAAAATTCTAATTTAACTTTTTTAGCCTTGGAAAAACAAAATGCACCTGTAACTTGTGCATGTGGGAAGCTTACTTTTCTGCTGAATGTTATATAAATTCAAATTCCTTTTTTTTAATGAAATTTTACCATTTGGGAAAATTATAGTGCATGTTTGAAACACGAGAGAAAATTAAGTTTCATCATTTCAACAAATTGCAGGTTACAAATTAAAAGAGGCTAAAACCAATACTGTAAACTCCTCAGAATTGCAAATCATCAAGGTATACCTTGTGTCCACAAATCAGCAGCAGAACCCGGTAGTCATTAGACAACAGAGCATAATTCAGTGGGAATTACAGGTGTTTGATAGTAAAGTGAAATGCTGTCTGCTAATGATAGTTTCACACAGAATGAATCAACCTTTCTGCCATAAATACATAAGACTTTAAAAAAATCAATATAAGCAGAAAAAATTAAATGAGTGCTCATAGAAGAGAAAAAAAAAAAAAACCAAAAAAAAACCCCAGGGCCTTAAATTTCTCACTGGACTTGAAATATCTCATTTCTCTTTCCAACTCATCCCACTGATTTATCTGGCTTAAGGGATGTACTTCAGATCATACAGATTCATGAGAGATGTGTGGTTCTTACTAATCCATTTATTTTGATTGTCTCAAATGCAGGTCTCTGCAAAACAAGTTATACAGATGCATCTTGTGACGTCAAAAGAAGATACTCCTTTTGGTACTTTATTTGTCCTGCTTTGATCTCTACAGATATTGCTAAGACAGGAATGCTTCAGTCTTAGTGAGCACGTAATTGGTCTGTTAGGGTTTATATATTGCTGGTTACATTTAATTTCTGATGAGTCTCTGAAAGTGTCGTTTTTATATGACTAATATAACAGACTCTTAGACTAACTAGTATGCTAAAACTCTTCTACAGGGAGCACCCTACTACTATAATAATAAAGACGTATTCTCAAAACCTGTATTCCTTACATAAACACCCTGAACTTAAAGTATGTGCTTCCCTCAGCATAATTTTATTGTTAAAATATGATATTATTCAGAGTTAAGTATTTCATATTGTTCAAGGTTTATTAGCAATTAACATTTCAACATCCATTGTCTATGTCTTTCCATAAAGCCTGGTAAATCTATAAAACTAATGGAACATTTGTTCAACCAAATGAGTCTAATTTTTCGACAGTAAAAAAACATTAAGCCAAACTGTTAAGGACCAATATAAAATTATGCAAAATACATTCTATTCACCACTGTTCATAATAAAGAACTGACCCTAGGCCATTCAGAATACATAATACAACTAACAAAATTATTCAAATCGCTCCATCTATCAGTTTCAGTTGATAAATATGATCTATCACACAAAAAGCATTATTACGTGAATAATTTAATGCAAAAAGCATCAACTTTCATTCCTCAGAATCATTCATTATGTATTCTCACTTATTGAATATGTCCTAAAGCATTTGATTTGTGTTTTAAGGGCAATTACATTATCTTATCTTTCCTCATCAATAATCCAGTTTCTTAGCTGTGCTAAATGGTGAGGGCAAAGTGGAAATAATTATTCACTTAAGAATCAGAGTATTACGCAGAAAAATGAAGATTTGTTTACATTCTCATGTAAATTCAGTAGGAATTTGTTTTGTTTAATGAATTTAACAGTGTCTACTGCCCCTATTTTGAATCAAAGGAAAGTAAAACATTTTCAAACTTCTCAAAAGGAAATTCTAACTGCCTTTTCAAAAATGGTGGCTAACTTAGAGTGGTGATAATTTAAATAACAGTATTAAATTCACCAAGGCAACAATAACAAATTTTACATTGTGTCAGGTTTAAAGGTAGTGGTTTATCCTGTTTCCAAATGGGATTCATTTTATTTTCAGTTAGGACATATAATGAGATTGTCTGCCTACAGGTAGCCAATATCAGTCAAATGACAGTCTTAAGAGGACAGTCAGCACAATAAGAAACATACAAATAAAACTCTACTTATTAAATGGTCTGAACATAGAAGTCTTCATTTTTCATTCTGTGTTACATAATTGCATCATTAAGAGTTTGTGGATTATTTTTCTGCTATGTTTACAAATCCTATGGAAAAAAACACGTTTTCCAACTCCAGTTTAAAAAATATGACTACAACTAAGGATACATTTTACTGCTAACACTCAGACAGCAGGCAGTTAATAATGATTTTTGTTTGTTTCTGAGAATTTATGTGTTTTAAGAAATGTAGCTTTCAGTTATTTCAGTTACATTATCCCTTTATGCAACAGTTAATATTATAAAAGGGACTGATGGAATCAGAAAAATTGAGATGAATGTGTATATTCTGGAAACAACCTGAAATCAGGGTAAGCATGGATTCGTGTATTTTCTGAAAAGCTTAAGGAGAAACAAATATTTATTTCCAACACTGTGTGAAAAAATTCCTTGAACTTTGACTTTCTCTTTCTCATGCCTTAAGAATCATTCTATTAATTTTATGCAAGGAAAAAATTGAAGAGCCTTCACCTATTCAGTATTTCCAATATCTATTTCTTGTCCGAGAAATCTTTAATTTCAGGAAGGGAGCTGATTGACATCACAATACTCTTATATATTTCCATTGCCACACTTTCCATTTAAAATTCAATATGCTTACAGCAATTCCAGGCAGTTCAGATTATAGAAACATTCAAAATGCACAGCTAAGCATTTCTTACAATATTACACCATCTTACACCATCTTACAATCATAAATCATGCATAAAAGTTTAATACTTCAGATTAAATAAACTGTTAAGTATTTTTGGTGCAAATATATAATGATCTGCTACTGAGGTTGCAAACTGAACAAGCTTGTCATTAACTCCAGAAAGACTTAACACTTGTCCTATGGATCCACTTTACACAGGATGACAGTCACTTACATGATGTACAGGACTGAAACATACAAAGTCTGCTAGATGCTAGAGCTCATTTAGAATTCTTGGCCTGGGTCAGAGTTCCCTCTGGAGTGGAGCAACTACTTGTGAAAAAATTTGGTGTTACAGAAATCAAATTAACTCTGGATTAATAAAATTCCCTTTAACTTCTGTCAGCTTTGGACTGAGATTTAAGTGGGATTTACATTAGTAAAAGAGCGAGGAACCTTGAAAACAGGCAAGTAACTCGGTTTAAACTAAATTGATTTTATTAATAATCCCCTGTAAATGTTACTCTTAAGAAATTTTCAGAGAGTCTTTCTCAAGTAATGAAAATATCTGAGAATCAGCAACTCCTCTACTAAAGGAGTTCTTGACAGAGTACCACCAGCTATAGCTCGTTCATTTTTCATTGTAATCATCTCATTTATCTAGTTTAAGATTATATTCTAATTATAGCTGCATTAAATAGAGTAAAAAACAATGCCCTGATTTTGCTAAACATGCTTATTTGACTTGGATAGTATTACTTCAATACTAAAAAAGGTTCCATTATATGAGCAATGGGATCTATAAAAAGAACTCAAAAAATTGCACTGACTTAGCCAAGATCTGCAAAAGCTCAAAATACAGATTTACTACAAGAGGATATTGAGATGTATTAAATATTTCTAATAAATTGGAATAGTTTATATCAAAATGGTAACGCCATTTTGTTGCCTTCCTAAAACTTGTTTCCTGTTTTGAACACAACTACATTTCTCACGTCTTTGAAGCAAACCGCTGCTCATAATACTTCAAAACCCGTTGGTCATTTCAGGCCTCTAGCCCAAAGTTTGTTGGGGTTTTGGTTTGTTTTTTAAGCTTTTTCAGCTGCTTTTCTGTCATAAGATAAAAAACTTAATGCAGCCTACAATGGTATTGAAAGCAGTCACTTCTGCATATGATTTGATTTTAACTTTACTAGCTTCTCTATAGCTTCTTTTTTTTTTTTTCTCTGAAAATAATATGTTCTTGGCACCAACTGGGACAACCATCTCCATGCATGGCTCCCTAAGGTTTTTATATCAGCTTTAAAAGCTAGTGTCAGTCTTAGACTTAACAGTTGTTCTTGCAACTGTGTCAAATTTTAAATGGCTCTAAATTATTTAGTTATTCATACATCTACAAATCCTGAAAATGTTTATGAATAACACTGCTGGCATGTTCAATGAGATGAAAAAATAGCAAATAAAGATACCTTATGTTAGCATTGTCCTGTTCTCACTTGCACTGCATGTACCCTATCTAGATGTTTAAGTACCTGTAAAACAACTCTTTTCACAAGAGATGTATTTTTATGTTCCCTAAATGAAAATACTAGCATTAACAATCATGCTTGCTGCTTATATACAAATATCTTCATGTTTATGTTCTGGAGTTCTGCACCACAGAATCTGCACACAGGACAATCATTAGAATGAAAGACAAGGAGGGCACAATTTGCTGGTGTGGAAACAGCTTCCACAAAGCTGCATATATTTATGTTGATGTTATGTTTACAATGAAAGTCTTTCATGTTTGTTTAGTCAAGTCATATTTCTTCCTTCAAGCTAATTCTTAGATTATCATGGGTTTTAACCCATGTGAGTTACAAGCATTTAAAATCTATGTAACAGTAATTTAAAAAACTGTCAGTGGCAATTAAGATTTAATCAACACTAACAAAAGAGAAACTCAGATTGAAATGTTGATATGAACCCAAAGGAATCCTGTACTGCAATCACTTGGAACTTCAAAAACACACCAGTGAAATGTATGTGGTGCTCTGCAACATCATTGTGACAATGCAAAGACAGCAGTGATATGACTCAGCAGTGTAATTGAATCTGCAAATGCAAATTACTATTCCATCATTTAAACAGCAAAATGCCACTGTTGTTTCACTGAAAAACATTTATGTTGCTGCTTTGCAGAGTGATGTAGCTATGTTAACTTTGCTGTGCAGAACTAGTTAAAAGTCAAGTGTGAAATCCACATCCTTTTCTTTTAAATAAAAAAACCACAAGATTTGTATTCTGAAATAACTGTGGAATTGAGGAGGTAGGTTATTATTGTTTTTTTGAGAATTCACTTTCCTTTTGTTAGCCTCTGTATAGATACAGAATATTACATCATAAAATATGCCTTGAAAATGTGGTAGGAGTAACTTCATAACTCAAAAGATAATAATTACATATGAAGACTCTATGACCACTGCATCTACCAACAAATGAATTGACTATGAAGCAGAAAACTTGAGTGAAAATAACAGCTCCAAAGCTCTCAGCTGTCACTAGGCAAAGCTTTCACTAAATAAATACTTATATTTTACATTAATTTCTATAGGTCTGTTCCTGCCAAACCTTTCATGGTGATGTAAAGTTCAAGGAAAATAAAGTAAATATTTCTACTGTATCAGAATATCAGTAACTTCTCTGAAGTTACTTAGAATAAGAAAAGTCTCCTGGTTGACTTAGACACAACCCTCAACTATCTCAAGGGGAAAACTGAATAGACAGTTTTCAGTTTCAGTCTAATTTGAAGGCATCAGTCTTTCAAAACCATATCATGATAATAAGTTCACACCAACAGTACAAATTCAGACTGTTCAGCCAGCACATTTATTTCACACGTACTCTTCCATGCACTTCCCTAGAAAGGAGTAAAATTGTGAGGACAAATGCACTTTCTGTGCACCCATGTTTTCCTTCTTTCTGTTATCTTCATATAGAGGCAACTTTCTTCTTGATCTTGTGGAGGTTCATTTTTTGATACATCTAAACATATTTATGTAGGAACCAAACACATTTTATGAATATTTGCATCATTAAGCAGATTCAGAAGTCATCTCTTGGTTATATTTTTTGGGGTGGGAAGCAAGTAGTGGATATGTATATATAGAATAGCCTCCCAGTGCAAGAACTGGCACTTTAGCATTAAGAAAGCACCTACTAATGCTGATGTGGTTTAATACTAACCAAAAATGAACACTGATTTACCTTGCAGACTTCTAGACAAATATACATTTTATGGAAAAAAAAATATAATTAGGTTTGGGGTTTTTTTAACACTCATAATTAGAGATGCAAACCCAATAACTATATTAGTTCTATGTCTGGTAACTATTTTGTTATTGTGTTTTATATTACTGATGTCTCAACACATATTTGAACTTGGTTTACTTGGTAGGTGTTTCTATAACACAATTTTCCTCTTATTTTCTTTCTGACATGTACTACAATTGTTCTTTATGAGCACACAATCCACAGTGATGAGGAAAAAATAACTTCAACAAGCAAGTCAAGCAGGAGAAAAAATGCCACACAAAATAAGTGTGTGTAAATAGCTTGAAAACTCAATGGCGGTTATGTCTGAATATCTTAAGACACAAGATACATAATTAAAAGCATGATGATATCTTTAAAGTAAACTTTGTTGGTCCTACTACTTAAATGTTCACACGAGGAGATACAGGACTTTTCAACAGATAGCAATGTTTTTTAAATTGCTCAGGTTGATATGAAAAGAGGAAGAGCTTCTTAGGAACAATATAGGCATTGTCTCTGTAGTTCTGTCTCACTGTAGCCCTCTTCTAAACCTTCCTGATTTCAGCTGCCAACATACTGAGAGCCCTAGTTCCAGCTCTGACACACTGCAGTACGTGCTCCTGAGAAAGCTGCTAAGTTGTGAAAGACACGTTAGAAACTCCATTCTTTCTGTAACTGTCTTAAACTAATATAATTTTATTTGATGCTTGGTTCACAAGCTGTACGTCTTCATCTTACCACACAAGAGACTGATTTTTGAGTTGTGGGACCAGTGCAAACACCACCAGCATATTAACCACAGAAAAAAAGAAACATAATTATAGAGTCACTTTTGTTACTAAATACACTAAATACTAAATCAAACCAACCAGGAAAGACAACAGGGGGAAAGTGTGTGTAAATGGGATACTGAGGGTCAAGATTTATAGTACAATTGCATATATATATGCATGCACTGAAGACAAATCATTTGAAATTAAGAACAAAATAACTTAAAAAGAATAGAACTGATAGATTTTGGTCACTTTCAGAATAAAACTGAGAGTTTTGTGTCTTAAACGAAAGGTACTTGCTACACTTGAATGTATCATCCCACATCTTGAAAAGCATTACAGCTGAGACTGAGAGCAGAATTATTTCTCAAACCAGTGTTATATGCACTTTCTTTCATATTTTTTGCAGTATTCTAACAATTAACATTTTTGTATTAACCATCTGTGTATTTTCTTCCTCTGGGACTCAATAACAGAACATTCTGTTTCATGAACATGTTTGACTCATCACACAAAGCACAATGTGTTTACTTAAGAATAGTTGAACTTGAGGACAAGCTGTTTAACACAGGATGACAGCACCTAACCAGAAAAGGCACAAAAAGAACTTCAAGCAGGCTGTACCAAGAAAGTTGAGGAAGATAGTTTGTAATAATCTGTATAAAATACTATTTTTTCATCCTTTTATGATTCAAAAATTTTAAAAAATATTTCCATCACAGTTTAGAACATTTAGGCTACATATGCCTAGAAAACAAACATTGATTAATCCTGCTAAACAGGATTAATCTTTACAATTAACCAACGTGTTTATCTCCAGATAGTGTCTTGACTCACGTGAAGAAACTGAACACTTTCCTTTGTTTCTAAAGATTTAGTTGGTATCATCTGCTTGTACCTATTCACAGGTATTTTGTGTCAGTCAAGGTAATGAAAAAAAGGTTTCGCCATTTCTTAGATAACTTACACTGCTTTATCAATAAACAAGTCCAGTTAAACAGCACTTGGATGTGCTGTTGGGTTGAGGATCAGTATAATTTGGTTTTATTTTACTTAAGGAAGAATTCTTTTACAGTAAAAGACTCTTAAAATACCATCTTCATCAAAATCTCTTCAGAGATGCCTATAGAGAAAGTGTTTATTAATAAATGGTGTCTACTGCTGATTTTAATCTACAACACACCCAGCCTACCCCCATTTTCTTTAACAGAGTTGTGACTATTTAGATCAAGGAATAGCATTTCATATTACTTCATAACTAGGATGCTAGAAATTCATTGAATAGAAGAAATCACTTGGCATTTTTAGCACACTGAAAACTCCAAACCAAATAAAGCCCATCTCATCCCAGAAATTCATAGCCCGAATTCCACCTGGCATTGGACAATGGGCTGAACTCTCCACTTATAGTTGCTATCACTGCAGTCAGTCACTCAGACTAGTACAAACTATGTTGTTCCTTGTGTAGGTAACCAGTGCTTACAACAGTCGTCTCCATATTTGTCCTAACCATACCCTGCAAACTTGCCTATATTCCTATTCCTTGCCTATTCCGCTCTTATTTATACTACTTCCTACTTATAAATTAACACCTGGTCCTGAGCTATATTTTTCAACCAGAGGAAGAGACTGTTTGCAAGTGTTCTGTAAACAGCTTTAAAGTTTTCCAGACTTGGACAAAGGCTGAAAACGGCATACGTTTATAAACTGGGCAATTGCAGAACGTAATAGCATTTATTTATAATCTGATCCTAACTCATGGATCTGGCTTTAGAACATTTATGTGTCTGTCTTCATCTGCCAAACTGTCTCGGTTCCAAATTCCCAGACACCTTCCAGTGACCAGGCCTTTCACACACTGCTAGGCTAAGTAAAATAGTTGGCAAGGATCAACACACTGTGCATAAAAGCAACTTTCTGAACAGATGGATACATATTCTTAGCCCTTATTGCAAAAGAACACTTTGAGAAGACTCAGAGAAATATATCAAGTGTTCATTCAGTGATAGGTCATGCATACAATCCTGCTGAAAATGATGGGAGTAGTTGTAAATTATGAAAAGCTGCAGTCTAGGGCCTCATAACTAGGTGGCCTAGATATTAATAAGGATATACATACTAATGATGATGAAGCAGTTGTCCATGGAAAAGCCGATTTAGAGAATATTTAGCTTTATCTTTCTGACAGCTCACATGGGAGCACATACAGTATTCATTTCTTTTTGTTGCACTAAAGTCAAATTAGAATATTGTTTAAAGATAAGGGGCAGTATCATCCCCGTTGTGTGACCTACTTATTCTTTAGCAAGAATGGTTTAGAGACAGAGTAAAATGCAATTCATAGCCATATAAAATTTCAATAATTCTATTTGTACAAAAGGGACTTACTCCAATTATTCTGATAAGGTTTCAACCTGCAGCAATTTTTTTTTTAATTTCTCTCTTAGCCATATATGAGAACAATATCAAAGATAAAGTATTGAATTCTCTGCCCTAAGCAGCATATTAGTTGAACAATATTTGTGGTTTGGGTTGTATTAAAGGATCAATCTAAGTTTATATCAATTTAACTTAGGTGTAATTTGATCATTCATGCCCATAGTGGTTTTGAAAACCGTACTCAGAGTTCTGACACACAATCCCTACAAAAGCATTACTATGACCCACACCAGCACCTGAATAGTAATAATTTTTCTTGCTCTGCTGTCTCAGAGATTTATATCTTAAAGATAGTCACTGTCATATTTGGTATGATTTCTGGTAAAGTCATTTCAGGTCAAAAACTATTCCAGGACCATGTGCCAAGGAAAGAGAGGAAGATTTGTAAAATAAGCAAGTCTTAAGGCTCACTAACCTATGAAGAGTTGAAGTTATTTGCCATTTGAAATGCAGTGTATAAGCTTTTTCCTCTTCTGAAACAGGATGGCATATTTAAGAGCAAAGTAATTTTCGGTTACGCATTGTAAGGATATTCTGTTTGAGTTAGGATATTATGGTCTATCTGAATGGACAGCCAAATGGGTTAAAAAACTGCTAGGATTATTAGGTTCAGTGGGTAGCGGTTAGTGGATCATACTCTACCTGGATGCTGATAACAAGTGGACTACTGCAGGATCTGTACTCAGATCTATTTAATATCTTTATCTCTTAGAATATAAGCTGGACAAGTACTTATGATTATGAGATGGCATACTCCTGAAGTTTGTAGATGATATCTATGGAACAAAATAAATGAGAGAATCTGTTTAATATGTTCAGCAAATTTGGAAAACACAGTTTGTCTTCTTATCCCTGTCTGTCTTATCAAGATTTATATATTACAGAAAAATCACAGTTCCAGTGCATGTCATTTTATCACTTTTTTTACCAAGTGTTTTCCTAAATTCAACCTTTTTTATTACTGCTACATATTTCACTTGTTGAATTCCAGCTAAGAAATTAGGCACTATTTCAATCAAGATTCTTTACAGAAAAAACTGCAACTGATTAATAAATTACTGAAAAAGGCAAAAATAATTAAACTCCCTACCATGTCTTAAGTACTGTTATTGTGATTTTGCTGGTTTTTAAAAAAAAAAGATATATTTAATTAAAAGCTTAATTGAGTCAGAACACATTTAACACATTGATGATAGTCAATTAAAAACTTACAAAGCAAAAGAAAATTTAAAGAACTCCAATACCACATGTCTGTAGTATTAAAATAGAGAAATAAAAAGTGCTGAACAACGCTATTGCTTCATTCAGAGATAGGAGCCAAAAGCAAGACAAGGGAATAAATCAACAACAGATTTTTATCAGGAACTATTCTTCATATTAAAAATATGAGTCTTTATAAAGACCTGGTATAAAACTTATGCCTGTTCAAGATGTTAAAAAGCTAAGATTTTAAACCTTCATATTTTGTTTATGCACATAGATAATAGTTCACAAGTAACAAGTGCAAAGATATGCATAACAATGTTCTAGCACTGTGATTCTTATCTGATGAGCCAGAACCTCTTTCATTTGGCCATATCATACCACACTTATAGGATAACTGAAGCCTGCATTCTGTCAGTAATCATGAACACAAAAGTAAAAAAGTTGAATATAGACACATTCTGGCTATCAAGCCTGTACCGTATTTTTCTTAAAGGTAATTTCTATAAACTTATTCAGCTTTAAGGAAAGGCACCAGAAAAGACCAAATTGCTCAACATCTTTTATAAATACATTTGAAGTCATTCTTACCTATAGATGTCCTCTTAGACTATATGTTTCTTGAAGCAGAAATTTAGATCCAAGTTTGCAGAAATTCAGGTCCCAGTTATAAGTAACATCAAGTGATTTCAAAACAGGAAAGCTATTGTTTGGAGAATTACCATCTCTGACAGAGCAACAGTGAGTTTCTTCTTTGCCTGTGATATTGGGAGAATTAGAATCATAGAATCATAGAATAACCAGGTTGGAAGAGACCCACTGGATCATTGAGTCCAACCATTCCTATCAAACACTAAACCATGTCCCTCAGCGCCTCATCCACCCGTGCCTTAAATACCTCAAGGGAAGGTGACTCAACCACCACCCTGGGCAGCCTGTTCCAGTGCCCAATGATCATTGCCGTGAAAATTTTTTTCCTAATGTTCAGCCTAAATCTCCCCTGTCGGAGCCTGAGGCCATTCCCTTTTGTCCTGCCTCCTGTCACTTGAGGAAAGAGGCCAGCACCCTTCTCTCCACAACCTCCTTTCAGGGCAGTGTAGAGAGCAATGAGGTCTCCCCTCAGCCTCCTCTTCTCCAGGCTAAACAACCCCAGCTCTCTCAGCCGTTCCTCGTAAGATTTGTTCTCCAGCTCCCTCACCAGCTTTGTTGCTCTTCTCTGGACTCGCTCCAGAGCCACAACATCCTTCTTGTGGTGAGGAGCCCAGAACTGAACACAGTACTGGAGGTGCAGTCTCACCAGTGCCGAGTACAGAGGGAGAATAACCTCCCTAGACCTGCTGGTCATGCTGTTTCTGATACAAGCCAAGATGCCATTGGCCTTCTTGGCCACCTGGGCACACTGCTGGCTCATGTTCAGTCTCTGTCAACAAACACTCCCAGGTCCTTCTCCTCCTGGCATCTTTCTAGACAGACTTCTCCTAATCTGTAGCTGCACAGGGTTGTTGTGCCCCAAGTACAGGACCTGGCATTTGGCCGTGTTAAACCTCATGCCGTTGGTCTCAGCCCAGCAGTCCAGCCTGTTCAGATCCCTTTGGAAACTTCCTGCCTTCAAGGAGATCGACACTTCCACCCAGCTTGGTGTCATCTGCAAACTTGCTAAGGGAGCACTCGATGCCTTCATCCAGGTCGTTGATCAAGACATTGAATAGGACTGGACCCAGAACTGAGCCCTGGGGAACCCCACTTGTAACTGGCCTCCAGCTGGATTTAAAGCCATTTAGCACAGCTCTCTGGGCCCGGCCATTCAACCAGTTCTCCACGCAGGAGAATGTGCACCTGTCCAGGCCAGAGGCTAAATGAAAAATTCCAAAAAAAATTGGAACTCCACTGAGCATTAACCACACAAACACAAAACCAAAACTTTTGAACATAACCTTTTAAAATGTGTATACCATTAAAGAAGACAATCGTTGCAAGGAATCCACTGCATTCTACTAAAAAAAGATATGGTTAACTATTGACTGTTTAAGCTTCTATTTACTGCTAGCAAAATGTACTTCCTTAGCTAAGTGGCAAACAAAAACTGTAGTTACATCTCTTTACATCACCTCAAAATCTTAGCTATATCTCAGGAAAAGACTCAAAAGTTGCCCTCATTCATTGAGCTTTCTACTCTTTTATGACATTATATTTTTCATGCTAGCCATTTCCAGCTAGAGCCTGTTTTCTTTTTAGTGACATGTTCTTCTACATCTCCTCAGAGCAAATTCAGATCTGCTTGTCTGCCTGTTTTTGTACTCCTTTGGCTTTTGAGCCTTTCTGACCTATTCATTCCTCACCCTGTCAACCTGTCACATTTTCATTTTTCTACACGTTTAAGGAGGAACAAATGTAATGTTTCTATGAACAGGTAGAAAATAATATCTTAGGAACTGAGAGTAGAGGCAATGATTACATGAGAGTGGTGAGGGACTGGAACAGGTTGCCCAGGGAAGTTGTGCGTGCCTCATACCAGAGGGGTTCAAGGCCAGGTTGGATGGGGCCTTGCGCAGCCTGATCTAGTGGAGGTGCCCATGGCAGGGACCTCAGAACTGGGTGATCTCTAGGGTCTCTTCCAACCTAAACTATTCTATGATTCTATTATTCTATGGCCTGGACAAAGGACTGCTGTGTTGTTGACATGACAGGCATTTATATCCTCTCGTGTGCCACTGCTAAGAATTCCTACTAGCAAATTATCGGTGACATTTAAGGAGGGAAACTGTAAGTGAGTGCAATACATAAACATATACAAGACTGCATCTTAAACCAAAACTAGAACATATATATTAAAAAACCACTCAGATACCTACCTAAAACAAACCTTAAAATCATTCTACAGTAAGCCTATCCCAGTACTCTGACTTTTTTACTGACTTTATTCAAGAGTTACAAAAAATGCAATAAGCAATTCCTAACTCACATTGTTTCTACTTTGGGAAGAAAAGAAAATTTTAAAAATCTTTCTTTAGAAACAAAACTGCCTCTGGAAACAAGATTCTTCAGGGTGGATGTAGTAAGAATACCTTCAGCAAATATTTCTAGAATATTCATTTATAAAAACTGCTAAAGATTTCCACACGAAACAGTAAAATTTTCTTCAGTACAAGAATTAAAGTGTATATAATTAGCGCAATACCTAAATTTAAGATCTGCAAGTAGACCAGGATATTTCCTTGTCTGGAGTTATAAGCATGAACTAACAAGTATAAATAGCTTATTAAATAACTTTTGAATTAGTATCATCGTAACAGTCTGACTGTTATTGTTGTGTACAGCTCTAGTTTCAGTCCTACCCTGGAAGGCAGAGTGAAACAACACAGTTTGTTACCCTTTAACAGAAGTAGGTTAGAAAAATTTCTTTAGAGAAAGACACCACTACAAGCAAAATTTGTACATGACTTAATACAATAGAAAAGGCTCCACAGAACTTCTGAGAATTAAAATTTCTTGTTCATCACTTTATGAAAGCTATACCACAAAATATGCATGCTTAAATTATATAAAGTATCATACTTCAGATTTTAAATGTTTGTATTTACATAGACTAAAACTAATGAATTTCTAGTTTAGGAAAAGCATATGAAATATGAGGAGGAAAGAAGTATTTTTAACAATTTTTTTTTAAATTCTAGCCAAGTTTATTAGCTTTTCCAAAGCACTGACTTCCAAACTGAGAGTGAGGGTTAGAGGTATATGTGAGTTTTCTATTTAAAAAAAAAAGTCTTCTAGAAGAGCAGATATCTTACTACAGCTTTGTCCTGCAGACAAATCTTCACAAAGCACAGAAAAGACATGGAAGTAAAATGTTAAAATATAGGCTTCTGTGTTAGAAGTATCACACATGAAATATATTCAGTTTTATATCAGAGATTAGCCCAAGAAACTTCAAGCTGAAAAAATAAATATTGACTTAATTTTGGAAAGGAAAGTATTTAAAAGAAAAAAAATGTTAATAATCCAGATCTCTTCTCCAAAGCTTGGGTAGTTTTATTTGCCAAGAACTTCAGCCTAAATGTTAAGCAGGTAGATATTAATTCTGGTTTCTATCATCTGGACAAGGATGAAAAAGTACCATTCAGTGAAACATTACTCTGGTAGATAGCAGGGAAAAACCCAAAACCTAAATAAAATAAAGCTTTTTGCTTATGAAGCCTAAGGCTGTGACATGAATGTATATCACAAAACTGATTATTTGTAAAACTGTGGTTAAGATTTACATTTTCACCTTATCATTGACAAGATTTGTTCTTTGGAATACTAATTATGTTACCCACAGTTGCTTGTCTTCTCACTCATCTTTTGGGTTTTTTTCCAGAAAATGAAAAAGAAGTTGAAAAAGAAGATAACAATGTAAAACATTAAATAAGATTAAAATGATCATGTATGACAGTGCCTTAGAATAACCGCCTCGTTCATAAATACAGATTTCCATGTTGTTTTTTCAGTTTTCTGGTAACACACCATGTTCTGATTCTAGCCATGACTTTTACTTTCAAGCAAGCCAAAGCAACAGTTTTTTTCACAGGCGTTCTTACAAGATCTTATTTTAAAACTGTATTGGGGCCGTCGCATATTGTTTATTCAAAAAGCACCTAGTTCAATATTTTTGATCTGTTCTGGGACTGTCCAAGTGCTGCAGTACTACAAAGCCATACAACCTGCTTTTTTGTGCGTATGTATAAAAATACATAGCTAGTAACATTTCACACTTATTTCATTGGTCTAAAAGTGTGAAGAGGGGAGAAAAATAAAATTGGATCTCTGAGGTGGAAGTATTTAGATTAAGAGAAATACAGATGCCTGGATAAAAGTCTACCAGACCATAGCCCAAGTACAATATTTAAAACAAAATCTTTGATAAATTCCCTTTTTTTGATAAAATCTCTGTAATGGCCCACTAATTATAATATTTAATATAAAGACATACAAAATTAGTTTCCTTATTCTCATGTTAGCTATGAGAACATTGATTATTCTATGTGATACGTAGAAAAACTCAGTTTCCAGTGAGGAAAGCTCATTCCAAGCTCATTCATCTTTCTTCATAGAAAAAAGACAAAATTAGCAGTCAATTACTGCACATCCTTTACAAACATATTACCTGCTGGTAGACAAGACCATTTAAAGAGATCATGCAAATAATTTAGCCTTTATTTTATATTTGAATACTAATCAAGAAAAGTTTGTGAACAAAAACTACCTGAAACAAAACAGCTACTTAAAATTAATGAATAAGCATCAATATTGAAGGAGACAGTAAAAAAATTCTAGTGTTTTCATTCAGGTTTTTGACATTTACTTATGAGAATAACCACTAGGTTTGAGCCAGGTTTTCTTATCACCAGTATCTTTCCAAATTATTTATTTGTGCAGGTCTTTGACAAATTTAAACAGATACGTCCTGATATACTAATGAAGGATTTAATCTAATAAACAACATTCAACAGAAAACATTTCATGTTATTCAAGTTAATGTAAAATAAAACTATAAATTTTCACCTTGCACATGGAATTTCACATCCAAAAAAGCTTAGTATGTTCATCCTAACCAGTGTAAGGGCATTCATCTTCAAGCCTACTGACAATTTGTGGCATCTCACTGACACTAACACTGACTTGCCTTCAAAAGTTACCACATTCAGCACTTTGCTGAGTCCTGCAACACTGGAGATGCTATTGAAATCACACTGAATTATTTAGTACTCATTGTACCGTAAGAAATGGAAGTAGGAGAATTCGGCATCCTTATGGTCTTTGACTGAAGGCTACACTGCCTTTTGGTTCCAGATTTTCTTCTGCTTTGCCAAAGGAAAGATTGGATCTAAACACAGAAACACAAGGCAAACTGTCTCCTGTGTTATTTCACACTTGCACAGCCTTAGCCTCAGATGTCTGTTGTTAGCTTTCTGAATATTTTACCAGGACTGCTGCATTCTCACATACTCAGAGTATTGAAATGCAGTTGAATACAAGGCATAAAATCATAGAACCAACAAATAATGAACTAATAACTGTAGCTGGTTCTTACTGAAGAATTACAAATTACAATACTGAAGTTGAAAGAACAGTTACAGAAAGAAATTAAAACAATAAGAAACGCAGAAATCACAAACACATCTTTTCAGGTGACACGTGTTCCCATACCTCAAATATAATTTTAACTTGTTATGGTTTCATAATCTTCTAATTGACTCAAGATAATGAATACAGAAGTTTTCCAAATCCAGAACTATAAAGTACAAAACAGAGCCTTAGACAATTAAAAAAGTATCTGATATAATTTCTAACATTACAGAATCTTCCAAATGAAGAAATATATTTTTACACTAACTTAGAAATTTATAAGTATTTAAGATGCCATCTGACATCTGTCACATTGCAATATGTTTCTTCTCAAGTGACAGCAGTATTCCTTCTCAGAGCCACAGTTCAGAAATTTGAACAGTCATATCATCTTGTAGAGGAAAAAGAAATTCAGAACGGAGCTAATCCAGAAAGTTAAGGGGTTCATTTTATATTCTCTGAATATGCCCATTTTGTATAGAAGTCACCGCAAACAAAGTAACTTCACCATTCTTTAGGATTGAATTTCATATTTATTACCAAGATACCAAATACAGCCTTGCTACCCGTGTTGCCAGTTTAGATCAGCAGAATCAATAATGACGAGAATTCTTTTTTTTTACTCATATTGGTGGCCAGTGGCATAAAGGGACACAAAAGCTTTTCAGCAGATTAGATAAACTACACAAAGAGGCTGTATGACACTGCAGATTAGAGTAAGAAAGGAACTCTGAACTGTACTATTCTTGGTTTTATTCAGATAAAACATCTAGTAGTATTTTTCTGGTGCAATTAATTCACTACAACACAGTTGATTGTCCTTTTCAGTCAAAGTAGAGGGAACTGCATCTTCAGATTGTTCATACAGTTACAGAAAAATAAATAAATAAATAACCAGTGCAGAAGAGTCAGGAATATAAGGGCAGCATGATTCATTTTAGTGAAATAGTTATTTAAAATGCAGATGATTCATGACCTACATACTAAAAACTGCCCGCAAAGCATCTTTCTCTCACTGCAACTACTCTCTTGCAGAAGCAGCATGTCCTGTTTTCTCCTCAGCAAGTGGTTCCACCTTCTCTTCTTTGAGTCCCAGAAATTCTTTCACTTAATGAGAAAGATGAACTCTACTGCCTTCTTCTCCCATGTCTGTTCTTGCTTTAGTGGACAGACTTTCCTCTACATGCTGTCTCTCACTAAGGCTTAAAACCAGCAGTGTCTAGACCTAACTTTATTGTGAGAAAGTGGGAAAGGAAGAGGGTAAATCATGCTGGGGCTTGGGCATCCCTCCAGCTGCATAGGTGGCCTCCCGATCCATCTGATGGAAACTGCTTCCAGGACAGTAGAAGCCTTTGTCCAAAAACATTGAAGAGTTAAAGGAGAAAGAAGAAATTAGCGACACACACACAAACTTTCCAGTAAATTGAAGTATTTGGCTTATATTAGTATAAAATGACTGACAGATACGGAGATTAACTAACATTTACTTTAATATTTGCAGTGTTAAATCTGTTTCACAGAGGAGGGTAACAAGAAATGTGGGGAAAAGGCACAGCTTTCCTAATGGATAAGAAATTAATTAATATGTGGTTATCTGAAAGAAAATCTTTCTCCAATTAGTAACCTGAAAAGCATATTTGACAACATGAAACTCTGAAAACTTGCTTCTTTGATAGTTCTATATAAACCAGCAACATACTTTAATGATTTGAGACAAATACTGAGAAAGGAGCATGTGAAACAGCCAGCTAAATGCAACTTCGATGTCTTCTCTTACTCCACTCTTGAATATTGTAATCTGCTGAAGTGAAAATCACTTCTCCTCTGGCAGAGCTGCAGGATTTTTCTGTTAGAAATCAAACAGCTGACAAGCTTTCCTGAGTTTTCTCTTTTGGGTTTTCCTTTTCCCTGGGCTTTGAATCTGCTGAAGGAGGAAACCACAGGCTTTCTCTCTACCGAAGACAGAATCTCCCAGGTATTTGATTAAGGTGATACTTGTTCTCCTGCAGATAAGCAAGACAGCAGAACAAACTAGACAGCCATGTCACTGAACACAATCCAGTAGCCCACATGAATATTTTTTCTGTTGACAACTTATTTAATACTAAAACCAGATTCCTGCTTATTTGCCTACACACTGCCTGTCTAGTACATATCCTATTGCAGAGTTTAGAAACTAGCTCTAAGGTCTTGCCCAGCAAAACTGAACAGAAGTAAGAAAACATTCATTTAAGCCATAGTGAGCCACAGCTAATGCCTGTTTGAAAAAAAAAAACAAACAACAACAGATTCCTTCTGGTTTTAATGGAATTTTCCTCAACTCCAACCCTCAGAATTAGAAATGTGCAAAACTGGAGGGAGATTGGGGGGTTTTGAGGGAAGAAGAGAAGAGGAAAAACTTAAGGAGTTTACAGTAAAAATCTTCTCATTTTACATATGCATTTTGGGCTTTATGGAATAGTAACATTCTTCAAATGCATGAGATAATATTGTTTAATTTAATTTCTAGTAAAAATCTGAAGTAATTTGCA
Organism: Clamator glandarius; assembly: GCA_033459285.1. Classification (NCBI taxonomy): domain Eukaryota; kingdom Metazoa; phylum Chordata; class Aves; order Cuculiformes; family Cuculidae; genus Clamator; species Clamator glandarius. The sequence continues at coordinate 1,490,953 of JAUNZM010000040.1, forward strand.
GTGGTTATTCTTCCTTTAGTAAAGATTTTTAAAAATTAATGCCTGAGTTCTCTTTGGGTCTCAAGCTAATTCACATTTTAGAAGCAAGGAGACAAAGGGTTAAATTGACAGAGCAACAGCTTCAGGGTTTAGAAGCAGTAGAATAAACAGCAGGAGGCTGTGGATATATGATGCCCACAGATCAGAACCAGCTAAAATTAAAGTGCATAGATAATTTATACAGTTTCTCTGGGTCACTTCAGTTAACGCCAAGAAGCACTGGACAAATTCTGCAGAAATAATGTGCTTACCAGAAGTAATATTTCTGGTTTAGTTATTTATTAATTTGTAAAGATCTATTATTTACTTAAAAAAGAAAAAAAAATTATTTTTGTTATTGTTTTTATTAGCAATCCTAACAAAAAAAACTCCATTAGTGTCTTATGGCTAGGAATTATTATTATTGATGGAAATTATATTGAGAAATTTGGCCCACAGTCAAGCCTGGAAGGCATATTTAAAGCCAACACAGACCTTTTAAAATTGAGAGAAAATATTTACCTTTTTTTTCAAAAGAAGAAAGAGGTCACCTACTAATTAAGTTGTGGAAACTATTTATAATACTACCACTGACAGAACATCAGCTACAAAGAAAGATTTCAAATCTGGAAGATAAACTGATCACAACTAGTAGGTAACTAGCAACCAGCAACTAGCATTCACTTCACAGCCTTATCTTCATCAAACAGAATTTCTAAGAGTAATGATATAGACTTCCTCAATCTGCAGAATGTGCAGTATTTGGAATCTACTTTTTTTACAGTACTTACTTTTATTACCAGACAGTTTCTTTAATTACTGTATAGTTCCTTTAATAGCATATAATTTGCATTATCCCCAGCAGAGCAAGGAAATGTGACCATCTTCTCTTTTCCAAAATCATATTTCCATTACTAAGTTGACTGAGAATTATCAGTGACTTTCTAGTAGATATTACAGAACATTAAAGCAATTCTATTAAGACAGAACTATTCATATTTTTATTTCAACATTGAGAGCATACAACTCTCCAGGCAGAAACTGGCACAAATATCCACTTAGCAGACAAGTGACTTGTCTAATAATTCCAGGCAAGCGTGCTAGACAGAATGTTTTTCTTACATCAAAGAATGTCCTTTTATGTACCTTGACTCACAGGTTCATCATACAGCACTTCAGCATTCAAGATGAAAAAAACAGCACAAAAACGCAGGCAGACAGGTAGAGGGGAGAACAATAAAATGGAAAAAGCACCAGTTACAGCAGTAGTGACCTCATAGTAAGTACTTAAGAAAACAAGAGTATTAATAGAACATAGAGGAAGGAAGAAGGATGATCTTTAATTAAAGTACTTTTAGGGTAGGCTTTGACAAGAAGCAACTCTAAAGGTATTCTGAAAGATTAGAATGGATGCATTTGTTAGCATTAAGTAGACACCCACAGGGGCAGAGCCATACAACACAACATGGAAGTGTCTGTGACTGGAGAAATAGATGTGAAGGGAAAGGAAATGCACATAATCTCTATTTAACAGAATTTTTTCCTTTGAATTTTTTTGAAGAAAAAAAGAATATGACCTGGCTAAGCAAAAACTAAATGCAGAATGAGGAATCAACATATGGCCTACTATGTCTGTGGATCCTCAGAGTGAGTCTCTTTGTCTAACCAATTCTTTTTTTTTTTCTAGTTGCTGGGGAAATGGCACTTAATTTGGAGTGCCTTTCTTGCATTAGGTGAGATGAAGAATGGTGCTTTGTGCACAGTTTTGGCCTGGCATTGCTCTGTGGCATGCCTAGAAAGACAGTGCTGTAAATATAACTTAAATATTTAAGGTCCAGAGACCCATTGATGGACCTTCTCTAGTCAGAGATGCACACTGGGAATTCCTCCATGACACAGCAGCAGAGAAGCAGCACAAAATATTGACCCACTATGAAAAAGGAATGTTTGGGAAAAGAGAAAGAGAAGTAGTAATAATGTGTGGGCAAAATAAAGGCAAGAACGACCTGTGTATAGCAAAAACAGAAGAGAAGAACAGAATGCAATCGATGAACAGAAAGTAACAGACTTTGCAGATTGTAACTACTGTGTCTAGGTGCTGTTAAATAGTTATCGCGAAATTCTTTCCCAAAGGTTTGCTGAAGGTTTCTTTAGCAAATTCAAAAAGAAATCTTTCAGGAAAATAGCTTCTGGACTCGAAAGATCCAAAATATTACTTCACTTGACCTCCTGTATAGTATGGATTCAGAACACAGTAATAATCATAGAATCATTCAGGTTGGAAAAGAACTTAAGATCATCAAGACCAAATGTAAATCTAACACTGCCACAACCACCACTAAATCATGTCCCCAAGGGCCACATCTACACACCTTTTAAATACCTCCACTCCCCTGGGTAGCCTGTTCCAGTGCTTGACAGCTCTTTCAATGAAGTAATACTTACTAATATCTATCCTAAACATTCCCTGGCACAACTGAAGGCCATTTCCTCTTGTCTTATTACTTGTAACTTGGAAGAAGAGACTAACACCCAGCTCATAACTAACCCCTTTCAAGTAGTTCTAGGGAGCTATACAATCTCCCTTCAGCCTCTTCCAGACTAAACAACCCCATTTCCCTCAGCCACTCCTCATAAGACTTGTGCTCCAGATCCTTCACCACCTTCATTGCCCTTCTCTACATATTCTCCAGAAGCTCAATGTCCTTCTTGTACTGAGGGGCCCAAAACTGAACATAATATTCAAGGTGTGGCCTCATCAGCCAGTGCCCCAGTCCAGGGCCACAATCTCTTCACTAGTCCTGCTGGCCACAATATTTCTTATATGAGTCAGGATGCTATTGGCTTTCATGGCCACCTGGGCACACTGCTGTCTTATAATTCAGCTGGTGGTCCACCAGCATCCCCAGGTCCTTTTATGCCCGGCAGCTTTCCAGTCGCTCCTCCCCAAGCCCGTAATATTACTCTAAGTAACTGATAATATTGTTTTCTTCAGGAAATGCTGTTCTGCTAAAACTGAAATGTTTTGTGAAGGCTCCAGCTAAAGCCTAAAGAGAGGTCTTTAGAAACCTGCTGATTCCTGCAAGATCTTTTCATTGGCTACTGAACAGTCTGGGCATTCAGAATTTGTAACAAAGGGTTACCTTAGCAGTAAGAGGATACTTCTCCCAAGAGTTCCCCTCTTGAAGCCTCTATTGACTACATTTTTCTCCTTCACTTTCAGTCCCTAATCATGGAATGGATCTGAGGAAATGGTTTTGACTGACAGCTGTACCCTTTCCAAACGATTGTCTTTTCCTGGGATGTTCTAGTTAAAAATTTGAGAGATAACAGACAAAGATGATGCAACATGCTGTGCATTGGATGTTACATTTCATTGCACTTTACTCCATGGTGAAGTAGCACCTCCAAGAACAAGGTTAAAATGTTAGAGGATTCCACTTTAACCCAGTATAGTTTTTCCAAGATGGTGCTCGTGACATATAGAGGTTCACCTTCTCGATCATACTTTGTTCCACAAACAAGTGGTAAGGAGTTACTGCTATGGCTGTATTTTTGAAGTTTAAACACCTAATAAAGGTAATTATTCAGGGTACACGTGCAAGTAGTATTATAAGAAAATAATATAAAATTAAAATGTCTTTCTCTGCAGGCATATTGAGGAAATCTGAAAATATTAGCAAAGTTTTAAAAGTTTTCTAAAACCTTTAGCAGGTAACAGACGCTTGCTTCAAGAAAAGTGCCTTTTTTCAGGTTCCATCCCATGTCACAAGCAATGATGAAAGCCCCTTGAAGAACTTCTTTGGCTGCTATTGTCACTTCAAGTTGAAAAAATAATAACTATTTTGTCAATTACTGTTCACCACATCTATTATCGAAGAAGACATTAATAGTTACTTATCCAAGTATATCAATTATACATCCATGGCTTTTAAAAGATTATTATGGTTTACCAGAGAGAAATCTTGAAAATATTACAGCTCTTTTCGCAGAAGTGAATAAGAAGCAGCAGTGCTGTTTTGGAACAAAAATTTCCTCCAGAGCTTGTATAAACAAATATCCTTAAATCTTTTCATTTGTTGGGATGTAAGTAATTTCAAAATGTACTTTTCACAAACCTTGACAAAATAAAATGCTACGAGAGCTGCATACATGTGAGAAAATAAGAAGAATACATATCTTCCTCTACTCCACCCTTGTGAGATCTAACCTGGAGTTCCGTGTTGAGGGCTGGAGCCCTCAGCATAAGAAGGATGTGGACCTGTTGGACCAAGTCCAGAGGAGAGCCACAGAGATGATCAACAGGGCTGAAACGTAGGCTTAGGAAGTTGGGGTTCATCCTGGAGAACACAAGGCTCTAGGGAGACCATATAACTGCCTTTCAATATCTAAAGATGACACAAAAGATGAGGATGGTATGTAATGATATGGAAAGGGGTAGTGGCTTGAAATTTGAAAAGTGTGGATTTAAATTGGATATATGGAAGAAATTCCTCATTATGGCGGTTGTGAGGAACTGGAGCAGATTACAAAGAGAAGTCATGGATTTCTCATCCCTGGAAGTGTTCAAAGCCAGATTGGATGAGGATTTGAGCAGCCTGAGCCAGTGGAAAGTTTCCTAGCCTATGGCAAAGTGGCTGTAACTGTATGATCTTTATGGTCCCTTCCAACACAAACTATTCTATGATTCTATGACTATTGTTGCCTGGCACAGGAGACAACTTAATCATTCTGTTATTCACATTTCCATGCTGTTTCATACTGATAATCCCAGATGATTATTTTTCGATTCAGCCAAGTTTATGACAAAAAGTAACAAGTCTATGTTCTAGAAGTACCATCAATTACATTTTAAAATTTCCAATTATGTTAAATTACTTCGTTAAAAAAGAAAACCAAATGAAGAATAGCAAAACAACCGAATGTTTCTGAAACAAGCTCCTTAGCTGGATCACATCAAGTTTAAAAAAAATTTCTCCTACATCCTCACCACAATATATGTATATATGTACACACACACATTTAGTAGACACTAAGTATATCTACAGTACATTAAGAGTCAAAACACATTGCACATTGAGCATGTAGGGATATTAATTTGTAAAGCCCTGCATTACAGGTAAATTCATTCCTGTAGAGGGAAGACAAAGTTTGTTTAATTAAAAAAAACCCTAAAACATTCCTGGAAAAATTCATTTTGCTTTCTGGTAATCTGTAGATGAAGTTTAGAAAAAGAACACCTATGTCATGAAAATAGTTCATGACAATTTGCCATTTTCTGAAATATTAGCTACTTATACCTCTGAAAGGTGTTTGCAAAACAAAAGCCTTGTAAAAAATCACCAGGTCTGTATAACTCCATGAACTTATTTAAAGAGCAGTAAATAACAATGTCTTGTACTCAGCCCCTTTTATCTTGTAGACTGTTACTTACCAAATACTATTAATGTCAATGGAAGTTTGTTTTAGCTTCAGGGCAAGCGTATCAGGAGTGCATAACAAGCATCACTCCACATTCAGCTGTTCCTGTTTCTCCCCTATACTTCAAATTCTGAGAGTTTTGTCTGCATGTTCCTAAAGTCAAAATTTTTGTGTAGAACTGGAGATAAGCATAGGGCTGGAGACAGACTGAAAAAATTTATCATTCTATACCCACCAGAATTTTCTATTAAAAGACCTTCATCTTCAAAATCAGTTCACATTTTCTGGGATTTCTTTTTCCTTCTGTCTGCAGAAATAGAATTCAGGCTGTTTTAAAAGCTTATTATGTTATGTTACTTACAACCACTGTAGCGTAATTTTCTAGAACTACATTACAACATTTTATTTTATTTAGGGTTTTCTTAATACTTGAGCATTTGAATTTTCATGTCTGAGTATTATTAAATTACTGAATTTTAAGAGTTAGAATTAAATAATTAGAACAACACTACAATGGGAGTTTAAAAAGTCATATGTGTCCTAAATGGACAAAAGGCTGCAGATGGGTTTGTATGAGTTCATAAACTGGAATTTAATTGAAGATGTGGAAATATACACAAAGTAAAAATGGTCATTTTAAAACATTAGTTTTAGAACAGTATGTATCAGGACTTAAATTTTTCACAAACTTTTATCATTTTACTTCATCGCATAATATTCTGTGAAGGAAAAGAATGCACATAGGGATATGAAAACCTTGTTTAGAACCCCAGTAGTCCTGTGCTTGAGGAAACTCATTTCAAAGTTGATTTCAAGAAGACAAGAAGCTGACATCCTAAAGTTTATTGCAACACAAACATTTCTAGAAGTGATATAGATGATGTAAATATGAAGTAAAAATTAGGCTTAACACAAGATATAATTTTGAAGATGCATTTCAGTAAAATAATTTATATGTAAATACATTTAAAATAAGAACAAAATGGTGGGTTTCTGAAAGATATTTTGACAAAATTATTTTTAAGAAAGAAAATTCCTGAATTTTTTACCTGACCAACTTGTGTAAATTATGTAATTGAATTATTTTTGTTGAGCAGATAATTTTCAATTTTTCCTTAACCACCATGACAAGAAACTAATCACTAAACATTGACATAACACAGCTCATAAATTTAAACCTATTACTTACATAAAATATAAATAATTGTTATATTGTATTTCCTGTACAAGATTCCATTCCTCTTATACAGTCTGGTAAATTGTACTGCCCCTTCTCTCTATAGTTAGTGTTACTTGTTCTGAACCAATTAATAACAAAACTCAGAAGTTTGGCTCCTGTCTTCAGAGCTGTAGCCAGCAAATGACTGCATTATCTACCACAACAACAGCATGCAGACAGAACTAGACAATGAAAGAACAAGCTAGTATATAACATTTTAAAAATACATTCAATATAAGTATACACAAATTAAATGTCAAATTATGTGTAAAGATATTTCTTTTTCCTCCTGCATGTTGATGCTGTGAAAAAGGCCAAACTCAATAATCAATGTCAATTTGATTATTAAACAGGTATTGCTTTAATAAATAACAACACCGGACACACAGGGAATCATTTCGTGTCATGTGTGTGTCCATTAAGGCTTGTAACAGGAATTTTATAATGGTTAAACATACATATTCACATAGATCCTGAGAAATACTGTTTACTTATTCTGGAAATATACATACATAGAACTCATCTTCATATCTTATCACCCACTTTCAAATGTACATCACAGTTCCTTTGTGTCTTCAGAATCCTCTGGTGCTCTTTCTCTTATCTTCTCATTGTGTCCTCTTGGTGAGCTCAAGTCTGTCTCCTGTTTCTCTTGGGGGACTGTCCTTGTTTCAACTAGTAAACTCCTGTTACAATCACATTCTTGCTAACTGCAAGATTCTTCTCATTCTTAATGATTTATTCCTTCAATGTCCTTTATATTCTGGAGTTGATGTTCTTTTCTGGAAAGGTACAAATTTTTCAAATTCACCATCTTTAGCAAATAAGGGGCTGTAATCTTATTTCACATTTTATTTCTTCTGTCATGAACAATAATTTCTCGTTCACAATAACACAGTAATGAAGTCTGGGATCTGGATTGGACATACTTGTTCATTAGAGCAGGAGGTTGACATACAGATAGATGTCTAGATACATTAAGGACTATTTTTTTCACCTAATTTAGAAAGCAATAGCAAAGTTATGCAATATGACCTAATCTCTGTATAGAGAATAACGTCTGGAATATCCCTTTAGGTCAGCTGGAGATGCAGAATTTCACAGGAGTTAGCCATAGGTGTTTGCACTGAAAACCAGTGATTATTTTATTTGCTAATTATTTTTAAAGGCATAATCAGCTGCAATAGGTAAGTTGCTCAAAGTATTCCCCTGATAAATGAATGAAGAGTTGACAAGTATACCATTGTCACAAAACAAGCTCCTGCTAGTTTTTTTGTCTTATAACATCATATATCAGGGGACACTCTAGTACTAATCAACAATTTTAGCAGTCATTTCCACCAATTAGAATTTCTTGTAGGATATCTATGAAATTTTTCAGTCTCTGTTTGATAAAGTAATAAAAATGCCATCCACAGTGAAAGTCAAAAGAATAACACACTGCAGTTCTCAATCTCATGTAAAAATATCATCTAAGATTGGAAGTGGGACAGACACAAATCTATTAATATAAGCAGGGAACTAACTTTATGTAACAATGCAAAGAGAACAACCAAAAGAAGCATTTTTATGATTCAATAAGCAAGAAAATTCTGCTACCCATGTAGGTGCTAGAAATCCTGACATCACTAGTAATTGAGAACACTGATTAATAAGATCACAAAACCACTTTAAATCCATTAAGTGCAGTTAGTAACTAACTGAAAAAAACCATGCAAACACTAACTACATGGCATTTTAAAGAACAGCCCAGGCAGATACTAGGAAATAATATTGAAGGATTTGCTGCTGTGCTTCTATATAGTTATTGCAAAGTAATACTTCATTTTTTTCCATGGTCATTGTTAACTAAATGCATACCCTTCGTCTAACTAGAAAACTCTTGCTGAAAATCTGACTAATGCTATGGATCCTTTATGCAATCATATTTTATTTACATTGCTGCCTAGAACTCTGGGCCAGAAGAGGAAAAAGCAAGGAGGATGTGGGGTGTGATATAACTGATACAGTACTAGTGAAATTGTTTCTCATTACAAGTTGTGACAACTAACTATCATGCAAGCAATAGAGAAAAAGACATCTCCAAAAGAACGATAACATACTTTTTCTACAAGAAGAAACTTCTAATGACCAACAGAAAAGTCAAAACCAATTTCATCTTCAGACTTTTCACTGTGCAGGCTTTCTGATGGCTGCTTAAATGAGACAAATATTATAAGGTGCAAGAGTATAGCGTAGAAAAAATGAAAATACTACTGTCAGCTACATTCCAAAGTATTTCTCCTCCTGCACATTTATCTGCTAAATGAAAAGCAGTTATGTACTGATATATTAAAGAAAATTCAACATAGCTGAACTTCTGGTCCTATTCATTAAAGTGATTTCTTGGCTGCCACATTTTAGCTTTAGCTTCCTTTTGTGCTATTACTTATTCTGGAATGAAAATAATTTCATATCCTCAGCCAGCTGTGTTGTAATGATTTCAGTATCCAATTTTTACAGACAACAAGCTCTCAGGACTGGATTTCTTTAACAATTTTAACTGTTAAAATCCTATCATCTTCAATAGAATTATTCCTAACTCATATAAGGATAAATTATTTGTTAAACTGAAAAATTAATTATTTAAATTATAAAAAAATCACCTTCAGATGAGGTTGTGTCTGAAGCAAGACTAGATAAAAATTTGTTAGATCAGTATACCACATAGCTCCAAGTTAAAGTCACTGGTTTTCTGTATGTGCAGAATTCTTTTGGTATATTGCAAATTAGAGTAGTAGGAGCAGTATATGTAGTTCTCTTCAATACAAAAAAAAACTCTTAAAAAGAATGAATAAAAATTTGGAAAATGATCATCTTAAAAAGAGCTCATACTTCTCCTTAGGAAGGGTATTTAAAATACACTTAAATCTTCCATGCATGTTGTTTTGGCTGTTCTTTCAGTTACTGTTAGCATAGATAAAGACTGAGGTCTTCATTAGTTATTTCTGTCAAATTTAACTCAGGAGAACAGGTTACTGCCTAGGAGATGTAAAGTCCTGTTCATTGAACAGTACTGAAAATAACATGGAAGTAGTTAATTTCATCTTTTCCACTTCCAAATTTAATAGGTACAGGGAGTGCACTGTTCCCACAAGCTGGACCATTATTTTTTGAGATTATTCCTTTTTACAGTTATGGAAACAAGCTAGAATAAAAATGAAAGTATGTAAGTACTTTCTTGATTCCACATTAGGGTCTTCCTTTTTAAGCTGACCTCATCTGATGGTCACAAATTTCAGCATAAACTTTTAAGGGGAGATCTAAATTACATTTTGGATTTTTTCTCCCTCTTCCTGGGAATAGATCAGAAGTCAAGGAAGGGAAAGAATAAAGTATGAAAGAACATGAAGAATACAGTTCTTTATGCCCCTCTGCTCTTCTGAAAAAAAGACTGAGAGGCAAATCAATTTGGATATTTATAATGAAGATAAAAAATGAATAGACAATAATGACAAATATAGAGTTTAAAGCTAAAAAACTATAGTTTTCCTCAGAATGGCAACCTTGACAGTAATGCTGTATGAAGTAGCTACTTATTCTTTATTGTAGTATCAATGTTATTGATTCTAAGATTAACTGTGTGGCAAGATGGGAATTCTGCCTCCTGTATAGACTGGATCACTTTTGGCTTCTTCAGTAAATGATCCCCATATTGAAATATTTACAACTACAGTAGCCACTTCGACTTTCTAAGAAAAGACTTTTACCAGATAAAGAATGACCTTTGGCAGCTGTTTGAGAAAAACAGGCTATAGATGAAAACAGTTTTAACAAAAGAAGTAGTAATATTTTCGTTTGAATGCAAGTATACTTTTTTATTCCCATTGGCCAGGACAGCACTGGTACTGGGGAGGAATTTTCTTGGAAGGATCTTACAGAAGAGGAAATAACATGATTTTTGTAGAAAATACTGTTCAAAATCTATTTAAAATTTTATTTCAATGTAACAGTGCTTCCACATGACAGACAGGAAGGACATAATAAACCTTCTACAGTGGAGACATAGTTCCTGTTAGTTTTTATGGTTCCAGATGATGCAGAAGTCATTTACAGGAACTGACTGCCAAACAAAGCTAAGTCTTCTACCACCTGGAACAAACTAAGAAAAGGATGTCTCTTCAAATCCTTCTAGTAAAGGTCAGATTCTTCCCTCTTCTTAGAGAGTAGTATCTTAATCCATAACTGAATAATTATTGTCTCTGTGAAACTACCACTTTAAGCATTTCACTAGCTAAATAAAACCATGAAGAAGAGTGTTCTAATGTACAGGCTTTCCTATGAATCTGATCTCGGCCAAATCCACTGGACTAAATCTGCACTACAGATTATGCAACAAAAAATTATCCTGGAATTAAACCATGAAGGAAAATTTTGTGGTAAGCCCTATACCATTTAGTGAGCTAATTTAAATTCAAGAATGTAAGAATATGGACAGCAACATTTTAACTAGTTTTCTGATTTTTACATAAGAGGTAAACAAACAAGGAACATATGACTTCCCTCTAAATGAGAAATTTTCCTGGAACAGCAGTGAACAGACATATGCAAGGCATCACTGATATTCTTTAACAGTCAAGGAAAGAAAATAGCTCTTAACAGCCATTGTATGGACTTCCAAAATTGAAAAATCTGAAGAAAATCATTGAGAATATTTAGACTCAGGGGCACCACGTATCTTAAGATTCTGGCTTTTCATAAATGCCTGTAATTTTGATAAGAAAGTCATATTGTGTAAACATTTTATCTGTGTTATAGAATCTGTCACTGTTTTGCATGAAGAAAAGCTTTATAGAATCTTTCTTTTTTCATTTGGGAAAAAGAAAAGCAGGAATGTATGAAAAATTTAGGCTGTTTTGCCTTCTGCCATTACATATTGCTACTAAAAATACATAATATAATATATATTTAACTACTTTTTATATTAGTAGAAAGTCTTGCTTCTCCAGTGGACACTGTAGACCAAGGGAAAAACTTCTAACATCAATGTGTAGCACATGTTGTATATTAAGGACAAATTTATACCAAATCTTGTCAGAATTCGCTGGCAAAAAAAGATTAGCCACACTGGTACTTAAAAATCCAGTATTAATTGGATAGGATTTTACCTAAAGCAGATTACTTACCTTAAAAGAAAGCTGATTTGTATGGCTTTGCTGAATTTTTCCTGGGTCATGTATTATGGAAATTGACTGTTGAATCTGATCTGCACAGGATTAAGCTGCAGTTTCATAATTAGACTTGAATATCTATCTACACAGCAAATGGTTATATACAATTGGACTCTCTCCTAATTCATTTGATGTTTCTGAGGGAGACAGATTTTTTTTATATTTATATGCAATTTCTTCCTAAAGCACAAACATTTAAGGTGTTACCATTAATCTATGAAATGCAAATACAAATGATTTTGCAATTCCTCCTCTGTTCTTTATACAGAAAATATTTCTCAGTTTTTCTATCAAAATTCTTCTACCTGGGAGTCTTGGTGGACAAACAGTACTGAGATGACAGACCAACTGGCCATAGGTGTCACTCCTTTGCTAAATATTTTCCAAATCAAGTCACTTACGAATGGACAAAAAAAGAAAGCTTAAATCTTGCTAAGTAAACAGGAAGATAGGTGGTTATCGTCTAAGTACTTTCAAAGATAAAGACTTAGTCAACTCTTCAAAATGCATAATAGTAAGATGATATCTTTGTCGCTTGAAAAGAGTAAATATATAGACTAAATTATGCACATTAGATAACTAAAAATAGCCTTTAAAATTTTGAAACTAAACATGATATTTATCTCTATTTATTGTCCATGCCACAGCTTCAGTCATGAGAAAAGGTAGACTACCAAAAGTGAAATAAAGACACTGAAAATGTGAAAGGGTGGTACTTAAATTTCTTGAGAGAGATAAACAAAAAAGTCCCATGAACCATATATCTGCTCCTCAGTGATGGCTTCATCTTTTAATATTATATTGAGAGTAACAAATTGTGATTTCTAGTACACCATTAGACTCCCAGTCATTTCAGTGCACTGTTGAACAAATTTTCTCAGTCTCTCATAGACAGATAAAAACTGCCAGGAAAACTGTCCTATACCCAGTAATTTCCTTGTGAAATGACATGTTGTTACTTTACCAGCGTATTCTACAACTTACTACTCTAATTTTTCATTTTTCTTAATAGTCAAAAGATTAATTGTAAAGTCTTTTGTCAAAAGTCAGTTATTCATCACTGGCTGAGCATGGAAGTTATCAGAAGCGAATTCAACAAAAGTTTTACACACTTTAATTAAAGATAACGCTAATGTCTGCAGTCAGATTTTCAAAAGAATTCATAGCATATTTATGCACCAAAGTGAAGGTTTATTATTGAAAAGGATTCAATATGTGGTATCAACATGCACATAGACAGAGTTTTAAGGTATGTGAAACTATTTCCCTCTTTCCTATCACATCAAGAACTAAGGATTAGTAAAAGCTTGTGTTTTGTGCCAGCATGTAAAAGTTGTCACATACACTTGGCTCCAGGTTAAAAAACCAAGACCAAACAGGTGATTTTGAAAACAAGGCCATGTATTTTGGTGACTGAATGTGAGCTGAGCTGAATTTTAAATAAAGAACTTGGCTCAAGAAGCAAGGGTAAGGTGGTCTGGAAATGTGATCAATAGTTTCTCAATAACAGGTAGCATTGTCTGTACCAACTAATTTAAAAAGCTAAAGGGCAAGCCAGGTAATCACTTGAACACAATGAGTAGTAACTGGTGTTTCAGGATAGGAAAAAACATTAAACAAATGTAAGGCTTAAGCTATGGCAGAAGGGTTACAGTTTAAGCTCTGATTTGCTTTACCAAACAAAGCATCCATGCATGAAAGAACTGTGATTTAGCAAATAAGACTACATGACAGAAACAACTAGGAAGTCTTGGAAGATAACACATACAGGATTTCCCAAAACAGTGCAGCTGATTTGTTTTGGGCCATTTTCATATCTGACTTGATCAGCTTCAGCAGGCTGGAAAAAATTTTCAATGAGCTTTTGTTACACACCTGCATTACATAAAGATTTGCTATAAAAATTAATTCTATTCCTTTGAACAGCTGTCAGAAAACTGCATATTCATAAACTCCAATTATTATAACTTAAAAATTTGCTACGCAACAGCTACTCCTTTTCTCTGAGTCACAACATAACAACATTGACATCTGAAGATTCATAAATAACTACGATTTTTGCTGTATTGACTTAAAAATTTGCAAGTAGTATTTTTGACCCACCATATCTAAGTTAATCAGAAGCTTTCCAAAACCAAAATTTACAGAGCATCTATAAGGAACATGATACTCATAAAGACTTATTCACCGCTTTAATACACTGCAGAAAACGTATGGATTCTAGACACAGAGATTAGCAGCATAGTGGAAAGTATCTAAAATGCAGCAGCATTGAACCTCTAAATTGTGAGATTCTATGCAGCTGCAGTAATTTTACTGGAACTAAGTTCATTTACATTGGTGTAGGAGAGGTGAGGAGAGGCTAGGCGAGGCGAGGAGAGGCGAGGCGAGGCGAGGCGAGGCGAGGCGAGGAGAGGAGAGGAGAGGAGAGGAGAGGAGAGGAGAGGAGAGGAGAGGAGAGGAGAGGAGAGGAGAGGAGAGGAGAGGAGAGGAGAGGAGAGGAGAGGAGAGGAGAGGAGAGGAGAGGAGAGGAGAGGAGAGGAGAGGAGAGGAGAGGAGAGGAGAGGAGAGGAGAGGAGAGGAGAGGAGAGGAGAGGAGAGGAGAGGAGAGGAGAGGAGAGGAGAGGAGAGGAGAGGAGAGGAGAGGAGACATGACATTTTTAAAATGCATATTTGACAGCACATACAAACCAGATGCCAGTGGAACATACCTGTTTCTAATTATTATACTATAGAAACAAATTAGCTTTCAAAGCATGATACCCATTTCAGTGCATTACTCTGTTCGCTTCACATGAAATACGGTCAGTTTACTGCTAATTTGACCACTAAAATTAGATAATAGTATATGTTCTGTTTTGAGTAACTTGTGTTGCAGTATATCTATGCCCATGCATTTAGATTGCAGACAACTGGTTTCATACTGAAATATTTTGTGATATGAAGTATACAGACACTACCTGAATTACGTAAAACAATGCACATGGTGGTGGGATTTTTTGTTTCAGACTAAAACGTATCCCAAAACACATTCTTTATCTTCTTTGTCTTTAAATAGACTAACAAAACATAGGGTAAGTAAACTTTCTTCCTATGTTCACATTCAATACAAATGAAAAAACCCACAGAATTGGATCAAGAGACTAAACTGACTTATGGAAAAAAAAAAAAAAGCAGCAAATCTTGCTTGGAAATGTTTCTTTTGCAGAGATGAAGTGGCAGCCAACTTGTTCTACCCCTGACAATCTAATCTGTGGGAAAGGGGTTCCCCATGGATTCTTGTAGCCTGTGTCCAGAAAATTCATTCAGCTGCCCTCAGTGCAACCAAGAGAGATGTAGAGGCCAGCGTGACCACAGCACTGTTCTAGATGTGGGGGAGCAGAATAGCATGCTGTAGCTTGGCTTCCAGCAGAATATAATAAGTCAGAGTCTCAAGACATTTGTAAGACCATTAGAATAACTATTAAAAAATTAATTGAGGTTCATGGGGGGTGTAATGGTGGTGGTGTCTCTCACTTGAGGTTTAGGTTTGTGCAAGATGTGCTTGAGACCCACCTTCTAACCTTTTAATCTAGTTCTGTACAGAAGGGGATCCTAGGCAACAGTCCGCAAAGCTTGCATGCCCCTGTAGAGGGGTTACAGACTTTTACACAGGCTACAACAAAGAGAAAGTTGTGCAACACTCACTTATTTCTTACCTTTTGATGAGTGGCTAAGGAGGTGTTTGGCAACACAGAAAATACTAAGTCATACTTGCATTAAGTGATTTTTTTTTCCTTGATATTACTGTTTATGAGTTTTTTTACATGTCTAGAATTTGAGTTATGTATCTGCCTGAACAAATAGTTGAAAGATGACAAAAATCTGATTTTTAAGTTGAATTACAGGGTTCAGCAACTCCAGCTGACACATACTTTAAGTCTTATCCTGATTGTAAGATAAGTCTTATCTTGATAAGTTTTATCTTTATTGGTTTTGTCACTATTTAAACTATAGAAGTAATTTCAGAATAAAAGCAGCCAAAAGTAATAGCAAGGAATGGTAATTGAAGTACAAGTGTTGAGCAAATATATAATAGCAAAGCAATAAATCTTTAATGAAAATTTATAATAGTGAACTAACATAAGTCTGAGTATGAAAGCAGATTAAAGTACTGTTGATTTCATCGTGTCCTGTTCCTCCCAATGAATAATAATTTTTGCTGTTCTACCATAAAATTCATTCTTGTTCAGCTCTGAAATTTCTTTCTACTAGTGCTTCATTTCTAACCTTCTGTTAAATATATTGCTCTAAGAAAATCCCTTCCCTCATTTCTCTAGTCCCACATCACATAGTCTTGATTAGTTTGAAAATTCATTTCACTCTTGCCAAACCCAAGAAATAATTGTTCTCTGTATAGCTTTAATTTTAGTGTGTTCTCTAATTTCTTCACTGTGCTCATTGGATCACCTTAAAAGTTTATAATAAACTTACAGATATAACCCCACCTGCCCTTGCCAAAACCCTTAGAAAGAGGTGATTTTTAACTACTGGCAATTAAAAAAAAAATGAAATTAAGGCTTGTAAGCCTAACTTTTGCTGAGGAGCCAGTGATAGCATCTGCATTTGAGATGTAACAACATACCAGTCTTCACAAAGTATAAATCAAATTGTTTTTTCCTCAAGTCAAAAACAAATCATTAGGAAATTTAGGAGCAGGACACTTTAATTTATGCTAACCAAAAGTAACATCTTTTATTCATTCTGATCCTGAAAATGTGTTCATTTTTGCTTTGGAAGATAAAGCTGGTTTTCGTTGACTTAAGTCATATATCTTTTTTTCAGTTTTCTACATGAGATTAGAATTTTGTATGGTATGAACATTTTTCTCATTTTGAAATGTCAGTAAACTTCAAGGCAGAAAAACCTTTTCTAATCCCTGAATGGAAAGGCAATACATTTAGATCAGCCTTATGCAGAAGATTCACAATTATCTTGGTTGTGGTTTTCAATATACATGAAATCCCTATCTAAATTGAGTGTTCTTTCTATATCTTGTTGTATATCTCTTGAAGTAGTTGTTCTCTGAATGTCCTCATAACAGCTTTTCTTTCAGTAATGATGAGTTAATATGAAGTGGAATCATGCTTTCATTAATTCACTTGTAGGGGCTAGCAGTCTAAATGAACTTATTTTCAATTTTCAGTTAAATCAGTAAACACAATTAGAGCATGTACTTGCATTCGTTTATTCAATGACAGAAAACATACTGTAAAAGAAAATTTCTAAATAATTTTGGAATCTGTGGGGGGTTTTGCAATTATCTCCATTAATGGACAAATTGAATATTCCTGGTTTTCCTTAATAAAAAAATAATGTTTCTTTCAGTTTACTAAACATGGAAAATGCAGAACATCAGAATTCTTGGTTTATGCAGGCACAGAGACAGTATTGGTCACAGCAGGTTGCATATATTCATATGTGTTTGTATATGCCATAAGTGTGAGAGAAACAAAGATATTGGGATGGATCAAAAGCAGATTTTCTTGCTTAGCCTCCTCCTTTCAACATGATTCTTTAATAGGTAGATCATAAAAGCATCGGTCTGTGGTCTTAACGGGAAGAACATTATACAAGACAGATTGAAACAGGGTAGAAATCGTTAAACTTTATACCACCAAACTGGGCCAAGAAGTTTATCAAAGTAACATCAGTACTCACATAAAGCAAGTACTACACATCTCAAGAAGGTTAGACAGCTGGTAAAGAACCAGAGAAGGATGAGATAAATAGTGAAAGGCACACAGAGGACAGCTTCCTTAAGAGAGATAGCTCAAGTGATTATGGCTCTTTGTCCAGAAAAAAATCATTGGGAAAAGCATCTATAGCAGTTTGTCAAACCCTGTCAGAACAGCTGTTCACTGTATTTTCCAATATGAGAATAGAAGTCATCAAAAGTAACTGACAGGAGGTAAGTTCAAAACACATAAATGGAAGTTTTCAAATAAGAGTGTGAAGATTTGCAACAGCTTTCAACAGGATCTTTTAGATACCTAAAAGTTTATACGGACAAACTGATGATGAAGATCCATCCAAGGTTATGTGATGTCAGAACATCATTCCTAATTTAGCAAGTACCTGACCTACAGATTGCTGGGTGTTAGAACAGTATTCATGCAGAGTTTTCACCTGATTCTCATCTGTTCTTATGTTCTTCACTGCACATCAGCTCTTCATATTGCCAGAGACAGGATACTGAATTAAAGACACCTTTGATCTCTACAGCTTTATTATTATTACATTACTACATTATATGTTTCTCTCTTAAGATGACACTTGAGATGAGCTGTCTGGTTCCTTAATCACCCTATCTTCTCCTTGAATTGCCCTACCAAGGAAAATCAGACTTAAATTTACTCCCCCCTCTATTCCAAAACACAGTTCTTTGAAGTCCTATAGTCCTATCGGTACATATTTCGTTTCTTGGCTTAAGCAAGCAAATTAAGCCCAGATGTCTTAGAATGACCTGCAATAAAGAAAATCATTTCAGTTAACAGCTCTATTATATAAAGCAAGTTTTCCAACTTTCAGTATTCTCTTGTGTGAAGAATACCTACTAGATGCTCCTGAAAGCTCACTCTCACAGATGAGCAGATCATATCCTTTACAGACATGACTCATTTTTTAACTTTGGGGGTGTTGTGAAAGAAACTCACACAGGAAATAGTGCTCTAAGAGACAGTCCATGGAGATTTTGCTATTTTCCTACTAAGGAAATTCTTTACACATTTTTGTAGTATTAAAGGGAGCATTGCTCTTCCTTCATTATTTGGGAAGGCAATAACCATGTCATATGAACCTATATTATACTGTCTAGCTGAAAAAGCAATTATCCATCTTATCACAATGCATTCAATAAAGTCAGGTCCAAACGTACCTTCACAGAATACGTCTTGATACATTTTATGTAGACCTATTATAAAGGTACACAATGTAATGATGCACACATAACTTTGTTCATTTTTCTCTATTTCACAATTTTAGAAGTATTGAATAATTTTTTTCATTTTCCTCTTTTATTAAATTATTTTAAATCCTTTCAATTATGCTACAATATTTTAATAAATACAGCTATATGCTACAACTAAATTCAGTCATTAAAACATGTAAAAATAGTGGATTAAAGTCAGGTAATATAACTAATCCCACTGAATTAATTATTTAAAATAAAGAAGTAAAAACATTAAACAATTAGGGTCCAGAACAGCAGGATAGTTATTGAAATACTAAGCAGTAATCATTCTTCACCAATTTACTAAAAGATTTTAAAGCATTTAAGACATCTTGACACAGAAGTTTTAAATATTAAGTATGATGAACTTTGCAGACATTTTCTCAAAGTTTTTCCCATGGCAAAGGAGGGTAGCAGGAGAGCAACCATGGAAAGGCCAGAGAAACTGATTATTCTGTATGAAAATTTAGTAGAAAGATTGCTTCATTAGATTGTAAAATTGAAAAAGTAGAATAATAGGAATGTCAAACAAAAGCAAGTGATGATTCCCCTCCCAAATTACCACATGACAAGGTGTAATACTACACCTATACTACTGCTGGTTTTGTATTATTCATTCACAGTCTAAACACCAACAGAGAGAAATCTCTGAAAGAAATATCTAGCTCAACATTGAGAAAGTGAGAACTCAGAATTCCTTTAAAAATTACCTAGCAAAGTCAGAGATCACTTAGCTGAGGACTGAGGTCACTAGAAGACATTGTTTGCTTGGGACATCTAAGAACAAAGTTACATGAAAAGCAGAGTAAAGAAATGATTGAAAATTTCTCAGTGAACTCTGCACTATTGATCAATACAGAAATAAAAGCAACTTCAGAGTCATAAAAAGTTTTTCAGGCATCTTTATTTGCATACATCAGACTAAATTTATTAAAACAATGTAATGCTACCTGAACACCTGACCCTTCATCCAATTTCATGAGTAGGGAGAAGGTTAAGAAAGGTCAAGTGATTTTCTGTCGATTTTGCCCACTCTGAAGCTGGTATAAAACTGAAATCAACATGCTAGTACAGTATAATTTGAAGTTAGAAAGTATCTTGCTCTTTTTTTGCACCTAAGGACAATCCCATCATTTATATCTTATTGCTTCCATCTTCTTGACTGAAAATTATTTCAGATTACACCCATCAATTTTTACCTGTATCAGATTATAAACTGCACAGAGAAAGGCCATTTCTTCTCACCACACTTAGGTGTTAACATAAGTGTAATTGCTAATAATAACTCCAGTCTGGGAAATAACAAATTCTAGTTAAACTCTGGTCAAAATCCTACAGGCTTTTCTTCACAGTGGAATATTTACCAACATCACATTTAAAACGTTGGCTGTAATTAAATAATTAGTTACATGAAGTTTAAAAGATAATGTGGACCCTTGTCACAATTCATTTGTTATTCAAGGGAAGCATTATTATTCCTTCCTAGTTCATAAATTTCTTAACTTAGAGACTCTATGCCAAAGTATTAAAATTTATTGCTCAGATTTGAGCTAAAGTAGAATCTGTTTCTAACTTCAGCTAAGCCTTATATAAGTAACTTCATTTTCTGAAAGTTAACTGCATGTTGTTCAGACAATGTTTCTCTCAAGATGTGATAACCCAGGGCACAAAGCAGATCCTTGGACCCAGGTGGGAGCATCCCTGCAGTTCTGGGCACAGTCACCCCAGCTCTGGCTGAATGCCTGCTGGAGATGCCGTGCTGCTTGTGATCTCTAGATCACAAGGGTCAACACCTCTTCTTCAATGGCCAGTGTTCAGGGAGGACCTCACCCGTCTCTCTGCCCCTAAACCCATCTACATATTCCAGAATACAGCTGCCTGAATATAGCATCCAATTCCTGAATCCATCTCTCACATCCAGTTCCTGAGTTCAGCTCCCACCTGCTGAGTTTGAATTGGTGCTGTATACTTATACATACTTTATTATCTTCCTTCTGTTATTATTCTTTCATTAAATCTGGTTTAGTGTTTGTTTCCAACCCGCAAGTCTCCTTTTCTCTCATTTCCTTTTTCCCTTTCCTGTGCATGAGGCATTGGAACTTAGAGCTGCCCTACTGATCTGGCCAAGGGGTGCTAAATGGGGACAATACATCCCATCAATGCCCATGTAGACAAGAATCAAGTTTTTTGCATTTCCAAGTAGAACCATGGGAGGTTTTACACAGCCAAAGAAAACAGCCCTATTTCCACAAATGACTCTAACACATGTACTGTCTTATACCAACACAAAGAGCTCTCCTACTTACTCTCCATAGAATCTATGGCCTTCGAGTTGTACAAGTTCAATAGGTGCCTTTATAGGGATCAAGAGAGGGCTTTGTTTAGGTCTCTGGCAGAAAGAAGCTACTACTACTGGAGACATGCATTGCCTCAGTCTCCACTAAACGAACTGCTTCCATAAATCTAAGACAGCTGCCACTGTATCTTAGAAACTAAGAACTGAGCCCGTGCAGACATCACCAGCCCTTATGAGACTAGCAACTACACAGACAGCACCAGTCATTACAAGCACAGCAGCTACGCAGACTGCTACTCGACCTAAAGCCACAAGCACCGTAGCTATGCCTAGAGTTACCAGAAAATGAACCACTCAAAATGCACATCAACAGCCACTATGGATACTCCTGCTGAATCCATACAGTGTCAGTCATTGCAAGTATTATGGCTAAGCACACAGTACTACAGACAGTCCTGGTCAATCCATATTGGTGCCAGTTGCCCTTGTGAGGACAAAGAAATACAAACAAACCTCATGAGATGGGAAAAAACACACTGACAAGTCAGTTTAAAAAGGGGAGTTTGAGAGGAAAGGAGGAAGAGCTTTGATTCCAATGCAGGAGGAAGAACCAGGAGAAGGTCCTTCACAGCAACCAGAGTTCTTCATGATCACCAAGTCCTTCACGCAGTTCTTTGAAACCGGTGCTATCACAGGACCAGCAATAGGATGTCTCAGGACAATCAGAACCAAAGGAAGTCATCAAATTCTTATGCATGAAGGAGCTGCGAATTCTGAGAAAAGATTTGAGTCATTATGAGGGTGAGTTAATTGCTTCTTGTTTGCTCCAGTGCTGGGACAATGGAGCTGATACCATAGACTTCAATGGCAAAGAAGCCAGGCAGATGGGACCCCTAGCCAGAGACAGAGGTGTTGACAAGGTCCTTTGGAAAAAGACAAGATTTTTAGCCTCTGGAGGCAAATCTTGGCAGCTGTAAGGAAAGGTATCACTATAAGGATGAAGTCAAATGCCGCCCAACCAGATGGCAGAGAGAATTGTCTAGGCAAGAGTTGATCTATAGTATACAGCATCCAATTATAGACCCTGATGAATTACTATGTCATCAAGCAATGTGGCACAAGTTTGTGCAAAGTGACGCACCAACATAGTCCCACATATTGTCAACAATGTTTTGGGGATAAACTGCTGGTACTCCAATGGTGGATGAAGTGGCTGACAAACTCCCACACAGTCACTCTCAGCCTTTACAGGCCTGCATTTCAGCTCTGCAAAAATTATCAAAATAAATGTTCAAAAGATTCTACAGAGCCAAAAAAATATCTGAATGCTGATTTGACAAACTGATAAACTGTATCTCATGGCGAACAGATTCTCATTGTCATGGGCCTGCATCTCAGCCATTAAGAAAAGGCATCTTCATATGAAAACATTGAAAGAGACCCAGCAAAAACCATGACACATCCTGTGGCTTCTCCTGTATGACCATGGAGAGGTCATAAGGAAATGTGATGGACAATCTATTGCTGCCCTAGAGTCATGAGTTCATGAATTACACAGACAGACGTGTAGAGAAATGTTACTCCAGTCTCTAGAGGATGGGAACCTAATTCCTGCCTACAAGGTGTGGGTTCCAAACCCCTGTGATGCAAACAAACCTGCACTTCAATGCTGCAAATTAGAAGGGCTTTGCCTCCAGGCAGGTGGAGGAGAGGGACAACTGAGTTTATTTGACTGTGTGGATTAGGAGTCTTTTTTGAAATTTCAAGCTTTATTTTTGTAGGTCTTCATTACTAAAATGGAAACCATTTACATTCAAAGAAGATTAATCCAGTTTAGACTCTTGGCAGGAATAGTGGGAATGGATTGTTGTTATATCTTCTAATTTGAATATCTGAAAACTTGAATCAAGGCTATCCATAAAACCTTCACTCCCACTTTGCCTTAGTTTCAACTTCACAACAGGTAACTACTGGAATATACAAATAGGATCATAAAGTTATTTTCCTGCACTGCATGAGATTTTCTTCATGCCTTCCCTTGATTTTTATTCCAGGCAGGTCTTCCATAACAAAATACTCAGTGGTGATCAACATTAGATTTTGAAGGAGCTGCACACAAACAGGATTATGAGAGCAAACACTGCATTTCTCTTGCCACTATTTTTAACCTTGTCACATCTTGCAGATGAGCTTGTTGGGGAGTGTAAATTCCTGAATTTCAAGAGTTTTCACAGGTAGCTGTGCAAGGGAACTTCAGAGTATCTCATGCTGCCAGAATATCTTAAGCGAGGCTGCAGCCTCCATTAAACAAACAAAAGACTATAAATCATTCGATACTGGATTATGAAAAAGAGTCCAAAAGCTGATAAAGTCTGATGACTGAATATCTGTGGAAGGTATTATGGTACTTCATTATGTTTTGTACTCTTCTCTTTACAACTTCTTTTTGGCTACAGTCAGATGGAGGATATTAGACTAGGTGAAGCCGGCTTAATATAGATGTTCTTCTGATTTTTACGTTCTTAGCAGCACCTCTTTTTGCAATGAATGCACTTTTTTCAGTGTAAAACCTATCAGGCTCAATGGACTTCAAAGAACAAAGATCAGCTCTAGAAAAACAATACTAAGCTCACAATAAGACTAGACTTAGTGAATATTTCTAAAAATCAATGCCTTCTATTCTAGCTAATGAACAAAATAACTGTTCTTTCTGGCTAATCAATACATTGCTCAGCCTCTAGAAAATAAACTTATATTAGTGTTGTAGAAACATGAACCTTTAATAACCGGGTTGACAAAGCTTGGAAATTAATTTCCCATAAATATAAAATATAAAATATGCAGGAAAGCATGCTTCTCACATCTGGAGCAGCAACCAATCATTCAGAGTTTCAGCTGTTTGAGCGTGAAATTCAGACTCATGTGACCACTGCCACCTATATTTCCATATTTCTGTCAAAATTTACCTTACATTGTCTTCTTATTCCACCAAATATTAATACTAGAAGCAAAATTAGAATCATCAATATACTGTTTTACACTGGAAACATGAAGTAGATGTTAAGTTCTCATGAAACTGTTAATTGCTAAGATAGCTCAATGCTTTTAAAAACTATTTACACTGACAATACCCCAAAGAGAAGGTTGCTTATAAAAGGATTTTGATAAAATATTACCAATACAAAGGAACAGAAAATCAAGAGGAATTTTTTTTTTTTCTTACAGAACACTGAATAAAATACAATTTCAGGACTAATAAAATTTCTTTAAAAGTCAGTGCTCATCACCAGCAAATCATTGATATTACTGTGTCTATGTGACTATGAGTCATCAGTGTAGGTCTGCTTTGGAAAAGGATATTGAATTTATCAGACAAAATATTTCTGGAAAAGCTGAGGAATATCAATACTGTTGTATTAACCAGAGGTGAGATATTGTTCAAAATACGCATCTGGGCATCAGGATATTATTTGAGTCTCCTGTGCTTGAAAATATGGCTTCAAGTTGGAATACAACCAAAGGAAAGCAATTGCTACGAGCATAGGACAGGATTATCTATTTCACAAATTATATCAAAATAGTATTGTTTGTAGAGGCAACCAAAACTGAGTGTGACGTTATGATAATAGATATTTTTCTATAAAAAGTAATGAGAGAGAAGGGTAAACATGAGGAAGGAAGAAGAGCTACAAAAATTAAATGTCAGTGTCCACATAACTACAAAAGGATAAGAAACAAGGCATTGAAATATTGAGACTGAAAATTAAAGGAATATCAAATTACTAGAGGTATAAAATTCTGGAACAGCTTCCTAATGTTAAGAGTAGTTTAAGTAGGAACTGTTTCAATTTTCAAATACATTTATATAAACATTTGCCAGAGACATCATCAGCATCTTTTTTTAAAGACAAGCTTTAGAACTTACTAGGAGAACTGAGAATGATCCTTTTTTTAATCTTTCATTTTTTTGACTGTTGTTTGTTTTCAACAAAGTCCATACAATGTGGGCCTGTACTCAGTTTCACATAGCACTATAAATTAACATAGATGTTCAATAAGGTAGAGCACAATACCATTCCCTCATATTTCCACTAGTCAGAATTAGCCAGTAATTTATTCATTGTGCTTTGTCCTCTAATTGTATTTCTGAAAAAACAAGCTGTTGGTTTTACACAGAGTCCTTGAAATTTGAAGTTACAAAGTGGGTTTGAATGTATTAGCCATAAGGTATATTTCTTCTCACAGAAGAAAGAAATATGTTAGAATTATATTTCCAGTTGATATCATAGCATTTACTAATATAAGCTATTTTCCAACGAAGTCACAGAAAAACATTTTGGCTCTTCTATCCTGAATTCTGCTTTCCTTCTCTATACAGATTTTTCAGCTTTTCTCATGGATCAATTGCCCTATTCCGGAAGTGTATGGTCTCATTACCATCCTTTAAATTTTTCCCCCTCTTTTATCATTTTGGGTTTATTATTTTGTGTTTATTGTTTGAGTTTTCTTTTTTTTCCCCCCCTGACATTTCCTCAGATATTCCTACCAATAAACTCAGGTACTGCATATTTCAAGAAAGCAGATTCTTAAGAAGCTGCAAATGCAAATTAACCACATTTGTTTAAAAACATGAACAAATAGCCTCCAGCAATAAAAGATCTGTGATATTTGTCCTAATTACCACAGCAGTCTAAGTTTCAGTCACATAAATCACTGGGAAGCATACTCTTGACTAGGCAATCAGGGTAGAATGCATGGTAAACAGAAACACCTACTGAGAACTGAGAAACAGATGTTCTGGTAAAAGAGAGATAAAATGTAGCTGCAATGGTTATCTGGAAACAGCACAGAGAATCTGATGGATAAAAAATGTTATGAAAGTTTTGCTGCATGAAGAAATCTGTTTTCTAATTTAAGCAGACTTCAACAAACCAACAAAATGTAGAAAACTAACATGTGCCCCTGTTCATCAGTCTCTGCTAAGTAGTGTTGAAAAAGTATTGTTTCCATTGCAGCAAGAAAGGGGGAAGACCATTAGTTAACCCTAGGCTAATATTGTCATGTAATTTAAGAAGTCCTTTTACTGCAGTGAGGACTCCCAAGTAACTTCCAGTGACGGATTACAAAACTTGTTACAGGTTGGTTTCTATTCATGACAAAAACATAATATGCTACTAAATATTTAGAATTTCAGTTCATCATTTATTATCTAAAGTTCTGTGACAAAAGAGGGTTTAAATAGTGTGGAAGTTTCCACAAGTAGCATTTACTTTATTTCACTAATTATTGTTGTACCAGCACAGAGTACCTTGATTTTTAATATATAGATTGTAACCAGTTACAACATAAAAGAATACAGAAAAATAAGAACTCCTCAACTACTTGGGATTCTACTTTAGGATTCCGTGAATTTAAGTCTGGGATCAACAGAAGGAAACCCAACAAGTCTCATAGGGATAAATATCAAAATCTGGGGAAGAGTATAGAAAAACTGGGCACAGAATGTTATTGTCACATATACATTACAAGTTTCCAACAGGTTGTGGTGTAGAGGCTTTCTAAACCACAGACTGTGCCATCAACATTGCACTTGGTATTTCTTTATAAATTCTTTTCAAATTAATCAATTGCTTTGAATCTGTTGATATTTGTGGCACCCAAAACATCCTATAACAATGACTTCCAATGCTGAAGGTGCATACTACGTACTTTTTGTTTCTTTTATATCTATTCCCTGAGAATTTCACCTCAAATTCCTCAATTCCTTTTCTTTCTAAAAACTGAAGAGTAAATAATTATTCTTTTTTCTAATTTTGTATCATTCACACCAATTTTTTATTTCTCACTTTCCTAAGCTGAGAAGTCTACTCTCTTCGGCCCCTTCCTGCATGAAAGGCCATCCCAGTCTTCTGTTTCTCCTTTCCTATGATGTATTTTTCCTAATGCTAACATATTTTAAGCTGCACGACTAGAATAGCATGGAATGTCAAGTATGCATGCATCACATTGTAAAGGTGTTTTTGCTTTATTTTCCATTCCTTTCCCAATAACTCTAATATTCTAACGGCCTTTTAATTACCTCTAGAGACTGAACTGACATTTTCTAGCAAATATTTTTTGAGTGTTAATAATAAATTTTGCACTATTGTGCAAATAGTTACAAGGACAATGCAAACTATGGGTTTTCTTTTTCTTTGTGTAGAATTTGGCATTTATTAACTCTGACAGTGATTTTCACCTGCTATATTATTGGCTCAGTTTCTCAGTACTCAGGTTCAATTTGCAGCTTTTTGTAGCCATATTGGTTTTCACTTTCTAGTATCTGTAAATTTTCTTACAGCTCTACTCATCCACATAAGTTATAAACAGCACAGATTTAAGCACAGATCCCTTTTGATGTCTGCCTTCTATTGTAAGACTTTGACTGTTTATTCCCTTTCTCACTCCTAACCGGTTGTTAAATTACAAGATGTCTTTCCCTCCTATTTCATGACAGCTTTTTGTAATTAAGAAAATTTCATAAAGACCTTGTAAAAAGCACTCTGTAAATTCAGATTCATTGAGGTCATTGTTATTCATGTGTTTATTTCCTTTCTTTTATTTTTTTTTAATTTTTCACATTTATGAGTTGCAACTTCCTTCTAAAGAATTCATTTTATTTTTTTCTATTTTGTAAAAACTATATACTCTTGTATCAAAGAATGCCTTTTTTTATTATACAAATTTATGTGGTATGGAAGTCAAAACCAGTAATTTGAAACTTCCATATTTTCATTATTGGCCTTAAGATCTTGGCACTGAAATTTCCATGTTCCTTCCCTCTGTTACTCAGGCCAAACTTAATTGAGAGGATGGAGTCAGTGTTGTGTCTACCCACCATGCAGCACAGATGTCTGAAATGTAAGGGGTTATCTTCTATTGAAGTTTCTTCGTCCTCCCTAAAACAGACAGTAACATTAGGAAGGACATGGTGGGGTATAAACTCTTCAGGAAGGACAGGAAGGGCAGAAGAGGAGGCGGGGTAGCCCTCTATGTTAGAGAGGGCATTGATACCCTCGAACTGGACTACGATCAGGATGGGACTGAGTGCCTGTGGGTGAAAATCAGAGGAGTCCATGGGCAGGAAGGGATTGTGATGGGAGTCTGCTATAGACCACCCAGCCAAGAAGAAGCAGCTGATGAGCTCTTCTACAAACAACTGAGTGTAGTCTCAAAATCGCTACCTCTAGTCCTTCTGGGAGACTTCAATTTCCCAGATATAGGCTGGGAGTATAATAGAGCAGAAAGGAAGCAGTCCCGGAGGTTCCTGGAGTGTGTGGAAGACAACTTCCTCACACAGCTGGTGAACGAACCGAAAAGGGACGGTGCCCTCCTGGACCTGCTGTTTGTGAACAGAGAAGGACTGGTGGGGGATGTGAAGGTTGGAGGACGCTTGGGGCAAAGCGATCATGAGATGATAGAGTTCTCAGTGCGGGGTAAAATGAAGAAGGAGGTTAGCAGAACAGTCGCCCTCAACTTTCAGAGAGCAGACTTTGGGCTGTTCAGAAGGCTGGTCGGAAAAGTCCCATGGGAGGCGCTCCTTGAAGGCAAAGGTGTCCATGAGGGCTGGGCGCTCTTCAAGAAGGAACTCCTAGCAGCTCAGGAGAAAGCCGTCCCCAAGTTCCGGAAAAGTAGCCGGCGGGGTAAGAAACCAGCATGGTTGAGTAGGGAGGTCCTAAGAGACATCAATAGGAAGAGGAGGGTCTACGACCTCTGGAGGAAGGGGCAGGCATCCTGGGTGGACTATAGGGAGGCAGTGAGAACGTGCAGGGGAAAAGTCAGGAGGGCTAAGGCCCAACTAGAAATGCAATTGGCCAAGACTGTGAAAGACAACAAAAAGTCTTTCTACAAATACATCAACAGCAAAAGGAGGGCTAGGGAGAATCTCCAGTCCCTAGCAGATGCAGAGGGAACAACAGTAACAGGGGACGAAGACAAGGCTGAA
This sequence comes from Clamator glandarius, assembly GCA_033459285.1. NCBI lineage: Eukaryota > Metazoa > Chordata > Aves > Cuculiformes > Cuculidae > Clamator > Clamator glandarius. The sequence continues at coordinate 1,520,092 of JAUNZM010000040.1, forward strand.
GTGCTCAATGCCTACTTTGCCTCAGTCTTTAACAGTAAGGAAAATTGTTCCCTCTGTGCACAACCCCAAGGGTTGGAAGAGAAGTATGAGATTCCCAAGGTCCAAGAGGAGGTGGTTAGAGACTTGCTTGCCCAGCTAGATGCCCACAAGTCTATGGGGCCAGATGGAGTCCACCCAAGAGTTTTGAGGGAACTGGCGGATGTGCTGGCCAAACCCCTTTCCATCATCTTCCAGCAGTCCTGGATGACTGGGGAGGTTCTGCTGGACTGGAGGCTGGCTGATGTCGTGCCCATCTATAAGAAGGGGCGCAGGGAGGATCCGGGGAACTACAGGCCTGTCAGTCTGACCTCGGTACCGGGGAAAGTCATGGAGCGGGTGATCTTGAGTGCGATCATGAAGCACTTGCAAGAGAACCGGGTGATCAGGCCCAGTTAACACGGGCTCATGAAAGGCAGGTCTTGCCAGAGTAATCTGATCACCTTCTATGACCAAGTGACTAAACTCTTGGACGAGGGAAAGGCTGTGGATGTGGTCTTCCTGGACTTCAGTAAAGCCTTTGATACAGTTTCTCACAGCATTCTGCTTCGGAAACTGTCGGCCTCTGGCCTGGACGGGCGCACACTCTCCTGGGTGAAAAACTGGTTGAATGACTGGGCCCAGAGGGTGGTGGGAAATGGAGTTAAATCCAGCTGGAGGCCAGTGACAAGTGGGGTTCCCCAGGGCTCAGTGCTGGGTCCAGTCCTATTTAATGTCTTTATCAACGACCTGGATGAAGGCATCGAGTGCTCCCTTAGCAAGTTTGCAGATGACACTAAGCTGGGTGGAAGTGTCGATCTGCTGGAGGGTCGGGAGGCTCTGCAAAGGGACCTGAACAGGCTGGACTGCTGGGCTGAGACCAACGGCATGAGGTTTAACAAGGCCAAATGCCGGGTCCTGCATTTGGGGCACAACAACCCTAAGCAGAGGTACAGACTAGGAGAAGCCTGGCTGGAAAGCTGCCAGGAGGAGAAGGACCTGGGAGTGCTGGTTGACAGCCGACTGAACATGAGCCAGCAGTGTGCCCAGGTGGCCAAAAAGGCCAATGGCATCCTGGCTTGTATCAGGAACGGCGTTACCAGCAGGTCTAGGGAGGTTATTCTCCCCCTGTACTCGGCACTGGTGAGACCGCACCTCGAGTCCTGTGTTCAGTTCTGGGCCCCTCACCACAAGAAGGATGTTGTGGCTCTGGAGCGAGTCCAGAGAAGAGCAACAAAGCTGGTGAAGGGGCTGGAGAACAAATCTTATGAGAAGCGACTGGGAGAGCTGGGGTTGTTCAGCCTGGAGAAGAGGAGGCTGAGGGGAGACCTTATTACTCTCTACAACTACCTGAAGGGAAGTTGTGGAGAGGAGGGAGCCTCCTCTCCCAAAGTGACAGGGGACAGGACAAGAGGGAATGGCCTCAAGCTCCGCCAGGGGAGATTTAGGCTTGAGATTAGGAAGAAATTCTTCACAGAGAGGGTGGTTAGGCATTGGAACGGTCTGCCCAGGGAGGTGGTTGAGTCACCGTCCCTGGAGGTGTTTAAGGTTAGGGTAGATGAGGTGCTTAGGAACATGATTTAGGGATTGGTGGGAACGGTTGGACTCGACGATCCAGTGGGTCTCTTCCAACCTGGTCATTCTGTGATTACAGAAACACTAGTGACTTTTGGTACATCCTTCCCTGTTCAATTTTTTCCTGGTTTTTAATAAACTAAAATGATATCCCCAAGTTAGCAGAAATAGAAACATAATCAATGAACATTTTTTTTTTAACATTTTGTTTTCTATTTGTTTACACCACTATTTAATATCTTTAACATTTCAAAGTCTTCTCAGATGCCCTACGTATGCAGTATGTAGTAGACTATTTTAAAATATTTTTAAACTGCATTCAAGTATTTACAACCAATAACATACACGTGTACCAAGGAGCAGCATGGCTCAAGACCCATCTAGTTTTATTGCAAAGGGTCTTTTTACACAAAGATTGTTTCACAGCATTTATGAAAAATTCAAAGCCTCCAAAACTAAATTGTATTTGTGCTGATTACATATTTAAAAAAAAGAGAGTCTTTCTAATCCTCATTTAGAAGCATGAAAGTGAGGAATATGATTGCCTGAATCCACGGCCTAATTCATTGCAGAGATCTTGTACCTCTTCTTCATTTTCCAGATATAGAAATGGTAATAAATTACTCCTAGCTGTAAATCTGTATGTAATGCCTGAGAGATGCTAGAGGACCTTTTTTTTGCTATGGGAGTATGAGAATCCAGTACTTTGCTAAAGATGAAAAAGATTAACAAGAACCTTTTCGTAAATAATTCTGGCTCTTAATTGTTGCCATTTATAATTTTTACTTCTCCTTTCTGATAAATTTGGCTGTAGAAATAACATAATACAAATTATATAGAAACTTGGAAGTATTAACTATGTTTATAGAAAACCTATAATGTTCATCATCACAAAATGAGGAACTATTATATTGATCTTCCCTATTAGTCTAATACAACTATACTATCAGTGAATGTCTTAATCAGAGATCTTTATGAAATAGTCTTTCACATATTAGAAATAAGGAGGCTTCTGGTTCATAAGGCAATTATGATGAGCTTCTTTTTACCATGGCCTACAAAGAAGATAATCCCTCTTATTAATGTTTCAAATATCAAATGCAGTAGACAGGTTTAATGGAATTATTTTTAATCTTTTCACTGTCACCACAAGTGCCACCTGACATTAATCCCCTGGCACTAACAATAAGATTAAATGAGACATTTTACCTTTGGCATTGTATGATAGACTAAAGCATAGGAAGAAACCTCATTAATAGTTTAAAAAAGATTTTGTGTCAGTTGTACAGCAAAGTAGCAGATGTTCTCTATGGGAAAACAGCTATGAGTAATAAGTGAAAAATCATTAACTTTTCTGTCTAGCAATATGTTATAGAAAAATGCTGTAATCTAGGAATGGATACTTTAAGAGCTGGAAACACCAAGCCAATAGGAAAGTGGGATATGAGTGGATGAAATATAAGCACTGAACAACAAAAACTTTTTAAAAAAATCTTTGAAGAAATCTGGAGAAGTACTTATATACAACAACAAAAATGTCTGTGTTGAGGCCAGAAGACAGAGGCATGAAGTGAGAACTGCAAACTCTAGATGAGTCACATCCTGTAATTAAAACCTAGAACAATATAAAAAATTATCTTCCATAATCTTCTGCCAAGAAAAGAGGATGGATTTGAGATCAAAGATAGTCTAGATTCAACCTGAAACCAAATAATATGGGTCTCAGTTTTCAACAGAATAGAAAGGCTAGATGTAAGACAAAGAAAAAGGTGGAGTGGGCAGAGGTTACCTTAGTACAGATTAAGTGAAAATTATTAATTAAGTAAAATAATTTTGCATACCTAGTAACACATTGGGTGAGAACAGTGTCAAATCCCTTTTAACAAATCTATAAAGCCAATACTGATTCCATACTGGTGAAAACCAACAAATGTTTAAAGAATAGGTGGATATTTAGGTTCAACAGAGCCTCAATAGCAAGTCAAAGAAAAATCTGAAGGGTAATTAGTCATAGAGCTGAATGAATAAAGAAATAAACTGAAAATTACTTATAAAAGACAGATGTAACATTAGTTTGGCTGGACACACATATGCCAAATCTGGTCATCAAGAGAAATAAAATGTTATATAAATAACACTTATAAATGTTATCAATTTATGTTATATATGTTATAAAAGTTTATAAATTTATAAAATGCTATATGAACTCTACTTGGGCTTTGTAAACCAGCATATATAATATACTGGAGAAGACTTCATTAAGGAATTGTCTAAAGGGGACATGGCACCAGTATTGACTAGAGGGACATTCCCAATTTAATTACTCAGTAATCATTTACTGAGTTTTTCAGTTATGAAGGTAACAAAGAAATAATGTGCTTGTAAGATTTGTTGATGACTCAAACTTGGAGGAGATCTTAATGAAGAAAAGGTTCATGATATTATCACAGAAAATTTGGATAATTTAAAGGAAAGCAATGTTAGAAATGGAACTAAATCAAAGTATGAGTTCATAGCCTTGGGGACTAAGAACCAGAATTTCTGAAGGAAGTTAGCAACTTGAATAGGAACAGCTGAGGAAGAGAAAGACAAAGATGTATTAACCACAAGATGAAAAAGTCCCAAAATAATGGGACAATAAAAAAAAGAAAAAAAATGTGCAATCTTTATCATGCTTCAGTCTTTCAGGTAAAGAATACAGAGATAAATAAAATTACTCTTTGGGAAACACAAGACTTCATTTGAGCTATCACATATCTTTCTGATCACCATAATTAAAAATTCTGAATTCAGATTGGAACATGGAACAGAGAAGAGGAGCAGATAAGAGGAGCAGATACCTCATAAGACACTTTGTTTATTTAAGCTACCAAGCCAAGACTGAGAAGAAAAAGCTGCTCATCATATAGGTAAATGTTAGGTGAAATAGCTATAAAACAAAACAAAAGACAACTCTGATTCACAAGATAAGCACTTAAAAGGTTTGAATCCTAAACTCAATTTTTGTGATTACCACCAAAAGTCAGAATATAGAAGGCGCACAGTTATTTGTTCCTGACTGTTAAGCATTTATGGTTCTGCACCAAACGAGATTTCCAGATTACTGAGTGTGAACTAGATGGTTTGGGAAAACTGGTTTCACATGTATTTCACGAGTTGTTTGAAAACAGCCCTAAATTAGACTATGATACTACTTTACATCCAACTGCCCACATTTGGGTAAAATACAGGAGGAAATCCTCTCATTCTAAAAGTGACCTTTTAGCTTTTCCAGGTTAGTTGTGTTGTGCTCAGTAAATGGATTCTTTCAGAAAGAGTGTTATCTCTAGTTTTGAAACAGAAGCAGGTGCTCCAGGCAATGCCATTTTTTCTACAGCAGATGGCAGGCAGTCCAGAGGCTATGGAGGCTCATTTTAGTTATTTGGCACCTCGGTCCTATTAAAACATACCATAACGGTTTGCTTTCAGAATTAAAATTTGGTGAAACTTACCTAAATCACTACCCTTAACCAATATACACCACAGAAATCTTTCCAAACATTTAAGATTTTATTGCCATTTGAGATTACATGAGAATTTTATGAATAAATTCAATACTTTTAAATTATTCCTTTTCAAGAAATTCAGGCTATCCTTCACTATTAAGCTGAAAGCCTCCTGTAATATTGTGGTCTTTTCTACATTGTGAAAAGTTATGTATCTAATAAGTTTCCCTATGATTTCAGGGATAACAACCATTATTCTTAAACCATAGCACAAGGGAAGCAAAAGGTTTTCTTCTGGAAAGACTCAACTTTTGATTTTTCATGACTGTTATTAATCCATATTAAAATCTTGTTATGGTCTGTTCTTCCTATGTCTGCATGTAGGACACAATAACTTCTTACTTTTCTCAAGCTAAGTGCAGTGATCTGCATTTTCTTTGCATGACTTAACGTTATGAATGAAAGCAAGTAGTGAACCTTTTAATATTATTTTGGGTCTTTTTAATATCCCTAAAACTTCCAGGAAAAGAAAAGTTCTTGTAAAGCTATGAGTGAAATAGGAAAGGAAAATACCTCTAACTAATCTTTAGGAAAGGAAAATACCTCTAACTAATCTTTAAAAGTCTAAGTTCTTACTTATACATGGATTCTTCTTATATTGGAAACAACTGCATGAATTTATTTAAATCTTAGCATTTATCCTTTCACCAAGTACAATGCAGGCCACCTCTATTTAGGCTCCATGTATAGTTTCACAGTTGACCGCTGGTTTATGTATTATCCACTCCTGGCAATAAATTATGAGTTCACAAATGTTTTCTAAAAATCTAGCTCAATGGAATGTCAAATACAAGTGTTACATTCTGACTTTGTTATTATGTGCAGACATAGAAATGTTCAATGATTAAAATAATTTTTGAAAATGCTGTAAAACATTGTTTCAAGATAATTTTGTTAGCAATAAGACCAAAACACACCAAACGAGACACAGCTGGTTGCATTCTCCCTACTGGTCAGAAGGCTATAACTTCAAAGTTCACCTTGAGGCTTGCAATTATTATTCATCAATTAAATGACAGCCACTGTACTAGAATATTAATTGCAAAGTTGTTGTTGGCATCCAAGAGATGAGTATTTGCCCTGCACACTGTGCAGAAAATACTTTCTTTCACTCTCTATAATTTTCTTCTCTTTTTTACTTCAAAATCACTTCAAAAATCTCTTTCAGAATGAAGCACTTTCTGAATTGTTATCCTCCTTAATCAATCTCTAAACTACAGTCATACAGCATGTTAATTACATTGCAAGTCACTCCTTTTTTTTTACTACATAAAGCTGAATTCCAATGTATCTATATAAATGCATATAAAAAAATCTGTTGTATGACATTTTGCCAGTATTTTTTCCCATAACATGGTAGATGTCAGAAAAGAATGAATAAGATGTGTAGCTCAAGTTACTGATTTCTCCTAGCAAAGGAATATCTTGCTTTTGCTTTTGGAATTAAAAGTGATCTGTCTGTCATTAGTGCTGTGGTTACATTGATGCTCTCAAGCTCTTGCTCACATTGTTACATGCCAAAAAATAATTGAACATCTGCTGCTGGGACTTGCCTGTCCCAAACTGATACCCTGAATCCTACCAGAAATCGTAGTGGAAAAATATATCATTACTTCCTCAGTTTGTTTCAGTTTGTTAGATCCCATGTTAGGATATTGTGAAAGTTGATTTCTACCCCATGTATGGATCACCATTACCTTTATAATAAGGTTTCTGAAGGCTGAAATCAATCAATACATATAACAACTAAATAATAATTAAAGACACAATGAATTGATATTGCTCTAAGCAAGAAGGACCTAACAGTTAACAGGTTGTTTTAGAGGAAGATGTAGAAATACAAGAATAAAGACTGCATTTCAGAGCTGATTTTACTCAGTTTTGAGAAAGCCTGTTTCATCTGACCAAAGATGACTTACGATGTTTACTTAGCTTTTTTATCAGAAATAAAATCCCTTGTCAAGACCCTTACTCTGACTTTTGCTTTCCCAAGTAAGGGACAAGCATGCTATCACATTCCACTTTAAGGAAGCACCCATTTATCTTTAAGATTCCTTGTAGTGTTTTCTTGTTTTTCATAAACACAAGCACAACAACAAAGTCTTCTAATTTCTCCTAAATATACTGTCACCTTTTGCCTGATCTTAAAAAGTACTGAAAGTCATACAGGAATGACTGGACAGAGTTAAATCCTACCCTGGCAATGAAAAAGTATCTTGCCTCTCATAAGACTCCATCTGGTGTACTGCATCCAGTTCTGGGTTCCCCAACATTAGAAGGACATGGACCTGCTAGAGCAGGTCCAGAGGAGGCACACAAAATTGATTAGAGAGCGGGAACACCTCTCCTATGAAGAAAGGTTGAAAGAGTTAGGAATATTTACACTGAAGACCTTATTGTGGCCTTTTGATATAAAATAAAGTGCTTTTAAGGTAGTTAGATGTAGGGGTTTGGGTTGTTTTGTTTTGTTTTTCACCAAGGCCTGCAGTGAGAGTACACAGGGCAATAGTTTTATACTGGAAGAGGGTTGAAGAAATTTTTTACTGAGAGGGTGGTAAGGCAGTGGAACAGGTGAATTACGCCCTCAAAAGCTGGTGCTGGTGTTGATTGGTAGGAATGACAGATACAGTCACCTTCACCCAAAGTTGGCAGGCCAGAGAAAAATACTGTGTTTGCCATAGATTCACACACGAAGTATCTGGAAGTGAATTAGGTAATGAAATTATACCTGCTGTCTGAAATGGCCTGTGAAATAGCTGCAAAAATTTAGAAACAAAACAAGACCTTTGGAAGAGGAAAAATATGTTTATTGGAAGCTTAGAAACAGGGTTTACTGGATTTCTTCTGATTAAAAAAAGACCTAAGTTGTGGAGCCGATTAAAAAAAGGAAGAATATTGGGTCCTGCATGAAATTTACAAAGTACTAAGGATATCAAGTATGTAAAACTATAGTTGTTACATCAAATACAGAGTTAATCCCAAAACCAAAGAGTAATACAATAGCTATACCGAACATCTGAAGATGCATACCAAAATTTCAGATGATGTAGATTGTGAAGACTAAGAAAAAATTAGATGCAAGTTTTCTTATATGCTTTACTCATAGTATCATACAATTAATGTGCAGGATGTGTTTAAAACTTGCACTAGTTCAAAACAGAGAACACAAAGCAGAGTTTGTACAGCTTTTCCTTTATATTCATATTATAAGCAATATCATTTAATCACATGTTTAAGCCGTTAGCTGGTTGTTCCTTTCTTGAGAAAAATGACAGGACTTACCATGCTGAGCAACATCTTGTTAGTATGACTGCTAGGAAAGTATACAAATTCTTTGCACTATTACATCCTTGAAAAATATTAAAACAGAGTGGATTTGCATTGCAAAAGATTTAAATTTAGCTAGGAAATGAAAACGGTTCTGTTCCAACAACGTAGTCCTTTGAAAACAGTAAATGTTGCATATGTGAATTAGAAATATAAAGACTGCACAACTTGCACTGAATTGTGTCAAGTAAACATACACAAATATGCTTCTGAATTTGTGTTGAGAGGATTTTCTCAAGGCAATATTCTCTCGCAAAAATATTTAAACTGATGCTCTACTTCGTGTCAACACCTTGGGTTTAGAAGAGTCATTTCTGCACTAGGATTTCAAGGTGATTTCATATTTGATCTGTTAGAAGCCCTTCCGAAGTCAGAATTTTGTCAGCATAGAAAACTAATATGTAAATTCTCTACTAATAATCAAAAGCTGAAAGACAATACTTTCAGCTATCATTTTGTGACAAGAGCCTAATCTGAGTGAAATTTTTATTAGGGAAGTAAATCCTAATGTGATGTATGAGTGCTCTTTCGGTGATCATAAGGAGAAGACACCAAATTTGGAGGGAAATCAGTGTAACATTGCCTTCACGATTGATAAAACCTAAACATGTTTTCACTGAGGCCTCTGTTTATTATTTTCCTCCCACAGTAAATTCTCTGTGGTAAAGGTATTTTAAGGGTTCTGAAATTCTGATGTTGTATCAACTACTTCAACAGCATTTATTCCTTAAATCTAAGCAAATCTTCATGTCTTACCTACTACAGTCAACACTATTTACTGTTATCATTTTACATTTCACTACAAATTACACTTCAGTTAAGTTCCTACTACAGCTACCTGTTCCTGTCAATCAGTTTAATCAATAGTGCTGGGAGCTGTGCTAAGTACTTGAGAAAGCACTAAACAAAGAAACATGCAAACATTTTTTATTTTTGCTCATCTCAATAGCTTATACTTCCGTTGGGTTTGTTATTGAAGATGTAGAACACAAAGTAGCAGTGTAAAGCTACTTCTTGCTTAGAACTCTTTAACTTCCCGATATCCTTTTATTTTTCTTTGTAAAGTTCATAATTCAATACAAGATCAATATTTCTTATTCTTGTCACTATTTGTATATGGCAGTTTTCTCAATAACCAACCAAACTCACTTTAAACACCTGCCAGCAGTGAAATGTTCCATTTTAAACAAACCCTTTGTTTGGAGTCCTGCATTCAAAATTTCAGTCCCTATGGGAAATTTCAGATTCACGCCATTTTGGATTATTTTCTTCCAATGATTACATGACAGCTGATAGATCACAGCCGGATCTGTCCCAAAACTTTCCTGATAAATATATTTCCATGACTATCCCAAGTTCTTTACAAGTCTCTTCTATAGCAAAGCAAGTAAGAAATTCACACAACAACTGCAGGTCCATAGCTTCAGCCCTGGGCCAGCAGCAAGAGCCTCAAAACAGGGAAATGTGCTTCAGGAAACTCTGACATGAAGAGAAAAATATAACCTTTGGCAATACGCTTAGCTCCCTCCTACTCTTGCTGATCTCTTGTCAATCTGTTGTTCATGGGTTTGTTGGTATGTTAACAGGAACTAGGGCTTACTGTATTCTTTCTTTGACCCCAATATCCTTGGACTGAAGCTCAGACTGTGAGCAATATTTGTCAACTCACAGCAAAAGCAGAATAATAAGTTACTTGAGCTAAAAATAAAAGTGATGTTTCAATTCTGTTGCGGGTAATAACTGACCATGCTGTTCAAGGGTAGAACCTCTCATGCTTGGTTTTTATTATCCATCAGCTTTGAATGAGGTATTTTGAAACTAAATAAACACAAGAGTAACAGCACAGAAATTATGGTTGATATCCATGAAAAACCTTTCTACTTCCAGGTTTAAAAACATCCCTCTTCACATAATTTCATAAACCTGTGCCTAGAACTCACTAACTTTAAAAATCTCACTTCAGGAGGAGACAACTAGCTTCAGATTCCTAAAACTAAGTACAGGTTTTTATCTATGAAATCTCTCACACGAACAAATTGAGGTAGCTCTTGTTGTTAAGCAACACCAAAACAAAGACACCTTATGATAATGCTGTGACTTGACAATTTCTCTTTAGTTTTTATCTGCTTGGATTTTGCTCAAAAAACAATTATTTCAAATGCTACAAATTACATGTAAATTTTACAAAAATTAGAAAGAATGCAACATTTATATTAGTCTTAAATTCTGTTAAGATGGGGTTTTTTTGTTTTTTAAACAATGTCAGTTTACTATCCAAAGCATATACTGCTACTGGTCCTCATATCTGAAACATTTGTAATTATTGCTAATGACAACTTTCTGCTAGCTGGAATATGACACTGATGTCCTATGTGGTTTTCAGTTAACATAATGAATGTCTATCTGAACAATATGAAATACTAGTAGATAATATGAATCCTGCCACTAGTCTCCTGTGTGTTCTAACAACAATTTCTTGTGGGAAAGACAATGAAGGTCCTTAATTTATAAGCAGCATTTCTGAATATGTCATTAATTCAAGCATGTCATTGCAACAGGTTTAACCTCTAGCTCTAGAATCAATAACTTCATGCTTCAGTGCAAACTGATATTTTTATACAAAGTGTAGTTGCAAATCTCTAGTCTACGTTTTCACCCTTTCTTGCACAAAAAAGAAAAATCAAACTTGTAAAAGCACAGTACAGATATACATGTTACATTTTCAGTTTGGATGTTACAAACTTGTGGCAGCCGCTATGCAGATACCATCCTAAGACAATACATATCGGGAGTCAGAGTCTAGGACTTGCTGTTAAAGAACATATATCACTGTCTCTTTCATTGAAGTCAAACTTATGAAGTGCTCTCCAATTTCGGAATGTCTTACTATTTGGATGCTAGAGAAACATATTGCAGTAGCTAAAGCTTTGGGTTTTTAAGAGATAAGCATAACTGTAACTGTGCTTTTGTCAAAGTGTCTGAAATTGGGGCAGTGACAACATGGTCCTGAGTATGGCTACGTATCAGTTGTCTCATGTAGAACAATGACTCTGCTTTTTGTAAACAGGTGTCAATGAAAAGATTTACAGTGCTATGACACCTGCTTTTCTGCAGTGGTTAAGATTACTGCTCAGTACTGCAGCATACCCAATGTTTACGTAAGCTCATTACTTTGAAAAAATTCTCTTCCAGAGGTGGGTATATCCATGCGTGGTCTCAACTCAAAGGTTAATTTGTTTGGAAAGCTGCTGTGAACTACAGTTTACGTATTTCTCAGATGCAAGACTTTTGATGGGTTTCAGGAAAGCGGAAAAAAAAAATTATGAGCAATTTGAACATCATCTCTGCATGCTCAGAAGCAACTGCTAAGTTTTTAATGAATACCCCACTGCTTAGGACATTGCAGTGATGTGCTCCAACCTGTCTTGGCAAATCCACGGGATAAAATGCAGGAAAAAAAAAAAGAAAGAAAAAACCCCATGAGTCTTTCAAAAATGTAGATTAAAGACCAAAAGGTGCAAACTAACTCACATTACTGGGGCTTGGATAAAATTCTCGGCTGGTGTCTTCAGTTTTATGTAGCTGAGAATCTGGCCAGTAGTGCTAACTGCTGGGAGTAGTCACTTTGATTTCTATTATTTCACAGAAATAAACTAGATTACTCTGGGCAGTGAGTGTCGCTCTTAGCTGGAAGCAGTTACAGACTCAGTCCTTAAGAGTCTATGTTTTTATATTATTTTTGTGCCATTGTTCTCACGTATACTTCAGTCTTGAAAGGTATGTCTCTAGGTAAAACCCAAAAGCAGAAACATATAAAACACATTGTCATGCTGTACCATCCACCCAAATGGATTGCCATTGCCCCAAAAAGCTATTAATTTCAATGTGATGTCAGCTTCAAAATCATACATAATCACAGAAATTATATCAATTTAGCAAACATGACCACTGCTACCCCAGGGTACTAGACTACATTAGGAAAATGAATGGTGTTTTAAATCTTATTTGTCTATGCTGATTGCAGCCTGGAAGATGTTACATTATATCTTTTTGCATGCAAGTACTGCCAAGAAATTAAGCTACAGTTTTCAGAATCTTAGAAGTGTATGTCTTATGGACATGGAAATGAAACTATGGCCCAAGAGGAATGAAATTTTAGCCATAATAGAAGACATTGTCATAAACACTTTCAAGACTGCCTTGTTGCCTGGTGCTGTTAAAGTCCATCACTGCTATTTGTACCTACGACATCTACCTTAAAGTTACCATGGGTATGCCAGCTTGAGCTACACTCACACATTCATTTTGAATATACATGCATCCTGTGATCATAAGGTCGTAGGATAGCTTGAATCAGAAGGAACCTCAGAAGGTTGATAATCCATAATTTTGCACAGAGCGTCAGAACATGTTGCTTAGGGCTTTATCCAGTTAGGTTTAGAAAACCTTCAAGGTTGGAGACTGTCTGACCTCTCTTGGCAACCAGTTCAAATGCTTGACTTTACTCATGGAGAAGGTTATTCCTCGCATACAGTCTGAACCTCTCCTGTTTCAAATTATGACCATTGCATCTGGAATTCCTACCATAGTCCACTGCAGAGCGCCAAGCTCCATCTTTCTTATAACCTCATGATAGGTATTGCAGGGTTGCCTTGTGCCATGGGTCCCATACACCAAAGACAGCAAGCAGGGTGTTTTAACGTTAAAGACTTGTTTGAAAAGTTCTCCTCTTATTCATCTCCATCCTCTTGATTAACGGGATCTGTAGCATTAAAAGTCTAATTTTGGGATCCACAAGGCAATCCAAAATAACATGCTGAATTTATGCAATATTACAATTCAGATTATTTGTATAAGTATAAATGATATACACAGAGAAAGTGGATCAAGAAAGCTCCTCTGTTAGGAGGCATTTGTATAAAATACACATTCTTTGAAGCGTGTCATCTTGCGGACTCAAACTATTTCCAAATCTATAAATCCTGAAGACAAAAATTCTGCTTCAAGAGGTAGCCATGAAAAGTTCTATTTATGAATTAATGCCTTAGAGAACTGGAGCACACCCACATCCTACAAGGCTTAACTTGGTGCCACGTTTAACATACTTTACATAGTTTCACATTCTCTGGTATACCAGTGTGTCACAGTGTAGTGTTATGTGTATTATGGCCATTTAGTTACTAGGTCAGGCATCAGGAACAATGTACCTACAGTTCAGACTAGTTTGGAGATCTCTACACTCTGTGTTATGGACACACATTTTGTACTCTGAAGCACTTGTATTAGCTGTAGAAATCTGAACAAACCAGTAGAAAACTGAATCCTGATGCATTCTTCATATAAAATGTAGATGCAATGTGTTTTAGAAACACACAGTGTGTTTGTAAAAACATTGTGTCCAGAGAAGCTGGAATATTCATCTTCAAAATATTTTAGCTAAACTGTGCCAATCAGAACTATTTAGCTAGTTTAGGTAACACTACAGCAAGCTAGTGAGCAAACAACTGACTAGTGGCTTTAGCAAACAAGACTGGCTTCAGTTCAATGACTATTTTTATTCTTGTCCTTGCCAATGTATCAAAAATTACTCTTCCATAATTATAATAAAAGGAGAGGGGAGGAATTACTTTGTGACCAGCTGATCTGGCCACATCTTGGGAAGTGTGACTTAATTTCTCACCTTTTGTTACTAGCCAAGTACAATTGCAGCAGGTCATTTAATCTTCTATCCCAACCTTTAACTGCTTTGTTTCTGCCTGTTCAATTTTGAGGTACTCCCCTCACTCAGGATCTTATAAGTTGTTCTAAATGAAATTACTCATGGTTTGCTAAAGCATAAAACTGTAATAAGCATTTAAGAGCTCTAGAATGAAGTAGTATGCCAGTTTACAGATAGAGAATAGGAAAACGCATTCATCCTTTCCCTTAATTAAATCTAAAAATCAGATACTTCATTTTGGATAACTTAACTTTCCCTGCTACAAATAAATCAATGGATAGACAGAAGGTCTAACAGGTGAATAAAAATAAGCACCTTCCTCACAACACAGTCAGAAAGAGCTGTGATAAACTTGTCTGGTGTGGGTCATTTCTTGTAATTCTTACATCCACACACTGTCAGGATAGATTAAGAGATCTGGTTTAGGAAAAGAGAACTAGAAAAAGATAAATGAGAGAACTGTGCAGATGAAATGTAGTGGCACAGAATGCAGGCAGAGATGGCGTACATAGGGAGAGAAATATACATAGAAACCACTAGAATTATGCAGATAAACAAGCTCCAATGGATACAAGCAAAATGTTTTATTGTGTGACTATTATGTCATATTTTCCCCTTTATAGTAAAAATAAGCTTACTGCTATTCATAGCGCACAGGTAAGAGTAATTTACACTGTCTCCCAGCTTTAAATCAGCAACTTGCATACTACAGTATAATTTGCATAATTCCCATTGTTCAAATGCATTTTTATGATTTTTCATACAACCACACCTGGTTAATCAAGAGCTATGTATAGTTAACACTTTTCCTATAAATCATATTTTTAAACAGCAAAAAAATTATTTCATGGAATATCCTTGAATTTAGATTAGCCTGAGCACTCATCAGACATATATCTAATGCAGTGGTTTAAACACAGAATACCTCTTCTTCATTATTAAAAGTTAAAGGAAACAAAGAGTAACAGATGACAATATATATTTGCAGTATATTTGAATACATGTGTCAACACATATATTAAATAGGCATGCTTATTCAAAATACCAGAAAATGTTGACAAAGTAACAAATATCTACTGTAATTAATACAGCGTGTCAGAACATAAAATATCTTCTAGTTCAAATACCATCTTGTGACATGGAACACTTTTTGTGGAAGAAAGCAGGTTCTCTTTATTCTTGACATATATAAAGTTCCAAAAATTGTTTTTCTCTGGCTGGCAACTATGCTAGATAGAAGACTGTTGGCTAGTAATCAGCTACAAAAGACACATTAGTGGTTGTGCAAATATATAAATATGACTGACTTAATTCCAGCTATTAAAACTGGCAGAGAAAAGAAAGCAGAAGAAGCTAACAGCTAGCAAAAAGCTTCTGGGTAGAGGATTATGTGTCCAAGAAGTTAGTTTTCTGCAACTACTTTCATGGTTATGAATGATACTCTATCTCTTTTCTGTCTCCATATTATGAGGATTTTCACATTTGTTAGAACTGCTGTAAGAACTTGTGTTTTGCAAGTATCCATGACTTGCATTAATTCTCTTTCAAGGCTAGATCAATGGCCTAATTATTTGTTCCATTCCAATTAAAAAATTATTTCAGATTGTGTCTGGAAGTGATAACATTTAACAGTCTCACATGCAACACCACTGTAAGCCTCCTGTATGACAAATATTTTCTTGTTCAGATGAAATTTCACTGTTTTTTTACTGTGGTTTTTAGCGTAATAAAATTCACAAAATAGTCATAAAAAGGAAAACGAAATGACATTAGTAAAAAAAAGTTGGACAAAATGAAATAAAAATGTTACCACCTGATGGTATGATGATTAAGATTTTGCATTGTTCCTAAGGAGATCTAAAATATTCAGAGATCACATAAACCTGATTGTCAGGAAAATTAGGACTAAGTGACTTCAAACGGAGATCAAACAGCCATAAATCTAAGTTAGCTCTATAGATCAAAGGTTCAAACAAATTCTAGTTAGTTTTAACATGTGGCTTATTTTTCAAAATGAAAAGAATTATTGTTATATGCTAAGTGTTATAAGCTAACCAGATGGCCACTTGATAGATGTCTGTATTAGAGGAATTGCACTGAACCCTTTCAGACGATAAAAACAGAATTTGTGTTTCATTTGGATTCAAATCAATTTTAATTCATTTTTACTAGGCAATACAGACAATTAATGATTACTCAATTAACCTCACAGCACCATAGTAAGCAGTGAATCTCTATGAAACATAATGACATAAACGTATCCTGAACAAAACAAATAACGTAGATCAAACAAAACGCATCAAAACATAGTGAAAGCAGGATTAGCAGTTTCCCAAAGCTTTGTATCTTCTTTCAACAATAAGTAGCTAAGAAAGAGGGAGCACAAAGAGCTCAATTTTGTACCACTGTCTACCTAGTAACAAAGAAAGCAATGTCTTAAAGAGCCTTAGCTTCCAGTGTAAAAAATGTATGTGGTGACAATTTGTGATGCATCTAGATATGTACAATTTGTGAAACTAAAGAAAGTAAAAATCAACTACATTAGCCAAATGTCTGCAAAAGGAATTATCCTCAGGAAAAGGCTGGAGTGATAGATATTCAATGTCAACAAAAAGTTAGACAAATGACAGAAAACGTAAGAGAACTGAAGACACTCCACTAAGGTCATGGGGTTCTGTGAGCTGGTGGTTAATACAGAGAGCAGAAGCAACAAAAGCTTTAATATTTTTCATCACTTTGCAAAATGTGCTAAGTAAGAGTGGAAAAAATTGTCATCTGGTATCAGTAAACACATCATAAAGAGAACATATTTCAATTCAATATGCTGGGAATGTTCCTTTCATTAACATATAATAGCAGTGTTATGAAACACTAGAACTAAGAATGTACATAACAGCTTATCACCAAGTGGTTTATAACTTTACAGTTTTATGCTACTTCAAAATTTGTATCATTTATTGTTTCTTCTCTATTACATTCACAGAACAAATTCTGGAAAAAAAATTGTTTGATAGTGTATCATACGATATGTTCCGTGACAACAATACAGTATATTATTTATATTTTTGCTTGCCACCCTGTATTATTTAGAATTATTTTTAATAGTATATCAGAGAACACAAAATAACTGGGATTTTTTTTATTATTTCATCATTAACTATTTCTGAAGTGCTTACCCATCAGGCTTTTGTGCACTGTTCCATTTCTATGATGACTTTTTCATTGAATATTGTACTGAGAAACAGTTGTTTAACCAAGATTACTTTTGCTAGTTCTCTCCTCACCTTACTTTTTAAAAATTCCTCTGGTGGCAAAGCAGATGCTCAGCAAAGGGATGGTAAATTTCAAATAAATTGCACAAATTTGATACTAATTGCACAAATTTCACACTAGAACACTGAATGTAAAGCAGCCAAAGGTATGGTCAATACATTACATTCACAAACTAATGTAAAAAATGTATTCTTGTTTTATAATTCCTTACTCACAGAAGGCAGTGCAAAGTTCATACATATCTATCTTAATGGTACAATTAAAATCAACATTAGTAGAATAATATAAATCATCTATGGAAAATCCTTTTTCAGCATTTTAAATTAAGTTCCTGGGGATGATATGAAGTGCTAATTTCCATGTAGAATGCAGCTGAGATATTTGGAAACAAGTGAGAACAGACACAATCATAGGAGGGGAAAGGAACAATCCAAGGAGATCTGTTCAGGTGAGAAGACTGAAGAGGCAAACTAATTTCCTTTGCAGAGTTAAGGACTCATAAGAAAGCTCCACAGACTTGAAAGTAGAGTTGTGATTTTCTTATTATATAGAGAGTTGCCTAAAAATTCATCTGGAGTTAGAGCTCTTATATACACTAATTCACAGTCAAATGTTGAAATTACAGATTGCGGACATATTCTTGAAAGATGACAATATTTCTGGGCCTTATCTTCAACTACAGTGATTATAAGGAGATCACAAAAAGTGAAAAAAACATATACATATTACAAAGTTTGTTCCCCTATTCTCTCCTTTCACCAATAGGACTTTGAAAATTAAACAACCAAATTTAAGATAACTTAGTTATTTTTCCTGATAATAAAAAATTTAATTTCTTCCTTCATCAAATGTTTGTTGATTTGAACCTGAATTGTGACCGTTACTCCTTTAAAGAATGCACTCTTCTTCATCCTCTTCCAAAATTTTGACACGACAGCTTTCCAGAATATATCTCTCTTATCAGCTACACAGCACTACTTCAGTATCTGCATTCTTCAGAGCAAAATATTTCATAAAAAGATAACACACATTAAAATGTCCTTAACTCATAGCTTTAGAAGTTTTCACAATTACATTCTTTAGAGCAATATTGTCTAGTGGGTTAGGAAAATTTAAAAGTTCACACAAAATTACATACCTTTCAAGGCCTTCCAGGCAGAGCAGACATCTCTGCATTTTGTACCTTTTGTTTTGCAGTTATCAGATAACCATTCAACTCACTTAGAAAAATATTCTTTAAAAAAATAAATAAACAATAATAAACTCAAAAATGTTTTTACAACACACTTCAAAAGAAGATTCTGAGTTACAGAGAAGCATCCAAGTATCTCTTGTACTATTTGCAAACACTTGTAACAGGGATGTAATTCTCTTGTTTCAGAAGTTGAAGCTTTTATTTAAACCATACAGTTTCACTTTTTATAGTAGAGCAACACACAGGTTTTCTGTTAATATATTTAAATTATACTACTTTCATCTTTAAAAATTTTGTAAAAAGTGGTAAAAAAAGATTTCATCCCTATCATGTGCAAAAACATGAGACTCATTTAGCATGTATCCCACTCGAATTATGTTAGAGACTATTTTGAAGAAGTCAATATGCAAAATTATCACTCTATTACCTAAATTTATGCCCTATAAGTACACATTTGAGACTAAATTTGAATTTTACACTAACTTGATAAAACAAATAATTTCAGGATCAGAATTTCAGCCATAATGAGTATGTAATGAGTATCCATAATACACCTGTTGAGCAAGTAGGAAAGGCAGCCTATGCCATAATTCAATCCCTCCCAGCCTAGACAGTCAACACCACAAAGATACTTTACATAATTAAAAAAAATCCCCAAAGCCCACTCTAAATTACAGCATAGAAGTAGAGGAACTGCTGTATCAGGTAAAGTTTGCCACTAGCTCAACTCCAGTCTGCTTTATCCAACTCTGCATCACTTATATCCAGTATAGATTGGCTGCAAAAACCCATCCCATTAAAGTCCTTAAACAGAGCACCAACTCTGATGGAAAAAAGGCTGCTTTGCTGAGGTGAAACTTCACTGCTGTTTGAAGCCCTTCAGAGTCTGATTCATCAAAACAAAAGAGCTGCCTTTTTCTAGAGCACAGATTAAACAAAGCAAGTCACCCAAGTCTAATTTAGTCCATGCACCTTATTTTACGCTACCAAATAAGAGCACAGAGGATTAATTTACTACTTTATTCAATGTTGAAAGCAGTTATTGAAAACTATAATTTTTATTCAGGTCATCCTACTGCATTAATTTTCACAGTGTTGTCTTAAAACATTTGACACAGCAGTTCCTTGTATGACCCAAAGGAATGTAATAAAACCTGACTTCACTGAAAATAAGGGAAGGCAAAAGTCCTCATTCTTCTTTGAAATGCTCTAAGGAGAAAGAGGAATGAGCCTTCTTTGCACAACTAGGTATTTGTTAATCAAGAGAACACGATGATTCAGAATTGATAGTTGCTGAGAAGATGCTGCTAAGCTATTGGTTTTCATTTCAACAAAGGGATTGAAAATGTGACATTACTAGGTAACATCATCATAAATTTACCAGTGCAACAAGATCTAGGAGAACAGTACTTTTCCAGAACTTTTTGTGTGTGTTTTGGGGTTTGTTTTCATTTTGGTTTGGTTTTTTTTTTTTTTGAGGGAGGGGGTAGAGGAATTCAGATTTAGTTGGAGCCATTTGCTGACATTGGAATACCATTAATAGCAATGACTACTTGAATCTGTGCAGGTATATTCACAGTTTCGATGCACATAGGCTTAAACATGTCTTGAGGAAGAAAAAAACACTACTATCGTATAATTTTAGTGAGACTCACCGGGTAGCATTTCTGGTGACCAGCTGATGAACACAGGTGGAAGTGAATCTTCTAAAACACTGTCATTCATTTATAGGAGACAGTGAAGAGTTCGAGTAAGTGGGCAACATGTGGGTGGAGTAGGTCAACAGGTTAAGGATGCCGATGCAGAAGAGCACGGGATGTGATGGGAGAGGTTAGGAAATGCCCACGAAGGAGGGCCTCTTGCGGAACAGGGCTATAAGAGGGAACTGCGCCATCAATAAAACCGCCATTTTGAGCTTCCTCTATATTAGAGTCTGTGTCTCAATTGTCCTTGCTGGAGTGGCGCGAGAGTCCAGTACAGGGGGGTATTTGTTGAGATACAACAAGTGGTGACCCCAACGTGATACTCGGATGGCCCCGACTGGAATCGGGAGCATGAGTATATCCATGGCTGAGAAGATGTTGGGTATGGTTGTGTGGGCCCTGAAGGAGTACGGATGTTGTATGGATATGCAGATGAAGTCCCTGAGAGTGCATTTGATCATCCTAAGGATGCAGCTGGAGGGTTGGAGTAACCAATTGGTGGATATATTTAGCCTAGTTATGTGGGAGGCGGCGAAACTAGAGATGTTGGAGATAGTGCTATCGGGTTCCAGGGAGAAGTTAGAGGATATAGGAAAACTTATGAAATTGGTAACAGTAATGAGAGAGGGAAGATCAGTTATACAGCAACATGGGCTGCCTTAGGGCTGGAAACAGAGGCTATAAAGGGGCCCCAGGCACTCGCTTGTCAGTGTGAAATCGATGGGAGGGCCGACAACCTCTTTGATCCGGGTCCAATAGACACTGAGAAGGAGCCTGATACACCTCCCCCCTGTCCCTCTGACCAACGGGCACAAGTCCGGAAGGAGGCACAGCAGCAGGGAGAAGTTGAAATATTGCAAGCTTTGATTTGTGCACCTGACGGCAGTCTGCGCTGGGAGCTAATTAGTTACAAAGTGATAAAGGAGATTCCAAAAGCTGCAGAAGAAAGAGTGCTGGCTGCTCCGAAGCGGAGCCGCCTGGCTGACGGGTTTCTCCCCCATCCCTCCAGCTCCCACAGAGCGACTCGCCATGGAGGAGGCGCTACCCTGGGCTGAGGGGGTGATGTTCACCACCGCCACTGCCACCACAGGGCCTGGACAGTTTCGGCATTGCAGAGGGACTGTTGGCAGATGTGATGGAATTGGCTCAATTAAACAACATTGGTAGCAGTTCAAGAATCAAGACAGTTTAAATAATACAATTTTACAACAGATGCGGCCTTTTGTTTTGTCGAACACTTATAAAGATACCGGATGTTGGAAAGCTGAGACAGGCGTGACCCATATATAAAATAAAAAGAAAAAAAATCCTAATGACAAATATAGAAAGATATGGTGCTGTCTAAAAACTCCTGTAACGGCAGCTGGGATCATTTACCTATCAAGCGCGGCTGGTAGCGGCTGCCCTGACTGTAATCTTGGGACAGAAATATGTTCTGTTAGAGACGCAGCAAGAAAGTACACTTTAAAAGAGACTGCCACACGCAATGCCAGGATAGAGGGCCTAAAATCTGCCCTCGGTGTGGACAGGGTGAACGTTTTGCCAGTTGGTGCAGATCAACATGGGATAAGAATGAGACAGTGTTGTCAGAAAACCAGGAGCAAAGCACGGTTCGGAGGCATGTACCTACACAGACGCCTCCACAGCAAGCAGCAGCTCTCACCTCAGAGCAAGAACCACAGGCAGCACCGAGATGGATGTGATCACCACCATCGCAGTAGGGCTGCAATCGTCCGCACTTCACATGATAACATGGAAGGTAAAAAGACCATTGGGGTTGGCTTTAGTGCTTTGTAATTAGAATGATTATCAATAATTTGGTTGAGAATCTTTGTTTTACCTGGGGTCATTGATGCAGGCTGTACTGGAATCATTAAAGCAAGGATATGCATGTTGTCTCCACTACTGTTACGAACACCATTTCCACTAGTATTAATACCAAAGGATAGCTGGATAGTGTATTTAATTTTGTTCAAAGTGGCTGTGTTCCAAGCTGACTCTGTAGTGCATGGCTCACAAGGATTTGAGTTCATAAGAATCCCTGAATTACATTTGACTTAGTTTCTATAAACACAGCCTCTTACATTGAAGGGAACATTAACACAAAAGAGGAAAGCTGGAGCATCTTAAAATGGCTCTAGTGTAACCCTTAGTTGTGCACGTTCCACTAATTTTGTAGGGGAGAGATGTGTTAAATGCAATGGGAATAGGCATTGAAACTATAAAAGAGTGAAAAATTGGGTAAGCTGCAAAATTTGGTGGAGGGGCAACTAGATCAAGGACATATAGTCCCGTTTAATAGTCCTTGGAACACACCTGTATTTGTGATAAAAAGAAATCTGGAAAATGGCATTTATTACATGACTTTTCTAGACAAACTACAAGAGGTCTTAAATAAGCAGGCAGACAATATCACTGCTAGATAAGTGTTGTTTAAACAATTAGCCTTAGAGAATGCAAAAACGGACTTAGTGCACTGTTAATTGCATGATCGCCTGTTACAAAGATTGTTTGTTTTACCAGAATTGACTGATGCCAACTTTACGAGAGCGATGCAAGTAATAGCTTGGATGTCTATGCCTTCAGACTTTATATCAAAGGGCACTAGAATTACTCAGTCGATTTGTTTTTCAGCAATTGTACCCCATGAAGGAAATCATATACAGGGAGACAGAACCTGTGGTTCAACTGACCAGTCCGTGATTCTCTCAACACAGAAACTACCAAAAAAAAAAAAAATGTTTACCATACGTGAAATCGATATAAGCCTTATTGGATAGTGCATGTGCATATTTTAAGTGTTCTATGTTCCCGGTACCATGTAGCAATGTAAAATTGTGGATCCAATAGTAATAACCAACATTGTATGAATGTATTCGGCTAGCTGAGAAATGAGCGATCGTGTGTGTGTGTGTGTTTTTGAAATACTTCAAACATTTGTGAGACTTACAAATTTGTTTTGATTAATCTTGAAAATATATTTCTGGGACCTTTCAATTTCAAACATCCACTGAGCCAGCAACCAGGTAGATTTACCTGGGGATCTTTGGAATGAAAAGCTTCAGAAGGAAAAAGTTTAAAATACCTAGCAAAACATACAAAAAAATGCCTAACCTTGCAGCTGTATGTGTGTGAGCCCCCCCTGCCCTTCTCCTTCCTTTCTAAGTTTTTTTTTCTTTCAGCTTTGAAGAAGTCCAGAGGAGCTAAGGATGTTATCCATCTTGGGGAATGCCAATTTGCAAGAACACTCTACATTCCAGGGTCACTTGTCAGCAACTCCTGGGTCCTAGTGCAGACAAACTTTAGGGATAATTGAGCCAATGATAAAGGAAAATTCAAATGATTCATTACGAATTATTGAGTGGATATTTTACCACTTCAACCTTAAAAACAAACAATTAACCAAACATAGTCACTAGATTTAAAATTATTACAATGATAATCACCAAGGGAAGAAAAAGAAGTGTTCAGTTATTAGGCCAAGACTCGACAATCATTTATATCCCGATGACAAAAATATGCTAAGTGCTGCATGGCAGGGGGGAATCAGGAGAGACTCTACAAAACAGATTGATGAAGGTGCAATATGTAATGAATCTTTTGCGATTAGCAGGAGATGATAAAATTGTGCCGATGTTGAAGCACATGCAAACCATGTCGTCAAAATTATAGCAAGTGCAAGACAATGTGAAATTGCTATTGAAACACAGTTATTATGGGCAATGGACAGGTCTGTATAAGCTACTAACATGGAACAAGGTTATGCTTGTGTTTTCGCAGATACAGAACCACTTTGGGCACCTGCAAGATGGATCAAACAACTTTGCTGTGTAACAACTGTTAAGCCTCAACCACAAAAGCAGTTGACAAGAATGAGGAGGAATGTTATCTTTAATGGTGTTAATTGCTTTAACAATTATCCTGTGTTACAGTGTATACAACATCAAGTCAATCATATGTTTCACCTGAATGCTTTAGTCATCGAAAAACAAAAAGGGAAATTGTGGGAACATTTTACAGAAAAGGCGGCCTTGAAAGAGAGAACTGAAAGATAAACAAAGGCCAGTTCAGTGAGGAGAAAAAACAGCTTTCTGATAAATAGCTGGAAGGAATAAAGGAGCTGCTTCAGTGAGAGCGAGTACCAGCTGACAGAAAAACAATTGAAGAGAACTATCAACATTGTTCATTTTACTGTAACTTGGTTTCTTGGTGTGTGCAGTAGTTTAGCCAATAATGTGTTAGTACTAGCTTTATGGACAGTTACCTTTAATCAATAATACACTGTACAATGGGGACTGGGTGCGGTTCTGGTTATCGCAGCTTGGTGGCTGGGGAGTGATTTGGGGGGGGGGGACGGGATGCAATTGGCTGATGCTTTGCAGGGCATATAGGACTGGTTTGCATCATTTAATTTAAAGGAATGGATCCTATGGGGTGTTGCAGCTTTGCTTCTTCTATTATTGCTTCCAATGATTGTTGTGCATGTCAATGTCTCTTCACACGTGTGCGTGGCACGCAGCATGGCTCTGCTGTTCAACGTGCACTACTTCTGCAAGGGGAGGGGGATTTGTGGGCAGAGTAGGTCAACAGGTTAAGGATGCCGATGAAGAAGAGCACGGGATGTGACGGTAGAGGTTAGGAAATGCCCACGAAGGAGGGCCTCTTGCGGAACAGGGCTATAAGAGGGAACTGCGCCATCAATGAAACCGCCATTTTGAGCTTCCTCTATATTAGAGTCTGTGTCTCAATGGTCCTCACCAGAGTGGAGCGAGAGTCCGGTACAGGGGTGTGTTTGTTGAGATGCAACAGCAACAAGTGCAGCAAACCAGAGAACAAGTGTAATATTGAATAGATTTGAACTAATGTTTTGCGTCAGTTAAAAAGTCCTGATGGGCTGAGACAATCTGAACTTAAATACTCAATTTTTTCCAGTTTGACAATGAATTAAATTAAATTTTGAAAACAACAAAACTGAAAGTTTTTTTCAAAACTTTTGCTTAGGTTTACTGTCTGGCATTCTGTGCATGACTTTTGTCTCTAGGTCTCCTACACCATTAAGCTGAGGGTCCCAAATTTTTCTTGGCTGCCAGCATATGTAAAAGAAGCCTTTCTTGAGGATCTTCACAACCCTTTTGAATTTCATCACCATACAGGCAGGTAGTGTTTCCATATTCCTCCCAAGTAGCCTGGCACTGCTTCCTCCTTCTTTGCATGTCCTTTTCACTCCTGAACTGAGTGAAGAGTGCTCTGTTCATCCATGATACCTTCCTGCCATACTTGATTTACATTCTGCACATTGCAGTGAACTGTTCTTGTGCTCCAAGGAGGCTATCCTTGAAAGTTACCTAGCTTTCCTTGACTCCCTTAAGACCTCCAGTCCTGTTCACCATGAGATGCTGTTAAAAAGATCTCCATTATTTGGAGACAAAAGTGTGCTCTTCTAAAGTCCAGCATTATAATTCAGCTATTTGTCCTGCACTCCCATTGCCTGACTAACACCCTTTCACAGGTTTTTTTAAATGTGCATTTGTAGTAGAGGCCTGGCCAATGTGAGCTGTTAGGTTACAGAAAGAAAGAAATATGGAAGAAAAAATATATTCTTTTTTCCACTCTAATAATTTCAGACATTATTCAGTCTAAAAGTGTTATTGATGGGGTTTAGATTTCTCATATTTTTTCCCAACACTACAAAAGCCTACAAAGCAATAGAAAATGCTGGGGGTTGGGGGGATGGGTGGGAAGTCTTCAAAAATCAATTCAAGTCCTGGATGCTACAGAAGGGTTATATTTTCTAGTAAGTGTGTTAAAGAGATGCATCTGTCACTGAGTAAACAGCAATTCTGTTTTGTACTATTAATGAGATTCCTGGTTGAAGATCAGGTTTCTTATGGAAGTTGCTACTTTTGAGTATCTTGGTTTGTAGGCTTGATATTATAGCTATCATAAAGTTAATTTAAAAACCTTAACTATTAGTACAGAAAAAAATTGATTTCTTAATGCATTTAATGAATCATAGCTAAAATGAAGTGCAGTATCCACTTCACAGTATCAGTGGATCCAATTTTAAGACAAGACTCCTAAAATAAGCATTCACATGCACATAGAAGGATAAAGGAAGATCACA
Organism: Clamator glandarius; assembly: GCA_033459285.1. Classification (NCBI taxonomy): domain Eukaryota; kingdom Metazoa; phylum Chordata; class Aves; order Cuculiformes; family Cuculidae; genus Clamator; species Clamator glandarius. The sequence continues at coordinate 1,546,568 of JAUNZM010000040.1, forward strand.
CTGCATTACAAATGCCACCCAAGGGGAACTATATCTTAAAATTTGCTTTCTATTCAAGACAAAAACCACCCATCATCATAGGACCAGAGAATGTTGCAAGGCAAACAAAAGCCTTTTATACAGTTATTCAGAAATAAGATGGTAGTTGCGATTAAATCACTAAATGTCTCAGTAACTGACAAAAGAACTCAAGGCAGCATATGTATGAAGCCTACTTTTTTTTCTACAAATTTTTTTTTACATAGGACTTCTGTCCACTTTGTCACTAAAAAGCTTCAAACATCTGAAAACTACTTAATTGTCTTAGTCCTTTCAAAGAAGTATGAAGATTAGCAGTCATTGTGCTTTACTTACTTATGAATAAAAACTAAAAGCGGGTCATTCACAAAGTTGTTTATTTGATCTAGAAGTGAAAACCTGAAATCAAGAAAGTATAATGAAGAGTTGTAAGGCAAAATGGGGAAGCTTCAGGGCTCAGAATTAGACTGAAGTGCCAGGTTCACACTGATTATTTAGCTTTTAAAAAAAGACAGACTTTGCTGCTGCTTCTCCTCAGACATATACTGCTCATACTTGACTCCTAAGAAGAGTTATTCTTCTCCTGGTGTTTGGAATAGAGGCAGTGGAGGCTGCTACACCATCATAACCTCTATGACCAGAGATCCAGATTTTGAGTTTATGAAAAGTCAAATGGTACAAATATTCACAACACAAATACTATATCTTTAAATATGAATGTATAAAAGCAGGTACGAAGAAAATTAAATGAGAGAGAAAATTAAATTTGGGGAGAGGATTGGGGGAAAGGTTGGTCAAACTTTAAATCACTACAGAGTTCCAGATTTCCTGATAAAATGCAAGTTATGAATGATTGCTTGCATGATTTCCTGAATAGGTTTTAAAAAAACTACATGTGGAAATTTTTTCCTGCAAAAATACCTAAACTGATAGCTACCACATTGTGGTCCACAGAACTGTGGTGATTCCTGAGGCTGTGGTAATTGCCAGACACCAGTCTTTGCAATGGATTCATTTTTGCTTAAGTGTGATTAATTCTGAAAATTTGGTAAACATTGTTCCAAATATGGAGTGATTAAACACAGATGGAATAAGAGACTAACTGTGGCAGTTTCAACTTAAATTTGATTGTTACCAAAATGAAACTAGTATTAAAACACATAGCTATTTTTTTTCCTCTCTCCTTAAAGGACATTAAGCATTTTCAACATCAAAAAGGTAAAGCAAAGGGAATTTCCCTCTTTTTGCAGATAGGGAAGCAAAAATTCTGGCATATCATTACATGAGCAAGTTAACAGAAAGTCATCTAGATTATAGGTTCACTGCCTTTAAACTATCCTACAGCATGTACGCCTAGGGATGGTTTTATGCTGTGGCAAAGATGTGATGGCTTACATTTTTCTGCAAGTATGAGGATCAGCATTTAACAAAACTGCATCCACAGAGAAAAGCTAATTCAAATTTATCATACTTCAACAAAGAAATACCTTTTCTCTCCTCAGCTATTAAATTTCATGAATGTTACTTCACAAATGTAGTTTTAAGTTAAGCTTATCAACATCTTCATCAATGACTTCAAACATTTTTTTTTAGCACACACACAGCACTAACAGGTAGATGTTGAAAATTAATCTTTGTGGGAGCAACTTATTCTCCATGAAAAAAATAAAAGGAAAAAAAATCCTGCAATACTTTTCATTGAAAGCACTGTTTTTTTTTCTTGCTTGAGAAGCTGAGAGAATGCCACCAGACTCCCTGAAAGTCCATCACTTAGAAAGCCGCTCTTCTCTACATGAATGGAACTGTGAGGATCATCAGGCATTTTTACTAAACTTAGAGGAAAATTAGAGTTACATTAGAAATACAGGCCCTAGGATGTCAACATAGCAAAAAAGGGATTTTATGCTTACTGACACCAAGTTTAGATGATGGTGAGAAACCTAGCAATATCAATGTATCATATAAGCTGCCTCCTATAAATGGAAGTATGTAATCCCGAATTTTTCTGTTTGTGGTAGCAAGTGCTTTGCAAAGTCCTGGAATATTTTTTCTTCTCACATCTATGCTTGCACAGTTAGTTACTTCCCTTGAGAATAAACTTTTTAAACAGTCATCCAAAATCAGTAACATGAAATAATTAGTCTTTTGCAGAGCTGAACAGCCATCAATTCTACTACATTTAACACTTAAGAATATTAAGCATTTTACAGAGTGTTTTCTCATCTTCTGAACTCCACATTTCCTTTTCTCATCCATTAAGAGACATCTGTGACACTATCTAAAAATATAATACCTTAGATAAGACTACTTCAGGAATAAAATAACAGCAACCTTATTTTAATCACATTCACTTACTAATTCCTATTACCACCATTGAAAGACTCACACATTTTAAGCTAACTAATATAGTTGGCTAATTATTTTGCTAATACAAAATAGTTTCTTTAATGTTGTGAAATCTAGGCTAGGTTGGCACAGATCAAAAAAGAGGAGCTTTTGTACTCAGCAATAGCATTTGCTGTTGCATTTTTTCTGCTTAGCACCTAGTACTACTAAGGAGGTTGTATGGAGAATAATCTTTTACTTCAAGCAAACGTGATTTTATATTTCTCACAAAAATATCTTAAATAAATGTATTCATATTCAGTCTTCTTCAGGCTCCATATGGATCATCTGCCATCTTGTGTGTGGCAATTAATGAATAGTGTAAGTGTTTAAAAAGAGAATTTCCCATTTCTTAACATCCAGTAAATGAATACTGAACAGCCAAACAAGTTCTGCCACAGATATTTGAGTCTGAGAGATGAGCAGAGCCTGATTTTGTAAACTACAAGTTGCAGATGAAGCAACCCATTAGCCCCATGCTCCCGTAAGGTCATGCCTCTGTTGATGTTGAACTGACTCATTCCTTCCCCCTCTCACTGCAACATTTCTTTGTCCCATTCTTAACAAAACCATCCACTCCTAAAAAGTAATGGTGCTCAGTGGGCTCCAGCTATTGACTAGAAATATGTTTCATATTGTTACCCAGTCAACAAATCATGTAAAATTCTTCCCGTAAAGGCACTTTAGAAATACAAAACCCTGAAGCTTTTCATTTCTGATTTATCTGAAGCAAAGGAGGCAGGTTTCTTAGAAGATAAACAGAAGTTCTGTACTACGCAGCAAACCATCTGGGCTGCATGGCCATGTCTGTCAGGGCAGGTGATCTGAGGCTGTCCCAGGCAGGGGGTACTTGCTGGCGGGTACAGCCAGTACAGCAGGACCCTAAAATGCTCCAGCCCTGGTCCAGTGGTCTTCAGGCAAAGGCAAGTCAGGGCCAATTTGGACCCAAGCAATAAACAGCCTGAGCAGGACTGAGAACAAGCAGGCTTACAGCACAGCCTGAGAAGAGTGAGAGCCGCTCATAGCTGAGCTTAACTGGAGCTGCACCATTGGGTGGTGTGGCAGCAGGGCATCTGAGGCAGTGGATGCCCATCAGCACCCTCAGAGATGAGTGTTTCTAGTAGCTGAGAATGAGCATTATAATGACAAAGCAGTGGTTTGCATTTATCCTATTGCTGAATAGTAATAAATTTTGAAATTATCTACTTGGAAGTGGAAAAAATGAAGACAGTTATCTGTTCTCCATCAAGAGAGGTGAAACTTGCTAATTTGTCTTATTTTAATCAGGATCAAGTACATATGACAAACTGTTTCAAATCATTGCTCCTCAGGGGGTTGATGACAGTCTCCCAGATGCATCTGTTCTTTAGTTCATTAATAAGCTTCCAAAAAAGTAAAACATATCCTCTTTCATTTGCTTAAAAGAAAGTTCCTCTAGCAAGGTGTATATATATATCCAGAATTCACATCTTCATTCCTTTTCTTGACTGTATGTCCCAAGCCATGAGAACTTGACTTGCTCAACCATGAACAAGCAATTACCTGCAGGAAGCTGAATATGTTTCTTGCCTCTGCCCATATCCAAAGCTGCCGTATGTAAAAACAGAGATGCATAAGAGTGTTAAAAATACCTTCATGATACTAAAGAAACCAAAATACAAGATCCTTTCCAAGAAACTCAGATATAGGTCATGCAATTTCTTGATCTTCTAGTGGAAGAAGACTAGGCAGCCTCCTAGACATAATTTTCTGGTTTTATTATGGCATCTTTTCTTTCTTATTACCATTTCCTTGATGTTCATTTATGCCTGTTCTAAAGTCTCACTTTAATTTGACTAAATTCACAATCATGATCTTTTCCTTTTTCTCACTTTAATTCTTTTATTTTCTGGTATAACTCAACATATACCCAGCTTCAACGGTGACAACTTCTGCATAGCTTCAGGCAGAACCTGCTTTCTGGAGCAGAAGCTGAAATAAGAGGCAGGCTGCTTTGTGCCTCAGTTACTGTTTATGAACCAGAGAAGTGCTACTGTATATAACTCATATAGAATTAAGGAAACAAACCACATGGACAGAGTATTTTCTGCCAAAGATTTACTTGCGCTTACTGTATTTGTGCTCAGAATTAGAATCCGAGAGACATGCACACAGCCTCTCTTGTTTTATTAGGCAACCTGTCGCAAAATATGATTTCTTCTACTAATAGTACCTACAATCTCTCAGTCTCCTGACAGCACATCTGTTGCCATGAATTTACAAAAGCGATTACCATGGGCTGGAGGCCAGTCTGGTTCTAAAACAAAGAATACTTCTTTTGAAATTGCTGCAGGTTGTAAACTGGGGGACCTTTCTGGTCAAAGTAGAGTTGAGACTCAGAAGGTGGTTCAATATCTCCATGCATCTAGGTTTTTTTCCTGGGCATTTTAAATTACACTTTCTGACACTGTTCCTATTAGGGATGACAAATACTTCCTTTCTCTTGTCTCTATGATTTTCTTTTTCAGTTGGTAACTTCTTTAAGGCAAGGACTGTTCATACAATGTTCATACAATACGAAAGGCTGCTGATTTCACTTCTGGTTTCTGAAGTACTTTTGTAATACAAATGATGATGCTAATCATATTGGGTGAGTCTCCAGAAACAGGGCACTTTATAATAGATGTCTGTTATAAATCAAAGGAGGGGGAAAAGCCATCTTACAAACATGGTAGTCTTAAATAAAAAGCTATTCACTTTTTATTCTTCTTTACGTGCCCCCCTCTTAGTTGATAGGGACTAGCAAATTAATGGATCTCTTGCAAAAGAAGTCTTTGCATCACTCAATTCTTTATAAATCTTCAGTCACATTAGGGGATTTTTGCCTTCTTTTTAATTTTTCCTTAAAAAGTTACAAATATTTCTTTTCCATTTTGCTCTCCCACTGCTTTAGACTTCAAGACAGATGTAGCACATCCACAGATAAATTAAAATTACTTGTATGAGGTTATAGATGCACACAAGAACAAAAGGACTGATGACTGAAAAGAGAGAACTGCTTTAAATTATTCAGAGAGATTATTTTTCTTTCCCTGGGCTTTTGAGAGCAACTGAAAAAAATGATGAATGAACATGAATGCTTCAAGAGCAATCTGACTGTGTCAGACCCAGTGTTAGTACCATGTGCATTTTCCTCTTTTGATCATTCAGTTCAAAACTTGTTTGGTTCTTTTAAAATAGTTTACCTGTTTCTGTTTAAATGCAAAGCTTAAAGATTGTCCTCTAATTCCTCTTCAGAAATTCTTGCAGCAATATATTGTAGCGTCTACATGGTACATACCCATGAGAATCATAATGTTTTTCAAACTTTTTTTTAACCTTGATAGTATTGTAGAGGAGAATCTAGTATCTTCAAAGTACTGAAAAACCCAGGAGTGAAACCAGAAGTTTTCGGTTCTTCCCTTCCAACTTCTGAATTAAAATACAGGGAATATATTTTTTTACTTAGAAGTACTATCAAAGCAATACAGCAGTCAAAAAGATAGCAAAAAATTAATAATGCCTTTAAAGATGTCATGCCATCCAGAGTCCTTGATTTTTTGAACAAGAAGAAAAATTATGGGTAAAGATGGGTAGGGTGTGTGCATATGTGCTTAGTCAGGTAGAATTAGATCACCCATGATGCAAATGATCTGTATGAGCTTAAGTAATGAGGTCTGTTTCTTGCTGTATGCTCACTTATTCAAGCAGAACATTGTACTTATTACCCATTTTTTCTTGTTGGTGTCTGGAAAGCAACATCACCAATTTTTTTTCCCATAAATTGTAGGACTTATAAGGAAGTTCACTGTGATCACATTTATATCATTCGCTTTCATTAGCCAAACTTTCAGAACAGAGGGGAAATGTTGGGGCAGTATAAGTTGACAAAGACAATCTGCAGAAATGGAGAAAGCCTTTCTTGCAGCTGACTGGCAAATAGACACAGTCCAAGGATAACATGAACAACATGAAATTAGCAAATTAACAAACAAATGCACTTTAGAAGTTATTTTCTGGACATTAAATCTTGGTAAGGCACTTAATTCTCCTTGATTTTGTGAATCAGCTGTTCATAAGCTGTTCTAAGCGAGAACAGCTATAGAAAGTTATCTGTTTAAAGAAGCAGGACAAAAGAAGCAGATAAATTTTACTGTTGTGGCTAGGTCACAGCAGTGAGTAGAGGTTAAATGATGAAAACTGGAGGAGCAAAGGTTACATGTATGTATAACAAGAAATAACATTTAGGAAAGCATGAAAATGTTAATTATTTTTACTGATGTGGCCAAGGCCATAGGTTCAAAGAGAATGTCTTGATTTGTATTCCAGATGTTTCTCCTTGCAGATTTAAGGTTTTTATTAAAGCTCTATTCCCAACAATGCTACAGCCCAATAATGGGGGACAGAAGGGAAGTTTTCTATGTCTTTCCATTATTTTGATAATATTGAGAGCTGAAGAGATTCAATTTTCTTATTAATACAGTTTAAAATTAGCCCACAAGTTGATAAAAAACATGATAAAGTTGCCTTGGCTATCAATTTATTCAGTTTTATAATACAATTTGAGTAATTTCCTTGGTAAAATTGTTTCCTCCTTTTTTAAAGATGTTCTATTAATATTTCTGCATTTAGTATTCTTTTACTTTATGTTCTTTAATTGGTTGAAATGAAAGGTTATAAGTCAATCTGACAGCCTATGACAATCATTTACTACCTAGTTTACACAAATATAATTATCCATGTAAGTTGCAAAGGCATGCAAAGTCACTCCTTCAAATGACTCTTCCTTTGAAGTTGACATTCATTTCTCAGCCCTTTAGGAGTTTGGAACACTTCTTTGTTTCTACATCTGCTTTGCAGTTTACTCTCTTCAACAACTGTAACTGTGCTGTGAACCAGATCAGTAGAGTGACCCTAGACTAAGAAAAGACTCTGTCAGCAATGAAGAATAGGTTAGAATCCCTAAAGGAATTTCCCTACATTGGTAGTGTGTACGTATAAAGTTTATGAAATGAAAACATAATGCAAAAGATATCACCCATGTATAATAGACAGCCTCAGGACCACATGTTATCACGAATGCTATATGCAAAGAAATAGTGTCCATAAATAAATTGTCTTTTGCTTGTCACACAAGGACCATACGTTTGTCTGTTTTTCCCTTTATCAGTCCCTGGCAGTCATCACTAACTGAAACCTTCTATTCATCTTATTTAATGTAACTTTAGATCCAGTGCTCAGTGGAAACAAAGAGAAGAATTATCTATACTTTCATGGGTTTATGTAAGACCTTCTTAGCTGGAAAATAAGATATATCACATAACATAGGAAGTACCAGAACTTTATCCTGCAGCAATATTCTGCCTGTCTTTGTTGAACTGGTTTGGTTTTTACTCTGGTTTAACTCTGATGATAATATTTTTTCCCTCTGGCAAAAAAAAAAAAAAGTGAACCAAATCCCACCGCAATGAATGAATGAAAATACTACTTACAAAAATAACTATAATTTTATATCATTTCTCATTGATAAAACAAAGTAATTATTTTCCACAGCAAAAGGAGAGGCACAGAGAAGAGCTGTGATTTATTTAAAAGGCTGACAGCAAAGGCAAAGAATTCCAGAGTCTAAGTCCTGTTCTTCAAAGATTACTTTCTCAGTTTGGGACAACCTGTCAATGTGAGGTATTCTTCTGTTTTATGTTTTAGGTACTGTTTTCTAGCATAGATTTCATTCATGTTTTGTGTTATTACTGACACTATTGCAGTACAAATAATCAGAACACTTGTGCCTTTTTCCCTGATACAAGCTTTCCTGAAAAATTCTGCCAGAAGATTGATTTTCTGAGAAGTATGTCAAATACTGCCACATTACAGAGCTGTGAAGACAAAGCTATTATGGAGCCCAGGCTGTAATTATTCAGTCCAAAATTGTCAGGGTACAAATGGATCTTCCTATTCAGTTTTTCCCACTTACGGTCTTGGCTGGTTTTTCTTCATAAAACATACTTTTGATCAGCAAAGGAGTTTATAAAGGGGTAGTTGTTCATTTTACTATTACATATAGGATGCACACATATGTTTCTGAAACATAATTTCCAAATAGATCACTGACATCTAATGTGTAACAGTATTTTCGGATAGAGTATATCTGCACTGAGCCTTCTCATAGTGTCTAAATTTCTTAAGATCTATAATTTAATTAAAATAGCAGCCCTCCATGCAATTATTTAATCATAAAGTAATTTAACTGACTAGTAGAGCATCATTTTGGTTCAATGTCTATCGAACTGTGATGGCTCCGGTGTCTTTCCTTTAAGAGATTTGCTTTATTTTAGGTATTGCATCTTTCTTATATATTTAATATTTATTTTTAGTATATATTACTATTCTTTTTGCAACAACTCAAAATCATGCTTGATTTACCTATCTCCTGGCTTTTAAATGATTGCCTGGTGCATACATGTCAGATTCAGGGCATTGAAGATGGTCAAAGCAATGACAGCCTTCAGGGCTCTGCCAGTGAATGCTAAATTGCCTGCTCATCATTCATCACTACCACAAGCTCATCCTAAAAATACTGCCATAGCATAATGGGAGCAATGATTGAATAAGCCTCAGACTTTCTTTATATCACTCATAGCTTTCCAAATTTTACAGTTAAAGGCCTGACTTTCTCAGCATTGAGCATCCTCACCTCACTCTGACTTTCAGAGAAATTGCTGTTTGAGAATATAGCTCCTACAAGTCCTGCTGCTCCACCTATAACAGGAAAAGCCTGCTCCTGGAGGCATGACTGTCAGCAGCACTGACGGAGAAAGTAGAATGGTGCTAGGGTGAAGGAAAGGCATATATGGAAACCAGACTCCAAAACAGGCTCATTGTTATAGGGGTATCCTGACAGCAGCACATGTTAGGGTCCCTTATTGATGCAGAAGGAAATTCTTATAATTCTATTCATGCTACCTTAGCCTGCTGAAACAGAAATTCTGCATGCATTAAATCTGAAATTGTGTTGTTCTTTGTGATTCTTTTGTTTCCTTTGTTACAAAAACAAGCAACACACTGAACGTTGTTCATGCTTACCACAAAATAAACCCTTCTGTTAACGATTTCTCATTTTCCATTGCTGGGAAAAAAAAAATTTAAAAAAAGAGGTATGTTACAGCAACATAGACAAATAACTTTAACTGTACCTTAATTTTATCCTTAAATTAAGTCTGTGCTGACATTCTTCTAAATGTAGTCTGCTGGAAAAATTGAAGTTGAAAACAAATACATGCAAGGTTACACAAGTACTGCATATCTCTGATTTCTATATCCCTTTCATCCATTTTGGGCCACATTCTAAAACATTATTCACATTAAGCTGTACCTTACCTCACTAAGGTAAGCAAGCTACTGCGCAGTTTGAAAGAGTGTTTCAGAATGTGCCCATTTATAAACATTTTCCTTTACATCCAAGTACCACAAAGATAACTATACATTGATAACCAAAATGAGGTCTTATCATCTAATGCATAATTACCAACTACAAAAATGTTGCTGTGCAACCTTCTTTCTAAAGTGCAGCAGAGAAATCCCATTAGCTCCCGATGTTGCTTCTGGTGACATTGACCTGTAGCAATGAAAGGCTAATGGAATTACACAGGTGTCACTACAGACATAATGTGAGAGCAGTGGAGTTGTGCAAGAGTAGCTGAGAGCATAATTTAGCCTGTAGAATATTTGTTTCTAATGAGCATGTATATGATCCAAAGAAGCCAGTATGACTGGTAGGGTCTAAGATGAGTTTGAAGCATTGGCAGTTGGGAAAAAAACAATTTTCAAGAGCAAATTGGTGACATAAACTATGGGAATTCATGAGACTTAGTGATCCACATCTTTCTGTGTCAATATGTCATGCCCTTTTGTGCCTCTTTTCATGGCTGCAATGTATTTTAAAAAATTGAAAAGGAGTTTTAAAGGGCCAAATATGGAGAACTCACCAAAATCTTAAAAAGCTGCTTAAAGTAGGGATGAATCAAGAATTTTGTTAATGTTCATAATGCTAACAGTGTTACTTCCATAAAGGCCTGTACCAATTTTCACAGTGCTTTTGGGTACTTCTAAAAGGAGACATTTCTTCATTCTGCCTTTTCTTGCACATATATTAATATGTTTATTGAAAGACATGCATATTTTCAGCCTAACTTCTAAAGAAATTCCTGCTCTGATGAATAGTTCAGATTCCATTCTGCTATCAGTTCATAAGTCTAACTTCAGTGTGATGATACATTGTCATAATTATTTTATCACTGACAAAGATTAGAATTGTTAGATGAGAGCATTCAGCTTTTAGGTCTTGGACATATGAAAGAAATCATCTAAGTGATTCAATTCTGTTAAAATAATTAAAAGCATTTTTATATCAGTACTATGAGACAATATCTTTGTTTAATACTAAAGAAAACTGACATCATCTGCTCCTAAGCCTTAAAAATTAGTTAAAGTTGGAAGGAAAGCATCATATCAACCCTTCTTTCATTTCCAACTCTGTTAGGTAGTCAAAAGGCCTAAATATGCAAACCTCAGAGAACCTGAATTGCAGAATGGAACCTCCATGGCTTTCTCATTCACAGCACCATTGACTGTATTATGAGAGCAGCATAAGTAAGTGCCACACCGTCCCTTCCGTGTGGCAAGTAACTGTGCCGCAATTCTGTAGCAATCCTGGAAGGCTTTAAGCAAACCTGCTGCAATCCCCGCATTTCTGCCTCTTTCCTTCTACCACAGCTTTAGCTGGAGGGTTTCCACTGCAGTATATTGGTCATCAAATTGAAATTCAGCAAGTTCCTTTATGGGATATTTTCATTTGCAGCCAAGCGATAGTAAATGTTATTTACTTTGTTATTGTTATTATAGGAAACAACACGTATATGACACATGAAAGAGAAGCCTCAGAGATTTTATTTGGACAGGAACAGGGCAACCTCTCCTCCTTCCAATAAGCCAGTGAAACAGTAACTAAACTAAGTGCAGTTTTAAACTCTTAAGTCTCTCTGCATCAACTAATTTGCACTAAATGCCATTAATATTTAGCTTAGTGTTCAAAATTTCAGTTTTTGTGGTTGGTAGAGGATGCTGTCACTTCAATAAAGATTTTTTTCAAAATAAAGGTTCAAAGCTACTGCATACGCTGAGCATTTTAATGTGGGCACTGCACTGTAACAAGTTGAAAGGAAATCTCATTAGGAGAGGATTTCAGGACAAAAAAAAAGCACCATTGCTGTTAGTGCTAGTTAGCAGGTTTTTCTGCTGTTTAAAAAGATGCTCCAAAAAGTGAAGGAAAAGATGGATTATTCCACCGCAACAGTATTATTCCAGGTCAAGAGTGACACACCTTGTGAGTGTGGTGCTCGTTCTTGTTCTGCTAATTTAATTGGCAGTTAAATAGCCTGCCAATTTCTTAATCCAGCAATAGTCAGAAATTTAGGTCTGCAACTATGTAATAACAATACTAGTAAATAAAAGAAATGTAATTTCTATTATTTCTGATGGAACTCTTCCATTTCAAATTTAACTGAACAATAATTTAAAAGTGTGCAAAGTTGTCAGTCAGAACTTTAAATTCTGACATGCATTTCAAAAATAGTTTGTTTGATAACCTAAGACAGTAATATATTTCAACCACACTACTAGTCATTAATGTTTGGTACACATCTTCTAGCCATGAGAAAACTAAAAGAACATTGCTGCACACTGAATTTAGAAGACCCAAGGAATAAAAGGAGTCAAACTCTCATATGAGTTAGAAAATAGATACCTGAAGCAGGCTATGACTTTAAATCACCATCAACTCTTTCTCTAATTCACTTCAGCCTGGATTATGGAAATGCATAGACTGGTTATCAAATACATAGCATATATACAGAAACACTCACAAAACCCACAAAAAATTAAAAGCTATATAATGCATACAGCCTGACGGGGTGCTTAATCACCTGTACTCTAACAGTACATTAAGAGTGCATTTACCATGCATAGATTTACGTTTTCTTTAACCGTGCACAATTGTACACAAAGAAAACCCATAATAATCCACAGCTTCTGATTCTGAAACAACATATGAATAGCCTTTTTCTTGGTCTTTCTCAAGCTCATCTCCCTGTTATCAAAACCTGTAAGATGCCTAAATACATCCAGGTAATCATTCTAGTGTTAATCTGCACAGAATCAGCAGACTTTCAAGCACAAAGGAATCCTACATCAGATGACAACACCTGTAGTTCTTGGAGTGATAGAAATGGTGTGTCAGTGCACCATATTTAATTATGAGTGTTTGTTTAAAGGAAATTATATGATCAATACTGTTGTGGTGTGCGTTGTCAGTTCACTAGTCAAAGAAAAGCATGTAGGAAAATGAAAAACCTGTAAATTTTAGTGAAAGTCCTTTAGATGTCCTTTCTCTGAACACCCGTGATTTCAGAAAATGTCTTTTCAGCTTGACCATAACTTTGAGTTTCTCAGGTTATTGTTGACAGGAGCATCACAGAATCAAACACAGAGATCAATACAATCAGCAAGTGTTCAATTTATTGAGCTTAGCTGTTTCTTTTTAAAACCTTTTTGGTTACATAACTGGGTGCCCACGAGGGTATCTACAGTGTATTATTGGTTAAAGGTAACTGTCCATAAAGCTATTACTAACATATTATTAGCTAAACTACTGCACATGCTAAGTAATCAAGTTACACTAAAGTTAACTATGTTGATAGTTCTCTTTAATAGTTTTTCTTTCAGCTGGTACTCGTTCCCACTGAACTTTCTATTGTATTCCTTTCAGCTGGCCTCTGTTTATCTTTTGGCTTTCTGTTTCAAGAACTTGTTAGAATTGTTCTGCATCAGTCTCACAGCATCCAGGCCTTGTTCTCTGTAAAATATTCCCACAAGTTATATTCTTTCAAACAGATTTTGCCACCTGTAGAGTTCCTGAAAGGAGTTCATACCTTAAACTTAATTGATGGGAAATGAGAAGATAGAAAAGTTTTTTATGGTAGTTGTATTTTGCTGCCAAAGCCTTGACAAGTATCTATAGTCCTATTGAAGAAAATATATATTCATCCAAATAAGACAGATTATATTATTAATGAAAATCTTTGATAATGATATCCAAATAGTCTAATATTTTCTTGGCCTTCTCTCATCTTAATTGTAATGCACTTAAACTGTCAGAGTCCTTTTAAGGGCAGCCATTCTAGATTAATTTCACTGGAACTTAATTATTGCCAATATTCATTTAAAAGAAAACAAAATCTAGCAATAAGAAGTAAAGTAGTGTTCTAAGTTTCACTGAAGTTGCTATAAAAACTTCAGCTGTGCAAGACTGGAAGCAGAGATCATGATGAGATCCCTTTGGGGGCTGGAGGTTAGAAATGTATGTTGTGTAAACAGTTCTCATTTTTCAGATGCTCTAAGCGGGTCTTAAGGGGATTTATCTCCACCCAGTTCTGTAATGTCTTGCTTTTTCATGTGTTTCACAAACTGCAACACATTTCCAGGTATAAATCATTCTGAAATAATTAATTGATTTAACTATGCAGTTCATTAGTGCCTCTTGATTGTTCCAGTAACTGGTATATCCACATTCTTCCTGAGCGCTGGTGGAGGAGATTGGGATAGGTCTAAACATTTGAAAGACACAAGACATTTGTTTTAACAATAAAATATCAGTTTTAGGCATTTGAAAGCCAAATAAAAGCCTATTGTGGCAAGATGAATATTTCTACCACTTATAGTGCAGCACAGACCTTGGATGTGGTAAGACATGAGTAGGGAGGATTAGCATGACCTTTTCATAATGAACAGGACTATAAGCTTTGGTGGGATGAATCCTGTGACTGGAGAACGGCTGTTGATGGTTACAGGCTGTTCTAAAAGGACAGGCTGGGAAGGACAGATGGAGGCAGTGCCCTCTATATCAAAACATGGATAGAGCGTGAAGAGCTGTCTCTGAAGAACAGCTATGAACAGATCAAAAGCTTATGGATAAGAATAAAATTACTAAATTTTTATTTGATTCTGTTATGTGTTATATGTGAAAAATGAGTTCTAACTTCAAACTTTCCTTCAAAAATCATTTGCCAGGCTATTTCACAAAATCTGTGTAATTTATTATTATTTATCAATTTCAAAATATGGTTTAAAGTCCCTAAAAAGTTAAAAATAATTTACAGGCTGATGATTAGCATAATTGTTAAGAAATCAGGATAAAAGGTGGAGTGATACTACCAAAATCACCACAGAAAATTAATACTCCCAGTGATGCTCCAACAAGACAGTTAATGATGTCCAGATTAAATGTGTTCCTTTAAAAAAAAAATCTATAATTATTCTTCAAGTTGGTTCCAAATAAATTCAGAATTTTAACTGCAGTTTGTAATTTACTTTGAAAAAAATCTGAAGTTTTGGGCAGGAAGAACATTTGGGTGCTTAATATTGTATCTGATGGATCTAATTAGGAACCTGATCATTCATTTTTCTTATTCCATAATTTTGTGTCTTGATGATATTGAGAATACACTCTAAAATGAAAACTCATGTCTTAAGCAACAATTCAACCTGCCTTTATCGTCCAGCAGCATCTCTCCATTATTTACAGAATAAGGAAAATGCATTACTTTTAGACAGTAAAATAAATAACAAAAATAAGTATATATTTCCCTTTATAAAAGCCTCAGACTAATTCAGAGATAAACAACCATATGTCCAGAAATAGGAAGAAAGCAGAGAATAACAGAACTATTTACCCAAAATTTGGACAAAAAAGAACAATAAAATTCAGATTCAGTTTTTTAAATTCCTCATCTTTTGCTTTAGCTACTACACTAGAAAGTAACTAGGGAAAAGGTCATAGTCCATAGAGAAATGGTATGTTTCCTTTGCCATATTTAGATTGAATGTTGTATTTCCACATCATAGTGTCCAGGTAAGCATTCATTTCATTTACAATTAATGTTTTCCAATCAAGTGAAGAGAATTCCCAGAAACTGAGCAGTAAGCAGGTAGCATTTATTTCTGTAAACAGAGCTGCTATTAAGCCATTTTTAACCTGAAAGTATGGTGTGTGAACCTATTACAGTGATTTTGTTGTGCTCTATTAAGGATGGGTGTCAAGCCAGTGCTTCTGAAGAACTGCAGAGGATCCTGGGCAGTAAGTTGCTTAGAGAGGAAGTCATGGATAAAATTCAGTGCAGGTAAGTGAAGATGATGCATCCAAGAGAAAAATTATCCCAACATCATTATGCAATTATGGTCTTTTAACTGACACTTACGTAGGAATGAAATTTTCATATTATAAATAAATATCTCTGTGAAAACATCAGCTCAGTGCTCAGTAGTGGTTAGAACTTAGTGTTAGAAATGATTGAACAGTAATAAAAAATAGAACAGACAATATTGTAAAGCCACTGAATAAATTGGAGCATTTCCTTTCAAAAAGCATACTGTAGAGATGGAAAAGTTATAAGGAAAGGCTACAGGAATGATCAAATATGTGGAACAGCTTTTTAAAAGGAGCAAGTGAATAGATTAGTATTTTCCTATTTGAAAAAGAGAGAAATGAAGACTGAATAGAGAGAGTTCTATAATATTGTGAGTGGAAAGCAGATGATGAATAGAGATTGATTGTTCAATGCCTCTTCTGTTATAAAGGGGCAAGGGAATTGCAGAACTAGGATAAGAGCAAACTTCTTTGTACAATGTCAAATGGTGAGATATTTCTTCATCTAACAGGTATTTAAGTTACGTATAGTTAAATTATGAATTACTTTCTAAAAAACTCAGCAGCTGCTAGAAGACTGCATGGCTTGAAAGCAACATCAGACAAAATTAGTCCCATTAAAAACAAAGATCTCCCCTTCAGGACAGGTCTGACTCAGAAATCACTCAAAGCTGAAAAAATATTCATAGGACATACTGCTGTATGCTTGCCCAGGCCCCTAGTCCACCCTACACTCCTGTATAAGTGAATAGCCACCATCACAGCCACAAGATGCTGGACTAGACTGATTCTTAGTCTGATTCTACCCTTGTTTAAAATATAAATTCTTCCAAGAGCTATAGGAATTACTCAGAAGCTATCTAGTCCTTTTTTCCTCACACATCAGATTTCTGACAATTGTCTCTGACAATTGGTCTTTAAATTAGATGATAGAAAATTGTTCAGTAGAACAGCCTTCTCTATCATTGTTAATGTACACATGAGAGAGAGTGAGAAACAGAGAGGGAAAGAAAGAAAGAGGAAGACTAGTTGCTGATACTTTCAGTAGAAAACCAAGGTCTGTGAATACATTTACCAGGAAAAACTGCAAGCCAGATCATCAACTGGGTAAATTGGAATAGTCCTGTTGTGATCAATGGGACTGCACTATTTAGCCTAGCAGAGAATTTAACGTGAGTTCTTAAGCCTCAGAATGGCACTTGGATTTGCAAAATGATGTTGCTGACACATGAGACAGCACAATTTTTCAATTTGTCTAGTTGGTTATACTTTTCAATAGAAGTCAGATCTCAGATCCATCTATTCGCTTGTCCATTAATTCTGATCTGAACATGACCTTGTTTGCCCCTTGACCCTGTTTTGCCACAAATCATAGTAATTCTTTTACTTGTGCAGCTCCATCTGTCTTGCAATCTCTTCCTCCTTTCTTACTTCAGTTCTATGTAAGGCAAAAACATCCACTAAATTTTCATGTGCCGCGTAGTGTGCCAAGTTATTTCATGAAGGACACACCATTAAATGCTGTTCTGATAACAGTATCACATAAACTACATAGTTCATATAAAACTAATTTTGTGCTTCAACAAGTGATCATAAGTCCCTTTAGACAAGATTCTTTTAGTTAGAATTTTAGCTTAAGAGGAAAAATTATTTTAAAAAAATAATGCATTTTCAGTGTTGGTTCTGTACTGAAGAAGTCCTGGGAATAATCAACAAGTGAACACTGCATGACTTTGTGAACACTGTTTGACTTTGCAAACAAGCAGTTCAAAACAAAAGGCAGTAAAACAGTCTTTAGATAATGTGTCAGTTTACATCTTAAGCTCTCTTGTACTTGCAATATTCTTATATAAATCAATATACCTTCAACATCTATCATATTTTCATTGGAGGAAGATAGTAATTGGATAGTTTGATTGCTTTAAAGTATTTCCTCTGCAATTTTCTTAATGTACAAAATACAAACAGAAGCAAACAGCATAAGATTTTCTACCTGCTACATTCAATTTTGTAAGGTGAGTAAAGTAGTAAACTGAATTACTGTCAGAGCTAGTGTAATGATCTTTGTTCTAATTGCAGATTTTATAAGGACAGTTAATATTTTTATGAAGTTATTTTGTCTAGTTAGGTAAGTATGTATAACATGTGGCTACAGAATATTTGAGTTATGGTCCTCATGGGATTAACAAATTTAATGTTAAGAAAAAATTGCTACATCTTTCAGTGGAGACCATTAGGTACAGTGGTTCAGAAGCTTTTAGATGAGAAGAAGGATTAATGGTTCTAATATGCAATAGCAATATGAAAGGGCTAGAGCAGAAATGAGGAAATAGTGTAGGAGACAGAAAGGTGAAAGAGCAAAGGGATGCGTTTGTGCGTACAGCTATAGAAAGTGCTGACCTAGAGGTAAGACAGCACTTTTAGCACAGGGGCTGTCACAGTTACAAGGCCAATTGTGTTACTGTCTTCTCACAAGGACTTGCAGTGCAACACCATGTGAGGTCTGAAGACTTCCTTCTTCTGGTGTGAAAATTTAGTTATTCTCACTTACGAATCATTCCCTACGAAGTACAACTCTGCAACATGCCTAAACTGTATGTAACAGGGAAAGCACACACAGACCCAGGAGGACAGCAACAGAAGCAGTTCAGATAACAGAAACCTTGTAACTGCTTCAGCAGTGAGAGATGCATGAGCTAATTAATACTATCTCTTCTCAGTAGGATAAATTAGCCTTTTTTGAGCTCCTGCAGCCAGACTGCACCTAATACCAGGATAGCTACTGTATGTAAAGTGTGGTTCAGCAGGTCCATCAGAGGGTAGGCCCTATAATAGATTCATAGTGATTTCTTGTGATACAAAACAGCTCCTTTGAAACACAAAAAGAATAATTTCTTTAAAATGCAAAGTCTGTTTTAAAAGTATTGAGACAGATAAGCCTTATAATTCCAAGTGCCCACCACCTAAACATGATGCTGAAAAATCTCTTCTGCTTGTAGTCTCTGCCCATTCTTGGGGCTAGGTGAAGCATCCAACCTAATCCTTGTTAACTTAAAAGGTCAGTATTTGCTTTCCTATCTATGTTGCTGTTTCTCCTCTTCTTTTTTATGTTCTTCAATTATCTTTTATAAACTACCTTTCATTCAAAATGCACACTACAGCACAGTGATGTGTTGTGCTGTGGAGTGCATCTTCAGCTATTCATTAAATTTCCAGATGTCTTTCAGGCATTCGACATACTGGACAAATGGACAGATTTCCCTTCTTCCCAAATCTTGTTGGAAAAGGTGATCATGTTCAGAAATGCAGAAATATGGGAAATATGGCCAGTATACAGCCATTTGATGTTATTATCCTTTTCAGACTTCTTGGGATCACTTACATTAGCAAAAAAACCAACCCATTGGTCTCAGAGAAAATAGAATGAGCCAGATTGTTACTAGCTGGTAATAAAGAGCAGTGAAACTGTGAAGAAAATAAAGCTGTTTTCATTGATAGTAGCTCACCATCTAGCCCTTGCATTTCAGATTAATTCTAAAGAATATTAAAGGTGCGAACATAAACTTAGACTTCTTTCACTGCCTGCCATTATAAGTCTTCTCAACACCACACTAGCGAATACTTTGTCTAGGCTCAGCAAACTGCAAAACAACTTCTACATGATGCCAGTAATGTGCAGTTGAGATAATATCCATGCAGCTGCACTAATGACCTCTTCTATATTTACCATATGTTATCATTCCCCCTGAAATTAAGCAACTATTTTACAATACTTTCTGCAAACTGACAGTCTTTAGCAGCTACTAAATGCAATGTATGCTTGAAACAAGGGATAATTGAATTAAATTTTCATCTCAGAAAGAGTGGTATTTATAAACATTTGTTGATTTTTGTTACAGCTTAACAAGGAATTATGGCAGATCTCTGTTAGCAGTAAGCATAACCATATTGTTTCAATAGAGTTTTGTTTACCTTTCACTATGTTATCCTAGTTATATAGAGGAAAAAATTATACACAAATGTAGAGGTATTAGTTAGATTTTCCAGTGCTAATATGGCAGAATAGTACTGCAGCAGGTCTTCCTGAAGGAGGAGGAGACAGAAGGGCAGGAAAAACTCCCAAAGTTTACTTGGCTTAGGCTGGTTAACAAATTGAGCTCAAAGCACATGTTGTGACTTTAGTGGATCCAGTGTGAAGCATCAGTTTTATACCAGAACTGAATTACAAGATAAAAATGGGATTTTTTTTTTTAAAACTAGGGTCAGGTAATATTTTAAAGCCAATTTTGCCTTCACTAACAAGTTTCATACTCATTCAAACACTCCATGCCCCAGAGATTCGACTCATGCCTGTTTTGTTTTATGTAGGTTGCCAAGAAGAAAGGGGAAAAATAAATAAAATAATGTGTTTGAGAGTTTAACCCTTAGGTCAGATTATGGGAGAGAAGGAATAAAAAAATCTACTTCAATGGGTTTAAGCAGTACAATAAATCTGTTCTGACAGGTATTTGACAGCCATGTTTTTCCTGACCTCTTTCTTTTTTGAGGAGATGGGAAGGAAAGCAAAGCTTATTGGAGGTCATTTTGGAACAAATAAGCAATAAAAACAATCAGAAATTTGACATGACTTTCTTGCAGCAGCTGAGGGCCTGTCTGTCTGAGTATAATAGGATATGAATTTAGCTTACTGTATTTACCTTTCAAGTTTGGCAGATCACTCACCTACATCTGCTACAAATCAAGACACTTTGAAATATATATTATATTTTAAATAAAGTCTTTCTCTACTAATGAATATGAATATTAAAATACTCCTAGAAATACAGTGCCTGGAAGCGATTCTATGACACCTTTACTACATCAGGCAATTACCAACAGGAGTACATTTTAAGACTAAGCAATTCTAATTGAATACAGTTCATGAATATTTTGACAAGCTAGAAACAAACATGGCATTCAGAAAAGGAAGAGACTCTCCTCCTGTGAAGCGGTGTATCTCATCAGAGCAAACATACATAGAATCTCCCTGTCAGGACTGTTGGTGTGTGCCAATTGAAGATTATGGAGCTGTAACAATTTATACCAGTAAATCTAGATTGTGATCCAGATCCTTAACAGTTTATTGTTATTTTAGTTTTTGCCAGATGCATAATTTTAGGTGGAAAAAAATGTTGCTACTGAAAAAATATATATTAAATCATGAAAGGACAGAAAAAAATTTGAAAGTCACAGTGAATTCTTTCATTTAGTACTTTAGGCAACACTGTTTTGCTACAATGTCAGTTATAAGGATGAGGGACTTAACAGCCAGGAAAGGAACAGTTTTTTTAAAAATTACTCATATTTGTAGATGCAATGAGAACATAAGGGAGGAAGACAACAATAAGCCTGCTGGGTCAAAACAAAGTTCAATTAATATCAAACACCATCTCCTTCCAGTTACAAGAAAAATATACAAAAGAGAAAATAATGGAATCATACTCGATATGTAAGTACTTGCAAACTTCCATCAGTTTTCAGCTCAAGCACCTCCTGATTTGACTGTTGTAGAAGAGGTGCACTGCCCAGCTCTTCTACAGACTTTACCGATTTGCCATTTTATCTGAAGAAAGAAGAAAATGGTAAATATTTTAGGAATCAGTAGCCATTCAGCCTTACAGAACACAGATTTATAAATAGGGGAATCCTAACAGTGCAGGAACACTAACTTTATCTCTGTGTAAAGGTAGGAAATAAGAATAACCCATCCAAGATACTCTATATATGAAGTGACAATAAGGTTCTACAAGAGCCCAAGAAAATTAGATGCCCAGATCACTTCAGGCATTGGAGAAATTTAGGACACCTACTTCCTTAAACTATTTTTAAATGGTACTTCAGACACTTCTGAGGTGTCCTCAGGATAAAAATATACACATCAGATTCTGCTCGTGATTTCTGAATTATTTTGCAGGCATAAAGGAAGTTTCTGCAGATGTGTTAACAGTTAAATGGGCATGGAGAAGTGGACCACCTGTATTTTCTTAGCAGTGGTGCTTCCTGCTCCAGTTTGGATTTCATCAGTAGGACAGCATACATAAATTTCCACTACAATGACCATTCAAGGATATTTAAACAAAAATCAGTTTCTGGTATTATCAAGCTATCACTCCGCATAGGCACAAACTTTTTTCTTCATTCAGTACTGCTTTTTAACTATGATGTAAACAATGCTTATTTTTAGTCTACTATCTATAGACTAAAGTCTCTCTAAAGCCTACACAGACTTTTTCTAGACTACAGTCTTGTCTGTCAAGGAATATTTTAGTAGTCATTGTTCAAAAAAGGCATATATATATTTATACACACAAACACACACATGCACATATATAATAAGCATTACTTTTGTCTCCTAATTAAATATCAACTAGTATTTCCATGTCTTTTATTCTAAATACTGCTGTTCTAACATTTATATATGAAATTCCTTTAAAACTTATCACATTGGAACAAGAAAAACTGAAAGAAAGGCTTAAGAATAGCAAATTATACTGTAATTTATATTGCTTATTTGGAGCAAAAAAAATGTTACATAGAGTTAAAAAATTAATATCTAAAACTTATTCTTCAGTCTTGGTAAGAAGAAGTAATTAACCCACGTTTGACAAATTCTGCATTTTTAATTTTTTATTATCATAATGACATGTAGTACATAAATCAGCCATTTAGCAATAGAAATAGTTATTGATTTTCTAGAATTATATTTTCAAACTTACTACACAAATGACTACAAAGACTAATTAGGGGATTTGTGGTGGATACAATTTCATTTTGTGTCACAGTTGGGGTGGCCAATGACACACAGAAATTGTGAGCAAAAGGACATCAATATCGGTATTACAAGATTTTTTATGCTCCTTCTGGGACTGCGTGTTCATATATGATTGGTTTAGCCAAAGACCAACAATTCATAATTGGATGACTCTTTCTCTGTTGTAACTTCATAAGTGGATGATTCCACCTGTGGCCTGGCAGCTTCTTAGTCTTGTTTGCTCAGCTCTTTTTGGCACTTTCCAGCTTCATCAATGATACACGGGTACCAGTTCAAGGCCAGTGTTGAGCTTGCATTCTGATCCCTCAGAGAAGCTGAGGTTTCCCACGATTTTGCTTTACTCCAAAGGTTAAAAATTTGATACAAGTGCTCCATATACCATGTTGAAAGGAAAGATGGAACACCTCAGGGAGCTATTCTCTATAAGACCACAATTTATTGTATAACTTTAGCTTGTCGACTTTTTTGTCATCAGTTGCAGTACTTAATTTGAAATTGCACATTTAATTATAAATAATGTACTGTAACTTTGATAACTCTATTTGCTTTCTGTTGATTGCTCTTGAGCAGCTTATAGCATAACTAAAACATTTTTAATCCTTAGGAGGTTCAACAGCACTGTACCAGTATATAGGAAAACTATACAAAAGCTGGTGCATGTTCAAATGATTGCATCACAAAGTCATTAGTAATTTGAAACTCCCATGCATATCACATTTTGATTGATGGTTAAGTCAGAGCATAAGGAAATGGGAAATTGACACAATGAGATTTACTGGAAATACTGTTTGTTTTGTAGTATCCTCGCTAACATACTCTGTGGGGCTCTGGCAGGCTGTGAAATTACAATAAGATTAAGAGAAAGAATACCTAATCATATTATCAGCTGGATATGATTTTCACTCTTTTCCTGCTAAAGAAACTTTTTGTAAGACTTGATGTAGTTCAGATTCAAAGCTTTGTTTTAAATCAACCTGACAGCTAAACTCAGAAAGTCTGTAACTGGGAAATATAAGCAGTTACTGAATAATCTAGTAAAAATTGAGAAGGAAGTGCAGACAGCATAGAAAGATTCAATATTATTAAGAATAAAAAAGAGTAAGAAGCACATTTAGCAAAAGTGGAGAAAGTATAGTATATTTTTACTATATATTCTTACTTTTTTTGTAAAAATAAGGTAATTTTCATGTATAATATATACAATTTGGACAAAGGTATGAAAAAGATAATCCTTGAGAAGATTTTTGTCAAAAGTTTTGACTACTATTCACCTCTCCCCTCAAAGTCATGGGATCTAAAGTTGTATGAATAATTGATGTTTCAGTTCAGAGTTCTTACTCTGCTCTTTTTCTTGTTCAATGAATAATTCATTCTTTTTGCAAAGTGGAACACTTCAAATAGGAAAGTTTAAGAGAAAGACATCTTCAAATACTCCATATCACTTGACTTGGAAAAGCAATATATCCACGTTTCTGTCTATCTTCTAAATTTGGCAGGTAGCAGAGCTGAAACCATATTTCTCAGATGCTGAGAAGGTGTGCAAGTAGAAGGAACACCAGTATCTCTACTGCAGTTCTAGGAATTGTACCTAAGCCTCTTGGACAAACAGCTACCCCCCCCTTGGCTTAAAAATTCATTTTAAGCCAAGCTCTTTCAATGTTCTCAAGATGTACTACTTTCCTGGGTTTAAACTTTTACCCTGAGGTTGGGTCAAGATGGCAAACAGTAGGTCCAGGAGGGTGCCGTCCCCTGTCAGTTCGCTCACCAGCTGTGTGAGGAAGTAGTCTTCCATGCACTCCAGGAACCTCCTAGACTGCTTCCTTTCTGCTCTATTGTACTTCCAGCAAAAATCTGGAAGATTAAAGTCCCACACACAGACAAGAGTTAGCAATCTTGAGACTATCCCCAGTTGTTTATAGAAGAGCTCGTTAGCTGCTACTTCTTGGCTGGGTGGTCTGTAACAGTTTCCCATCACAATATCTGCCTTCTTTTGGGCTCCTCTGATTGTAACTCATAGGCACTTTTTCCCATCCTCATGGTAATCGAGCTCAAGGGTATCAGAGCACTCTCTAACATAGAGGGCTACCCTGCCTCCTCTCCCACCCTTCCTGTCCTGCCTGAAGAATTTGCACACCACCATAGCTGCGCTCCAGTTATACGAGTTGTCTCACCATGTTTCCATGATGGCCTTTTTACCCTCAAGGAGATCAACACTCTCACCTCACTTGGTATCATCTGCAAACATTCTGAGGGAGCATTCAATCCACTCATCCAGATGATTGATAAAGATATTAAACAAGACTGAAGACAACACTTAGTCCTGGGGAACACCACTTGTGACTGGCTGCCAGCTGGATTTAACTCCATTCACCACAACTCTCTGGGCCTAGCCATCCAGCCAGTTTTTTATGTAGCAAAGAGTACACCACTTTACATCAAGAGCCACCAGCTTCTCTAGGAGAATGCTCTGGGAGACATTATTAAGAGTTTTACTGAAGTTCACGTAGATAACATCCACAGCCTTTCCCTCATCCACTGGATGGGTCACCTGGTCAGAGAAGGAGATCAGGTTGGTCAAGCAGAACCAGCCCTTCAATATCCCATACTGCCTGGGCCTGATCCCCTGGTTGACCTGCACTCGCCTGATGAGTGCACTCAAAATTAACCACTCCATAATCTTTGCTGGTACTGAGGTCAAGCTAACAGGCCTATAGTTCCCCAAATCCTCTTTCCAGCCCTTCTTGTAGGTGGACGTCATGTTTCCAAGCCACCAGTCACCTACAATTAACCAGGGCTGCTGAAATGATGGAGAGTGGTTTGGCAAGCTCCTCTGCCAGTTCCCTCAGTACCCCTCAATGGATCCCATCTGGTCCCGTAAACTGATGAGGGTTCAGGTGGCATAGCATAGGTTGTTGAACGCTTCCTCCTGGACTATGAGGGGTTTATCCTGCTCTCAGCCTGCTACCTTGGCCTCAGAGAGGGTAGGGTGTGCCTCCACCAATCTCCTTCTCGCACTCCCTGATGGACCTTAACCTTTCCACTTTCTCCTTCAGCTCTGCCTTCAAGCTAAGGAGATCATCCACCTGATTTCATCGAAAACAGTCTTTGTTTCTGTTGCCCTCTGGATTTAGTGATAAGCTTAAGCACTCCCTGCAGCCGGAAACGTGGACAGCTGCCTGTTTGCATGGGAACTCTCTCTGGGTTCCTATACTCTTTTTGGTGATGGCTTTTGGGTAAGCATAAACCATAGCTTGGTCCTCTTCTGGGAAGGAAGTGACCACAAGTTGAGCTACTGCCTAAAGCCCTGCCCGTATGCCTTCCCAGCACACCCTGCTTAAGTGAACATCACTCTGTGAAATTCTGATTGGAGGAAAAACAAGCAGGAAAAGTTACAACTTTTTGAAATTCTACTGTCTTTTAAAACTTTCTGAAATTCTACTGTCTGTTAATTGGTTTAAAATTCTAAATAAAAGTCTACTTAATGAAAATCTTTTTATTAAGTTCAATAGATTGACTATAAAGTAGATAATGCTCTTTAAATCTACAAATCCATGCGTTTCCTGATGTGAATTTTTTCATCCTCCTTTACAGCAGACTCCTATTAAGCAAAAGAACTCAGTAACCTCAAAGAAAGGAGAGCAAATGAAGAAAGGGAAAAGCATTATTTTTCACCTCTTCCTTCTCTCTTTCTGCCTAGGCAAAACTCATTGCATAGGAACGTGAATTTAATTTTCTCTCCCTCCTTCCATAACATTACATGGTGCTGTATCATTATGGCACATACAACTATGTTTCTGTTAACAAGAAACATTTCCAGGCCATGAAAACTTGAACTACAATTATTTTAGGGCATTCCTAAGCTCATCTGAACTACTCTGTAAGCATTTTATGTAAGTATGTTACTGAAATGCTTCAGATTCCATAACAGATTTATTTTCTTAGCACTCTGTGTTTTAGGGTCACTATTTTCTCCCTTTTAAGCAGAGGAACTGTTGTAAAATCAAGTTCACACAGCATATGAAAGTCTGGAACAGATCAGATATAGTAGACTCTAAGTGTAGCAGACTTAGTAACAAACAACTATTTATCATAAATACTTTATTACAAAATCATAACTTCAGGTTTCTAACTCCATAATGTAGTTCAAATATTACTGTCTGTTATTATTTAACACTTATTAAACACATCTTCTAAACAGGACACACGACAACCCATACAAATCCCACCAATTTAGTTGTTCTTTATGTCCCCAGAAGAAAGTAATATCACAAATGCTACTCTTTAAAAAAAAAAAAACAACAAAATACTATTTACCTAGCCTAGGCTACATATGGTTTAGAAAAGAAGGATGTATCCTTTGTTTTAAAATGGACTTCATGATGATAAACACGGATGCACAATTCATCTAAGTGCAAGCTTCTTTCTATTCAGGATCTCCTAAGAATCCTGTCTGTGAGTCTGTTGAATTCATCAATTAATCTAGGAGTCTCATTTGAGGAAATAACACCAAGGCATTGCCCACTTGTGTTTTTCACTCTCTGAAACAATGTCCATCTCCTCATACACGTGCATAATGCCTAGTATAATCCTTTTTACCCCCTCTACATGCTTCACTGCAGATGCGGCTTTTTGCCTTCTACTGCAACACAAAAATATTGTGATGAATATGACTAGATTCATGGTGCTGCTATGTTGGATTGTACACCCCCAAATTCTCCATGTTCATTTGTAAAGGACTAAGATTCTGCTACTATGGTAACTGCAATTTTACATGCCCTGACTGTTCTGTCTTTAAAAGCTTTGCCACAATGCTTCTGCAAGATATTTTTTTTTGTTTCTTTAAAGCTATAAATCATTAGTTCCTCATCAAGCAGTCACATATAAACATTTTCAAATATTTCTCTCATAAGAAAACCCTACTTTTTAGTCTTGTCTCTTCTGAAAGAGCCAAAACAGTAAGGGAGTGATTTGAATCAGTGAGTTTAAATTGCTTGATTTAGAATCATGTTAGGTCTGAACTTTATAAAAATAATGGGAAAAAAATTACTACTGTAACTTTAAATTTTAATTTATAATGCACCAAACTATAATTTTTAACATAGTACCATAAACATCTTATTTAAATTTTACAAAATTGTCACAAGAAGTTCCATTGTATTATGAAATCAGATCAAAATCTTTCACAACTGTAAGCTACATAAAACTACACGTGTCTGAAGATAAGACTCCATAAATCTTGCAGAGCCCTAGGAACAAACTTCTTTTTGTTAGTAACTTATTGAAATCTAAAATTGGTGCCATGTCAATTTGCACTTCAAGAAATTACATTGCTGTTAACATTTTTTCAGTTGTTAACTTTGCTATATTTAAATATATGTATGTTATACTATAAGTAAGAAACAAGATTACTGCATGGCAGGAGCTTGTTTGTCATCAACATCAGATTTGCAAGGTATGAGCACAAATTACATTTGCCTGGGAATTCTCCAGGAATCCACTGGCTTCCTCATTCTACTACACAGTTATGACACATGCTGTATTATGGCCCTACTTTTGATGCTTCTGTTCAGAAACTTCTTTTATTGCATTAAATGTTAATAAAAAAATCTAGAATGTCTGTCTTGTGACAGTGCATATTTTAACATGAATAAACAGAGTTACAACTTCACAAATAATAAAAAAAGATGAATTACTAGAATCAAAAGAACCACCTAAGAAAAATTCTCCAGGTTCTCAGTCATCTGATCTTTTCCTCCTTACTCCTCCTCAGAAGTTTCTTTCCCTATCTATCTGTCATTTGGTCTACTGACTAGCCATTCTGTATATCTGATAGTGGATAAACATTTCAAGTTCTGGAACCCCTCCTGTTGTTTTTGCCTTTGCCATCAGCTGCTAGATTCTCCATGCTGATCAGACAGCCTTCCCATTTACTTCCCAAGCTTATAGAGAAACTAAGCAATATCACAATATCTTACTGTTTGAACACGAAAACTCAGGAACATGGCAATCTAAAAAGAAAAATTATGCCCAATTTCCCTATCAGACCTCTGGTTTGGGAAAAACATTTTACCATGACTTAAAGGGCTTGCTGCTGGAGAGAGTTTTTTTCCATTACTAACCGCTGTACATGAATTCCCCTGATTAGTACCTGTTCTCAGGTGCATGTATCTTACTTGTAAATACAGTCTTGGTTTCATTCCAGGATGGTCTGCTCCCAGCTGTGGAGCACACAACTGCTTCATGAATATTGCTGAGATTACTGTCTGGCCTGCTTTAAAGAAATCCTCATTCACAAATCTCAGGTTGTGCTACTGATTAAAGTATGAATTTACTTAGGGCTTACCTCACTACATGCTGTTAGCAAGGGGTTTGTCTCTTTACCTGGAACACAGAATTTATCTCCTAGAATGACTACTCAGATATTCATAAGTGACTACTTGGTTGGTTCTTCTTTCTCTCTGGAAGGTGGAAGTCGAACATGTCTTCCATTACCGTGTGATTTTCCTCTCATCACAATGCAAAGGCCCTAAAAAATGCCATGTGTTCAGTTGGATTTACTCTACAGAGGCTTCTGCAAGATCCATCTATACAACACTGCTGCATAGCCCTCAAAATAGCTTGACTTGTCCCACTCCAAAGATCACAATCAGGCACAACTTCTCCTTCCATTACTGCTGTATTCAATATTTTTGGGGGCTTCACTTGCAAAACGCAGACTTTGTGCTGTTTCCTAGGCTGACTCCTAAGGTATTGTTCTGCTATCAGTTAAAACTCTATAAGCTTGTGACTAATAACTTGTCTATTATTTCTTCACTCCTTTGATATTAGTCTGTACATCTGTACCTTTGAATATTATCTCCGGAATTTCTCACTTGTGCTTGCAGAATCCAGAAAAATAGTTGACCAGTTTCAATTTCTGGCCCTCTTTCAAAACTGTAGTTAAAAATAATTATTTTTCAGGCTCTCGGTCTGTATCTGAAGTCCCTCAAAAAGTATGAAACAAAGGTTACCAGTTAAGTATTCCAGAAGCTGTTCTCTCCCAGAGGGATCTGGACAAGCTGGAGAAGTGGGCCTGTGTGAATCTCATGAGGTTCAAACAAGGCCAAGTGAAAAGTCCTACACCAGGGTCAGGGCAATCCCCAGTTTCAATACAGGATGACTGAGACCGGCCCTGTAGAGAAGGACTTATGGGTGCTGATTGATGAGAATCTCGACATGAGCTGGCAGTGCCTGCGCGAAGCCCAGAAAGCCAACCATATCCTCTGCTGCATCAAGAGAAGTGTGCCTAGCAGGTCAGCAGATGTGATTCTGCCCCTCTACTCTGCTCTTGTGAAACCCCCACTTGGAGTATTGTGTCCAGTTCTGGAATCCTCAACATAAGAAAGATATGGAACTGTTGGAACAAGTCGAGAGTAGGGCTACAAAGATGATCAGAAAGCTGGAGCACCTTCCATGTGAGGACAGGCTGAGAGAGTTGGGGCTGTTCCAGCTAGAGAAGACTCCTTGTAGTGACCTTCCAGTACCTGAAGGGGACCTACAAGAAAGCTGGGAAGGGTCTTATAACCAAGGCATATGTAGTGCTGGGATGAGGGAGAATGGCTATAAATTGCAGAGGGATTTAGACTAGACATTAGGAGGAAATTCTTCATGATGAGGGTGGTGAGGCACTGGAACAGGTTGCCCAGGGAAGTTGTGGATGCCCTGTCCCTGGAAGTGTTCAAGGCCAGGTTGGATAGGGCCTTGAGCAGCCTGGTCTAGTGGGAGGTGTCCCTGCCTGAGGCAGGGAGGTTGGAACTAGATGATCTTTAAGGTCCCTTCCAACCCAAACCATTCTATGATTCTGTGATTCTTATTAGCATGAACTGTAATCCTTGACCAGCTATGACATCTTTTTGATGCTGCCAGGTGCTTTTGGATCATAGATTACTCTTGTGCTGCCTGACAACTCTTTTCCCACCACAAGACAGTTCATCCAGGTGTTAAAGGTAAAATCAGGCCTTTTACTTCCAGAAATATTCTTTTTTTTTTATTTTGTTCTGGTACACATTTTAATCATGTGGGATTAGGCTACTTTAGGACGCATATCTCATTTAATTACACCTTAGAGAAATCCATCCCCTTTTCAAACATCCTTCTATATTGTTAAAACTTCAGAAAAACCACATAGGGATTCTTCTTCTTCCTTCTTGCTGAGGTTATTATGGAGTCATACTGTGGTCAAGTGCATTGTTTTGCACTATCCTGTTGCACAGAAATGGTTGATTGTTGTGACTATTTAAGCTACTGTAAAATCTTGATGCAAAAGCCTTGTGGGGTTTTGGGTCTGTCTCTTCTCAGTTTCACAAAATAAACCAATTTACTCTCAAACAGATCTAGGCCAGATGGCACTTTTTGCATGGCACTGGATTTCCAAACACAGGGTCTAATTTTGAAGTTATGCTTTAAAGCTTAACAGATGCTGTGGCTGATGGGAGGTTTGCTAGCTTGCTCACACTGCTTAGCAATGACAGTAGATAAACACACAACAGCCCATAAATTCTATTCACAGCATCATCATTGCTGTGGCAACTTTTCTTGGCTGGAAGATTATAACGTCTTATTTCTGAGCCAGCTATCACTGTCTCCCAGTCAGGCAGAATAGCCACCTCCAAATATGCCCTCAGGACATCTGTGTCAGAGAGAGACATTTTTTGCTTCTGGTTTGTTAGAGAAATTTCTGGGGACACAACTGTGAATAGAGGAAAGTCCTGGCGCTGTCCCAAGTTTTTTGCCTAATAATTTAAATAAATGAAAGATGAAAGAAAATATAAAAACTGTGTTCACTGTCCAAATTGTGAGGAATAGTGCACTCTAATTCTATGAATTCTACCTTTGATTTAGGAGACAGATTATTACCTTCTAGTAATATTTCAGATCAGCAATGATGACACACAGCGCAGAAAGCTGAAAGCTATCAAGGGAGACTGCAGGTCTCTGGGGAGAACGATGGTGGCCCACTCACCCCCAGGCTTTCTTACTAGGGATGGGGCACGCTTTTCTCCTAGGGGGACTAAAGTCCTTACTATAAATCTAGCTAGGCTCATAAACACATAAACAGAACTTTAAACTCGTGGGCAAGGGAGCCCATGAGGGCTGGGTGCTCTTCAAAAAGGAAGAGAAAGCCGTCCCCATGTTCCAGAAAAGGAGCTGGTGTGGGAAAAAAACCAGCTTGGTTGAGTAGGGAGATCTTGAGAGACATCAAAAAGAAGAGGAAGGTCTATGAGCTTTGAAAGAAGTGACAGGCATCTCGGGTGAACTACAGGAGAGAAGTGAGATCGTGCAGAGAAAAAATCAGGAGGTCTAAGGCCCAACTAGAAATCAAATTGGCCAAGTCTGGGAAAGATAATAAAAAATCCTTCTGTAAATACATTAGCAATTAAAGGAGGACCAGGGAGAATATTCAGTCCCCATTGGATGCAGATGGAACAACTGTGACAGGGAATGAGGACAAGGCTGAGGTACTTAATGCCTTCTTTGCCTCAGTCTTTAATAGTAAGGAAAGTTGTTCCCTGTGTGTACACACCTAGGATTTAGGGGAGCAGAATGAGGCTCCCATGATTCAAGAGGAGGTGGTTAGAGACTTGCTTGCCCATCTAGACACCCAAGAGTCTGTGGGGCCAGAGGGGATCTACCCAAGAGTATTGAGGCCGCTAGTGGATGTGCTGGCCAAACCCTTTCCATCATCTTCAAGCAGTCCTGGCTGACTGGAGAAGTTCCACTGGACTGGAGGCTGGCTGATGTTGTGCCCATCTACAAGAAGGGTCACAGGGAGGATCCAGGGAACTACAGGCCTGTCAGTCTGTCCTCAGTGCTGGGAAAAGTCATGGAACAGGTGATCTTGAGTGCTGTCATGAAGCACATGCAAGAGAATCGAGTGATCAGGCCCAGTCAACACGGGTTCACAAAAGGCAGGTCTTGCCAAACTAATCTGATGGCCTTCTATGACAAAGTGACTCAGCTACTGTACAAGGGAAAGGCTGTGGATGTATCTTCTTGGACTTCAGTAAAGCCTTTGACACAGTTTCTCACAGCATTCTGCTTCGGAAACTGTCAGCCTCCGGCCTGGACAGGTGCACACTCTCCTGGTTTGAAGACTGGTTGGATGGCCAGGCCCAGAGAGTGGTGGTAAATGGAGTTAACTCCTGCTGGAGGCCAGTTACAGGTTGGGTTCCCCAGGGTTCAGTGCTGGGTCCAGCCCTGTTCAATGTCTTTATCAATGACCTAGATGAAGGTTTTGAGAGCACCCTGGGCAAGTTTGTGGATGTCACTAAACTGGGAGGAAATGTCAATCTGCTGGAGGGCAGGAGGGCTCCAAAGGGATCTGAACTGGGTGGACCGCTGGGCTGAAACCAATGGCATGAGGTTTAACAAGGTCAAATACAGAGTCCTTCACCTGGGACACAACAACCCTGTGCAGTGCTACAGACTAGGAGAGGTCTGGCTGGAAAGCTGCCTGGAGGAGAAAAGCCTGGGGGTGTTGCTTGACAGCCGACTGAACATAAGCCAGCAGTGTGCCCAAGTGGCCAAGACAGCCAATAGCATCTTGGCCTGTACCAGAAATGGTGTAACCAGCAGGTCCATGGAAGTACTTCTCCCTCTGTACTCCACACTGGTGAGACCACTTCTTGAATCCTGTGTTCAGTTCTGGGCCTCTCACCACAAGAAGGATGTTGAGGGTTTGGAGTATGTCCAGAGAAGAGCAACGAAGCTGGTGAGGGGGCTGGAGAACAAGTCTTACGAGGAGTGGCTGAGAGAGCTGAGGTTTTTTAGCTGGAGAAGAGGAGGCCGAGAGGAGACCTTATTGATCTCTACAACTACCTGAAAGGAGGTTGTGGAGAGCAGGAATCTGGCCTCTTCTGCCAAGTGACAGGGGACTGGACAAGGAGGAATGGCCTCAAGCTCTGCCAGGGGAGGTTCAGGCTTGACTTGACATCAGGAAAAATATTTTTTTATGGAAATGATCATTGGGCACTGGGACAGTCTGCCCAGGGGTGTAATTGAGTCACTTTCCCTGGAGGTGTTTAAGGGACAGATGGATGAGGTGCTGAGGGTCATGTTTTAGTGATTGATGGGAATGGTTGGATTCAATGATTCAGTGGGCCCTTTCCAACCTTATGATCCTATGAATTTTCATGTGATTTTTCTACAGAACTAATACAGAAGAGATGTTTAGAGGTTAAAAGGAGTACTTTCTTATTATGTTATCTGCTGGTTTTAGTTATTTTAAACAGAAAAGAGAACTTCAATCCAAAACAACCATAATTTGCAATTAGTGTCATAGACGGATGTTAGCAGCAGCAAAATTGGCCCAACATGCCATGTGCAGTTACTGCATCTCTGTGCAGAATCCAATGTACACTTGGTATACATAGTTTCCATATATTGTAAGCCTTGCATACTAGAGTTTACTGTGAATAAATCATTCAAAACTTGCAAGTGAAGAAAGACTTTACTTTCATCAAGTTTAGAAATACAGGCATAAAACTTGAATGAAGGAAGGACAGAGTGAATGAGTCATAAACACCTCCGTTCCTTTCTCCCATTCCCCTAGAGAAATCTTAAATGTTGGGGATTGTTTTAGGAATAAATTTCTTATTTTAGTTCTCATAGTCCTTCCCACGTGCAAGTTAAGCACTGTTGAGTGCACACACAACCATCAACACAGTAACCTTTTATTTCAATGTAGGCCAAAACTAATCAATGGCAAAAAAAATCGATCATTTTTAAGAAATTATTATTTCTAAGATCCTTTTCATCCACATTTTCACTCAGAATGTCTGCCTGTCCAATGAACTAGGGCTAGGGAAACCACACAAGATAGAAGAAGAAGCTGCAGCACTCTCCACTAATTCTTCACAATTAATCAAGAATATTCTCTTCAGTAGGTCAAAAATCTAGTTTCTTTCTTTTAATATCCAAAAATTACTTCTACATTTTGTTTGCAGACATAATCACTTAGCAAAAGCTAATTCTTATAGCAATAATTACGGAAAGATATATGAATAGTAGCATACGTATGAGTCATCCAGATAGGGCATTTGAATGACGACTTAGAATTATACGTTATTCATGCATACAAAAATGTGACCATCAAATTTCTATATTCAAATGTCTTACTGTTTTATACGTATATGCATAATTAAATACAAAATATCATTTGTTTTATGACTGGCTGTAGTAAGAAGTTAGCATTTATACTTAGAAAGACGTAAAATTCTGGATTTGAAGGACAAGCAGCTAGGTTTGACAACAGGTAAGTTTGAGGAAGAAAAAGATGTTTTATGTGTTCTTTAATGATGACCTGTCTTGAAGTTTGCATGTGCAAAATAAATGTTCATGAACATTTATCTGATGCACAAACACACTTCCAACTATGTAATACTAATAATTCACAATGTTTTGGTTGATGGAAATTTTAAACTTCCAAAGATTTAACTCATCAGTCCAATCTCTTTCTGTCTATAAAATTGGATTAATGATTTTCCTACAGCAGTTTAAGGTTTTCAGTTCGTGTATTCTAGGACTCGCAATACAGTTTTCACATCAATTTATCCACTTTGTAGACTGTTCTTCCAACACTTCCTAAAAGGGCAGAAAGATCACTCTCCAGTACACAGGATTTCTGTACTCATTTTAATCATTCTTTAGAAGCTCCTGAGACTTGCTCTTGAGCCTAGCTAAGTGGAAAACCTCCACTTCAACAGCTCATTCAGAAAGATGAAATTCTGGCTACTACATGATTGAACACATTACTGATCAAAAAGTAGCAATCACTGAATACATCAATGAACAATGACACTGGGGAAGGCATTGTTCTTCATTCCGTCCAATAGACCGTGACGGAACATCTTTTTCATATCAGAGATTGCTACTGAGTGAGTCAGCATTCAAAATGCTGGTCTTATACACTTTTTTCCTACTTTTAAAAAACTACTGAAAAAGAGAAACCTCAGCAAGGGTCTGCCTTAGAAGTAGCAAATTAATTTAAAATTCCATGTCATTAATTTTTTTTAAATGTTAGGATTGATCGTCCTGTAACCATACCATCAGGCCTCACTTCACGTGTGTCCAAAGGGGTAGTTTTGCATGACACCTTAAATACTTTTACCAGGCATGGGGCTCCTTCCACATATATTTAGACTCATGGAATGAATTAATAAATAAATAAATATAAGTTTGGGTAAAGATTTTAGAGACATCCTTAGTATTGGACTGTGCTACAAAAATTGCCAGTTATGTGTTTTGGGATCCAGGGGTTTGAAAACACCAAATTGTAACAGCTGGAAGTTGTGAATGAAGGGAAATTAGACACTAGCAACACACAATCCTTATGTTGTTATAGTCCTAGTTTCAAGATACGGGACATGCCAAAAAAGGCTGAGAGATCTGGATTTGTTCAGTCTTAGAGAAGACTGCAAGGGGAACCAATTGCTCTCAAGTACCATCTAACGGTAGGGCACAGAGAAGATGGAGCCAGATTCTTCTCAGATGTGCACAGAGATGCTTCTCAGAGTGGAAAGACAAGAGAAAAAGAATATAAGTTGGTACATGTGAGAAATTCTAGTTCAATATAAGAACTTTTAAAAAAATATGGGTGTTCAAAAGGGGAACAAGGTTACCTGGAGAAGCCAATGGATCTCTGCCCTTGGAGATACTGAAAATTTGACTAGGCAAGGCACTAAGTAACACTAACTAGCCCTGTTCTGAGCGGAAAGTTAGATTAAATGATCCCTGGAGGTCTCTTCCGAGCTGGTGATTCTCTATCTGGCTTTCAAATTTATTGCATTCAACTCAAATTTGATGTCCCCTCAGTTTTAGTATTGAGTACTGTTCATGTCAGAAATAGACTGATGGTATTAAGGTTACACATAGAGAATAATTTATACAAAATAATTAGTATCTTGCATTTGTTAGTCCTGGATCTGTCACATTTCAGGTAATTGATAGGCACTTCGCCCTGCTCTGGAGTCTTGGCATGTGTGTGGGGACGTGTCTGAAATTAGAAACTTATCTGACTGGCTTTATTGAGTAGCCTTCTGTTACAGTATTTCCCACTATGCAGGTCCTGGAATAATAATGTCTCTTTTCCCTTTTCAAATTTTCTGACACTAAGGGATCCTTAACAGAATTGCACCACTGTGTCTCTCTTGAGATTCTTAGCAGAGAAAATAACAAGCCCTAAATTGCAAAACGTTTTCTTGAATAACTAAGCTTTCTGTAACCATAAGTTAGTATCTTGAAAGGAAAGGGAAATATGATCTATAAGCATTACAGTATTAGCTGTTCTTATACATAGCATTGACTGAAAACGTAATGGAAAGATGGCTACTGGCTACCGAAATCTACTACTTTCATTGTCATTTTCTAGTTTGTTACATTGGAATCAGAGGCAGTTTAACTTGAATGCAATATCAACTTTTTAAAAAACTTTTCACTTTTTCTTCTGTAGCCTACTTTTTTCTTGGCTGAATAACTTGCCACACATGAATTATGCAGCTTTCATTGGCATATGGAAGGAGGCAATAGCTACCAAAGGATTTAATACTTCTGGTGCTATGAGTAAAGTGCAATTTGAAGGTTTTTTCCTCTTTCTTAAAAAATGGAAGAAGAAGAAAAAGCAAAAGAAAAGTCACCCAAAAAAACCCCCAAAATCCCAAACAACAACAAAATAAAAACAAAACAAAAAGACCAAACAAGTTCCTTCAAATGACAGAGGAAGTAAAAAAAAAAATCATAAAAACTTGAGCAGAAAAATAAATAAGACATTAAAATTGCAGAAAAGCTTTGTAACAGATTCCAGACCACATCACCACCAGTATAAATTAGTGCCACTGCAGTGAAGTCAATGGAACTACTCCAGTTTACTTTACCAAAGGATGTAACTCTTTCTTTCCACTAGACTCTTTCCCCTCAGCTCACCTTAGGTCAAATAATTGACAAGTGACATGGTCTACAGAAACCTCAGCTGTATCAAAAAGTCAGGGTCTGACCCACCAGTGAATTAGCTTGCATTTACTGCTTTGCCCTACCTAACATTTTATAGAATAAATTTGAGTATTGCTTTCAATGAAAACATTAACTGACTTACTAATTTAATATACACACTGCTGATGCATATTTCCCAGGTTGTATATGACATCTATTAAAAATATATGTGCAGACATTACCCCTACGTTTTCTTAGGAGATGATGTAATTGATTAGGTGAGAATATACTTACTCATTTTCATGGCTTTTCTGGACATCTTAATCCTCATAGGTATAAATTAGAGTGGCAGGTGTACTGGAAGTTTTCCAAGTTTGTCTTCTAAATTATAAGCTGCTCAGCAAAAGCTATGCTGCTGACTACTTTTGCACAGAATATATAGTGGGAAAGACCCCTCTCTCTCTCTTCCTCAGATATACACTCCATTTGTTAAAATTACAGTCTAGGTTTTAGTGCCTTTGTTTCATTTTATTTTACTTTCCACTAATCTAACCTCCAAAAATTATCTTAGTTGCACAGTGAAAATAACTCATTCCTTCTTTTCCCTTCTCCTAGCTTCATATCTCCTTCTTGTTAACATGCCTCTTTCTGATGAGCAGTTATATATGTTATATATAAAGATGCAATACTGCCCTGCAAAGTATGCATGCCACACTGAATATTTTAAAGAAAGTTGTCGGAGTGAATCTTTTTGTTTAGCCAAATTGGTTTGCATATCTCAACATGAAATTAAAGTAAGAAACATGAAATTATTAACTTATAAATGTACATATAGTTTCAAACTTTCTCATTGAAGTGTCCACTACTAAACTATTGCAATAACACTGCAATACAGCTATGACAATTTACTGCATATATTTTACAAAATATTGGAATAATTGCTTTCCCTCCAGTGATCCTACTCTTATCACTTTGCTCACTAGTGTGAACAAAGGGTTCACAACTGAGTCATTAAAGGTTTGGGCAGCCCATGCAGCATCTTGTGAACCTCCCACATATACATAGTGGCTTACTATACTAGCAATGAAGTTATGTCCTTTATATTACGGAGAAAGACCTCACTGTCACTTGAATCAAACTTCTCTTTAATTCTAGTTCATTTTCTTCCTCACCCGCCCCCCCAGCCCCGTCAATTTTCCTGCTATGAGAATTAAGATGACTCATAGTGTAAAAGGGATGCTAATAATCACTGATCACTATTTGAACCCTTGGTCTGAAGAAAAGAGTGAAATAGAGAGAAAAAAGAAAAAATAATAATAAAAAGTAGACAGACTGTAGCAAGCAAAACTCATAAGATTAGAATAAAAAGAGGCAAAACAATCATAGAAATGGACTTGTGACTGAGAGCAAGTTTGTTATTCTTTCTAATTGCAGAAGAAGAAATAAAGTCCATCATAAAAATTTAAAACAAAGCAAGAGTATTTGATTTACAGAAGGTCTACAATAAGTGAAGGACCTACTCCTGCTGAGCTTTCAAACTTCATGTTAAATCCATAAGTGCAACTTCAGACAATGGGAGAGAAGAGGCATGGAGAAAACAAAAGAGCACATAAATTGGGCAATGCCTCTGCCACTATTTCATAGTCCCTTCATGACAAGAGAAAGCTCCATTTGAAGTAATAAAAGCCTAGATACAAGAAAAGGAACCATTGTTTTTTAAAGCTCTGAGCTGATGGGTTAAGCTGCACCCTGACACACACATCTATTTAAATGGCATTTAAATATGTGCCAATAATTGCCCCTAGTGCAGTGTAGTTACTTGCATTTAAGGGAATCCATCAAAAAAACAATAAAAAGTTTGATTAAAGAGTGAGAAATAACCTTTCATGACAACATCTTGGTCATACATGATTTGTTT
Source organism: Clamator glandarius (assembly GCA_033459285.1). Taxonomy (NCBI): domain Eukaryota; kingdom Metazoa; phylum Chordata; class Aves; order Cuculiformes; family Cuculidae; genus Clamator; species Clamator glandarius. Next base: position 1,585,940 of record JAUNZM010000040.1, read on the forward strand.
CCTGAAATAGAGGTCCTGTGTGGCAATTCTGTTCTTGACTTTGTATTCATCCCAGGTTGTATATGTTGTTGTAATGAGTTGCCTTGCTTTTTTTTATATTGTATGGTGTGTCATTATGTTTTTCAGGATTTTTTCTACCCTCACTTCATGATGCAGTAGGAGTCATTCCTTTAAATCAGACTGCAGTTGTCTCTGTTGTCAGTGTGTTTATAATTTAAAAAAAATTATTCAAAATCCACTACTTCCAGCCAATAAAAAGGAATAGGAATTGAGGGATTTTGAGAAGCAGAAATGGGATTTCTTCTGGAAACATACAGGACAGACAGATTATCTGAAAATAGCACAGAAATGTAAGACACAAACATTTCATGTATTTTGTACCTGGAAAGGGCTCTAATGAAACTGTTCAGAAAAATAAGCATATCCCAGGCTATGAAAATTTACATTCTCATTTCTTTAATTTCATTCAGATGCAACTATGCTATGTACATCCAGATTTTGCACAAGGCACTAGAAGCCAGAAAAGTAGTACTTAGAAATAGTTAGGAGGCAAAAAATTTACAATTCTGGACTCAGGTACAGAATACTTTTAGCATTAGTCACTTGTGAATGCTTGTGCTGAGTAAGTCCCAGAGATGTTACAAAACTTGTACAAAGGTGAAAGATATAAAATATTGTTTTTAAAGGATATCAAATAGAAATACCACTACTCTGAGATACAACTGCAAAATACAACCCTGCAGTGAACAAAAAATATGGATTTGTGATATAGTAGAAATAGTATCTTTCTGCTTCATAATGTACCAACATTATGACAAAAACTAAAGAAGATTGTAAAGTGCCCTAATGCAGCCATGCAAGGAAGTAAACTGGAATTAAACATATATACATACTTCAATTCTCCCATTCACGCTACTTGAGCTCTAGGTTCAGCTGCAGTATCCAACGTCTGAACACTTACTATTTCTGAAAAATGTAAAGAGAGAACAGAGTTTGAGCAAAGGCTTGTCTCTGCCTTCTAGACATGCCAGTCAATGATTATGGAAAAATATAGGAGATTATTTGATTTTCTGGAGAGCAGCAAGATGATCTCTCACTAGGAGCTAAAGTGGAATGCAGGCACTGCTCCTCTCATGGACTTTCTTTTTAGCTGTGCATGACTCAGGCAGGGGCATACTAGGCCTAGAAGCAGATGGACAAAGACATAACTATTCCTTAGCAACAAAAGAATGATGTGATAAAGAGCTTTAAAAAAGCTGCCACATCATGCCAATCAAATGGAATTGCTGATGGAACAATTCACAAGATTTCTTCTTAATGGTTGCAACTGGTTGTAACTGTCAGATCTTAAAATTGATATTTAGGGAAGAACTGCTTGGAAACGCTGAACCATAGAACTCGGTAGACACCACATAGCGACAGAGAAGCCCAGCTGGTTAGCATTCATGTATGTGGTTGCACTGCAACTGCTCCTCAGAGTCAAGAGGAGGTGCCAGACGCATTGATGTAATCCTGGCATTTGAAATGTTTAAAATATTGTGTTTATTTTCCTTTAAGCCCATTCTTAAAACTACGGAAAAGCTTTTCAATACACATGTTCCATGCTGCTGTGTCTATTGTGTGCTCACAAGGCAGTATAAGCACAACTTGTATTTATTTTATTATATTCTGGTTTAAATTCTCAAGAATTACACATGCCTAATGAAAAGCTATAATAATGCTGTACTGTTGCCCAACTGAGGCGTGTTTGTGTATATAAATCTCAAACTGCTATTAAATTCTACACTCCCCTTCATAGAACTAAATCAGTCGTAGGTTATAGATAAAGTGCAGAATAACGTCATTCCATATAGATGGCCATGTTCTGCCCAAAGGCCTGTGCGCTACATATAATTGATACTGAACACACCAATACACCTTCATATTTGCAGACTAAATTTAGACTTGAAGTAAACATAGGCAAATCAAAACTGAAGTCAGTCTAATTTGCTTTTTTTAAAAATCATTATTTTTTCCCATCTTCTAAAATGTTTCAGTAAATATCACAGCTGCAATAGGTATGCTTTTTTAGTAAGGTTTGGCAGCTAATGACCCATAGAAAAATAAGCAAAAACATTTTTCAGAAGAGGGACTTGTGAGTCTTGGTCCTGAGCATGTAAGAATGTTTCCCAGTTCCATAGTCTACAGTAAATAAAGCACATAACTGGCCTGGGGATCCAAAACGGGGATGCCCACATTGCTGCCCATGATGGGAGCTGGTCCCTGATCAGTGCTAAAAAAGTTACTGTTTGTGGCCAATAAACACTGCAGATGAGTAACTGTAAGAATTCCCTTATTCAGTGACTGTTTAGGTCCAACTGCTGTACCTAAATTTCTTAATTAATTAGATGGTAGAGAAAAATATGACACTTATTTGCAAAAGGAAAATGCTTTAAAGGCCTCAAAAATAACAGCAAGCATTTTAATTGTATGTGCTAGATTTTTTTTTAGTGGTGAAAACTATCTTAAATGTAATTAATTATATCATCTGGAGATGTGGAGCACACTTGCTGATTTTGCAGCTCCTGCATGTAACCCAGTTTTGAAGAAATATCTAAAGCAGAAATTTCACCTGAATTACTGAGAGCTATTTGGCTTAGCTACTGCTAAAATGCTACCATCACAGCCAGACTAAGCTGCTGGTTTCCTTTGTATCGTGAAGCTTTTCAAATCTCACCTTAAATAGAGATTATAGTGTCTTCAACTGTGTTAATTTAATGGTAAACTTAATCCTAAATAAGCAGAGCAGTACAATTCTACAGGAAAGAATAACTCTAGAAATTTATGTCAGATGTTTCTTTCAAGATATTATTATTATTTATCCTGTTAAAATTGCTATAATCTAAATGGACATGCAGCTAAACATATAAAAGGAGAAATGTATGCCAATATAAATACACTACTCCAAACCTATACACATATTATATGGTCTGATGAATATAAACAGATTCATGTATTAAACAGTATCAGTTTTTACCATATTATATATTTCAGGAACTCACTTTTTGACATACTGTTATTTTATATGCTTTTCCTGTCCTCATAAGAAAATAATTCCAAATAGAAAGATGAAAACATGCAAACTCAGTAGGCATCTGCCCCATGAAATTGTAATGATCATTAATCCTGTAAATGAGTAAAATTTTTATTAACTTTGCATTCATTTTTGTGATCTGAGTTTTATAACTTTTTAAACAACACAAGCACATGAGCACTTCACCAAGATATAAAATATCAATATCTGTTTCTTTTTCATCATGTATTTATAGGAGCCAATCATCAGCTACTGTTCTACAGAAAACAGTTTCCTGTTAGTGGAATTAGCTTATGGCTGACAAACTTTAGAGAATGTGCTGTTTATGTTTTTAGTAATAAAGTCTCTTGTATGTTAATGGATTATTAAAGTAATAGAGCATGCTATGAGAAAGTTATGCATATATATTGAAATTTTGATCCTTCTTCTAACAGAATCTACTTTCTTTTATGGAAACTGTAAGGTCTTTACATCCCAGAAAACCATATTTTGTTCACATATAGTTTCTTCACATATAGTTTTACTGGCTAATTTAAAAAATTATCTAAAAAAATAGACTAATCATGTTGTATATAGTGTGTACACAGAATGACATTTGAAAACAAACATCAAGAAAGAAACATGGAAGCAAATAAAGGAAAAGAACATAAATAACATATACTTCCTGCAGAAAGAAGAGCAAAACATGGTAGTGATTACAACTATTTTAAAATAAGGCCACATTGCCCTGTACTAGAGAGTCAGTGGACAATCCTGGGCTTACATGACAAATACAACAATCCAATGAATGAACCAGATCCTGATCTGTGTTTTCTCCAATTGTTTCCCCCTAAAGAAGGCTGGAAAAAAACATTTCCTATAAAAGCCAAAAGTATGAATTGCAAACTTGGAGTCAATGCACATACTCACTCAGCAAAAAGAAATACATAGAAGTAAGAAGAGTTATTGATCTGCTTATCAAGATTATGTGAAGAAAAAGATTCTAGGTGCAGTGAGGACCTGAGACAGGGACAATAAGATGCTGGCTTCAGAATGAATGGAGGTTTTATTTGAGAGCAGAGTTTCCCATGCAAGGGGTAAGAAAATCATCTGAGTGAGTCTTAATTCAAGATAGAAAGGCTGGGCTGGAAGTTAAAAAAGAAGAAGAGGTGACAGTAACAATGGTATCTGAGGAATAATAGTGACAGAGTCCTGGAAAAGTTTTGGGGAATCAAGAAAGCTGAAAATATTGGGGTAGAACAACTTCCCGCACATCTATTTAGTACTGCTACCTTTGAGAACATAAAAAGACTGAAACTGTACAGACCACAAAACATTTAGATCTTTGTTGAGTTCTTCTTATTTACTTTCTTGCCAGGGAATTATTTTACATAGTTCAGTGTAGATAACCCGAGTGAATATTTCTTTAGAATGCTAAATCCAAATCCCACAGCAACAGATGCTGAAAGCTAGAAAATATATTTGCTTGAAAATTCTGTATTTAGCATTTCTTCCTCAGAAAAATACTAAACAATAAGAATAATAATATTTTTAAACCTTCATTTGTTAACAGGGAAAATACTTACGTTCAAAATAAATACAAGATTAAAAATCACATTTCATAGCCCTAGCAGTTTCTTCCAAATTGAACACCAGACTTAAAAACGCAGTCAGTCCCAAAACTATATATGCACTGCTACCATTAGAGCTATATACTATATAGCTCAGATTTCCGAAATAGCAAACATTGCCATGAAATCTATAACATGCATTGCCAAAATAATCCTATAAGTTAGTGAATGAAAGGTACAGAGTTGTTAAGCATGATATACAGTATAGCAGACTTCAGTAAATCTAAGTTTGTGTCAGATAATCTCCCCTAAAAGAAATCATTTAGATTGATTTGTTCAGGAGCACAGACTGAAAACTAAGGGACTATAAACAAAAAGAGAATGATAAATGACAGAGTATCATTGTTTAGGTACTGAGACTTTATTCGACTGGTTTTATTTCTGGACTTTTTTACCTCCTTTAGGCAAGATAGAAAATCAGATGAAAAAAATTATTAGTTATAAAGTAGTCAGGCTTTATATTCTATGTACCCAAGAGCCCTGTAACACAAAACAGAACAAATGGTGCTTTCACAAAGCATATAAGGAAATAAAAATTATTTGTGAATAAAAATTATTTGTGAATAAAATTAAAAAATAAAAGGTAGCATTTCTATAATGACATAATCTCCTTTGGAGAACTTAAGATGTAAACAAACTCATTCTTATTTTACTATTGCTTTTCCACAGTGGATCAGTAAGGTGGAAAAGTGGCAAATGAGAACATGTAAGCTATTATCGCTTCACATAGAGAAATTGAGCATATACAACTTTGGAGACCATAAAAGCTGTTTTACAGGTTACTTAGACAGTAATGATGTTATTTAGTCTTGTCTTGTGTGTCCTTGGGCATTTATTTTCACTGACTCCATTTCACTGTGGAAAAATGGATGGAGATATAATGTTTCTAAATGAGTGAGTACTCAGGACTTTTATGTCTGTCTCTGCCTGGGAGTGGATAATATGAATAAATGCCCTCTCAGCAGTGCATTTTAATTATGGGTGCTAGGGTAAACGTTATTCAGGAAAAATGAAACTCAGTTACAGTCACTAAAATGAAACTTGAAAAGTACAGTACTGAAATTCATGTTCAGTTGTTGGCATGCTGGGAAAGAAATGTTACTCATACAGAAGGTACCTGGCTCTACACAAAGAGAAATAGGTGGACCTATGGAATATGTGCTATACTTTAATCTTGAGACAAACTTCACCAAGTGCCAATGAGATTTCCTTCTTGCTACACATCCCCTACCCCCACCATGGTAAAATCTCAGGGCTGTCATAGAAGGACATATGTATCCTAGAGTTTGGCAATCTATTTTGCCTTCATACTGCTTTATCTCTGCAGAATACTCTGACTGGAGCCCTGGATTGCTGGGAAGGGGGACACTAATGACCAGGCTGAATCTCTATAATGCAGACCTCTGAAGTATTATTCTAGTTTTAACTTCAAAGCAAAAGCAAATGTGAACTATTAAGTCATCCTATTCTACAAACCAGACCTCATTCATAAGATGCACATTAATAACTGCAGTAATATAGTCTCAAACCTTATTTTTAATGAAAATGCAAACTGTATGTATTCTAAGAGCTAAATGGAAGTAATTTGGAATTTTTCCAATATCATCACTTTTAAAATTTCAATAAGATCTTCACAATGTTTCCAGTGTGTGTATGTCTTGTATTTGCATAGGCATTTGCACTGTGGAGACACCTTTAAGGATCTTGGCAATAGCAAGATACTGGGATCCTCACCAGTGTCACTAACTGAAGTGAAAGCATAACACTTTAGACCAACTCAACATGTGATTCTCATGTTGTGTAATAATGAAACTTCTTAGAAATACTTTATGTGGGGATTTTTTTCTAATAAGTTATAACTTATATTTTTTTATTTCCATTAATTCATGATTTTCAAATAGTAATGTATTTATTACTAAAATCTTGCAATTTAAGTGCAAACACCACAGACTATTTTTGTTATATTTTTAACAAAGTGAGCAGCAGTTTAAATATGAAAAACAAAAGTCATGATAGTCACAGACTATAGACTACAAATGGAATTAATTATATTTCCAGTTGAAACTAATGAAGCACTGCTAAACTGTCCCTTTTTCTTGAAAACTTAAGGTTTTAAAATGCATCAAAAAGAATATCTTTCTCCCTAGCCCCTGCAATGATGCATTAAAAACCTTGAAATACAAGCAACTTTTTAAGTCACCATTTTGCCTCAGCTGAGTATAATCAGTGAAATGCAAATTGAAGTGTAAAAATTGCCTACAGTGCTTGATGTAAATTAAAATTACTTCTATAAATTCAATGTTCAAATTATCTGACAACTGCCATTGCATTAATTTTGCTGCTGAATACATTAAACAATTGCAAATTCATTTTCTCACTAACATCACAATTACTTTAGGTGCTGGTCAAGAAGAGCTATTAAATATACCAATAATCATTTAATATTTAAAGCCTATTTAAAAGTAGGAGATTTATCTAAAGTGAGTGACAATCTTACTGTTGTTATTTCTCCCATAAATTAAGAAAAAGTCTTAAAGACAAAACCTTCTGTAAAGTGAATAATTTGTATTTCTTTCCTAGAAAACAGAAACATTGGCCAAAAAAAAAAACAACCCCAAAGGCTTTTCCTTACAGGAAAGCCAGAATATTTCTAACCTTCAAGTTAGGGTAGCCTCACAAAGACACAGACACACATTCATGTACATTAAAACATGTGCATGGGTAAGACTCTGTGGGCAAGGCCTAGATGTACAAAATGCAGATCACAGAGGAGGACAGAAATGGAATTAAAATTCAAGACTCTCAACTCCTGTACTAGCATATGGGCTTTTAGATTAGCAGTTTTAAGGGGGACAGTTGAGAGACTCTTGCAAACTAAATTAAAATCACTTCACATTTTTTCTCTCCTTTTGCTCTGAAGCTTTCAAGAGACATTGGAAGTGGGTAGAACGTGTTTCATGCTTTTGGGTTTGAGTGTTTAGTCTGATTTAGCACTAGTTCAGTTATGCTGATCAAAATAGGCAGCTGTGAAACATTTATTGTTTTGAAGGCCTTACTTTTAAAAAAATACAGCTAAAAGTTCTAGGTAATTTTGTCCCTAGCATGGGGTTCTGTTTCTCTTAGCAGCCTGTGAGTCAGGATGCAGGACAGCAGGTCCTGCCCTGCATGGGAAGAAGAGCCAGGAACCAAAGGGGACAGCAATGCAGGCAAGCCTGTGCCCCACCAAGGACACAGGGAAGCAGTCCCACTGCCCTGAACTAGATGAGCAGGGCAGGTCCAAGGCCAGAAGTAGGTTTAGCCGTGCTCCACGGAAGGCCACGGCAATGAGGCACAGAGATGGTGCTAAGTGGAGCAAGAGGCACTCTGACCAAGCAAGGGGACCCATCTCATCCCTTCATGATGTCACCATCCCACCTTCTGTCCTGTTACTGTTGAATCAGGTTTTATGTCAGATTTCTACCAAATATATCATGCTTTCAGATACTCAGATGAAAGCTGGAGGAAAGATACATTATCTTTCATTTTCTTTTAGCCACAGGGCATTTGAGAAAGAACTGTCAATAGAAACCTGTTAACTTTTCACCAAAAGTGTGTAAATAAAACATTTTCAGTCAATTATAGGAAAATATTTTACAGATCCTTTCTTCAGGTAAACGTAATTTTTGTTACTTTAATTTTTTGTTAGTTTTCTTGGAAACATCAGGACAAAGTATTTTCAGAAGTTTTTTTCACTACCCCTAACAGTGCTTACATGCCTACAACTAAGTATAAGAGGAATCTTAATTACTTTGCAATTTTCAGCTTTTAAACTGGATAAGATTTTATTTAAACCAAATCTAGAACTGTATTCCCTCTTTCTTTACATATAGTACCTTATATATTGATTACATTTGCCTCTACTCTCTTACCAGTCTCTTATTCCAGCTGAGTTCTTAAATGCCAGAGGAAACAGAAAAATCTCTTTCTGTCTTTCCACCAGGAAATCACTTTCATCCACTGTAATCTCAGAGTAAGAAACTTTGAGGCATGTTTGTTGCAGCTTCTAGGATTGACTTTCTACTCTCTCCTTTCTCACTGTTATCCCTCTCTGTCTAAAAAATTTTAAAAAGCTGTAAGTACTAAGAACAATCTGTTTCTTAAATGTTGGAAGGGAAAAGAAACTTCATTATTCAAGCTTGTTCCCATAAAACTTGGCAGATTGGCTTTCAGTCTTTTAACTTCTGCTAAGGTGTTTAAGACCTCTGTAGCCTACAGCTGTAAAATTCTAAATTCCCACAGGCCAAGCTCTCTACTGCACAATCCTCTTGAATCCTCTGGATTGATTTGACTTAGCAGCAAATTTGCCTTCTCTGTGTCTCTGTCCGTTACAGAAACTGTTTTAAAAGGCTAGAGCATATTGATAAAACCACCAGGATTTCATACCTAGACATAATCTGGAGAGATGTGGTGTACGACAGAAGAATCTGCACCTGAAAAAGCAGTAGTAGTGCTAGCGTAGTGAGAACTAATAGTGTCAAGTGCTCAGAGTTTAATGGTTCGAGATTATTTCTTTACTTGGAGTGGTGGAAATAGCAGAGTGAATGTTTGAACAAATAAGTTCTTACTTCCCGTTTTCACAAGAGAAGAGTTTACATTCCTATCACATTTAAACTTAAGTAGGAATGTCTCTAATTTCAGTCATAAACAGTGTTACGCTCTATTCTATGAAAAGTGTTTAAAAAGTTTTTCAGCCTAACTTGCAAGTGAATGCAAGTGAAACAAAACAATTACCTAGTCATTAGTTACTGCAAATCAACATGGATTCCCTGAAGCTGGAGAAACGATCATTTCAGCAACATTGCTGACTCCCTCTTCACTTTTATTTTTTTAAATTTGAGAATTTCAAGAAATTCTATCATTATGTTGGAAAATAAGTTTTTATATATAATTTTCCCTTCTTTGACACCAGCCCTCCTTTCCAATAGTGAATACTGGGAAAAGATAATATACCTCCTTGTGTTTTGGTTGGGGTTTTTGCCAATATCAAACAAGGCGTATTTATCTTCTAAATGTAAAGGCAGATTTTAAATGTGTTGTAATATATGTTTAGTTTTTAGTAAGGAAAACATTGATAATTATCTTTCCTAGTGAAATGTGCTGTAATTTAAGATTTTAAATGGGCTCATATTTAAAAGGACCATTGCATAAATGCCCATTACCTGGAGTTTAATGAGCTAATGCCCAACCGATATTTTTTCTGTTTCTTCCTACACAATTCTCACAAAGCTATTCAGTAAAAGGGAACCACTTGCTATCTTCAAATTAGGACGAAACACTATAAAATATAATTATTGAGAATTGCATATAGAATCATAGAATCATAGAATAACCAGGTTGTAAGAGACCCACCGATCATCAAGTCCAACCATTCCTACCAACCACCAAACCATGCCCCTTAACAGCTCGTCCACCCATGCCTTAAACACCTCCAGGGAAGGTGAATCAACCACCTCCCTGGGCAGCCTGTTCCAGTGCCCAATGACCCCTTCTGTGAAGAATTTTTTCCTAATGTCCAGCCTAAATCTTCCATGGTGGACCTTGTGGTCGTTCTCTCTCAGCCTGTCTCCTGTTACTTGGGAGAAGAGACAAGCTCCCTCCTCTCACCAGCCTCTTTTCAGGTAGTTATAGAGAGCAATGAGATCTCCCCTCACCCTCCTCTTCTCCAGGCTAAACAACTCCAGCTCTCTCAGCCACTCCTCATAAGGCCTGTTCTCCAACCCCCTCACCAGCTTCGTTGCTCTTCTCTGGACTCGCTCCAGAGCCTCAACATCCTTCTTGTGGTGAGGGGCCCAGAACTGAACACAGGATTCAAGGAGCGGTCTCACCAGTGCCGAGTACAGAGGGAGAATAACCTCCCTGGACCTGCTGGTCACACCGTTTCTGATACAAGCAAGGATGCCATTGGCCTTCTTGGCCACCTGGGCACACTGCTGGCTCATGCTCAGTTGGCTGTCAGCCAACACCCCCAGGTCCTTCTCCTCCTGGCAGCTTTCTAGACAGACTTCTCCTAGTCTGTACCTTTGCGTAGGGTTGTTGTGCTCCAAGTGCAGGACCCGGCATTTGACCTTGTTAAACCTCATGCCATTGGACTCTGCCCAGCGGTCCAGCCTCTTCAGATGCCTCTGCAGAGCCTCCCTACCCTCCAGCAGATCGACACTTCCACCCAGCTTGGTGTCGTCTGCAAACTTGCTAAGGCAGCACTTGATGCCTTCATCCAGGTCATTGATAAAGACATTGAACAGGGCTGGACCCACCACTGAGCCCTAGGGAACCCCACTTGTAACTGGCCTCCAGCAGGAGTTAACTCCATTTCCCACCACTCTCTGGGCCCGGCCATCCAATCAGTTTTCCACCCAGGAGAGTGTGCGCCCGTCCAGGCCAGAGGCCGACAGTTTCCATAGCCGAATGCTGTGAGAAACTGTGTCAAAGGCTTTACTGAGGTCCAGAAAGATACATCCACAGCCTTTCCCTCGTCCAGCATCCGAGTCACTTGGTCATAGAAGGCAATCAGGTTAGTTTGGCAAGACCTGTCTTTTGTGAAGCCATGTTGACTGGGCCTGATCACCCTGTTCTCTTGCATGTGCTTCATGATAGCACTCAAGATCACCTGCTTCATGACTTTCCCTGGCACTGAGGTCAGACTGACACGCCTGTAGTTCCCTGGATCCTCCCTGAGACCCTTCTTGTAGGTGGGCACAACATCAGCCAGCCTCCAGTCCAGTGGAACTTCCCCAGTCATCCAGGACTGTTGGAAGATGATGGAAAGGGATTTGGCCAGCACATCCGCCAGCTCCTTCAATACCCTCGGGTGAATCCCAGCCAGCCCCATAGACTTGTGGGTTTCTAGTTGGGCGAGCAGGACTCTGACCACCTCCTCTTGGACCATGGGAGCCTCATTTTGCTCCTCTAGCTCCGGGGTTTGGACAGAAAGGGAACAACTTTCTTTACAATTAAATACTGAGGCAAAGAAGGCATTAAGTACCTCAGCCTTTTCCTCATCCCCTGTCACTGTTGCTCCTTCTGCGTCCAACAGGGACTGTATGGTCTCTCTAGTTCTCCTTCTATTATTTATATATTTATAGAAAGATTTTTTGTTATCTTTCACCTACTTTGCCAATTTGATTTCTAGTTGAGGCTTTCTATTTTTTTCTCTACACAATCTCACTTCCCTCCTGTAGTCCACCCAAGAGGCCCATCCCCTCTTCCAGAGCCCATAAACATTCCTCTTCTTCTTGATATCACTCAAGATCTCACTGCTCAACCGAGCTGGTTTTTTCCCCTGCTGGCTTTTTTTTCCGGAACATGGAGATGGCTTTCTCCTGAGCCGCTAGGATTTCCTTTTTGAAGAGCTCCCAGCCCTCATGGGCTCCCTTGCCCTAAAGCACTGTCTCCCATGAGACTTTGCCAACCAGTCTTCTGAAGAGTTCAAAGTCTGCCCTCTGGAAATTTAATGCTCCTGTCTTGCTAACCACCCTCTTCACTTCGCCTATAACAGAAAACCCTATCATCTCATGATCGCTTAGTCCTAGGCGTCCTCCTACTGCCACATCCCCCACAAGGCCTTCTCTGTTCACAAACAGCAGGTCCAGGAGGGAACCTTCCCTTGTTGGTTCATTCACCAGCTGTGCAAGGAACTTGTCTTCCACACACTCCAAGAACCTCCTAGACTGCTTCCTTTCTGCTCTACTGGACTTCCAGCAGGTATCAGGAAGACTGAAGTCTCCCACAAGAAATGAGAGGCACTGATCTAGAGATTAATCCCACCCGTTTATAGAAGAGCTCGTCAGCTGCTTCTCCTTGGCTCGGTGGCCTGTAACAGACTCCCATCACAAAATCTACTTTCTTATGGGCTCCTCTGATGCTAACCCACAGACACTCAATCTCCTCATTGCCACAATCCATCTCAACAGCATCCAAGTCCTTCCTTACAAAGATGGCTACCCCGCCTCCTCTCCTTCCCTTCCTCTCCCTCCTGAAGAGTTTATACACCACCATATCAGCTTATTCAGCTGCATCCAGCGACAGGACGGTGAGTTCTGTAGTAGGGGTGCCTATAGGCTACTGGGTGCTTCCCTGAACGGGGAAAACCCTAAAAAAACTCTATCGGGAGGACAGCGCTGCGCTCCGGGCTCAACGGCCGTTCCCGCGCGGTGCCTGACGGGAGGGGGCGGTCCCGGAAGCTTCCGCGGGGGATTTAAAGGGCCCTTAGGGAGCACAACGACCGGAGCCCAGGCGAAGAGGAGCGGGGCTCGTTAAACAAGGCAGTTCGAGCGGCAGTTCGAGCGGCAGTTCGAGCGGCAGTTCGAGCGGCAGTTCGAGCGGCAGTTCGAGCAGCAGTTCGAGCGAGCAGGGAAGGGCTGGAACACGGTCAGAAGAGATTGAGGAAAATGGTGGATACCCGATGAAAGACTAAGGCCAAACCAAGCGTGATGGAGGCTGCCACCCAGACAGAGCCCCGGTGGGCACATGCAGCTACCCAGACCCTGGGGTGCAGACAGTGCCCCCCTCCCACAGTGGCTCATGCCTCTGGCACTGGCTCCTCCTGTGGAAGCTGTGCTCGGGTAGGGGAACTGCTGCATATGGTGGAAGAGCTGAGGAAAGGAGTGGAAAGGCTGAGGACCATCAGGGAATGTGAGAGGGAGATAGATGAGTGGAGCAGGACCCTCTCACAGGCTGCCGGAGCCAGAGAAACTGAGCACCGCCCACCAGTAAGCTGTAAGGCCGGGAGAGACAGAGAGGGGGAACGGCAGCAGGTTCCTGTCTGGAGAAGGAAACCTGCTCCCCCCACCCAGGCAATTAACCCCCAGATCTCTCTGGAGAGCAAATATGAGGTGCTGACGGTGCAGCCTAGCCCTAAAGATGAAGAGGGCTGCACCCAGAGCCTAGAAATGTTTCCAAAACTCCATCATCCTCCTACAGCCTTAAAAACATCCTCGGTTAAAAAGAAGAGGAGGGTGATTGTCTGGGGGGATTCCCTTCTCAAAGGAATGGAGGGTCCCATCTGTAGGCCGGACCCGCTCCATAGGGAGGTCTGCTGCTTGCCAGGAGCATCAGTGAGGGAAGTTACTAGAAAGCTCCCTTTCTTGGTCAAAGATACGGACTACTACCCGCTCTTAGTTTTTCAAATTGGTAATGAAGAAATAGAACGTAGAAGGCCTAAAGCCATCAAAAAGGACTTCAAGTCACTCGGGAGAATGATCGAGGGCTCTGAAGCACAGGTAATATTCAACTCCATCCCAATACTAAGGAACCAGGAGCAGGAAATGAGGAATAAGAAACAGGTTAATGAATGGCTTAGGGACTGGTGTGAGAAGAGGGGCTTTGGGTTCTTTAATCATGGGGAGGCCCACGCACCCCCAGGCTTTCTTACCAGGGATGGGACATGCCTGTCTCCTAGGGGGACAAAAGCCCTCACCAAAAACCTTGTTAAGCTCATAAATCGGGCTTTAAACTAGATGTGAGGGAGGAGGGGATGGAGGCCAGGCAGGATGGGAGTGAGCCTGGAGGTGAGACTTCAGCGGCAAAGGGGTGGTGTGCTGGCGATGCCTGCCGGTATATCACCACTAAGCAAGAGGGGGTGAGTGCAGCTGAGGATGGTAGGCAGCAAACTGGCACTGTGGCCTTAGTTAAGTCAAGGACCGCTCAGTTGGGGAGAAGCCCTATTACGAAGGCTGAAGCTACGCCTGCCCAGCTGAAGTGCATTTACACTAATGCATGCAGCATGGGAAATAAGAAGGAGGAGCTGGAAGCTGTGGTAGGGCAGGGAGACTACGATGTCGTTGCCATTGTGGAGATGTGGTGAGATGACTCGTACAACTGGAGCGTACCCATGGTGGGGTATAAACTCTTTAGGAAGGACAGGAAGGGCAGAAGAGGAGGCGGGGTACCCCTCCATGTTAGAGAGGGCTTTGATACCCTCAAACTGGACTACGGTCAGGATGGGACTGAGTGCCTGTGGGTAAAAATCAGAGGAGTCCATGGGCAGGAAGGGATTGTGATGGGAGTCTGCTATAGACCACCCAGCCAAGAAGAAGCAGCTGATGAGCTCTTCTACAAACAACTGAGTATAGCCTCAAAATAGCTACCTCTAGTCCTTGTGGGAGACTTCAATTTCCCAGATATAGGCTGGGAGTATAATGCAGCAGAAAGGAAGCAGTCCCAGAGGTTCCTGGAGTGTGTGGAAGACGACTTCCTCACACAGCTGGTGAACGAACCGACAAGGGACGGTGCCCTCCTGGACCTGCTGTTGGTGAACAGAGAAGGACTGGTGGGGGATGTAAAGGTTGGAGGACGCTTGGGGCAAAGCGATCATGAGATGATAGAGTTCTCAGTGCAGGGTAAGATGAAGAAGGAGTTTAGCAGAACAGTAGCCCTCAACTTTCAGAGAGCAGACTTTGGGCTGTTCAGAAGGCTGGTTGGAAAAGTCCCATGGGAGGAGCTCCTTGAGGGCAAAGGTGTCCATGAGGGCTGGGCACTCTTCAAGAAGGAACTCCTAGCAGCTCAGGAGAAAGCCGTCCCCAAGTTCCGGAAAAGTAGCCGGAGGGGTAAGACACCAGCATGGTTGAGTAGGGAGGTCCTAAGAGACATCAATAGGATGAGGCAGGTCTACGACCTCTGGAGGAAGGGGCAGGCATCCTGGGTGGACTATAGGGAGGCAGTGAGAATGTGCAGGGGAAAAGTCAGGAGGGCTAAGGCCCAACTAGAAATGCGATTGGCCAAGACTGTGAAAGACAACAAAAAGTCTTTCTACAAATACATCAACAGCAAAAGGAGGGCTAGGGAGAATCTCCAGTCCCTAGTAGATGCAGAGGGAACAACAGTAACAGGGGACGAAGACAAGGCTGAAGTGCTCAATGCCTACTTTGCCTCAGTCTTTAACAGTAAGGAAAATTGTTCCCTCTGTGCACAACCCCAGGGGTTGGAAGAGAAGTATGAGGTTCCCAAGGTCCAAGAGGAGATGGTTAGAGACTTGCTTGCCCAGCTAGGCACCCACAAGTCTATGGGGCTGGAAGGAGTCCACCCAAGAGTTTTGAGGGAACTGGCGGATGTGCTGGCCAAACCCCTTTCCATCATCTTCCAGCAGTCCTGGATGACTGGGGAGGTTTGACTGGACTGGAGGCTGGCTGATGTCGTGCCCATCTATAAGAAGGGGCGCAGGGAGGATCCGAGGAACTACAGGCCTGTCAGTCTGACCTCGGTACCAGGGAAAGTCATGGAGCGGGTGATCTTGAGTGCTATCAAGAAGCACTTGCAAGAGAACCGGGTGATCAGGCCCAGTTAACACGAGTTCATGAAAGGCGGGTCTTGCCAAACTAATCTGATGGCCTTCTATGACAAAGTGACTCAGCTACTGTACAAGGGAAAGGCTGTGGATGTGATCTTCCTGGACCTTAGTAAGGCCTTTGATACAGTTTCTCATAGCATTCTGCTTCGGAAAGTGTCGGCCTCTGGCCTGGACGGGCGCACACTCTCCTGGGTGAAAAACTGGTTGAATGACCGGGCCCAGAGGGTGGTGGTAAATGGAGTTAAATCCAGCTGGAGGCCAGTGACAAGTGGGGTTCCCCAGGGCTCAGTGCTGGGTCCAGTCCTGTTTAATGTCTTTATCAACGACCTGGATGAAGGCATTGAGTCCTCCCTTAGCAAGTTTGCAGATGACACCAAGCTGGGTGGAAGGGTGGATCTGCTGGAGGGTCGGGAGACTCTGCAAAGGGACCTGAACAGGCTGGACTGCTGGGCTGAGACCAACGGCATGAGGTTTAACAAGGTCAAATGCCGGGTCCTGCACTTGGGGCACAACAACCCTAAGCAGAGGTACGAACTAGGAGAAACCTGGCTGGAAAGCTGCCAGGAGGAGAAGGACCTGGGGGTGTTGGTTGACAGCTGACTGAACATGAGCCAGCAGTGTGCCCAGGTGGCCAAAAAGGCCAATGGCATCTTGGCCTGTATCAGAAACGGCGTGACCAGCAGGTCCAGTGAGGTTATTCTCCCTCTGTACTTGGCACTGGTGAGACCGCACCTCGAGTCCTGTGTTCAGTTCTGGGCCCCTCACCACAAGAAGGATGTTGTGGCTCTGGAGCGAGTTCTGAGAAGAGCAACAAAGCTGGTGAGGGGGTTGGAGAACAGGCCTTATGAGGAGCGGCTGAGAGAGCTGGGGTTGTTTAGCCTGGAGAAGAGGAGGCTGAGGGGAGACCTTATTACTCTCTACAACTACCTGAAGAGAGGTTGTGGAGAGGAGGGTGCTGGCCTCTTCTCCCAAGTGAGAGGGGACAGGATGAGAGGGAATGGCCTCAAGCTCCACCAGGGGAGATTTAGGCTTGAGATAAGGAAAAAATTCTTCACAGAGAGGGTGGTTTAGGCATTGGAACGGTCTGCCCAGGGAGGTGGTTGAGTCACCGTCCCTGGAGGTGTTTAAGGTGAGGGTGGATGAGGTACTTAGGGGCATGATTTAGGGATTGGTGGGAATGGTTGGACTCGACAATCCAGTGGGTCTCTTCCAACCTGGTTATTCTGTGATTCTGTGATATCTGTATTCCAGTTATATGATTCATCCCATCATGTTTCCGTGATGGCAACGACATCATAGGCTCCTTGCCCTACGACAGCTTCCAGCTCTTCCTTCTTATTACCCATGCTGCGTGCATTGGTGTAAATGCACTTCAGCGTAGCTGCCGAGCCTTCAGCCCTCTTAGAGGGAACAGAGTTCCTTCCCAATTGCCTGGTAACTGGAGTAGCCAGCACCAGAGCGCCCGTATCGCCCTTACCACCCCCATGTGTGTTCACCCCCACTTTCTGTGTGGTGCTGTACTGGTGATCCTCTCCAGCACACCCTCTCTGAATCATCAGTGCTCCATGTCCAGACTCGCTCCTGTCTAGCCTTGTCTCAATCCCCTGCCCCTTCACATCTAGTTTAAAGCTCGATCTATGAGCTTAGCTAAGTTCTTAGCAAGGGCTTTAGACCCCCTAGAAGACCCATATGTCCCAACCTTAGCGGCAGAGTTTGGGGGTTTGTGAGCCACCCCATGATCAAATAAGCCAAAGCCCCTTTCCTCACACCAGGAAAGGGGTGCATTCCTTGTTAACCCTTCTCGGTAGCTGAACAGCAAATTAAAAAAAAAGCAAAACAAAAATAAAAACACCAACAGAACACAAAACCAGTAGAATCACATGGAATTTACCATTTGCTGCCCAAAAATAGTTGCATTGTTATCACAGTAGTGGTAAAGTGCTAGTCTTGATTGCTACTAATTCTCATAGGACCCCTCTCTTTACAGGACCATTGCCTTTAAGTCATTAATGTGTAACAGGTTTGCAGTGGTGAGCAAATAGGATTGATTCTGTTCTGCCTCTTGTCTTCTCCACTAAAGAGACAGAACTGCCTGCGTTTAATGCCTTTCCTCTTCTAGTGGCAGAGGAAGCACTTTGCTTATCAGCTGTTCACTGTGTGCCTTGGTTTACTCAATCTGGAAACTATGATGTCTCACTGAAGAAAACGAGAATTTGAATATATGTCCAAAGTAGTTTGCTAAGCAGAACTGGACTTCAGTATGGGTGTTTATTTGTATTATATACACAGTACAACATCGTTGTAATGCATTCACTCCATGATATAACTTTTGAAAGTCCATGTCCCCGTTTTCACTCACATGAATGACAAAAATGTCTTATCTCACATAAATTGCAATAGAGGGATGTCATCCTTGTTCATATATGCAGATATGGACAGTGACTTATCACCGCACTTGGAGTTGTCTCCAATAAAATTATCTTCTAGCTGAGAGAGCTGTTCAGGAAGTGGGATATAAAGCAGATCACTAGTGTAGATAAGGTATTTCCATTATAGCAGTGTTTATGAAGTATGATACACATTCTTTCTGTATTTCTAATATATCATTGTTATTATTTCTTATTCTTCACTGAATTTTAAAACTGTAACAAAAGAAAATTGAAAACCTCATGACAGCAAAATCAAGTCTTAAGTGTATTCATCACACAAACAGCTTTGTCCCTTGGTATTTTATGCTCCAATTCAAACAACACATCTGTCCATAACTGCATGCATGACACTGTAAGATTACTACAGGCTACAAATTTACGTCTACAAGTACTAGAAATACTGTAGGAAGACAAGGATGAAACAATTCAAGTGGAAAGACCTTTAAATAGTATATATGACATACAATGCCAAACTTTAAAATGTATAATAATATGGGGGTTTTCTAATTCAAACCCAAGAAACTATTTTTGTAGCTACATTTGGTTTTAGTGATGGTCTATCACACAATTACTCTGAAGAAAATAAACTTTTTAAAGAAACTTGGAATTTCAGTGTTTATGTTAGATAATCCCAGCTTCCAAGATGATATACATCCAGCTTCCCCTGCAGAAATTCTGGTCCTTATTGTTCCCTACCAATCAGAATACTTAGGTCTAGCATTTAAAAGTTTATTCTATCCAACCTTAAGGCTAGGACATATTTTTTTTTATTCCATAAAACTTGAAAAAAATCGATTAGTTTATAGCTCTTCCATCAATGCCCCATAAAACCCTCCTTCTCCATAGAACTAAATACTTCTTCCGGTATCTAGTAGGACAAATATGTGAATGGCAGCTGTTCCAACTTGCATATTTTCAGAAAAGTAGAAACAGAACAGAATAAAACAAGTGGAAAGAAGTTTGTACTCTTAGCAGCATTAATATCCTGAAGAATATAATTAATATAGCATCTGGCAGCACCTCACAAAAAGAGCTCTACTGTAAAAACAGCATGTGCAAATTTTTCCATTTTTATAATCTCCTTAGAGTTATATTCTTTCACATTGCATCTCTAGTATCTCTTCCATCATAAAGAACTTCCTGGATGAAGTTGCTACTCACAGTATTGCACAGTAAAAATATAGTTGAGCAGAATGAAGAATGAGAACTTCTGCCCTTTGTTTTATCCTTGTATGTTGCTGTCTGGTCATTTGCAGGGGCCTTCAGGTTGAGTGAGATCCCTTTCCCCACTCATAGTTTCACTGACTGCAATGACATTCTTCTGTTTAATAAAATGTAAAGATTTCAAAACATATACCCATTACCATATTATGATGATGATTCTAGATCTAAACAATTTTAGCTTGACATTACAATGAACCTGTTGGCATCCAAACACCTTTTTCTAATTTTATAGGACCAACTGAATTTGCTGAAGCATCATCTAGCTGTAGACTGACTTACACTGTACATTCACATGACGTAACAAATAAGAGACCCTGACACTCCTAGAAGCAGGATTGCTTTGGTAATGGGTAGACAGGAAGTCAAGCCAATTCAAAATGGTTCTGATAAATCTAAAATAAAATTTTAAAAAATATTATGTTGGGATAAGAAATGGAAATGTTTGGAATAAAGTAAGCTCTTACAATTCAATTTCCAGAGAATGTGTTAATAAATAAGAACTAAGACATTTGTAAAAGGATTTTTAATGGAAAATACTGTTTTCTGAACAATTCTTTCTGGTCCTATAGGGCAGCACAAAGTGTAAAAAAATATGCAACACAACGAATAACCTGAAGGGAAATTAGAAGTTTATTACTTTTATTCTGTCTGTACCTTCTTCTGTTTTCTTGGAATAGAATATAATCACAGAAATTAAAGTTTCCACAGCTAAAAATAATGCTTCTCAGGAGTTCCATTGCCTGGGTCTATAACTTAAGGATCCCAGAAATCTTCATAGAAGCATGCCTTAGCTTTATAAGTCTGTGAGATTGGTAATGTTAGTCCTTTTATAGTAAAATGCTTAAACATTTGCATTTACAGGCTTAAAGTCAAGTATTTGCTTGATCTGATTTGGATCTGTTACCTTCATTTTACTGACTCCAAGCAGGAACACAGAAAAACTAAACACTGTTTACAAAGCCAATCTATGCCAGTGAAAGAAGCTGAATTCAAGACATCTAATTCCAGGACTCCTTCTGGAAGTCCTTCATTTCTAGTTTTAAAAATGTAATAGAATTATTTAAGCTTTTCCTCCCCTTAAACATTTTATGCATTGCTTTCACCAGATGCAAAGCCTGTAAAAGAATGAAATACAAGATATTCCAAGTCATTTATCTAAAACAAATGCTAAATCAATGCTAAAGTTGTCATGTAATCTTGTACACCTTCAGTCTAAAAGTTTAGGCTGCAATAATGTCTCTAAGATGCTGGGAAATACAAATGGATACTATCTAGAAGTCAATGAAGCTGCTGAATTGAAAGGGCAACCTTCAAGATTGGATCAATGTGTCATGCAGAGCTATAAACATGATTGTTGTTGCCTTTCTGTCTGAGATAGGCCTGTATTAATCAGAAATAGGAAAACAAACAAGCAACCATTTAGTAGTGCAGAATCTTTTTTGTGGAAAAAAAAATCCACTTTTATTTAAACGTCTGTTTTTAAGCACCAGTAATGGAAGTGGAGACGAGGCTTACCAAAAGCCACTGATTCTACACACATTTCCACAAGTATTTTGAAGGGCTTAACTGTCTTTTAAGAAATTGATATTATAGGAAATCCAAAGAGGGAGAGGCTGAATTACAAAAATAAAGCAATGCTTGGAGAAGCAATTCTACTTTGAATATGAACTTTCTACATCTCGAGGGTGTTGTACATCCAAGGTCACTTACCATGAGACTAAATTAATACCTGCCAGAGTCAATGAGACTGTTTCTTCTGACATCGATGAACTTTGGTTTAGGCTATGTTTTCACTGCAGAATGTGACAAAAGATAAAAATACAAGAGAGACTGTTCAGACATCTAATGTCTGTTCCCACTTTTATCAGTACTTTATTGTATAGCTTTAGGCAATTCATACTCTCATTATGGTTTAGTTTCCCTAACACACAACAATTTCTTCAACTGGGGAGTATAAGGAGCAACAACAATAACAAAAAAAATAAATAAATGCAGAGGCTCATTGGACATCTTCCCTTTGAACTGGGTTATTTGCAGATAAAACTACCATGGTAAGGTGATCAAAGGAAGAGCATCTGAAATTTTTGATGTTGAGTAAGAACCAGCTTGCAAATCCTTGTTATCCATGAAGCATCTCTTGTAGATATAGTCAAATTATGAGGTTGAGTATCTCCCCTTCGAACTCTCAAAGTACTTTTGACTCCTGATCATGCCATAAGTAACCCTCAAAACCACCATCATAAAATTGTTAACATTGTTATTTAAATTTTCCTTTCTAACTAAATAGAACACAACAAAAACAGCAGTAAAAATGCCACTAACAAAGTAATACTCTTCATAATAGTATTATAGTGCTGTCCTTGAAGTCATATAAATACATAGACATTTTTCATCTTATTACGTAGAATGTCAACAAATAAGAAAGCAAGATTTTACACATTCACATTTTAGTGATGTTCCTAGTAAAACTTACAAAAGCCTGAACTAAAGAAAACCTGTTTTCATGACTATATATACTGTGAAATATACCCAGCCTGTGCTAATGAATATAGCCAAATTTATCCTATGTGAGGAAGCTGTGATAGAGAGACAATAAAAAAAACAACTGTAAATATTCCTGTCAGAAGCTGGGTAGACATTTTTGCAAAGATGTAATATATATCCCTCATTTTTAGGCAAAAATGGTCCCGAGTAATTAGAGGTCATTAATAAAACTAAATGTAAACACCTGACAAAAAAAAAAAACACAAAAGAACCGAACGTACGCACTACAGTTTACTGACAGAACAAGCAGCATATTTTCTTGACCTTCTGCTTCTTAAGGTCTTGACCATTTCTGGAAAAAAGAGATTCCTTTGTTAAAATGAATGTTGCTTTTCTCAATATCTTGACACTTGGATCATTTTCCATAGGTGTATCTTAGATAAGCTGAAAGCTGATGATTCCCAGTTTGTGTTCAAATCGCCTGACACATGGCATTTGAATTTAAAAACTATTTCCAAAGAAATCCCAGAAAAGAGGACAGTTTAAAAAGAATACATGGATACTGGTTTAAAAGAATATCAATTTCAGAAACATTTTACTAAACCCAGCAGATTTTGTTCCTACAGTGAATTGTGTTTTTAATCTGGAAACCATAAGCCGAATGCCAGTCTTTGTTTTTAAGACACAATAAAAGGAAAATTTGATGCTTACAAATCCTGTGCTTAATAAAGTAACTGTGACCCATAGTAACACCAACAATTTTCTAGCTACAAGAAAGATACTGCTAAATATTTGTAAAGATAGACACATACTACCTCCTGTAACAGTTTCCATTATTTCAATCTAATCCTGCTAGATAGGTATAATTGAGAGCAGATTTTTAACTATTAGTTTCAATTTAGATAGATTTACCATAGGTATAGGACACTTTCCTTATATATTGCCAAACCAATACACAAAGTAGGATTGTCTGTTTTAGAAGATAAACACTAATTACATAGAGATATAACTAATCTTGATTTTGGTGATCACCAATTCCCATAACAAATGCTTATACCTATATTTAAGAACCTTTCAATGTATCACCAAAGCACATGAAATATTTTATTAATTCTCCTCTCCAATGACATCTAACTGTATAGAATTCATAGAAAAAACCCATTTTAGTGCCTTTGTTCTTTGTAAAAATCAGATAAAGTCTAATAATCATGCATACCAGTTTCTTTATGAGCCCTCCAGCATCCCTGTTCCATTCTGTTGTTTCTTTGGTGGGAGGAAATGTTCTTTTTTTAATTTAGTACGAATGTGTTAAAGTTACACCAGTCCATGGACAGCCTCAGAGACATATGCACTTTTATTCAGATATGTGACATTGGAAAAAGACTTCCTCAGATGCTTTCAGGAAGAATTATAGAATTTCTGATTTTCACAAGTGCTGGGCAACTAGAGTCAGCTGGAGTGTATTTACACTACAGAAAGACGTGAACACCTCCTGCTGTCACTACTTCCTGTTCTCCTTGTCTTTGCAAAAGGCACAGAAATGCAAAAAGTTTAGTCAATTACTAGAGTGGAAGTTTAAATGGATGCATTGACATGTGCAAATGGACAACTTTAAAATTGTGATTGATCTCTCCTATATGTCCGCGTGCTCTCCCAGGACCAGCACTAATGCACTGTTAACAAGTGATTTTTAAGCTCTCTGAGAAACTGGATTAAAGATTCAGGCATGAGGCCTGACACTGTACATCTTTCTATGCAAATGTAACAGCATTTTACCAGACTTAAACATTGTAGGTGGCTAATTTTCTTAAATTGTTTGTCTCCTGATAACCATATGTTTTTATTGTTGTTCCAAGCTGATTTTCTAATGCTCCTTTTTTTCTAACACTTCTACTCTTTAATGGCATAAAGAACTCTTCATCTTAGGAAAGGGTCTCCTTGCATGCACAAAATGAATCAATGAGAACTTCTGTATTGTTATTATTTTACTATAAATAACAACTTAAACATTCACTCTAGCTGAAAATCACAGTATGGCTTGAAAAAAAATTGGTCATAGAATTGTTTGGGTTGGAAGGGACCTTAAAGATTATCTAGTTCCAAACTCCTTGCCATAGGGAGAGAGGGACACTTCCCAGTACATCAGGCAACTCAAGACCTTGTCCAACCTGGCCTTGAAGACTCCTAGGGTTGGGACATCCACAACATCCCTGGGTAGCCTGTTCCAGTGTCTCACCAGCCTCACCATGAAGAACTTCTTCCTAATGTCTAGTCTAAATCTTCCCTCTCCAATATAAAGCCGTTCCCCCTCCACCTATCACTACATCCCCTTGTAAAAGATTGCCCACTGACAGCTTTCTTGTACGCCCCCTTCAGGTACTGGAAGACCACTATAAGGTCTCCTCGGAGCCTTCTCTTCTCCAGCCTGAACAAACTCAAATGTCTCTCCTGTCCTCATATGGGAGGTTCTCAAGCCCTCTGATCATCTTTGTAGCCCACTTCTGGATTCATTCCAAGAGTTCCATATCCCTCTTATGTTGAGGATTCCAGAACTGGACATAATACTCCATGTGGACAAGAGCAGAGCAGACAGGCAGAATCACCTCTCTCAATCTTCTGGCCACACTTCTCTTGATGCAGCTCAGGATATTGTTGGCCTTCTAGGCTGTGAGTGCACCTTGATAGCTCGTGTCAATCTTCTCATCAATCAGCACTCTCAAGTCCTTCTCTGCAGGGCTGCTCTCAATCACGCCATCCCCCATCCTGTACTGAACCTGGGGATTGCCCCAACCCAGGTGTAGGACCTTTCACTTGCCCCTGTTGAACCTCATGATGTTCACACAGATTCATTTCTCTGGCTTGTCCATATCCCTCTGGATGACATCATGCCCTTCTGGTATGACAACTGCACCACTCAGCTTGGTGTCTTGTGCAAACATGCTGAGGGTGTACTCCATCTCACTATCTGTATAATTGATGAAGATATTTAACATCACTGGTCCTAATACTGATCTGTAAGAGCTCTGTTCTATTCAGCCATTTTTCACATGTGTACATAG
Source organism: Clamator glandarius (assembly GCA_033459285.1). Taxonomy (NCBI): domain Eukaryota; kingdom Metazoa; phylum Chordata; class Aves; order Cuculiformes; family Cuculidae; genus Clamator; species Clamator glandarius. Next base: position 1,611,142 of record JAUNZM010000040.1, read on the forward strand.
GCAGCAGCATTCACATGCTTTGACATTAAAGAACTGAGTGGATAGACAGACACGCACACACCCACCATATGTCAGTAGAAATTTTACTGTCAAAGCAATCTCTCACAAACAGTATTAAGATGTATACTAAAGATGTTCGTATTTATAATTACCAATATAAAAAACAGCCAAATAAAAATCCTCACAACAACCATCCAGTTAATCAATGACAGAAATCAACTAGGTCACATCAAGTGTCAATTAAATAAAAAAATATCTCTTCACACTGAAGATCTGCTGCTGCAGACATATACTACATGTTATCAGATCTAAGTGTGGGGATACACACTGAGCAAGTCAGATAGATGATACAAGCTCTAAACATAGGGGTCATATTTTGACAGAGAGAGTGGAATAATTCCAAAAACTTCAGCTCTGCAGGCACTAAAATGTACCTGATCTCAGACTGTTTCTTGGTGTTAGGATGCATAGATCTTCTGAATAAGCAGCTGTAGGCAGATTTGGTTTGCAAGAATACCTCTTTTGGCTTTTTAATCTCTCCTTGCATGCATAAACCCAATTATACATAGCCCTTTGTGAGTAAGCCTCTTTTGCTGCAAGAAAAGCTCTATTGTGCCTGCCAATACAAGATGGCAGCTTCAATCAGCCAGATCACCCTTTCTTTTTCTGTCACAAAGAGAAAGCAGAACCTCTCCTGTAGAAATGTACTGGCCTACAGCATTTCTGTGAGCCATCTAAGCAAATCATTTCAGCCAGAGAAACAAAGCTCTTAAACATAGCAACAAACCACATTTCACAGAGAGAGGAAACTGGCTGAGAACAACAATGTGAGCATTTGAGATAGTTCCAGCTTATGCAGCAGAGAAAAAAAGACAAAAATTCATCCAGCTAGGAAAAAAGTGTGAATAAAGAACAGGGTGCAGGAAAGGTGCACTGAATAGGATGAAACAGAGGCATAACTTGGATGTAAGAAAACAACATGGTACAGTGGCCGGTTATTCCCGCAAATGTAGAAAGCAAATGAAACATAAAGCAAACTGAGGCAAGAGAGTTTTCCCCAAAATACTAGTTACTCTACTAGTGTTACTTAGAAACTGACAACTAATCCTGTACTAATGTTTCATTTGAGTAGAGTAGCTGTCTTCCTAAATAAAATTATTGACCTTTACAGGGATCTGCTGATGATCTTTATTTTCAAACTTCTTTTGATGTGTATGTTTTCTGATAAGCAATTCAACCCACATGCAAGATCCTAATTTTCTACATTGTTCTATTATAACATCAGAAATATTATTTCAAAATTAATCGTAATGTAAAGTCACAGTAAAAATACGAATACACATCTGCTAATTTTGCACAGTCAATATCACAGGCAAAAAAAACCCTGCTAAGACAGCAAACTAAAGCACCAACTCTGTTTGTTTGCATTGTCTCATGATATATTACTTCCATGCAGAAAGGAGCTCAGAAATTCGTCTTAATTCTGATCCGATATTTGAATCATGTTTTTACACTAACAATATCTGTCTGCCTATCAACGACTTCATCACATAGCCACATTATCCTTGTGAGCTGATGACTCATTTCTTATTCATGCTTTTTTTTTCATCTTACTTACTCTATTTTAATCATGGCCTCTCTGAACATATACTTCTTAGTCAACTTCTAGTGTTGGTGCTATTACTCTTTAAAGAATATTTGAACTGGCCAGAGTATCATAATTTTGATTCCCAGTTACATTACTACTACTACTCTTATTACTATAACTATTTACTTTTAATTCACTTCCTCCTTTAATACTGTTTGTGTTAAAGACCTGTTCTTGTCAGAAAATGCTTACAAACTACAATGCACAAGATTAGTTTAACTGATGCTGTTCTCTAGCATTCTGCAGTCAAGCTGCTCACTTTCATCAGGGGTAGAGTTCACTGTTGATATCTAAAGAGTCATAATAGGTGGAGGGTTGGGAGACAATTAGAACCATATCACTGAATGTCTCTCTGCTGTTGTGATAACGCTAGCATTCTGATATGTTTTTCTTGCAGCCTTTATATAAAAAACCCTAAAAGAATATTAAAACCTTCCATCAAAATCGGATGGCTTCAGGTATACCTTATAAATCAAAACTGATGGTGTTCTGTTAAGCAATAACTTACATTTCACTAACCCACCCACTCTTGATCGCCAAAACAGAGAATCATGACTCTCTTGTATTTATATGCGAAAGAGTATCATACATTCAAGAAAGGCTTTTGGTATAGTGAATCCAATATACTATGGCATAGATTCAAAGCATGTTGGTTTGGTTTATTGCCACGTATTCTGAATGCACTACGCAACCTGAATAACTAACACAGATTTGTGTGTGTGTGTGTATATGCATATCAGTACAAAATTGATAATAGAGTGACTACATTTCAGTGACATTGTCTTGCTTTTCCTTCATTATATGTTTCTTATACAAAAAAAGTAGTTTCACATAATAAAAAACGTAATTACACGACCATTTTAAAAAGCGTGATTCTATACATTTTCTTTGCCTTCTTTTATCCCCAACAAGCAACATTTTGTGTAGCGTTACTCTTGCATTGATATCATCATGTTTCTGACCTCACTGTGTTCACATGGATGCACAGTTATCTCCTTTCATCTAGATTTATTTGTCCCAGGCACTGGTAGCCAGGTACTTAGGTTTGAGAAGTTCTGTTTCAAGACATTTTCTGTTTATGAAAAGAAACCTCTATTTCTTTCAATAGTGTAAAAAACACTCTAGCAGCAAATAGTTATTCATCTAGCTCTTTCTAGCTCTCCCTCTCTCTTGTTTAGGAATTTCTACAGATTTACAAATCAAACCAGAAATATTTCCAAGTCCAGCACAAATAATAAACATTTCTACAGTGTCAAAGAACTTACCTATTACATGAAGTAGAAATAAAATCTATGTTCATTATGGAAAGATTGACCTAGATAAATACAAGCTTTACTCTTAATGTTTATAGTAAATGTAACCTGTTATCTGAACAATCTTTTCTCATAGCAAAAATAAGAATGTATTCCATTGTGAAGCAAGACTTACTTAACTAGCATATGTGCAACAGTGCCTTTTCATCTTTATTAGAATCATAGAATGGTTTGGGTTGGAAGGTACCTTAAAGATCATCTAGCTCCAATCCCCTGCCATGAGCAGGGACACCTCCCACTGGATCAGGCTCCTCAAGGCCCCATCCAACATGACACTGAATGCTTTTCAGGGAGGGGGCATCCACATCTTCCCTGGGCAACCTGTTCTTGGTGTCTTGTGCAAACTTGCTGAGGGTGCACTTGATCTCACTGTCTATATCATTGATAAAAAGAAGCAAATGAGAAGACTAGAAAAAGTCTCAATCAATGAGAGACAGCAGCAGACACAGTAAATGCTGCAGCCAGGCAATAGATCGAGGCAGAAAATGTGTTCTATGGACCAAGGGAAGCCCCCAACAGGGAGCGATGGGTGGATGGCTTCTGACTCTCAGTCCCAGCAGCTGCCACATTGGAAGCATCTGCAGGAGGTTTAAACAGCCCCCTAGCAGAGCAGTGACTGGAGCACAGTGAACAGAGGAGGGCATCAACAGAAATGCAGGCTCAGCAGTCTTTGAGAGCAGTTCTCAAAGGCAGGGTGTGCAGGGACAATACAGTCTCCTCGCCCAAGAGGTGAGAGGGAGCCCAGCCATGGTGTCCAGCTGGTGGGAGGCTGCATCCTCTGCGCCTGCCATAAGGGACCCAGACTGAGCTCCCAGAAAGCCATGCAGCCGTCCAGCTCTCAGGCTGCAGGGAGTGTCCAAGGCTTGCCTGGAAACAGAAGGCAGCAGGGGCAACAGCTGTGCAAGATGTGAGCAGGGGGAAGATCTCCTCAGCCTGGTGGCAGAGCTGCAAGTGGAAGTAGAGAGAGTAAGGAGTAAGGAGCATCAGGAAGTCTTAGCAAGAGAGAGACTGGTGGAACCACATCCTGAGCTCCCTGATACAGGAACAGAGACAGACACCAGAAAAAGCCCCTAATCAAAGGGATTCAGTATCCTTCTCCCACTGGGATATAGGCAGGGACTTAAAAGGATGTAGAGAATAGTCAACCAACAGGGCAGAAACAAACCTTCTCCTTGCTCATGCCTCCCTAGATGTCTCTGCAGAACAGATACAAGGTTCTAGCTGTGGAAAATGGACCAGAGGACAATGTGGGTGATGATTCATCCACACCAGAGTAGGGGCCAAGACCAGAACCACACACCCACTCACATCCCGATATTACTAACAACTGCCATGAGGAGGAAAAGGTGAGTCACAGTTCTAGGAGACTCCTTGCTGAGAGGAACAGGGGGTCCACTATGTCAAGCAGACCCTACTCCCAGGGAAGTCTGCTGCCTGCCTGGAGCCTGGGTTAGGGATATCACTAGGAAACTCCCCAGTCCAGTAAGGCCCTCAGACTATCTACCCATTACTCCTTTTCCACGAGGGAGGTGACGAAGCTGCAGTACATAGCCCAAGGGTGATCAGAAGATATTTCAGAGCCTTGGGATGGGAAGTGAGAGAATCTGGGGCCCTAGTGAGTTTTTTCCTCCCTCCTTCCAGTTATGGGAAGTGGCACTGGAAGGATCAGACGGGTCCAGTCTTTGTGGACTGGACCTGGCTTTGTGGCTGGTGTCACCATAATAACTTTGGGGTTTTCGACAACAGGATGGCCTACATGGCACCAGATTTACAGGTATCCGATGGAATCTACCTTTCTCAGAGTGGCAGAAGGGTCTTTGCCCAAGAGCTTGCAGGGCTCATCAATAGGACTTTAAACTAGGTATGAAGTGAGGGGAGGATAATATCAGGTTAGTCCATGATAAGCTGTGGGAGGACACACAGTGGTTGGAGGGATGAGGTGCTGGTATAAGCCCTTCACCTGCTGCCCCAGGTCATGCTGGGGATGCCATGGCACAGCTGTGGAGGTGAGCAGGAGACTCCTGAGGTAGTAGGTAGCCAGGAAGGAAACTTCTGCAGAACACCTTAAGGGAAATAAGGGGTCTTCCACTAAGAAGTCAATGTGACCAACAGCCCAGCTGAAGTGCCTCTATACAAAAGCATGAAGCTTGATCAACAAACAGAAGTTGGAAGCTACCAGGTTGCTAGAAAGTTACGATCTGGCTGCCAACACTGAAGCTTAGTGGAACAAATCCCGTGACTGGAGTGTGGCTATCAGACAGTTCAGAAGGGACAGGCCAGAAAGGAAGGGTGGAGGCTTGCCCTCTATCTCAGAACATGGATAGAGTGTAGAGTTGGTGGTCAAACTGCACAGGCAGTGCAAGCAGGGACAGAGAACCTGGGAAGAGTGTAGGGACACTGCCCAGTTGTGTATGTATGGGGTCAGGAAGGCCAAGGAGCACCTGGAGCTGAACTTGACAAGGGAAGTGAAGACTAACAACAAAGGCTTCTATGCGTATGTCATTCAGAAAAAAAGGTTAAAGAAAGCCTACCCCTACCGATGGATGAAAGTGGTGATCTCAAATCAAGAGATCAGGAGAAGGCTGAGGTACTCAACAACTGTTTTGCCTTCATCTTCACTGACAATCACTCTCCTTGCCCCTCCTGGGTCAATGAACAACAAGAAATAGATCAGAGGGCAGGAGTACCTCTGTTTTGAGGACAGGCTGAGAGACTTGGGGTTGTTCAGGCTGGGAAGAAAAGGCTCTGAGAAGACCTTATAGTGGCCTTCCAGTACCTAAAGAGGGCATACAAGAAAGCTGGAGAGAGACTTTTTACAAAGGCATGTAGAAATAGGACCGAGGGGTATGGCTATAAATTGGAGAGAGGGAGATTTAGACCAGGCATAAGAGGGAAATTGTTCACGATGAGGGTGGTGAGGCACTGGAACAGGTTGCCTAGGGATGTTGTGGATGCCTCATCCTTGGAAATGTTCGAGGTCAAGTTGGATGGAGCCTTGTGCAGCCTGATCTAGTGGGAGTTGTCCCTGCCCATGGCAGGGGGGTGGAATTTTTAAGTTCCCTTCCAACTCAAATCATTCTATGATTCTGTAAGTTTGCATTGTCTCCCTTTCCTTCAGGTTTATTTTCTTCTCCCTGGGTCTAATACAGGGCAATGAGGCTGCTGGCAAACTCTGGACATGTACAAACATAGTACAGTTTTACACCTTTTTTAAGTTTCCTGAGTCAGAAGAGTTATGGAGAAAGCTGTAGGACTTTCCTACATCTCTCCCCAGCTCACTGTATAACTATGAAGAGAGCAGAAATGTAAAAATGTATTGCTTAAAAGGTAGTTCAAAGGATGAACTTTACAAAGCAAAGGAGAGTCTCTCAGGCATTATTGGAAGCTTGATGAGCTTAAGTTCTAACATTCCCAAGGACATCCATACCTGCTGCTCCTAGACACAAATTTACATGGACACTGGCATCCAAACTAAATGGATTAAAAGAAAAAAAATGCCAAATTTGAGCAGCCTATGTTAAAGTAAAGGATTAGAGGGAAGAACTTAACTGCATTCTCAGTCTGTGTCTAGGAAAATCATTATTAATTATAAACCATGTCTCATTACATCCCTAACTAACATCACCTTGTTGGAACAAATCTGTGTACTAGACGAATTTCTAAGGTGAACAGAAGCATTTCAGGCTGTATGTATCTTCTTCCTCTCTTTTAACAAAATACCCAAATTCACACTATGCAATATCTTATTCAGCACATAAAATTACCATCTCCAATGGGTCTGCTTCACACTACATGAGGCACTCTAACAAGGCAGGAACATTCACACAGAAGCTCTTAAAACTCAGATGAGAGATTTCCAACTGATGTGAACTATTACAGCTTCATTGACTTCAAATAGAGCTTTGCCACTGGTATCCTAGCTGAGGATGTGGCCTGCAAGCTTTACTTATCCAGCAGGCTAACTTGTCATTCGGATAAAGCAATAATGTCATCCGCTAGGTTTGCTATGAAGAGTATATGGAAATTTCAGCCTGCAAGCCAGCAGGAAATAAATGTTTTTCACAAGCATGAATTTATAGCAGAACTGCTGAAATGAAGCATTGGTTCTCAGAACAGATTCTTCCATCAGAAATTATACCACCTGGACTATGCTGCAATAGCAGTACCACCAGGGCTTCTCTCAGAAGGTGGACAGACCACAGACGTAAGTGTCAGTGTGAGAAATACAGGTGCAGGGCGGGGTGGGAAATGAGCTTTTTCAGTGAGACCTTTTTTCTCAAGAAATATCAGACATAAAAAGGAAAATGGACTGACTGTCAAAGAGCGCTATGGAGGTAAAAGGGTAAGAGATACAGCCCCATGGAAAGGTAAGATATTAGGAATGTATGCGCTGAAGATACTTAAACAGCACTGTTAAAGCATAGTTATAAATAAAATAAATACACATTCAAGTTAAAGTGTTTCTATCTAATATTATTCTTAATAATGCCTGGAATTATTTAAGAGAAATTTTAGGCAAAGGTTCATAGAAGAAAAAAATATCTATTTTCTCAGTTAATTTTATGCAACTGGTGGTACAACTTGCTTAGTTGTTCTCCATCTGTAGTGAGTTTGGCACATTTCCCATGAAATTTGGGTTATTTAACTATAAAAGGAGGCTAAGACATGATGAAGGCTACAAATGTACTAAGATGTAAGTATTTTTACAGAGAACATACAATACCCAAGAGGCAGAGCTGGGCCATGGAAAAATGACTGTGCACTAGCGACTCCACTTAGAGAGGGAATTAGAGGTAGGTTTTTAAGCATGAGAGGAGAAATATCCTGGAACTATCTCAACTTGTAGACAAGGAAAACCTTGTTTGTTTAAAGATGGAATTATTTACGTTTCTCAAAATGAGACTATAATAATGAGGGGTCTGCAGCTATACAAGATGTGATACTCTTTGATAGTTATGTGTTTCAAGAGAAGGAATTTGATGATCCCAGCTGTATAGGAATCAAAAGAGAGGCTAGGAACTGGAAGTCAAATAAAGTAAGTCCCAAATGCTGTATTTCATAGGTTCAAGAAGCTTAGGCTGTTATTTGTCCATTTAATTCACTTCATTACTTGCATTTGCATGATCAGATCCATGCCTTTACAAAGAGCATAATGTTAGGAACTCTGAACATCCCAGGGGAGCTACAGCTTACCAAAACTTTGAATTTCCCTTTTTGTGGTTAAACACAGTCTTTACTAGAAGATCTGTTGTGTCCTGCAATGAAAGGGAAGGAACTTTAAAATATATATCTGCTTAAAATGCATAACTCTGTCAATTCTCTCTTTCCTAAATCAAACAAAATATGCAGCTCTTCATTCATCAGACTTCTCAGAGCATGCAGTTTCAAGAGCTGGGGCAATCTGAGAGCCAAAGTTCCCATACGGATTCTTCCCAATATTTCCATGGTTTATGCAGATGAGCTGGGAATAAAGTCAGAGTTCCCAGGACTTTCAGACTTCCAGTTTTAATTTGTGATGAGGTTGCACAAATGCACAATACCTGGCCCTTGCAGCACAGACTGCAGAGCTACTTCTGTATTGCAGCTTCAGGAAACCTAAGAGTTTGCCAGGTGAGTTTGTCAGAAAGCAGACTAGTGTGGAACAGATGCTCACCTGGCAAATATATTTCAGCTGGGACTATAGGAAACACACAAAATGTTCCAATTTCAGCTATTCAACATTTGTAGACATTGATCATTTGTAGCTTATTTCAGTTGAATAGTAACCTGCTCTAAGAATATTTGTAAATTCCAGGGTAAATACAAAACAAATATTAAGCAAAAAAAGACAACTAGAAGGTTACATACAGGAATATAGACTAGTACACATAGCGACAATTTCTACAATCAGAAAATCCCTGGTTAGACATTTGTCTGCCTCATAACTTATACAGGATTGCTTAGCATTCTGCACTCTTAAGTAAAACTACTACTAATTAAGATAATTGAGTGATTTGCATTTAATCTGGAATTTGGTACTTCTCTCTAAGTATATTTGTATTTTCATGGTACTAAATTAATCTAATATTTAAAATGAATAAATTCAGAATAACCTATATATCCCTAATTTCAAGTAAATTGTTTATAAATACAATTACTGCTTCAATTAAAGTGCAGGAATTGAGTTTAATAAAAGACTTCTGAATGTTGATCTTTCAACTGTCTTAATCCTTTTCCCCAAAACTATCATAACTTGGTTTTATCCTCAACCATAGGTTTGTCTGGGTTTTATCAATGATGACTATCACATGCCTCTAATATAATATGGCAAAATCAAAAACTTCTCTGAAGTAATATGCAGGGACTTACAACGTTTCCAGCATCTTAATACAATTCAAGTCCCAAACCCTGCAAGAATGCTTATAAGGGAATTCTCCAGGTGATTCAGTACATGAGATCAGAGAAGATACTCAAAACATCATTTCCAAGATTAAAATCTTATGGCAGACACATATGGCCACACAGAGACACTTCCTAGCACCTGGCTGGCACCTCTTCTATTCAACATGAAACAGTTCTAACAGTATCAGCTCTTTCCTTCCAATTATTTCAGATTTTTAACTGCTATTGAATAAATCCATTTGGATGTTTATTTTCAGAAAGATGTTACCAAATCACTTATCTCAATCTTGTGTGTAATGGAATGCATCATAGCATGTTAATATATGCAATTCTATGTTAAAATTAATTATTTACACAATTAATTAATCAGGTAGCATAGTTTCTTGAATTTATTTCCTAAATTAAGTTACTTTACTTAAATGAACAAGTTAGACGTAAATAAAATACATATGATTTATAGTTCCCATAGGAGCTGTCTTTATTTCTATTTTTAAAAATGGCAGAGAAGACTAACTGAATCAGGTTGGGCACATCTTCATCATAGTTCTTCTAAGGCTCAAACTGGTGGGAAAATTAACCACTTGTTTGAAATTTCAGGAGAAAATGACCACAATGTAATGGACACGTGGTAAAAGCGTAAGGAATCATGAAGGAAACCTGAGACATGCAGAATAAGCTGGAGGTGCTGATGAAGACCACTGCCTGCTGCTCAGGGCTCTGCCAGTAAAGTGCTACTTGATCAGCAATGAGGGTGTACTGGAATGGATCCAAGTGAAAAAGCAACACACTGGCTTGTCATGGGCCCATGAAGCCACGTCTCTAAGCATCCACAATTGTCAGCTTGAGCCTCACTCCAAACTTGTACCAAAGTGCTCCTCCAGATAATCAGAGGAGCAGAACATAAAGCAAGGAAAAGGCATAAAGGCAGAAAGTCTCAGCCAAAATCTAAATTAAAATGTCAGAAAGGGACAAAAGACAAATCCAGGCATAATGTCCACTGAAAGTCAGTGGATGTAGTACAGAGGAAATTGGAAGCCTTGGTTGTTAGACTCCTCCATAGATTAATCTGTTCCTAGTCTCTGTATTTGCTCCAACCAAATATCTTATACATAATGGTATAAATCTAAAATTAACCCTGGAAGAAAATTCAGTGATCAATTTTTACAGCAGAAGCTTTCTGCAATTACAATTCTGAGATATTTTAATTATAGAGGAGCCAGATCAATAATATCAACCTCAACAGATTTATTCACTACAAAGTGACAGGATGCGGCCACGGGAAAGAGGCAGTATTTGTGTTACAAAAGAAAGCTAACCAGGGAAGTTATCTGCAAACATGTAACCTAAGGAAGAACAAAAGTGTGGATTTGGGCTTTTTGTTATAATTTTTCTCACACTTCAAAACAGTAGAAAAATAACTTTTGTGTTGGCAATATTTGTCAATAGCAATTCTAAAGCTGATATATCTGGAAAGCTCTTTAGTAAGACGTTGTTTCCTAATCTTTTTACCCGCTAGATCAGTACTGATGAATTTAATTTCTAGTCAGGGACAGCGCAGCTTACAAGCAGATACAAAGTCAGAAACAGCCTCATTCATTATGCTCTATGAGAAGTCACCTGTTCGGCAAACAAGGACTACCTTAACCACAATTTTTAAGGGATGTTAGGATTACCATGTCCAAGGCAAGTGTGCTGGGCAGAATGAGAGCAAACTGTTAATTTTACTGATTCCTTTCAGCTCAAATCATTGATGTCACCTGTTTATTCTCATAGAAAGTATTAACTGCCTTTTTCAATGGTTAGCTCTCAGCTCTGAGGAAAACATAAGATCTTTTGGTGTTCAGTACTATAAATATCCTATAGGCCTTAGATATAACAAGTTCAGTATTTTCATTCATAGTAATTTCGAGAAATGCCTAGAAAAGTAATGTTATTTCTTGTGCTTGCATGCCAGACAATAAATGTATATGAAAACTGAAATTCATGCTTGTCTTAAGAGATTTTACTGCAGTGCTATGGTGTAGACTCCTTTTCATAAAGTAAGAGACCATTTGCAAGCAGGCTTCAGGTCTAGAATGAAGCTTGGATTGCAAATGATAGCATATTCTGACAGTACTTTCATCAGAGTATGTCTTAAACTTTATATACAAACTTACACATATGCAAAAAAAAACCATATAACAAATATTTCACTTCTACGTTATTTTAGTTTTGGAGATTCGGCAGATTAAATAATGACACTTTTTTTCTCACCTCATTCTCTAGGCAAAGCAAGAGAATAATCAAATCACGTAAGAATACAAATGTACAGACTTCTTCCCAATCCAAAGTAAGAAGAGGAGTCTGAATGGGTCATAAATAATTTTAGCTGTTGTATATTCCATGAAGTTAAATCTGAGTTGCTCAGAATAAGCAGGCTGCAGCTACCTCTTATGAAACTGCAATATATTTGGTAATTCAGACCAAAATATCTTCAGGCACAGATAAAATCCAAACATGGAGACATATAATTTAAGTTTGTCTTTAATCTTTCATGTTGATTCTATGCTTCGATATTATTGCAGTGAAAGAATTTGGAGCCTATCTGTATAATATCTCTGAAATACCTTGAGAAAGCCACAATAATAGGAAATGTTATGCCTCAATATTAGCTATAAATCAATGCATAGAAGAGAGAAACATTTACCAGTATTAAGAAGTAGGCACAAAAGCATGACTTAATCAGGAACCAAATGAAGAGAATGAAAGTTTTAATGCTGCTCCATAATTAACACAGCTGTGCAATAATTTGATTTTCATTATAATGGCACTATTTAGACATGCCCTGTATATTGAAGATTGAGCATAGTACATAATTATTGATTAGTTATAAACCATTTGTGGTTTATATTTATTTCATCTGACAATAATTATCATGCATTTGCACTAATTAATTCATCATCTTTTATTACTGGAACTGAAAGGTAACTAGCATGAATCTGCAGAAAGGGCATTCAGAAGATAAGCAGGAATCTTTGTAAAGCAACAGCATCATTTGCACTATAATACTACAACGACGCTCTTTACTTTTATTATTTTCATAACATAAATAGGGGTAAGTAATTTTCTAGCTAAAATTTGATCAAAAATACTAGTAAATTGCTCTCCAAAGCATGATGAGGTGAAATTCAGCAAATATGCTGATGAGATGGATATCGACCTATCATCATTCTTAATGATAATTTTTTCACGCAGGTCTGTGAAATTATTGGCCATTTTGGAATACATTTTAGAAATTGTGCAGAGGATTGGGGGCAGAATTTCTCACAATCCCTATCTCATATAACAATGTACTGAAAACTTAATAAAATGAAGTTGTACAACAGTTTGTGAACTGATGTTTGTTCCCTAAATAGAAATAAGAAAGCTTGCATTTTAACTAATGGGTGGCTTCACCAGCTAGCAATACAATAACCATGCAGTATTGACATAAAAACACTATGGATGTTGTAGACAACCCTAAGCCACAGCCAAATGCTAGAGAAGCAGACACATCAGCATGGATTGCTACTAAGCCTTATCAAGAGGTGAAATACACTAAATTGCAATACTAATGTACTTCTATTTGCAAAATCTGAGCTTGTAACTAAGCAGCACTGTTATACTGTGTAGAAGTACAAACTGGCCTATAGCTATGCTGCTCCATTGTGGCTTGTGAATACACCTAAAAGAGCTCAAATAAGGCAGTGATAAAAAAAACTTAGAAGATATATATTAGTATTTGAACTTTTACTCTTTGAATACATATATAATATGATGGGAAAACATACACAAATAGCAGCCCACTCTTCCAGAGGCCCAGAAACCCATTTCTTAGGAGGCATCCGTAGATGAAATTAGATCTTGAAATTAGACATTGCTCTCTCTGTTGAACTGTGTGTGGTGTAGACAAGCCAAGGGCAGGAAATGACCTGAAAGTGTATGAGCTAAATGTCATGCTGGAGGCATGGCGAGTGGCATGAAGAGCATGCAGGATGCAACCCAGGGCTCCTCCAACATGTACTCATGGAGATGCAACTAGCAGAGACACCCACTTGTCAGTATTAATTACATGCACCACACATACTCAGTCTACATCTTACTTCTCTGGTAGAGTTCAGATTGTTTTTGAAATGTGAAAGGCTGTACATAAAAGGTTCGAGTGCAGTTCCTGCACAGTATGTTCATGTTACTGGCTGATGGCTAAAATTAACCTCAAAATTGTGTGTATTTTGCCAAATACACACTCGGTATATTTTAATTAATTTAGTGCCTTTTTAGAGACTGTAGTAAATTGTACCTATCTTGTTATGTGAGAAAGATGCATATCAAAGTGTTTTACTAAAATGAGGGAAATAAGGTTTCAAACCACTGTGCCTGTGGCTTCTGGATGATCAGTAAGAACTTGTGGTAGTGAGAAAAAAGTAGACAAGTAAGTTTCACTTTCTCAAACTTGCAAAGTCCAAGCAAGTATTTTCTTACTTTTATATAAGCTTTATTCTCAGCACATCTGTCAGCCTGACCACGGTGTTCTTAAGCACAGGAAAGCAAACAAATTACAAGAATTTTGTATAAAACCTTAAACCCTCCAAGAAACAGCAAGTAATTCTTTTCATGTTTAAATTTGATCTTTAAGAAGCAATAGGATAAACTCTCACAGAACAGTCTGATAACAACAAACAGGACCCTTGAATAAATGGAATTTTGAAGATAGGACTCACAGAAAAGTAGGGAATACAGCAAAATGTTACAGAATAAATATCAAAACACTTAACATCACCTCAGAGCAATATACATTGCAACAATTTGCACTTACATTTTTGGGGGCTTTGGGGGGTTTTTATAGTAGCTTCACCAGATTTAAACATGTTCCAAAGATTGTTTTAAGTCCCAGAGTATGGGTCAGTAATTTTTTATTTAAGATATTGAAAGCTATACCTTATTCATTGTGGCTGATGATATACTGGTATTTTCTTAAGCACACACAAACAAGGCAATGATGAATAGGTTGCTTAGGCAAAACAAGGAGTGTGACTTAATCACTTGTTTCAGGCCTCAAGTCGTGAATGACGCTGCACACCTTTGCAGACTTTCCCCTTTCCTTTCTGCCATTTTTCAGCCTATCAAATTATCCTTGACAAGAAGCTCCATCTAATACCCAACACCCAATTCATATTCAGCTGATTTCTCATTCTCCTCCCTGGGCAGCTCGCCCTTCTCTGTCTATTTACTTTTACCTCCCCAGCTAATAATTTCTCCTGCAAATCTAGTGACATTCCTGGTTTGTATCTAGGCACCAGGACACTGATCACTTCTTGAGAAACAGACAAAAAATGCTGCTTTATACAAACTTCCCATGTAAACAAGATGCTAAGTCTAGGAAGCATCATATGCCTTTTATACAGGGTGATTTAGCAGTCCACTGGTATCAAAGACTGTAGCTGGCTTATCACCAGTGAAGCCTAATTTGGTATAGTCTTTATCTTCATGTGTAGTACAAGCTTTAGATAATATACTAACAGCCCTGTAACCACAAAAAAGTCCCAAACTGGAGAAAAGTTTCTTCCAATAGCATTAGAAGGGGACAAATCAGATTTGGAGTCTGCTTAACATACTCAAGAAATAAAGGAGCTGTTGTTTCCAGTGAATGTTTCTTTTCAATAGTACAAGAAGATAATATGGTTACATTCATTTTTTCATTCATTCTTTGTTGATTTTTACACTGGGAACTACCATAGCAAATCATGAAATCTCATTCACTAAAAGAGGTATCCAGAGGTTATACTTTCTAAGCTCTTTGAGTATGTAGATTTCCTCCTTATTTATTTTTATATCCTGTGGAACAGAAATGCTTTACCCCATCATGAGAATATAAAAAGAATATGTAAGGTGGAATGACTGTTTATCATAATATTTCTTATGTTTGGAGATAATGCAGTTTTGTAGCCAGACTAGATATCTGGTGTGATATTAAATGTGTGCAGTAAAGTACCAACACAACTCAGCAAAGTGTATGATAAAAGGGTTTTGCAAAATTTTCAGTCTTTTCATCAGTCCCCACAGAGCTGATATTTTCTGCCTATTCTTTCACCGCCCTAGAAAGAGCCAGTGGGTCACATCCCCTGCTACACAATCACAATCACCTTGCAATAGAGGGTAAATTACAATATAAATAATATAAAATATAGACAACTTTTATTGATTCATTTTCATCAAGGACTCCAACACAAGGTAGGAGATAGTTAGATTTTAAGGTAATTCTTCTTTGCTTCAAAACCCTGCCCACATGAAATAGAATTGTGTTGTGCTAAATGCCCATGTAAACACATACCTGAAAACAACTATAAGTGTACAACATGACAAAACAGCACAGCAACAGAAGACATTGTAATATTGCTTTCATTTTTACATCTGAACACAGAAGTAGAAAAGTGATTGATTCATGCATAATGAAGCAAGATTCTGGCAGTCTTTCCCTAAAAGAGAGTCTATCAGACCTGTAATTACATTCTCTTAACTAGCTCGCCTAGTGTTGTCCTGCTCTGTAAGAAGCTAAACTGGAATTGGCTGCCTGAAGTGGCTGAGTTATGCCTTCTCTTGACCCTCCAACAACCTTGATTTCCTGATACAACATTTTCAATGAAACTGCTTTATATAAAAATCTAACAAGTGAAATTTTTAAAACTGGTGATTTGTTTGTTTTATTATTTACTTCGGGAAAATCAAAGAGAAAGCTGTTGATACATGGTAAATCAGGTCACAATTTCAAAGCCATTACTAAATGATCAATAATATCTAATGAATTAATGAGTTTAATGTCAAGAGGAAAAGAACAATGAGTTTCATGCTACAACAGATTGGTGTTAAGTATATTAGATAATATTTTTCCTGATTAAAACTGTAATTATCAAGTAAAGTAAATCATAATCTGTTTTTGAACAAAAAACGCCACAGTCAACCTATTTGAGGTAGAATGAGAGCAAGGAAATATGTCCAGTCTTACAAATTAAATAAGAATAACTGTGATACAATGCAGGTAAATTTTACAGCTCTGCAGTAGAGAATTGCTCTCTATACCTACCAAACAAATGAAGTGTTGTTAACCTAGGTTATTTACTTTTAAGAAAATAACAAAACAAGGAATCCACTTTAAAAATTTTTATGAAGAGTGCATTTACTACCAGTAAAATTTGGGAGAGTATTTAAAAACACCAGAATGAAGCAAAACCTGGGCTTTTCCACTATCTCCTGTGCATATTAATGTGCCTTGCAAGATAACTAAGGCACTCTAGGCTTAACATTGTTTTTTTCTGCTGCATGCAAAAAGCAGAATCAGTAATAAAAAGATATGTAAAGTTCAGAATGCTTGTATAACATTATTCAACTTACGGAAACAAATTAACAGGTCATGCAAAGTATTGACAATGATTTATCAAGCCTTACTAGGTTTCTGAGTCAGTGAATGATTCTGTTTCCAATCTCTTTTCACATACACAGTTGATGGGAAACATAGTAATGCAGCACACATGGCATATGGATGAGGCCAGCTCTAAAGCTACCTTTCAACTTCTTCCCTCACAACAGTCCACTTCTTTTGTTCCCCTTATCTCTGGGCAAATATGTGCAGGATTCTTTATGTGTGTGTCCTTAAAAATTGCCCGTAAATTGAAGCAATTCAGTAGGATATTGGGGAAAGCTATAACTTCCCCATCTCCTCATTCAGGGTCATCCAGTGATTACTTTCCCTAGGGATTAAAAGTAGAAGAGCTTCAGTGCAAACTAGTCATATTTTCATCCAGAGACACAGAGAAATGCTGTCCAGCAATAACCCAGTCTGCCCTTTTGCCTTCAGTAAGGTGAGTATGGATTTAATTTAATGCAACTGCAACCAGTCAGGCCCTGAGGTTCACTAGTGATTAAGAAACAATCATGCAGTGTGCATCCAGCATAAAATTATTTAAAAAGAGGGAATAAGAATATTGGAATTCTATTACAGTTGCAAAGTCAAACCTGCCATAAATATATATGTCAAATAAATTGTTATTGGAAAAATACTGTATTCAAAGAGGACTTGAATATCAGTCATCCTGCTCATAAGTCTGAATTTTAAAATGTAATTTCATGAAACCTCAAAACATTTTACAAAGCGAGGCTTTATGGAATTCAGTTTGACTTACACCTGACTTTGATTTGTTAGCACACCGATTATGGTGATTGCCTCCATTGTCACACCAACTTCCCATCTGACAGTCTTCTGGACTAAATGTAGTCTAAAACGTCCCATTTCTAAGCTAGCTTGCTATTATATAATTAAATAGAACATTCATGTTTAATTGCACATAAACTGATCATTCTATACACCATGAGGGATTACAAAATAGAATCATAGAATAACCAGGTTGGAAGAGACCCACTGGATCATCGAGTCCAACCATTCCTACCAACCACAAAACCATGCCCCTTAGCACCTCGGCCACCCGTGCCTTAAACACCTCCACAAAAGGTAAATCAACCACATCCCTGGGCAGCCTGTTCCAGTGCCAAATGACCCTTTCTGTGAAGAATTTTTTCCTAATGTCCAGCCTAAATCTCCCCTGGAGGAGCTTGTCGCCATTCCCTCTCATCTTGTCCCGTCACTTGGGAGAAGAAGCAAGCTCTCTAGTCTCCACAACCTCCTTTCAGGTAGTTGTAGAGAGCAATAAGGTCTCCCCTCAGCCTTCTCTTCTCCAGGCTAAACACCCCCAGCTCTCTCAGCTGTTCCTCATAAGGCCTGTTCTCCAGCCCCTTCACCAGCTTTGTTGCTCTTCTCTGGACTCGCTCCAGAGCCTCAACATCCTTCTTGTGGTGAGGGGCCCAGAACTGAACACAGGATTCAAGAAGCGGTCTCACCAGGGCCAAGTATAGAGGGAGAATAACCTCCCTGGACCTGCTGGTCACACCATTTCTAATACAAGCCAAGACAGCTTTGGCCTTCATGACCACCTGGGCACACTGCTGGCTCATATTCAGTCACTGCCAACCAGGCATCTCTCCAGACAGACTTCTCTGCATAGGGTTGTTGTGCCCCAAGTGCAGGACCCGGCATTTGGCCTTGTTAAACCTCGTGCCGTTGGTCTCAGCCCAGCAGTCCAGCCTGTTCAGGTCCCTTTGGAGCCTCCCGACCCTCCAGCAGATCCACGCTTCCACCCAGCTTTGTGTGGTCTGCAAACTTGCTAAGGGTGCACTCAATGCCTTCATCCAGGTCATTGATAAAGACATTGAACAGGGCTGGACTCTTTTGATTGGCCTCAGGAGGGGAAAATGAGAACCCACAAAGTTTGCAAATTATATTTGCCACATACAAAGAATATCCTAACAGATGGGTTCATAGCAACTGCAGGATCTATACAGTGGGTTGCAATATGTGTCTTCATAGGCAAAAGAGAATTCCCAGCATCTTTGCAGGTGTCCATTTTAACCCAGTTCTGTGGTGAAAGGTCCACAGATATATTGTAGTGGAAAATACAGCTACACACTGATGTGTGTATATTTTATGCATAATGAATAATGAATACTAGATCCTGGGTTAATTTGGTTAAAATTACAAGAGGTATTTTTCCAGTCTTCTAACTGCAGGACAATGCTCTTGAAAATATTAAAGATTTAGTAAACTCCATTTAGTAAACTCTGGTGATTAGAAACAGGAGGCTTCAATTTCCTTTAGGATAACTATCTGGCTTTAGTTATTTTAAAATTAGGGTTCCAAAAAGGATGGATTTTTTTTTAGCCTCATAAAATAGTTCTTTTGTTCTTTGACAAGGAGATTTTATGAAAATAGAAATAGTACTTCAATGCCATCACATCACATACTTCAGCTTAGTAGTTTAGTGAATTTGCCTTACCTAGACATTAAACAAAAAGTGAGCCTTAGATACCTCTGTTGTGGCAGGATGAAAGGAGCTTGTTACCCTTTTCTAAAAGTATTATTCCAAGGGCAATTAAGTATTCTTTTAAGTAAAACTTAAGCAAATTGAATTTCAATACAACCTTTTTTATGTAATACTTCTTTAATAGCATCTAGTAGGTTTTACTCCAAGATTTAGATAGTCATTTAAGATTAAATGATAAAATCTTTCTTACTGAAAAGCATTTTTAATTCACATAGTAAATTACATACTATGTGAAAGTGCAGTTATTAACTGTGCTGTTGCAAGATTATTATTCTGTTAAAAGTTAATGTTGTAATTGCTCCTGGGCCATCATTTTCTTTTAAAACTAATACAGGCCAATGGTGTAATTAACTGTGTGCAATTCAAAGAAACCCAAGAGAATTCTTATACCTCCAGGATAATGGGCATGTTTGTCAACAAACTGGACTGCAAAGGATAGAATTAATTAATCTGATATATCCTGGAGCAAAAATATTTATATGCCATAAGACAGTAGAGAAAAAAGAAGAAATTTTCTCCTGTGTAGCTTGTAGGTAGGGTAAAATCAAGACTACATGCAGTACATCTTGGGGACAAGATTATTTTGAAGATGCTACCACAGAAAAAATGAAAATGTTTAAAACAAATAAAATTCTGATTTTAGTATCAGTCTCAAGCTGCCTTTGTCATCGCCTCTTTTGGAATCAAGACTTACAGAGTTGGCGCTAGAGAAGGAAATGTTCTATTTCTGTCTGGCAAGAGTAGAATCTCATCCAGCTTTTCAGAATAGAAAAAAAAAAAAAGGCAGCTTTATTCCCAAGAATGTTTGAGAAAGGATAGTGCTCCCATACATGTGCTTGTACATTGATTTCACTCAGTTGTCTCGTCTTGTTTTGCAAAAGTACTCGGAATTAAATAGTGAAAAAATGTCTAACAAGAATTTATCTATATACATAAATACATCATGAAAAGTAAGTATTGTCAGTGAGGATTCTGTCTTTCTTAGTAATTTGCCATTTACTAAGAAATTGTGTGATGTATTTGCCCTAACTTCTGGTCACACGAGCAGATTGCAATACTAAGATTGTCTGAACGAGGTAAAAAAGGTTTTTGAATTTCACTGAAATGTATTTGCCAGTACTAAAATATAAAGGCAGACAGACAGACAAATGTTTTTTTTTAGCAAAAATTCAACTGCAAATGTCCTTTACAGTTCAGATAGCTAATATATGTGATGGCTAATTTACAGACGCAGGATTTTACCTTCCTTCTGTTATTTTAGCTTACCACCACTTCTTCCACTCACAGCTCGTACCCAGCAGAACATTTTATTCCACAGACAAGTATTGTAAACTTCCTTCCCTCTGCTCCCAGTTACTCAAGTGGTAGGACTTTCAGGCATCTGGGAATCATAGAATCATAGAAGGTGAATATTTTCCATGAGCTACAATTTAGAAACATCCCCCATCTCATTTGTGATGTTTATTTTTATCTTTGCTTCAATATTTTAAAGTATGTGTACTTCTGTATTTTTACAACAGTACAAGAACTCCTACTATTTGTTTACCTTTCTAGGCCCAGGTCTGAATTTGCTAAGGGTATTGAACAGCTGTGTGAGAATGAATTAAGTTCTTGTGTACAGATCGCTTTTATACATCCCTGGCATCAAGAATTACACAAGTTTTAACATCATTGACAATGGTTAAGTCTCTATCGCAGGAGGAACTGTTTAAATAACACTATACAAAAAAAAAGATTTCCATTCAGAATCTTTGAAATACTCCACTTACAGAGAGAGGGTTGGCACCAATGAATTAAATGAGTATGTACAGAGCTATAATAAGTGGAAGTGCAGCACAGCTCACCAGCACAATGCAGGACATTCTTGCGAGTCTGTCCTTGCATTGTAAGAGCATAATTCTGAGTGGATTTCTTCTTGGAGACTTGACAAGGAGGTCAGCCAAGAGCACTTACTATTCGGAAACTTGTCCTTACAAATACATTTACACTGGCAGGTTCAGCCTCACTGAATCCCATGCTTGAATCAAATTAAATCATTCCCAACATAAGAAGCCAATATCAGGAGTATGTCTGCTTTCCGCTCAGTGTAGCCCCACAATACAGCAGACAGGCATTCAGTGACTGTTTAATCAAGGAATACTTATTAAACTACAGGTTTGCACTGTTTCTAGGGAAAACATAAAAATAGAAACATACCCAAGATGTCAGTCAAGACAACTATTTTAATGTTACCACCCTGAGTTTAAAAAAGTTAGGAACAGCTTAGTTTAAATATGTACAGTCTGTGCATATCTGCTATTCTTTGGTACCTTACTAACCTTTCGCACTATTCCAAGTTCAGTTTAAACTTCTATACTCTGCAATTGGGCGATATTTTTCATTGTCATACACTTGCAGTGTCTTCAGTAATCCTGACCATCTAATTCTTCATCCTACTGATTATTCTGATAGAATTCTCAGTTCTAGGTGAGGAAAGGAGGGGGGTTAGCAGAACGGCCACCTTGAACTTCCAGAGAGCAGACTTTGGACTGTTCAGAAGACTGGTTGCTAAAGTCCCCTGGGAGACAGTCCTTAAGGGCAAGGGAGCCCACGAGGGATGGGTGCTCTTCAAAAAGGAAATCCTGGCAGAGCAGAAGCAAGCTGTCCCCATGTACCAGAAAATGAGCAATCAGGTTAAAAAAAACAATCTGGTTGAGCAGGGAGATTTGGGGGGACATCAAAAAGAAGAAGAATGTCTATGAATTTTGGAAGAGGAGGGCTGAAGTCCAACTAGAGATCAGACCAGTCAATTCAGTGAAAGATAATAAAATATCTTTCTATAAATACATCAGTAGTAAAAGGAGGACCAGGCACAACATCCAGTCTTTACTGGATGTAAAGGGAACAACTGTGACAAAGGATGAGGACAAGGCTGAGGTACTTATTGCCTTCTTTGTCTCAGTCTTTAATAGTAGGGAAAGTTGTTCCCTGTATGTACATCCCCAGCAGCTTGAGGAGCAGAACAAAGCTCCCATGATCTAAGAGGAAGTGCTCAGAGACTTGATCGGCCAATTAGACACTCACGAGTCTATGGGGCGGATGGAATCCACCCAAGGGCATTGAGGGAGCTGGTGGACATTCTTGCCAAACCCCTTTCCATAATCTTCCAGCGGTCCTGGAAGACTGGGGAAGTTCCACTGGACTGGAGGCTGGCTGATGTTATACTTATTTACAAGAAAGGTCGTAGGGAGGATCCAGGGAACTACAGGCCTGTCAGTCTGACCTCAGTGCCAGGGGAACTCATGGAGCAGGTGATCTTGAGTGCTATCATGAAGCACATGCAAGAGAATCAGGTGATCAGGCCCGGTCAACACGGGTTCATGAAAGGCAGGTCTTGCCAAACTAATCTGATCGCCTTCTATGACAAAGTGACTTGACTACTGGATGAGGGAAAGGCTGTGGATGTAGTCTTCAGTAAAGCCTTTGACACAGTTTCTCACAGCATTCTGCTTCAGAAACTGTCGGCCTCTGGACTGGACAGGCAAACACTCTCCCGGGTGGAAAACTGATTGGATAGCTGGGCCCAGAGTGTGGTGGGAAATGGAGTTAACTCCAGCTGGAGGCCAGTTACAAGTGGGGTTCCCCAGGGCTCAGTGCTGGATCCAGCCTTGTTCTCTGTCTTTATCAATGACCTGGATGAAGGCATCCAGTGCTCCCTTAGAAAGTTTGCAGACGACACTAAGCTGGGTGGAAGTGTCGATCTGCTGGAGGGCCGGGAGGCTCTGCAAAGGGATCTGAACAGGCTGGACCACTGGGCTGAGATCAACGGCATGAGGTTTAACAAGGCCAAATGCCGGGTCCTGCACTTGGGGCACAACAACCCTAAGCAGAGGTACAGACTAGGAGAAGCCTGGCTGGAAAGCTGCCAGGAGGAGAAGGACCTGGGGGTGTTGGTTGACAGCAACTGACCATGAGCCAGCAGTGTGCCCAGGTGGCCAAAAAGGCCAATGGCATCTTGGCTTGTATTAGAAAAGGCATGACCAGAAGGTCCAGGGAGATTATTCTCCCTCTGTACTCAGCACTGGTGAGACCACACCTCGAATCCTGTGTTCAGTTCTGGGCCCCTCACCACAAGGAGGATGTTGAGGCTCTGGAGCGAGTCCAGAGAAGAGCAACAAAGCTGGTGAGGGGGCTGGAGAACAAATCTTACGAGGAGCGGCTGAGGGAGCTGGGGTTGTTTAGCATGGAGAAGAGGAGGCTGAGGGGAGACTTGAAAGGAGGTTGTAGAGTAGGGAGCTTGCCTCTTCTCCCAAGTAACAGGGGACAGGACATGGGGGAATGGCCTTAAGCTGCACCACAGGAGGTTCAGACTAGATATCAGAAAGAAATTTTTCATAGAAAAGGTCATTTGACACTGGAACAAGCTGCCCAGGGAGGTTGTTGAGTCAGCATCCCTGGAGGTGTTTAAAAGACAGGTAGATGAGGTGCTCAGGGACATGATTCAGAGGCAGATAGGAATGGTTGGACTAGATGATCCAAGAGGTCTTTTCCAACCTGGTGATTCTATGATTCTATGATTTGTATTAACAAATAAATGTTGGGGTGTTTTTTTTGTTTGGGGCTTTTTTCCTAATCATTTTTTAACAGTAAGTAATTCATGGATCTTGTGTAACAGTATCTGGGAACAGGAGTAGCTGAGCTCTACAACTTGTTTTCCAACCTTGGGGGGAGTATAGAGAATATTCATCACTAAAGCTAACAAGGATGAAGTCAAAGACTGAACTGTGGGAAAAAGCAGAAGAAGCTCTGGCATGGGCAGCCAGGAGATGATAAGAGACAAGCCAATTGATGTAAGTTATCTTGCTTCCTTTTTTCTGCTTCCATCATAAAAATGATTAAGAAAATAGCCATGATTGAGTCATAACTTCTTCTGTAGTTTTCACCCAAGTAACTGTAATTCTCTGCTGTCACAACTCCTCTCCGGGCAGATTGCAAAACTGCAGATTAAACCCCAGGGTGGGATAATCTGCACTTCATTAGGTACAGACTCATTGTCCCTGAATATTCCATATGGCCAGCAGTGTAGAGGAACACCTACTAAATCACAGAAGTTTGAAAAGAAAATTAAAAAAAAAATCCAATTTTTCATATAATTATGCAAGAGCGAGTTTACATTATATGATTAACACTAAATGATGTTTACCATATGTTCAAATTAATCTCTGACAACAGCAGCAATGGTCAGCTATTTTCCAATAAAATAATTTTTTAGTAGATTAATTCATTTTTATTGAAATTTGTTCCTTGAATCCAAATGGAATATCTGGTAAACCAAGGAGAAATACTGAACGCAAACCAGGAAGATCAGTTTTAAAGGGACTCTCAACAGGTGGAAAAGGCCTAGCATCAGGATCATATTCAGTCCTGTTTAACCTCAGGACCTGAGACTCCAGTTTCTCATAGCAAATGAGTGGAGTCAACTAGAGAAAAAAACCCACTCTGGCACAACGTTCAGCTATCTATGAAACAGCTCTGGCAGGATCAGTGTGATCTATCGCAAACAATGAGTAACCTCTTGGTTTCAGCATTTCCCAGTCTCAGGGAGCTTTTTATGGTAAATTTGCAACAGAGTCAGGTATCTACCAATACCAAATAGAAAACAGAAGAATTGTAGGAGCACTATTACAGACATCTCTTTGAATAATTTGTTTGCTTGCTTTATCTGAGTCTCAATGTATCAAAAAGATGGTAACAATCCTAATAAAGAACAAACGGGAGGAGTCATAATATCAGCTGGCATGAAGAAAGTGCAAATTTCAGTTTCTTTCCAGACAACTGAGAAGAATTAACAGGAGGATACACCATCTTAATATTTATACATGCTCATAAAGCCATATACATTTACTCAAACCTACAAGTGCTGAATTGCACAATTCAAGGTAAAGAATAAAGAAGTTTGAAATTACTTGTTGCTCTATTGAAGAAACTGTCTTCCATTCAACATTGCACTCCATAATGACAAACACAATGCTATTTGGCCTTCTGGCCTGTGTATCCTTACAAGACCTAAAACCAATAAATTCATAAAACCTACCCTCCTTTTAAATTAGATTTGCTGGTGACTGAAGAACTAAGATTAGAGGTAAGTCCTAAAATAAATATTCATCCTTCTTCATCAGTTATAGTAGAGTGGAGATTAAAATGATAGGCGCTTCTTCACAAAATCAGATGTTCACCATTTACTTTCTCTTCTATTGACAGAAAAACTGTTCCACTGGTTTTGCTATTTTACTCTTTGCATGTAGAAACATCCCCATATTCTCATATCCATTTATTTCTTATCAAACGTTCAGTATGTCCAGGGAGCTGCTGAAAATTGACCTATCAGTTCCAGCCAACCGACTAAATTTAAGGATCAAAGCCAATAGAATCCTAGTTTCTTCAACAGATGAATTTCTAAATCCTCATTTCCAATGGTTTTCCTCTTTGCACGTTCTCCACTACATAACCATATGCTTGAGCTCTTGCTTCTACCTTTACTTTCTGAGAAAACTAGGGTAAAGACCCAAAGATCACTGATGATCAAAAAACAGATTTGTAAAGGACGTTAAGATCATGTAGTGGGATATCTGCAGCTGGTATACATTTCTCATGTTAAAATAGGAGCCATATCATAGAATCATAGAATGGTTTGGGTTGGAAAGGACCTTAAACTTCATCTAGTTCCAACCGTCCTGCCGTGGGCAGGGACATCTTCCACTGTACCAGGTTGTTCAAAATCCCATCTAAACAGGCCTTGAACATTTCCAGGAATGGGGAATTCACAACGCCTTTGGGCAACCTGTTCCAGTACCTCATCATCCTCAAGCTGAAGAATTTCTTTCTTATACTTAATCTAAATCTACACTCTTCCAGTTTAAACGCATTACACCCTGTGTACATTCCCTGAACTTTGTACCAAAGGAAATTTCCCAGACACAGACAGTATCTCCACCTAGAGCACATTCATTTTAATTTGGATATCATGTTGTAATCCCTCCTAAAGAGAAAAGGTCTAAATTCTATTCCAGCACTCTACTTTCCCTTAGCACTGATGTGGAATATCCCCACCACAACTACAAAAAGACAACACAACCCAAAATCTAGTACTGAGGGTTTTGAAGAAGAATAATTACAAAATACACAAAGGGATGAAACAATTTGCCTTCTGTTTTACAAAGGATTTATCTCCCATGTTCCTATTTCTAAACTGCAGCAATTCCTGGTCTGTATTTAAAAGCCAACTGCTATATAGAAGGTAGATTTTTCTTTTCCTTAGAATGGCAAACTGTTGCTTAATTGGACACCCAAAAAAAAGATTTTTTTCTTTCCTTTTCATTAAGAAGTAGTTTTATTTACCATAAACCTTAAAACAAAGGATGCCTCGCAGAGTACTAGGATCAATATATTCCTTAAACATAGTTTTCTCATAAAAACATTTTAATTTGCTCTTCTTCCTCTTCAGTACAGATAAGCTGCTTCAAAGCCATAGCAACTGAATGAGGATTTACACATTTCATTCTATAATTTTAACTATCCAGGCTTGACTACTTGCTGCTTAGAGTAAACATACACTAAATAGGATTATTTTTTAAAAATAAAATATACAGGATAATTGCTAGAGTTTATACAAGGCATTCTTATTTGAAACTGTAAGCAGGGTAAATACTGCTGTACTTCCCAATGACAGGATTTCAATCCATTTCCACTTAACTACTAAAAGAATGTACTCTAAAGATTTTTGACTAACCTAGAAATGCATCACTATTAGATTAAATCCATCAGTGTGTCCGTCACAGTGGTTCAATACCTAAGCTACTAGCTGCAGGATTTGATTCTCGGCCAAGACAGCTTTTATCTAAAAGTAATGCAAAGTTTCTTACTGTTACGGCCATGAGAGGAAAATCTGAATCTGTAGCTCAGATGACAACACAGTATAGGAGCAGATAAAAGGAACCCAAACTATTAGCCTTTAATTTCACGATGCTCAAGTACTTGGATTGGCCATGATGCACCCAGGAGGTTTAAGGTTCAAGAATGACAAAAGGTCAATGTTGAAGTAACAGAAGCTAGATTCAAAATATGTCTGGATCAACAAGATGAGATTCACTGGTAAGGACACGTGCAAAATAGCAAAGTAGACAGAAAAAATAGGGCACCAAACACAAGAGAATTTTAAACAGTAAAGGCAGAGCACAGGATAAGAAACATAACGTATTGTTTTTCTCCACGCTTTTCTAGTTTGAATGAATGCACACTGAATTTAATTATATTGTGTGTATCTTATTAGTGCACAGAAACTGGTAAATCAGAGAGGCTGTAGAACAACAATAAAATGCAACTTAGGCTTAATTATAAAGTATAATTAAAAGAAGCAATATACATACACATATAGCATGACAACCTACTTATAAGGAGAACAGGGAAGCAAGAGAGAAAGATCACTTATAAATGTTTTAAAGCACCAGGAAAGAAGAGTGATTAGGCATTATAAGGAATAAAGGAAGAATGCAATTGTGATGGATATCGTGAAACATATTTGAACAAGAATTCTCTTCAGATTTTGAAAAGTTCTCCAACAGACTTAACTGATCCCTTTTAATCAAAAATACCCTGGAAAAATACTGCAAAAATGTATACTGATGAACAACTTGCGCTGACAAGACTGTATGGGACTGCTTCATCTCTAACTCCTGTAAGAACTGAAGATCCTATTGGGCAGAAGTCACTTTAAAAGTATTGAATAAACCTATGTTCACCCTTCAGATGACAGGAATATATATTATGGGAGGCAGATCATCTATTCTGAACAAATTCCACTATGTTCATACAAATCATTTTCACTAAATGAAAAATGGTCCTAAAGCAGCAAAATGCAGTATACCAGCGTCTTTGTCAATCAATACTAAGGGGGAACTTGCTGTCTTAATTTCAGATTTGATACATTTTTCCTCTGATAAACAGCAGCAGTTAAGTATCTTACATCAAAATACTACAGGGTTATTAATGATCAGCTTATAAAGAAAATCCCAGAATCAAACCTCTCTTAATCTCAGTGAAGCCACCAGAATCCACAGCAACTGAGAGCCAGAATCAATGTTGGTTTGGGGTTTTATTTTTACTTTTTTTCTTACTGTTACTGTAAGGTGAAATTTGCTATAATTTAAAGGGAAGAGGGAAACATTATAGATTCTGGAAAGGGAACAAAGAAAAAGCACCTTAGCTCACACTGTGAGATAATTAATGGAGGTACTTTCTTTCAGAATAAATCTGCAAACAGTGTTAACTTACAATACACACATACTTCAAGCAGGCTTAAGAGTTAAAAGTAAGCAGCTATGACATTGTTGAGGACAGCTACTTCTCTCATCTCTGAAGAATCACTCAAGTTCAAAAGATGCTAACATTTTTACTTTTAATTAGTTGCCATTTTGATGTCAGCCTCTAGAAAGCATGAAAGAGAATGGAGCATCAATGATTGGATGAGACAAAATCCAAGACATCACCTTTCCTTCCAGGTTTCCTAATCATCTTTGTTAGCTTCGGAGCAGTGAGTGAGATTCAAGAAACTTACAAGCTCAAAAAAATCCCCATCTTTCCTCAGTACAAGACATTTTCCTCCTTACAGCTGCAGTGAGGTTGTTCACTAAATAGCAATTCGGGCTCTGGGGAATAAGCGCACTAAGCCTCACTTGTAAGGGAACACAAACTCCCTAAGGTATTCCCCATAGACTCAAAAAAGAAACACAAGACTGCAAGCTGCCAATGTTAATATTTGAAAGTCCGTTGTTTTTTTCCTGGGAAATAAGGTAAGTCAGGGAGAAATAACATCTGTCTGAAGCAAGAACACACACATTTAAGTATTTTTTGAGGGTGGAGAATGAAAAAAGCAGTTCTTTCCTTTTGACTTATTTAAGCTTTTCATGGGTTTGTATACTGTTCAAGCTTTTAAAAGAGAGACTGAGAAAAACAGCAATCAATAGTGTCAGCTAAAGGTGACAAACAAAGCACAAGGTAGCTACTGGAGGGACACACTGTGAAGACAGTGGCTGGGCAGCGATCAATTGCATTTGGAGATGAAGAAAGACAGAAGGAGCAAAAAGAGGAATCGATCCTGTCTACTACATCTACAGATAGAGGCAGCTGTAGCAGGTAGCATGTGACAGCCAAGGGTTTAGTCTGTCAATAATTCATACTGCTACACTGCATAACTTTTAGTAAGAGTCTTTCTTGGAAGCAACAGCATTGACATATGTTTTATGGTAGAGTTTTACCTCGCATCTCCGGTCAAGAACAATTCAAAACACACTACTCGGAATCCAGCCACCTTTGTCCTTTCTGCAGAATGAGTTTTATGCCAAACTAAAAAGACATTTTAAATGCTGTTTTTGACATATAAAATAATAGAAAAGCACTTCCAAAACTAGACAGAAAGAAGAAATCAAAAAACAATCCCTCTCTTTTAACTGGATCATTCAATACAGGTCTATACTTTTGAAAACACTATCCTCAAATTTGGCTAACATACTTGATGTGTTATACTAACAAATTCAGCTGATTATAAGGGCCTGAAATTTGAGTGGGTAGATTGATCTAAGACATCTGAAGGCAGAGGCTGTGATTGTGAGATGTTTTCAGGGCCAAGGGAGAAGAAGGATGCTATTCACAGCCTTGATTGTACACAGCAGCTATGAGAAATATCCTGTACACCTGAAACGTCACTAGTGGCCTGGTGCTTAAAAGCAAAAGGCTCAGCTCAATCCAAGTTTTCCAAGCCCTAGATATTCAACTCTACCAAATGCAAATATAACTATGAAAAATAGAATTTTAACACTTATCCTCAGAAGAACACAGGAATAAAGTCTCCCATAGATGACTAATAAAGATCACAAGGAAAAACTGATTTTATTTGTATAAGAGCAGCTTCATTAATTCTGTCAATATATGTTTTACTCTTTTATTTGAGCTCCTGGATTTATTGACTACCTTAAGTACAGCCATCCTCAGAGAAAAGATTGGTCCCTCAAGCAAAATGATGTCACAATTGTCACTTAATAGTCCATTAATTTATTTCAAATTTTCTAAGTAACATTTAATTTAATTGGTACTTTATTTATTGTGACAGTCAATGTCATGCAAGGTCAAGCTTTTGATTAATTGCATCTTCACTGCTGAAGAGGGAGATAAAAACTAGTGGTGGGTATTACAACAAAATCCATATAGGCGTCTACATTATCCTTACTGAATTATAGAAAAAGTAAAAGTGCTATTTACCAAAACTCAGGCATATATTAAATCACTCACAAAGGTTCCAGATTATCCTTCCACACAAATGCTCATATATTTAAAGATAACAGGTTGGTTCAAGAAAGCATACACATTTTAGCCCTGGTGATATCCATTCCTGACTGTGTATTTTAAATAATGTCAGTCATTTCTGCAAGAAACTGTCATTGCAGCATGAATTGTCTTCCAAACCATAACATGTTTTCTTCCTGGCTGCTGACAAAAGCTCTGGTAAATTTTATGACCCTCAACTGAAGAAACTACATGAGGTGCATCTAAATTTGGCTTCTCTAAGGAGCTATTCAAACTGTGGTATTGAAGAGTTTCTAAATCATCTCTCCACTGCTACTGCTGCTGCTGCTTCTCCCTCTCCTCTTCCCAATCTGAAACTGATGCAAGGCTATTAGTTTAGGATGTGGTTATTAATTTAGAACAAGTTTTGGTTGCCTGCATTTGCTTGATCCGTATCATACAGGTTCTCCCAGGTGAACGTATTGTACATAAGTCATTAATTTGTAACAGAAAAGTTCATACTACACTGAGCCATGGGTCCCTCCTATTTTAAAACAGGCCACCTGCTGCGCTAGTGAAGTCTCTAGAAATCATTCATAGAAAAAGTAGAAAAGATTCAGTAGAGCCTTAAATGTTCCAGAAATCTGTTTTTCAAAGCAATTTCTGCTACCCTGACATCTATACTTAAGCTTTATGCAATGCCTGCAGATAAGTACATTACCAGCATTGTTACAACAGTACCAACAGGACTCAAGCACTTTAAATGCTTTATGCATTGGCTGAACCATATTTTAGTTTAGAAAGAGCAGGTAAGATTTGTTTCATCACAAATAGGCTAGACATTAAAGTAAACAAATCAACAACATTATTCTGTGCTGTAAGATCAAAGCAAATACCAATTGGTACGTTCTACCAATTATTAGTGAAAATAATTTAAACTGGTTGATTATCTCACTGTCAGTTTTAGCAATTATCCACCATCTCATTAGCACCAGACGTAATAACTTGTTTAAGCCATGTTACCTGTCAAAACAAGAGATGGCAAGAATAAGGCCTTGCCCTTAGATGAGTATAGCAGGTTTTCAGCTCCTCAAAAATAAAAGCAGCTACAAAAAGACTACTTATGGTAATTCATGTAGTATGGTACACAAATCTTAAAATGTTCCACATCACACACAGCCAATCCATAATGAGTTATACTCACTTCCTTAAGTTTCAGATACAGAGTTAGGCTGATTATTTCAGGTGTTCATCTGCAGTTTCCCTACAGCCAACATCACTTGCTAATTATCTCCCATTTCCAATTCAGACCCATCTAAACAATTACCTGCTTACCACTCTGAAATTTCTTCTCTTGTCCAAAATCACTAGTCATTTTAAAAAAGAGGAGAGGAAGAAGGGAGAGGTGTTACAGTTTGGGTTTAGGATTAGGGTTTAGAAGTTCAGGTTAGGGTCAGGTTTTAGGGGTTAGGGTTCAGGGTTTAAGAGTTAGGGTTTAGGGGATAGGTTTAGGGTTTAGGATTGGTGTTAGGGTTTAAGAGTTAGGTTTAGGGTTAGGGTTTATAGGTTAGGGTTTAGGGATCAGGGGTTTGGGTTAGTTTTTCAAGTTAAAGTTAGGGTTAAGTTTAGGGTTTAGGGATTAAAGTTAGGGTTAAGGTTTAGGGATTGGGGTTAGGATTCAGTGGTTAGGATTCATGTGTTTGAGTTAGGGCTAGGGTCAGGGTTTAGAGGTTAGGGTTTAGTGGTTAGGTTTAGAGTTAGGGCTAGGGCTTGGGGGTTAGGTTTATGGGTTAGGGTTAATGTTACAGTTTTGTTTAGGATTTAGGAGGTTGGATTAGTGTTTAGGGGTTAGGGTTGCAGCTGAGGTTAGAGGTTAGGTTTGGGGTTTAGTAGTTAGATTTAGGGTTAGGGCTATGGTTTAGCAGTTAGGGTTTATAGTTACGGTCTAGAAGTTAGGGCTTAGTGTTATGGTTAGGGGTTAGTGGTTGGGGTTTGGGTTTAGATTCATGGTGAGGGTTAGATTTTATAGGTTAGGGTTTAGGGTTATGGTATAGAGGTTAGGGTTTGGGTTTAAGGGTTAGTGTTTAGGGGTTAGGGTTAGTTTTTAGGGGTTAGGTTTAAAGTTTAGGGTTAGTGTCAGGGTTTAGGGGATAGGTTTACTGTTAGGGTTTAGGAGTTAGGTTTAGTGTTAGGTTTAGTTTTTAGGTTTAGGATTAGGGTTTAGGAGTTAGGATTAGTATTTCGGGTTACATTTATTGGTTAGGGTTTGGGCTTAGCTTTAGGGTTAAAGTTACAGTTAGGTTTAGGGCTTAGGGGTTTGGGATAGGGTTGGGGTTAGGATTAAGTTTTAGGGGTTAGGATTTGGGTCATGTTTTAGGGGTTAGGTGTTAAGGGTTAGGGTTATGGTTTAGAGTTAAAGTTAGGGTTAGGTCTAGAATTTAGGGCTTAGGGGTTTGGGATAGGGTTAGGCATTAGGGTTTAGGGGATAGAGTTAAAGTTAGTGTTAGGTTTAGAGTTAAGAGCTTGGGTTAGGGTTTAGTGGTTAGGTTTAGGGTTAGGTCTACGGTTTAGGGTTGGGTTTAGGGTTAAGGTTTGGGTTTAGAGGTTAGGGTTTGGTTTTAGGGGTTATAGTTAGGATTTAGGTTTAGGGTTAAAGTTAGTGACAAGTTTCAGTTTTAGTGGTTAAGTTTAGGGTTAAGGTTTAGAGGTTAGAATTAAAGTTAGGGTTTAGTGGTTAGGTTTAGGTTTAGGGCTAGGGTTAGTGTTTAGTTTTAGGGGTTAGGGTTTGGTTTTGAGGGTTATGGTTATGGTTTAGAGTTTGGGAGTTAGGGTTAGTGGTTAGGGTCGGGGTCAAGGTTTCGGTCAGGCTTAGGGTAAATATTAGCTTTATGGTTAGAGCTTAGCGTTTGTCTCTAGGGTTAAGGTTCAGGGTATAGAGTTAGGGTTCAGGGTGCAGTGTTAGGGTTTAGAGTTAAGATTAGGGGCTAGGGTTACTGTTTAGCATTATGGTTAGGATTAGGGTTAGAGCTATGGTTAGGGTTTAGGGTTAGAGTTAGGGCTAGTGGTTAGGCTTTGCTTTAGGTTTAGTGTTAGGGTTAGGTTTAGGGTTCATATCAGCATTTAGGTTTTAGTGTGTAGAGATTAGGTTCAGGGTTAAGGTTAGGGTTTAGAATTAAGTTACGTTTATTTTCAGGTTTAGGTTTTGGGGTAGGGTTTAGGTTAGGATTTAGGGTTAGGATTAGTGTTATAGTAGTGTTTAGGGTTAGGGGGTATTAGCTCTAACATTGTCTCTACTAATATATTTCTGCAAACTTGTTTTGAAGAACATTCTTATGTGGCCAGATTTTCCTAAAAAAAATCTCTCTTACAAAACTATTCTCTGAAAAGAATATGGTAGTTCCTGAAGTAATTTAGTGTCTGTGCCTGCAATAAAAAAAAACCAAAAAAAATGACAGGAATGTTACAATTTTAAATTACTATCCCTAAATACAAAAATTAGCTTGTCATGTACAGACTGAAATTGTTTAAAATGCATTTTTGCAAGTTGCACTCTGATAAGTGAGACAGGCTTTTAAAGGATGGAATTTTTTCCTACTCATCTACCTGAAAAGTATTTTTTAATGCAAAATTAGAACTTTTATAGAGAAGTAATGGCATATTTCTTTTTTGTAAGTCACTTTACAGAACAGGGATTAGAATGCAAATTACAGTTATTTGCTCTAAGTGGTTTTCCATTAGAAAGGCATTAATACGAAACATTTTCTTTTTCCATTTCATCAACATATTTCATAGTATTTCTGATACCTTTGAGACACAGTGTATTAATTTAACAAAATTATATATAATCTTGGGTGTGTTATATATGCTTCATTTACTTTTTGCAAGTCATTACCTTATTTTTCATGTTGGAACCTGTCAATTGATAACAGAATTACATCTCCTTTCAGAAGATCAGGTCTCAGATTAGAGAAGCAAAGTCTAATTACAGTAGTCATTAGTGAAAAAATGAGGGTTTTATTAAGTAAAAGGATGACACAAGCCCTTATGTTTAATAGTCCAAAATCTTGTAGGTAAAAGCTTTTTCTTCTCTCTCTCTTCTTTCTTGCAATTTAACCAGTCACATAAGTAACTGATAAATACTTGGGGTTTTCTGTTCTAGTGCAAACAGAAGGTGCTGGTACAAAGTTACTGTAGTATAAATGATCTGTAGCACAAAAAACCACATGTAGAAAATATTGAACATATACAAGTAAGAAATAACAAACTTTTATCTGTAGCTTATTCACAATGACTGTTCAAGGCTACTCACACATATTGCCTGTGGACAGTGGGGCACCTCAAAGGGTACGTATGATCAGAGCACATACTGCATCATCCTTTCAGAATGACTGAAAATTGCAGTTTTACCAGCTTCTGTTTCAGCCACTGCACATGTGAAAATTACTTCAATCCCCACCCCACAAAGTAGATTCTTTCTTACTTGAACAACAATTTCTGCATTTGTGTGATGAAAATAGACAAGTAATAGACCTGGGATAACTTTTTTTCTATTAACTCCAAATCTTTCCCTTATCGGTTTTCAAATACAGCTGCCCACACTATTGTACTAGCACAGCTTAGAAGGTCAAAACATGCATGCAGATCTAAATTCTGTTCAAGCTGACACTCTTACATAAAGATATGCTCATTAAATGACACAGCCGTGAGAAATGGTTCATGTTAAAGACCCTTTTACAGTCTTGATAATCCAGGCTACTAGAAATGTTATTGAGTAACCTCCACTCTGTCAAGTGCAATATCTCCTACAGTAATGTGCAGTAGTTTGCACTAGTAAACACAGCATTTAACACTTCTGAATTAAATTAGTAGAGATAGCCTTCTCATTTTGTTATTATTTTTATTCTCTTGCCTCAACATTCTGGCTTTGTAGAGAAGGTTAAGAGCAGCTCAGTGGAAATTTCCGGCACAAAAGTTGTGAATCACAGTCCTGAACGTCTATTATAGGACCCAGTGAAGTCTACAAATAAAGATTTTGTTATGCAGAACTCTTTAAAAAACACAATGCTTGAAAAGAAGAGACATCCAGTGATATTTTCCTGGTAATTACGTGCCAGAAAAAGTTGTGACAACTATCAGTGAATACAAAGGAAAGGCAGCAATGGCAATTGCTCCAATGCCAGAGGTGGACAAGCCACAGCAGTATTGTATTGAGATAGTGTCATATGGAGTAAGACACTAGTGAAAACTTGTGCTTTCAGAAATGCAGGAACATGAAGGTGGCAAGTGGGATGAAGTAAAAGCAAGAAGGAAAAAATGTTCAGGATCGTGATCAAAGAGCATGCTATTAATAATTAAAGTAGAAATCCCTGCATTAGTGGTCACTACAGCCAAACAACTAATGGTTTATTATTTATTTTAATTACCTAACCAGAAGGTAGTCCACATTTAAAAAAAAGTCATTACATGTAGTAACATTAAGTTTCAAGGGGATTAGCTCTGTTTTAATCTGTCTTAACTAGTTTACAACAGCCGTCGCGTGCTTTTAAGCATGTTGGTTCTCTGGCAGCTGAGAAATTGGTCTCTTTTCATCAGCTAACTATCGATTTCCTATCAATCCAAACACTCTACTGTTTCGCCATTTCTCTTACATGTTTTCCATTGCGTTTTAAAATAACCTCACACATACGATGTATGCAAAAGTGGCATAAATATTGTAGTTTGTGGGTTAGTCTTTTTTTCAAATATAGTGGCTACTGTCTAAAAGGAAGTAGCCCAGATCATTCAGACTTTTCTCCAACAACCCTCCCAGAGTCAAATCCTCCAACTGCATTATGTTTTTCAGGTCATTCATACCACTGTGACTTGTACATAAAAACATCACCAAATCAAAAAATGAAACAGACATTGTAAAGTAAAAAAATCCTGTCTGAGATTGCAGGCTCTGAGCTGAAACACTTTAGGTTGCTCTTGTCCCAAAACATCCAACAGTCCTGGAAGACTGGGGAAGTTCCACTGGACTGGAGGCTGGCTGATGTTGTGCCCAACTACAGGAAGGGTCGCAGGGAGGATCCAGGGAACTACAGGCCTGTCAGTCTGACCTCAGTGCCAGGAAAAGTCATGGAGCAGGTGATCTTGAGTGTGATCATGAAGCACATGCAAGAGAACCGGTTGATCAGGCCCAGTCAACACGGGTTCATGAAAGGCAGGTCTTGCCAAACTAACCTGATCGCCTTCTATGACCAAGTGACTCAGATGCTGGATGAGGGAAAGGCTGTGGATGTAGTCTTCAGTAAAGCCTTTGACAGTTTCTCACAGCATTCTGCTTAGGAAACTGTCGGCCTCTGGACTGGACAGGCAAACACTCTCCTGGGTGGAAAACTGGTTGAATGGCCAGGCCCAAAGTGTGGTGGGAAATGGAGTTAAATCCAGCTGGAGGCCAGTCAAAAGTGGGGTTCCCCAGGGCTCAGTGCTGGATCCAGTCCTGCTCAGTGTCCTGGATGAAGGCATTGAGTGCTCCCTTAGCAAGTTTGCAGATGACACTAAACTGAGTGGAAGTGTCGATCTGCTGGAGGGTCGGGAGGCTCTGCAAAGGGACCTGAACAGGCTGGACTGCTGGGCAGAGTCCAATGGCATGAGGTTTAACAAGGCCAAATGCCGGGTCCTGCACTTGAGGCACAACAACCCTAAGCAGAGGTACAGACTAGGAGAAGCCTGGCTGGAAAGCTGCCAGGAGGAGAGGGACCTGGGGGTGTTGGTTGACAACCGACTGAACATGAGCCAGCAGTGTGCCCAGGTGGCCAAGAAGGCCAATGGCATCTTGGCTTGTGTCAGAAACAGCATGACCAGCAGGTCCAGGGAGGTTATTCTCCCTCTGTACTTGGCCCTGGTGAGATCGCTCCTTGAATCCTGTGTTCAGGTCTGGGCCCCTCACCACAAGAAGGATGTTGAAGCTCTCGAGCGGGTCCAGAGAAGAGCAACGAAGCTGGTGAAGGGGCTGGAGAACAGGCCTTGTGAGGAGCGACTGAGAGAGCTGGGGCTGTTTAGCCTGGAGAAGAGGAGGCTGAGGGGAGACCTCATTGCTCTCTATAACTACCTGAAGGGAGGTTGTGGAGAGGAGGGAGCTTGTCTCTTCTCCCAAGTGACAGGGGACAGGATGAGAGGGAATGGCCTCAAGCTCCGCCAGGGGAGATTTAGGCTGGACATTAGGAAAAAATTCTTCACAGAAAGGGTCATTGGGCACTGGAACAGGCTGCCCAGGGATGTGGTTGATTAACCTTCCCTGGAGGTGTTTAAGGCACGGGAGGACGAGGTGCTGAGGGGCATGGTTTAGTGTTTGATAGGAATGGTTGGATTCGATGATCGGTGGGTCTCTTCCAACCTGGTTATTCTTTGATTCTGTGATTTTCTAAATCTATATTTGTTTCTGTGAAAGAAGTGGTCATGCATTTCATAGAATCATAGAATCACTAGGTTGGAAAAGCTCTTATGGCATTTCACAAAGATTCAGAATTTATTTATAGGCCAAAATCATACAACTATCTCAGAAAATGGTATTTTCCTGCACTAGACCAGCCCACCAGTGGAAGTATTAAGAAAGAATACATCTGAAATAGACACAAGTGTTTCTTTTATTGGACTAGAACTGAGATCATTAAAAAATGTCCTAAA
This sequence comes from Clamator glandarius, assembly GCA_033459285.1. Classification (NCBI taxonomy): domain Eukaryota; kingdom Metazoa; phylum Chordata; class Aves; order Cuculiformes; family Cuculidae; genus Clamator; species Clamator glandarius. The sequence goes on from JAUNZM010000040.1 coordinate 1,649,415, forward strand.
ACTAAAGTCTATTAGTTAAGATCCCCTACATGTCTGGTTAATGTCATAACCACCTTTTTGCAAGTTACACAGGCTCTCTAGCCAAATAATTGTTTATTTATATAAATAGGGTCATACTAACTTGAGATACTGCATGAAAGAGCAGATCAACAGGTTTTCTTATGATATCAGTCAGCCCATTCAGCTAAATATTTTTTTTTAACTTCTTCTGCCTTAGGAAGACTAGCAGGGTCTCCAAAGTGTCAGATGTGTATCAGAGCTCACATAACAGATTAATCTGACAGAAACTGGAGAGAATAGAAGTCCATTCGTATCCTCAACCATGGATTATTAGCCACCTCTTGAAATTTTACTTTAACTGTACTGTCCTGAGGAAAACTTAGTGTGCAGTGATTCACATTGAAGTCTCTATTCAAAACTAGACAGAACCAGGATCTGTACTCCAGGAAGTGGTTCTTCCCACCACACATCCCTTCCACAGTGAATTAGTCTGCCTTTGCATTATCAGTCCTTCCTTCCTGAATTTAGGAATTGTCTCCAGTAAAACCTTTCTTGGAATATTGCATTTCTGCAAAAAGATTTTGCCTCTAAAGTTTAACATGTATTCAAATCACGGCCAGTTGTCTATGGGAATTTTGTTTCCCACTGTAGAGTAATTTATGGGCAATATACAGCAGCAATTATCTGGAAAATATGTCATGCAGTACAATCGAATGTGAAAGCCCTACTAGTACATGGCAATTGCTCTTTACATGAAGGGTGATTGGCTGATTACACAGGGTGGAATTTCACAACTTCTAAACATAGATGTCTAATCATCATTACACTCCTTTGCTCACTTTGAAATAATTACAGCACCTAAGAATATTGGTTTAGTACATCATTATTTTCCTGTCTGTCTGTCTCTGCTTCTCACTAAGCTGCATCTAATAGCAATAACTGTACCATAAACTCCTCTAATAATTCTGCACTCCTCCAAGTAAAATCTCTTGTAATGACAGAGAAGTAAAAAGGATCCAATTATTCCTGTTATAAAAACTGTGGGAAGATGCTGTCATAATTTTTGAGGTAGTCTAAACTCAGGACTGTGCAACTGTCTGGACTGATCTGCTTGCAAAAGAGGAACAATAAGGCCAGAAAACAAGCCAGTGTTTTTTCGAAGGTTCCTAGAGAGTGACCGACCATCTCATCTAGGCATTAAAAACACACCTTTCCTTGTGACAATGTTCAACATACTAAAAAGGGAATTAGGGTTTAAACAGGATGAGTGAGGTTTTTTCTGGGTTTGAAAAGAAAAAAAATGGAACATTTCTTCCATACTGTTTAAAAATATTTGATTACAAGCTCCCTCTAAGGCTTCCACAAGAAACTACCCCATTCCAGCCCTGAGACAACTATCAACACTAGCATATAATGCATGTTTACTTCATAAATATACAAGTATTACGTAAGCAGTAATGTGCTCAAGATACTGCTGCTACAATCTGACTATTACTGGTTTTGAACTGTTGGTCACAACTCTTAAGTTTAACACTTGGGAAATTATGCATTTAGATTCACTAGTTTGTGTGGGTGATCCAAGTATCCACCCATCAGGAAGTATTCACAATACTAAGACAAACTCATTCTCTCCCAGATAATCCCACCTGCCTCAAAATCAGACATTAAATATAAGCATCAGTGCAGTTCAAGTCAGAATCCAAAAATCTATTAGAAAGAAGATGATGTGGAAACATGGAAAAGAAAATAAAAAGTTGTTGAAACTATAACCTTTCATGCAGTGGAAAATAATCACTTGGGGAAATTTTATATTCTGTTATCAGAAATAACATGAAAATTTATCATTTTAAAAAAATAAAAGTAAAAACCAAGTGATAGTCTACTTCTGTGTACTGAGTTATAGAATATAGTGATCACCTCAAAAAATCATGTACATCAGAAATTTTCAACTGGTTCGATGGAGCACATGGCTATTTTGAGGGAAAAAATATACAGCCATACTCATGTTGTCTGGAGGCTGAGAAAGTGAGGTGAAAACAAATCAGTATTCTGCATTATCAGTCCATGCAATTTCATTGCTTTTATAATATCATACTTTTTTTTAATATTGCCATGACAAACCAACTGAGCATTGACAACAGACAAGAGCATCCCAAGAGTATCCCTAGTAGGTGGTGCCATTAGTCACTGGACTACTTGCATGCATATTTCACAACTTTTTGCAGTTCTGCAGATCACATTTTCTGGTTTTACATCCATTCACAGCACTTTCAGTAACAATGACAAAGTACCTGCTTCCACAGGTAGCTTTCTGCTCCCCCTTCTTCAAGAAAGACCAGTTTCGCCACCAATGTCCCCAGCAGGCATATGCCTGCTTCGCTCTTAAAAGTCTTCAAGGACAGAACCATTTATCCCTTAGATTTTCTAAACTTCTCTTCTACTGCATTTCCCTTTAAGCAATTAGAATCTATTCCTTCTTGTCACAGATCTGGACACAGGTATCTTACTTCAAATCTTTTTACTTTAATTTTATTCAGAAAGATTTTTCTCTTTAAATCCTACTAGACTTTCCCCCAGAATTATGGTCAAAACTCCTATTCTATTCAGCAATGAAGTATCTGGATCCATCAAAATAAACCCCCCACATTTTAATCCAGTATTTCTTTTCTTCTGTGACAGATTTTCCAACAGAAAATGGGCTTAGTCAGTTGTCTGAACCATATGATATTCATCTAAGATGTCCAAAGGAACCCAGAGATGAAATATTTGAACAACTGGCAATAACCTTTTTGCTGTAGCTGTCCTCAAGTCACAGCAAGTGTAATGCCAAATTTTTAAAAGGGTCTCAGACAATTTTAGAGAATGGATCAGCCAAGAAAATCTGGCAGCCTTACTGAGAAAAGGCTAGGAAATAAAATACATAATATTTTGCCCATGAATGTATGGAAAGGTTGATACACTGAAAGGAACAACTTACTAGTAAAACTTGTCTCACAAATACATTTGACTTACTAGAATGAGGTTATAGGTGCAAAAGTCAGATCAAGACGATAGACTGCACCTGAATTTCTGAAAGGCTTTAGAAGAAACTAACACAAATATAAGAGCTGGTCTTTCCAGGTAAATAACTTCTTAAGAAACCGTGAGAGTATACTGTGGAAGTCATGTTTGCCCTGTCCTGACAAGAAGCCCTATGCCTTTACAAAAGATTCCCTACAAACCCATTGAAAGCGTTAAATTAAGTTAATATCTCCTCCTCCATATCTCAGAAACCATTGAATTCGCATTTTTAAAATAAACTTAGTTCTTCCAAAACCCTTAGGAAAACTGATTTTTAAAAGATGCAGAGGAAGCAGCTGCCTTTTTTTTTTCTTAAGAATGATTATTAGTTAGAACTCGCACCATGAGAGAGGGATGTACCACCAAATACACCAATATAAATTAGTAGACATTACAAATGCTGTTCATACTAATTCCCGGGAAGCACAAGTCCCCAGATTAAAAGCAATCCTTCAAGATTTAAAGGGAATCTGGCCTTCTGAATTGCTGATGGAAATTAATTGCATTTTCGTCTGAGCACAGTCTTGCATTTTGGGTTGGGCATAGGTCTGCACATAACTCTAATGTTTACTCAGCTGCCAAAATCTGAGGATCCTTACATAAAAGACAGCAAGGAGCTACTAATTTAATCACCTGCATCATCCCACTGCAAGCATTTTAAACTACAAATATTTTTATAGATTATAAAAATTAGGACCTGTTGGGACTTTGAGACATCTTATTTGAAACACTGTACAAATCTTAGAATGATCAGAATCCATGTTAAGCATTATAAAAGATAAATGCATGTGCAACTAAGTAACCCACATTCCATTTGTAAATTGCAAATTAGCACCTTAAAGTAGAATATTTGGGTTTTTAGCATCATTACAATTTTTATTTTTCATCTTTTTATCCTATGTTTCATACAGCTGAAATATCTATAGTTACAATTCACATAGTATTATGCAGCTGTATTAATAAAATTCCATGTAATGTGAAACGGCAAATTATAAATATAAATTGGAATATACAAACCTTATGAAAAGATCATGCCTGTGATTGGGGTTTTTTTTAAACATTACATGAGGCAAATTTACTTATCTTTGTGAATGACACTTCATATGTATCCTTCCTAAAAAAGAAGGTATTTCTAAACACTAATTTATATTAGCAAGAGATTTTCTTCCCAGAGTCAGCTCATTTGAATCCTTTTCATGGAAGAACTAGAACTGGCTGCACAGGGAAGAATGTCACCTCTAATTCTTTACTGGTATTTTGAGGAAAAAAATACCTTTTAAAAAAAGCTCATCTCCAGGCTTGGTTGTTTTCTTTCCTTTTTCCTTTCAATTGTCACAGAAATAGATTTTATATAAATTACTAACATAACAGTACTGATAATTTTGAAAAGGTTATATGGAAATTGTATTAACATCAAAAGTCACATTTGGCAAAGTTTATGACAGCTTTTGCTATGTTGTTGGCTGATTCAAATTTCCTTGCAGAATACCAATCATATTCCTATATTTGTAGAATAAAACATGAATAAAATATGTAAGTTTGATATTAATAAATATTTATTTATAAGTCTGTCTTGATTTTTATTACATTTCTGGCAAGTTCTAAGTAAAATGTTAGTAGGTGCACTTCACAAAGCTCCATCGACCTCTAATGATGGTTTTCATAATGTTCTCTCATGGACAGTCCATAATACTTTTGTGGTGAATAAGGTTATGTTTAGCATGTGAACCACCTTTGTGATAGCTACATACAATTTTTATATAAACCAACTTGGTAAGGAAAGAAGGCATAAAAGATATGGTACAGCTTAGCAATACAGTCTTAAAAATGGCAACTGTAAATTAATTTTGTGATAACGAAATCAAAACATGATAACGAGAAGTGCTTATATTTTAAATTATGTTCATGCTCTGAAAACTAGTAGGCTGAAAATTACACTTCATATAATAAAAGTGCAGGCATTACATGAACAGTAAGAATCAAACAGGATGGACAAAGAGTTATATATGAAAGACTTAACATTGCCAGAATGTCTGGCAGGGTTCAAACAATACAAAGAAAATATTAGGAAAACACAGTTATCTCTTATTCTCAAAATACATCAATGAATCTATACACACTCCTTTCTTCATTATTGCTTCAAGGAAACAATGACACAGGACGTTGAAAATTAAAATCTCATGTTACAAAAATTTAAACCTTACAGAAATACTCAAAATCTCCGTTTGATGCTGGGGAAAATACAGCATTTTTAGAGATTGGTGGGAATGGTTGGATTTGACGATCTGGTGGGTCTCTTCCAACCTAGTGATTCTATGATTCTATGAAGATGAAAATCTGAATTTTACTTGTTCAAAATAGGAATTAAGGTGCAAGTGAAAGAAAATATTTTTTAAAAGAGTGTAAAACTGAAGTGGGAAATCAACAAGGCCAATACAGAAATCTGTTCCTATCGGTATCTTTCATAAGAAAAAAGACAGCTCTGGAAAAAAATGACCTTAAAAATTAATTTTAGTAAAATAAACTAGCACTGGCTAGAGGCTAATTTTTTTCTCAGCTTTTCATGAAGGTCAACATCAAACAGACAAATTAAGCCCCAGGTAGCATAATAAAATTTCAGGATACTGGTCCTCAGAGGTCAGCTAGGGATAACATTAGTATGCTAACAAAATACTGTTTACAATAAGAAAGGAACAAAGTTATCAAGATGTCAGGAAAGGATATTTAAGATTGTTAACTCATGTTTTTGAGGAGAAACTTCCACTGGAAAGTAAATAAATATTCATGAAAATGTTTGAGCCATAAGATGAATTTCTCTGATTATGACGAATTTCCTATCCACATTATGATGAGGCTGTCATCCTGAATATGAGGAGAGGGGGAAAAAATGGAGAGAGGTTTACTATCTCTCCAAGACAAGAGAATATTCATCAGAGCCTTTTGTACCTCTTCATGTTTCTAAAGCAATAGTAACTCACTTTCTGCTAGGTTGTCAATTGTGAAAGAGAAATCTCTTCCTTTTCTTGTCTATCAAAAAGTGTTTTTAGCAAAGAAGAAGGGAGATTTTTATTCATATTATGTATCTCTAGAAGGAAAAAAATAAAGGTGTAGAATTGCATAGACTCAAGAGAGTTATAAACTCAACAGTATTTTTGGATTTAGTTGTCATCCAATATTTTCAAGGTTTAAACACATTCAGTTTCTAAAAGAAAATTCAATATGGTCATCCACTACAAATTTCTTTCACAGTCACATTTCCACACAAGGCATAGTCTGAAAGTTCATAGCAGAACAGGACATGGAGTTTAATATATCTTTAGAAGAAATTGCCTTTTTTACCCTGCCACTAAAACCAAAGATTAATTCTCATTCACACCTGGCTTTTTCTGTGTGCCCTTTCTGTGCAAAGAGCAGGAGTCAGTGGAGTAGTGAGGGAAGATTGTAGCATGTTGTCATCACCAGCAGTGAAAGACAGATTTTTCTGCATTCACTTTTGGGTACAGAATAGGCTACTTCAAGAAACAGAAACAGTAAGTCCAGGAGCATTAACATTTAACAGCAGAATTAATACCTGACAGAAAGACAATGCGATTACTCTAGTCATTTATAGAAGTTCTTTCATGTTCCTTTCCACCTCATGCAGTTGGGAAGGTTTTGTATCCACAAGTCCATTGCAATTGTAAATCAAGCCAAACTTGCAATGGTTGCTTTATAAAGCAACTGCTCATATGCAATTTGCAATCGAACTTAGGCACAAAGTTTAAAAAATTGACAGGAAAACAAACTATGACTGAAGAGAAAGTCCCATTTCACCTCTTTTCCTAACATCTCTGCACAGAATCTGATATACTTCTGTCTACATCCTGATACATATTTGTCTCACTTACATTCAAACATGCTGTCAGTTGGAAATAAATTTAGTTACATAAACAGATATCAAGTCTGGGTTTTGCCTTCTGTACTTCAGGCATCTATGAATAATAAAGTGATCTCCGAATTCATTTTTCAGACACAGAAAGCTCAGAAGTTCCTGGAAGAAAAAAAAAGGGGAGGGGGGGGGGGCAGCATTTTTTCTTCAAATCACTAGGCTTATACAGAAATAGTTTTATGCTAAAATTTCTGGCTTCTCTTGCAATGGGTTTTGTCAGTTCATATCTCAGTGAATAAGGTAACACAGTAAAACTGATGTAACCCAGCATGAATCATCACAAAACATTCCAGTTAGAAAACCATGCAAAAAACAGTTACTGTCATGGATAATAAACATATAAAAATGTAATATGGTACTTACAATGATACAGCCAGCAGCAAGATGATACAAAGCATTTCAGCAAAGTACCACCTTCATAATTTCCTTTCTGACAAGTTTCACCAATCATTTCATAATAAAAGTCATTTTGTTCCAACATCTCTTAACTTCTGATGAGTTTAAACTTATACAATATTTTCTGACTCTTCGAATTGGTAAAATATCTAAGCCACAATAAAGGAAATTCAGTCATGTCCAACATTAGCATTAAGCATACATTCACTTTAAAAAGACTGTCTGTGTGTCTGTTTTACAAAGAATTCCAACAAGCAGTAATTTTTTACTAACGCTTACTTGCCTTTGCTCATGTCAGGCTGATTTACATTATAGGACATGACTGTAAAAAGACTGCTGGAAACTCTTGAATTTGATTCACCTGTTCAAAAGATTGTGTCATCATCCGAGTTGTTTCGAGACCTGGTTTCAATGTTTGTACAAGTCACTCTTAGGTGAAGTAATATGATCTATAATGGAATTCCTCCAAAAGTAAAATGGCACAGTATGGAGTTCAGACTAAGTAAAATGCTTTTACCAAACAAGTACTGACCATGTATTGGGTTCATATGCTCGTTTTCAACTTCGGGTTTTTACTCAAGCAGGGAAGTCTCACTCACCTAATTTGAAAAAACTTGGGGAGGAGGGAGAAACAACACTCCATGCGAACCAAACAAGAAGTAGTTCTTGTAGAACAGTCCTGAAACTTGAAATCTCCCTGCGTAGCTCTGTAAAGACCTAAACCCTTAGAAAACCAATTATAAAGATAACATTAATAGGAATTAGCCACCTCCACACCCTTTAAAAAATACTAGCCTGAATTAATATAAGTAAAAAGACAGTCTTACAAAACATAACATCTATAAACAAGCCAAAGTTCAGCTGAGTGAACGAAGGCTGCAGTAGCAGCCTCCAGTAGCAAGCAACGGTCTATTTTAAAGGACCATAAAGCCATCGTAAGTGAAAGAAAATGAAAGAGCAGTTTAACATTTTTTTCAAAGCCTCATGACGACAATATTTACAGCCCATATACAGAAACACAGATGGGAAAAAAATTAATCTGCCAAGATGACTCTCTCCAAACTTGTGGTGGACTTCTCTGAATGAAGGTTTTATTATGATGTGATTAATAATGCTGTTCAGAAGTACGGAGTCAAACAGTGGCACAGTGGCAGAGACATGGGTTAAAAAGTTCACTTTTTCAGTGTAAAGAAGTTTGCTTTTTTAAACACAAATATGAAACTTATACATCACTGCATGTTTTTTTTCAGCATCAATCTATTCTTTTCACTAAAGAAATGGATGCACTAGACTACATAGAAAATTGTCTTGAATAAAAGCACCTGTATGCTACAAATACCATTGAGCTTCCTGATACTGCAATGGATTTGGTGCTGATTTCCACAATAGGATCAGGGAAAATTGGTATATCTTTTTTCTGTTTTTTAATAAATCAGGTTTTATGATTTAAAGGTCAGTTACTTCCAGCAACTAGAATTCTCCTCCTCATCACCACATTTACTTTTGTCACACTGTATCAGATATTTCAATTTTCAGAAGAAAGTTCAAATTTATTCTGCCATTTGTTCCTTTTATTCTTTTATTCTGCCATTTGTTCCTGTTATGCATCTGAGACTCGATCTTACATCCATGTTTATAAAAAGGTTATCCTAGTATAAGATTACAAAACCTTGATGCAAACCATTTAGATGGACTGTATAAGAAGTTTTCCATTTTCAAATACTGTATTGCCCTTTCTTACCTCTCTCTATATCTATCTGGCAATCTGTTTTGTAGATATCTCCTCAAATGAGGAGCTATCTAGAACACACTCAAACACAATGCAAAGTCTGTAACATATGGTCTCCTCAGTCAAAAAAAAAAATCTATGATTACCAGAGACAACCTTTTCAGCCCTATGGTGTTCAAGGTCTGAATTAATGGGGAAAATAATAAAATGAAAAATATTTTCATTGCCTGTCTCAAAGAATGTAATAATTTTTTCTCAGCATACAAATGTTCTTCATGGATGCTGCTATTGTTGTGGTGCTGTTATAGAACTGCTTTAATGTGAAAATGAAGGCAGCATTACTAGAAATTTTAGAGGAAGATTTCTCTAAACAGATGAGAAACAGCAAATGAAATACAGGATTAAGCAGTGTGTTGTTATAACGCAGAGATTTGATTTTCTTTCCCTCCTTCTTTCTTTTTTTCATCATAAAAATATGCTCCTGAATAAAACTGCCAATTTTGTTCAAACAAAATTCTAGTGCAAATTTCAACATACCAAACAGGTATGTTTTGGGATGTCAGAGTAACCTGGAATATTTGATAATACTTTATTTCTATCTTCCCAGCTTGTCTTCTACTCAACACTGTGATTTGAGTCAGAAAAACTAAAACAGAGAGGAAGATTTAATGTCAAATTTGATCAATGAGACACAATTTCAGCAGTGCAAATACCACAAGAAGACAAATATAAGAAACAGAGCAAGGGACAATGTTACTGTGATCGTAAGTCTAAATACTGTATCTAATGTCTTTGCTGAATTTGAATTTCAGGATAAAAATAATTCACATGCTTAAAGCATATACTTCAGCCCTTTGCTGAGTCAAGGAATTTATTTATAAATTATACCTTGTCTATAACATGATCTATTAAAATAGTTTCTAACATTTCTCAGTCCACAGACTGAGAACAAAATGTTTGAATAGTTTGAGTTTTGTTGGACAAGCAATAGGATGCTCAGTTTTAAATAGTGGTTTGCGTGAATACAATTGATGTCATGATCTTGGAAGCAAAATGTTGCTTACAAGTTGGGAAGCACTACTAATGGAATATAACAGAGCCACATCCACTCTAAGTCACATCCTCTCCAAGTCACATCCTCTCCTTCTATATTTAAAAAATATATATATTTTACATATTTTTCCTTATTTAACATTTTTTACATATCTCATCTCAAATAACAAAGGTTTATATGGTAAGGTAATTCAGTCTTTGTTCTCAATGATCCAGCTAGGACAAAAGTTTAAATGCATTTAACTACTACTTTAATAAAATTATCTGTATATATCATTAACTATCAGTGAGTGTGTGCATGTATCAGTATATCGATAATTATCAGTACATATCTACATAGATGTCAGTCAATTACCAGTATTATCAGCATGATAAAACTCAGTATGATTATAGAGTATCATCATGGATGTATATTATTCTTTCTTTTCCATACTCTCATTCACACTTTTCCTGCTATATTCACACATTAATAGCTCCATATCCTAATTAAGATTTTTACTTATACTTGGCACTGAATGTTTACAATAAGATGAGAATTGTTTTCTTCTAAATCATCCGTAGCATCACTGTTCCCTTCCACATTTCTTTTGGGCTTTCTGAATGTTTCTAGTGTCATTCTATAATAATCCTGTCTCACATTCTAGTACAAAAAAGTGAGATCCCTATGGACAATCAGACATCAAAAGGTAATGCATTATGTTTATCATGCTGAAATTGTTACTTGCCCTAGGCTTTGTCAGCAAAATTAGCCTCTCTCAGTGATTTCCTGACTAATGATTTCCTGACTTTTGAAGTTGTCTTTATCCATTTTCACTAGGGAAAACTAGACTATTCTTTACCTTTAGCGATTCTTACTCCAGGACATCTGGGCAGAGATTCTGCACAAACACAAAGGTTGCTCAAGATGAATTCAGGTGATACTTAGTTTACACCAGTAAATAACAATCTGTAGTTTCTCTCATAATTTCTTTAAAATACTAGACGTTGTCACGTGAAGATGGCTGAAATGCAGAATGACTAATTGACTGTCATGAACTTGATATTATACTTTGCCTCTAACACCAGCATTAACCTTCTGCTAAGTGACAGCAGATGTCTAGTCCTTATGGAACAGAAATGCTGAAAACAAAAGAGGGTATATCCACATGTAAGTATATTTCATTTTCACACTTAAATGAAGTATCAGTTTTAAAATATAATTTAAGACATGTATAAGATCTTATTTGTAAATCATGAGAGCACAGGTGCATTTGAAAACTACAATCAACTGTGTAATGTTAATCATATTTCACTGAAATTATAATTCACACTGTATTGATTTTCTTTTTAGCTGGAGGATACTTCTCAGTTGCCTGGTGCTGCTGTGACACATTTGAAAGACCGGATCATCAATTTCTTTGAATCAAATTGAGACAGAATATTATGAAAGATCAATTTCCATTACAAGATAGCATTCTTGTATTGCTTGCTTCTTTACAGCTACAGTACTTTTGAAATAATAAAAAAAGCAATATATGTTAGTATCTGCATCTAGGTACAAATCCCCAGGGAGGCTGAGGTTGCAGCTGGGGTTACAGAGTGAGAGGGTTACGGAGACCTGTTCCAAATTGTGTCAAAATAAAATAAAAGTCGTTGTTATAGACTCTCTCTACATATATTACATTTAAGATTGAAAGTAAATATTTATAAATATTAATAATAAAATTATATTCTGGAGCACAGAGTTATCACTTTCCTCTGAATTCCTTATTCAATCTGCTATCACACATCACAGAGCCACCATTTTTGCCATTAAGAATGTCTATTTTGTGTAATAAAGTTAATTTCAGTTGAATCAGCTTTCTAACTATATATTTAAATATTACAATTGCAATAAATCTCAGCATGCTCTGTCTTCAGAAGTTAAAGCAGAGTACTTACTCAAAAGTTCATTAATCAAAAAAATTTCACTAACTAAAAATAAACTCCACCCATTACCAAGGAGAGTGCATCCCCTTGTCTGACCGCAAGCCTCCTAATGTTTTTTTCTTTTTTATTTACTCATCTGAAGGGCTTGTAACACACTAAAATCTCCAAGCACAATTAGAATTAGCCCACTCATTGAAACTAATAAGTTAAAAAGGTCTAACTTTGCTAACTTTTGCAAATTTTAATGTTCAAATAATGTGTATTAGAGGAAAACACCACCTTTGTCTTCTCCAAAGACAGCTTGATTTCATTCATAGCAGTGATGAGGAAGGGAAATCTAATACACAACTGAAGTTACTGTCATGCAGCAGACTTAGAAATATTAAGGAAATGAAACCTGTAATGGTTAAATGGTTAGGGTTGGGGGATAAGATTGCTGAGGTGCCATAAGAATGCCTACTTTAGTAAGTTCCTGTTTATTTTAAGCATATATTTGTACCTTTAGCTTTTCTGAACTTAGTGGTTTTTGTGGAAAGTTGCAGGAGACTTGTGGTATATGTTATTTGTAACATTACACTTCTGAAACAAACTGTATTAAAATGCAGCTAAAACAACCTTTAAGCAGAAATTTTATTATCATCAACATTAAAAAAAAAATGTTTTCTTTAATTTTTTTCCCCAAAAGTATGATTTTTCAGCAAGGAAAACCACAGCACCTTTTTAGACCAGGATAAAGGCCTTCTCTAATCAAAGTGTAAGTATCTGACAGGCTGACTTTAGCATTGTTTTGTAAAGCCAAATGAAAACACTGATTCAATTGAAATATACTCAATTTACTCTCATTTCTTGACTTATTAAGAGTGAATAATAAAGAATAGGAAAGGTTTGTAAACATTTTAAGAAGCAAAACATTGTGGTCTTTTAATGAAAATGCTTCTTTAATTTTGTAGGCAATATTAAGCCTTGTTGCAATAACCAGCATGTTCAGATCAAAATATCTATCCATTAGCAAAATTCAGGACAAGAAAGTCACACTTTCTTTACCCCTGAAAATAAAACAGCTGCTGAGGCACCTTACCAAGGCATGTGCTGTCTTCTCTATTATTCAGAATTTATAAATCAAGTCAGGGTTTATCTACCAGTCCAGTTGAAGGGATAGTCTATGACTTATGTCACCTCACAGATTAGATTAGATAACAATGACAGTCTTTACACATATTTAATGCCAGAAACAGAACATATTATTATTGTCAATGGTAATAGTAGGGACAAATATTAAGGACACAGGGGAAAGTCTTACTTCTCAGCTATCTTGCAGCTACAATAATATTCATGAAATTAATACAACATGAGTAGAAACACTGCTGATTGATGTACAATTATTTCAAAACTTGTGTTGTATGTGTTCAGATCAATGAGAAAAAAAAGCATTCCCATGGATAGTCAGGAACTTTTTCTGCATAGCTGATACTTATAGCACAAGATGCAGTAACATTGGAGTGCAGGACTCCATTAGATTTTGCTAGATTTTAAGTCATACTCTAAGTTATTCAAAGCATGTTGTGATCCTGACATGTTTGAGAATATTTAGAAACATGGATGAGAATTGGAACTGACAAACCATGCAGAGAATCTAAGTGGACTGTCATTTTTATTTATAGTGTCTAAAAGGGCCTCTTCTTATGTTACTGACATCATGATTATGAAGCCTGCATATTTCCACATCTTTTGCACATTTGACAAGTTGCATTATATTACTGAATGAGCTAAAATTTTTGTTCCATACATTTTAGGATGGATAGATATATCCTAACAGAAGTGAGAAGCCACTCGCTCAAGAGAGATAATTGTAACAGTAATTAATATAAAAGTGATAATAATATCACCAAGTATTGCTGCTCGTGACTTGCAGAAATATATTACTTAAGTAGTGAACTACTACAAAAAATAAATGCATATATATCAAAATATCTCATCAAATATAAAGCAATAGTGCCTTTATGGTTAATATTCACCTAACACCCCGTATACAAATAGCAAGCATCAGCGTTCTTTCCCATCACCTTCTAGTTCACAGATAAAAGGCTTTAGACAGTAATGCATTCAAAGGTTTTGTTTCAAGTCTCAAAATAAGCCTTTGACAAAGTCAAGAATAGATCTTATATCTATTGAATCCCCCCACTGCAAAGGAAGCCTAAGATATTCTTTCTTTCCTCCAACTAGGATACTGGGGTAGTTTTAACAAGTCCCTAGTTCTTTATGTTATTTGAGTAACAAACAGCATTTTACATCTTCAGTGAATTTTAAAAAAAGGAAATAAGGAGAGGAAATGCAAGGAATGCAGCAGTCTTAGATGTGAGGTCTAGTGTGCATTGCTTGTGCCTTTTGAACAAGCTTCAGATCTTTGTAAAAAAAAACAGGTCAGAAGATCTTAACCATGATAGAGGCTGAATGGAAATTTTTTTTACTTTTTAATGGACATAGAATTACAAGACAAAATATTTGACATTGCTAAGCTCTCACTGATCTAATCCACCTGCCTTCTGAATCTCCATATCCCATTTCTGCTGTGATTCCATGACATCCTCTCCCAAGGTCCCGCGTTTTTCCAACCCCAGCTTCTCTCCTGTTGAGATCCTCTCTCTGCCTCAGCAACACTCACCATAATGTGCCTAACCTGCCTCCTCAGCCCACTTCTCACAACTGCCAATTCTTTCACATGCTCCTATCACCTCCAACACACCAAGATGTTTTTGTCGGAGTTTATCTAGGGTTAGCCCCGACTCATGCCTGTGTCACACTGTTGAGAGAAGAGGTCCTGAGGCAATCTGGCTCTAACAGGAGCTCTTCTAAGCCACTTCTGCCTAGTGGTGCAGACAGCAACAGTGAGAAATTACTCTGCCTGTGGCTTCTGCCATGAGGAGCTGAGCTGAGGCTAGTTTGTCACACCTGTGCGCCCAGCTGCAAGAACTTACATTCCTGGAGGAGAGGGAGAGGAGATATTTCTGTAATATGCCATGGCAATCACTACTGAGGCATGCAGTACACTGTCTAAGGAGACAAGAAGTTTACTAGAGAATGGTTATTCACACTTAATCCTACCCTCTTTACACATGTTACACTTTCCCTGCTGTGAAGTGAAGCTGAATCTGGAGGGCCTGCGAATGCAGGGGAGTTCCCCTGCCTGTCTTGGAGGGCTCTGACCCAGGATTTCTTCCATCCCAGTCACAGATGGCTGATGCAGTTCCCATTTGTGGGTCTGGCCAGAGGCAGTGCTGAGCACATACACCATAGGTACAGATACACACCAGACACTAGTAAGAGTCAGTGATGCAGCTCTGCACAGTCACAGAGCAGTGCCTTCCACAGCATCCACACAAACATGAGATGCCCCGTCTTGTTCCTCCTGTTCAAGGAGGATCGGAGCAGAGGTTTGCCACTGGTCACCAGAGCTCCATCCCTCTAGGCTGCTGGCCCCCAGATCTTTCAGTCCCTATGAATGCTAACTAGTTGCTGGCGCCCAGGCCTCTCATGCTACTTACCTGCTAGTCCAGCTAGAAGTTTGATAGTGTGCCTACAACCACACACAGAAGAAAACTTGCTCATACCGAAAACAGTGAGGAACAGAGCTTAGACAAGGCAAGCTGTACTGAAAGGTTCAGTGCTCAGCCAGGCCAGGGTGCTGACCAGCAGACTGCATGCAATTAATCAGCCCTTTTTATCCCTTCTCTTCTATGTTTCCATGCTCATTCTTTCCCCATTTATCTTCAGTAGCCCTTATGTGCACATTCACACTCACATTCACACGCACACATCCCCATCCCCACTTCCCTCCACCCAAGATGAAAAAGCCACTCCTACATTCTTTTTTTTTCCATTTGCTCCAGTATCATTATATCCATGCCCACATTTGGTCCTTCTGATCCCATTTTCTAGGTCATCTAAGCTTTCTGCTATAAACTGCGGGGGTCTAAACCCGCCTATGCATCCCATTGCTTATCTCAGTCATCATACTTCTGATCTCTCTTCATCCTCAAGGGTGAATACTTGGAGAAAAAAATAGATGATTCGTGAAATCTAAGCAGATCTGACTTTTGCTTGGATAGGGATAGAGTTATCAAAATTTTTACATATATTTAACCTCTATCAAAGATAAAGACTTCTTGTCATTTGTACTTTTTGGTTTGCTCCCTAAAGTCAAAGAGAAACGGCATCTTAACATAGTTTTCTTCCCTTTTTCTCTGTCAGGATTTTGCTCCTGTTAACAAGAAAACAGTTATCCATAAGAACTCTCTCCAGCAGATGTCAGCTCCTACTTCTTGTAATGAGAATTTTGCAATGAAAACAAGCAGAGAAGGGGGGATGATGAAGCAGGGCTCTTCAGCACCAGCAAGATGAAGTTTCCCTTCCCCTTTACTAGTGGTATAACAGCTGAGCTCCCATTAGTTTCACTCATGCGCTTGGGATTAATTTCTTCGCTACCATTAATCATCTTATCTTTCACTGAGGGAGCTGAAAGGCACAAAAGATTCTGCTTTTTGAGATCGTGACAAGATTCTCCCAATGGAATAAATTATACAGAAAAGAATGAATAAAGCATAACTTTTTATCAACATTGTCAAAGACTCCTTACTGTTGATATAAATAACTATGCTTTGATGTTTGTGATATTCACATATGGCTAACGCAGTCCTTCAGAGCTGAGACAATTCCAGAAGAAGCTGTCAAATTAAAACCCTGTTGCCTATGTCACTTATTGCTCTAATCTCCTCAGATCACACACCAGTTCAGTCAGTCCTGTTTCTCAGCTTTCCAATTTCCTGCAACACCCAAACACATTTGTGATCCATTTACACTGCAGAAAAGCCTGCCAGACAAAAGATTCATTAGCATTTGCTCTTACAGTAAGCAGAGATGCACAGAGCTCTAGCAGGAGCACAAGAATTTTGCCATAAAATGAGCAATTTTTTAAGAGTCCTTCAGCACAATGCTGCAGTGCTTAACCTTGTTCTGAGCAGAAAGCATCACAGTCTCCTCTCTTTGAAATGTAGTTGTGGTTCAATGCAGCCTAGAATCAAGAAGGGACCACTTTGGTCACCAGTGATTCCTGGTATCCATGCAGTGAGCATCTAGATACACTACAGCAACATGGCAAATTCCTTCAACTTCTTTGCAATACATACAGCTCTGCAACCAGAGAAAGCAACAATAAGGTAGAGATTAAATCAGTGGAGCAAGGAAGCAACTTTGAATTCCTAAAGGAGGTGTTGGAGAAAATGGAAAAATAAATCACACCCTGTTGTCATTGTTCTATTTAAATTAAGAGGAATTCAAGGGGGTTCAATTTTGTAGGCCAATACTTTGTAGAGAAATATAATTTTGATGGCATTTGATTTTGGGCACTCTAAGATCCACTGTTTTCCAGAGGATATCAAACATCTAACTTGGAATAATCAGGGCTTCTACTTCCAAGTTAGACATCTAAACTCACAGCATTTATTATAAAGGCACAGAATTTTAGTGATCGCTTTAGTATGTCCATCCAAATTGAAAGGAATATTCATATACTCAAATGATTTCTTCGAAGTCAAATACTTAGCATGTACATATACTCTTAAGCAACTGCTCTTTTCTTATTTTAAGTATAACCATAAAGCTAGTGTTTAAGAAACAGCCAAGAGTGAGGCCTCGCTACTGTAAGCAATGTAAAAGATTAGTATAGTACAGCAAAGAGCAGACCTGAGCAGACAAAAGAGAGTATAGAGAAAGGAATAAGCTGGGGATAAGCTAAAAAAAAGAGAAGTGAAGAAAAAGCAGACATTGATACTGAACACAATGGAAGAGAAAGCAAGAAGGGCAAATGTGGAGCAAAACCATTATGAAAAGCAATCATGCACAAGGAAAGTGTGAGAGAAAGAAAGAATTGGATAACATGATCATTTGTCATACAACAGAGGACATCCAGACAGAGCCCAAGAAAGATACTGGAAGTCCAAAGAATCTTGCTTTGCCTGCTTCCACATAATCCAATCCACTCAGTTAATGCAAGGATATACAAAAATGAGCAATTACCTAACCACACAGGGAAGATCTTCACCTCAGAGTCAGATTTTTCAAGTCAATATTTACACTTTACACCCCAAAAAATATATTATCTCAATCCCACTCCTTTTCAGTGCTCAGTTCAAGCTTCTGCTCTGGTCTAGGGTCATGGATAGCTCACCCTCCACAGAGTAGCCAGTTATAATTACTTTGCATTAGTTTAAAAATTATTGATAATATTAAGCATTAAGCCACACAAATATACAAAGCTAAACAAGGGCTATAAGGCAATAGTTCCCTGGTCACTAGATAATAATCTAGCAGCAATTAGACAATTGCTGTTACAGCTAAAAAAAGCTAATAAATAAAATCTCCAGGCTGGCAAAGATGAGCCCAGAGAAAGCCTGACAGATAATGAAGTCTGCACTGTTAGTTTAACACAATGCTGTGACCAGTTACAAGCAACTGTAACTCAGCATTCACTGGGCTACAAGCTTATGCCTTAGACAGTACAAATACAGTCATTGTAGTAAAAGGATTTTCTGAATTTTCTGGGTAGTTGTGTAGGTCTGTAACAAGACACTGGTACCTGATACGGTTCCATTCAATGCAAACAGAATTTTGGTTTAGTCAGTAAAATTGCTATCCTTTGATTTCCTATTGCTTTACAGTTTAATCTTAGGAGTTTATGTAAGATTTCAGCTGCTGTTTCTGTTCCATGTGCCAGGCTTACTCTACAGAGCGTCTGTGTATCTGGTTTGATTGCATCTTTTTTTGTTGATATCCACCTTTCTTTCCTTTGTATAAATCCATTAGGATACAAATTACATTTCCAGAAACAAAACCCCAGCTAAGTAATATCTAAAGCAACCCCTCTTCATTCAAGGACAAAGTTTTATAGTTTCACAAATGGAAGATTAAACTCCAAATCTACATTTTATTCAGAAATCCTGAGTAAATGTATAAATAAATATTTGAGCATATGCTCTTTAACTTTATACAAACTGTTCACCACCTCTAAGTAGGAGTGAGACTAACAAAGAGTAAGGTTATCTGAAAACTGGAACTGAATAAGCTTCTTCTGATTTTTCTGCCTGTGTAGTTGGTGACTTTATAAATTAATTATGCTTGGGTCATATTTGAAAGACTATCTTTACAGTTACAATGTTTAAAAATACTCATGAACATGCTTTGGAAAATTAAGAATTATTAAAATACAAAAAGACTTACACCAAAATCATCAGAATTGACTTTCTGGGAACTACAAGTCTATAGCATGATGAACAGGCATGGGAAAAAAAGCAGACAGGGATCCCAACAATCTATTTTTTTCTAGGACCAAGGCTGTAACCTTGACCATGCATGTGTCATACCATTGCATTTCCTGCTGAAATCCCTTTGAAGATTTTAAGTTTCCCATGCTCCGTCCAGTACCCCCAAAGCTGTTTTTTCATTTCCTTGTTTAATGTTTTAACTCAGAGATTTCTCTGCAATTCTTTAATAGAGCGGTAAAATCATTGCAGGTTTTTCCTTAAAAAAACTCTTATGGGAACTATTTTATTTGAAAAACAAGCATAGGAAATATTCTATAGGTTTTCCAGATCTTGGAGTGAGAAGTCTGTGTTGCAATTAAGAGAAGTTCGGAAGAACTACCATGTAATTGGTTCCTATTAACATAACTAGGAAGCTGAGATGAAGTTTATAGTTTCATACTCTGGGAACTGATAAAGAACAATTTCATTTTCAAAGATGAAGGTAGAGAAAGAAATCATAATGTTCCATCATAAGAATTTCCCACTTTTTTTGGAGTGGGTGTGGGAATACCCGCTACAAAAGGGAGTCAAAGATCAAAGTTGAGCATGGGAAGAACTCAGAAAAAAAATCAAACCTGTTCCTTCTTCTTCTTTCCCCTACACCACACTTCTTTCAAATCAAAGGCCTTCAATCTCAACCTCCAAAGAGCTAGTTTCTCAAAGTTACTCAAATTCCCTGCCTGATTTCTGCTAAAAGGTCAGACAAAACCAAAGCATTCCTAGGGAACATTACCATTTCAAGGATGCACTGTTTTCCAACAGAAAGGTATTCTTTCAAAAAACTGAACACTTTAAATACCAATACCAGTGTTGACTCAACCCTTTTAGATTAACATTTCAGTCAACACTTGTGAATTTTGTGATATTAATTTATTTTCCTGCTATTCCCACAGCTTCAAGGATTTGAACGTAAAAACTAATTTCTGCTTATATTGAAAAGCATTTCAGAATTCCACTCAAAATCCTCAAAGGAGAGGGCAAATAAATATATTTCCCTGCTAAACTTATTGCATATTTAAAATCTTGTAGGTTGTTGGCTTTTTAGTCCTTAGTTCCAGAAAATGGAAATTGCAACTCATTAGAAGGTCTAGCAGAGAAGCACCTGTAGTGGTAAAGGTTTTACACACAATTCCTAAAAATAAATAGAATAATCTCTCCAGCTTTAGTAAGCTTATTGCCTATGCCTGATTTTATTAAGATGACAGTTTTGCCTTTTTAGTCTCAGTATTTTGGGGCTTTTTAATATGGCTTCTTTCTTTTGGATTCCTTAGGCTTTCAAAAACATTCATATGTTCACTTTTGCATGAATACCCGGGGTTTTATTATGCCTTAAAGAAGTATAAAAAAAAGCTATTTAAGAAAACATACATTTTTCTCTTCCTGAATCTCAACATTAAATTTGTTTTCTAACTAGATATGTCCTTCATTTCTCCTATTGTTTGCATATGCTAATTTTTATGCAGATCAAAAGTTTGACACATTCTAGCGGTTCAAGTTCATAACCACAAGACAAAACACATCTCCATGTGAGAGAAAAGCAGTGCGCTCTGTTTTTATGCCACATGAAAAGGGTATGGAGAAAGTCTCAGCTCCAAGATGCTCAGCAAGAGAGAAATGAGGGGAAAGCAAACTTTTATTTTGTCATTGCTGACTAGAAAATGTAGTCCTTTACAGTGCTAGGTGAAGTCGTCATGATGCAGATTCTGCTAAACAAGGCTGAATGGAGAGAAATTTAGGCAGTGCTGGACCCTAAACTCTCTTTCCCGACTTTTACTAGCTATGGTTGTGCCTCTCATTGCAAAAAAGATTGAAAACATATTCTCTAAACATAGGATGGTTTGGATGACAGGTTGGATTTTTTAGATCTTAACATCAGCTTCCAATCAATCAATAGTGTGTGCTGAGCTGTCTCCATCCCATGACTCTGTTGCCTCAGAACACGCCTTTGGGTGGGCATTTGCACACCTGTATCTTGTTGTTTGTTTATGACAATCACTGTACAACAGGCAAACTAATCTGCAAGTCTGTATTGCTTTTTCAGACTCATGGCACTATTTCCAGAAGCTCTGCATCTGCAAACCAACATATAAATAATGTTCCTTGTCTTTTAGGAAACACCAAGTTATGATCTATTTAGAACTAGTCAATACTTTACGTGAAGTTAATGTTTTTCTTTAAATCTTAAGCATTTACTTGTATTAGGTTGGTCAACAAATATGAAAAGTAGCACTGTGTATACTAAATTCTTGATAACAACAAAGTAAAAAATAATTTCTGTATTTCCCCTTGCTTCTCCCTCCTCCCCCGCCTCGGCCCCAAGACTTCTCCTCTACCCCCTTTTCTTAACTGCTGTTGTTTTGCTTGTGCTTTGTCACTTTTCACCAAAAATCAATGCCCTACAAGTTGCCGGCTGGGAACATTCCTACTTATTTTTTCAGACATTGAAAAACAGATACTGAAAAAGAACGGTTCAAAGAGTGATTTTTACTTCCCATGTAAAGTAGAAGCTAGCGAATTTTAAAATAATTTCTTCTAATTATTTTAGGGGTGCAGGAAGAAATACCAAATTAAAAATACCCTATAAACTACTCATTCTCCTTTCTTCTAAACTGAATTTTTCTATGATTCTGCCTGTGAGCTGAATCTTTCAGAAGCCAGTCAGCACCTCAACATGAATTCTTTAATGTAAAAGACTGCGTTTTAATGCAAAGCACACAATGCCTACATTGAGGAAAGACAGTGGTCAGATGAAGGTGAAGATTTGATGTTTAAAGGCTGTTGAGGCTAGAAATAAAGGAGACCATTCTTACAGTATAGAAATAGCTCAGAAGACAGCAGAACTTCTGGGAGTATGCAAGTTCTGCAAAGGCTTCTGAAGCTGAGGTGTAACTGGGACACAGACTAAACTTAAAAAGTTGTGGGTCTGGTGTTTTTTCATATTTTGGGTGGGAGCTGGGGGGAGTTTAGGTGTTTTTAAATGTAGTCAAGGCTGCAAGTACAGCTAAGCTCCATCAGCCCTTAATTCCACAGAAGAAAGCACAGGAGATAAACAGCTGCCATTTCATAAAACATGTTTTCTGCTGCCTGTATGTCCCTTATTCAGTCATTCTCTGAGAATACAGAGTCAGAAGAAAGGCACTGCACTCCTGGACTGACAGCCCTAGGGATCAGGAGGCTGAAGCTATCCCAAACATGGAAAAGTCAGTGCAGATTCAGGAAGGCAGAGCCCCCTCTCTCCACTCCCCTGCTTCTATTTGAGATCAGCCTGAGATTTCAGTTTCCGGGTATCAGGATAGCAAAATATTTATAAAGTTGATTTGGGGCGCTCATGTTAGGATACCATACAGAGTCTGACACTTCCTGGGAAAACCGAGTCACATCAAATCACTAGGCAGAAATTATATTTAAACCATATGTTGCTATCATACAGAGCCGGTTTTATTTTAGGAAGAGGTGAATCTGAAGCAGTCCACATTGCACAAAGAACTACCAATATTGCCATATGCATATGCTAAAGATTTGGTTTTGAAAGCTGCCTTTTACTTCTGAAGGAAAACCTGCTTTCGATCTGCTAAATGAAGCACAATAGCACCAACTGCTGCTAACATAACCGATGACTGCTAGGTCCTATTACTATAAAAGCATGAACTACTTTCCAGTACAAAAGCTCATTTACCTCATGAATCCATCTTTGGCCTTAGCTGCCAAGGAAGCTCTTTCATCTCTATTCAGATGCAAACCTCCCTGATCTGTTGAACACGATAGAAACGATCCTGGGTAAGGGGGTGAGACACAGCTATACAACATCTTCCTGGTTACAAGCAACAACAAAAACATCTTCCACAGAAAAGTCAGCGGAGAAGTATTTTATTCTTGCAATTAGATATTATTAAATAATATTTGAAATGGCTCTTCCAGATGTTACGTATCTTGTCATATATTTCTGTGTCTGTCCTGCCTCTTTTGACTTGCTCAGTGATTATGAGCAGCACAGAGATTCACTGAGTAACCAGAAGCAGGCTTCAAGGTCTAACAAAAGAAGAACTGTTGGAGCTGGGAGCTCTTAGCAGCTGCATTTATCAAAGATTTTGAAGAATTTGACTTGCACTCCCCTTTTCTCTATTCTAACTGAATATTTGGGAAAAGAAGAAATTTTTACACAGAAAAAAAAATCATTGCACTCTTCTGCTCTATTTTTATTCAATAAGAATTTTTCACATGTGATGCTATTGCATCAATAAAATGCAGCAGATTGTGCAGGTATCTCCTTTAATAATTTGGAGGTAAAAATAATGGAGTAATTACAAGGTAAGGTATACACCTGGAAATAGCCCTAATGCTTAAAATTAATGGCTAATAATATTCAATGTCAGTAAGAGGCTAAATGTTATTCATAATTTCTAGTTGCCTCTGAAGTAGAGCACACATCAGGACCATATCACTTTACAAACTCTTCATTCTGGTCAGAGATAATCTGCAGTTTTCTAAATATGATTAGGGCCCCTAGTCTGTGCTACAATTAGATTATTACAGCTTGGTTGTTTATCTGCATTATGATAACTACAGAATTCCAGAGCACTAAAACTTTATTGTCTGCTGCTTTTGGACTACTACAAACATGTAACAAAACGCTTCCACAAAGCTCAGGAAAAACATTTTTAAATCCCATATACAAAGACATCAGGCTGTTAAATTATGCAACTATATTGATTACATTTGTAAAAACTATTTGGAATGATAGCATACCTTCTTTTCTCCTCTAACATAGCTACATTAAGAACTAAGCAAACCATATTAAGGTATCAGCTCTAGCCCAAAAGCTGACATCCAGAATCAAAACTACTGTCCCAAGATAAACTGTTCTTTAGTTGATAATGCACTCTGGAAAACCTCAAAACACCCCCTTCATGTGCCACCTTCCCACACAGGAATGCAGTTCATCATTTTGATCCACTGCATTTCCCTACAAAAGAGAACAGATTGTCTTCAACAAATGAGTGAACTCCGGAATAGGTTCAACATCTTTCAGGGGCAAGACATTTTCAGTAATCCTTATTTTTAACATGTATGAACCTGTTCTACATAATTTCCTTCTAGCATTGTCCAAATAAATATGTCTGATTATGAATATGCTTCATATGTTTTACTTCTTTTTTTCTGAGCTATTTTGAGAGCAAATGATGTTCCTGTCGCAGTTATAGCAGATTCTATTTTCTGGTATGGTAAAAATCTCTCCAAATTTTTTCTGTACAGCAAAACAAACCACTCTAAAAATCACTTAATTTTAAGGCTAGAAGAGACTTCAACAATCACCAGTTTCTAAAGAACAAATGAGACCATTTCATCCTGTAATTCCTACATCTAGCCCAGCTCTAAAACTCATTGTTCCATGCACATCTTGAAGCATCTCACTCTCTAACAAACTTGACACTTTTCCTTTTGATTTTGAGTAATACTTTATATATCCATTTATACTACTGGTCACTGCAAGAAGGTACAATACACTCTCATATTTGACAGGGCATTTGGTATATTCATACAAACAAGAACTGAAGGACTACTCTCCCTAGTATTGAATCAGTCCTTCGTGACTCAACAACAGCAGAAAGCCCTGAGTATCCTGAATAGTTCCTTTTATGTTAGGAATAGGGATGCTCCTCAGGAGGTTCTCATGGTTTTGCCTGAGTTCAGAGGGTGTCACAAAGACAAGAGAAGGTTCCATTTGGTAGCCGTGTTGCAGGCTGGCAAAATCTGCTGTGCACTTGAAAAGAGCTTGTGACATGACCAGAGTTTTGGATTTATCAGATAGCAACAGCGGCAGTTGTCTGAAAGACCTGTTTCTGTAAGATAAAGCCTTCCTGACCTCCTCTGTATGAAAAATTGAGTCTCAAAGGCATATTCCCTGGGAAAGAAGGCAAAATAATTTCTTGAGTAATCAGAAAAAGCACAGGAACACAAAAGCATACACACACACCCCACCATGTTTTGTGTGAAAAAATATTTTATCAGAAGGGTTGAAATCACCTCCAATAGGTGATCGCTCCTTCAAAGAGCTTGCTCCTTCTTGCCCGTCCCTTTTCTGTCAAATTCCCCAGGCAGCTACAGAAACAGTGTGCCCAGGCAGTGACCACATTCCCACTACAATGAGACGCTGGAATAGAGCGAGCTGCATGAAGAGCTTTAGAAGCTGGCAGCATGGCCTCCCAGATGAGCACGTTCAATACTACACTGAGCACATGGGTCCAGAACAAATGTATTTGTATGAAGGTTCCCATTTCCATAGGTCTCCGCAGTTTGTAGATCTAAGAAAAAAAATTATTTCATATGGAGTTAATATACATGGTTTGAGGGGGAAGGACTGGAAGACAATCTTTTACCACTTTGTTTAATCTAAACGTTTACCCCTCCAGACTTTCTTTTCACCTCACTTTTCTAGCTTCAGCCCTGATTCACAACTACCTTCATTCTTCCACCAGGTAGAGTATTTCCCTTGAGTACATTATTCATTAAAAATTATTCAGTATTAACCTGAACTTCAAGTTACAAAGTTGAATTTACTTCACTTCTGTGCCCAAACAGTCTACTGCTCATGCAGAAAGTTATTTTCCCTGTGAAAATAAATACATGAAGGTTTGTGAAGGATGCTTACATGTCCTACAACTACTGCCAGCAGCACTTCAACATGCAATAATGCCTGGTTTGGTTCTACCATTTCTGTGATAAATCATTGTTTTAGTTTATTAGCAAGTTGCTTATGAAGCCTTTCAGATCCAAGAGTTATGAAAATAAATGTGGGATAATTATATTGGAAGTTTCCTACCTAAATCATCTTGGCAACTCTGAAAAGACATGACATTTCTATAAAAAGCTTGCTAAAAAAACAGGTTTTCATGGAATAGTTTTGATTTCCACATATAAAAATGCACCACACTGGTTTGTGGGAAGGTTTACAGAAACATTAATTTAGACACAACTAAGAACACTGTAATTATTCTTGAAATGTTTGTGTATCAATTCAAAAACTGTGGTTGCCTTCATACAGGAAGGAAAAAATCACAGCTAACGTGAAGAAAGGCAGTGACCATTTTTTTTTTAAATAAATTATTATGGGCACAGGCTTCTATTTAAAGTACATTACAAAAAGTAATTTTCTCAATCTGGATCTAAAGAAAAAATACAAAGCAACTCCTGTAAGTACTTTTCTGCTTAAGCAGAGATAGGTGTGTGTTCAGCAATGCTACTAACTGGCAGGGGAAACAATCAGCAAATAAACTTAATTGTTGATATTTACATAGGAAAATCATCCCGCCCATTATTAGACGATTACTCAGAACAACTCTTAAATAACTCCATCTTCTGCTAATTACAAACTAACTGATGAAATTGAGGAGATGACAGAAACACCGTAACAGAGGTGAAGGTGAGAACACGCTGCTTCCCCCTCTGCCTCCCTCTCCCTGGCCAATACAGTGGCAGAAACAGAATGGGGGACATGGAGCCGGCAGCCTGTCAGGGGGATGAGCTGGGCCGGCCTGCAGTTCCTGGGCAGGGCCTGAAGCTGGGAGCTCTTGAGGCGCCCAAGGTTCCCAAGGCGCTGCTGTCCCTGTGAGGGACTTGGCCTTGCTTTGGAGCAGTAGGTACTGTTCTTTTTCTCTGGAAAGCGCCAGTGAAATTGGTCACGTCTAACTGTGTTAGATATTGAACAACACTTTGCTCATCTCTACCAGATATGGGAATGACAGAGGCCTTGAAACACCATGAGGTAGGTAAGGAGACAGCTCGGGGGATGCACTGACCCATGGAAAAGGCGGGTTCTCTGGAGATCCCCAGGTCCAACACCTTCTTAAGCGCAGGGCCATAGACCAGGCAAGGCAATCCAGAACACAACTAAGCCAAGTCTTGAGTGTTTCCAGTGAGGAAATATGTTTCCACCACCACATGGACAGCAGATTCCTATGCTAAATTGGTCTAAAAAAATATTTTTTTTCTTTTGTCCTGAAGCAGCTTGTTCCTGTGGTCTCGTTTCCCCTCACCGTTCCTCCTTCTGACAGAAGAACTGGTGTTTCCTCTATAGCAACCTGAAAAACTGTAGAGTTTCCCTGAGCCTTCAAAAATCCCCATGTTCATTTCTCTTCCATTGATGAAATAAACAACACTGAAGTCAGATTAAGAGTCCAGGCAACACAAGAGAAACATACTACATAAAGAAAACAAAACAAGCAGGATCCCACTCAAGGTGAAGGCTACTAGGTGAATACAAGTTTTGGTATAAGACTACCAGCCATTCACTTACTCTGAAGGCTTAGGAGATCCTCCCACAGCAGCTGAATTAACAGTAACAACAGTGCAAGTTTAACGGATTTTTTTCATTAAACACATGTCAAGTTATTTCTGACCATTTAATGCAGAATTTGAGAACGAGCCTCAAAGGGTGAAGCTATATTGGTGCTGCACTTTGGATGAGGAACCTATTCCCTCAAGAAACTTGAACGTTCCCTGCTTAGTTTACTCTCGGTTGTTTCAGACAACATACATTTCCCACATCTAATTTAGTTAGATGTTTACTTTAAAACGGGAAATACTTAATCTAGTATCATTAATTTTCTTTCTTTGTGCCCTTTTGCAAGCAAAACAGTTAAAAAGACATCTCTGAAAAATTTTAGGAAGATCATAGTAGCTCTTCACAACAGAAATACTGATACGATTTGCATTTTATCCTGCAACTTTGGTAAATCAGGTTTATCTTTTTGTTGAAAGATGGACATAGGAGTTCAAACAATTGGGGTTAACAGGAAGGTAAAAGCTAATAGAACAGAATCTTTGTGAAGTGCACAAGGCAAGCCATTTGGAAGCGTAATCAACAGCAATCATTCATACTCTTCAGGAGATGGCAGGCAGAATTTTTGCCTTCCAGGCATATGATATGATGTCTGGATTTGCTGCCTTCACAGGAAGGACAAGAAGACATCAAACACTAGTGTCATTGGTAAAAGCAACAAATTTCCAGACAATTTAAACAGTCAAAGTAATTCATCTCAATATGAATACTTTATGATATCATCTATATATTATCAATCATGCTATGGCATTGTTGATGCAAAATGACTCTGTCCCAGTGTAATCAGCTGCTTGCTCAGACACAGGTGTGGATTTACAGCTTTTTCCTACCTTTAAAGCACTTCATAAGATTTTTTACACTGTGATCAATTTCCAATTGTAGAAAACGTGCTGTCTTTAGCAGTTATCAGATACGTACTCAGCTAATGTGAAAGCTATGTACATTTACTGCATGACCTAAATTAGGGTTTTGCAGGCTCAGCTAGCTTACCCGAGGAATAAGATGCAGTAGTTAGCTGAGTCAGATGATGACTTCATTAAGATTGTTTCAGCTGCATATTCTAATCAAGGAAATAGCATGAGAAAAGTTGTATCATTTCTTAGCATGGAAATCTTAACCTTAACGTTCCCATGTAGATTTTTTCTGATATCTCAGATAACAGAGAAACTACACATCGCCTCCTCTAGCTAAGATAAATCATGATTGCCTGTTGCCACTGTAGAAATACTATTCCTTTGACAGTCCTGAACCTCCTCACCTTATCGTCATTTTGTGGCACGGCGGAACCCCTGTTTCACTGCCTCACTGCTCAAAGCTTCAAGGTTATTGCTAGGTGTCAAAGAGTCTTTTAGTCTGCAGACAATGCCATACACTGCACTGCAAGTGTAGTATGGAACATCAAGAACTGCATTAAAGAACCCCAGACATTTATCTCTGTATTTCAGATATAAACTTTACCTAATGTTTTACCACCATAAAAAACCTAAATTGATGTGGATATGATAAGGTCAATGACTGTTTGAAATGCTAACAATATAGTACTGGTTAGCTGAATGATTTTTACAAAAACAAGAAGTACTACAATATGGTAGAAAGACTTGTGAGACTGAGAAAACAGAG
This sequence comes from Clamator glandarius, assembly GCA_033459285.1. NCBI lineage: Eukaryota > Metazoa > Chordata > Aves > Cuculiformes > Cuculidae > Clamator > Clamator glandarius. The sequence goes on from JAUNZM010000040.1 coordinate 1,678,802, forward strand.
ATAAATGCTGTGAAAGAATCAACAGACAGTAGGTAAGAAAACTTTGCTACGTATTGAGATGGCGTGGGAATGACAACCTATTATGGAACTGTATTATTTTGTCCTGAAAATAACATTAGTAAGCATTGACCTCAATCCACTCATTTTTGCCATTTTTCTACTGTGTGTCTCTTCCCAGACAGACTAACAGCTGCAATGAACATTATTTCCTGTGGCAAGAGGTGTTGTATACTTAAAAGGACAAAAATTAGAAAATATTTACACTTGCCCCCTCTCCTGATGTGACTGGTAACACATCTGAAGGCATTAATACCAGAAATAAGAGTATAAATCATGATTCCAGAATATAAGAAAAGAAACACGTTAAAAATACATTGCACTATATGATGCACAAAGAATTGTTGGGCTAGTGATTGCAAATTCATTACCATTTTGACTTTTATTATACCCTGTGTGAAAGGTAAGAGTGTTCCAAAGATACTTGTGCGGCATTTCAGGATTCCTATTAAATGGAAAAATCCCTGACACATTCAATCCATATAGCAGATTTCAGGCAGATTTTACTTCACTTAAGTTCTCAAAGTCCGTTTCTTGATTATGGGAATGGCTATAAAACAGAGCTGCATTCAGCTTGCGTCAGCATAAAAAATAAGCCCTGGGAGAAGTGACAAGATGTAGGGTTTGCTTTAATCATAATTTTTTATGTAGCTCTGTTACCATACTGGTTATTGTCCCCTATTGTATGTCCAAATGTCAGATTTGTTCTGAAAATAATTTCAATGTATCAATAGCACTGCACTTCAATTTTCATACAATAAAAAGTAAATTATGTAAAAATTACAACGTGAATCACGAGGGACGCGTTTCTTCTCAGCAGAATAATAATGTTAAAGTAAAGACACACATATAATCACAAAATTAACTCTAATGTTGTACTTATTTCTGTACTTAAAAAATGATCCAGTTGCCATGATATTTGGGGCAAAGAAAAGGGAAGATAAACAGAAAAGGTACCGTCCAAAGCCAGAAAAATCGAGATTAAAATGAACATTAATCAAATTAATTAAGTGAGATAACTGATCATTTATTTTGATAAAGCTAAAACAAAATTACTAGTAAGGCAATTTAGGCGACCAATTCACTGAACTCAAATAAGACAGCACAATGAATTGTTGCAGATGTATTTCAGTTTAGTAATCTCACTTTCGGACACTTTTCCAGTTAGGAGTCTTTTTGTATGCTTTCTGTATTTGTTGTTGAGGGTTTTTTATTTCATCTTTATTCCAATTATTCCCTTTTCAGATAATTTTCAGGAATCAGACTTACTGCATTAAAAAAAAGGCTCTTTCATAGTTTATTACAAATTAAAAAGATCTCCTCTCTCCAATGGAACCTGCAACTGAAGTCTCACACGAGATGCAACAAGTGAAACTAAACAGTTAGGCAAATAAATGGCTGAAAATGCCTAACATACAAAGTGGCTACACATGACATTCTGAAGTAATTTAATTAAGCTTCCACTCTAATGCCCATGTTAGTCACAGGATCTGCAGCAGCGATATTTGTCATAAGAGCAAGTGAAACACTGCTAGATAACGTTATTATCTTCATTTGGGTTGTCGCTTTTTAAAACCCAAAGGAATAGTTTCAGTAGCATGTTAGCATCAAAAAAATTACGACATCCATTCTCAACAATACCAGGAGGATGAACATCTGGTAGATAACCAAAACAAGCTCCACAAAAGTGGATTTGAATATGTAAAAGAACATCTCCTTCCTCACTGCAGTTATTGCGAACAGGAGTGTTTGAACTGAGAAAGGGCTCAACACTTTTTGCTCTTGGGATTAGTATTAGTTACAGGGGTCACCTCGCAATTCTTACAAAATTGAAAATAGCTCTGACTATTAGAAGTGTCGAATATCACCTGAAAAACAAGTATCAATTTTTTATTTTCTTCACTGCTTAAAATATTATTACATCTGCATCCCTCAAAATCAATAACAAAGAAAACTAGTGTAGTGATGCATACCATAAAGATACAGGTATATTTAGCTCTAATACTCAGACACAGAATTAAGCAAGGTCATGTAGCACTGTTTATTTGGTTATGAGGCATATATCAATAGAAAAAGAGATATGGGGAAAAAAGAGAGCCACACCCACAGTGCTTTCGTGTCCCATCAGTCCAATGCTCAGTCTGGTGGAAGAACATTCTCCAATCCTCTCCTTGCTTCATCCATCTACAAGAAGGGTCGCAGGGAGGATGCAGGGAACTCCAGGCCTGTCAGTCTGACCTCAGTGCCAGGGAAAGTCATGGAACAGGTGATCTTCAGTGCTATCGTGAAGCACATGCAAGAGAACCGGATCAGGCCCAGTCAACACGGGTTCATGAAAGGCAGCTCCTGCCAAACTAACCTGATCGCCTTCTATGACAAGTTGACCTGGCTACTGGACGAATCTTCTTGGACCTCAGTAAAGCCTTTGACACAGTTTCTCACAGCATTCTGCTTCAGAAACTGTCGGCCTCTGGCCTGGACAGGCGCACACTCTCCTGGGTGGAAAACTAGTTGGATGGTCGGGCCCAGAGAGTGGTGGGAAATGGAGTTAAATCCAGCTGGAGGCCAGTTACAAGTGGGGTTCCCCAGGGCTCGGTGCTGGGTCCAGCCCTGTTCAATGTCTTTATCAATGACCTGGATGAAGGCATCGAGTGCACCCTTAGCAAGTTTGCAGATGACACCATGCTGGGTGGAAGTGTCGATCTGCTGGAGGGTCGGGAGGCTCTGCAAAGGGATCTGAACAGGCTGGACTGCTGGGCTGAGACCAACGGCATGAGGTTTAACAAGGCCAAATGCCGGGTCCTGCACTTGGGGCACAACAACCCTGTGCAGCTACAGACTAGGGGAAGAGGGGCTAGAAAACTGCCTGGAGGAGAAAGACTTGGAGGTGTTGGTTAACAGCAACTGACCATGAGCCAGCAGTGTGCCCAGGTGGCCAAGAAAGCTAATGGCATCTTGGCTTGTATCAGAAATGGCGTGACCAGCAGGTCCAGAGAGGTTATTCTCCCTCTGTACTCAGCCCTGGTGAGACCGCACTTCGAATCCTGTGTTCAGTGGGTCCTTTCCAACCTAGTGATTCTATCCCTTTATATGCTCAGGGTCACGCCTTGCTAACAGGCTCATTTCACTAATTCTGCCCCTTATCTTCTCACCCAGAAAGTGCAACTATTCAGGCACCTTCAGCTCCTGTACTAGGATGGATCCTGCAGACTCATCCTGTTCAGTGTTGCTGTCCACATGCAGTTGTCTGGGCAATGAGATCTTCAGGATAGGTATGATGTTGAGACAGACCAGTTCTTTCTGTGGTATACTACATGTGGTGTTCCCCAAAAAAATCAAAGGCTGTCAGGTAATTTTTGTGTTTTCATTCAGTCTTGGGTTAAGACTGACTCAGTTTGGCAGAGCTCAGCATTCTGCTCCTAATACTTAGCTGTAGTAACAGCAAGAAATCTACAATTTAAGATCTTTGGAAAATACCTAGAGACATAATAACAACTAAGGAAAGAGTAACTAGCACTCTCTCAAGATTTTTATGTTCAAAACCTCAGAGCTTCATTTACTACAGGTTAAAAATAACTAAAAGAGAAGCATGATGAAGTTTTCAGGAGGTCATACTTGCATGACTCTTTTTTTTTCTCCCCCAAGTTTCTGACCAAGTCTTTGATATCTAACAGGGTGCAGCTTGTGCTTCCAATGCCCTGTGGTGCTCTGATGAAGATGGGGGAGAGGAATAATACATGGGTGTGCACTGAGCTGAGGTCCTCAGTGCTTGCAGGTTTGGGAACAGTCCCAGTTTGGGAGACACAAAGAGAAAGAACAAGTCAGGAAACATGATGAGGGGCTGGATGGGATATCAAGAGGGCAGGAACAAGTGAAAAATTAGAAGCAGTTTATTTAAAATACTTCTAACATCCTATTTCACTAATAAAAATCCATTATTATGGAACTATATGGCTGGTCTTGATTGACAGGAACAAGAGAAATACACTTTATTTTGTTCCTTCTTTCATAGCTAAGCTGACTATTGCATTTAGAAAGACATTCCACCTTTAGAAGTCCTCAAGATACTTTTCTAAGAATTTTCAAAAGTTTGTCTTGTTTCATTCAACACTGGTTGTTTCCCTTGGATTCTTGGAAAATTTGATTTTAACATGAACTTTTAGAACCATTGTTGAAGTTTGGGCCCACTGACACTGTTAGGGTAGAATTTATAATCTACAAACTCATTTAAATAAACTTTCAAGCAACTGCAATAACTATTTACTTCTGACAGTTTCCAGTGATATATGCAGGAACTTTGTAAAGCAAGTAATCAGTTTTTCTGAATCTGAAATAAAACAAACTAGAGGAAAAGAATATACAGATGAGAATAAAAACCATAAACCAAGATATTTTTCTTACAGATTTTATGTGGCACCTCAGTTTCTTTCACTTTTACATGTGACCTAATCTGCAATAAAGTTTCAAACATTTGAGGTTGTTCTTTGTTTGCATTCTTATTAAATAAAAAAGTATAAAATTTTTGTTTGAAGAAAAATAAACACTGTAAATCAGTCTAGATACATGGCCTGGCACCATGGACTACCTACCAATGAATTTGCTTGATTAAATCTCATTCTTCTCAAACTTGCCCTCTATGACAGCATCTTCACTGAGAAGAATGATCTACAGAAAAGTCAATGACAGCTGAACAATGGACTCCATGTTACCCACTGGATCACAGTTACATTAAGAAACTATCTTTATCTTTGTCAAATGCACGGGTTCTACTTAAACAACTTCATAGACTGATCTGTTTTCAATCACTCCCTCACAACTGTAGTATCATGTTAACAATCTTTTGCTATTGAAGTATGTAACTCTTCAGAAAAATGAAAGCAAAACTGCCATATCCCTTCAAAAACATCAGTTGAGGAACAAATAAGCAACTTGAAACACGCTATTCAGAGATTCCACTTTGTGGTACATTTTTCCTCAGATGAGGGAAATGTAACCTACTTGGCCAACAGTTACTTCAGGCAGGGATTTTAATTTTTCATGAACACATTGCTCTAATAAAGTACTTGGCATTAGTTATGGCTTTTGAATTAAAATACATTAATGACATTAAATTTTAAAATCGCAAAGCCATTAATTTTGACTAGCTATTTTTCTTTTTTCATACAGTGTTTGCAAGAATTAGCCACTAAAAGCATATTTCAGCACCAAAAGAATGAAAGCCATACTAACAAAACTGACTTTCACTGATTCCTGAAGAGAATGGTGATATTTTACACACTGACTTTATATCAAACAAAAGCCAAAACCAAAATCGCTGTTCTGATAAAGGTTTATGTGTCAAATATCACATAATAGTTCAACTTACGATCAAGGGCAACTTAAGACACAATCTGCTATTTACATTTTATTCTGTATTCAGAAATTGAAAGGTTTACAGCATTGCAGAACAGTTCTATGAATCGTCTAGCTCAAGCACTGGTTTTAGTACCTATTTGTGAAACTATCCTACTAAAAAAAGTTCCACGTAATAACTAAATAGCAGAGTGTACTCAACTGAGGATGCTGATTTGCAGTTTCTTCAGGTATGCAAGTCCCTGCAGTTGCCCTACTTTACCTTACACAAAAATCCCCATTGGTCTTCATCCAGGATAGCATTTGGAAAGCTCAAATAGTATAAATCATAGATATTTTAGTTTAAATACAAAATCATTACTTCAGATACATCCAATGGTGCCTATAGCCTTGCTAGGAAAAGAAATAATCACCTGCTGACAGCACGGGAGCCAATAGCAGAATTCAAACCAGTTTTCATCTTGTTTTTTCTTGTTTCATCTCATTCATCTTGTACTTATGAAGCAGTGCAGTCAGGACACTTAAGATGTTTAATAGAAACAGCCAATTTGATATCCAATTCCTAGGCTAGTATCATTCTACTGTTCAATATACCACAGTCAGTGAAGCGGCTCACTTCTAGTAATACATTTTGAGTACAGTTTACACACTTCATACACCTCCAAGTAGTCCATCAAATTTGTTCAACAATAAGAATGCATCTTACTATAACAAATGTCTGATGCCTGAGCTTCTCTGGTTCTTAGTATCAGTTTTCTTTATTACTCTACATTAATTTGTAGATAAACTAAGCATAACATAGGCATCTTAAATTCCAGCTGTGTTGCAAAATGCTGCTGTAAGGCTAAATTTTTAAGTCTAAGTAGTTTCATAATCTATGTGCATTTATTTATGAAGGCAACAGGAATTCTATTCTGACAACTTAAACTTCCAATAATGTCAACAGGCATCTGATTGGAAAACAGCTTATTTCATAAACATCACTACTTTTATGACTGACAAAAATATGCATGATCAGGTGCCAACTCATTCACAACTACGTATTTTACAACTTGTGTCATAAATTGCTTGCAAGTACAAAATTCAAAGATATTAGAGGTCTATGATCAATCCATAAAGAATGGCACAGTCCATATAAAGACTTCACAGATCCTGCTCTTCTGCTAGTTTCACATCCATGTAACTTGACCGGTTTCAGAGGAGTCACTCCCAATATATACATAAATTAACATCTAAATCAAACCATCTCCCATAAACAATATTGGAACTGGGTTTTCACATGCGTTTAAAACAAGAGTGTAATACAGGACAGAGAATCATCAGACCTTCCATATTTTAAGATCTATATATAGTTTGTATACCATAGTATACATTAAGCATAGGTTTCTTCAAATTTGCTTTTTTAGTTTGCTGCCCACTGTATAAGTCCCTCAGACTGCATGGGCCATGAAGTACTGATTAAGTTGAAAAAAATTACATTTATAATTGCAAACATTTGAGAGTGAAAAAACCCATACATGATATCCCATTACTTAAAGTAGTAATGAAACCCAAATTAAATCACTTGATGATGGCAATGATTGTTGTGTTGATAGCTGTTACAGATTTTCCAATTATAGTACAGGTTAAAACTAAGTACTGAATGCTTTAACTCACTCATGTATGACATGGATACATTTATAATAAGCTTAGTATTGGGGAAGAAAAAAATAATAAAACTAGTCATTTGGTACCATCAATTGCTTACACAAATACGATAAATTCTACTGATTCTGTACTGCCTGCTCTTCTCAATCACTTTGCAGAGTTTATTCAAAAATCCAGTCTCAACTTCTTGGAGTCACTGGGTTTTTCTGTTTGGTCGTTTGTTTTTTGAGTTTTTTTGCTTGGGTTTTTTTTTTCATGTTTCCGTTAAGATCACTTGGAAATAGAAGTCTTGATACATCAGGATGGAAACATATAATGAAAATTCAGACCTCACTGTATTTAAACCTCTTAAGGAGATATGCCTTCTGGTTTTATTACAAATGATGGTGACAACAAATAAAAAAGCAAAACTAAAGAGGAACAGGTAGAACATTTTACTTTCATCAAACCTTAAATGTCAATTACATTAAAAACCCCATCGTTTAGAATTTCAAGAACAGGAATACAAATGTGTATTTTCTATCCCAGAAAAAAATTCATGCGGGTGTTAAGACTATTTGATCATTCTCCTACATCTGCCGGTAGGCAACACCAGTTTAATATTATTAGATAGATACAGAAACACTAATAATTCACACAAATACCAATGTCTTCTGGCCTCAGTTATACTGTAGATCAAGCAAATCTGTTCTTTGGTAACTGGAGCAGGCTCATTTTCCACAGCAATGCAGGACTGTTAAGAGGCCATATTAGCCAGTCATCTCAGAAACTTACAACACCCGTAGACACAGTTTAGCCTATTTGTCACAGAAAATATTAGAGGTGGTATTAGAGGTATTAACACAAAGAAATTAAAATTACTCAGTCCTTTAGATGGCTGTTTCAGGGAAAAAAAAACCAATCCAAACTCATTTCTTCTCTATTCACTGTTTAATCTAGGTAACATTTAGACTCGTATGTAAAGGTATTTTGATAGATGGGAATGTAGACATGCACGTTTTCAGTTTAAATAGACACATCTGCGTGGAGAATGGCAATTTAAAGTTAACATGACTTGAAGATATTCCTATAATAAAGTTTAAAGATTTAGTAAAGTGGGACATTACAAATCCAAAAAAGTGTTTATAGATTTTTCATCTTCCCTTTTTCAACAAAGACTGACAGGATATACATATACAGGTTGACATTTTGAATTATCCAAAACAATTTTCACATTGCTCAGCTTGCAAGTCTATTGACTAAAATGTAATATCATTCACAACAAAATATTTTCAGTAAGTGAAACAATAAGCAAAGAAAACCAAAACTAAGCTCAGAAGCTAAGTGGTTTAGAAAGCCCAGTAACGTCTATGTGTGCCTAAGTGTGTCCATAAATTTTTTTTTATACATTATATATATAGACACACACACACATATATATACACATACACACGTGCGCACATGCGCACATGCACACACAGATTTGTAACCTGCAGTGAAGATGGATCTATTTTCTAATAAGGAGCAAAACACATTATTTAAAAGTGTGGCTAATTTAACAAAACAGAGAAGAAACAGCTGCTATCAAAATATACAATTTGGATTGCAGACTAGAAGGCTAACAACATTAAAAAAATAGTTTTAAGCAAAACCCCTTTGCTTCTACTAAGTAACAACAGGTATCAACCTGCCATAGCATGAAGCATTCAAACAAGATTTTATAAAAAGTTTAAACTGCAATTCTTCTTCATTTGTAAAGTTCTTGACATATCATATAGTTTGAGCTCTGGTCTCCAAACCAGGGCCCCCTTTCATCTTTCTCAATCCATACTTCAGGAAATGAATGGCAGCTGAAGAATTCAGAATCTCAAGTGAGATTTGTGCTTTACCATATACCTTAAAAACAAAACAAAACAAAAACCAAAAAAAAAAACAAAAAGAAAACAACATTACTATTTTCAGGACAAAATATGCACAGACTTTGTCAAAACAAAATCCTTAAGAAATTTAGCAAGTTGCCAAAAAGATGCAATGTCTTCTATGCCATATTGCTCTGTATTATGTATAATACTTGTCCCATTGAAAGACAATCAGCTAAAACCTTTGCTTTAATGAAAATTCACCTTTTCCAAGGAATCACACATCTTCTAAAACACAAAGATTTGTTAAAGGTAACTCAAGTTTGTTCTGGGAATTCAGATATGTAGTTTAACTGAGACTTTATATAAGCCATAGAAAGTTCAATGGTTGGAATTATTTTGACAATTCCCAATGGATTTTTCTTTTGAAGTTCACTCAACCATTCTAGCTTTTTGCTATGCAAACAACACGAAAAGGTTAAACATTCATGAAATGCATAGGCTTCTTCTTTCCCTCAATATTTCTTCAAAAAAAGCATTGCAATGAGCTTCCCATTCAGAGAGGGTTCTGAACCACAAAGAAGCAGAGTCAGAAGCAATACTGCACTTCATGGAGCTGCTGGTGCTCCTTCATCCCTTAGTTCTCACATAAAGCAGAGCTAAGTACTTAGAATGCCTTAAGATACAAAAGAATCACTAGACCAACACTTATTATGTGCCATATCTTTTTTTTTTTTTTTTACTTCCTCTTCTACCCATTCTTGCAGACACAAGGGCATCAGGATAACATAACGCTCTGTGGTTCTATCTTAAGACAGTTTCTCACCTTTTCTAGACTGTCATCCAGTGAAATGGAGAGAAAAAAGAACTGCAATCCAGAGGGAGGTTTGGGGTGGGGGGGCGGGGAGAAAACTCTATACTACCTAGCTTGATTTTTATTCCTTTCATTCTGACAGAGGCTGAGAATCATGGTACTATGTGACGATTAATGGTAACTACCCTTTCCTTAAACCCACGCATATTACACTTCAGAGATTACTATTTATAGTTTATCATAAAATATACTGGTATTTCTTTAACTGTATCATCAGGGAAACAAACAGTATTTTCAAGCTCAAAAGTCTACGTCATATATAATTTCCTTGTTACCATAACTTCTCATTCCCACCAAACACCATAAAAACATGAATATGAAGAACTTTCAAAAGGAAACACACCTGTCCAAAGTTTCCCAGAAGCGTAGAAATACTGGCCTGTCCAAGTGTCTTTTGTGGTAGCTTAGTTCTAACACTGTTACATCCCATTTCTGTACATTTGGATCCAGACGTACTTCATCATATTTGAGATGAAAAGCTTTAACTACAGGAAAGAAGGAAACATTTAGTATCAAACATGACAACATTTCAGTGTTTAATTTAAAAATTCCCATTCCATCCCCCTTTCTACCAAACAGAGCCAGAGAACAAAATTAATAAGCCCTTCCCTCAAGAAAATAAACTAGTTAATACAGGTTACTGAGCTAAAGATAGTGGCAGGCTCTCATGCTACTACAGGTTTAAGTGAAAGGGCAGTCCCCACTTTTAGATTCCAGAACAGCAGAAGCTTATTGCCAATTCAAATGCTGGTCATAATTGTAATAACTCAAAAAATCTGTTAACCTATATGGTGGTACCTAGCTCATGACTTAAAAGTATTTGTGTATTACAAACTAAATTTTTTGTAAGACACCAGATCATAAAGATTTGTTAGTGAAATACTAGATGATTACTAGGTCATTCAGAGAGTACTGCTCAACAGCTCAATGTCCAGATGGAGACATGTGACAAGTGGGGTACCTCAGGGGTCTGTACTGGGAACAGTGCTGTTTAATATCTTCACTGATGATATAGACAGGGAGTTCAAGTGCACCCTCAGCATGTTTACACAAGACACCAAGCTGTCTGATGTAGTTGTCTCACCAAAAGGACAGGCTGTAATCCAGAGAGACCTGGATAAGCTAGAGAAGCCGGCCCATGTGATATTCAGGAGGCCAAGTGCAAGGTCCTACAACTGGGTCAGAGCAATCTGTGGTTTCTATACAGGATGGGGGATGATGGGATTGAGACCAGCTCTGCAGAGAAGGACTTGGGGGTGCTGACTGATGAGAAACTTGGCATGAGCAGGCAATGTGATCTCACCACCCAGGCGGCCAACTGAAACCTGGGCTACATCAAAAAAAACATGGCCAGCAAGTGGAGAAAGGTGATTCTCCCTCTCTGCTCCACTCTTGTGAGACTCCACCTGGAATATTGTGTCCAGTTGTGGAATTCCCAGCATAATCACAGAATCACAGAACAACCAGGTTGGAAGAGACCCACCGGATCGTCGAGTCCAACCATTCCCACCAATCCCTAAATCATGCTCCTAAGCACCTCATCTACCCTAACCTTAAACACCTCCAGGGACAGTGACTCAACCACCTCCCTTGGCAGACCGTTCCAATGCCTAACCACCCTCTCCGTAAAGAACTTTTTCGTAATCTCAAGCCTAAATCTCCCCTGGCGGAGCTTGAGGCCATTTCCTCTCGTCCTGTCCCCTGTCACTTGGGAGAAGAGCCCAGCTCCCTCCTCTCCACAACCTCCCTTCAGGTAGTTGTAGAGAGTAATAAGGTCTCCCCTCAGCCTCCTCTTCTCCAGGCTAAACAGCCCCAGCTCTCTCAGCCACTCCTCATAAGATTTGTTCTCCAGCCCCTTCACCAGCTTCGTTGCTCTTCTCTGGACTCGCTCCAGAGCCACAACATCCCTCTTGTAGTAAGGGGGCCAGAACTGAACACAGTACTCGAGGTGTGGTCTCACCAGTGCCGAGTACAGGGGGAGAATAACCTCACTGGACCTGCTGGTTAGGCCGTTTCTGATACAAGCCAAGATGCCATTGGCCTTCTTGGCCACCTGGTCACACTGCTGGCTCATGTTCAGTTGGTTGTCAACCAGCACCCCCAGGTCCTTCTCCTCCTGGCAGCTTTCCAGCCAGGTTTCGCCCAGTTTGTACCTCTGCTTAGGGTTCTTGTGCCCCAAGTGCAGGACCCGGCATTTGGCCTTGTTAAACCTCATGCCATTGGTCTCAGCCCAGCAGTCCAGCCTGTTCAGGTCCCTTTGCAGAGCCTCCCTACCCTCCAGCAGATCCACACTTCCTCCCAGCTTGGTGTCATCTGCAAACTTGCTAAGGGAGCACTCGATGCCTTCATCCAGGTCGTTGATAAAGACATTAAACAGGACTGGACCCAGCACCGAGCCCTGGGGAACCCCACTTGTAACTGGCCTCCAGCTGGATTTAACTCCATTTACCACCACCCTCTGGGCCCGGTCATTCAACCAGTTTTTCACCCAGGAGAGTGTGCGCCTGTCCAGGCCAGAGGCCGACAGTTTCCGAAGCAGAATGCTGTGAGAAACTGTATCAAAGGCTTTACTAAAGTCCAGGAAGACCACATCCACAGCCTTTCCCTCGTCCAAGAGTTTAGCCACTTAGTCATAGAAGGTGATCAGATTACTCTGGCAAGACCTGCCTTTCATGAACCCGTGTTGACTGGGCCTGATCACCCGGTTCTCTTGCAAGTGCTTCTTGATAGCACTCAAGATCACCTGTTCCATGACTTTCCCCGGTACCGAGGTCAGGCTGACAGGCCTGTAGTTCCCCGGATCCTCCCTGCGCCCCTTCTTATAGACGGGCACGACATCAGCCAGCCTCCAGTCCAGCAGAACCTCCCCAGTCATCCAGGACTGCTGGGATAAGGATATGGACAGGTCCAGAGGAGGGCCACAAAGATGATCAGAGGGCTGGAGCACCTCTGCTATGAGCACAGGCTGACAGAGCTGGAGTTGTTTAGCCTGCAGAAGAGAAGGCTCCAGGCAGACCTTATAGCAGTCTCCCAGTATCTCGAGGAGGCCTACAAGAAAGCTAGGGAGGGACTTTTTATAAGGGAATATAGAGATACGATGAGATGGAATGGCTCTAAATTGGAGGGGGGAAGTTTTAGATTAGACATTAGAAGGAAATTCTTTACAATGAGGTTGGTGAGGCACTGGAACAGGTTGCCAAGGAAGTTGTGGATGTCCCCCTCCCTTGAAGTGTTCAAGGCCAGGCTGGATGGAGCCTTGATCAGCCTGATCTAGTGGGAGTTGTCCCTGCCCATGGCAGGGGGGTTGGAACTAGATGATCTTTAAGGTCCCTTGCATCCCAAACCACTCCATGATTCTACGATTTCTAATAAACACAGACCAATAGTATAAAGACTGCAAGTTTTTGTATCTAAAACTTAAATTACCATCCTTTTCTTCTTGTAAAGTCGACAGCTCTGAGCGTCCACGGGTCAGAACAGAGGATGGCAGAGGGCACGTCAATACTTACCATCTTTGCAAAGACCTAAGCCCCCATCATCTTAACCACCTGAGTCCAACAGCACTTTGGCAGTGCTTTGCCATAGCAGATTCCCCCACCCCCACCATCTTCCCCAAAGAGAACTGCAAACCCTCTAACCCTTAAAACAGAAACAGCCACCCCTCTTACTTTTTGCAAAGATATCAACAGGTGATCCGTCAGGCAAGAGCCAAGGCCAGCCTTTGAACTGCCATGCAGGGCCCTGTACAAACACTGCCACCACACGATCCCTACGGACACAGAAAGATGGACACGTTGATCGTTTTGAACATTTAAATTACACGCATTCTTAAGCAGGCAATATACCTTAGCACAGTTTTTTATTTGAGTATCAGCAGTATAGCACATTTAACAATCATACCTCCAGCATAACTGCTTTTTCTCTCTTGAGCAAAAACATTACATGTGATTTTTCTGGACGTTTAGCTCTGTTCCTTTGCAGAATGCAGCTCAATTTCTCATATTACATTTATAGGAAGTCAAACAGTGTTTAATTCTGGTCATTATTACTTTGGTTTTAAAAAGTGCCCCAACATTTTACAGATAATTTTCAATGAATACCACCATAAACTGAAAGTTATCATTTAAAAAGCCTTTATTCTGAATCCTATTAACATCTAATAAATTTTTAGAATAGAAGAGACAGCTGCTAAATTTCTGCATCTAGCTGCAAAGTGTATCATGTAATATAATGTTATGTCTGGCAGTCTTAAGAAAATAAAACTATTATTAAATTGAACTTTTAGATTAATAAAATTTTGAAAAAATCTTGGAGAACAAATGTTCTTTCCATATGGTCTATATTTTTTCTTAATTATTTACATAGTCCAAATATAGTGCCTACCTACCCCAACAAATAATCACCTCCCCAATCTAACCCCCAATTTAAAATCATCATGAAGTCTACCAAATCCCAAATGGAAAAGAATAATCAAGGTGGAGTTTAGCTTTACGATTTAAACTGATACTGCAGATTTTATAATGGCTAGCAGAAAAAAAACAGTAGCAACATGTTAATTTCTAGATAAGATATCTGATTCTCCCTTGGATAAAAACAACATAAACCCCCATACCATTTAATCTCTTTGGTCAGAAGCACTTTAGGAGCCATTTCTTAAAGGTTTAATTATTAAACATTTTAAGTACCATTTGATATACAGAATTTTAAACCCACAGATTTCTCATCAGTTCAAGTTTTCAATACAGAGAACAACTAATTTAGGAACAACATCTTTTCAAAGTATTCCTCTCCATTAAAATCTACTTAGAAAGTTACAAGACCACGAAAAATGTAGTCTAAAATATTCACACTTCCAAAGAAGAGGTAAAAATGTTGCCTATTACATTCAATAACAAAAAGCTGTTTCTCCAGAATTTTCCTTCTCAAAGAGAAATAAGTTTTCATAGCTTTGAAGGACGGACTACAAAATAATCTGTTTCTAGATTTTTCTTAGAAGTACAAGCTATCTGTGATTCCCTTTCCCCAACTGGGGCTCTCCCTTCAGAGGCAGGTTCCTATTATCAATCATATTCAACAAATCTGATCCACTGCTGAAACCACGGTAGTCTTCACTGTCTGATGCGTTATTTTTCTTTCTTAAACTATTATAAAACGTCAGAATGTCAGATGTTGAAGCATATGTATCCTTCTAACAGTTCTCATTCAGGAAGCAGATGAGAGAAGGATTTTTCTCTCAGATTATGTTTCAGGGACTTGCATACTACAGTAGCATGAACTGCAAAGCTGATGTGAATATTCCTATCCAAATTTCTGGAACATTTCACGTACACCTAACAAAAACAGTTGCACTGCTATTGAGCATTGCATTCCTTAACAAACATTTCAAAGAAGTTTAGTGCCATATTATTTTCACCGGAAGAATAGACTCCTATGCAGTTAACGTTAAAATCCATTCTTTCACCCGTATATTGTTTTACGCATTTTAGTAGAATTTTATTGGTCCTCTCCAAATTCTGCATTCTCCTAATTAAGAAATTTTGTAAAGGGTATATTTACCAATCTTGTGGCATAAGCTTCAAAGGCTGGTCTACTACTCGATAAGGTACAGTAACGCTGACAGTAGTTCCCCCAGGCTGCATCTGGTCTTTCCGTCTCTGTATTAGCGTTTCATTTTCTCGTTGACAGCCTTGTTTCTTCTTTTCATCTGATGGTACAAACCTTGGGGAACAAAGAAACATTCAGTAGACAAAAGCAATTTGTTTGACGCATTCAGCAGGAAAAGTAGCAACTTCATCAGAACTTTGCATTATTTGCAACAGACACTGAAGCAATCACATTTTCATTATACTAAATCCTATCGTTACTCATTCAGAACTGCAAAACCCATAAGAACATTTCATAAGCCCTTATGATAAAAAGAATGATACTAAAAGTTCCTCTGCCCCTCAAAACAACACCCAGACCAGTTCCTATACATTTGTGGCATTCCTTGTTGACATTACTCAATACATTTGCAGATGAGAAGCCAGATCACACCTTGCTGACTGCCTACAACTCATTCTTTCTAGTAATCAGGCATAACATGGGGAAACTTGGGCACTAAGAAATAACTGCTTCTTGAGGCAAGTTTTAGAGCTCTTGCACTTGGAGCCATCAGAATTATGTTTTCTCAAGAAAACAAGGATTTTTAATCAAATACATTTCTGAGTGAAGTTTTATCCTCACAGATGATGGTGATTTTAAATTATTAATGTTTCATCATTACTATGATGTATGATGCTCCAATTTAGGATTTTTTTTTTTTCTTCCTGCATACCTTCTATGACAGATTAAGTGCTCGGAAAATAAGGATACTGTGGTCCTCATGCTGTATGTAATCTCTGTATGACAAAAGTAAGATGTAACATCAAAATGTGACATCTAGAGAAATTTTATTTTTCAGCCCCCTCCCGCCTTAGGAAAACATGCAATTCCACTTCAAGAGTTTCTTCTTTATGATGAAAAAATACACAGAACAGTTATTAAAACTGACATCAGAAACATGACAGCTTTTTACTGATTAAACTCAGTGGATTTTGTCAAAAGGAAAGATAACAAAATCGTGCATTTTATAGAACTAAAACTATGACATAGAGAGGTAAGCTGCTGTAACCAGAACACCCTACCAGGCTAGCAAAAGAGCAGAGCTCAGACCCAATGTTCTCCTGATATTCAATTCAGAACCACCCAGCTGCACTACCAGCCTTGTTTCCCACTGACATTTCATTCCCAAAAATTCTCATAAAAAGAAACATTTTTGCACTGAACTGCAGAAGTTAACAAGAGTATTGATGATAGGTTTTAGAAACACAGCACTCTACCTAATTGGTAAGATTTCTCTTCATTATAGTACATATAGTGCTTTTTAAAAAATTACTACGTTTTTCAGGTAAGTTGTTTGCACCATTTCTATTTATTCTCTTCAACCTATTTCTACTTGAATACTAAAAACTAATCTGAATGTGCTTAACCAGGTTGATTGCACTGGCTGGAAAAATAGAAAAAAGGAATGAAAAAATAAACATGAGGAAAATTTCATTCTTAAGTCAACCTGAAAATACGAGTTTTTGCTGACATCATATACCCAATGAGAAAGTTGCATGTGGGGGGAAAAAACCCCGAAATATACACATCTTAAGGCAGGACCTGGAAATTGTCAATAAATCCACAAGCAAAACTATTTCACTTTCTGAAGGTAAACAAAAAGATGAAGCCCCCTTATACTCTTCATGATTTAACAGTGTTCCAAAAAAAGAAAGCCATAATCAATTTTTGAAGCATACATACAAATCCATACAGCTTCACTGGAAAAACCTGCAAATTATTACGAACTAAAGTAGACTAGTATTGCAAATACAGAAAAAGCAATGCAGATGTTTAACGACATGCTATAAATTAAAACAGGCTTATCTATCTAGTTAGACGCGAAACAACATCATTCTAAAGAAAATGCAGACAAAAAGAGCTATACAGGATACACTAGGTGGGAAGTACATTTTGGCCAGCTACAATATTATTAAAAGAAAAAAAATTAAGGCAGTAATTTCACTAATAATTGAAGTAAAGAGAAATCAGTTAATATTTTCATTTATTTTATCTACTACAATCAACACATACAATTGTGTGCTACATCCAGAGAGCGGTGGGGAATGGAGTTAACTCCAGCTGGAGGCCAGTTACAAGTGGGGTTCCCCAGGGCTCAGTGCTGGGTCCAGCCCTGTTCAGTGTCTTTATCAATGACCTGGATGAAGGCATCGAGTGCACCCTGAGCAGGTTTGCGGATGACACTAAGCTAGGTGCAAGTGTCGATCTGCTGGAGGGCAGGGAGGCTCCAAAGGGATCTGAACAGGCTGGACTGCTGGGCTGAGACCAACGGCATGAGGTTTAACAAGGCCAAATGCCGGGTCCTGCACTTGGGGCACAACAACCCTGTGCAGCTACAGACTAGAAGCCTGGCTGGAAAGCTGCCAGGAGGAGAAGGACCTGGGGATGTTGGTTGACAGGGACTGAACATGAGCCAGCAGTGTGCCCAGGTGGCCAAGAAGGCCAATGGCATCTTGGCTTGTATCAGTAACAGCGTGACCAGCAGGTCCAGGGAGGTTATTCTGCCCCTGTACTCGGCACTGGTGAGACCGCATCTCGAGTCCTGTGTTCTGTTCTGGCCCCTCACTACAAGAGGGATGTTGACACTTTGGAGCGAGTCCAAAGAGTAACGAAGCTGGTGAAGGGGCTGGAGAACAAGTCTTAGGAGGAGCGGCTGAGGGAACAGGGCTTGTTTAGCCTTGAGAAGAGGAGGCTGAGGGGTGAATTTATTGCCCTCTACAACTACCTGAAAGGAAGTAGTAGGGAAGTGGGTGCTGGCTTCTTCTCCCAAGTGACAGGTAATAGGACAAAGGGGATTGGCTTCAAGCTGCACCAGGGGAGGTTCAGACTAGACAACGGAAAAAAATTTTCACAGAAATGGTCATCAGAAATGGAACAGGCTGCCCTGGGAGGTGGATGAGTCAACATCCATGGAGATATTTATAAGACAGGTGCATGAGGCTCTCAGGGACATGGTTTAGCGCTTGATAGGATGCTTGTACTCAATGACCCTACAGGTCTTTTCCAACCTAGCGATTCTGTGAAGTGTTCAAAACAGTTCTACTTTGGGAAAAGCAACCAAATGTAACATCATGTAAGTATTTCCAGTCAGGTTGGTAATTTAAAAACTCAGAAGTGAGGTCAACTTGAATCATGAGCATATCTAACTGGTTGTTCTGCATGTGGAAGTCTTGCTTTGCCAATACTAACTGATAGGAAAATAGAGAAGATGACCTCCATAACGAAAGCACTGAAGGAAAAGCTTACATACACACAGAGTACAGGAATACATGACAGCTTACAGAAAGTTTACGTAGTATGTGCTTGCATTTCTGGGAACCATCGATTCAGTAAGTATCATAAAAGCCATGTGCTCAAGAATTGAGAATCAATAGAAATTACTGTATGATTGCAAATACAATCATGGCTTACTCCTTCAATACCTGGGCATAATAAACAATCTTAAGAAATCAGAGCGTTCAAGAAAACTGAAAAAATAACCATCTTCTTTGAGGAATTGTTTGCCACAATACTATAGGTGCTGGCTTAACTATGTATTTGTACTCAACACCTTTTTAATCATCCAAAACACTAAAAATGTCTTCTAAAACCTGACTGTATGGGAGCTTTCAAATTTTTGTTGCTTCTCAAGATTACTATTGCCTAGTGGAAAAAAAAAATCCCATATCTACACAGAATCCGTTTTTATAACCCTACTAGGAAAGTAATAGTATCTATTCTCTTGCTGTTAATTACCAAAAATCATTATTCACAGAAAAACTGGTGCACACTCTCACTTTACAAGACAGCAGGTCCCTTTCCTAAGCTAACAAGTAAGCCATTGAATGAGATCAAATTAAGGGAGGTAAATGGTAAGACAGTATCCACTGAACTGCCAGAGCTGCTCATGCCTAGGCTCTAAACTCACATCAACTGCTAGCATTAACTTGGAAACACCTGCACTGAGACTAGGTCAACACTTACTGGCCCCCAATAAATGCATGAAAAATGCATGAACAGAGAGTAAGGCAACTCCAGTGCTGGACAGGAACAGAGTTCATCGTAACACACAATTGATAGTGTTTTGTATTGGAGACTTATTTTTACAACCCTGTCAATATTTTCATTGTACTAAGGTATATCAAAAACTTCATAGACTTATTTTTGTGAGAGAATGAAGCTTTTTTTAGTCATATATCATTCCTGAATCTTTCAGAGAGTTTGCTCCATATCAAAGCTGGATGAATCTCAATGAGTTATCTGGCCACATATGGTAAAACAGATCATGAGTAAAACCATTATCATAATAAAAATACATAATCGTCATCCAATCAATTACAACTGCTTGATGCAACTCCTGCCTAAATTTCAATCTCATTTTTGATTTCTTCTAAAGCAGAAGCATTGCCTCTGAAAAGCCTAACTTCAGATATTCTCAAATACTTACTATGGAAAGCAAGTTTTTACACATTAATTGTGATATCCAGTGATGTAGTCGCACAAGGAAAAGAAAAAAAATATTATATGAAATATTTTTTAAGAAGCTTCACAATATACTATAAATTATTGCTGTTCTGATTTTAAATGAAATCACACTCTTTTAATATTTCAGAAACTCTGCATTTTTATCTTGTATGTGCCTCCTTAGAAAAATAACCTTTCAAAAATAGGTTGTCAAGAACATTTACATATTATAAAGCATATGAATTGTATATATTGCAGTCACATACAAAACTTAAGTTGCAACAAATACATCCAACAGACAAATCAGGTATCTTGTAAAAAAAAAATCTTAAACCAGAAACATGCTTCCGGTTTATCATTAAAAATGTTTCATTAAACTCATGACAGCTTTCCTACTTTCCATATTCTCTGTCTCAAAACAGAGCATAACATTAATGATGAATTAAAGATGGTAAAATCATACAGGTGTCAGCCAAATTTGGCAATAAAAACCCCAACAACATACTACAGAGCTATAAAAAGGTTTACTAAAAATGCTGGTATAATTAATAAATTCCTCTCAGTCCTTGACAACTGAATATAATGACTATGACAGTCCTGGATGAAGACCATCCCGTTTTTAACAACAAACAACCTACAATATCTGCCAAAGATACCACAATTACTTTTGCTCATATCCACAGTGACAACAATTTGTAGTCCAGTTACTTTAAAAAATCCTGCATCCTAGACCAAAATTATCCTTAAAGACAAGGATTCCCAACTATGACTAAAGCTGAAGGGGCTAGAGTACAAGCCTTATGAGAGGCAGCTGAGGGAACAAGGGCTCTTTAGCCTGGTAGAAAAGGAGCCTGAGGGGAGATCTTATCACTGTCTACAACTACCTGAAAGGAGATTGTAGTGGGGTGGGTATTGGTCTTTTCTCATAAGTGACAGGCGATAGGATGAGAGGGAATGGCTCCATGCTGCACCAGAAGAGATTCAGATTAGACATTAGGAAAAATTTATTTTCCAAAAGGTTTATCAGACACTAGAAGAGACTGCCCAGGAAGGTGGTTGAGACATCATCCCTGAAGGTATTTCAAAAAAGTGCAGATTAAGTGCTCAGGGATATTGTCTAGTAGTGGATAGGTACAGCTGGGATTGATGATCTCAATGGTCTTTTCCAACCAAACGATTCTATGACTAAGTGGTTTGACTTCTAATTACAATTTCCGCAAACATTCTGCTTATTTTGTTTTATAAACATTTAAACAGAGAGGATCACAGAAGCTGGTCTTATTTATGAAGCCCAAATATTTATCACGTGCTTCACAGAACTGCACTGCCTCAGGTATCATGCACGGGAGAAAAAGGTGCCCTGTGAACAACCTGCTTCTCAGGTGTACCACAGATTCCATACCCTAACAACTGGAGGTGGTGTCTCTTTCTACGTTTCTCAGCATTCTCCCCTGCAATGGCTCTTACTCTTCCGGCTTCAAAAATACCTTCTCCTTGCACAATATCATTGACCAACTCTGACGGTTAATAAAAATAGGCTAATTACCTCCAGAAAGACAAGAAATGCAAATCCACCTGTATCTTCCTCAGCAGGGGTAAGGGAGGGAGTATTAATTTGAGTGTCTTTTCTATCTGCACAATATTTTGTTATTCCAAAACCTGAGGCAATGACATCTGTCTTCCAAATCCCTACTCTTCTGTCAAATCCAGCTGAAAGTGGGTAATGAGTTAAAGAAGGAGGTGACTTAGAGGCAGAAATTAGGTAAGTCTTCTTTCCTTGGAAAACTGGCACATATCTATCAATCACACTCTACATCAAGGCTAGTTCTACACACTGCATACCTCAACAGTAAAAACAAACCCTGCAGCCATTCCTAAAGAAACTACTTAAATAAATTTGAATGCAAAAAGAAAAAAATACAGGCCAGGTGGCATATTTTCTATAAGAGTGCTAGAACTGTCATGGCTAAATTAATATTTTGCTATTCTGAATTCTGAGATTGCACTTATTTGTTAACATACCTTGCTTCCTTGCTTTGTCTTTCATACTCGTTAACTACATCAGTGTCCTCCTTTGAACTCAAACTTCAATCCATTTTTTTTCTGGATCATGTTCTCTGCACTCTAACAATCAACCTCTTCTTGGGGCAGGCCTTGAGAAGTTACCCGTACCCCAGCGGAGCTGAAAACAGTGCAATCTACCTATCACAGACCTACTCAGACACGACATGTGGGTGCTTTATTCCGCTACAGGTATTCCTGTACCAGAAAGTCACAAGTTACATAAATGTAAAATCATCGGTTTGTAGTTGCAATTTTTTTCCTTAAAAACTCCTACATAAACAAGAAACATCTTCTGTCAATGCAATTGTGTTGTGCAGTAACTCCTTGTACATTAAAATGATGTTAAAATCCAGCCTTCTCTTCGACTAAAGATTTCAGGAGAGGCACCAAGAGTCCAGTACAGTTGCTGGATTTTGATGATATGTGGCAGTAATCTAGCAACTAGAAAACACTGGAGATGAGAAAGCACCTGGTATCTCACAGCATAAGTTTAAAAAACACTCCTGCAAGGCAACTCCAGTGACAAGTGTAGCACCACAATAAGGTGAGCCTATATTTGAAGAACAGCAGTATATAGCCTCATAAAGGACAAAGTGCTGAAGGGCAAAGAAAGAATTCCTCTCCATTTTTTGCACATACCATTGCATACAATCTATAATAGCAATTTCTCTGTGAAAGTGACTGTCTGATTTAGAAAAATTAACTGGTATTAACAACAGGCAACTCTAAATACCATTACCTGTTGGACAAGCAGAAAAATGTTTCTGATTTGGTTTTTTTATTTACCATAACAGTTAATTTTACCTTACCACAAATAGATTAATCTGTAGTGTTGATTGCACTCAGCCAAAATTAATTAAATCTAAGAATCATATGTCTGACACAATAAATAATTTTTAGCAACTCATTTGTATTTCCCTGAATGAACCTGGATCAATACTTAATGACCATGCTTTATTCTCATTTTTGTTATATATGTGTGTGGCTTTGTTATTGTTTTTTTTTTAAAAACACTTACTGGTCTGCTCAGCTGATAGAGGTATTTATCTAAAACAGAGGCAACATGCCAGTCCCCTTCTCCTTTATGATAACTATGGCCATTTCCCAACTTTTTTTCTGAGCTCCATAAGCACGTTTTCATTGCTCACCTTCTTTAAGCCTTCTTTCACTGTAAGGCTTTGTTGATTGGCTGCACATGTGGAAACAGGTTGCATAAAAGAAAACCACTACAGACATTAGAAACGGCATTGTAAGACTTTCTTCTCTATCTGCCAATTTGGCTCACAGGTCACAATTGTGCAACAACTCTGAAAGTAAGTTTCTGCTTTTTTCCTATTATTTAAAGGGCATTACTTTCTTTTATACTCTTGTCTATAAAACTAGCTTGTCACAAGACAGTATACTCCCTGTTGTCAGATTACTAATTTGGTACTGTCGTACCTTGGTATCTGAGAGCAGTTTTTGATAAGAGTATGTTGTAGTCAGCTACTTACTTCAGATCTTGCAGAAGGTCCTTTGCATTAAGCATTGTTATTAAAGAGGTTGTGGCTGCTGGAATAATGATTATGGGAGTTCGAGATCCTGTAAAGATATTAAAGTTGTAGAGATAAAGTTACATTTCCCTTAATTTTATTGTGTTGTAGTTTCAGCTGGTTCCCCGAACAAAGTAAATTAAGACCCATATTTGGCAAAACAGAACACACTGCATTTCACTGCTTGTTTATATGGTTACTTGTGGTTCCAGCAAAATACAGAGTGAGCATAATTCATACAAAAATGAAAAGGGGCTTGTAAGTAAAATTGACTCACCTTTTTTCTGGTTTGGAGGTGGTCTTGCTTGAGAAACTGAGAAAAAAACAAAAAATATGGCAGAATGACTATTACATAAATACAAAGGGTTGGGGCACTGTAGCATTGACAAAAATTTCCAGCAATCTTGAGGAAAGCTGCTTGTCAGTCTTCATTTCAATAGTGCTGAATCAACAAGAAGACTGCTTCATAACAATCTAATCTTTACAGACCCTCATCTTTTTGTCAGTAGTTATTAGTGCACATGATTATCTGTATGATCTACCTGTCCTTAAGAGATACACAACTTTCAATAATCTGAATTTCAGGCTTATTTCAAGTTCATTTTCGATTGCAGTTAAGAGTTAAATGAGATTTTTAGGTACCAGAAACAGTGAAACTTGACAGAAATGGTATCATTGAAGAAAAAAAACAAAACCAAAAAGACAACAACCACAAAATATCACATCCCCACAAAACAAAAACAAACCCCAAAACCAAACAAACCAACCCCCCAAAAGATACCCCTAAACCAACAACAAACATAAAAAAACAACAGAAATCTCCAAACCATTGAACAAAAAAAAAAAACAACATGAACAAACAACACTGCCCTGACAGGAACCAAAGAATTCTCCCACAAGCCCTTCCATTAAATTGTTTCCACTCCAGCCTTCCAAATTGTGACCTCCTCAATATGAGAGATCCTTCAAACCAATGTTGGAAAAGCACATACAATTCTTCACTTTGGAGCTATTACTGAATAACCCGGCTTCTTCAAAATAAACATTTTTACAGTTCAGTTTTCAGGAGTCCTAACTCAAGGAAAGTACTGCTGGGCTTGATAACTATACCTGTACGCGATTATCCTAATTCACAAAATCAGAAAATGGTCGGTAGTAGAAAGATTGATGCAGACTAACACAGGTCTTGACTGCCACTATGCATGACAAATTTCATTAATTGACTTCTGATTTCATAGCCCCAACTTGCTCATGTTTATTTATGATGAACTGCTTCAGAAACTTCCTAGAATGTTCTAAGTATTCAGAACACATAGTTGCCATTGTTGAAATATTGAGACCATATCCTTAATTATCTTTTCCTGACAATGTTAAATGCACAGATATAATTGGTAACACTACACTGAACTACATGAACTTGACCTATTCAATAATGACTTTTTTTTTTTTTTAAACTGGGTATCACCTTAATGTAAAAAAGTCCCTGAAATACATAAGCAGCATGTGAGCTGCCCTAAAACAAAACAAAAAGAGAGGGGAAAAAATATAAAAGCACCTGTAAGAAATTTGATAGCAGTACCAGGATATGTTAGTAGAAAAGCTGGTATTGCAGGATGATGCATAAAAAAGTAATCTTAAATTAAAAGCACATCTCAGATATTTTTTCAAGTCATTATTGTAAAACTGTTCAGTACAATTCAACTAACAGTTCCTATGTGCAAAACATCAACCTCCTGCAAATTGCATTGGGTTTTTAAAAATATTTTGACTAAGAACAGAACAACTGATTTTTTAAAGGTTCCAGACCCCAAAATACCCTACAAAAGGCAGCAATATAGATTGTTTGCTTTTTTTTTTTTTTTTAATGAAGCAGTATATACTACCTTTAGACTATGCGACTCTTCTTTATTCTCTCTTCAATTTACAATACAGAGGCAAGATAATGGAATAGATTAGAGACCTTTGAGAAGGGCAATATCAACATAACCTATGGAATGCACAAAAGATTCACCCCTGCCAGTTAATGCCCATAAAGTCACAGACAGCTGTAGGGACTTGTGACAACTCAGTCACATTTCAATTCTTCTACCCTTTTCATAGTGCTGTCAACTCCATTTGCATTATTATGCTTAACAGGGCTAGTGAGATAAGTATGACAGGCAGCATGACCTTTCTAGTACCAAAATAACCAAACAGAAGAATCAGTGCACAGCAGCATTTAGGTATGTTGAGAATATCCAGTATTCGAATTGATCTGGGGGAAGAATAATTTTTATAACACTAAGGCTTAAAATTAAAACCTACTAATAAATCTCAAGGAATTAGCAAAGCAGTAATTGAAAGCATTTAGTAGTATAAAGAATACAGTTCCCTGGCAATACTTCTAGAAAGCTAGCTTTCCCCTCCCCCCCCCCAAAATGTCCCCTTTCCAATACCTTCATAACAACCATAAACATGATCTTGTTCTGAAGCAACACCTTTTGCCTGAGACCTTCCACAAGACCAGAAATTCTCATAACTAGTACACTAGGTGCAGATATGCCCACAGTTGTCTGGAAACACTGATCCTCTCATACACTGTCTGCACTCTTACGCTCTTCTACAAATTCTAAGGGTTTGTTATTAAAACAAAACCAAGTATCCAGAGTATTTAATCTTTAAATCTCAATTTGAGATTCAATCTGACATACAAAATGGACTTGGAAACTGAAGGCTACTAACTGGGAATTAAAAAAAAAAAAACAGATGAGGATTCTGGCCCTATTAGAAATATCTTATGTGCTAAGAAGTGTTCAGAAGTAACTTATAACACATTCAGAGAAAGACATAAAGACATTTCTGATTCATTAATAACAGAAGGAACAATATATCTCTTAGTATTAGCTTTTCTATTTTGGTTGTTTCTTCTTGGAGTATTAACCAGTTTTTATTACATATTTGAGCTGAACTACCAAGCCAACAATCAAGAAGTTAGTCATTTTTCAAGACCACTAGTGCATCCTTCCAATGGGTGAATAGGACAACACACTGTACAGAATGAATCCAAGCTCTATGGTATAACATTAACCAAAAAGTTAAGCATTATTGCCCACAGATGTGCAGTTAAAGGCCACAAATAAACCATCCCCATTTCATTCTTCAGCAAAGATAAGTTTTATAGGGTACTTCTTCGAAACTCATACTAATTTGGAACTGCAACACCAATGACAGTAGGCTACGTTACCTGGCCGTGGTACAGGCTGTGCCGCTGGAGTTTGTGTTTTCCGAGCAGAAGCACCTTCCTTTTAAAAGACAGAAGAGGTAACATTAACAGCTGACCTTCTGATCAAGCCTGTGTGGTTTTTTTCCTTTAAATGAACAGGGAGCTACAGAGGATATCATGAAAATGAGGTCAATATTTCCATTAAAAAGAAGAAAGAAAATAGCGAAAATATTGAAAATTCTTGACAGATTCTGTTGTAGACGTGGGAAGGACAGACCACCTCAGAAGCTTATACACATTTACATCAAATACCAATCAAACTGTTTTTCTATATTCAAAGCAACCTTTTCCATTTATACCATTGCTTCATTTCAACCATGATAAGTTTCACTAAGAGTTAGCAACCTAAATGTAAGCAATTGGCTATAGAAATTTCAAAACACAATGTGCTTACATGCTGGATGGAAAACTAGGACCCAGAAATTGCAATGCATTCCTGCCTTGAAGAGTTTTAGTGCCCAGAAATAGCACTCTTGGAAAAATTAGTTCTGCTTATGCCTTATCCAATTACCTTAATGTAACAAAAGACCTGCACTACTACTAAACCTTGTTAACTCTCTAAAGTAACACATGAACAGTGAGGCCATATATGTGTGGTTCCAGAGCAATACTAAGCTCCTGCAAAAACAAATTCTATTCTCTGTTACTGCTGTGAAACCTCACGGAACAAAACATGTGCCATTAACAGTATTATTAATACTGTAACAAGCGCCCCTTAACTTTGCAAGGCTGACAAAACAGGAAACCGTGAATTTTAAATGGTGCATGAAGCGTATCCTACAACTGTGAGGCACCTGGAAAGGCCAGAGATCCCTCTCTGTGAAAAACCCATTGGAAAGGCCTCCAGTATGGCATTATCACACTTGTATGTCCATGCGTAAAAATCAGTATGTTTTTAACTCTAAGTAAAAAAGACTAAAGCAGGGGACTATACACAAGCAGCCGCCAGTTCCATGTTTTAAATAACACTTAAAGAAACAGCTTTCAAGTTTCCACCTTGGAAGTTACAACTTTGCTTATATCTCAAGAGCTGTGAAGCACAAATAGAAGGTTTGCTTGAACAAGGCCTTAGAAAACAAAAATTTACTCAAAATATCTCTTCCCCGAACTTTAGTCAGTTACCCTGATCAATTATAATAGGCTGGTGCTGACATTTGGTACAGCACACAGCTTTTGTAACTTTTACAGTCAACAACCTCCTATTAATCTTCATTGTATAAGGATTTAACCCCAACTGCAAGAAATAGATCTATCTTGAATTTTGCTGTACTCTTCTGACTAACAGAATACCAACATCTAGGTAGGGCACTTGAGTCAGTAACTTTTTACTTTTTTAGCACCTGCAAAAAGGTATTTTTGCCAATGTCCTTACACATCAATTAAGCAGAAAACAGTAAAAATCAAAATTCCACACTCTAAAGGAAGATCAGCAGGACAAAGTGCCTACCTTTAAAAGAAGCCTTGTGGCCAAGAACCAGCAGTTATTTAAAAAAATCACCTCTATTTTAACCAAGAAAGTGGAAATAAAACATTTTGCATCTGTTTCTATAGAAAATTGTCACTGCCTGCATCAGAAGACTGTTCCTGTGGTGTGCTAATTACACACTTTGAAGAAATACCAAGAATTTTCCTGTAGCATTTCCTTAAATTCACAGAACTTTATGAAATGGAAAGTAAAACATCAAGCCAGAGAAACATCACTTCCTACGATGCCAAGTTTCAAGTTTCTAATGCTAATTCAGTTTGCTTTGATGCTCAGCTATTACTATCTGCAGCCCCACATGTCCATTCCTCCTTCTCCTCTACAGAACTAGCAATTAAACTTTTCCATCTTCCCTTCTGCTTGTTCAGTGCATCCAGTATCTCAGACACTATGGCAACTGAAATAAAGGGAGGGAGCCAGACCACTTGAGAGATTCTAGAGTTTTTGGAAATTCTTGGAATTATAACCAAATTATAACCAAAGCCTTGCTCTGGTTTGCACAGAACTTGCCCTTGTGATTTCTCTCTTCAAAGTGTCCATAAAGCACCAGAATATACATACAACCAAGCCTAACAAAGTAAATGGCAAATTATCTATTTGGGAGTTTGTCATACTTTCCTCTGAATTGTCTTCTCTACAGTGATTAATGGGAAACCTGGTGCAGAAGCCTAAAACAGAAAGGCAGGGCTTTGAGAACACTGCAACTGAAACAAACAAAAAAATCCAATCAAAAACCCAACTGCAAAATAACAAAAAAGCACATTAAAAAAAAAACTACACTAAAATATCTGATTAATAGTAGGAAATAAATTCATTTATATGAGTATATATGAAAGATGCCTATCACCTCCATGCCTATGACCTTTCTAGTTGTAAGAACAATTTCTGCAAATCATCTCTGGAGATCACAGCTTCTAGTTCTGCAGATGACTGCCATAGAAGACTGTGAGCTGAGGTTCATCCATGAAATTATCACAATCTCCAGTATCCTGGAATCGTGGCACAGAAGCTCAGTTGTCATCTACTGAAGGCATAACATCTACCCTTTGTAACTGATTTACATCTCCCTCTCTGATTGTCAGTAACCTGATTGCCACCTCCTATTATGTAAAAACTGCAGACAATGTAGCAAAACAATCTCTGATCAATATTTCAACCACACATTTCTTAAATGTTCCTAAGTAGAAAAGTATACTAAGATGAGGAAAAAAAAGTATAGCACAGTGATGGTTGACAAGGTACTCCAAGTGGAAGAAAAAAACCTGCTTTCAATAAGACTAATTCTGCTAACATTTCACATTGTCCTGAAAGCAAAAGATGCCAAGTTTAGATACAAAATTAATGCTTTTCCAAAGCATTGAGATAGAGATACAAGCTCTTCCTACTACAATGCACTGATTTATGATATAAGTTCTGTTACAGGGCAGGTATAACCACAGAGAACTACACTAGGATTTCTCCCAGAAGAAAAGAAAGTTTCAGTTGAGAGAGTAAGCTTCATAGCCTGTTCACTCAACTCCACAAGAGCTGCTGGTAATTTATGGCCAGTTAGCTACTTGGAGGCAAACTGCTCATTTGCACACTCTAACTTCTTGTAACGACTGTATCTTGTTTCTTGGTGAGTACATGGTAAGATATTTCACATTTTCTAACATGAAACAAACACAAAAGTTACTCTTAACTAGCACGCTGCATATTCGAGCCCCAGTTAGGGGAGCAGTTGTTTGTAGAGCTGTACCCTAAGCATCAGCCACAGCAGAAATGACTGTTTAGCTATTTAAAGAACATTCCATTACCTCAAAGTTTCTGAGCAGTTAACAGCTTTGCTTGAAGATGACATACCTAATTCTTATGCATAAGTCGTTTGAGATTGTTAAGGAGTATATTATGAATATTCATAAGTTGAAACTAATTTAGTAACAAAACCATGTAATTTGAAAAATACAAATCTTCAAGACTACCACGAAACACCATATTTTAATCAAAAACCTATTTCTTGGTTTAGCTGTGCAAATTTACCATAGAAGGTTTTATATAGTCTGGATTTACATTAAACATTTGAGTATTTAACCAATCAGAAGCAACAACCTGACACAGGATGAAATCAGGAAAATGGACACCAAAAGCTTCATACTTTCCTTGATTTCACTGCAACATTTACAGATACACAGCTGCATACACTTTTCAGCTGAATTCATCGCACTTCAGTACTAACATTTCCTATCTTATTAAGCATTTATAAAATGTCTGCTCAAGAACTGTTTTATTTTAGTCTATACCTTCTGTTTGTTTACTATAGTCCTACCCTAAATATCTGAAAATTTGGTTCACAAACCAGTGCAAGACTAGAGAACAGGTTAGTTAGTACATGCAAAAAGAAACCCTGATTTCTACTTAGAGTCAAACAAGAAAAAAACCTAAATGATGACTGACTTGCACTATTATTGTACACTCTAGTAACTCAGCTTTCAGAGTGTAGTTTTCTTCCCTTATTCCTTCATACAATTTCCATGCTTGTCTTTAAAACACAGACACTGCTATGTGCTCTGAGAAGTTTTGTGAAAGTAAACTACATTTACAATATCAAGAATCTTGGGTTCTATTCCTTGAAGCCCCTTAAATTTATATGTAGAAAACACACAGCTTGCCCCCTTCTCTGCTTCAATATCATACAATCAAGGTGCAACTAACGAAGACGCCAATTCTTTTGGACAGATTCTTGTGACGCTTTTCTGTCCTTCAAAATACTCCATCCTCAATTCCTTTTTATATAAAAAGTTCAACAACTTTTTTTTTTTAACAAAACAAACAAGCTATTTCTTGCAGTAGTAAGTCTGAGATATTCCATCTACAGTCATAACAAATTACCTGACCCCAAAGTGTTAAGTATGGTCAAATTATAGTTGTATTTAGTAAGTATTTAGTTACATAACATGGGCCTCCTTTTGGTTTCTTTGAAAGCTTTTAAAACTTTGCAGTGTTTGTTGACCTTTCAATGAAAAAAAACCCCACCACCTAAATCTGTCATTCTTTGTGTTAATTTGCAAGAATCACCAACTACCAATAATCATCTGACACCAGGACCCAACCAGTATTTTTCTGTATTTTAGCAAGAACTCTGTATTTTCAATACCTAGTAGTACTTTTTCCAAGTCTAAATGAGCATTAATATCCACAATTAAGTTAGCCTCAATCATTGCACAAGTGGAATTAGAAACTGCCTTACCAGGAGTTATGCCATGTTTGAGGAAATGAACAATCCCTCATGTTTTAAGAAATAAACCATATCATATTTGTAGAATTTTTTCTTGGAGGAACATATCACATATAGCCAAGTTAGTTTCCTTTATTGGAGCACAGAAAAGATATTGGAAGTTTCTTATTGTGGCTTCGCAAATTACCAACAAGGGAAGAAAAAGTATTTCATTGCATATTCACTATCCCAACTATTTTCTATATAAAGTTCCATACAGTGTGAAATATTATGACCTTATAAAAAAAAAAAAGGTTAGCAACAACAAATAGAACTGATCATTTGCTGTCAGCATGTGGCTTTTTTTAATTTTGCAAATTTTTATTTCTACCCTGTTCCTTTATAGTATTTAAATTGTAAAGATTTTTAGTCCAAAATCTACAAATTATTAGGCAACTTGAACACACCTGCACAAAAACAGTTCAAGTGAAAAGTAACATTTGATTCTACAAGAAACATACAGTTGTCTGCATGTGCAACACAAAGGAGGTTTTACCATCCCTGACAGAAGACAATTCAACAAAAGATTGTTCTGTTCACGAAAATGAACAAAGTACAACTGCAACACTCTTGATTTCAAATAAGAAAGAAAAATACACGTGGTTAATAAGCTTGTAAAATTATCTTTAAGGTTAGTCTTCAAGTTAGGACAGAAAAGACTGTAAGAACTCATTTAAATTACAATCATTCCCTGAGTGATTTAAAATATTTAATTTTCCAAAATTCCAGAAAAGTCAACCTAAAAACTATATAGAAATCTAAAACAAATGCATACTTAGAAAGAATATTATTTCTCTACAAATTAAATCTTTTATACTTCAATGTATGACGAAGACTCAAAACAATGAGATGTTTTCAACAACAGGTATTTAACATCCGATTCAGATGCCCTACCTGAAGCTTGATAGAAACATCTAACTATTTCATATAAATAGCTCACATGCTGAAAACATTAGGGCTTTGTTTTAAAAATGTAAAGCCCTTAAAAGTATTGCAAAAATTTTCCCAAGAACAAAGCAAAACAATGCAACTGAGGTTCTCTGCCTCTGCAGTCCTCCAGTTATCTGACTTCTGTTTATACTATGAAAATTTTAATAATAGTTTAACTAGTGTCATAATTTTATTTACAAATGAAAATGATACAGCCTACTTGAATATCTCTATGCACACAAATCTGCATATGCAGTCCCCCAGGAGAGATATTTAAATAATGAATTGCAAGCTTTTAACTGCTTTTCTAATTTTAAACTATGCTGAAAAAAAAAAAAGAAAACATAGAATTTGATAAGAGGATCTTAACTATTGTACAAATACAGCCAATACCACAATAATGTTAACTTCCAGTGCTTGTAGTATTAATGAAAAGGTAATTTCTACTGTTTACATTGTTTCAGCTTCCTTATAGGCTAGAAAAGAGAGAGGGAGTTTAAGCAGAATTCAAGATATTTTTATCAAATTAATTTTAAAGGGGGGGGAAATTTACCATTATTTACCAAGGGCTTCTGATACTGACTGCCTAAGGAAAGTAACACCATTACTAGACTACTTCCTACTTCAACAACTGAAAACCTGATGTGACAAAACAGGAATGGTTAGTAAAAACTATATAAATCATTAAATCTATTTCAAAATACAAAACTGCTTATAATGAAGTTCATGTCTTATCAAACATGGTTGGAAGAAAAGTACCAATAGAAGACTGCCAATCCTCAAATTCAGTTGCAAGAAAAGTCTTGATGCCCATCTTCTTACAAAGATAACACAAAATTCATTACAGTTTTTGAAATACTGTTAAAGTTACTACATATAACAAATATCACAAGTGTAAAGCAATCAGATGTAGACAGTCTCTTCTGAGTGAATACTGCATTACAATGATGGGGGTGAGGAAGAACAGAGAGACAAGGGAAGGTGGCAGCAATAATACCATGTTGGTGTTAGTAAGAGACTAAAAGAAATTTATACTTGTGGTTACACCACATACAAATTAAACTTCTGTTTACAAATTTGGTCCTTTATTAATCCACTACAGAATTAATCTCAAAGACTAATCAAATTCTGAAACACTAACACTGTAAAACACAAAGAATAGGACTAATTTTTTTCCAGTAGCAGGTAAGGCCTGGAGAACCGTGTCATTGAAAGACATGAGAATTGTTCACTGCCATTTCTTGTTCATTATAGCCAAGTTAAAAGAAATTCAGTTTATACATGATAGACTGTACTAATAGGACAGCTTCTAGAGCGCTTAGGTAATATTCTGGTTCTGCAAGGGAAATGGTTCTAAGCAACAGAAATCACAACTGAATCTAAATGTATACTATAGCGACCAGCAATCAACTAGGAACAAACCCCTGTCAATATGTTAAAATAATAACAAAATTTACTGGAGATGCTTTTGGAAAGAATTAATGAAAGTAAAGATTACTGAGATACCTTAAAACTTAGGCATTACTTAGCAAGATAAGCTTTCAAAACATTTTGAATGGCCTTCAATGAAGTGTGTTAGAGCTCTTCCCATCTTTATCCTTGTACAAAATATCAGTAAAATTAATATATTCATCTTGAATTTATGTCAGTCAATTTCCAACCGTTACCATTGGAATTCCTATTTTCAGCTGAAGAGAAATGTTCGTGACAAAGCCATATTAAACATGTAAGCACCTCCATATTTCTTGGGGGTAAACTGTTTTCATCAAAAAAATACTCAGTCCTGAAAGAGAAATCTAGAGGCTTTGCTTTTGTGATTTAAAAACAAAGGCTTGCCTATAAAATACCTATCTATGCTCATTTAAATGATTCATTCTCCTGAAATACATGAAAAGACAAAAGCAGATATCACTAAAACATTATTTTTTCTTAGACTTCCTTCCCACTGGGTTAATTATGTGAGCCAGCCTCACACATGTTACTTGGCAATCGGTAAAACTTCTGATGAACAGTTTGAGAGCAAATTGATCGTTTAATCTTTCTCAGAAGTTAGGTGCAAAAGTTTAAACACTAATGGTTTTGTGTGTGCTAAAAATCAGAACGTGCCACATAGATTCAACAGAAATGGAATGTTTATAATTGTGAATTTACTACTATTTCCTAGTGGCTTAGCCTCCAACTTTCAACTTCATGCATTCATGAATCTAATTCCAATACTACCTGTAACTACAAGTATCAGTCACTCATATGAGGTAGCTTTCAACCAGGAGAATCACAGAATATTCAATTCATTTGCACAAAAGCCCTGCTGACATGCAAACTCTAAACATATGCAGAAAAGCACTGTTACTCTTCTATTCAGATCCTGCTTCAGAAATGGTATTTAAGGGAACAGTCATACAGTTCCACATAAGAAGGATATAGAATTGTTGTAACTGGTCCAGAGGAGGCTACAAAGTTGATCAGAGGACTGGAGCACCTCCCATACAAGGACAGACTGAGAGAGTTGGGGTTGTTCAGCCTGGAGAAGGGCAGGCTCTGAGGAGATCTTATAGGAACCTTATAATACCTGAAGGAGGCCTACAAAAATTCTAAGGAGGGGCTGTTTACAAAGGCTTGTAGTGATAGGACTAGGGACAATGGCTACAAACTGGAGAGGGGCAGATTTAGACTAGACATAAGGAAGAATTTCTTCACTATGAGAGTGGTGAGACACTGCAACAGGCTGCCCAGGGAGGTAGTTGAGTCACCTTCCCTGGAGGTGTTTAAAAGATGGGTGGATGAGGTGCTGAGGGGCATGGTTTAGTGGTTGATGGGGATGGTTGGACTTGATGATCCAGTGGGTCTTTTCCAAACTGGTGATTCTATGATCTTTAAGGTCCCTTCCAACCCAAACTATTCTATGATTCTATGATACATACATGGAAGAAAATGTTGCTCAGTACAGAGCACTGGGAAGATCCCACTCACACCTGCACTCAGTGAGCAATATATTTGGCAAAAGAAAAGCCCCTTTGCAACTTCAGGAAAGATTCTTGAAATGCTTTGTGTGAGAGGAATATTTTTAAAAGCTCTGCAGCTGCCTAACTGAATACAGATGGATCTTTAACTTCTGCATGAATTGTTTTCCAGAAAAAAAACATAAACTGAACCAAGATCCAAGTAAGTGATTAACTTCATGTGATGCTCTTCTATAGCTGAAGGCAAGAAAAACTGAGAGGCTCTTTCCAGACTCCCCTTGGTTATACTGAATCCTGTTGCTCAAACAAGAAACAATGTAAAGGAATTGCAACACACAGGATGTTATTAAAGACATTGGGTATTTCCATGATTGCTTGTTCAATGCATTACACAGCACCACTTTTTCCCAGTTCTATTTCATCCTCCTGTGAGTGTCTCCTTTCTGCTCACTAAGAAGTATTCTCCTGTACCTTACCTGCCTTAGCAAGCCCAGCACTACAGTTAAATATTACGTTACATGAAAACATAATTATCATGCATGGTCGTGGCCAGAGAGATGAAAGTAATTTTCCAAGTAATCACCTTGGAAGACTTAAAATATCATGAGAAAATCTTGAAACTGTGTGCCTTGAGAAGCTGATACACAAAGCTTGACAAAGGAGAAGTGAACTCCGAGTTGTTCGTGCTGCCTAGAAAAGTAACAGCCATGTTCAAAAGCAGCATGAGCTGTTTCAGGATGAAGAGTTTTAGCTGCAGCTACAATAAATGTTAATAAAGAAGCCAAGAGATAAGAGGGCTTGAGTGATGACACAGATGATTAAAAGAATACAAAGGCCTATAACCACTTGCACATGGAAAGGGCTATTTTGAACTGTGACAGGGAAAAGTCTAGAAAAATGTTCTCATTGCAAATTATCTTGACACTCAAGGCTTCCTCCATAACAAGGAACAGCTAATTACTACACAAGTTTAGATGAAAATTTTTTTTGAAAACTACAATAAGGTGATGAACTTGAGGCCTGTTATAACTGGGACAGGGTGCAAGTAATACTGAAGTACAGATCTGTACAGTCAATCAGGTAATATTGGTAATGAAATTTATGCTATCAAATTTTCTTCTTAACTCGTCTTGTATTTCTTTACTTTGCGAGTTGTACAGTAAGACCATTAAAAAGTCTTGCTGAACAACCACATGCTGCACTGATTACAGCAAAGTGATACCAACTGTAACTATATGAAATAAAACAGTCCTAGAAAAAAGGAGAAAAGGCAAATTTATGAATTATCTGCACCATTTGTAACCAGTAGTAAGACTCCAGCGTAACATCTATGAAAGCCCTCATATCAACAAATTGTCCATTGAGACAAAGCAGATTCATATATGGAGGGTGATGAAGATAAAAATACTGACAAAACAATGAGAAAAGAAATACCAAGTACTATGTCAGACAAGCAAGTTATAAACAGAACAGTAATTTATTACAAAATGTTTTGAATTTGGTCCAGCATAAACAACCTAATACATCTAGCTTTGCATATGCTACAGTTATCCACGCAGTGTTAATTTCCACAAACTGGGAAGACTGGACATTTTAATCTGCTTATGAAATAAACTTAGAATACTCCAAACATTTGTCATGTCCCAGCTGCAGAAGTTCACAGGTTTGTTTTAAATTGTCAAATATATAAAAAAAAAAAACGTTAATGAAAAGTAACCAAAGAAATACCAGTACAAAAAAAGCCCGGATTTTGTCATGCTCTTACTCTACAACTCATCTGAACAGACTGAAAGTATGAAAATACACTGTGTACCATGAAGATGTGAAGCCAGCCAAACCAGGATACAAGCAGAGTTTTACGGTGTATGGGTGTGTGAGGACGATGGGTGAACAGACTTTTTTTGCTCGCTTTTTAACACTGTGGCTAAACACCCTTGATCATAACAGCAGCCAAATATATCACTTCTCCAAGGCAAGAACGTAAATTCAGGTTGATTCAAGGTTAAAATGCATGGGAACAGCAACAAAACCTTCTGGTTTTCTGCAATAGAAGTACCCCTGGCTGGGGGTGGGATAGGACTTGGTGTACTCCTGTTACTGCTGGCCCAGATCCTGTTCCCCTTCTCCTCTCCTCAACATGCAATAACATAACCTCATTTGTCCATAGGTTGATAACCTGTTCAGAGGAACTATCTGCACTCAGTTTTTACCACAAGGAGCTTGGCAATATGACACATAACAATCAGCCACTAAACACATAGTTATTCATCATCTTGTGAATAATCTTTCATTTCACTAAAAATATTAAACCTGAGATAAACCAACTACTTTGAACAGATATAGAATACCTTATGTTTTCAATGCATAGGCTTGCTATCTGGTATCATACAAAAAAGTACTATTTTGAAAACTACTGTCACTGGAGCTGCCATTTGATTGTAATGTTTCTTTCTGCCTGCTAATTTCATACCTTTACACCAAGATTTCAGTAGGTTTAACTTCAAAGAAAACACATCTACCACTGGATCAAAATGTTTACATTAAGATTTCAACAAAATAAGCAGATCCTTGGAAACA
This sequence comes from Clamator glandarius, assembly GCA_033459285.1. Lineage (NCBI taxonomy): Eukaryota > Metazoa > Chordata > Aves > Cuculiformes > Cuculidae > Clamator > Clamator glandarius. The sequence continues at coordinate 1,716,717 of JAUNZM010000040.1, forward strand.
TTTTCCCACATTTTAAATCAAAACATAGAGGCAATTTGAGAGTCAAAAGAATGTACATATAAACCCTAAGAACCAGACCTATCAAGTTCACAAGCAGTATATTAGTAGCACTTCAATCATAGTATTAAACTTTAGAAGTTACATAGCCTCTAGCTTCCCAGGCATTATATATTTAACACAGTAAAACATCACGGGATGGGAGGGTGGGAAGTATCCTCAAATAGCTGCTCTCGACACAAGTAAAAAACATTAACATACCTTTCTCAGTATGATATTCTGAGGTCTGAGCACATCCAGAATCTACAATAACAGCATTCCACTTGTAACAGTCACAAGAACTCTAACAGAACCTGTTCTAGACTACTCTGATCTTTTCCTTGGATTGCGATATGTAAAAGTTCCACACATATCATTGTACCTAAACACCTAGTATAAAGATGCAATGGTTTTAGTATCATTTTATGCCATTTATAGTCCTGTTCTCTAATTCTCTCTCCCCCCCAGCTTTCTCAGTGAGATCCATTGTACCACACACTTTTCATGTAGAACTCTCATTTCAGAATATTGTTTTAACTGAAGTACAATTTTACTTGCAATCATGAAGGAGCACTCAAATTGAACCAAAACATTTCGCCCCCCATACTCTACCATGCATGCAACAGAATTTGGTATATTATTAGCACAATCCTATATACCAAAAAGATTGTGCAAACTGCTATTGGTATTTGTGTACTGAATTAACATATAATTCATACCACCCTATTGCAGAATGTAACAGTTGATGTTGTACACCTATACGAAAAATATATTGGCCGTAAATCATGCATTAAGTTAAAACACAGGAATTACTCACATGAGGATTTTTTTTCCATTTGGCCTTCTGCCTCTACTTTCAGCTTCCTTTGGCATTATATCTAAATTCCCCATTATTCTTCTTTCTTTAGCAGAGAAGATTAAATTAAACCCTTCTTAAAGCACTTAAGAAGACAGCATTCAATTTTTTTTTTCATTTTATACACAATCCATACACTTGATAGACCATCTCCACATCTCTCTCTATGCATTATGAGAGCTGGTTTATCATACAGCTGTGCTTTGAAATGGCTAAGGCATGGCTGTATTTTTGGTAGTGCAGAAATGCAGTCCTCTTAGATGAGGGTCAACTGACAAGGTCTCATTCAGTGTGGGGCCATTCTATTCCAAGATGAAGACAGGATAAGGGTCGTACAAAGTCTCCACAAAATTTAGAATCTTTCTATTGTGCTATGACTTTTATACCATCTTTATCCAGCACTGCAGAAAAAAATAACCCTTGACTAAATGAAGAAACTCAAAAAAGTATTTTAAAACAGGTTTTAAAAATTGTCAGATGGCAATCTCTCTCTATATGCACGCATTCACACCCCCCCATGTGTATGTACACACACATACACACAAATTCATCTTTAAGAAATTCCCACTGCAAATAAACACCTACAATGACAGACTATGCTAGCTGGCACAGACACAGGTGAGGTTCACTGCTACTATTATTCTTGCTGCTCACACATTAGCAAATATCAGTCATTCATAACGATCCTGCTGACTTCACCATCTATCTGAAGGAAATCTGCCTTAAGCAGCAAGACCTCTTCAGCTATCCTTCAGCCCTCACATCTGTCCAGTTACTTTAAAGAGTTGGTCCACCTTTGAAAAGTCTACTGGCAGTGATAAAAATTAAAAAAGATGGGTTTTTTCCTACAACAATCTGCCACAAGTAAGATCCCCTCCCTGGAAAACAGAGCCCTTAAGTGGCAAGAAATAAAAATGAGCAAGCCACTAAGAGTAGACAATGTTTTGGAAAAGGGTTATGCTTCTAATGCCAAGAATTATTTCAGTGAGAAAAAAATACCAAAGTATAACAAGATTACTCTGTTGGGATGCCCTGGAACTTCCTGTGCATACTTAAAGGGCTTCACCAGTCACAAACAGATTCAATTTCACAGAGACTCATCCAATAACTTCCTTGTCATATTCTGGTGGTGCTCTACTTCTGTTAAAAACATCAAAACAAAACAGCAGTGTCACCTTTTGAGAACCAGCAGAACAGTCATTTTACGTGTAGCAGAACCGGTTGATAATAAGTACAAACACCTCATGCTTTTCTATTTTTTTTCCTGTTCTTCTAAAAAAGGCATTTTGGAAATGTAAGAAAACCCAGCTATTCAAGAGCTAATGCCAGACTACAAATTTCTTCTTTATTTTGCAGCTTCTACATTTCCTTATTCTTGGGTAAACAAATATATGTCTTTACCAAAGGCAGAGCTAACCTTATCTTCTCAGACATTTTTGTCACTGACTAATGCCTAGTTTGAAGAAAAACATCTGAAGGCACTACCAATATGAAAGCTGTTATAAAAAATCTCAACTTATTATTGACATCAGATCTCAATCAGCTGGGATCAAATATTGTAGGTAGCACATTTTCCACTTGAGATGACAGAGGTGCCTTCGATTTAGTGATTTCATTAGCCGAGGGCAGCTTCGCAGAACACAGACAGTTTACTTCCCAAGCCAGCAGGGCTTCAGAAACAGCACCACCACACAGCATGAAGCTACTATTTATAAATCTTGCAAGCATCTCATGTATGCCGCAGCATTGTATCAAGAACAAGCAAGCAATTCTACACAGAGTCATCAGAGTTGATTAGCTCCAGCCACATGGGACCTGAACCGACTCAACCAGATCATTCAGAGTAGGCTGATGCATCTATTCCCTAAAGGTTGTCATTCCACAAGGCTTATTAGATTGTGGGCATTATCACGTGAAAACACGGATCCAATTTTAAACTGGCATTGGTCCCAACCAACCTGCCAGTAAGAGAAGTACAGAGATTAAGTATAGAGACCTGCTGTAACCTTCCCTGCTGTATCCAACATTTCCTCCACTACTGACATTGCCTTCCTCCGGCACACCTCAGTAAGGGAAATTTAATTACACCAAATAAAACAACTTCTTCTCATTAGGCAAATCCAGCATAAAAATACAGATACTGGTGCATGTTTCCAGACAGTGCTGCACAGAGTCAACTGTAAAATACCAAAGCAAACAACAACAAAAAATCCAAAACCATCAAGAATAATATAAAACAGTAAATGGCAAAACAAAAAAAGATTTTTTTTCACAGCAAAGAACTGCTCTCCATATGAGGTGAGCTAGTTTCTTAAAAAAAAGAAAAAGGGATTCCCTGTTTGTATCGTATCCAGGCCTCATTAAGTTAAGAAAGTGTTCTGCTTTCTTGCCTTGTTTACTTATCTAGAAATGCAACAGAAGTAGAAAACAAGAAATTTTTTTTTTTTTTACATTATTATGGTTCTTGATGACATTAATAGAATTACAGGGCTTCTTATGTTTGGAAAGTAAGTGATAGTAAGATGCAGAGCCAAAAGGTGCAAAGGTGTAATGGGGTGGAGTGTCAGTTTGGTCTCTGGAAAGTTATTTGTTTTCTTCTGCAATATAAATCATAATACTTGCATATCAGTATAATACGGATGTGCATTAACCAACAATTACAGAAAAAGCATTTGTAGAAGTCTGAATGCTTAGTTACGCAAATCCTTGAGAGGAAAATACTTAAAAGATTCTGCAATGTGCAACCCATCATCCAAGGTCATGAAATTTGTGGAGACTTTTAAGAGGATGACATTTTTTGTGTCTTTAAGAGGTTTGGGGATTTTTTCAGATGACAGATGCTCCCTGTAAGTTTACTCTACTTTAGTAAAACGCATGAGTGATAGAAAGCTTTGCCAAGGCTGATTAAGAGTTACAGGAATATACATCTCTGCATTATAGAAAAATAAATGTTTTAATTTTAGGTCAGATTTTATAAATTCAGTATTATTATATTAAATATACTCAGTAATTTTTTCTGTTAAACGTATATTTTCCTATAATATACATTACTGATTTTTAACATTATACTGAGGCAGACGAGATGCAAGAGCACTGTCTCCAATTTCTTGTTCTGTTAGCAGCCAATAAATTACAGAAATTAAAACCACTGGAATTTAAGTCTAAAATATAGTTTAGGATAGCAGAAACAATAAAAATTCTCTCATTTGGAATCCGTATTCTCTCTCAATTAACATAATACAATCTGAGCTCTAAAGATTTCCTCTAAATCAAGTATTTGAGGGGTAAGAGTCCTGATGAGACTGACTTCAAATTAGCAATTGATGTGAAAATATCCTCAGACTCATGGAACTAATCTAGAATAATACACAGACTACAGACAGAATTATGAGCAGTTATTCAGACAAAAAGTATGACTTCCACAGCATAGTTTTCCCTTTCTTTGGAAGTTCCTAAAGGGATGCTGTCATTTAAGTTTAATGTGAATTTCAAAAATTGAAAGAGAAAGCCTGCAGGACTGACTGGCAACTAGAGGTATACAAAGCCATTTTGTAATTAGAAGTTCATTTCTTTGTTCAATAGAAGCCTATACAAACGAGCGCTCACCTCCAAAGCATTTTTGCCAGACAACAGAATTAACTTTGAAATAACCAAGAGCCAGTTCATTGACATTAAGCACACTGCATGATAAAACTTGGCACCTATTTGAATCAGCTTTTCATTAATATACACTGACCAGAAACTACCTCAAGTTAAGGGAATCATTAACACAGAAGAACATGAGGAAAACACAGATACATGAATCTGGCTGGCCAAGCTGAAGGAGTTCTATCAAATCAGGTAGCATGCAAAGTATTTGAACAGTTTTAGTTCCCCCAACACATCAAAAAACAGGTGTCAGGGAACTGCTCTCATTCTCCATTTTATGATCCAAGTTTTATGCTGGATATGACCAAATATTGCTTAAATTTATTATAGGGATAGAACCTCTCTCGGATCACTGGAGAAAGGATTATCTTCAAAATCTTTTTTTTTCCTAGTTTAAGCATGTGCTTGAAGAAGAGGCTTCAGGCATCCTAGACACTTGCTAAAGCTGTTATTTCTGCTGCAAACCCTTCATGTCCACAGAATTCATAGTAAGTGAGGACACCTACAAGATGGAACTGTAGGAAGTGATGTACTAAAGCTACCGAGTAAATGTCACAGATGGAAAGAGTCAATACAGGTCTCAAACCCCAAGACACACGAAATTCTGACAAGTCTGAAAGCCCAACTCTTCAATTTCACGTTACTTAACATTAGCTAAACATCTCCCATCACCAATTTCAATTTCAAAACCAGAAATTTTTCAGGCTGACAAAATGCCTCCATATTTACATGAAAACCACACAGATACAAAAAAATTTAGTGAGCAGATGAGCAGTTGGAGCTGCTGCTAATCTCTTAATCGGGATCAGAACAAAAATTAAAAAATTAAAAAAAAAAAAAAAGGAAAAGAAATTCATCCTGGAAACTCATTCAGAAGCACAAGGGATATTGCTGGGCAGCAGGTCTGTATCCCAGAATAAGGAAGAGAGTCTTCTGTGTCTGCTGCAGAAAGGAATCGGGCATAGAGAAGGAGCTGGACAGGCAATAACAGCTGGAACAATGCATTTTTCTCCTTAAGCGTAAGAGCTGCTGACCTATTAACTCCCACAGGACGCCATCTTCCTGCTTTAAGAGATTTGATATACAGTATCAGTTCTTTCCCTAAGTCTCACTTTCAGTAAGAATATAAATTTGAATTTCAAATTCTTATTCTGGGATGTGAGAGTGAGTGTCAGGGGTAACTTGATCATATAGTGCAGGCAGGTGGAATGAAAAAAGTCATAAGCTAAGTGAAAAAAAAACCAGCAGTCTCTTTCACAGTTGTTCCGTAAACCATCTGTGAGTGCTGGGTACTTCTGCCGGCCTTCTCTGCCCTGCTGTGCTGAATCAAAGCTTCATAAAGTCCCCGCTCTTTTCAGAATGCAAGAGGAACACTTGTGACAGGCAGCAAATATTACTGCTGGCATTGGACTGTCAGTTCATCAGGGAGGAGCCGCACAACCAAAAATACTGCACAATACAAATGAAATTATGTTGTCCATCCTCTGGAAAAAATGATCTGCATTTAGCACTTGAGATCAGCAATAACTGGATGCAAAGCCTGGGGGAAGACATGAAAAAAAAAATCGAAATGCAAAAAACAAAGAAGACGTAATAAAGCAAACACCACATTATTGAGGAAAAAAACACATCTGGACAGTATTCCAATGCAAACAATTTGCATAACAAAACCAGAACAGAAATAAAGTAAACTTAAAATATTTTGTATTTCAGATTTCAAGTGAAAAGAACACTGTGACAGAGAAGTGAACTGAATTCCAGTTAGATACCTAAAATATCAGCTTACTTAATAAAAACATAGAAGCTATAGAAATATGAAACATCCCCTTGAAACCATTCCTAAGGCAGGCAGAAAAAGAAGTATCCCCCGACTTGAAAAGACCATTAAACCTTTTCTCTCTCTCATGCGTTTCTCAAGGTACGGGATGTTACTTACTGGAAGATACAGCAGTTATCAACTACTCATTAGCAAGCAAAAATATACACATTTCACAATAATCGGAAACCTCCTCTAGTGTTCTGTCACTGTTTCTGATTGATCTATATTGCTGTATTTCTGTTTTAAGTCTATGATGTTCAAAGATTAACAAAATCACTAGCTTTGAGGCTCAAGTGTGATTAGAACAGAGTGCAAAATCTCAAGCAATGATAAAAATGTAGCAAGCATAAGCTGGGTTACTCAACCAGTTAAGCAACAGTGAAAATCTGCTAAGGAAAATAAGGTAGGCAATACTGACACTTGTGGTCGCTTCTAGATTACTATTTTTCATTCAGTTTAAAATATGCTTGTGATAGTTAAGAAACATGTTGGCATTAGACAGCAGACAAGCAAACTGCAAATATTCCACTACTCTGTCCTCCTGACTTACAGTAGAAGTATCCTTCTTGAAGGAAAGAGCAGAATGGCTACTGGCCATATACATAATAATTCTCAACAAAGAAAATTAAAGCTAAGCATTTATGATATCCTGTATTAACAAATTTCCAGAATAAAGTTTAAAAGCAAAAATAACTAACCTTGAAAATGTTGCCATTAATAATTTTGAACTGTCACTTGAAAGGCTTTCAACACACCACAGCTGCAATAATGCTAGCTCTTACTACGATAAAATGGAATAATCTTTGCACAGTATTCGTAGAGTATCCAGAAGCATGGTCCATATGGGAAAATTCAGTTAACAGGTCAAGTATGACATATGGATTTAGTTTAACTTTCACAGGACTCGTGGCTATCACATACAGAAAATTACCAAGCATCACATACCTGACTACCACAACCACTCTAAATTGATTAGAGAAACTTCCATTAATGTTGTCAAGACAGAACTTTGTTTCATGGCACAACTTTTGGGTCTGATTTATTTTAAAACAACTTAGACAAGATTTCATTGATACCCTTTAAAAATGGCATACATTTTAATTGTTTTGAAGAAACTATTCCAACCTTACACACCTTTGCATAGTTCATAGTTGTCACAGGCACAGTTTACTCCACATAGAAACCTTCTCTTACTCCTTGTATCTGCTCCTGGCTGCGCAAAACTCACTGAACAGTCAAGCTTTCACTGCCTACAGTACCTCTGTAGTGTTCCTTACACACGTGCTGCACATCTTCACTTCAGAGTAACTCCTACTTAGTTTTAATAGATGGCAGCATTTCAAACACTAACATTGCAGCTTCTAATTTAAGATGTAACCATAGCAACATTACAGAACGTACTACTCCTTGAATCAAGAACAAGCAGTCCACTGACCCTTAGTGGTGAGATTTAGCCGAAATAAAGCTCATTGCAACCTCCAGCCCCGCAAGATTACTCAAACCTTCAGGTCATATTTCCAGTACAAAGCAAGCTCTGCCCTCCTGAAATATCTAGACACATACAATATATATAAAAGTAGTAAAGAAGAAAGTACTATAACAGAAAAGGAATTTCTTCCCTAAACTTTGACTCTGTAAAGCTACATCAGTCACACCCAGACAGAAAGCAGCAGAAGATGCAAAGCTTTTCCTTACTTCTAAGGCAAGCCTGTTCATCTTTTAAATGCAAAGAATGAGTGAACAAAAGAAATTGCTCATTAAGATTTAAGAATTCAGTAATCAATTTGTTCATGTAGCAAGATGACAAGTTTTACACATATCAACAGGTAACAGCTCTACTTGAACTTTACAAGCAATGCACAAGTGATAGTCAAAGTTGATGTCTGTTCCCTTATAAGTTTAATTTAAAACAGACTCTATTTAGAAAAAATGGCCCTTAGGATTTTTGTGACTTTTATATTTACTAATGTGCAGTAAGAGAAGAAAACAAGCTCTGCCCACCCCAATATGTAAACACACCACACAGAGCACACAAACCTTTAGACGCATACTTCATGTATTGTGAAGCAATAGTACAGTACATAAATTATGTTTAAACACTATGAATTTTAATAACCACCCTCAAGTTGAGATTTAGATTTGTTTCCTAAATACAATGTTATGTGTCTTACCTGAAAATCCAAAAATTAAGAGGCAGATTTACATGCTAGTATTTGAAAAACACATTACTTGTTTGTATGGAAATCAAGACAGGTAAATTAACTACATGAATAGGTCGTGTCATTTCCCACTTGCAGCCCAGAACGCAGCAAACTGACAATACTCCTAGCCAAACCCATCACATACAGCAACAGATCATATAAAGTTCAGTATATTATACAGGGTAAGGATAAGAAAGTTTTGTGTGTTTACATAGAAAATTCGGTAGACTGAGCACACATGCAGCCTTTCTAAGTACAAATTCTTAATTATTCATGAACATTCCAGACCAGTAAGTGGAGCTCGACACAGGTCTTTCTCCACCCCACTGAACTCCCCCTCTCCATTTTTTACATAAAACATTTTTAGAGTGGAGGAGATACAATTTACATATCAGTAAAGGTGTGTATCTATAAACATATTCCTTAAATATTAATTATGTTCCTTAAAATCTTCCTCAAATAGGATCATAGAATTTGTCACTAGGATAGGAAATGTATACACTAAAACTAAGACTAAATTAATAGAGAAAGTTAGTGTACACAGCTGATTTAGTTAGGAGGATATAAATCTGATTACGCTTCTGGTAAATTATCAGAATATGCATCTAGAATATTAAATCACACTGCCTGGGGAAGCCTTATTTTCCAGTAAAGGACATACCTACTACCAACCCGACTAATCAGATCCCATATGATAGATAGAGCAATTCAACTGTCTTTATCCTTTGGCTAGGGAAAAAAAAAACTAAACAAACCAGTCTAAAGAGTTAGTCATTAAGTTTTCAAATCAGAGTGGACAAACACAGTGACTAATAAATACTTAGGTAAGTATGCTGCTAATTTTCTATTTTCTGAGACTGTATTGTGGTATTTTATTTATGATCTATAGTAAATAAAAAATGCTTCAGTATAGAAGGATCAGTCACTGAAAGGACAGAAATGAAAGGAACACAAGTTCTATTAGAACCAGAAAAACAAATTCTATAATATTGGTATATCTGTAACAGATATCTTAGATCCATCAATAATTGAAATCAAGAGCACTCAATTCTGCAATACTAGACTTCGACATTTACCAAGGAAGAAAGCCATTAACAGCAGATGGGCAGCTCAACAGCATGTGTTACATGCGTGTTGTCCAGCTTAATTGACTAACTGAAGACTACAAAAAGCAGCTTTTATAGAGGAAGCATGTGTAAAGGAAGTAAGAGCAAAGAAATAAATTTTCTTTTTCCTTTGGCATGAAGGCACAGAAGATTTATATTTGGAGAGCCAAATGGGTTAATTTAAGTTTCAGTATGTATACGTCTGTAATTCCTTTGCACTGCAGAACAGCTTTGGGAATACAGGAATATAAAGTCTAGCACTAAAAATCTCCTAGAGAACCATAAGTTACAGTGTCAAGTAAAAGTGAAAACAATTTGAAAAATCCCTCAATCACTCATTTAATAATCATACTATTTACCTATCACCATGCTTGAACTGCGTATGCATCATTTATCAAATAGGAGCAAGAGCCTGTAAAGCTTTCTCGCTGCCTTTGGATTCAGTCAAAATGAATGCAAACAATCACGTGGGATTCAGCCAAGCAGTGACGTTAAATTCTGCTCTGTCAGAAGACAGCATCTGTCAAAGCCCACATTTAAACTGCTGCCTGCCTGTGCAGCAGCTGAAGAACTACAGAATGGATTTTATAGACCAGAATCCTCGGTTAAAACAGCTCAAAACCATTTCTATTACTGCCTAGCAACAATGAAGGAAGGAACAGAGGGAAATCCTATTACTGAAGGCAGCTGAAGCACTACGCGATAGCACTCGCTGCTAACATTAGCATTAGAAATATGGATACTGAGGAGAAGAGAACACAGCACTGCATTGTCCGACAGGAGAAACATCAGATGTAAAAGCTCCAATAGATCTGCCGTGAACATCAGACAGCCCCGACCAGAACAGAAACAACAACTACTGTTCTTTTGTTTGAAGGATGAACAAAAAGCCCCAAGACAAGGACAACACTTATAAGCAACGAAGGTAACACAGCCAACGAGCAGACAGATGGACAGAAAGGATACTGTGAAAAGCAATTGCAGGCAGCAGACTGTTGGGGGATGTGCGCATGTTCGATAGCATCTTTCTTGCTGAAGTGATGGCGTGCCAAAACTATTTTCTGTGGGTATAATCCTCGCATCATAAATGGCCTGACCAAGGAAGGTATGTCAAAACCTTGTGTGCAATATTCATTCAATTGTCTTGTTACTTTTTTAGCCATTAGAGATAGTGATCATTCCTAATTTGCAGAGCACTGAGATAACATGTCCCTGATCAGGGAGAAAGAATTCTAGCAGGTTTTCCTCTCCCACAGCACAATGTCACTACCCTAACCTTAGTAATGCATTGCTTACAGTCTGCATAAGATTGGTGTAGCTAGAGAGGGGGGATTAAAGGGATAATGCAGCAACTGTAATGATTGCTTTTAACTGTGAAATTAAAAACTCAAACCCCTCCAATACAGAAAAAAAACCAGTCAGAAATCCTCTCAAACTAGGTCAGAATTAATCCTTATCTTAAGTAATCTTGAAATGCTGGTAAAATGGCCATGATGTGACACGCCGAGAGCAGTGAGCCATCAGAACAGATCACACAGGCAAATTACATTATTTTAAAAGGACCTCCACACCTTTTTACACTTGCTTTTTTCCTCCCAAAATACATGCAAAATGTCATCAGGCTAATATTGGTCATGCATAAACTGGGAGCATGCAAAAGATTGGACATGATTTAAACCATCAGCAGTGCAATCAGGCATCACATTTCACAAATAACATCAGGCTCCCCTGACATCCTAAAAGGAAACCTTCAAACACAACACACTCAGAATGGTCAGCACATAACTTATCTGATGCCATCATCACTATCTCTGTTTAATATGAAAACAGTGACTGTTTAACTTGGATTGTAAAATGATATTCCATCTTATTGCTATTCATTTCTATTTATCATTGAAATCTAAATCTTTCAACACTTGTGGCAAACAACTAAGATATTTGCAATAAAGATTTAGGGTCTAAATCTATACTAATTTCAGACACCACAGAAAGAAAGTGGTTATCTACAGAATCTACCAATAAGCTACAATAAATCATTAAATGTCAATATAAAAGTGCTTTCTTTGTCTGAAGCAGCATGCAATACAATAACTACAGCTGGAAAGAATTCACATACCTAAGGTTGCTGCATACAACAGTCACTGGTTTCAGATAACTTTTAAGCCATTTGGAATAAAATCACTTTTCAGAACTTCTAAAACAAAAAATGCTACCCTCAGGCAATACTCCTGGAGAAGCATGCCTAGCTAGCGGTGCCATCTTCCATCTGATATTTAAAAGCCTGCACATCAAGCCTCATCCGAGTACTATTTTGTGCAAAAGATTAATGCAGTTTGTAAATGAATTCAGGCACATTATATGAGGCCTAATATGCCACTGCTGTTTATCAGGACACAAACGCAGGCTGCCTTCTGAACACTCCCCTCTAATTAAAGAGTTTGCCCACACAGCTATTAAAAATATGAAAATCCAGGACATGGGAATAAGAAGTTGAATGCTTCAATCTGCAAAGCAGTTATTATAGAGCAGAACTGTAAATACAAGGAACTGAAACCCCAGCAGAGCACAGACCACAAATAAGTATTCAAGAGGCATTCACAGTTTATATATTTGGCACTTGATAATGCATCAGTGACTGCACAGTCAAGTGCCAGTAATGAAATGAAACCACTATAAAGCATATCTTCAAAATTCGGAACTACATGCAATAACACACTTTCGGAGGATAAGGTGATTTTATAGAGACCTTTTGATATACCTAAGATTTTTTACCTACTGTCAGTAGTTGGTGCTTGTCCCATAAGCCTTCTGCAAAATGAAATTTTAAATACTTGGGCAAAAGCTATAATGTTCTAATCCTAATTAAAAAGTAAGAGAAAAATAATACTTTCATAAGAGTGTTTGATGGTGATTTTAATATATATTAATACCTGCTTACACTATTTTTGAAACAGTGCATCCTAGCATGTAGTATGTTTTTAAAGGCACAATGGTAATACTGTATTTCAATTGCTCAATGCTCACTGTATCTTTTTAAAATGTTTTGCATTTGATTTATAAAAAAAATAGATAGAAAGTTGGGTTCTTTCAGTCAATAGTTTTATGAAGCCAAGAAATAGATATTGGTCTTTCCCCTGTCCATACAATGCCTTTTGAAAGGGCAAACTCATTGAAGATCTTCAGGAAATCCCCACCTTGAAAAATCAAGAAAATATGTGAGAAATTACTCGTTTAAAATTTCTTAAGATTCTAGTTCTGTTCCTCACTATTAAACTTAGTTTAATGTGCACAGTCTTAGCATGCAAACTAGAAAAAAAGAGGGGGGGGGGCATTCATCCATTATAAGTGCCTTTCCTGGGACACCCTTTCAGTACACCATGGAAAGACAGCACCTGAAAACAGATTTCAGTTTAAGCAAATATTTACCTGACTGAAGATTCTCTCTTTCACCTCTTGCCATATGAACACAACTGCATAACAAAACTTTTTTCAATTAAAAATGAAACACAGATTAGCAGTGCAGTGCAGATTTCCTGAAGTATTTGCATCTAAAGACTGCAGTTTCAGAAGTGGAACAATTCAGGGTGACAAAATTCATCTGAATTCTAGCTGCTCCACATTCCTAATATTCTGGCTTTGACTTTCTTCTTAAACTGTGTATACATGCAATGGAATGATAATTAATCAAATACTCCCACTGTTGCCTCCAAACTGGTATCAAACAACTAATTTCCCTGAGCATACCTTTTGAAGTAACATTTATGTTTGCTTTTGCAGAGATATTCTTCCCAAACAGTGTTCACTTAAAATACTGCACTCTGCAGAGAAACTGAAAAACATTAGTTCTGAGGGCAGGCTTTTATTTTCTAAGCATGGGGAAGCAGGTGCAAGTGGTCAGATAAGTACAAGCCTTCTACATTTGGGGCATATTTTCTTTTACATAAGTATGTCTGAGTTAAAGCAGCATAAAGAGAGTAGTGTAGAATTTCAGGTTAATTCTCAAGCTACATTGTTTAGACACAAGTTTTACTGCTGTGGATTGGAAAAAAAAATTCAGAGAGACAGCTCAGTCTCTGATCTGGGGCATCAGTCTCAAGCAGTTAAAACAAAACACAGTATCAGAAATACTTCCAGTGGGCTTGAGAACAAAACGCTGTGTAACAGCACAGTGACAGCAAAGAGCTTAATAGATCACTAGGCAAATATTTAGCTATTTCACAAAAAGAATCAACAAGCAGTGTAGCCTTTGTAGATCAGTTTACACCATCACAAAGCACAGTTCCAATCCCCACTTAAGTGCTCCTCCTAGTGGAGATTCGTCAGTGAGCTAGTTCTGCTCTGCAATACTCCTTCTCCCTTGCTCCCAAACATTGTGAATGAGGCATCTTCTGCATACATCTTATTTTGGTTATAAATAAACTGACATACTGTAATTAAAATAAAGCTCAGTCACAGGTCTCTCCCTACCTTTCTGAAGTAGAAATTTTCCCTTACATGATGTAGGCAGGCTGAATGTTGCCACACATACAATTTAAGGATACATTGTTCAACTGCCATCTCATCCTAAATTACTTCCTTACAATGTAAAATCCTGTAGTAATATGTCACTTAGATTTTTAAATGCAGAAATTAATCCAAATATTTGTTTTAGGAGACAGTGAAACAATTAATGAATTACACATTTATAATAGAAATAGCATTTTCTCTGGGCCCTTGTTTAACTGCCATCCCTTTCCTATATAAAACCCTAGGGCCCAAAAATAAATTAGAGCAAATTGAAAATCACAAACGAATTGCTACTGTGAAGCAAAAGGTTCATTTAGGAGATGATGTGATCAGCTTTTAATATGCAGCATCATGAAGCTGCCATATTGACTCTGCTCTTGAATATGAAAAAAAATTAAGAGAAAATGAAGCGCAGGCTACTCTGGCACTTTTTCCTACAGTCACAGTTGCTGGTAACAATACGTGAAACTTCTGTACGATACCAGAAGTATAGTAGTTAAGAATAAATTTATAGAGAGAAAATAAATATATATCATGTTGATTAGATAGTTTGCCAGAAACTTAGTGCTGTGCAGTTTTACTTCCAGTTAATCTGAACACCTATCCAAGATATCAGTCTACCAAACGTCAGTAGCTTAAATTTACTGTATCTGAGCCTGACACAACAGCCAAGCATTCCGTTCAATACTTCCCTTCGCTGTGGAGTAGAAGGTTAAGGGTGCCTGAAAGGTGACCACAAGTGCTATGCTGCATTACCATCTGAGGTCTATGTAGTGAGGTTACTGGACCCTGAAAATTAATTTTGACAGATGCATCATCTCACTGACTTTCTTCACACAGTTGGGGCCGGTGGAAACATGCCAAGCAATGTACTGTGACTAACACAACTCTGCCATAATCAACCTTGTGCCGTCTGTCCCACCACCAATACATGACCATTTTACAAAAAAGGTTTTTAAACTGTGAGCTGTACTAGCCTTTGCATATCAAATCAATTTTAATTAATGCCAATAAAGCTTCCATCTGGTACCAAGGCCTTTTCATTCAGTCCTTAAACACTGTAGAAGGATTTCACAGTCAGTGTTCATACTTCTGCTAATGTTATCAATTTTTTTGTCTTTGGGATCCAGGATGTTTGTCAAAACTTTTACCATGAAAAAATATTTTTGTAAAAGCTAATAAATCGGATTTAGGCATAAAAAAATAAATCAAACCTTGTTTATATTAACATAGGCTGTTTTAAAAAAAAATTGCACTCGATTTTATATTGATATCTACTTTCTCATTGTAACCTTTTATGCTATAATCATATAAATTTAAAGATTCCTGATTCTCTTTTCTTTAAATCTTTGCAGCGTGAGCCACTTGCAATTGCTCAACATGAACAGAAGAAAGAATACCAAAGAATAGCAGTGGATTAAAAAACAATTGGAAAAGTATTTTGCCTAGCCATTATCTCATATCCCATCATTGGATTCTTACAACATGCTTCAGTGGAGAAGACGGCACTGCTGCTTTGCAAAAATGACCTGGAATACCAAGAGATCTCTGTTTCGCACCCATCTTATTGGCTTGATCTCTCTCGTATTTCTTTTTGCTATGTTTCTGTTCTTCAATCATCATGACTGGCTGCCAAGCAGGGCTGGATTCAGAGAAAACCCTATGGCTTACACTATACGAGGATTTAGATCTACAAAAATCGAGACAAACCACAGCTCTCTAAGGAACTTATGGAAAGACACTATACCTCAGACGCTCAGGCCTCAAACAGTGACCAACTCCAACAACACGGATCTGTCGCCGCAAGGAGTAACTGGTTTGGAAAACACACTTGGTGCCAATGGAAGTATTTACAACGAAAAAGGTACTGGGCATCCAATTTCGTATCATTTCAAATACATAATCAACGAGCCTGGGAAATGCCAAGAGAAAAACCCTTTTCTAATATTGCTCATAGCTGCAGAGCCAGGCCAGGTGGAAGCTAGACAAGCCATTCGACAAACCTGGGGTAATGAAAGCCTGACACCTGGCATCCACATAGTTCGTATTTTTTTGCTGGGGTTAGGCATCACAATGAATGGATACCTCCAGCGTACCATTCTAGAGGAAAGTAGACAGTACCACGACATCATTCAACAAGAATACTTAGACACCTACTATAATTTAACCATTAAAACTCTGATGGGCATGAACTGGGTTGCATCTTATTGTCCACATGTTCCATACGTTATGAAAACTGACAGTGACATGTTTGTCAATACTGAATATTTGATACACAAGCTTCTGAAACCAGAACTTCCTCCAAGGCACAAGTATTTCACAGGTTACTTAATGAGAGGTTATGCACCTAATAGGAACAAAGATAGTAAGTGGTATATGCCACCTGATTTGTATCCAAGTGAACGTTATCCTGTATTCTGCTCTGGAACTGGTTATGTTTTTTCTGGAGATTTAGCAGAAAAAATCTTTAAAGTCTCCTTAAGCATCAGACGTTTACATTTGGAGGATGTATATGTGGGGATCTGTCTTGCCAAGCTGCGAATTGACCCTATGCCTCCACCCAATGAGTTTGTCTTCAATCACTGGCGAGTTTCTTATTCCAGCTGTAAATATAGCCACCTAATTACCTCCCATCAGTTCCAACCTAGTGAACTGATCAAATACTGGAACCACTTACAACAAAATAAGCACAACGCCTGCGCCAATGCAGCGAAAGAAAAAGCAGGCAGGTATCGTCACCGTAAACTGCACTAGAAGGACACCGCTCCCTCTGTCAGATGTACCCTGTGTGCAACTTGTAAATATTGCTGAACGCATGTACAGTGAAAATGGATGAGCTTATTGGGACAGCCTTTACTTGATCCCCATCACATAGTTGAGTCTGAAAATTATTTTTTTAAGTTAAAAAAGTATAGTTCTTGATAACACTAATATTATGAAACTATAACCAAAAGGTTCTCCCAGCAGATTTGAGGAGAAAAGAAGACAGTAAATAAGGAATTTTGTGTTAATGTGCAATAACGAGCATGCACACTTGGGTGGTACAATTAAGTGCTGATTATGTGCCAATAAAATATAATTGAGCATATTTTCCTCACTAAAATTTTATTTTCAAAAATGCATTCATAGCTCTAGGTCTCTTCAATGTAATGGTTTCTTGTAATCTAGTACTGCTATAAAATGAAAAATGAAAAACTAAGGAAATGCACAAAAAGCAGATCAGTTTTACCTTCAAGTACCACATTAACATTATTTTATGCCTCTTTAACGTACAATACATTTAGCAAAGTCACATTCACAATTAAGTAGGACACCACCATTAAACTCTAAAACATTATAAAAAGTACTCCCTTGAGGTAGGTCACTTTGGTTAGGAAAGAGGGATAAATGTCATCAGTTTGAAAAACTGACACTTTGTACATCACCTCTGGAAATGTAAGCACTGTTCTAGATTCAACCAGATTCTCCTCAAAAAGCTGACTGAAAGTTACTTAATTTTCTAGAAGTCAGAGGGTGAGGTCATAAAATCTGGTGACAAATAACATTCATATTGTTATCTTTGTGCAAATTCAGAGAATCTGCTATTAATTTCCTTACACATTTCAAAGCAGCTAAAAGGCTGATCAGAAATGAAAAAATGGAACTTGAAATCTTTCACTGTAGTTTCAAAAAATGCCTCGTTTGGTGGAAAGAGGGAGAAAACCAACCAAGTCTCTGTTGATTTTGCCCTTTCCTGCCTACCAAAACCAAAGGATTAGTCTAATGAAAAACAAGACTGCTAGAGAAAATTAAGCCACACACCTTCCTTTATAGGTGGGGAAGACCAGGTCATAGAAAGATTGAGAGCTCCAGACAGCAATATGGGTGAGAACACAATTGAAGCAATTTTAAAAATTGAAGCCACAATGCATACCACTGAAAATAAATTGAGAGGTAGGTTAAATCTATTTACAGGTTTCCAGTTTTCTAACAAACAGAACTTTTAAAGCTTATTTTCCAACAGAGTTACAGCAGAGTTGTATTAGATTCAGGTTATTACTGTTTGTCACAGTGCCAGTGTAAACATACCCACCTCCGATTTAGCAGCAAATGATGGAACTGCAATCAGTTTTCTGTTTGACTGGGACTTTTTCATTGGGTAAAATAAAAATATTTGATGTACTTTTATTATTTAATAAATTTGATTATATTTATGGTCTTCAGAATTTACTTTCTATGGAAAAGCTTTTCAGGAAGAAACAAATTTTTAGCTTTAGCATTACTTCACTTTTCTAGTGTTCTCTAGTTCTGAAAGCCTCATTTTCAGATCAGGCACAATACAGAGGCAACAGTAGGATTTTTTTTCTTTGTAATGAAAAGACAAATCGTATTATGGAGCACTCTCAGGAGCCCTAAGGCTGTCTGCATACAGGAATTTACACATATGACCAGATTGTATTTGCACTGGACCAGTCCTCTGAAAAATTCTAGGAGTTCCTATTGAAGGTGCAGGAGTTTTCTTGTCACCTTTTTTTGGTAATCCTCCACTAAATTTTGTCACCAGCTGTATTTGAGGTACAATAATTATATGTTTGTGCATTTTCAAGATACCTCAAATTGCAGAAATGGCCATTTCAGGGGAAAGTAAATACGTGTAAAAATAGTAACTCTCTGCAGAAGTGATTTCTCCAAGTAGATTGAAAGTGCATCAGCTTAGTTTATGTGATGACTATTGGTATTCATGTGACATAGAGATGCAACACCATTAGAAAGAGTCTTTCGGAATGTTCTTTCCCACCTACTCTTTCCACAGGTTTCCTCACACTCATCTGCCTGCTTCCTTCCAGCTGACGCAGGTCACAGTTAATATTCCAACTGAAAGCCACCATGCTTAAGTTAGGTATACCCAAGCTTTACACCAGAGTGCAAGTTTTAGACAACCGGAGTGCGTGTTGAAAGCCAGATGCTACTCAAGGGTATTCAGGTTTGGAAGCAGTACAATCCTGTAAGTGGCCTCTCCCCAAGTAATGCTGGCCAAGAACACAGTCCACCTTCTTGGAGAGGAATTCAACAGTGTTCCCTGCCTTCAGCACATTCAAGCTAGACTGTAATATACTCCACTTGGATTTCACCAATTCTGGCTAGTTCAAAACGCTGTTACTGGCTTCTGGGTATAGTCCAAGAAGTTAATAACTAAACCTTAAATAGTTTGGCACTTGAATCATAAAGTTTGGCAGCCAAACATCCTCTTGGGTACTCCACTTTGGAGTGCATACATGATGCTGATCTGTCTGAGCTTGGCAGAATTATGGTATGATGCCTACGAGCAAAGTATATGAAACTTCTTGCTAGTTAAAGTATTAGTGAGGAGTATAAGAAGTTAAATAAAAAGCTATTTTAATGCCCTCTGAAGGGTCTATGAAACTACTTTATAAATATATTTGAATCATCAAAACAGCCAAAGGCTACTGAAATTGTTTTTACCCAAGTACTGTCTTCTTGCACAGCTCATTACAAAGCTTCCAGAAGCAAGAGGAATAACCTATATGATGAAATATGCAATTACAGAATTAAAGACCTACATTCCATTCTCTGAACGTTTTACTGTATTCTAGCTTGTTTAAGCTATTTGCTCACTCTACTAGAATATAAAATCAGATAGTGATAAAAATAGTGCAATAATTATTTACATCATTAAAATATTAGACAAGTTCTCTTACTTCCTTTCCTTGTAATGCAAGACAAAAAAAAGCATTTTCATTAGCAATGATACAAACTTGCATCCAAAAGTCTAATATGTTTGCAGTGCAAGGAAAAAAAAGGTATAACTAGGTTACTTACTGTGGTATAGAAGTTTATATAATATTTGCTTTAAACATTTTTACTTCTCTGTGTGTCTGCTTCAGGTTGCAAACAAGCACAAAAAGTTACAGAGACTCAAAGTTTATAAGAAAAAATACAGTGTTATCTGCACCATCATTATGGCAAAGATAAATCTTAGAAAACTGAAGCATGGTAACAGAAATCAGAAATTTGAATTCCATATTTTTTACCTATTTATTTAACTTTTAACTAAATAAAGATTTGCACATTGATACTACATGACCAAAATAAGGTCTCTCAAAAAATTCTTTTTAATGAACAGAAATGTTCTGTTCATATCTCAAATTAAATTAGTGATGTGGGTTATTTGCAGATCATACATTAGTAGGTCTAGGCATGGTAAATGCATAACCACAGGTTTTGGCATAACATAACTGATCCTATCTGCAGCCATTGACAGATTTTTCATGGGTAAAGTTCACAATCTCTTGTAGACTGAAAAAAAAGTTGCATGTAAAGGTACTTCCAAGCCTCCGTGGTTGATCAGAGGGAAAATTCAGCATCGAGATCTTCATTTAAACTGCATAAATTATTTTTATGTCCTACAAATTTTAAATTATATTTTGGCAACGATCTAGAAGAGATGAGACCGACTGGCTTTCAGGTTAACCTTACTAGAATAGTAATTCAAAATTTGTTTTTCTTTGCAATGCAGTAGTATAAAATGCATCATTCCAGATTTACAAAATATTTTTTGAATATATTAACATGTTAAGACATGCATTAGCTTTTTCAAAGTCCATGCTAAATCAGGCAGTGAAGGGAAGGGAAGCACCTAGAAGCCATTACTTTAGACTGTCCCCTCCATCTCTAATAATCTTGCTGACATGTTAACACAATCTCCAATCATACTTCAATCTAAAATACCTACATAATCCAAAAGTGTATGAAAATCTTATCTCTTGAATGAATACTCATTGCAACGTGTGAAAACTTTTATATCCTAGAAGGATATAAAAGGGACAGGGAAGATGCTAATATAGAAACTAGTACTTCTTACATCTGTGCTATTAGCTAGAATAGATTTGCAACTGATTTGCAAAAGTATCAATAGTTGTTTACATGTTTTTCCAATTTTAAAACACATTCCTCAATCTCTATTTTAAGTTGTCAAATACACAAATAAATATTGGACAATTATTTATTTACACAATGATAACCACACCTATCAAATTTTTAGAGTACTACCACATCCTTTTCATTTCAGGTTATTCTTGCAAACTTTCAAGCAATTTGGGTGGCATACAGTTTTCACTCTTGCTGACCACAATTTCAAACTGCTGATCGTAGCTAATGCAGATGGTGTTTGCTGTTGTTACAAGAGATCACATCTCTAGCCCACACAGTCCCACCTCCCTCTTCAGCTCAGCTCCACAAGACCTATCCGCTCTGCAAGGAGAGTATGGGAGAAAAGGCAGGAGGCAGGGAAGCTGCACTGCCAGCTACGCAATGCTGCACTCTGCAAATGTAGGTCAGAAAGGAGAGATCAGTGGCTTTTCTTTGTACCCGCAGCGTGAGTGAAGTCAAAGGCTTTCCGAAGCAGGAGCCTGGGGGAGGGCTGCAAAGAACAACTTCATACAGATGTTTTTTTTAAAAAGCTCTTGAATTTCAGAAAACAGAAGAGAGAAACTAGAAATGCAGCAGCTGATCAGCATCCCAGGCTCAGAGATAAGGGAAATTATTGAAAGTGAGGCCAAATTAGAGCGCGATACCTGACTTTCTAGTGATGTTTGCACTTCTTTTCTGGAGAAAGTGATAATTGAAGCAGTAAATCCATTCCTCTAACAATACTTTTAGCTTGTGATTGCAGTGCATACCTTGTATTACAACCTGAACTAAAGTAATTGTGAGACCCGACACATTGGCATGACCAGCAGGTCAGTATCTCCACAGAGAATATTTTTCATGTAGGACTGCCAGCACACACTCAAACCAAACTAGATCAAAAGCAAAGCAAACTAGATCACTCATCTCAAGGATTGACATTTCATTTTCAAAGAAAGAGTTAATTCCAGTCTTCATTTGTCCCAGGTGAACTCAAAAGAAATCTATCCTAGTACAACATGATACCTTCCTTTCACAGTTAAATGACTGCAAAGGAATTTAGCTGAACATGGGATACAGATAAAAACTAGCTTGTCGCGGTTCTGATATTACCATGGAAACAGTTACAAGAGCTCTCTTACGCATTTAAATCTGACAGTTTTCATAACACTAACTGGATGATACTAATGATGTATTTTGGTTCATGAGATAGCTGTTGTATAACTCCAACCACAAGGCACAAGCCCTTTGCTTGTCTCATGGCCATGCCTGTGGTCAAAATGTTCTGACCAAGACAATAACCTTGCAGCAGTACTCTCAAAAAAGTCTGTCCAGCACAGGGAATACTTGTGGCTTAAAGCTTTATGCAGTCTGAAACGTTTCCATTTGAATGCTCAGGTTGTGCCCAGTTAGTGTCCAGGGTGGAAAAGTCAAGACTGCTAAAATCCTGGACACAATTTTTCTCAGAGTGCACTCATTCATCTGAGAAGATGATGTTTTCTATAGAGTGAATTGAATTGCTGCTGATTATCTTCCAGGTATCATTTGCCCAAGAAAGCAGGAGCAAGAGGAGAAAACTGGCATTTTTCCACAGCTTATCAGTTTACAACATTTATAACAATGTACATTTTTTAAAATAAGACAATAAGAAAACTCTGCAAGTTGCCTCACTGGAGGCTAAAGTGTACCGAATACTATACAAGCGTGTCTCTCAGGAAAGGTGCATCAGAACAAGTGCATTCATCTCCTTGTAGCCCATCTAACCTTATCTAATATTAATTGGCATTTCAACTGTTTAATATGAATATTCAGTGAACTACTCACTCTGATCTCCCAGATGCTCAGTGTGGGCATAATGGAGAAGTCTCTTTTTCCTTACCTCATTAGAAAGAGAAGCGGGTGAAACATATTTCTCATCCTAACATTTTAAGGATACCAGCTTTGATATTGTCTTGCAATTATTTCAGCTGGAAAAGATGAAGAAACTGAGAACAGTGTGAAACCCTTAAAGGTTTGAAATTTCTCAAGATGCCTAAATTCAGACTACAGAGGAAATAGTTCTACTTGCTGCAAGAGATTAATCTCTTCAAATAAGAGTCCTCAATAAGTAAGTATTCTCAGTTCTGT
Source organism: Clamator glandarius (assembly GCA_033459285.1). Classification (NCBI taxonomy): domain Eukaryota; kingdom Metazoa; phylum Chordata; class Aves; order Cuculiformes; family Cuculidae; genus Clamator; species Clamator glandarius. The sequence continues at coordinate 1,739,922 of JAUNZM010000040.1, forward strand.
TAGCACTTCTTAAAGTTTTGTATTAAATAAAAAAACCAAAATCAAACACATGCATGGCATCATAAAAACATTCCATCTCTCCCTCTTTGAAAAACCTTGCCACTACCCCATCTTTTCTTGTGGAAAGGTCAAGTGTTCCCATATCTCAGTACAGTCAAAGTTAAAAACAAGGAAAACTGTCACGAGAAATCTTTTAATAAAAGGCAAAAAAAGTCACCAAGGAAAACAAAAACCTTGTTGACTGCCGTTACTACATATGTAACATATCCTGCACTTAAACAGAGGTCTAGGAAGTATTTTGAGAATAAAGGAGATATCCTAAGTTTTATTCAGGATTTCTATGTCACTGTCATCACTTCCAAAAGAAACCTGAAATTGGTATACAGAAGTCCCAACAGTTACACCATAATTTAAGCCCCTTGTGCCATAACATACAGGTTGATGCAAGATGATACAAGTAAAATGAAACACTGGAAAACACCATCTGTGACTCAGACAAAGAATGCAGCATTGCACTTAATGTAAACATCAGTCTTTTTACAGGCATTCCTCCATTCCTCCACGTAGGCATTGATTTTTGTAGACATAAAAATTCAACTCAATTATCCACCCTTCTGATTCAAAGAATAAACAATTTTCCATTGCATCATCTCTGAATGATTAAATGTACTTTATTGACTTTTTAAAAAATGTAGAATAGGGTAACATTTTTATGTCCTAATAATTTAAAGAAACAAGGCTGTAATTCAGAGATACTCATATTGTTACTTAAGACTCTAAAATAAAGTAAATATCGAATACATACCTACAGGGACAACTAACACATCTGTTTCTCAAGGAAAAAAAAAAAAAGTTTGTTGTAAGCACACTGAGGCATACCGAACTGGGGGGGAAACCCAAAAATCAAGAAATCCACAAAACCCACACTGTTCTTATAGAAATGTTTTTTCAACAGAAAAGAATTTTCAGTAATGCCTCTATTCCCTGAATTCTCAAATTGGGAAAAAAAATAAATAGAGGAAGAATGACAGATAATCACTATTCTTCTACTTTACAAAAATTATAATTTACTGAGATTTAAAAGCAATAGTTACTGCCTCATACTATCCAGTTGTCAATTATTCCCGTTTAAAAAGTAGTAAAGTTTGCTTGCTACATCCAGCAAGAGTATATTCCTTCTAACCAAAATTCAGTTGAGAAACAGATGCAATACACAACTTCAGATATCCAACTTTCATTAATGCTAATAAATCAATGACAACCTTCTGCCAATAATTTAGGTGCCCAAAGCCCAAGTGAAATATAATGCTGCTATATTCATTGAAAGCTGCACTGTCTGAATTTTTTTCCCCTTCCGCCATTTCTTCATTTTCTTCTAGAAGTTAAACAGTTGGAATGATTTATTATCCAAATTTCATGCTAGTAGAGCAGAATGGACAAACTAGAATAAAGTACACAATTACATGTTTTCCCAACCCTTCCTCCTATTCATCGAAGAATTTCACACACACGTGAACACACTTTCTCTAACAACTTCTGCACATATTTCATAAATTGAGCAGTACTTCAACAGTACTTCAAAAGGTAAGACAACTTATGACAATCAGTCAAATACTAATACTTTACCTTCTAGTTCTGTCAGAGAAAAAAATATCTATGGATCTTGTATTAAAAATTTTTATTTGTAAAAGATTTTACATAGAATAAAGAGGTTTCTTATCACAATATTCTCTTGTACTTGTGAGTACGGGTATAATACTTGGTTTCATAATACCTTGATTTACTCATAAAACAGATGAATCCTAAAGTGCCTTTTCTTTCTCGCTATGGTATACAACTCAACTGCAGAAAGCAGTACATGCTATAATAGTCATGCTAGGAAATAGCAAAGTTTAAAGAGCTGAAGATAAAATACTCACTGGTACAGTCATTTCAGCCTATATGACTATGATCCAGCTTAATGTCAATATAAACTGCAGAGTTGGACAGCACTTATTGCTCTGAAAGGATGGGCTGATTCAGTCATGCCAGAAGGCTGAACAGCTGGCCTTCACACCATTTATCATATCCAGATGTATAGTGCAAGGCGCTGGATAATTTTCATTTTTTTTTCTGTGACACTTAGACACTTGGGCAAAACTAGCCTTACATATTTGTAGAATGTGTTTTAAACTACCTTTGTCAGTCAATTGAGGTGAAAAATAACCACAATGAGATGTGTTGCCATAGAGAAAACAAAAAAAAAAAAAAGATGACTGCCTCCCACTACGACCAACTTATAACTTGCACATTTCATTGGTTTTAGTGGCCAATGCAGACCCAAGAAAAACCTATGTTTATAGCTAGTCCCCGGCTTTTAGGAAGTCAACAAAGACTGAATTTATTTTAAAATGGTCAAATAAAGGTTCCTTTTGTTGTTCTACTTCCCTTTGACAACTACATCTTCAAAGCTGAGCTTTTTCCCAAGTTATCAAAAAGATGTGGTGACCCCACTAGAACATGCAATATGAAGAACTAAGTATTCTTCTAAAAGAAATCCCATAACAATCTCTCTCCTCACTCAGATACCTCAGAGAAATTTCTAACTGGTCTTGCTTTAAACAAGTGAACATTAACTCCCTGAACATCACTTTAAAAAAAAACAACTATTCAGAAGAGATGACACAAACCTGTCTGGTTCTGCTAAACACCAAACTACAGTTTCTGAATTTTCTATACAACATTTTCAAAGCTTACTAATAAGCTTGAGTCCTTGAGATGGCATCAGAGAATTGCCCATATATTGCAGACCAGGTCTTTGTTTAACAATAACATCAGATGATACCAGACCAAACATTTCAGTGGTTTGCCAATGTACCAATGCAGATTTTAAAAAAATCCTTTAAGTATAAATAAATGTTGATTAAGACCTCTTATTACCAATACTCCCTCCCTAAAATACAGAAATTTAATCCAACAAGTCATAGAAACATTACCTGAAATTCTCCATTTATTGAAACATTAAGGATAGAGCACAGAAATTCACTTGTAAGGACTTAACACTAGTGATGTTTTAGTCTGAGACTATACCATCCTTTATATACACGGTATGGCAGTTGAAATTATCTGTGCTGCTGCTAGCTACGTTAAATGAAAGACACAAAAAAACCCGAGTAGAAATACTTTGCAATTATTGTCCATTATTCTAAACTTTTAAAATAGAAACACAAGTACACAGTACAACTCCTATTAAACAGAGACAGATGATGCAAAACCAAGGAAAACCACACGTCTGGAAATAGATAGGCAGGACGAGCACCAAATTAATTGTAAGAGAAAATACTCACCCCATGCAGCTTATGTAGGTAAACAAGAGAATGGAATTTTAAATGGTAGTTTTCAAATGATCAGTGTAAATACTGGAAACGAGTATTTTTCCTTGTGTAATAACAATTAAAGTGTAGCAGGAGTAACTACGCCCCAAAACAGTCACTTTAGCAAACAGCCACAGCAAGTTAATTTCCTATCCCCTTCTCACTTTACAAGCCACAAACACATGACACAAAACTGAAGGCAACACCAACCATCCTTGGGTTTGCTGACCAAAATAAAACCAGAAATTAAAGAGATATCTGCACTCTCTTTTTTTAATGCACAGAACAACTGCATTAAGAAATTTCTTAAAGGTACTGAATTTACTACCGAATTGCAAAATCTTTGTAAAACACAGAAGAAACTGAACAGTGCACACTGGAAAAAAGTCAGTCTTTACAGGCTAGTCAATAAATAACCACTGTAGTTCTACGTAATCTGGCTGTTGCTGCCTGGACTGAAGAGCAATAGTTTAATTTTATTTGTGGATTTGACTCAGATCACATCTGTAATCCTAGTGAACACACACAGCACTAAGAAACTGGACCTCAGGAACAAGAGAATCAGGAAACACATACGAGTCTGGGGAGGCTGCTCCCACATTCAGTGGGCTAACCAATCATCTGAATGTTTATGAAGATGCAAGTAAAGGTAAGAAGACGAAGCATATTAATTTAAATGCATTAAACTCCCACATGAATTTTGTAATGCAGGAATAAATTGGCCTTCATTCATTGTAAACCAAGGAAATTAAACTACAACTAAGTAATGTTATTCCTAAAGACATCACCAGCCAATGGCAATTTAATGCAGTATAACTTAGGAATGTTGATGTTGTACACTTTGGTAATTTGCTTTAATTTGCTTCAGCGCCTTGATCTAGATATAGCCTTAAGGAATACTTGAATATTGCCATACTAGATTGCATCATCCTTTGTATTACGGAGAAAAGGTTATTTCTGAATGGCAAAACTAAGAAGCATTTGCTTGAATGGGGAAATGGAGATGATTGTCAAAGACTCTTTAATCCCTAATGACTCCTAGCCATGCTCAGGTACCAACAGTTTCAACCTGAAAAGACCTGAGGTGTTCTCTTACAAAAGAAAAGTAACATACAAATTTAACCCTTTCAAAAAAACTGGGGAGCTCAACAGCTACAAGAGAGGGCTGGATGGCAGTGTCAGTAGATACTTGAGTCCCTGAAGGGCACTGACTGACTGAGACTCAAAGACTACCAGGAAGGAAAGGTGGCATTTCTGACACAGGGGAGGAGGTTTTCCCCCCAAAAAGCTACACACAACTGTTGTTCTTTGATTAACATTTCTGTGAGTGCAAGTGCAAAGGCACTTACAGAAGTCTTTTTGTTTGCCACAAAATCCCTAAGCAAGATGAGAATCCAAAAAGATTAGATGCTGAAAAAGGCAGATAACTTGTGAACTTGAACTATTAAAGGGCTTCCAGGTAAGTAGCAGGCTGAAGGCTCCAAAAGCTGGATGACAAGCATGGCAGTTAGGACTCAGTTTATAGCAAAGAAGAACACCTGTGAATACTGCTAGAAAGCATACGGGTCCACCAAAAGTCTCTCCTACAGCAGCTTGATAATAAGTAGTAAGTATAACTTCAGCTAGGGCTGCAATATCAGAAAATAAATTTATTAAGATATTAATCAAAAGAAGTGAAAATTAACTGAACCCAGATTTAGATAAACATATAGTTTTCCATGCAGAAAAGTTCAAAATTTCCATGTTTTACAGTGAAAAACAAAATTAAAAAGCAAAATACAATTCACAGTAAAACCTAAGTTTACACTTAAGCATAACAAATACACTACACTCAGCCCTCCACTCTATGTAGTGTTTGTCAGACTGCGCCTGGAGTACTGCACCCAATTTTGGTCCCTGCTTTACAAAAAATGATGCAGATAGGCTGAAGAGAGCCCAGAGAAGGACCACTAAGATGATCAGAGGGCTGATCACATGAAGTAAGGCTGAGAGGAGGAGTCTTAGGGGAGACCTTATTACCATGTATCAGTACATAAAGGGTGTCTACCAGGAGGATGGAGACTACCTTTTTAGAAGTAGGACTACAGATCAGTGTAAGGAGTTAACAGACTATTAATAAATACAATGAGAACAGATCCTTTTCCTCTATCAAGATAACATCACAAAAGACAAGTTTTAAAACTTACTGAAAGCCCTCCCTCTTCACCAAAAGAAACCCCTAAAGTTATTACAGAAAGATACAAACGCCTTTATGCAATTTAACTAGAAGCAGAACATTTACCACCACCACCTTCAGACTTGTTGGAAAACCTTATTCTGCTTCCTTCACCCCTGAGAATGTAAAACATCTGCCCACCCCATCAGCTTTTAATCTTCTTATGGACAGAATTAATTTCACTTCCTCCTGGGGAATGTGGTAGCAGAGGAAACTGGTCAAGCCTATGTGGGGCCAAAGCAAGGCTTTGGTATTAAGAAGAAAAAAAAAAGGGGGGGGGGGGGGGGGGGGGGGGTGACCCCTCCTTGTCCAGGATAGTACTCAAAGCTGTATTATTTTTAGTTATGCTACATTTATGAACTATCAATACATGTCTATGCATTTTAATATAGTTTAAATATGGTTTCACTAAAGAAACATTACTTAACTGAACAGCAAGCAGAATCTCATTGAATAAGTTTGTCAAATATTAAATGTCAAGTTTATCAATCATTTTCATTCCACTTATGAGAGGCACTAGAAAAAGTTACATTATTTCTTTAAAGGTATGATTCTCATTCATAACTGAGAAATATTAGTATACTAGTAACTATTGTTTAAATTTAAATTCTTGATCTCAACCTGGAGGATAGTGCGTACTTATTACCTTTTATATTTTCTTCTTCTCAGCTTCATGTAATAGAGTGATAAGTAATACTTGAAAATATATTCTACGCATTGTGAATTTCCATCTATAAAATGTTCCCTGCAAATGGATTATTGTTTACAGTTAAAATAATCTAATACTTACATTCATATTTGAAAGAATGACAATTCACAATGTTAGATAACACAAGCCAACTACAGACGACTTTCCTGCGGAAAAAATTAAGTCTTGCTGAGGACTCCCAAGGGAAGGAATGTAAGAAGCATACTGACTACGTGGCTTTGTTGTACAGTACAATAATAAGCATATGAAAGTTACCCTTATTAAATATTTAGCACACCTAAAATAAGGTGAGCAAACTGCCTTATTAGGCTAACCTTTGATTAGTCTGAATGGCAACTGTAACAAAAAAGTAAATGCAGCTTTCAAAAGATTGCAGGCATGAACAAGGGAGTCAATTCACATGTTTAAGTTCTGCCTACGAATTTTGAGCCAACTACAAAACTACTCTTCAAAAACAGATATAACATTACAGCAGGCAGTCCAGAGGTCCTTTAGATTTTAATTTCTAAGACAGTATTATGATCTACTTAGTATTCTAGTAAGTATTTTACTACTTTAATCTGTATTTCACCTGCTGTTCATGTCCACATATTTTTGGAAGCTTTTTCATAACATTATTTTCAAGACCTAATTATAAATTTGAAATATACTCTGTCAGAGCACATGATATCACCCTAAAACAGAACGGATCTCATAGGTCAATGTGAGGTAGTTGTATACATTAATATATATATATCATTAACTACAAAAGATTTGGCTTAGGCCTCATAAAGCCCTCTTCATCCAGAAGTGTCTTGGTTTACTTGACAACCACTATAAAACACGAGTAATCGGGCAGATCACCTTTTTTAATGACACCTGGATTGCATTTTAATTTCAGCAGTATTGCTTTTGCCTCATTTACATCAACTCCTGCAAAGATAACTAATAAGTAGAACTGACGAATACTGCTGCATGTCACACTCTCAAGTTTCCTTCCAAAGTAAAAAGAGATGTTTCCCCTCCCACCTAAGAGAAGGATTTGTTAGCAGCCTGCTTTAGCAACATTCCCTTCCATCCCCACAGCGTGTTTTGAACCCACCTTGCAATTTCAATAAAACCTGTAAGAAAGTTATCGTCCTTGTCAAACATTATCAAAATTGCTGACCAGGGCAACGAAACCTTCACACATCAACTGTGCTTCCTTCCAGGCCAAGGAATGGTATGAAGACATACTCACCTTACTCAGGTGGAAGAGAGACTTGGGTGGTTATAGAGTAAAAACATATTACTTTCATTCTCTACAAAGAAACGTAGAATTTTTTTTTAAAATATTCTAAATTAAAAATACTATGAATTTACAGCAACTAGACTGACAGTTAACTGCAGGCAATCTTATCACATCACTACATCATTTTGCTTAGTCACACAAAATTTTACTTCACACGTCAACTGAATTTTAAAAGCTTATCTGCTGCTTATGCACAAAACCCACACCTTTATAGAGGCAGTGTCACTTGCTTTTAACTTTAAAGAGCCAAGAAAGCGAGTTATTTTAATTTGAATACTATATCCTGTCTCCTAAAGCAGCAAACCAGTTGAATAGTTCAGCTTCCTAAAACACAGTCTGCCAAATGCAATGTAAAGAGAAGTAAAAACATGTTTTGTTAATATTCATGTCTTATGAAGTCTAGCCAAAAGTTTTATACTCTAGCTAATAAAAAAAAACGCAGTTCAAGTAATTTATCAATTTCTTTCAATTCCTCAACCGCTTCAGATAAGTTTGACATTTTAAGTACATCAGACAAACATTCATTATTTGAAATAGTAAGGACTAATGATTAATATGCTTATAGTAGCAAACAAAATTCTGAATCACTTTTACACTTCAAAAGAAAATTAGAATGTTTTAGCTTGAAGAAATTCACACTAAACAATTAACAACCGAAAGATAAAAAACAACATGTTTGGTTTGGGTTTTTTAACCCAGTCAGTATCTTCAGTGTCAAGTTCTACATTCATATGAGGTTTTCTAAGTCTTGTGACTTAGAAAATCCCCAGACCAAAACACCTCCAAGAAATCCCACAATCCTTTTGGGAATGAAGATGGGCAAAATGGAAAGTGGTGACAGGAAATTAAAACAGGCAATACATCTTTTAGCGCTGTCCTACATGCACTTCATACATTCACAGATCTCCCTTTAACTCACTTAGCTTAGATAAGCAGTGTCTTTACAGGAATTTTAGATGGATTAAATAAATGAAGACCAAAGAATCACCCCTTCAGCAGTGATGCAAGTAGTTTCCGCAAGAGCATATTGCTCAGTGAAAACAAACACAACTCTGCAGATCACAGTCACAGGTATATTCCAGGAAGTATGATCAGTATTGCCTAAACCCTAGCTGAGTGAGTCATAACAAATGCAGAGTTCAGTATAGAGCCTTCACTTTCATTTACCTAATGAGAAAGCCAATGCTGAAACAGAATGTATCCAGGACTACCAGTAGCAAGCCTGTTAGGATTCTGCCAATAGATTCTCACCCTAGCAAACATAAATAAAGCATTTAAACACCTTGAAAGGGAAGATGCAGACTCAACAGCAACAGCATGTGGCTGCATAACACCTGGTTTTAGACAGAACAATACAATAACATGAAGTTAGCAACTAAAACATAGTCAGCCTTGATCAATTACTTTCTTAAATGGTATAAGAAATTGCCTTAAAGTTTTAAGAATAACAGCCATCTTGCTGTTCTAACTGGATCTTCTCACTGACATTCTACTATGCTGAAACAGCACTGAATGACAGCCCCTATAATCTGTCTCCCAAAAGACTGAGAACCAGGATTCTTACCCTAGCACCCTACTAACATTTAACTCCAAAGATCTGTGTCATTGTGAACTCTGCAGGTTTGACACACTTAGGAAGTACTATCTTTGCCTTACATATTCTGAAGCAAGAGCTAATGAACAACTGCCTACACCACACTCTTGTAATAACTGCACAATGTGAAAAGAAGTCTGCCACACCAAGATAGCATCTGCTTGGATTCAAACAGTAGCATACCATAAGAAAGTTAAAGACAAGGGCAGAAAAAAAAACCAAAAACAAATAAACCAACAAAACAACCCAAAACAAACCCACAGCTACAAAAAGGAGAAAAGAAGGTGGATCTTTAAAATAGCAGCTCCAGAAGAAGTCCACAAATTGAAACAGCACACCTTATGAACGTTTGAAGGAGGTAGTAACAGTAAGGACAAAGTACAGAATTTGTTGAAAGTAAAAAAACCTCGTAAGGATAAAAACCTCATAAAGGAGAACTTGCTCTGGCTTACTAAGCAGTAGTAAGCAGCACAAGTGAGAGGTACGTGAGACTGGGCTTTGAGGCATGTTCCTAGGGTATTACTAGCGTAACAATCAAGTTATCCTACTTTCCAGCCTCAGGAAAAGGTATGACTATGATGCTAAGTTACATATAAGCAAGCACTCCAAGCAGAAAACTTGACTGCACAAATAATGTATTGTATCTTACTCCATTATAAGCAAATAACTAAGTAGTAAACTGTCACATGGCCTAATGACAATGGTATAATCTCAGCACCTGAACAGATGAAATCTTGACTCAGTCATCTCCATTTGGGTACATAAAGGCCTCAGCTTGAACTATAACTTCGATTGAGTTACAGTATCATGAACTGCAAAGTGTGTTAGAGACCTTCAGAACTCTGTTAAAATTCTTACTCACAGACAACAGGATGGCTTCCCATGTGATCATTTTGGCAAACATGGATAAATTTGCAGGGAAAAAAAGGGATGCTGAAGCGAATTACCTTCTGGTCCCTTACCTGCCACATGCTCATTTCTGCTGGGTCCTTAAGACTTTTACACTGCCTTTGATAGTTGTGAATAAATTACAACACTACAAGAGCTAAGCTATTAGAGGAAATTTTATGATGAACTGTAAGTTGAAGATCAATTTATTACATGTTCGGTAGATATTTTGAGGTACTTTGTAGAGGGAAATATGTTAATATTTTTAACATAAAAGTTGTGTGAAGTACACAATGTTTGATTGTTCAGAACAACTGAGACACAGTACAAAAACATGTAGCTCAAGTTCAGTTGGTATCATTAAGCAATGTCCTATAAAACTTTCATTAACAGATATTACACACAAATCTTTAGAACTGAGAAACACAAATTAATCTAAGTACCTATACAGGATTCAAGCCGAAAGCTGCCACCCAATTAAAAGAATGCAAATACAGCTTCCTAGACATTTTTATTTGGGATCGTGTTTCCAAATGAGAGTAACTCCTGAACCACTTGTAAAGGATCTGACTCATAGCACACAACCATAGGGCTAGCAAATAAATTCATATCATTCAATTTAGGTCAAAACAGGTCTAACAAGTCACGTTAAAATTCATACCAAGAATTTTTAAGGCTCTCAAACTTCTCTAAGTAAAGCCCCCTGGACATCTCCACTTCTTCAAGGTATACTCAAAAATACTTTGGACTCTCATACTTGGCACTCCTCCATTTAAATCACTCAAGAACCTATCAGACCTGCCACAAGCAGACTTAGCATGCTGGCACAACCCAGTTTTACACAGCATAGTGACCTCAGACATGTTCATTTAGTAACAAAGCTCCAGGTCTTGCTCCGTCTCTTGTTCAATAACTCACTGGGCAACACAGGGATGCCTAACCTCCTATATGTGTGACTGGTTACAAAATACCTACTTTTAATGAATTTGGAGTTCTTAGTCTCAAAATAAAACAAAACCTGTTAAAAGAAGCAAGACAGGCAGTTCTATTGTATAATGCAGTACAACAGCAAGATAGCTTGGCACAGATGTACAAGAATTTATAATTCCTGAGAAAGCGAATGCAGTATTCATTAGCCTGACACATTTTCTTGAAAGCAGCATTTGTATGCGATTTTTCCTCGGTCTCCATAAGCTGGACTATTTACACTAAAACTCTTAACTAATTTATTTAATGTTTGAAACATGACTGAAACAATGAAATGCCAACTACTGAAATCCCTGGCAGATCTTTTGAAGATAAAAATACAATAACAGTTCTTAAGAAACTTGGTTGCATTTCAGAGTAACACAGATGCACAAGGCCTTCTAGTCTGTTACTCCAGAGTAGTGCAAGTTAGGTGGCTGACTGTTCAGGGGAAACATCCATTCCTCCAGCCCAAGGAATTTCTGAGTTAGTGGACACATCCTTGTCCTTAAACCTCATAGGCTGAGAACCTTATGGTTGTCTGAATTAGTTACAGATAAATACGCTTAACATGAAAAAAAAATCCAATGAAAACAGTTTCTACCTCCAGAATCATCTACGGAATCTTCTTCTCACAGACTATTATTACAAACATCCTCTTAATGGTTAAAAGCCAAACAGTATGCACACAGAGTTCTAGAATGTGGCTCTACCCACAGAGGGGAGTGGGGGCGTGGGTAGGCTGGTGTTATGCTCCCGTTGAGAATAATGACAAGCTTATGCACAGGCTGCATGGAAATGACACTGCTTCACAGGCCTTTTCAAGTGCTCTCAAAGAGTCTGTTGTTTTGTTGACTCCTTCCTGAATGCCACTGGATTCAAATATTTTAATGAGATTAGAACATGACACAGAAAACCAGTGACATGTGGATAAGAAGTTACAACTCTCCTATCTACTATTAAAGATGTATGCAACTCTTATTTATTTCTTAAAGGTAAGTGCTATTAATCTCTTTATCAAGAGACAATATCCAATTCCATGATATCCTTCCAAAAAGTCATTTCAAGTTTTGGCACTGAATCACAATCTTCATTCCTCACGATAAATTGAAAAAAGATCCTGGGGGTTTACCTACTTCCTCAGGAGCATATCAATTATCCAAAGTCTTTTACATAAGATATGTGCACACACCACGTGCGCTTCTGCTTCCTCTCCAACAGTCCTGTCTTTAAGGTGCCAAAAAACTTATTTCCCTTTATTCCATTACACTCTAATCCTCTGAAAAATACACCAGAGGCTGAAGAACACTGCAGCTGAAACAATAAAATCACCGAGACTATCATACTCGAAAGATTCTGGGGACAATAACAGCACCATCCTTTGACTAGTTAATGCTCAAAATCTGAGACTGACAACAACCTAGATGAAAAATGCTGCTGGCCTTAGAGGTGCTAACCAGCCTTCCAGTTCTTCTGACTTTAAGCCTGTCTGTGGTGCAGCTTACATAGGGACCCTGTTTTTCATTAGCCGTTTTCTATCAGGACTAAGTAATGTATTTGTTTTGACTAGAATGTAAAGTATTTTCTTTACTGACCAATAGTCTCATACGTTTACTTAGGGCAATTTTACAACTGAGAAATTGTTGTAAAGCCTGGCAGTTAACACAGGAAAGATGGATGTTCCTTTTGTTAATTTGTAGGAAAAGCACTGAACTCAAAAGCAGGAGGAGTTACATAGAATTTGTTACTAGAGATAGAACTTACCTTCCAATGCACTGCAGAAATTTGCACTAGTTTGCTACAAAGTGTCTCAACTGAAACCCTCACTAACTATATGATGATTGTCAAAGCATAGCTCCAAACTACATGCCAAGTAGACAATCTCAATACCTCAAAGAGGTGCTGTATCTGCCTACTTACTGAACAGTAAGAGAAAGAACTGCCAACAGTAGTTCTGGCTGGTTAAGACTGCAGATCATCAACAACAGATTCCACTACTAGCAGCAAAAACAAGAGACAAAGGAAGCTTCTGAGCTTCAGCAGCTACAAATACTAAAAGAAATCAGAAGTTTTTGTAATAACAGCAATGCTTTCTAGCAATTTGGAAAGGCAGCAAAGTATTTTCTACAAAGGCCTACTGCAGTACTATGCAGATCTTACTTGCTTGCAACCAGGTTTATAACCCACACTGAATCACAGTTCATGATCAGTCAGAATGAAAAAAAAAAAAACCAACAAACCCAAAGATAAGTAAAACAAGCATCAGCATGACTACTACCATCATAGAACAAGCTTTAGAAACAGTTAAATATTTCACATATTCTAGTTATGCAAACCATTCAATTATATCTAAAAGAAAGGTCAGACCCACTTTCAAGGTTTCCACTAGACAACACTAACTTAGTCTCCATGTTAACATTTCTCTTTAGAAAAGCATAAGGGTAATGCCCTGAACATGTCAAATTACACAAGAAAAAAGGGAACATTTTGAGAATATCATCTTTAAATTCTTGCTCAGCATTCCCTCACACCTTGCATGGTACAAAAATGCTGACATACTTATCTTACATATAGCACTTATTGGATCCATCTCAAACAGTAAACTTTCCTACTTAAAAAACAGAAGTTGCCCTGCTATACAGGGGATTATGCTTTGAACTGCAACCTGTGGGTAGACCTGTAGGTTTCTAAAAGTCAGCCTACCCAATCTGGAACATGAACAACTAGGTAACTAGACAGCAACTACCACCACTAGCTTACTAGTTTCCAAAACATCACCAATCCAAGCAAATAGAAGGTGGCACAAGTATTAGAAAAGCCTTTCTGAGAAAGATGCCCGGTTATAAACAATTCCAGGTCCAGAAGAATGAAATCATGCCTTCCCAATAAAAATTCATTAAATAAATCAGTTCTTCCTACGAGAAAGTAAGTGTGCCAATTAAGCTAAAACCCTGTTACAGGGAAGAACTGCCAGCAGTACAAGTTATTTTAGCTGACATTACTTCAGAAAAAGCCCACCATTCACCATCTGTTCTGGCACAAATTTTGAATGCTAAGAAAGTTTCCAACATCACTGAAGAAAAGAAAGCAGCCAAGATGAAGAAGTTTTTGTTTTGCTGCTAAAAAGAACAAGCACCTAGGACAATTCACATCTCAGCAAGAACAAACACAAAACAGAAGTTTCACACATTTCATAATCATTACAGAGAATTACAATAAGGCAGAGTGCAAGTGGAAGACATGTAGAGAATATAACAGGAAACAAATAAAAGCTGCTAAAAACTGCTGGGTTTGGCTGCAAAAGAATTTAACTTCTTCATAGTAGATTGTATGGAGATACAGGAATGCTTCCCTTACTGACAAGCATTGCTTGCACAGAGTCAAGGCCTTCTCTGCTCCTAAGCCCACAAGCAAGCAGTTTGGGATGAATAAGAAGTTGCAGGGGGAGACAGCTGGGACAGCTGACATCAACTGACTGAGGGCTTGGTGGCTGGCTAGGGTTAAAGCATGACAAGTTTTTACAGGAGAAGCAAGTGGGCAGATCCACACAGTGGATCCCAGTTTACAAGCACAGTCCTACCAAGTTTTCTCCAGTTGCTGACAAGATCAAAATTTTTGGAAGCTAATGACTCCATAGACCTTTTAAAGAAGACTAAGCATCCAAACAAAATGATTGTTCAGACAAAGGGAAAAGGATAAGGTATGACAAGGAAGTCAAAGAAATCAGTGTAACACAGGGAACAGAAGTCAGTGTAAATGGTATTACTAACCATGTTAAACATCAAATGCACCACCACACTAGGATAAACAATCTCTTCAACAAAACCAAAGGGGAAACTAGAGCAAAAAAAAACCCCAGATACGAGAAAGATAAATAACAAATAAATTAAAACACAAAATTCATCCATCTCAAGGCAATATTCAGGATTTCAGAAGCAGTAAGAAAAAAAGAGATGACTTCTAACTGGAATAGCTAGAGAAAGAACACTCACATAGGAAATGAAAGCTTATTTTACAAGATGACTTGTTTACCCAAGTAAAACAAGAAGTTATAAGAAAATGTGACTGCTCTCTATAAATATATTAATAGAAAAAAACCACTATGTAAGAAACACAGGAGTTACCTAAGTTAAGGTGAACAAAGGCATAAAAAGGAACTTTTCAAATTTCACTATTCATCTGGATATTAGATGTCTGAAGTTTGAAGAAAGTCGCTCACAAAGACACATCAATTCCTTTGAAAAGTTTGAGGAGCTCATAAAAGTGATTACACCAGTACTATGAGGATAGCAGATGACATCACCTAGGTAGAATGCAATTCCAATGGTATCCCCATACCCCTGTGATTTAGCCAGCAACTATAATGAACTTTTCCATGAAACCTCTAGGGGAAGAAGTTACTTTCCCATTTCCTGCCTAGTTTTGTCTAGCACCAAAAGCAGGAATAAACCACAAAAAACCTGACTAAAAGCACAATGTGAAATTTCCCAACTGGCAGGAGATTAAGTAGTCTATACAAAACAATGATCTGAAGATTATGGGTTAGAACTATGTAGTCCATCACTGTGACAAAGTTTAGACAAAAGCAGATAAGCATTTCTGTACCACATCATTAACAGATTTCCTTCTTCCCCATCTGAAACAAAATCAGTATGTCACTGTCATTTTTGAATGAGCTAAAGATTTAGCGCACATTTTTAATATTCTGCAAATAAGGGTCCAAAAATCCATCACAAGTTCTTTCTTAGAAAAAGACTAAATGACAGATGGAGTTATAATATTTCACATGACAGCAGACAAAGCTTTATGTGCATTCATGCAATACCTCTTAAATAATTACTTCAAAAAAATCGAGTTTATGTTGCAAAAAGATTTAATAGTAAATTAATAGCAGTTATTTTCTTTCTTTACAGAAGAAATGGCAAGGACAGTGTAATAACTCCATCTCAAAACACTAAGTATGCTGAATACGTGACCTAGGATTCCTAGAACAGAAAACCTTAATTATGTTTTAATGAACTTCAAAAAGTATATGCCTTAGCTTTTACAGTTTTTATACTGACAAGCTTAGAAATATTGTAATTATTTACTTTCCCATACTCTTGCTTGGTTTGGGGTTTGTTTTCTTCATGCTTTTTCATCCCTACACAGTAATTTAAACTGAACCTACTTATTAAGGCATTTCATATCACTACAATTTGAAACAGTTACCAAACCAAGGTTTCTGTGGTATAATAAACATCACTGCTTGATCCCTCACAGAGCAACCTTAAATTCATGCAAGGTTCAAGAACAAATCTCCAAAAGTTATGGGTTATTTTCTTCCTTCGCCCAATCAATTTCTGAATTCTACTAGAAAAAAGCTGTTTAGAACCAAGAAGATTCCTTCCTTCAAATATACCCTTCAATTTTTTCAAAATAAATATTTTAAGTGTAGAGGAGATTGAAATTAAAGACTTGAGCAAGAAATATATCGAACAAGAAAAGGCTCTGGATGTTTTTAAGAAACTTAGATTCAAGATACTATTTTATGTTCAAATTAGGAGTGTACATTAGACATTGTGCATTGATTTAGGAGTGTTAAGTGCTGTCTATTCATCAGATGTATATAGGTAATGCAGACAGCAAGAACCTTAATGATGGCTCTACATCAGGTTTGTGGCATCCACCCTACGTACCAGCAGACCAAAATAGCATTTTCTTTGAGAGCATTAAGCTCACTTCCACAAAAGCAGACAAATATCAGCCAAAAAAGGAAGTCTGCTCAGGCTCCCTCATCTCTGCGTGTAGCAATTCCCACAGATAGCATTGTAAAGTCACATAGAAAAGATCACCTCATTAGGCTTGAAAGCTTCAACGGTGAGAGAGGGCAAATTCTTCCACTACTAAACAAATTCACTGTTATTAAACACAGTAGGAAACAGTGATGCTCCAAAACCTAGTTTTACTACTTAAGTTTTGTGACTGATTTTATCACTTCATGTCCTCCACAGATACACATGGATAGCAAATACCTGATGATCTCAGCATAGTCAAGCACAAAAAGGCTGCACCTCCACAGGAAGATCCTACCAACCAAGCCTTCCCAGCACATCTTTTCGCTGCATACAAATCCCCTGAGCAAGGATGTCAAAAAAGTACAGCATGTCTAACCTTTTCACAAAGAACTTCCATTCATTCTGTTAGTAAGCCTATGCGACCTTCAGCACCTAGGCCAGCTGACAAGATATATACAGGTGCACCATCATTTCTATAAGACACATTTAAGAAAAGACCTTTAGCTTACCGTTACAGATTTCAGAGTCATCCCGTGATAGGTGCCCATGGTATCAATTTTAAATCCTTCCGTTTCTGCAAAGGAAAAAAAGTCTCTTGTAAATCATTATGAACATAAGGATGTCATGTCTAATTGGGCAACACTAGAAATACCTCTGAAATCATTAATGCAAAGAACACATCTTTCTGTTGGTAGTGGTTTACATTCCATTACACAACACAAAACTTGGTTAGTAATCAGGAAATCAGTGTTTTCTTTAGGCAGAGGTCCATTTGGTACTTCTGCTTTCTGTAACCAGAATAAGCTTTTCCTCCTGCACGGAATCTTTCAAACCACGCCAGAGAAAATATATAAATTTCAATCTTTGTAAGAATACATTACAACATGCACATGGCCTCAGAAAACATCCTCACTACAAAATGGAGAAGTACCTTATATTCCCAGAATGCATTATAAAGCAACATATTCAACTTGTAGTAGTAGTATTAACAGAAAAATACATTTAAAAAAAAGTTTATACAGTGGCTATAAAACTGCACCCACTTAACATAAAAAAATTGACTTCTGGAGTGCGTAAGAGCAACAATGTCACACTACTGGACTAAAGGTGATAAAAAGGGATGTTTTGGGGTAGGTTGTTTTCAGTTGTTTTAATCAGACTGAATTTATGCTGGGTAAGTGCCAGCAGCCTGCAAGTGCTCTGTGACTAAACCTGCTACAACTACCTTGCTTTTGAGTACTCCTCTGTCCTCGTCTCAAAGCTCCAAGATCAAAGGCAGCTCCTGAATACAGCCATTAGGACGTGAAAGAAAATCTTTTCCCTTTAGTAAATACTCTAGCCTTCTGTGTCTACCATAAAATCACCCTACCAACCAATCACCCAATTCATTTTTACTTTAAAATGGCAGGATAAACAACAATGAAACTGTGATAAGCCAGTTTTTGTCTACATGACAGCAACTTTCCGGTGATTTCAAACAGACTTCAGTAAAGGTAACTAGCACTGTAGCACAACTGTTATTGGGAATTGGAAGATTATTGACATTTATTACACCATTTTCATACAATGCATCAGCACAAACCCAAAATAACAAGGAAACAAAGTAATGAATCTATAAAATGTTCAAAAAAAATACTACCTTTTCAAGGCTGTTAGAGCTTCTTGTTCTTATAGCAAGTAAATTCACTTAAATTGAAACCCAGACAACCTTGAAAATAATGTAGATGCTCTTGGAAGCATCTGCGGTTGCCCATTCTTTCTCCCATGGATGAGAAAGATTATCAGATATTTGCAGTAAATGAGGCTGAAAAGCATCCCATATTTAATAACCCTCCACTGCCTAGAAAAAGACACCCAAGAGCTGAAAACTGATCATACTCCTCTCATCACAGGGACAGGCACCTACTTTATGAACAATTTTGATTTTACCTTCTCCTCCTTATCCTTTATGATTATGCTACCAGACCTACCACCAATCACCAAGTGGAGAGACCACAGCTTGTTTTACACACAAGGTCACCTCAGCTCCAGCACTTCATCTTGGCTTTTCAAGGCCACCCCTCCTATTCTGCTGGATTTAACATTTTTGAAATACATGGAGTTGACTCTGAGAAAGCGCGATGCAGATACAGACAGATATGAACGCAGTCTTACAAAAAAAAAAGCAGCCTAGTATTTCATTACAAATCAACATTGACCTACCACCTTTCCCCCAACCCCAAGATGTAATTCTGTATTCATTGTTAGCTCAGGGCTTGTATAGCTGAACTTAAGCTAAAGATAGGTAAGTTCTCTGTGACTATATAGGTCGCTGTTTCTTGCCAAGAAGCATATTAATAGTTCACATGGCACCTGAAGGCTCACAGAATACTTTGTAGAGCTCCGATAAATTGAAGATATGCTTTCGCTGACCTGGTGTGACATAAATCAGAGATGTCTAATCTAGGCTGACACTTGTTTAAAAATGTCAGAAGCTCACCAGAGGAATCTTTACTTTTTTCCATGCTGATCCTATTATGGATTCCTCTCGCCTTTGACATGGAGAATTTCCAACTATTTCAACCAGATGTTCTTCCCAAACTCCAAAGAATGCAGACACGCCTTAACAAGACCAGCAAGCAGCACCCCGCATTGTGCCCTGGCTGGTCACTGTTTCTTTCCCATCAGCACATACCCTGGTTGTGCTTCCACTGGACTGAAGTCTGGCTGATGTTGTGCCCATCTACGAGAAGGGTTGGAGGGAGGATCCAGGGAACTACAGGCCTGTCAGTCTGACCTCAGTGCCAGAAAAAGTCATGAACAGGTGATCTTGAGTGCTATCATGCAGCATATGCAAGACAATTGGGTGATCAGGCCCAGTCGACACAGGTTCATGAAAGGCAGGTCTTGCCAAACTAACTGTCAAAAGACAGGTGGAGGAGGTGCTGAGGGGCATGGTTTAGTGGTTGATAGGAATGGTTGCATTTGATGATCCTGGGGGTCTTTTCCAACCTAGTGATTCTGATTCTGGTTCTATAATTAGTTCTACACATCTGTTCCCCGTTTCAGTTATTTCTTTCCAGTAGACTTTTTTTCTACTTTTTCCCTAATAAAAATTTGCATTCCTTCTCAATTAATTAAAAACCCTAGCCCAAGTCCCCACCAGAACTGCAAAGGGAATGAAATCCTACAGAGTCAGCGGTACAGTTAGTAAAGTAAAAGGTAAATCAAAGGTGAGAAAGGCACCAGGCAGGGAATGAGCCTCATTTCAACCATCAACAGCTTCATCTTTCACAAAAATCTCCCCAGGTCCCTCCTAAAAAGTGTCCTGGTTTATTTGCTGAGCCCTAAGAGCCACTAACCAGAACTCTGGCTCTCACTGGCTTCCTGCTCTCAGCCTTGTGCTGACTGTTCCTCCTAGCAGTAAAAGCAACCTCAAGCATTAGAGTCTGCATCCTTGCCTTTGCTGAATGTTTCCAGAAGCTACACAGGCCTTCCAATGCTATTTAACAGCTGCTCAGGTAGTAAATAAAACAGTTCTGACAATTGTAAATAACAGTCTGGTTAATTCTCCTTATCAATGTAGATCTAAGAGATGCTAAATGGTCAAAGTAGAACACAGGTACCCCACTTACATTCCTGAATTCACCACAGCCACTACAAGATCTACTGTGGACACCCCAGGGCCTGCAACTTGCAGGAGGGGTGGGATAAGTAGAAGGAAACCACCTCCCAGACAGCCCACCAGCTCTCAAATTTCCTGGCTCAAACTCTTAAGCAACTGGTGAAAGAGAATTAAGTGCTGCCAGTTTACAGATAATGACAGCAACCCTCCTTTAGCCAGTAACAGCACCGACATGCTTTTCTCAGAATACAGCTTTTTCGACCTGATCCTTACATGCTCACCACATGATACTCCACCACTCAGCCACTCACCGGTCTTGCAGAAATAGACAGTGCTGCAAGTGGCAAGGCTTTCACTTGAACTTTTCTGCCCTTTAACAAAGTCTCAACAGTTTGTACACATGGCCACATTCAGCTCCACTCACTGCTTACAGCCTGCGCAAAGCAGAAAAATGCTTCCAAGTCAGGGACTCCACAGTTACAGCTGCACTACAACTTCAAGAATTGCTGAGGCTGTTAGGCAAGTAAATGCAGCCGGTTGTATCAAGGGCCAAGCTAGAAAGTAGAGAGGCAGTTCTTCCGGAACGTTCTCCAGGGGTAGTACCTGACCCTGATGCAGCTGCTCAAAAGCAAAACTGGTATACAAGGCCACAGTAAAGAGGCACAGAACACAGAACAACTCCGAGCACCAGGGGACATGACCCTGGCATACCTCAACATAAATGTTGTACCATGCCCTCAGACTAAGAATACAGAAGCTGTACGCTTCTTCGGAGAGCCTGGTCCTCCAAAATCAACTGGAATCTGTGCTGCTGAGTCATGCAGAGATGAAATATTAATGCCCAGTCAAGAATTTGTTTGCAACTCCAGTTTCAAAATCACAGCTTCACTGATGGTGGCAGAGCAAGCAGTTAAAATAAACTATCTACTAAGAAAAGAATACTGAAGAATAAAAGAGCCCTTTAAATAAAAGTATCATGTTGGCAAAACTTTGGACCCTTATTTTCACTCTTGGAATTAGATGCAGAACAACTGAGAGTCTTCAGTACATTGGGATTTTTCAATAAAAATACTACAAAATTATCATACCCAGTTCCTTTAGGCAAAAGTAGTCCATATTAAATATTTTAAACACAGGTCTAACACTAGGGAGCAAAGAAAGCCAAACATTAATGTTTTGTGACAAATTGAATTAAATCTTCCTCTTTTTGACAAATATAAGCAGTTTTATAAACATGTAAGCATTGTTAAGAACACCAACATCAACAAATGTCTTAAAAACTACATCTTCAGAGACTAAACACAGTAACCAGTATTGAATAATGAATTCTAATGTTTCAAAAATATTAACTATCATCAGTTGACATCAGACTATATATTGTTCTTCAGTCATCGCGTGTATTATAATCACAATTTCACAGTTCAATGACCAAAAGACTGTCAAAAGAACTATACACTTTTCCAGTGTGGTTCATCAGTAATAACCTTTCTAGTATCACCATGCATCAATCTCAGTGCCTTCTCTCACTTAAAAGAATTAAATCTGGAAACAAAAATATGCACACTAATGCATCAGCTTATTGGACTGATAATATCTCCATCACAATTTGGGCATATATTCCACTGCCTTGCACGAGTACTATTGTTCAAAGGGCCTTCTATTTGCTTAAAGCCCACTGTCTAAATCAATCCAGGTCACTCTGCATTTTGATTCCACACCTGCTGCAGTTCCACCCATCTAATCTAGGAACAAACTTGAGCACTGATACATTATCAAACGAATAACTGCTTTAAGAAGACTCAAACTAACTAGACTTTCTGGAAAGAAGTCTAGGCAAACAGAAACAAAACAAAGGAGCACATCTCTGCAACACTAAAGATCTGGAGTTAAAGACTTGGTTGGAATTGTGGATGAATAAGATTGAATAACTGCTTCTTTTTTCAGCTGTACGCTCTTCAAATCCCAGATAGCAACAGCTCTGCAGGCTGCCTGGAAATGATTCACTACCCTACTTCACATCCATAGCAATTAAATCACCGACATGAAATCTCATTCTACATAAGAATTTACCAAACACTCCTTTTCAGTCCTACATCCTAACAAGTGAAAATTTCATGCCTGACTTTCCAAGCTATGCTAACTAGTTTACAAAATTCTCTGCACGCCTCATATATAACAGTACAGTAACAAACTTACAAGTAATTAACACCAAGTTCCTAAGTTTCTCACAGTACAAATAATAAAAAAAAGACAGTATGGATCTGTGCATGTTTTCAAGCACTGAAGTGAATGACAGTACCGGAAGTTATCAAACTGCTTGGTCAACTTAAGCCAGAAAATGGACATAGACTGCAATCTTTTTCCAAATGTGAATTTCTTGCACATATTCTCACCTAGGGGAAGAGGGGAAAAAAAAAAAAAAAAAAAGCAGAATCCTATGGCCTTAAAAATATCTAATAACGAAGTCAGATTCCCGAACCTTGGATCTACTGCTACCAGTTCTCCTACCAATTCTCCTATTCTCCTTGTGTGAAAGGAAATCACACAATTTAAAAGAAAATACTTATAATGAGAAATACTTTATAACGAAACTTTCTTAACAATAGGTAGGAGAGGAAAAAAAAAAGCCAAAACCCAAGACTTGTGGCCCAGGGTCACCTCAAGCTTCAAAACTTCATAGTTCTCTGTTGTCTATGTTTAATACTTACAACTGACTGAAAGCCAGACACATTTCTGAAAAACTGCAGCTATGTTGGAAAATCCAACACAATTACAAGAATAATTCCCATAAAATGACAACAGCAGGAAGTCAACAGCAAGCTTTCCTGAAGGAAACACTTTTCACCATCAGAGACTGAAAGAGGGGTTGTAGAGCAAGCCCCTCTCCAATTTACACTCAATAGGACTGTGTGTCAGGGGATTTTTTTTGTGCTTTGTTTTTCTTTCTTTTTTTTTTTTTTTTAATAATGATTGGCAGACAAACAAGAATGCTCCTGAAACACATCTTAAAGACCTAGCATTTGGAGCAGCACAGAAACTTTTATGTCATCTGCACTGAAACATGCACTCAACGGTTCAAGAAAATGTTAAGTCTTCAAAATTCTCACCCCAGCGATATTTCACACTCCAGAATTACCACTGAAACAAGCATGTAAAAAGGAAGTAAAGCCATGCAAAAAAAATGGGGAAAAAACAAGGTATTATAGCATCCAAAGCAGTGTAATATCTAGACTGTACTACAGAACAGTCACATCAGCTCAAAGCTTCAGCATACCACTGGCTGAGCTGCAAACCATACACATCAATAAATATTTATTTAAATATCCAACAGAAGTACACAGGAGAGCACAAGAGAGAACTTCCTAAAAATCAAATGACATTTAGGTACAGGATATTTAGATCCCGAAAAGAACTTTAAAAGTTACGTTGCTCATGAAGTTATGATAGACTAGTTTGAATAGGATCACCTGTGCACACACAAAATACCACTAATAAAGATACACATTAATAAAAGACATTAACAAGTATTAAATTAAAAAAAAAGTGTAAAGGTATTAATATGAAGGAAAGGAATAAAACTACAAAAGGGAATACAAAAGAGAAAGTTCAGCACAGAATGGCACTCTGTGTGGTTGAGGGGAGTATACCATCACTAACTCCCAGCATGAAAATAAAATAAGATGAAGGAAAGAGCAGTCAAGTAATGACAGTTTATCCACCTCCTCACCTCAAACCCATTTCAACAGTTCAGCATGATGAGGGCACTGGCAAGTAACATGTTCTTCCACAGTGGAAATATCTAGGATGTACAAGTCCTACTGCAAGAGACATTTTGAAACATTTCCTACGGCACATATCACAGAACTTTAAGAATGTCAGAGGAAAGATTTCTGTCTCCTACCTAACCAAATCTGCAGTATCAAGACACCCATTTGAGATAAAGCTACCAACTACTGAGTCAGGGCTGCATACGCAGTTCCACTGACTGCCAGTGTAATTTATTACTTTTCAGTAACTAACACTATCTTACAACTACCATGCCTCCTCACATTTCACTATTAAAGCAGTCTAAAACATTCTAGTTCCTGTCCCATCTAGTATGAAGATTTTAAGTAAGCCAGAGAGGCATGCACTGCAGTAAAAATAATGATCCATCACAAGAAGCAGAGAAATTTGGCTGCAACTCAGCAGTTTACTTAATGCATCTTGGTTAAAATTCCTAAATTTACTACTTTAGTTCTACAAGCTTTGAATTGCTTACAGAGCTTTAGAGCATAGAATTGCTAAGGCTGGAAAAGATCTTTAAGATCATCAAGTCCAACCATCAACACAATGCCACTGTGCCTACTAAACCACATCCTGAAGTGCCACATCTACGTGTTTTTTGAACACCTCCTGACCGCTCAGCCCAGTACAAAGCCACTGACAGAGCCTGTTTTGCAAAGATATCAATACTTGACCTTTGTCCCATTTTGGGGCAGGGAAGGAGAACAGTTCTGTTAAGAACAAGATTGTTAATAGAATAATTCTGTGTTAAATCACACAAATATTCAAAGAAAAAAACCAGTTCACCTCTTTGCTGCCTAAACTTTAAATCTTCATAAATACTGTAGTATTACAGGAAACTGCAGACAGACAATAAGCCTCAAACATGATGCCACTGAAGAGGACTACCATGATCCTTCCTATAGTTTCAATACCTCTGAGGAAAGAGCAAGACAAAAGCTTGGAGACATTGCTTCTCATGGCTTTGTTTCAATCTTTACCCAAAATCACTACTACACATTTGCTACACACATCATAGAATCCTGCCTTCCACAATTTCTACCCAACTACATGTACAGTCACATAGGGTAACATGTGGAACCCTCCAAGTTGTTATCCATCATTACTAATAAACATGGATCAACGGTATAAAGACTGCAAGTTATTACATCTAGAATTTAAATTATTATCCTTCTTATCCTTAAGACTACTCCCAAAATCGCCAGTATTGAAGCTTTCCATAAACACATGTAATTCCAAGTCCTGACTGAATTAACAGTGAAAAAGTACTCTGTAAGGAACAAAAAATGCCTTGTTTTACTTTTATTGATGACTGTTTCTGCTTGCAATCTCACTTCTGCACTATTTGGGGGCCACAACTTAATTATGAAGGTGTTTAAATTAAAAATCCTTTAAGAATGACTTTGCTTGTCATATGGTTGTGAGTGATGTGTACATCCAGTTTTAAGCAAATCACATTACCAGTGCTGAATGGAACAGGTGAATGTTAATGCCTAATTACAGCTTTTGAAAACTGCCTACACTGAGAGTTTCAGTTAGACCAAAACTTTAAAGTTACAGGTTTATAAGAGTAACAGAATAAGATCACCAATTTTCTAGAGTTTTTAGCTGAGAAAGATATCTCAGATAACTCTAGGTCCTCTTCTAAGATATCCAGATGTTTATTACTAATTCTATGTAACTTCCACAAATGCTGTACTGACTTTCCTAAGTCAATACTGTATTTGAAATACAGATTAGGCATTCAAAGGAATGTATGTCCAATGCTAGCCTACATTTACCTAACTGTGCATTACACCAGGGCCATTCTTAAACTACATATTTCTTTAATTAATCCTAGAAAACTGAAATACAAAAATAACTCTGCATATGACTAAGCAAAATAAACATGTCCTAGCAAGAAGCAGAGTGATAATGATAACTACCCAGGCAGACTATGATCATTTCAGGCACTTCTTAACGACCACATTACAAAAGAACCTTTCAGCAGGAAAAAGAGCTGCAGTCCAGTCCTTTCTGCATTAACAGAAACCCCAAGACCAGATTCTCAGCATCACATCACATACAAATAGATTTTTCACCATTATTACTTACAGGTAGAAACACTTGGTTTTGTTTCCCTAGCAGTCATTTAATCTCTTCTTTGATTTCTGCTCAGAAATTTCTGCATTAAACCTGCACTGGTAAGCTACTTGACAAAATCTACTGGGTTCTTTTTTTTCTGCCATGCAAAACCTGTTATTTTCTGTTCCCTCTTGAACTGCACACATCCAGTAAAAGCATAACATACATTCATCTGTTTAGTACTGATGTTATCTACATGAATTGCTTACTAGAGCTATGTAATTTGTCACCTAAAAGGACAGAAACCATTTCCTTACCCATGTTTCTTGCTGAAGAGTCCACAAGAATTTACACACATTGGTCCATCTGAACTGTTAGGCTTGTCCATTAATTTCTCATGCCACCTTTTATTTCGACATATCATAGAATCACAGAATCACTAGGTTGGAAAAGACCCACAGGATCATCCAGTTCAACTATTCTTATGAAACACTAAACCATGACCCTCAGCACCTCATCCACCCGTCTTTTTAACACCTCCAGGGATGGTGACTCAACCACCTCCTTAGGCAGACTGTTGCAGTTCCCAATGACACTTTCTGTGAAAAAATTCTTTCTAATGTCCAGCCTGAGCCTCCCCTGGCAGAGCTTGAGACCATTGCCCCTTGTCCTGTCCCCTGACACTTGGGAGAAGAGGTCAGCTCCCTCCTCTCCACAACCTCATTTCAGGTAGTTGTAGAGAGCAATAACGCCTCCCTTCAGCCTCCTCTACTCCAGACTAAACCCCAGCTCTCTCAGCCGCTCCTCATAAGGCCTATTCTCCAGCCCCTTTACGAGCTTAGTTGCTCTCTAGACTTGCTCCAGAGCCTCAACATCCATCTTGTGGTGAGGTTCCAGAACTGAACACAGGATTCAAGGTGCAGTCTCACCAATACCGAGTACAGGGGCAGAATCACACAGAATCACAGAATAACCAGGTTGGAAGAGACCCACTGGATCGTCGAGTCCAACCATTCCCACCAATCCCTAAACCATGCCCCTAAGTACCTCATCCACCCTCACCTTAAACACCTCCAGGGACGGTGACTCAACCACCTCCCTTGGCAGACTGTTCCAATGCCTAACCACCCTCTCCCACCCTCTCCGTGAAGAATTTTTTCCTTATCTCAAGCCTAAATCTCCCCTGGCGGAGCTTGAGGCCATTCCCTCTCCTCCTGTCCCCTGTCACTTGGGAGAAGAGGCCAGCACCCTCCTCTCCACAACCTCCCTTCAGTAGTTGTAGAGAGTAATAAGGTCTCCCCTCAGCCTCCTCTTCTCCAGGCTAAACAGCCCCAGCCCTCCCAGTCGCTCCTCATAAGATTTGTTCTCCAGCCCCTTCACCAGCTTTGTTGCTCTTCTCTGGACTCGCTCCAGAGCCTCAACATCCTTCTTGTGGTGAAGGGCCCAGAACTGAACACAGTACTCGAGGTGCGGTCTCACCAGTGCCGAGTACAGAGGGAGAATAACCTCCCTGGACCTGCTGGTCACGCTGTTTCTGATACAAGCCAAGATGCCACTGGCCTTCTTGGCCACCTGGGCACACTGCTGGCTCATGTTCAGTCGCTGTCAACCAGCACCACCAGGTCCCTCTCCTCCTGGCAGCTTTCCAGCCAGGCTTCTCCTAGTTTGTACCTCTGCTTAGGGTTGTTGTGCCCCAAGTGCAGGACCCGGCATTTGGCCTTGTTAAACCTCATGCCGTTGGTCTCAGCCCAGCAGTCCAGCCTGTTCAGGTCCCTTTGCAGAGCCTCCCGACCCTCCAGCAGATCAACATTTCCACCCAGCTTGGTGTCATCTGCAAACTTGCTAAGGGAGGACTCAGTGCCTTCATCCAAGTCGTTGATAAAGACATTAAACAGGACTGGACCCAGCACTGAGCCCTGGGGAACCCCACTTGTCACTGGACCTGTGGTCATGCCATTTCTGATATAAGCCGAGATGCCATTGGCCTTCTTGGCCACCTGGGCACACTGCTGGCTTATGTTCAGTCCCTGTCAACCAACACCCCCAGGTCCTTCTCCTCCTGGCAGTTTTCTAGACAGACTTCTCCTACTTTGTAGCACTGCACAGGGTTGTTGTGCCCCAAGTGCAGGACCCAACACTTGGCCCCATTAAACCTCATGCCATTGGACTCAGCCCAGTGGTCCAGCCTGTTCAGATCCCTTTGGAGCCTCCCAACTCTCCAGCAGATCGACACTTCCACCCAGCTTAGTGTCATCCATAAACTTGCTAAGGGAGCACTCGATGCCTTCATCCAGGTCGTTGACAAAGACATTAAACAGGACTGGACCCAGCACTGAGCCCTGGGGAACCCCACTTGTCACTGGCCTCCAGCTGGATTTATCACCATTTACCACCACTCTCTGGGCCCGGTCATCCAACCAGTTTTCCACCCAGGAGAGTGTGCGCCTGTCCAGGCCAGAGGCCGACAGTTTCCATAGCAGAATGCTGTGAGAAACTGTGTTAAAGACTTTTCTGAAGTCCAGAAAGATACATCCACAGCCTTTCCCTCGTCCAGCATCTGAGTCACATGGTCACAGAAGGTGATCAGGTTAGTTTGGCAAGAAAATAGTAGTAAAAGGAAAACTTCTCAGCAAATAAGCAAGTCTTGAAAATTTAAAATATTATCTGAAGCAACTTGAAGTAGTACTGGTAAAAATATTCATGGACGTGTTGGATTGGGGTTTATTCTTCCTTTCTTTCCCAAATTCCCTTGATTCACATTACAACAATGAATTGTTCATGGATGCTATTTGTAGATTATTTTTTAATGCTGAAAAAGCTAGCAAATATCCTGCTTCAGCTTTTTTCTCCTACCTTCCATGCAATTGTCTAAAAAGCCCTACACTAAAATAAAAGTATATTGAGGCTAATAGGGAATAGACTTCAAAAGGATATAAGAGAATATCTGACCAAATTTCCTTCAGTAACTTTCAGACACACAATATTATAAAACTAATTGATATAGTCACATGTAAGTGCATATTTACAAAACTTTTTTTTAAATGGCTACAGAGATGGCTACAGCCGGATTCTGACATTCTTGTACATTATCCAGTATGTGGTCCATCAAAAACAACCTTTGCATAGTTTTTGCAGGACAGATTTATCCTTGATGTTATATTTTTTGCTTTTCTTTCTCCAGTTACAATGAAAAATGAATATTAAAGGAGTACTGCAATATACTCTTGTATTTATTTATACAGCAAAAGCAATCACATAACCTCAATAAAAAATGAACACTATCAGCTACAGCACAGCACATCCACAAAATCTTGAGGACTTACACACTCGGCATGTAAATGTTATCTAGTTTCCCTGAACAAAAATGGTACTAACTTGAACAAAGCCAAATACTCTAAAAGATGGAAACTGAACTGCCCATCTACCATTTAAAATGACATTTAGCAGCAGATATGTTCTTGCAGGCAGAAAAGAAAGCCCTTGGAGGCAGGCATAGTAAGATTAATTTAAGAGGATAATGGTTATGTTTGAGAATTAGAAGGATTGTAACCAAACTTGCCTTGCCTCCTACAAGAAACACAAAAATACCCAACTACAAACACAAGACTGGCAAAAGAAAAACACAGCAAGACCCAAATCTGAAGTGGCTAGAACTAGTACCAAAACAGAAGATAAAAAAAGAAAGGGGAAGGGAGCTGAAGAAAAATTTTAAGTTAGGAAGGCAAATCATCACTTGAGTTTAACCTTCCACCCTGTTTCAAGAGAAGTAAGAATTCTTAAATATCATAAATTATTTCCATCTTTTCTCCATAAGGGAGTTAGTATTTTGCACTGCTGCTATCGGTTTGTTTTGTAATTTAAAGAGATGTTAACAAGTTTTAATAATATTTACTTATAATTACTGGAAGCTACTTGTGAAGTAATTATGATTGTTTGAGGACAGGCAATCTATTTCATTTTACATACTTGACAGTCATGTTTAGGGTTCTGCCTTTTTTTTTAATTGCATATGACCTTCCTCAAACAATGAATTTACTTTTTACCGAAAATGCTCTGGTTTTAAGTTTTCAGTTTGCTTCCTAAGAGGTAGAAATAATCAATAAGACATAATGCTTTTAGACTTGGATAAAGCTATCTTTTGGAATTGTAACAACTTTTTTGTTGCTCATTTAGGTTTGAAAAGTAATAGCACATAAATCCCCTAACCTTAACTTTATCAACTCCCAATTTTCACTTCCTAATTCGTTTTCTTTTTCTTTTAAAATAAGCATTATAATCAACTTACCCTCTTTGCCTTTGAATCTTTCCTGATCGTATCTGTTGTAGGCAGCTGGAATAGGTTGCTTATTTCGTAAAGTCGGATCCTAAAACAGGTTAAATAATATTTGTAAAGCACACTGAAAATTATTTGATGAGTTTTGAACCTCACAGAAGTATTAGAAGAATCTGCTCAAGAATATAGAATTAATTTACTTTTGCAGGAGTCTCAAAGCATTTGAAAAGTGCAATTTCCATTCAACACTCACTCACAATCATACAGAATTAGTTTGGAAGTACATACTGAAAGTCCTGAGGCAAAGCTACAGTAGCAGGAACAAACTACATACGAAAATCCTTAAGTTTTACAAAATCATTGAGGTTTTGTAGTAAATCAAGAATTAGTGGGAGAAAAAAAAACAACTGCCAAGTGATAACTCACAATTAAGCCTTCAGCCACACACACAAAACATTCCTTGATACCAATTAAGTTAAAATTCTGCTAAATTTACAGAATAAAAACAAATATGAAGGCAAAAAAGACATCTGGGAAAAAAAAGTTGTAAAAAAAACCATGAATCTAGAGGCACATTAAATAGCAATTCTATCTTTTTTGTGGATGGCTTAGTTATGTATTCATAAGTACTCTGAAGGGGACATTTTAATAGTCCCATACACAATTTATGAAATTCAACACAAAGCAAATATTTAAATGTTGGAATTCATCTTGCTATTCAAATTTAGTTGTTTGTTAAATGCATTAGAAGTAAAAATAAATCCATGTATGATTAAACAGCTTTTATAGCAAACTGCCACTGAGTTCAAGAATATATTAGGTTTAATAGAACTCAATAGTAAACACCACAATACAAAACAAATCCTGTCTAATACCTAGATAGACTCAAAAAATAAAGCTCTAAGTCTGTCTTACTGATTTCTTACAAGAAAAAGAAAGCTGTTTCAAGTTGTTCTTACTTGTGAGTCATGTTACAGATTCTTAAACATTTGCTACTCTATCTGTCAGAAAAACAAGATATTGTTTGGAATGGCAGTAGTCTCATCTTATAAATTTTTTTGCAAAAAGATGCAGAATGTCACTAGTGTTTGATAGATGCAGAAGATGGCACTAGCAGTTTACTCTCCAAGTAACAACAACATATACAACAAATAAAACTAATATATTCAGCTCTTTAAATATCAAGAAATGTAAGTTAAGTCAAAGAATATCTGTGAAGTTACGCTTAAAAGTTGCTCATTCACTGGAACAAAACCGAAACAAATTTCATATTGAATATGAGGGCTGTCTTGTCATTATTCAGAGTGCTGCTCTTACCGCTGGTGCTGTATTTGGTGCAGGTCTTTGCTCAGGTGCTCGGCCTTCTTCTCTAGCTTTCACTGACTGAAGTATTGCAAAAATATTCTTGGCAAAGTTCTGAAAAACACAGCAGATCCCTGTGAAACTTCCTGACTACATGCATTTCACGTAACAAAAACACAGGTAGAAGACAACATTTGGTTAACCTGTGCTTCATCAAAAAACAAAACCAGTGTATGGATTTTGTAAACAGATGTATTCTCATTACTTTTCTGTGACAGGACCCAAACATAAACAGACTTTTAAGGCATCATCGCTATTCTTCAAGGCCCAAACTTGCCAAATCTAACTGGTTTTATTACATCACAAACTAAAACAAACTCTTAAAAAAAGATCTTGTGAATAACATCCCCTTAGTCTTACCTACTGTGCCTTTGCAGTCCCTTTGGAACTCTCTGTGCTGCAGCAAGAAAAGCTTTTACCCAAGATTTGCAGGCTTCATCTCCAAGGCCCACTTATCCACATATGAAAGCCTGTTTCCTCACTTTTGGCCTCCTGATGGGATGTCTTGGGTTCAGTCCTCTTATCTGCCTAATCCTACACTACAAGTACCTTTCCTCCACCCAAGCATGCTCAGCCACTATTTGAGAGGAAACCTTAGGAACCCTTGGGAAGCTCTTCCATACTCCTACTTGGAGCAGCAGAGGCAAGGCAGACAGGTAGCCACCTCCTGACCTTTCCATCAAGACACTTGAGCAGAACAGAGCACGCTTCACCTGGTTGTTAACAGTTCACTGTGATGCAGTTCTTTTAATTTTTTTTTTTGAATTACGACTTCACTCCATTTGGCACCAAGTAATTTAAGCAGCAAAGCCTTCCATTTTAAACTGGAGGAAGCAAGTACACAAATTACATTCACAAATCCTTGATTCAGGATAATTTTAATAACTTCCTGCAGTGCTTTGTCAGATAAACAAGCCATTAAGGCTCAACCGAAAATATATCGATCACAGTTTTCAAAAGCACGTTCCTCCTGGTAATATTTATAGGACTGCTTTATTCAAAACAAAAATGTAAACACTAATTAAACTTTTGAAAGGCATATGCTTATTACACTGCCATTGAATAGGCATTTCAAGCTACAGATGTATATGCATACAATGTTTGTCATTACTGACAACTTTTAGTAATGGTTCATGAGTAAAATAAACCTTTTATCAATTAAGGAAAACAGCTTTTTTACTGGTTCAGGATAGTATAAAAGTAATCACAGTATGCTTAGATCCTTCCAGAGTACTGTATGCTAACACTGAAGCAGTGTTAATTAACACCACTGGCATTACGAAACAAATGCCTGAATTACCAGAGATTTCTGGGGTGAATTCTGTAGAAATTATTTAGAGAGAGCTGTAACACAAAGCATCTCTAAGCTTGTGTACTTGATCTCAGTCACCATGTTGTCAATCTGTTCCAAACCAGTGGGGCAGAGACTGGAAGACCACCAGGAACCACTTATCAAGGCAAAGCTATTCCTTAAGCAAACCTAGGTCTTCTCACAAAGACTGAAAGGGCTCACATAAAACAGTATTTGAAGTTCACAGAATCACAGAATAACCAGGTTGGAAGAGACCCACTGGATTGTCGAGTCCAACCATTCCCACCAATCCCTAAACCATGCCCCTAAGTACCTCATCCACCCTCACCTTAAACACCTCCAGGGACGGTGACTCAACCACCTCCCTCGGCAGACTGTTCCAATGCCTAAACACCCTCTCCGTGTTTTCCTTACCTCAAGCCTAAATCTCCCCTGGCGGAGCTTGAGGCCATTCCCTCTCCTCCTGTCCCCTGTCACTTGGGAGAAGAGGCCAGCACCCTCCTCTCCACAACCTCCCTTCAGGTAGTTGTAGAGAGTAATAAGGTCTCCCCTCAGCCTCCTCTTCTCCAGGCTAAACAGCCCCAGCCCTCCCAGTCGCTCCCCATAAGATTTGTTCTCCAGCCCCTTCACCAGCTTTGTTGCTCTTCTCTGGACTCGCTCCAGAGACTCAACATTCTTCTTGTGGTGAGGGGCCCAGAACTGAACACAGTACTCAAGGTGCGGTCTCACCAGTGCCGAGTACAGGGGGAGAAGAACCAACCTGGACCTGCTGGTCACGCTGTTTCTCATACAGGCCAAGATGCTATTGGCCTTCTTGGCCACCTGGGCACACTGCTGGCTCATGTTCAGTCGCTGTCAACCAACACCCCCAGGTCCTTCTCCTCCTGGCAGCTTTCCAGCCAGGTTTCTCCTAGTCTGTACCTCTGCTTAGGGTTGTTGTGCCCCAAGTGCAGGACCCGGCATTTGGCCTTGTTAAACCTCATGCCGTTGGTCTCAGCCCAGCAGTCCAGCCTGTTCAGGTCCCTTTGCAGAGCCTCCCGACCCTCCAGCAGATCGACACTTCCACCCAGCTTGGTGTCATCTGCAAACTTGCTAAGGGAGCACTCAACGCCTTCATCCAGGTCATTGATAAAGACATTAAACAGGACTGGACCCAGGACTGAGCCCTGGGGAACCCCACTTGTCACTGGCCTCCAGCTGGATTTAACTCCGTTTACCACCACCCTCTGGGCCCGGTCATTCAACCAGTTTTTCACCCAGGAGAGCGTGCACCCATCCAGGCCAGAGGCCGACAGTTTCCGAAGCAGAATGCTGTGAGAAACTGTATCAAAGGCTTTACTGAAGTCCAGGAAGACCACATCCACAGCCTTTCCCTCATCCAAGAGTCTAGTCACTCGGTCATAGAAGGTGATCAGATTACTCTGGCAAGACCTGCCTTTCATGAACCCGTGCTGACTGGGCCTGATCACCCGGTTCTCTTGCAAGTGCTTCTTGATAGCACTCAAGACCACCCGCTCCATGACTTTCCCCAGTACCGGGACTTTACCCGCTCCATGACTTTACCCGGTTCTTTTCAGTCAGAGAAGTCCTGAGGGAAAAAAAAAACTATTTAAAGAGCTGTAAGCCATGTGCATATCAATTATATGAGGATACTAGAAATAAGCTCTGTTCTTCAGATAATAAGTCTAACTACATGCTTTTACTGGAAATACAGAGATTTCTCCTAAATCGTGGACTGGGCAGCATATCACTCAGTTCTTGTCATTGCTGTGCTTCATCACATACTGTCTCTTGGAAATGACAAACTACTCAGTCTTCCAAAAATTAAATAACAAGAGAAGGAATTGTCGAAGAGCTACTGTTCATGTAGAAGTCAAATCCTCTTTCAGTCACAAGGAAGCTACAACCAGCTATCACATCCATATTTCATTGATAAAACCTATAGTTAACTGACTTAAAGGCTTTTTAGCATCTCAGATTTTAACAGCCTGAAATTGCATGTCCTGGATCAAATTTTAAATTCTTTCAGGTAAAAAACCAACAAGATTTTCTCCATGCTGCTTAAAATAAGTTGCTAATAAGCATGGAATTACCAAGTGTTCTTCCTGATGTCTTTTATCCACAACATAAAAATGCAGGTACCCAAAGGCCACAGCTATTACCTGTTTGGAAGGGAAGATCGTACTGTTTTAACAAGCACTCAAACTTATATCATCACCTTGCCATCCACTGGCTGGGTCAGGGATGTTGGATTACATTACTGTAACAGAAAAGCGATAGAGGAGGAGGTCCACTGCCAAGTATCAAATGATAGGCAAGGCCCTGCAAGACTGCTAAGTTTTCCTTGTTCATCCTTAAAGAGATCAGAATATGAACATCCCCAACTTCTGCCCTAGATTTAATTAAACTTACACCACATGCAACACTGTTATTACCAAAACCTTCTGAACTGGGGAAGAAAGCCAGGGTAGGGTGGAGAAGGGGGAAGACAATATCTGCTTCTCTACGCTAAATCTTAACAATATTCAAACATGTTTTAAAAAGATGCCTAAGAAAATCCTCAGTATGTAAAAAGACAGTTCCATGGATTCTTGTTAGCCGCCTAGCATGTGGCTACTCCATGAAAGCTCCTTGTTGATTACAACCATATCTACACTTAATACCAATTTACCACATTGGGAAAAAAATGGGCAAAATGCTTCACATGCCTCTAAAAAGGACTCATGCGCGAGATGTAAATCGGAAGGGAAAACAATGGTAGCCAACAGACAATCAATAGCAGCTACGGTCAGGTTAACACAGTCAAGTATCTTACAGAAATAGTCACATGTATCATTCAGTAAACCCTGCAACAGTATGTAAATACCGAAAATTTACTGGCACAGAAGCTCCATCCCTTGCCAACACAGGGAACAAACATATACCAAGTCAAGTTACTAGCACTATTAATTTAACACCAAGCAGTTGGAAGAAAAATACCAGAGCAAGTAAGATCAGCCTGCACTGCTGGGGAAGACTGAGGTTACATCACTACCAAAAATCCCTATGTAATAAGGATACTCCCATTTAAATATATCACAATTTAATCTGATAAACTGCAGTCTTCAGTCTTCAACTTATATTTAATATCTGTAACTAGCCATAACTCTAACACTCATTAACAAAGACTTCTACTCACAACAGCAGCTTTATCAGCCTAGCAAAAAAAAAAAAAAAAAAAAACCACAAACCCAAACCCCAAAAAACCTTTCTTCTAATAATGATCATCAAGGAAAAATATTGACTTTAGCTTCACAGAAAACAATTCTGGATGCAAAAAAAAATTAAAGAAAAGTATACTTCATCTCATCCATCTGAACAAAAATAAAATCTAACATATAAAACTATACAGGTACATTGTTACACAGCAGAGTTTTTATGGTTTCAAAACTTTCCAATAGCAGAGTTGTAACTGATCTTTAAATCGGATTTTACATTCTGGTACTTCACTGCAGAGAGAAAAGAGCTTAGAAACAACACTCTAAGCTCAAATAGCCCCTTATTTAAGATGACAATAACTACTTCTTGTTGGGACATGCATGTCAGGATGATCAAGAACTACAGAATGCTATAAATATTGTCCAAATACAGTAGGGCTGGAGAAAGAAGAATCAAGTCCCTATCACCCTATATACATTTCCTTGATAAGCTCAGACATACTGCTAAGTTCTTTGCAGCATGACACAGTACCAGAAATGCAATATTTCCATCACAAATTTTCAGCAATTCCTATATACCGCAAGACATGTAATCTATAAACAGTACTCAGATGGTCTCATACGAGTACAGCAGAAATTAAAAAATTATTCATATGGAACATGAACTGATGAACTGTACATTTACAAGGAAATACTTTGCACATTTAAATTAAAAGCACAAATTTAAATCTGGAGTCCTTAATTTAAGGTATGTCAAAGAATTCCTATCTTCAACTCCAACTGTTCACCAACATGGAAGCTAATCATCTTTGCTCTTTGAATGCGAAAACAGTCCTCAAGCACTGCATTTCATACTGTGTGCTAGGCTGCCCCCAGAATCAAAGATTGATATTCAGGAACAGCTACAAGCAACTGCAAGAATGCAAACAGATTTGCAGAGTGGCTCTGTTAACTACTGGTATTTTCTGCACTGTGCTTTTCTGCATCTTTCCTCTCTTTACACGAGAGCCCTTCAGATAAAGACCACAGCTAGAAACATGATTGTGAATTACACAGTAGCAATGAAGTAAATATTCCTTCGTGAATTAGACACACATTCACTTCTTCCATTTTCCTTCTTTGCTTTCATTTGCACGAAAAACATACAAGAGGCTCAATCACCCGGCCAGGCATGTTCACAGAGAGCTCCCAGCACCTCTCAATTACTCTACATACACTTTCGGCCTGTATATAAAACAACTCATTAAGGCATACAACACTTACAAAAAGCATAACAGCACACAGAATTTTAAAAAGACCCACCCAAATAAACAGCTCATCTTAGTTGTGTTTTCAGGACAACAGTAGTTTAAGTAATTTGCAATGAAGTACTGCAATTTATATAGCTAGGAATTTATACAGTTAACCAACTGTAGATCACTTCATACTTTTTAAGCTGTCAGGTTAGGGAACTTATTAAAAAACCCCACTGATATAACTGAATTATTACTAACCATTGGAGGGGAGGAAAATAAAATAAAAAAACCACTCCCTTTTACAAGTTACTCTGGGACTCAAATACCATTTTTTTATGTTCCAGTCAAAAAGTTCACTTAAGTATTACCATAATCCATAGTGCTGAACTGAAAACACAGCTATTAGCCCTGTGCATTTATGGACTATGTTTTCAGTAAAAAGTTCACTTTTCACTGGTTCCGTATTACCTTCATTAAATTTTTACAGAAAGAGTATTACATGAAAGACAATCAAAACATTTAGTTTGAAACAGCACAGAGGCTAAACCAGAAGTATAAAAGAGAAGCAACACTACAATATCCTCAAGACACAGCAGAGCACAAAATCTGCTCAAAAATACACCCCCATACCTAACATGAGAGAATTCTTCCTAGGAATGCAGCACATGAAAATTTATTTTTTAAAAAACATTTATACAAGTAGTCCTTAAAAATGGTGAAGTTATTTTCTAGCTGACCTAAATTTTCTTTCAGGGAACATAATGCTTTACTCAGAGTTTTCTGACAAATCTGAGGTCCACATTTACAAAGCAAGACTCAGTATTGCTCAATATGAACGCAACTTTAATAATCTAGCCCATTTTTCCTTAAAGTACAGTATTCAAAATGTCTGCAGTTGTGCCCAATAGTAATATAACAGTCCTCCTGGTTATACTACGTAAGCCAATACAGTACAAAATTGAGTTTGGGAACTTAAGCTACCCCACACCATTACACTTGCGAACAGCCATTCCAAAACTGTACGCTTGTGCTAGCTGAAAGCTCTGAGGATACCAGTTGCTATTAACATGACACACATTCCTCTTTTCAACTCTGCTATTAAATTTACTACACTGTTCTAGATGAGGAGGGGGATTAGCAGAACAGTCACATTAAATTTCCAGAGGGCAGACTTCGGACTGCTCAGAAGGCTGGTTGATAAAGTCCCGTGCGAGACAGTCCTTAAGGGCAAGGGAACCCACGAGGGCTGGGAGCTCTTCTCTGACAGGGCAAGAAGAAAAGGCCTCAGCTCTGCCAGGGGAGATTTAGGCTGAAAATTAGGAAAAAACTTTTCACAGAAAAGGTCATTGGGCACAGGAACAGGCTACCCAGGGAGGTGGTTGATTCACCTTCCCTGGAGGTGTTTAAGGCACGGGTGGATAAGGAGCTGAGGGACATGGTTTAGTGATTGATAGAAATGGTTGGACTCGATGATCCGGTGGGTCTCTTCCAGTCTGGTGATTCTACAATCCTATGATTCTATGAAAATGAAATCCTAGCAGTTGAGGAGAAAGTCATTCCTGTGTTCCAGGAAAGGAGCCAGCAGGATGAAAAAAAAACCCTCTTGGTTGAACAGGGAGATCTTGAGGGACATCAAAAAGAAGAGGAATGTCTATGAACTTTGGACGAAGGGATGGGCGTCTTGGTTGGACTACAGGGAGGAAGTGAGATTGTGCAGAGAAAAAATCAGGAGCTAACCAGAGTTCAGATTGGCTAAGTCTGTGAAAGGTAACAAAAAATCTTTCTATAAATACATCAATAGTAAAAGGAGGACCAGGGAGAATATTCAGTCCCTACTGGATGCAGATGGAACAACTGCAACAAAAGATGAGGACAAGGCTGAGGTACTTAATGCCTTCTTTGCCTCAGTCTTTAATAGTAAGGAAAGTTGTTCCCTGTGTGTACACACCCAGGAGTTAGAGGAGCACAATGAGGCTCCCATGATCCAAGAGGAGGTGACTAGAGACTTGCTAGCCCAGCTAGACACCCACAAGTCCATGGGACTGGATGGAATTCATCCAAGAGTATTGCAGGAGCTGGCAGATGTGCTTGCCAAACCCCTTTCCATCATCTTCCAGCAATCCTGGCTGACTGGGGAAGTTCCATTGGACTGGAAGCTGGCTGATGTCGAGTCCATCTACAAGAAGGGTGAGAGTAACAGGTGATTTTGAGTGTTATCATACAGCACATGCAAGAGAACTGGGTGATCAGGCCCGGTCAACATGGGTTCATGAAAGGCAGGTCTTGCCAAACTAACCTGATCTCCTTCTATGACAAAGTGACCGTCCTACTAGACAAAGGAAAGGCTGTGGATGTATCTTCCTGGACTTCAGAAAAGCTTTTGACACAGTTTCTCACAGCATTCTGCTTCGGAAACAGTCAGCCTCTGGCCTGGACAGGCGCACACTCTCCTGGGTGGAAAACTGGTTGGATGGCCGGGCCCAGAGAGCGGTGCAAAATGGAGTTATATCCAGCTGGAGGCCAGTTACAGGTGGTGTCCCCAGGGCTCAGTGCTGGGTCCAGCCCTGTTCAATGTCTTTATCAATGACCTGGATGAAGGCATCGAGTGCACCCTTAGCAACTTTATGGGTGACACTAAGCTGGGTGGAAGTGTCGATCTGCTGGAGGGTAGGGAGGCTCTGCAAAGGGATCTGAACAGGCTGGAGCAGAGTCCAATGACATGAGGTTTAATGGGGCTGAGTGTTGGGTCCTGCACTTGGGGCACAACAACCCTGTGCAGTGCTACAAAGTAGGAGAAGTCTGTCTAGAAAACTGCCTGGGGGAGAAGGACCTGGGGGTGTTGGTTGACAGGGACTGAACATAAGCCAGGAGTGGCCCATGTGGCCAAGAAGGCCAATGGCATCTTGGCACAGGTCCAGGGAGATTATTCTGCCCCTGTACTTGGCACTGGTGAGACCGCTCCTTGAATCCTGTGTTCAGTTCTGGGCCACTCACCACAAGAATGATTTTGAGGCTCTGGAGCGAGTCCAGAGAAGAGCAACTAAGCTTGTAAAGGGGCTGGAGAACAAGGCTTAGGAGGAGCAGCTGAAGGACCTGGAGTTGTTTAGCCTTGAGAAGAGGAGGCTGAGGGGAGACCTTATTGCTCTCTACAACTACCTGAAATGAGGTTGGGGAGAGGAGGGTGCTGGCCTCTTCTCCCAAGTGTCAGGGGACAGGACAAAGGGCAATGGCCTCAAGCTCTGCCAGGGGAGGTTCAAGCTGGACATCAGAAAAAAAAATTCACAGAAAGGGTCATTGAGCACTAGCAAAAGCTGCCCAGGGAGGTGGTTGAGTCACCACCCCTGGAGGTATTTAAAAGAGGGGTGGATGAGGTGCTAAAGGGCATAGTTTAGTGGTTGTTAGGAATGGTTGAACTGGATGATCCTGTGGGTCTTTTCCAACATAGTGATTCTGTGATTACCTCGATTGCGAATTCCAGGAACACAGAACGATTCTGCCACCTAGCGTCCATATATAAAATTGCTTTAACAATCTCAATTACTCTCGGACCTAACTGTCAAGTGATTAAAATACTTTTGCAGCAAGACTTAAGAGTATTTTGATTGAAATATTTTCCAGTTACAAGATCACATAATGATTTTACTGAAATTATTATTACAACTGTAGTTATAGTCTCCTAACAGGCAACTTCATTAGTAAGAATGCTCAAAAGGTATCAGAACAAAAATATGAACTGAAAGCAACTGAAAAAGATTTCTCAGAGTGTTTGGTTCAATTACATTAGTTACTATTAAAAGGATCAGCCCTACAAACAAAAGGGTATTAATTTAAAATATAAAGTATGTAAATACTAACTGCAGCAGTAATATTTTTCAGGAGATAAGACAAAATTAATAATATTGACCCCTATAAAAGATAAGACTTAATTTGGGAAAACAAAAACTCCTGCTATTTAATACGTATGTACGGAAATATAGAAAAGCAGAGAAATAGTGTTCTGAAATAGAGCAAGATATATTAGAATATTAGGGCTGGGATGGTGAGAATTAAAAAAAAACCAAAATTATGGTATACAACTCACAATTGTGTTCTAAAAAAATGAAGTTAGAGCTGAGTCCAGTCCCTTCTTTCTTGTCCTTTTTATGAGTATATAATAGACTGGCATCATCAACCTTTGGTTTTTTCTTCAAAGAAAACCACAGAAAACTTGAACATTACAACAGAACCACAATAACTAAAGACAGCCCACTCAGATATTTCTGAGCAATCTAGGAGGTTAAAAAAAGTTAAATACATTAGAAATCACTGACAAAAATACACCTCCAAACACAACTCCAAACGCTAAAACTCCTGTTTAGGCTCATTTATTTGTCCCTACAGGGAGAATTCAAGAGCCATGAACACATTTACAGTGAGGATGGAATGACGAAGATTTTTCTTCAGAAAAGATTGCAGAAATCTGCTACAGGAGATCATAAAAATCAAAGGATTATTCAGGAAAGAAAGAAGAGGGGGGACATGAAAGGAAGGAATCAATGACAGTTTAGAAAAGTTTTTTCTAGGAGTTCCACGCTTTGTTTTAGAAAACAGCCCAACACTTATCTAAAAACATATGCACAACAGAACTAAAACCTCTGCAAAGCAGTAATTCAAAACTTTACACTTCAAACATTTATGATGGTAAATATTCCTGTGTATCAGTTCAGATCTTGAGCTACTAGAGAAGATATCCAATTCTAGATACAAAAGTTCTCTCAAATAAAATCGCAAATATAATATTTTGCTAGTATTTTCCCCTAAGATTTGCAGTTTCAAAAGTGTCAATATTAATTCTGACATATCTTCACCAGACAATAGTTCAGTTCAAACTGATTTAACATACATAAAAATCTGACAAACTGATCAGCTCTTCAGAAATACGTTCCACAGTCAATAGCGTGAATTCAAGAATTCATTCACACCCTTCTAACATGATGGAAGCAAGCACCTGAAACCATTATGTCTGCTTTATACCAAAAAAGCCACAAAAAAACCAGCGAGACACTTGCAAGACACCTTGTCAAATCATCAGGATACAGACTGAATAATTTCTACTTTTTCTTCTTTAAACTCTTCACCCTACACCTGTACTGCTTCTCTTCCCCAGCATATCCAGTTGTACCAGTTCTGAAGATACCAATTCCCTTAATCTGTTTTTCGTATGTTTGTGAAGACTGAATAAGAATTTGACTGCATGAAGAGTGAGAACAAATAGAAGAGATTAATTTCTTAAAACTTCCAACAGTTTGGGCTGTTAAAATCAGAATTAGCTCTAGTATCAAGTATGTCTATTGCTTTTGAAATTTCACTAAATTTTCACTGGGTTAGACTCAGTTGACTCGTGAAAACATCAATGCTATGTTGCATGCCTTTAGTAAAAACTGAAATTAAATACCTTCAAATAATATATCCTTTCAAGCGGTTCCAAACTTAAGCTACGACAGGAAAAAAAACTTAAGACTAAACACATGCTATTTTGCTTTGAAAAATGATTACACAAAAATGTCAGGTTATTCATAAAATCTAGAAGACTATACTACAAACCTGGGAATGCCAACAGATGTTTGAAATGGATAGTATAGGATGACTCACCCACTAGCAATTAAATCAAATGGTGCATTTTCAATAGAAGGTAGAACTGCATAATGATCAGGCAGGAAAATATGGAAAAATACCTCAACAAAACATTCTACGAAAAATAAAGAAGCAAGCAGACAAATTCAAACTCTAGAAATCTTGAAAACAAAACAGGTGAAGTGGAATGCTGATTTTACGAAAAATAGCAACCTCATAGTATCAGTAAAAAGACAGGCAGGAATCAA
This sequence comes from Clamator glandarius, assembly GCA_033459285.1. NCBI lineage: Eukaryota > Metazoa > Chordata > Aves > Cuculiformes > Cuculidae > Clamator > Clamator glandarius. The sequence continues at coordinate 1,783,388 of JAUNZM010000040.1, forward strand.
TGCAACATCTGATTAAAAGAGTGCAACAAAGAGGGTAACATAAAGGACCTGTGTTGTGCATTACAGAAAGCTTAAAGTCACGACATATAACAACGAATGCAGTAAATGAATGATAACTTGTTCCAATTCATTAGAGCACTAGGGCCATATTCCCAGTATGAATGGGACAGTACAGACACTTCAAAAATAGAAAACAGTAATTAGAAGAGATTGCAATTACTTCATAGGTTGAATAAGTGTCAAGAAGGGAAGTGATGCAGTGCTTAATTCGTTAGCTACCATAAGCAACTGCTTCTTCGAGCAACTGGACAAAGCAGACACAAAAGGAAAAGCATCCCTTGATTTATTCCACAGTACCTACACTTCAGGGAGGTAGCTGCTGAAGGATATTCTACAACAGGAGCATCAACGCACTCAAATTCAATATTCTTGTAAAAAAAACAAGAACACCCTACAGCCAGGAAAAAAAATCCACTATTAATTTCAACAAGGGGAGCTAAATAACAACAAAGATGCTATCAAAAGATCATTAAAAACAGCATCTAAAGGGGCATAACACTTTTGAAGATGTTAAAAAAAGAACACTACAACACTAGAAACTTAAAAAAAAAATAAAATTCTGTAACAGTTTTATAAAACAGAAAAGGCTATGGAAGTAAAAAGCAAACTTGAGATTCGGAAAATGCATCCAAAATGAGAAACAGTGAATATTCCATAAATATATTTAAGATTATTACAATCTGCATAGATTTTTGAGGAATATCTTGCCAGAGGAATCTACTCCTTTCTAATACATCAGCAAAAAAGAGGAAGGATGCCAAAAAACTGATAAGGACGATTGTTTTTGCTGTGGCCTGATCTTCCCAGTATTTTCCTTCTGCATCTTAAGCTACTAGTTTGGTGCAGAAATAGTTGCCACTTTTGCCAATTTAAACTGATACATATTTTGGATTAAATGGTTATTTAACTCTGTTCAAGTAGCATACCATTCCAAAGAATGAAATTCTCTCTACTTATTTATGCTTATGGTTTTGTTCTCACCAATATTTTTTTATAACGTGCTGTCAAATTAAATACAGAAAAATAAATCAAATTTGACCAATTTTTTGTATTAATTCCAAAGGGGACATAAAGCAGCAGATACTGCTAGCAATATGAACCGAGCATTTGCCCAGGGGACCATCAATAAATATGAAGCTCGACATTGGTTCCAAAAGTTTCATAACAAATTTGAGTGCCTTGAAGATGAAGAGGGTCACAGATTGAGGGTCCATATTGAAGCAGACCCACACCAAACAACTTGAGACATTGCAGAAGAACTAAACGTTGACCATTCAACAGTTGCTCGATATTTGCACCAAACTGGAAAAATCAAAAAAGGTCAAATGGGTGCCACGTGTTGTTGTTGAACAAAACAACAACAACAAAAAAAAATTGCTGTTGCAAAAGTCTGTTCTGTGAATTTTTTGCACAACAGAAACAATCCATTTCTTGGTCACAGTGACATTTAATGAAAAACAGATTCTATACAACACCAACAGTATTCCATGCAGTGGCTGGACCAAGGCAAAGCACCAAAACACCTCCCCACACTAAAGCTGCACAAAGATAAAGCTCGGTCCCAAGCTTGAGGTCAGCAAGCAGAACCATCCACTACAACTTCTTGAATCCTGGCGAAACCCTCACAGCAAAGAAGGATTGCCAGGAAATTGTCAAAATGCAGCAAGAACTGCAATGTTCACTTCCAACATCAGCCAATCATAAAGGACCAATTCATCTCCATGACATCACTTAACTCGCAAATGACTCTGCAGAGGCAGCATGAACTGAGCTACAAAACTCTACCTTACCCAGCTTACTCACCGGTCCCACTGATCACCACATTTTCAAGCACTCTGACAACTTCCTGTGAAGAAGCTTTTCTACAACAAAGCAAAACCTCAAAAAGCCTTGGAAGAATTCATGAGTTCCAGAAATCCAGAATTCTGTGCTACCAGCTGTAGCTTCTAATGGTTCTCATTTGTACTCTAAGCTGAGATATACTTCTTAAAGTTGATGGTTAAAAACAGCAATTATTTTTGGACCAATCTAATAACTTTGCATCTTTGTTAACTACAGAGAACATTGGGAAAGTTCATATGCACAGGAGTTTGTTTCTCTGTGGAGAAGAGCTTGAGGAGACGCTTTAGACTGAAGCAATTTTTGGAAACAAATAATAAAATGGACATTTTGAGGTTGTCACACTTTTTTTAACATTTACCTAGGAGTTCTAAAGTAACTCAGATATTAAAAAAATCAGACAGTACATAGTATGTAAACTAATGCTGAAGTCAATGTTGGTTTTAAATATTCCACTCAAGAGACTCAGATAAATCTGAGTTTCCTAACAACTTTTGAAAGGTCTTCCAAAACAACAACAACAAAAAAAAAAAGCCACAACAAAATAATTGCAACCAAACCTCCTAACCTCAAACAAAAAAAAAACCCTGAGCTGTTGTGGGATAAATGAAAGCCCTGGGCAACAAGCAATGTTTCCCCATCTACTTACTCTCACTGTTACTTGTACACAAATATAAACATTAACATTCCATGATTTCTGTCCATGCTATGAAGAATGCTCTGCAACCCTGCACAAACACTAATAAAGACTTGCTATTATGCCTATTATAGTCATCAGGCTGGTCAAAGTAACTGCATGTTGGAGTACAAGAATACACTTGATCTCATATCTGGTCTTTCTCCTTATGTTAGCTTTTGCTCAAAATCGCTACCTCTCCTCACTTCTATTACATGGATACTTTAGTAAAACATGCAACTCTTTCCCTAGTATCTTTGCAAGTTTTCCTTCTAAGACAAGTAAAGATATGAATGTCATGAATGTGAACGCTAAAGGAGGAAATGCTACCCAGATTCCTTCAGTACAAACCTTTACAATGACTAAATATTGAAGGCCTTTATCAATTAATCAACTCTTCAGCAGTGACGCTGCTACAAATTTCAGACTCAAAGAGGCAGACTCTGCATCATGCAGCATGCGAGTGCCCGTCGCATACATAGTAATTATTCCATAATTCATAAATGAAATTATTCTACTGCTACTGCCACGAGACCAGGCTATGAAAATGAGCACTACATAAAATACTGTTAAGTCAAGTGAAAACTATTGTCACAGGAAGAAGTAAACCAGGTCCTAAAGAAGTGAAGGCAAAGGATGCAAACTGACAATAACCTCATGAAAACAGATATCTGTAATCTTCCAGAAATCAACTTACGGAAATTTAGTGCAAAGTATCACTACGACAAAGAAAATCTAACTGTCCAAAGAGAGAAAGCTATCAGCTGTGCTTGTAACCACATTATGGATGGCACATGACCAATTATAGCTAAAAGACACAGATTAAAGGAGCATTAAGAGACAAAAACATATAGAAAAGCCTCCTCATGCTAACAGTTTCTGGGTTTGTTTACTTTAGCATTTTCCTTCCTTATAACTTCAGTATTATCACAGTACAGCAGCCTTTGGACTTCAATGTACACATTGCTACTTCAGTCACCTACTCCTCACTTCTGTCCATTTCAAACCCGCAAAGTACTTTCTACCCTCCTAAAGGCAGCGCTCAAGCCAGCCTTGTTGAAGAGGAATTAAGCGATTACTTAGTTTCTTTTAAGTGGCCTAACCAAATATTTTGAGATACGTTTTAGGCTTACTGTAATGAAGTAAGAATGAACTCTTCTGTCACTGTGTCAAAAGCCCTCCAAACCTTCCTTTACCTAGAACACTAAGCATAATCCCCCTAGTCATTTATAATTAACAAGTCAGAGACTTAAAAATGCAGACACAGAAAAAGGAGTTTGTCATCTGGGTCATAAAAACAGCTTAGTATCCAGAGCATTACCTTGCCTGTGCTTTGTAAGATTGTAGTTCTTGTCCTCCATACTCTCTCCCTGCTGACAATATCTCTGGTTACATCCACTTCAGCATCAACAAAACTTCTCTGTTTAAGAGCAGTTATGTCATCATCCAGATCAGTTTTGATAGTGGATCTTTTCTTTGCCATAATTTTTGCTTTGATAGCAGCAATTTTTTCCACTGACATAGCTTCAGACAAGGACCTAAATGAGTAAAAATAACAGACAAGACTGAATAATTGCACAGACAATTCTTCTGAAAGAACTTGTGAATAAGTAACTTTATCTTGCTTTCAGTTTATGGCTATGCTATAAATCAAAAAATAGTCACTTTACAGTTATTTGAAGATTACGTGAGATTGGCATTGCAGTTCTGGGCATGAGAATCAAATTTATGACAAGGACACTCCATCCTAGTACCAGCACAAAACCCATTAAAAAAATCCCAACTACAACAAGCAGAGGTAAGGACTGCAAATCTAAATGGAAGTATTATTCCTGATGCTTTACAAGGTCATCTGAATCTTAACTCCTTGTTATTTTTAGTGGGTTAAAATTTCGTATCCAGTCAATCAATTCTGGCTGCTCTGAGGCTTTAAAATAATTAATCTAAATTTCGGCCCAGGTGCTGTTACATGAACTTGGCCACTTGGAAGATATGTTACCTTTTCAGAGCATGTAGGCCAAACAAACAACAGATGGCAGTAACTTTGTCCACATAAATCTCTTTGAGGTAGCTCAGTTCAGTCCAAGAGTGCACAAATCTTTATCTGTTTGCTTTTAATTGTAAACACAGAATTAGGTTGCCAGTGAGCTCTACTGTTCTGCAGATGAGCTGAAGCACCAAAAGGACTGAACTGCAGCACCAAAAGGACTGAACTGCACAATCCTAACTGCAGAGACCTGATTTTTTTTTTTGAGATTACATTGAAAAATTAATACAAGTACTGCTTGTGAAATATTCTTCTTTTACAACTAAGTTATTGGAAAGGGTACTTTTTGTGTTGCTATTAAACGAAGTAACAACAGTGACAAACATGAAGACCAAATTCACTGTCTGTAAATGTTCACTTGTACTTTTTTTTAAAAAGAGCAGTCTTTCACATTCAGTGTAGAAAAAAATCTGTAAATAGAGAATAAAAAGTAAGCATGAATAATATTCAGTAATCTTCTCTGCAGCATTGTCTGGTGACTCCAAAATCAAGTCATGATACACTCAAGCTAGTGTCAAAATTACTAGATGATATAAAATGTGTGTACTTTTATTTTTTTTATCAGACCTTCTGATTTTAAGTCAGGTATGACAATCAGATTTTTTTTTTCATAGTTTCTTTTTATGTACACCTCTATAGGAGACAACTACATTTAAAATATGTTATTTTTCATGCAGTTAGGTATAATTATGAATTCTATAAATGTCTCAACTCTGCTATATTAACTGTTGCCAAGTCCACTATATTAATTCATGCAAGGGTAACTGTTAACTTTAATCCCAGTAAAGGACAGACAAGCATCCACTTTATTGTTTATGCCCAAGACAGAAATTTCTCAGAAATGCACCTGGACTACCAAGTGGAATTACAAAATCCAGTGCAAAGCAGTACATTAAATCATACTCGTACACCTTAACTGTAGGAAGCATGACTGCCATTTTATTGTATGGGAGCTGACACACTAAAGAAATCAAGAATTTACCTTTATTTTAAGACTTCTGAGCTCAAGTATTTGAAAAACAAACTCCTAAATTCCTACCAAGTTCAAGATCCTTAGTATCAACAAGATCTTGTGAGGATTTTATTTCCTCCCTGTTTGGCTTTGAGAAGACATGGTGTAAGACTCAAACCCAGCTGTCGTTCTCTGCAAAATTCTAGATGGGTACAACAGAATGGGAAAAGTGATAGGAATGTTCAGTCAGAGAGTGGTAGAGCATTGGAACAGGTTCCGCAAGGAAGCAGTTGTGTCACCATGCCTGACAATGTTCAAGAAGCATTTGAACAACACCTTCAGATACACAGTGTGAATTTTGGGGTTGTCCTATGCAGGGACAGAAGCTGCACTTGATGATCCTTGTGGGTCCACTCCAACTCAGGATATTCTATGATTCTATAAAAGTTTTTAAGCACTTAAATAGCACGACCTATGGCAATGACAGTGCATTATCGCCCAGTAGCTTACTGCCTCCTCAGAGGCAAGAAGCTCATCCCTGTAGGGAGTCAGAAATTTTGTTACCATTTGGTCTGTTCTCACAAAGTTTTCCTTCTTTTGCACACAAGGCATCCCTCAATACAGAATATTTTTCTTACAAATATAGAGATAACTGTCTTCCTTTTGTGGTTCTGTTCGCTGTATTCAACTTCTAAGACAAACATCATGGCAAGAAATGGCAGACTTGGAAAGAAGAGACAACTGTCTCTCATTTCTAAAGATAAACAAATCTCATGCTATGACATCTGACCCTCCACTCAAGAACAGAAGTCTGACCAGGCATGAAGTTCTGCCTTCTCAGGCATCACTGACAATAGCACCTAAGGGAGGAAAGCTTCCACTGAGAGGTGTCGGGCAGAAGTAAAACTAGCTGCCTTGAATAGCACAAGAATTATCTGTCCTTTAATCAAGCATTATCCATAAGAAAAGGTATTCCTACCTGATCTGCTCTGTTTGCACAATACCTTCTTTATGTCCTTCCAAACGAGCTGCCAATCGCTCCTTGTCAAGGCGCACACACTCTTCATCCTAGCAGTAACATTAATGTTTAATTGTAATGATTAAATTTTTGTGCATTCCCTTTAAAAACAATAGATACAAATAGAATTAAACCTAGTCAGAATTTCTCTCTTTTTACATTTGCAAGGACTATTTATGTCCTATTTTTTTTGACCTGTGTACTAGCATTAACTGTACAGCTATTGGAAACTTCCCCTCAAGAGCCACAAAGTATGATTAGAATAATGAAAAGTAAACCATCACTGCCATGTAAAAAAGCCTTGCTCAGACAACAACTGTGAACAACAGAAAAGTGCACAAATTCAGGTAGGACGATACACATGCACACGTTCATATTTAAATTCTATCTCCTCCTAGTTCATGTTCACGCTGACAGAAGTATAGCATGCAGCCAGAGGACAGGCAGTCCAACTGAACTGCTGAAAAAACAGACAAATACTGTAATTTACCACCACCCAGTTACTGTCTTTACCTCTATTCTTGGTTTCTTTGCTTCTGCTAATATTTCATCTGCTGCTCTTTTAACTACAAGAGAAAGAGGATGTTAAAAATGCAAGAGTGCTGTAGACTTTCATAAAATAAACCTCAAAGTTATTTTGTAGTTGAACTGTACCTTGAGTGGATCGTTGAAGACCAATTTCAAGTGGAGCACTTCTGTCTATACTTGATGAGGTTGCTGTAATCAAACACATACCATTTTAGTACAGAAGAATTGCCTAAGTATTTAAGTACAAAAGGAAGAAGGACAACCTAAATTGCAACAATGGAAATTCTAACTAGATATTAGGTAGCAAAGGTGGTCAAACGCTGGAACTGGAGATATTCAGAACCGGACTGAATATGAAGTTAGATCAGGTTGCTCAGGGTCATTTGGCCCTTGTTAGAAAAGAAGACTGAACCGGATGACCTCCTATGGTCTCTTCCTACATAAATTAGGCAGTGATTCAACGAGCTGTAAATACCACATAAAAGAAGAGAGCCACCAAGATAATTACATTATAACCTGGAATCAATATCTACTAGTTTATCCTTTTTTTGTGACAAAGACAAGCTACTGGTCCCTTTAAAATATAAATAAAAAAATTATCACTCACAGAACAGAAATAATCTCATATTCCAGTATACTTAAAATTCTAAGATCGCCTACAAAACAGAGCAATTTACAAAAGTAAGCCATATTTATCTTTCTCAGAGAAATAAATCTCTTTTATCTGACTACTGTTAACAAAAACTGCCAGACTGATAAAACAGTGATCTGATACATTTTACTATACTGAAGATTTTATCCCACAGACTTGTTGCATCAAGATCAATGCACAACTAAAAGTTTCCCACAGTCTAGAGAAGGACAAAATATAAATGCTAAGCATTTGAAAATGTAACTATTAACCAAAGGATGTTAATAACAACGAAAGAGTAGTTTACTACTAAACATGCATGTAGGAATGCAGCTCCTATCTGAGTGCCATAAAAATAGTTAAGTTCAGGACAAAATCAAAACATAAAACAACTTAACTTTGTTTGAGAAGTCTAAAGATATCAAGTTAAGCTGCACACTGACCATCATTAACCATCCTTACCCTCCTATGCCTTAATTGACTCAAATATGAAGAAGTAAAGAAGCATCACTCACATGTTTCACCATTTAGATACGCAAGCAAGTCTTTCCTATCAGGTCTTCTTACCACAGGAATGTTTTCAGTCTGAAAAGACAGCAGACTTGACATTAAACTGTTATCCCCTCAGTAAGCCTCTTGCTGAAGGTTTTTCGCTTTTATTGAAAACTACTCATGCACACAACGACAGGAACGCATGCTCTGCCTCCCAAGAAAGCATAACTATCAAGCTTAAAAACACAACTACTTCCTAGATGATGTTCAACTCTAAAAATGAAATTGTTGTCTGCCTTCTTCCTCCTCCACTTCAAACCTGTAAATAAGATTAAGAACTAGCTTTAAGATGTACATGCTTCTCTGCTAAAAGTCAATGTTTGTGTGCAGTAGCAGAGCATTTCAATTGCATTGTTCCAAGTAAATACAACACGTGCCACTGCTGTATCAGGTAACCACGTGACATAAGGGAAGATGAAGCCTGGCCTCGTAGAAAGCAGACAAATGGAAATCAAAAGGGACTTCTTTCAGAGTTCCACTAAGTTTATTTGTAGATCTTATCCAACTTGTTTAATTATTAGACTGCATACTTCTAAGTCCAAACCGAAGCTATTCTGCTGTACCTTTCCCTGTTTTGTAGATCCATGAAATCACAGGCACTAAAGGATCATCATCTAGATTGGGACTGCACAACAGAGAACAGACGGACAAAAGTACTTTTGAAATAGTTAGTGCTGGACACAATCATAATCATAGACTATCAAGAGAAATGCTGCCATTACTGTTAATACTTGGGTGACAGACTCTTGCTGTAAATAAAGACTGGTGGTTTGAAAACTAGGAAGCAATTTGTCATGAAAAACATTTGCCCTTGAGAGGGACCATAATTTGTTCCCCACATAGAGGCGGTGTTTGGGGTTTTTTTTAAATACACCTTAGTTGCACATCTTTTTCCCTTTCCGCAGACAAATTCATACACTTCAATGCCACCCCTATTTCCTGAAAATAACTATGCACATAGTACTTATCACAAATAAGACAAAATAAAATCTTGTATAGTTTACTTACTGCAGCACGACGGACATAAACAGGATGTGAAAGGTGCACATTATTCAGCAGGAACAAGATAGAATCCAAAGTGTAGTACTCCCGAGGTTGACCCTCTTTCCCTGTCCTGTAAAATCATGAAACAAAGATTAGCATTCAACCTCTCCGCCTCTCTCTCATGTTTTTTTAGCAAAGTTCTATTTTCTTTCCAGATGACAATTCAAAAAGCAAGCAGTGATATCAATATCAGGCTATTGCCAAGCTAGTGAAAAAAAATGTGTTGGCAAATAGGAGTGAGGAATACACGTTCATGCAGCCTCTTAACTGAATGAGTTACAAAAACTATTTAAAATAAGAGCTGGATGGGTTGTAAAGTATACAAGAAGCAAAACTTGGGATACCATAAGAACACGTTCTCCCATACCTCAAACTTACTTACTCCAATTGTCCAAGGAACTGTCTACCTTATTTGGGACAGCAGGAGGAACATATCTGAACCATAAATAATAGAAGAAGTATCATATGCTCCTCAGGTATAACAGGACAGAATTTTTACAGCTAAAGACAGCACTGTGGAGAAGTCAGAATACACAGAATCCATGAAGTCTACAGAGCAAAAGGTTCAAAATAAGCTGAAAAGTCAAAGTAAGGTGCAATTAGAAAGTAGCTGCACATTAAACTAGCAAGACCAAAAGGGACTACAAAATCACAGTGAACTCCCATATTGAAACCAGACCACTTCATGGCAACACAACAGCATTAAGTTCAATCTCAGCTTTGAAACAGCTTGTTTGAAAGACATGCCTTTTAAGTCAAAAAAAAGGAATCTGTTCTGTGCAGCAATCTGAAAAATAATCCCTCAAAACAAGGTGAAACAAAAAAAACCAGTTTCAGCTTGCCTCCATGTGCATCAAAAGTAACTCCCCCCTTTCAATGTCCCAGTTTCAAAACAAAGCCTGCTCCCCAAGTACTTCATCTGTTCTGAGAAACGGACCTTTCCGACAGTTTTACAGCCCCAGCAGGACCAGAAAATCATCAGGACCAGGAATTCCCCTACTCAAAGCTAGGCCCTGTCAGGTGCTAGCTCCAGGTACAGGGCTCCGTGACGCTGCCCACTCTGCATTTCTAACTAGCCACCTCACCTCAAATCCTGCAGAACACAACCCACCAGAAAACCAGGCCAAAACTATAACAATCTGAGACTGGCACAGAATTGTGATCAAGCCAGAGATTTCAAGAATACTTTCATTAAAATCATAAGAAGGAGTTTTCCCTCAAATTGCAGCACCTTTGCTCACGGCTCACCATCCACACCAAACCACACACCAGTAAAGTGCCAGGCTCACTGGCAGAGAGAAGAGGAAATAAAAAACACTCAACCATAACTTTCTTTAATCTGAAGGAGCTCCACAATCATCTCCTAAATGCAACAGAAGTGTAAATATGTTTGCCCCATACTGGAGACAAAATGTCACTACAGCTCTTCTTGCCATTGCTTTTCAAAATTACCTAGATTGAAGTGCCAAATAACCTGTACAGACCTTAGTATTAGAAGTAAAGTTTAAAACACTACTTGTATAAAGATGCCTGAGAAAATGTCTTTATTTATGTGTAGAGGAGCGATACAATATATCAGAACAGTAGAACAAGGGATCTTTCTATGTCTGTTTCTTCCTTGAGTGTACACAGAGCTAGGGGCAAGGGATGGTGGAATAGGTAGTGCTGCTGAAAAGGGAATAGGCACTGTGTCCTTCAACTGCTAAGCAGTCAAAAAGTTGGCTTCACATTTGCAGTGAATAGAACTGGATTCCTCAGCATAGAATGGTTTGAGTATTTTACTGTTTCATTGCTATCTTTGATAAAGTAGTATGAAAACACATATTCAGAGCACTGGTAGAAACAAAAGCTTCCTCCTTCAAAGCTAGCTTTGAAGTGAAGTCTGTCATACGAGACAGTTGTCGCTTCACTTTGAAGCAAACGTTTTCAAGCTATGTGACTTCAGAATAACTCATTATTTCTTTGAAGCGTGCCATACCCACTGAATATTACATGAAAAGTCCAGTTGGCCATCCATTCATCTGTATCGTGTTTAGCAATACTCAGCAATAAATGGCATTATTTAGAAAACAAGTACTGAATGGTTATTTATTGATTTGAAAATACAGTATTACAAAGCCACAAGCACTGCCAAAGGTCTGCAAGGCACAGCTGGTATTTCATCACCTGAACCACACACATAAGAAATCCCCACACTCATTACTGTTCCAAGAGGAGGTCTTATTAGGAGGCCAAGATATTTCACATTAAAGAGAAAGCGTCAGGTGGACAAGCAGTTGTCAGCAAGAAGAAAACCTAAGTCTAAATTGATATTTCAGCATCAGTTTGTGTTCCTTCCAGATTTTCTAGACAGAACCTGCTGAATAGAGAGCAAAAAGCAAGCTGATATGAAGGTAGCTGACTTCATACAATTTACAAACATTCAAGAAGAAACCAGTTCTCTTATTTCCCATATTTAGTAATTACATCAATTACTTAAGGAAAAAAAAGTAAACTAAGATCCAGCTCTTAAAGTCCACTACTCATGTTTTTGCTTTAATCATTATTGCAATTCGCTTAACAACTGGAGAAAATATGTACATAACACAAGAAAGCTTCACCTGCTTGTTTTTAACACTGGAAATTATCTCCTGCTCATCCATTTACCCTTAACCTATGGGCATCAAGATTTTATTCATTTTTAACTGTTTTACTTCCTCTTTCATGTTTCAAAGCATGAATTGTTACAAAGGTATTAAAGACCTGTGTCTCATCCAAAAAAAAAAGTAGTAATCTTTAAAACATCCAGGACTAGGCATGCAGAGTATCACACAAATTACAATACCCATGACCAGCTGTTCACTGTTTAAAACCTGCTCGCCTGTGCACACAAGCCCGTCTGCTGGGTAAACAAAGCAAACGAGTTTCTCTGTGAGACTGATTCCTTCCTTCAGTTTTGAAACAAAGTCTATAATCACTTTTCAGGGACCACAAATCAGCCATTAGATCAAAGCACAGGAAAAGCCTCATCTTAGACCATCTAGCCTTCTTCATGTGCCAGCAGGAGTATCCATTTAACAATTATGTGGAAGCTAATCTGGATTAAAATGAATTTCTGTTTCCCCCTCACCAGTTACTTCGTTCCTCAGCCCAGTTCATGGTTTGGCTGACACTTGTGCCAGCATATACAGAAAGCAGCACACAGCAGCACTGCCAACTGCTGCCAGCTTGGCTGCCCAAGGAGCCACAGTGTTAAATGTCAAGCGGGACTACTTCTAATTCTAGTACGGACTGATTGCTACCACTGCTGTTTGGACTTGCATTACTCTCTCCAGATTGGCAGCAGCAATGCAATTACAGCAACTGTGCTGTGGACACCTAAAACAGAAATCAAGATTTGCTGTGTGAAAGATTTAGTCACTAACAACCAATCCACGCAAGCACAGTTTGGATCCTGCTGAGTGACCCAAACATAAAATAAAAACCATGAATCTTAGAAGTTTTTCAAAGCATTTATTATAAGTCACTGCATGAGTCTGGCAATTATGTCAATTAAGAGCTCCTAAACTGTGGTGTCAAAACTGTTGACCATGGCTTGCAGAACTGGTGTCATTCTTATAATGTGTTCAGTTTATGGATCAAACAGACACAGTTCCACAGTGAGCCACAAGAAACATAAGGTCACCGCAGTCTGATCCCACCAAAAGCTCAAAAGCTACTGGTCTGCACCAAGTTTTACCACCTAACTTCAAACAAAACTTTCCAAAATTCTAGAAGACAACTATCACACAAGGCAAGGAGACAGAGAGATATTATGAAGTTACTACTTCTGTCCTGAGCAGACTACCCTTGGCTCACCCACAGTTCCTCTTGACCATGAAGATAAACCTGCTTTAATGTACAGAATAAACGTTTTTCTCTCCAGTTGTTGCCATCTTGTCTTTTGTTAACAATTTCGGGGCCTAATTCAAACTCCCCTAAGCAGCAATAGAGTTTGGCTGGTATATCAGTTTCTCTGTTCCCTGCAAAAGAGCAATGAAACTTGTCTGCTTAGTTAACCATTACTTGTCACTGCTTGGGAAAAGCAGCCTGTAGCAAGGAAACCACTACCAGTGTCTACATAGCTCAGCAAAATAGAAACAAGACTTTTCAAGAATTTTAAGTTAACTACTTATGCAAATATTTTTTTCCCTGTGTAGTCTACCTACCAGTATCCCCCACTCAGCCAGAAAGTGCAAATAAATCCCAGATGAGTTTCTGAAAACTTGAAATAGATCATGAAATAGTACATTTCTAGTTTCAAATGGAGTGCAAAGTAAAATCAATTAAAAAACCAAAACAAAACTGTCTATAAGCCAAAATAAACAGTTTTATTTTCTCTCTCAAACTAGAAGTCAGGATATTGGCTCAATATAAACATCCATGTCATAATCATTAAGATGAAACAAATAAAAAATATTCCTGTTCACAGACTGAACTAGAAGGCTTTTTTTGCGAAGTCTACAGGTTCTGTTTTTCCACCACGCTTCACAGGATAATGCCCTCTCTTTGATCAGTCCCGGAGACCTTCCCTATCTGATATTTAACAGTAACTCTTGTTTTCTCTTTGTTTGAAGTGAGTCGTTGAAATTATTCTAGTTACAACGTTAAAAGAAAGCAGCTGCTAAATTCAGAGGAAGTGAGCTCGAAGAATCCCTTTACTATAAGCAATACATACTTAGTACTAGAACATTTCAACAGGTACAAACCCTCACTTTCCAGAAGTTTTCTAAAAATAACAATTTTACCTAAGATCACCATTTGAGCAGGAGAAAAGCTATCTCTTCTTGTCTGATATGACGGGAACCGGGAAGGAACCTGTGCTGTGCCGGGCCGGGAAACCCGAACAGAGGCTCAGCTCCGCGGGGCTCCGGGAGAACGCGGGGGAAGAGGCCGCCCGGGCTCCGCCGACTTCCCCGCACCGGGAAAAAAAAGCTCCACGCGCATAAACCGAGACACCGAGCGCCGAACGCCCGTTTTCCACAGGAAACCTCGGGGAAGGCAGCCCGGGGAAGGCAGCCCCTGCCATCTCACCGCAGCAGCGTACGAGACGCGGCCCCGCAGCCACCGCCGGGTCCCGCGGACGGGCCGGGAGCCGGAACGGCCTCGCCCCGGTTCCGCCGCCGGGAGCCTCCCGAAGGGCCCGGCCCAAGCTCCTCGCCCGACGCGAGGAAGCGAGCGCGGAACGGAGCCGTGGCCCGCCCGCCGCCGAGGGCCGCCCCGCTCCCCGCGGCGCAGCGGAACCCCCCTCCGGCTGCCCCGCAACTTCGGGGCAACTTCGCCCCGCGCCAGCCCCGGCCCCGGCGCTCACCCCCAGATGACATAGTTGGTCTTGACGTTCTTGGGCCAGGAGAACTCGCCGAAGATCACCTCGTCGCCCTTGACCACGATCTCCTTCTTCTGCGTGTTGTACTGCCGCAGCACGCTCAGCACGTCCGCCATCTTCGCACCGGAGCCGCCGCTCCGCTCCGCGCCGGCCCGGCCACAACGCCGGCCGCGCCAGAGGCCCCCGCGCCAGGCCCAGGGCTGCCCGCTCCAGCGCCTGAGCGCCGCCGCCGGCCGAGGGGCGGGGCCCGCTCCGTTGTTGAGGGCGGGGCGGGGCGGGGCGCTGAGCGCGTCCCAGGGCAGCGCGGCGGGAGTCGCGGCCGAGACAAAGCAGCTGTGAAGCAGAGCGCAGTTCCGCGGTGTGGATGCGGGGTGATCCCTGGAGCTCGTGGAACGATTGGAGCTGGAAGCGCTCCCCGCAGTACGAGGCCCCTCATCCAAGCCGCCGCTGCCTCGCCCGGCCCGTGTCGCGGTCCCGCCGCAGTCGGTTTCTCGGCACCAGCCGCAGCACCCGGACCGGGAACCTATTGTTACGTATCAAGAAAACATCGTAGCTCCAGTTTACTTTTCCGTTCAAGGATGCCTTCATTAGGGGTTTTAAATGGGAGCTTACAAAATAGTTTCCATGCTTTGCCTTGGGCACCACAGTGAGCTTATTAACTGCTAATTTTACCACGAATTCAAGGTTCGATAAGAGATGTCAGAGAAACCGTTTTCACGTGGCATTAGATACCTGAGAGTTTATCAATTGTACCACAGACGAGGCGAGAATATCATGACCTAAAATGAGAAAGCACATTACCCTGCAGTAAAAGGGAAACGTATCACACAGGTACAATTCAGTTGTGGATTGTGACCAGTTTCAGAGCTGTAGTCTCATAGGTTGCACTGAATTCTTTACATTAAATCAAAATTAAGTTGCACTACAGGTAAGTCTATTAAGGTTAAGGACATCGAGATGTTAAGAGTCTTACGAGAGGAGCAAAATAAACCATGTCTGACCACACAACACGTAAGCGAGGACACTCGTTTATTTCCCTGCACTGTATTTTAGGGCACAGGAGTGACTGCTGAACTGCGATCTGCAGCGTAACTCTGTGAAACTCCACAGAGAGGGGCGGAAAAGGCTCTGCAGCCCTGAAATTTCTGTCTAGATCCCAGCTGTGAGGCTCAGAGGATCTTCCACAGGTGCGCTGCGCCTAGGCCATGCCTATCTGAGCAGCGATCCTAGAACAGCACCCAGCAACAGCAAGAAGCGCGGCCTGTGCTCAGGCCAGCAGCCTCCCGCGGAGCCGAGGCGGGCCCTGAGGCGGGAAGCGACACGGCCCTGCCCGCTGTGCCGCCCCGCCCCTTCCGGCGCCATGGCCCTGCGGGGTGCGTGGCGGCGGGTGGCGGCCGTCGCGGGCCGCCGGGACGTTGGGCCCGGTTCGAGGCCGAGGGGGCGGGACTCGCTCTCCGCCTTCCCACCCTGGGAGAAGCGGAGCGGCAGGTGGGGGGGCCGCCCCTTTCCCCGGTGGAAACGAACGCGGTCGGTTGTGCGCGGGCCCTCGAGCACAGCCCGGTGTTAGGCTTGGTGCTTGTATCGGTAGCCTGCCGCTCCCAGCCCGGCCGCCTCAGCTTCCCGCAGGCCTCTCAAAAACGGTGCAGCTGCACGCGGCGCCGCCGAGGCAAACCTACGGCCAACGGAGAAATCGCTTTAACCGTTTAAACAGAACAGCACGAAGCCAGCCTCTAACTTGTGAACTATAAAATGCGTCGTTTGTTTTGAAAGTTCAAATATTTGACTTCGATTTTTTTTTCTTTTAGGATGGGGAGCAGCCTGCCTACCCCTACAGGACTGTATAATGATACTGCTGCCAATCAAATACAGGTAACATTATAGATGCAATTCTTTATTAGTTTTAACATTTCTAAAAGCCACGGTTACTTAAAAGCTCTTCTGATTTATACCAAAAAATGTAAATAGTTCTGCATGTTGACCCCGAGTCTTACATTTATTAAGCAGCACTGGCAGCATTTATTAAGCAGTGCCCTGGACCCTGATCATCCTCGGCTGCATCAGTTTTATGTTTTTTTCAGATCTTTTCTCAAATTCACTACTGCTACCAATATTGGGGATTAAACCTGTAAAATTACTGATACCAAGTAAAGTAAACATACAGTTAATCTACTGATACTAAGTGACAGCCTCAAGTCACCTTGAATTTACAGTAAAGTAATGGGGTATTCCTTTCTTACTTCAGAACGGTTTTTGTCACTCTGCTTCCTATTAGCATGTCCTGTTTGCCTTGTGGAAAAGGAAAGGGCTGCTAAATAACTGTAGGAGATGCAGCTTGTTTGGCACACTATAGGAGGTCTGTGACTAGACCAGAAGATGGTTCTGGGCTGGCACCATGGCATGCTGGTCATACCACAATCATTCTGCTCAGTTCTGGAACCAAGCACACAGATCCTACACAGCTTCACAGGTAACAGCTGTAATTCTGGTAGAGACAGTTAATTCCAACTATCCTTGGTTTCTTAGTGCCCAGTAGAGAAAGTTCATAGCATTCCTGAAAGTTAGATGCTGCGAAGTTTTAATAGATTCCAGGTATTCTACTCACAGAATTGAGCATAGAGTTTACTGAAGCTTAAATGGAGCAGGAAGAGGTAGCTTCTTGCATGTAGTACTTAAATCTGCTGAAGTTGTCTTGCTGCCTACTGCAGTTGTGCACAGATGCTCTTTGTGATCTGGCCAAGGGCAACTGCACTTCTTGAGGCGTAGAGTCTAACTTTCCTGGTAGTCAGGTGGGAAGCAGTGTGAGGTCGATTTGTTTTGCACACCCTATGTGCTGGTAATGGCATCTTCTTGACAGGTACCCTTGATTGAACCCACTGTTCTGCTCTTTGTTTTTAAAGAAAAGTAGTTCATTCCTTGCCTTAAGATTCTTGTGGCTTTAGATTAGAAGTAGGAAAAATTCTAGAAGCAAAACTAGCTTTTCACTTTACTTTCTTCTCAGTTTTTAAAAGTACAGTGTTTTGGAAGATTCGTCAGAAGTAGCCAGCCAGTGCTGTAGCGTGGCTGGGAACTTCTCAAAGGACCCTGTTAAAAGTACCTAAAAAGCCTTTCACAGAGAGTAAATTTACTGCCTTTAGCAGATTTTTAACTTTGTCTTTTTTTCCATGACTGATTCTGTACAGAAGTACAGAGTTAAAAACAAGGCACACTGACTTGAACATTCTTTTGAACATACAGGAGATTATTTCAGACAACTGTGTGGTGATATTCTCTAAAACAACATGCTCCTACTGCAAAATGGCAAAAAAACTTTTTGAGGACATGAATGTAAACTATACAGCTGTAGAACTGGACATGAACACAAATGGCAGCCAGTTCCAAGACATTCTGGAACAGATGACTGGCGGCAGAACAGTAAGTGTATTTTCTTAGTAAGAACCTACTGATGCTATACACAATCCTCCTGGATTATGACCCTATGTTCTTAATTTTTTGAGACAAGTAAACTTGGGTTACAAGCTCATAAATTAAAGATAAGGATTAAAGAAGGATTCTGTACTGTTCTCCTCTTAAGATCCTCTGGCTGTCCCTTTGAGGTGATCTTTTCCCCTACTGTCACTAAGTACCAAAGTCAGTTTTCATTTTGTATGTACATTTAATCCCTTGTGTTTTAACACTTACCTTCTAACTTCTTAATTTTAAATCATCTCACTTGACTCAATTATTTCAATTTATTACAATCTCCCGTATTGTGACTTTAGAGGGGCAAAGTCTCCCATCTCTGTAAATATTATGGAAATGTAGGAGTTGTACAGTAATATTAATAAGAACATAACTTGTGTATACTAGAGTCCATATGGGCATGCTTAGATTTTTGTCTTTTTCTAAAAAGTAACATGCCATTTGCATTTTCTTGATAGGTCCCAAGAGTGTTCATCAATGGGACCTTTGTTGGAGGTGCTACAGATACTAAACGTCTTCATGAGGAAGGCAAACTGCTTCCATTAATTCATCAGTGTCAAGTGAAAAGAAAAGCCTGAATGGTTATCTGCCTTAGCATTGTCTTCCTCTGTAAAAACAGCATTTCAGACAAGTTAACATATTGCAGAGACACATTGCATCAGCTGGACTCGACTTCAACTCGTGGATTTCTGAATCACGGATTATTCTCCAGCATAGCCTTTATGGGCTTGGTGCGCTTGCCTCAGCTTTACCACAACAAAGGCAGTCATATGAAATGTTATGTAACTCTTCGTGCTCTAAGCAATGTCATTTTATTGCTGTTACATCCTGATACTATGCTTTGGAGAAGTACAGATTATACAAAAAGAATCCTGTTGTTTGTTTTTTTTTCCTCTAGTAATTAGTTTGCTTTCTAGCTTTGTTCAAACAATTAAAATAATTTATCGGTTTAATAGTTTCTTTAAATTTAAGCCTCCCCTGGACATCAAGCTGTACTCATGAAGAAAGTATGTGGCAAAATAAGTTCATAGTGATGTATGTATGTCTGCCTCTTACATTTCAGTTTCTGATCACCTGGATACCAAACTGTATGTCCAGTTGCTACAGAAAATGAAATAAAGCAGCTTTAGGGGTAGGTAATTGCTTCCATCTTTGCTCTGCCCTATGACGTATATCAGTCTGTTCACTGTCATTCAGGAGTATCCTGGGGGAGCCAGACACTTCACTGTCCCTCAAGCGTGCAGCTACAAACTACATTATGATCAATGCTTATGAAACTAGAGACCAGTTAAAATGGGTCTAATATGCATAGAGTTTATTTAGCACTTAATCTACAGTTAGAAAGCAGCTTACCAGCAATTTTATCTTGCAGCTAAATGTCTAAAAGAAATGTCTAAAATTCAATAGTTTCAGTACAACGTACATTCAAAGACAGACCAGGCAATGCCAAGACTCTTGATTACTTCAAAAAAGTTAATTTCCAAGTAGAAAACTATCCCATTCTTCGGTAAAAGGGACCATTACACTATTAAAGGTGCACAGGTTAGAATAAAAACATTAGTCCATGAATTTTTATTCACTTCTTGTGTATAAAACTCCTGTTACTTCCCTTGCTTTCAGCACTGTGTGCCCCTGAATTACTTCCCCCAGAAGAAAAGCATCCCTTTTATCTCCAGTTAACCAGGACTGTAAGTGTGTCATTTCAATTTGACAGCTTCATTTTTGTGATATGAGTTTGAAATAAGTTTAAGCCATATCATTTGTAGCAAGTCTTTAATATACACTTGCCTGCACTGTGCATCTTTAACATGCAATGAGCTAATTAAACACACTGACTTCGTTATATTTCTATTATTGCCATTTACTGTATGCTGGTGGTTTCATCACTGCCTTACTAAAATTCTTTTTAAAAGGACACACTCATCAAGGTAAACACACAAAGGTGTATGTCTCCCTAAATTTATATTTAATAAAGCAATTTATTTTGCACATACAGTGGTAACCAAGTATTCTTTTTCTCTATGCAGAATTCTTAGACCAGGTATATTTTCTCAGAAAATTAGCAATAATTTTGCACCTGAAAGATGGTAAATTTATCATGTAAAAATAGTAACAATAGCATGCAAAGGAATTTTTCAAAGACCTTTTCATTCTGTCCCATTTAAAAAAAAACAAAGTTCCAAAACAGTAGTCTAAAATAACCCTTTGAGTTCTAAGTTTCAGAAATCCTAGGGCAGTGTCACTTAAGGCAATATTTTACCCCCAACAGCTGAGAAAACATGCTGTATGCCTGCAGATCCAAGTGAGTGCCCATTTATTAAAGGTATGTCTTAAGGCACTCAAAGGGTTAATGATATTTCTTTGTAACCATACAAAGGCTCCTCACCCAAACAGTTTGTCATTAATTTTGTATCATTTCATAAAAAACTGCAGCAAGACAGTGACTTCATTACTGGATGACACAAACATGTTAGTCTTTAAATACAACAGGGCAGTCGAAATGTGGTTCTACTCGAGGAAAAAAAAAAGATTGGACTCAAAAATTGCCACATTTTTTGCTTAGCATTGTCTCTAGGACAAAGCTCTTTATCTTAAAATAATGCTTACCCTGGAATTTGAATGTTAAAAATTTATCCACTAGAATATTCTATACTTTAAAAAAACCTGCACATCCAGCTTACAGAAAAAATGGAGAAGCTGGAAGTGAACATCAAGTTATTTTAGCAGATAGAGCCATGAATCGACCTATCTGTTGCCTCCCTACAGAACTGTATTCAAAGAGTAGAACTGAACTTTTATAGGAGAATGTAACAGAAGAGATATATTTGTAACTAGTTGTGCTTAACTCTAAGAAGCTGGTAACTCTAAGAAAACAACTATTTATATTCATTAATTGTTAATGAAGCATTTGTAAAAGTTCTCAACATACCACATGTATATATGCAAATATATATATTTAAACTTAAATTCAAATGCAGAAATACCTAAAGAAACCACGCTTTACAGTATCAAAATTATAAATCCAAATGTAAGCACATATATTTAAAGACACCATACCTTCTCTTGAAATTAGCTAATCTTAAATCTTAGCTTTTAGAGCAGCACATACATAATACACTGTCCTAGTGGTTTATCTTTCCCCCATAACTCTAGACTCAGCAATGTTGTGCACTACACTGTATCACAGTAAGATGATGCACTGCAAGTAGCCAAAAAGACCTGTAAACTGATGAAATGCTTAAAAAAGATCTATAAGCACAAACAAGACAAATTATTCTTTGCTTAGGTTTACTTCTACATCCTGTTCTTTGAATATTTTCTCTAATTAATACTGTGAAGAAGCTGCCCATTTTTCCAGAATATTAATTTAAATGCTTTCCTAATTCTGCATATAACAGCAGCTTCATAATATTGAACAGAATGGAAAGCTCCAACCCACTGAACTAATTCTAGAAAAAAGCTTTAAATGGGAAAGCCAATTTTAAGTGGTTACTTTGTTTTAAAAAGTCATTCCTAGGCAGGTGGTGGATTTTTGTAAATGTACAAAGTATCCTTCTGCCACTAACCTTTACACAAAGTTTTACCAAAAAACCTGACAGATACAGCAAATGAAATATTTTATATAATCAAATAAAAGGAAAAAAGCTATCCAATTTTTTTAATTAAGATAAATACTGACAACAGTACTGGTATAAGTTATTTATCTAAGCTAGCATGTTCAATGACAGCAAGAAGGCATAAGAACAGAGGCAAAGAAAAGGAATGGATGAGAGCTTGTACGTGAAAAGAAATCTAAGTATAGGCCCAAGACAACAAGGAGATGGAAAAGCAGAAAAAAAAACAATAAGAGGAAAAAGGATGGGGAAAGCAAAAAGGTAATACTGGAAAAAATATATGGAACTGGTACTAATGCTTCCGGCGTGCTGCCTGAGAGTTAGGTACCTGATCAAGCAGCACGGCATTTTGCAATGGCAAAAAATATTTTCCTAGTGTTTTTACAGACAGAACCATTATTAAAATATATTTCCAAAAATGCTGGTGTATTTTTTAAGCAAATAATATATACCTCCTTGAATAGCCTTTCAAACCCATACCCCTTTATGGGCCACAATTACACAATAATGAAAGAAAAACACCTAATGACTTATATTTAACAGTGGTTTTAAGCAGCAAGATGTTTTAGGGACAGTTACAGTGAACACTTCGACCGGTCCTGCTGACCTTAGATCTAAACTTCCTTTAGGACTTCTCCTTTATAAACATACAGGATTGTTGGTAAAGACCCCAGATTTTGCCTGTAATCTAACTCTACAAGCATCCCAACCTCTCCTCCTCCTTCCTAGAGATCTAAAATTCCTGACACAAAATTCTGCTTCTTGGCAAAATTATTACTGTCTCTATGCAGTTTATTAGCCGATGCTGATGTATGCATTGCAGGGTTTTTAAGAAATTTAGTGTGCCTTCTACCCTCTCCACATTCCTGATTGTGTCCCTTCCATGAAGAAACTTGACGTTCCTTGGAGCCATTCATAACAGAAGAATGTTTTGCCTTCGCTGTGCTTCCAACCATTACATGCTTCTCTTCTTTCTTAAAGCTGAAGTCCTTGAAAACTATATATAGTCTTAAACATAATAGTCCAATATTTAAGAACTGTTAAGGGGATCACAGTGAAATGGCAGTCAAACTGAATCCATATTAATACTTCAGATGACAGGAACCCTGTATTCACCCAGTGTACAGCTGCACTCTACATTTAGACATTTTTTTACTAAATATATTGAATAAAATTAACTATTTTTAAACTTGTCCCTGTTCAGTTTTTACTGGTAAACTGCAGTGCACAATTATAGCCCCATCTTTGTTTTGTTAGTCAAAGTGTTCCTCCAACACATTATTAACTTGAAAAAGTCAGTATTTCCTCTCTGATGAAAGGTTATTTATTGCATACTCAACTAATATTTAAGCTTCATGACTTTGTTTCAGCCCACTATCTTTTTTTTTTTTTTTTAACATTACAGTAATTATTGCCTCTTTATATATCCAGATATTGTTTTGGAAATTATCAGTTTAGTAACTGGAGACTAAAATCAGGGCAAATTTATATTACAGCAAATGGGTCATGCTGTTCTGTAAAATTCAATATATAGGCAGACGATAGATCCAGTCTATGGAAAAGAAATACACATCATCATTCTTCTATGCCTCTTACTGCAAGGTAATAACAAAATTAGACTGAAAACAGTAGAAACAAGTATCAACACACTATAAAGTTTCAGCTCTCAGCATTTACTGCAGTTTCCTCTCTCTCTGACACTCTTAAAGGAGAAGATAACAACATGATTTCACCAGTACTAATTGTACATGGGATAACCAACCCACTTAGAATATTCTATTTCTAACACGATTTTTTTAGCACTAAGATACAGTCTTTGGGAGTATATAATGTACTCCAGCATGGATGACTTATCTTTAACATAGTACATGGCTATCCAGTGTCAACAGATACAGGGAGCTACATTTTCTGTAAGTTCTACTGAGAAGTTCACCTTCACTTACACTCTAGTTCAAGGAACTGTATTTTAAACTGGACTGCTTTCAAAGATGCAACACTACCGCAACCATTCATTCAGTCTGTTAGTAACTAGTCTAATCTTTTTTACTTGCAGTACATTTGTGCAATTAACTGCACAAGTTTACCTGAAATACCTGTTTAAGACTTCATTTTATATTTAGTAAAAAATACCTCCTATTACTTCACAAATACTACTTCAAGTAAGAAAAAATACTTGCAAAAGATACTTACCTATCACTTATTTTCAACACCTCTAGCCTAGAGGGAAACACTTAGTTAGATGTTTGACTACTGTGTAATTTAAATCACATCGCTACCAAAACATAACTGCAAAACATGAGTGCATTTACTTGAAGTAATTATTAACACCTATTGAGCAAATTACTTTACTCCCTATATTCATAGTGTTTACTTAGGAAAGAGACTAAAAGTGTTAAGGAAGTTTTCTTAAGAAGTGGCTAATTTTCTTTTTCACGCTCAAAGTGCTATGTTTCAGCTTTTGTAGGAACACTTGTTTTTATTCCCAGATGTCACCTGACAGGCTGGTGGCAGCCCTGCATCCTTCAAGCATTCTATCAGACCTGTATCATATGAGCAGTGTTAATAAAGAAGTAGTACATTCATGCCCACAGAAGGTAAATTCCTACCATTTAAGCCACGGTTATAATGTCAGAAAATACTTCCCTTACAGTTTTGATTTATTCATTATGGTAAAGTCTAAGTTCGTAGCAGAATACCTTCAGTAACATGCAACTTCACATTTTAGCACCAAGGGAGACCTCCATCTACAGAATGCAAGCTCCAAATTTATAATCGGTATGTATGAAGTATGATGAAAAGTATTGTAAGTATCAGAAGTGTAATATGAACTTGAATTTTACACATAAAAGCTTGGGATTTAGGCAGAAAAAGATGGTCTTACATGTCATTTACCACAACTGGGTTAGTCTTAGAAATCCTAATTATTTTCTAACATCAAATACACTGTTTCAAACAGCCAGAATTAGCATAAAAGAAGCTGGCATAAATATGTCTTAAGGGAAGTTGTAAAAGCATCATTTAAAAAACCTCTCATTTTCTAAGATTGTGATCTACTAAAGAGACCTGTTAACTTCCCCCCTGTACACACCATATATAAAAACACACAGAATTAAATAGATATACACATGAATTGCTATCAGTTGCTGTTCCAAAGTGATAAGATATTCCCTAGCTTTCTCCTTACACTGTTAATATGAGACTGAATAAAAAAAAAAATCCAGTTTCTATCACTTCCTAAACAAGAGTTTGAGAACATGAAGGAGGCAACTGTACATTTCATAAAAGTTTTAACAATTGGTCACTATAAACCAGAGGTAGTTTTGAAAAATGTTAGCTTGAAATAATTTAACAAAATCGGAAGTAATGTTAATCTACAAAAAGATTTTTAAAAATGAGATACTCTCCTGTCAGGCAGATCATTTCTATATTATCGAATACATTCTTTTGAAAAAAATGAAAAATTATTCCGCTTTGTTACCATTCAGCATTCTAGAACAGGTCAAAACACATCCACTTGTTGGTCTTCCTCACTGGAAGTGTGTTGATGCTTCCTGAAGTTTTAACACGGACCTAGCCATTTCCAATATCTTTTTCTAGTAAAAAAAAGGTTTTAGAACTTCCTGTAGAGCATATTAATTATAAAACAGTGCTACTGAAACTGTATTGTACAGAAACCGCCCCACAGTTTAGACAGAGAGAATTACACTTTATTCCTGAAAACCCATATGATAACCTGGCTTTAAAATATTAGCATGAGCTCTTCCACCTTCAGTTTATCAGTATAAAATTTCACTGGATAACTTTTATACTGCATCACAGTCATGTGGTCTCACATATGCCCGAAAATACCTCTCTTATTGATTTGAAGTGTAACAATGCAAACTGTTGAAAATTAGTAATTTGTTTAAAATATAGATTTAAAAAAAAAGCCTAAAGAAAAATTCCTCTCAATGAAGTTGCTGTTAAGCTAATATTATTAGGGATACTAAACCCATTTTTTCCTGCTCCATCCTATTTATAAACAATCTAGTCTTACAAACAAGCATTCCACAGCAATGGGAGCTGGGGAGGCGGGGGAAATTAAAAATCTCTCAGTATTTTCAATCTATTGTAAATGAAATTATGTACTGTGTAACCCTGTAGCTACTTTTAGCAAACTTCCCACGGTTCTTTTAAATTGTGTGCAACAGGAAAAAAGAGAAAAGAGATTTCTCATCTGCTTTTCTGGTTTTCCCTTCACAAAATGTGAACATTCTGACATGTATATAGTGTGCCATATTCTAATAACATATATTCAGCTGGGAGTTCCCAGGGTGAAGTCTTTTGTCAGCAGTGGACCCACTGGGAAGCCCAGATGCCTAGAAAATTAAATCAAATCCAAAGCGAAGTTTCGAATAACATCCAAAGCTCCTGCATCAAAGCCACATATATCCAACATGCCTCTGTCATCTGGATCTGCAATCGTAAAACCATTGGAGGTCATTCCACAAACAATCAATTTAGCAGGAATCCCCATTTTCTAAAGGAAAGAGAAAAAAAAAAATCAGAACACAAATCTACAGAAACTTAGACATGCCAGACAGACAAATCTTACTACCTTGCTTGCATAAACCACTGTCTAAAGAGACATGCAGGTGGAAACATGATATACCATAACCAGAATGCAGACTACCCACTAACATTGTATTTAACCTGCAGTAAATTTGTAATTATTTCCATTTGATTAAACAATTATGTATATTAGCACAACTTTCTTGCAATACTGATGCATACATTACTTCAAACACTGCATTTGCTATTCTGCAGTTCATACCGACAGAAAACACTCAATAATTGTTATCATCTAAAAGGAGTAAAGAATGCGGTTTTGTCTAAAGTAAAGATTTACAAATGTTGGCTGAACAAATAAAACAGCTGTAGCCTGGACAATCCTACTAAATGAACTTGTATCGCAGGTTTACATCCAAGGTAAAGCAAAGCAAGGGGCATGAAGGCCAGAGCAGAGGAACTCTTTGTTTAGAGAACAAATTTAGGAACTGGAGCTAAACCACAGTGGTCAAGTTAAAGATTTCACTTGGGTGAACATGATATGAAGATTAATGTCCATACATACATGCCTGCTAAAAAGTATTTTTTTGCAGTTAAAAAAAAAAACCAGAAAAACAACCGTGGGATAATTACAAGTTCTTTTAGTAATTCAGTGGTCTTAGATATGTGCAATTAGTGTTATATATGCACTAATTCTGCATAACTGGAGTTTTTAAAAATAAGTATTTATTTACTGAAAAAACACAACTAGTTCAGTCTCCAAAACATTTTTAGAACTACAGTTTATTTTGCACTGCATTCATCAGTTATGAACAGTTAGAAGCATATATACCTCTCTGTATTCTCTCAGAGCTGTTGCAGGATGAGTATTTCCAGCAAAGGTCTCATTATCAGTAAATACAATGAAAACATCAGCAGCTGTCTGAGTTTTTTGAGCCCATATCATTGGAAGTGAGCAATCAGTAGTACCCATTGGAATCTTAAAGAAAAAGAAAATATACATGGGACACATTAACACAGAAATTGGTAAACACGGAAAAATTACTTTGTATGAAAGCTTCATGTTTATCACACACAGAGATTTCTTCATTAAACAACAATTTAATATAATTTCATTTTTCTAGCCTTTTTTGTTGTTTGTTTTTTTAATATTCTTTCCAAACTAACTCACTGTGACTTTACACTGCCATTCTAAATTGTAATGTTTACTATATGGCAGCTAAAATAATGACACTTGCTTGACTTCCCCTAAATAAAAGGGAGGGAAAAAAGATGGCCCATGTTTTAGATGCAGACTAAACACAGTACTAGAAGCAATTGTGAAGAAAATACAAGCTAACTGCTGAGACTTCTAAACTCTGATGTTAGCAATAGCCAATTCCAAAATTTTTGGTTTGTTTGTCTGGGGTATTTTTGGTGTTTGTTTGTTTTTGTTTGTTTTACATACTTCATACATTTTCACTAATACTTGAGGTAACGTCATATCAGCCGTCACTGGGCAAGGGACCATTTCATGTGAAAAGGCAACAATATGGGAATCCTTCTCAGTACGTGATACGACCTGAGAAAGAAGACAAAAATAATTTAGTTAGACTATCCAGCGTTTTTCATGTCTGAATCAAGGCATCCCCCCTACCAAACACACAACATGACGTATCCTTCTGTACTTAAGTCAGCATGGCTCCTCATATGCACTAATGCTTCACTCTACGCTTTAAATACTCTGTAATATAACTGGAAATAGTAACTAAAGGCTGCTTTAATTACCGTAAGAAAAGTACTTCTATATTTCTTCTCTTGCCTCTGACATGAAACACTAAACATTTTTAAACACAAAGTTCAACTTCTTTAGAATATAAATGCATAAGAAGCTTGAGAATATCAAATCGAAGGGAAAGCAAGTGTGATACAAAGGTTGTATTGATAACTCAAATGCAAACAAGATTTATCCCAGAATTTATTAATCTGATCTGTATTATTCTGTGAATGCCATCGAGAGAAATTAACATGAGAGAAATTAACATTTCAGCTAAGATAAGCAAAAAAGCAGCCTAGACCACTTTTGATCTACACTGGAAACCAACTTCAAATTGATCTTTCTGAATTTGTCTGCCAGTAGCTTTAAGCATCTGGTCTACTAGTGAGACAGAAGGTCATACCTTTTAAACCCGAAAAATATTATATAAGAGTTTTCTTCTGATTTCTAACCAGCTTTAGAGCACCTTTGTATCAAAAGAGCAGCTCAAGCTGCTAATACTTATAAAAGGGGTTTAATGCCTCACCATACACATTGCTGCTGCAACTGTGCTAGCATTAAGCACACTGCCCAAAACTTTTTGTGTCATTGATGCACTAACATCAACCGCAAGTAAGAAGCGTTTTCCTGTTGGTTCAATTGTCTGAAAGGAAAAAAGAAAAAAAAAACAGGTACACACAATTAATACACTAATTTCTTCTTCCTTCTTCTGCTTTCAACCCTGGAAGTGGAGCTTCTTTTTACTCTGTCTGGGGTAACGTTAGGACAACTATATTGCCCAAAGCAGAATGTATCATGAAGTTTTTATTCTTTTTTTAATGAAATCCCAATTCCTAAGGTTTCTGTTATAAAGTTTCAAAGTGATTATTCACGTAGAACTTTTCTTGACCATTTTTTAGCCTTTCAGAAAACAGAGAGTTCTTAAAAAGCTTAACAAATCGAAAAACTATACTACCTGGAAAGTTTTGTAAAATGAGGCATCTAAAGCTTCTAAAATGTCTTCATCAGGACGCCACCAAAGCTTTCCTCTGCTACCGTGTCCAGCTTTATAGGTTTGTAATGCAACTAAAATATGGAAAGGATGTATTCTACCCTATAAAAAAAAAAAAAGAAATCAACAGTAAGCTTTTGAAAATCTGCACTCCTTCAAAAAACCAAAAAAAAAATGTAGCAAACTAATTCATGCAGTTTTACACAGCTGTTGTATGAACTGATACTGTCCATTACTGGTAAGGGACTTCATTCCCTTTCCAGAATCCTCCAATAAATTCTAAATGTTATGTTATGCCTTCACCAGAATTTTGGTGAAATTTCACAGCTCTATCTGTGATTGTCCAGTACAGTAAGAGAAAGTCCAGGTCATGATGAGGGGAAAGGAGTTGAGCTAGGAAAAGAACAAACCTAAAACTAATTTTCTATCAGATAAAGTAAAATTGTACAAAGAAACTATTTTCAGGATATAGCATTCATTTTCCTCTTACTAGAAGACAGTTCAAACATTTTCATAGTTTTTTGCTTTGTCTATACAAACCAAATCTGTGGCACGTTAAGTACCACATGTTTGATTTACTGTTTTATCAACTTTTTGTTATCTTTTTCAACAAGAGAGATTTCGGTCTTAAAAACTTTAGCAAATCTGAATGCCTGCCAGTTGCCTTTCTTCCATCAAGGTACAGTGTCACTATCTTCACTCTCCCTTCTCCAGTGCCTCACTGACTATGTATGATTGAAGAAGAAACCAGAGAACTGGCAGAATAGTGGGATGGGAAAAAGGGAATCTACTGTTGTCTTTCTCAGTTCAACTATAGTTTTGTAAAAGTGAAGTATCCTGATTTTAATCCCCCAACCCACAAAACTATTAGAAGAAGCTACTTTTCCATCTCCCATTAAATTCCTGAAACTCTGTTCTCCCTTTTGGGAACCTGCTTTTTCCTTTTATTTTCTCATGTCTTTGATGGATAGTAAAGCAAGATGAAAGGAGAAAGTCTCTTTGTTCCATCTTTTTACCTCCTAGCTGCTGTGCTAGTTTCTTCCTTTATTTCCTAGAATCCTATGCAAGTGACTTCCACTCATTTTTTAGGCTTGTATTACTTAAATTACAAGACTCAAAAGCAATGGGTGAACCAATAGACAAAACTTGCCACAGCCTTAATTTAAGAGAAGATCCTAGCGATCAATATGCTGATTTTGTATAAAAGAGTTAGAATTGGAGAAGGGAGAGAAAAAAAAATGAGAAATTATAAATACAAGCTTTAAAATAAAGGTGCAATTTTCTGCTGCAGTTTTTTAAGGGGATAAATTGCACATTTCCTCCAAAGAACGTCCTTTCTATTTTGTAATGGGGTTGCTTGAAGAATAGAGTGTAGAAACAGGCTAAAAACCACAATGGCTGGCACTGATTATGAACAAGTTCTTACCTTTTTTAGCAGTTTCTCATTTCTTAGTCTTTCACATATTATTGCCACCTCTGAACCTCGTGGTTCAAGTACTGAATTTGCTGTCAGCTTTCCTAAATTTCTTAACAATGCAGAAATGGACATCTCCTTCAGCAGTGCCTTCCAAACCTATGATCAAGGAATGAGAAGGCAAAAAAAAAATAGATTCCCAAACCATAAGAATTGACATCCAAACATTAAATAAGTGTATTTTAAAACAAATGCACAAGTTAAATGAAGACCTTCATTAGTTTAAATTACTTGATAAACAGCATCAGGGCTACTTTTTATTGAAAACTAGACTTAAGAGTTTACTCTAAAGAGAAAAGTGCTACTCTAAAGAGAATACAAATCTAATGAAGTTTACCTACCTCTTTAGATTTCAAATGATTTGTCAGGAGATGCTCTCTAACTAGGCCATATTCCTCTATTAAATGCGTAACTTCCAATTCATCTTTTGTACGTTTTACTTTCTCCACAGCCTCCAGATATTTTAAGAGTTTTTCAGTCTCAGCAGAAACTGCTTTGTCTTTATAAGCCTCTTGGACATCTTTCCACCCTTTGGTAATATATTTAGTGACTATAGCAATTCCTATCAAAAAGAAAAATATTTTCCAAGCAGGATTACCATCTTTATACTGGCATTTATCATTCTAACAGGCAAATGAGTTAGCCGGTTTCATTCTCAGACCTGCCAATCAGCTATGACAAAAAGTTTAGCCACAGAAAACTTAGAACAGTAGTTTTAATCACTATATTATTCTCCTTAGAAGTAAGGAGCCTTACATACTTGAGCCCAACAAATCTTCCGAAACAGCAAAAAAGTGCCATTTCATAATTTATAAGCAAACTGGAACAAGTTGAGGGAATTGTATCATTTTACCTTCTCCTGACATAAGTGAAGAAAGATAAGGAATAAACTATTTACCTTGAAGATAAGCAGGTCAATTTCTGATATGACCACTCATGATTTTAAGGTGCAATTTACAGGATAACATCACCAAGAAATATCATCAGTCTACAATAGTACTTGGGTTTGCAAAATAGTTCCACAGTAAATATAAAAGGTTTACAACACAGTATTTTCAGGTAAATAAAAATTTATTACCTTCACTGGCAGGTTTTAGGTGGGACAACCTCAGAAGATCTTTATGAGACCAACCACTTCTTTGTTTATATTTTGTAACTGCTAAAGCAACAGCCATGTCATTCTTCCCATTGTACCAATCTGCAACAGCTTTCCTCAGTGCACGGCCCCACATGCCACATTTCATGCCCTCCTTCAGATCTTTTTTAAACTGGATGAAAGTAAAGAGATGGGTTGGAATGCAACACACCTCTGGAACAGCTTTAAATGCAGCTTGTTTCGTTTTCGCATCAGAACACTGTGAGCAAATTGCAAGAGCAAAAAGCAGGGGCTCCTGTTTTGCTGCTCTGCCTTCTTGACTAAATGTCTTTATTTCTTGGACAACTTCACAACCTCTACCCTCTTCAATCAGTCTTATTAAAGCTTCTGCATTTTCAAAGCCCAGCTTCTGCTCCTTGATGCAGTAAGTACCACCTTCTGAACCAAAACACAAGAAACGCTGTAGTCTGTTCATATCAGTGACATGCCACACATAACTACTTTCAGAGTTTGGCACCTGCTTTTCATTCAGTGCTTGCGCTTGGTTTTCTTCGTCCTCCATTGCTTAACACTTCCAAGAAGTCTGTTGAAACAACAATGAAGTTCATTAAGAACTATTGTGCAAACCAGATCAAACAAAAAACATCCAAGTTACAATGGTGACAAATTTATTTCCTTAAAACCAAAAAATACTTAACCTCAACACGTGGCCCATAGAAAAAATGCACTAATGTATTACATCACCTTCTTAGGTAGGTTTTTGGATTGCATTCTAGATTGCTCAAAACTCAGATCTTCTTCTACTCCATTTTGATGAAGAATTAGTAATACTGACCAACTGAAGAAATACGAAAGAAGACCTAAATACCATTTAGTCAGAAGGCTTTGTGAGAATTTAAAAATTCCAGTGAGATTCAGACAACAACTTTTTAACAACCGACAGCAGATCAAGAAAAAAATTATTATAGGCTTAAATAGTCTGCTGTTTCAAGTAAGATCCAAGAAAACACACACACACAACAACAAATTCTGTATGGTTTTTACATTTGAGGTTAAGAAGCAAGAAAACAGCACAAATATTAAAATCCTTCGGGTCTTTCCATGTCTATACTCTTGAGTTGCAAGTGAGTTCATTTGTAGTATCTGTAAGCAACAATGCTGCTCTTACTTGGAGAGCATTTAGCATGATAAAATGTGCTGTATGCATCCAGAATTAAACAATAAATAATCACTGGTGCTCCTATATTCTTCATGCTACTAAAATTGTAAAAGTAGAAGGAATTTTTTTTACATATATTCTAAACACTATATAAATTAATCTGTATGTAAAACACAGCTTTGACTCGTCTGAAATAGCCTAAACAGCACTTGCATCGTGATTGTTACGTCAGTATCTTTATGCTGCTGTACTATAACATGATTGAGTTTTCTAAGTTAATCTCTTACTTTATATCACTTTTACAATTCACCCCTGGTTTTCCTAAGATAGAAAATGTCTTACAGCACAAGTTTCAGGTACATTAAAAAAAAATACAAAAAGCACAAAGCTTTACTAGAACTACAGGTTCTAACCCAAGTTCTTACACTTAGCTGCCACATCAACGATGATGAATCAAACTTTGCAGGGATTAAACTTTGACCAAGTCAGATCTTTTATGAAAAGAATGTATTTCCATTCTAAAAAAAATACTTCAAATTGCCTTCAAATACTTCAAAACGACATACTCTTCATTCTAGAAGAAACAGTATTCTCCCACTCTGCTCTCAAAATTCTGTATAAGCATTGAACTAAAGATTTTAAAAAACATGGTTTACTTTACTGAACAAAAAAGAGATGATAGTTGTCACAGGGAGCTATGGCTATAGCAGAACATACCTGCACTACAGCCATGCTTTGACAACAACCTATAATCTTGTACTTCAGAAAATAAGCATCTGTCTCACAGCAGTGCTCGGGCAATATTTCCCAAATGACAAATCATAGAATCACTACATTGGAAAAGACCTCTTAGATCATTGAATCCAACCATTCCTATCTGCCACTAAACCATACCTACCCATCTTTTAAACACCTCCAGGGATGGTGACTCAACCACCTCCCTGGGCAGCCTGTCCCAGCATCTCATGACGCTTTCAGTGAATATTGTTTTCCATATTTCCAGTCTGAACCTCCCCTGGCGCAGCTTGAGGCTATTCTCCCGTGTCCTCACACCTGTCACTGGGGAGAAGGGGCCAGCACCGGCCTCTCTACATCCTCCCTGAGGGAGCTGTAGAGAGAAATAAGGCCTCCCCTCAGCCTCCTCTTTCCAAGGCTAAACAACCCCAGTTCCCTCAGCCGCTCCTCCTATGGCCTGGTCACCAGCACAAACACAGCACAGGAGACGCAAGATTACAAGAACCGCATAACGTGCTCTAAAAATTCTAACGTAGAACTTGCTTAAAAGTCTATTTGCTTAGAAAGCATATTGACTGAAAAAAGAGACGTCTTAGCTGACACAAAGCAGAACTATGAGCAAAAAGCATCAGGAACTGACACCCGAAAATCCGCGAATGCGGCTGCCAGCTGCTCTGACGACGACAAACACCAGGAGCGGGGGGACAGACGAGGAACCGTAAGCGTCGCGGCCTCTAATCCCCGGGAGGAGTTTCCCACGCGCAGGTGACAAGCATTTACCGGGACGGCCTCTCCGCCTTCCTCCACCGCCCCCCCCCAACCCCCGACCCTCTCACCGCTCCCCGGGAGGCGCCACTTGCCTACGAGACCCGCCCCCTTTCCGACACGGAGACGCGGCGGCCGCCGAACGATGAGGAGGGGCGGGCACGGGGCAGGCAGGGCCGGGCGGGTCCCGCTCCCGCCGCCGGAGGCTCCGCGTCTCCCGCAGCCCCGCCCCGGCCGCATTCCCGGGACCCGGATGGGACCGCGCCCAGTGCCCGGATGCAGCCGCGCCGCCAAGTCGGAGCCTCCGCGGGGCAGGGGCTTCTCCCCACCCCCCGCCGCGCCGAGAGCGGCGCTGCAGGGCGGGGGCGGGGCCGGCGGCTGCGGGCGGCCGCCCCGGATCCAGTCGGCGCCGCCGCTTCCTGCTGCCGCCCCGCCTCGCCGCGGCGGTGCGGGCCCGCGTGGGGCGCGGGGCGTGACGGGAAGGGCGCGGCGAGCGGCGGCTTCGCAGCCTCTGCGGGCGGCGGCCGTCATGTCGGGGGGGAGCAGCGCCGGCGAGTGGTGCCTCATGGAGAGCGACCCGGGCGTCTTCACGGAGCTCATCAAGGGCTTCGGTGAGGGGAAGCGGCGGCTGAGCCCGGGAAGGGGCGCGGCAGAGGGGAGGCAGGGGCCGCGGTGCGGGCGGGAACGCGCTCCCGCGTACACGGTGAAGGGAGCGCGTCTCCCACGACCTCTGCGGGCGGCGAGGAGGCCCCGGGGCTCCCCGGAGCTGAGCTGCGGCGCTGGGCAGCGCGAGGGGCCGCTTCGGCTCTTAGGTTGGTTACATCGTTAGCAGCAGATAAGTTTACGCAGGATTTTGGCCAAAAATTACTCTAAACCAGGTTACATTGATGAATAGTTTCTGTCATGTCTTTTCCTCTCAAATGAAGTCTAGGTATGTTTCTCTTTTTGTGTTTCTATTTAACAGATAGATTAATCTTCCATGTAATAAATATTTGAGCTTTTTGGGCCTTGTCTCGTGCAAATATATTGCTGTAGTGTATCGCTTACAGTATTTTCAGTCAGCTACTGTGGGTCTTTCTCTGGAGATCTATGTTCTAAGTTCTATTTTGGACTAACTGACAATTTCTTTAAAAACAGTATTATTCTCAGTTGACCAAAGGCAGTAAGGTAACCAAAAATGCGTTCATCTCCTCTGCTTATTTTCTAAATGCAGCTGTGTTATAAAGACAGCATCAGCATACCCAGGAGAAATTCCTGAAGTAATTTCTCTTGATCTGCCTTGATTTTTTTTTGAT
Source organism: Clamator glandarius (assembly GCA_033459285.1). Taxonomy (NCBI): domain Eukaryota; kingdom Metazoa; phylum Chordata; class Aves; order Cuculiformes; family Cuculidae; genus Clamator; species Clamator glandarius. The sequence goes on from JAUNZM010000040.1 coordinate 1,818,971, forward strand.
AAAGATCCTTTAAAGCCTGTAAAGAAGCTTTTCATAACCTGGACATACAAGTTGTAAATGTTACCATAGTTCTTTCATGTGTGTGTCATACCTGGCTGTGCCCGTTTTAAATGGAATAGCTAAAGAAACTTGTATCTCTCCTTGTTCTAGGTTGTAGAGGAGCACAAGTTGAAGAAATATGGAGTCTGGAACCAGAGAACTTTGAAAAATTGAAGTAAGGCACTTTTCTGAACTACATGTGTTTTATTCACATTTATGTGAAGTCACTGTAAGAATATGTAGTAGAGTAGGTGGTTTTGTTGGCATATTTGGGGGGAGTCTGTTTTGTTTAGTTTTTCCTCAGTTTACCTTGGATTTCATATTAGGATTTTGATTTAATTAAGTATTTGGTAGTTCAGTTAATTTTGTTAATGGCTTGGTACTTAACCTAGCTTTTCTGATTTTGGAAGGAGATACAAATAGCAACTAGAATGTGAAAGTAAATTTGTAATTATTTTGTTATTGGCTTGCATTATGTTCTTTGACAAACTTAAGTTCCTCATTTTATCACCCTTCTTCCTTATATAACACGATATTGCATCTATGTACTTCTTTGACTTGTTTCTCCTGCAGAACCTCTTCCGATAGTTCTGCCTGCATTAGGCAGTATTAATTCTTCTACTGTTTTGTGTGTGATTTGTGTTATTGATGTTCACAAACAAGATTTTAAGAGGAAAATATCTTCTAACGCAGACCATACTCTATTCCTGTGCAGATCTCCAATACTTCTGTAATTACTTTTTGAGGAGATGCAGCAATTAGTACAGAAGATGTGGTTCTAGAATTTTTTGTCTGACCAGAGCTATTTGAGAAGTGACACTGGAATGGCAGAAATGTTTCTTGAGAAGTGGTATATTTGCTGGCTGCACTATGTATTTCCTAAGCTACTTCATCAGAACATTACCTGTTTTCTTCATAAAGTAAAATATCTGCTTTCTTTGCTTGTACTGTCAGATGTGTGTCTTTCTAGTGTTGAGTGATGGCCAGCTTCCTTCCCTCCCCAACACATGTACAATATTGACCTTAAACACTAAAGAGTTGAAGTATACAATGACACATAGCATTTTTCAAATTCAGTGCACCCGCTATTTAGAAAGGTGTCTCGGACTCCTGGTCAGAAATTAAGAAAAGTTTTGCGTGCAACACAGTAGCGTGTTTACCTTTTGTAGATAAGCCTTTTGTGGTGCTTTTGTGGCAATTACCACAATTCAGGTTGATACGGTGAAAAGAGTTTGCTTAATTCTAACTGTAGCTTTTGTAAGAATTGTTTCCTTTTACTAATAAGTTCTTGGTTTGTGTGATTACTAACTACAGTGCAACATGCAGGAAAATCTGTTTACTATTCAAGACATGCAGTCTGAAGAGCAAGACACAGTTTTGGAAGGAGGAAAAAATGGATTTCTGTTCCTTCTCATAGGGTTAACTCAAAGCATGAAGTTTCACATAAGTTCCTCTTATCGTTGAATATTGTATTTATGCTTAAAAGACTTACCAAAACTTGAGTTCCAGCTTTTGTATATGATTGACAAATGTTTTTGTAGCCTTTTGTGCAGTACACAGTAACCAGGAAAACAGGTCCTGATTTGTGAAAATTGCTAAGTGCTAATTCAGGTTGGAATTATCTAGCATGTACAGAAAGAAGCCTGGAGTATGTTTTGCCTAATTGAAAGAGCACATGTGAAAATTTCAGTGCCAATTTCTTATGTTTAGAAAGAAATAATTAACAGATTTACTGTACCAGCATACAATTAAGTTATATTAGAGTTTTCTGGCTTTGATATTTTTTTATTGGTACAAGTGTGGTTTTTTCCCCCCCATCAACTTGAATTTTTAGGCCAGTACATGGGCTGATTTTCCTCTTCAAGTGGCAGCCTGGAGAGGAACCAGCAGGTTCTGTTGTTCAGGATTCCAGACTGGATACAATATTTTTTGCTAAACAGGTAAGGCAATTTCAGTATTTTTCTTAGACATGTCATTAAGTATAGCTTTTAATAGTGAAATATAAATAGCTTTTTGTTAATATGTACAGATAATTTAACGTTTTACAAGGTGAAATGACTTTAACAAATTCTGTGAGACTAAGAACTATGTATTGAAAGATGATGAACAAAGTAAACAGGATTGATATGTCCAGTCCGACAAAAATATCAGGTATGGAAGGGTAAAACTCGTATTTGTCAGTCCCTTTCATATAAGAGTAAGTAACTTTTCTGTGCAATAAGGAGTTACTTGGTAAATGTTCTCAGCAGAATGAGCAAATTATGTTTTTGAAACCACTTTCAACAAATTCTAGGAAGCAATGATTATTTTGGCCAAATTTTTCCCTTGTGTTTCTCAAATGCTCTTGCAGCCAGGTCAGCACAGCTCTGGGATAATAGTTTCCCTTAAGAGTTTACACACCATTTTGGCATGGAAGTTTTAAGTATTTTAATCAGAAATGTGAGTTTAAATTAGAAATTACAGGAAAATAATTTTTGTTAACATAGTCCATTGTGTTTTATTAAATACAGAATAGTACTGAAATTCTGGTTTAGCTTTGACAGGCTGCTGTGTCTATTATTTGCAAGCAAGAAGAGCAAGAGAAAGTAATCAGAATGAAAGTAGGAGCATTTAATACATGGTTTTATCTCTTTTTAAAGACCCACTTCTCAAACAATAATTAATGTAAGAGTCCTAACAAGAAGTGTAACCTTACATGTGTTAATTACAAAGCATTTTTATCAAAAGGCCTTTCTATGAAGACTGACCCACTGACTGGATTTTGGCTTGGGTTTTTTGTTTTATGGGGATGTGTGCATTTGGTTTTCACAGATGCAGCAGTGTTCTGTATGTAAATTTCAGGATGTAAAGTCCTCTCTGGGTGCTTGTGGCTAAAGGTACAGAAATACGGAAGATGGAAACATTAGGTCTATCTGTAGCTCTTCTAGCTACTCTGTACGTGTTTCTGTTGTGCAGATAATCATCTTAAATTTGTTTCTTCTATTGTCACCATGCTGTTTCATGCTATTGTAGATCACTATATTCCATGGTCTTTTAATACTATTTCCTTCATTCTTACCCTGCTGTGGCTCTTGAGGCCTGCCAGGGAGCGTCCACCATTCTTATGATACAGTCATAGAACCATAGAATAACCAGGTTGGAAGAGACCCACCGGATCAAGTCCAACCACTCCTATCAAACACTAAACCATGCCCCTTAACACCTCGTCCACCCATTCCTTAAACACCTCCAGGGAAGGTGAATCAACCACCTCCCTGAGCAGCCTGTTCCAGTGCCCAATGACCCTTTCTGTGAAAAATTTTTTCCTAATGTCCAGCCTAAATCTCCCCTGGCAGAGCTTGTGGCCATTCCCTCTCATCCTGTCCCCTGTCACTTGGGAGAAGAGGCCAGCTCCCTCCTCCCTACAACCTCCTTTCAGGTAGTTATAGAGAGCAGTGAGGTCTCCTCTCAGCCTCCTCTTCTCCAGGCTAAACAGCCGTTCCTCATAAGGCCTGTTCTCCAGCCCCTTCACTAGCTTTGTTGCTCTTCTCTGGACTCGCTCCAGAGCCTCAACATCCTTTCTGTGGTGAGAGGCCCAGAACTGAACACAGGATTCAAGGAGCGGTCTCACCAGTGCTGAGTACAGAGGGAGAATAACCTCCCTGGACCTGCTGGTCACACCATTTCTGATACAAGCCAGGATACCATTGGCCTTCTTGGCCACCTGGGCACACTGCTGGCTCATGTTCAGTCGGCTGTCAACCAACACCCCCAGGTCCTTCTCCTCCTGGCAGCTTTCTAGACAAGACTTCTCCTAGTCTGTAGCTGCACAGGGTTGTTGTGCCCCAAGTGCAGGACCCAGCATTTGACTGTGTTAAACCTCATGCCATTGGGCTCTGCCCAGCAGTCCAGCCTTTTCAGATGCCTCAGCAGAGCCTCCCTACCCTCCAGCAGATCGACACTTCCTCCCAGCTTGGTGTCATCTGCAAACTTGCTAAGGGTGCACACGATGCCTTCATCCAGATCATCGATAAAGACACTGAACAGGGCTGGACCCAGCACTGAGCCCTGGGGAACCCCACTTGTAACTGGCCTCCAGCTGGATTTAACACCATTTCCCACCACTCTCTAGGCCCAGCCATCCAACCAGTTTTCCCCGCAAGGAGAGTGTGCACCTGTCCAGGCCAGAGGCTGACAGTTTCCGTAGCAGAATGCTGTGAGAAACTGTGTCAAAGGCTTTACTGAGGTCCAGGAAGATACATCCACAGCCTTTCCCTCATCCAGCATCTGAGTCACTTGGTCATAGAAGGCGATCAGGTTAGTTTGGCAAGACCTGCTTTTTGTGAACCCGTGTTGACTGGGCCTGATCACCCGGTTCTCTTGCATGTGCTTCATGATAGCACTCAAGATCACCTGTTCCATGACTTTCCCTGGCACTGAGGTCAGACTGACAGGCCTGGATCCTCCCTGTGATCCTTCTTGTAAATGGGCACAACATCAGCCAGCCTCGAGTCCAGTGGAACTTCCCCAGTCATCCAGGACTGTTGGAAGCTGATGGAAAGGGGTTTGGCCAGCACATGCGCCAGCTCCTTTAATACCCTCGGGTGAATCCCATCCGGCCCTATAGACTTCTGGGTGTCTAGTCAGGCTAGCAGGGCTCTGACCACCTCCTCTTGGACCATGGGAGCCTCATTTTGCTCCTCTAGCTCCTGGGTTTGTACAGAAAGGGAACAACTTTCTTCACAGTTAAAGACTGAGGCGAAGAAGGCATTAAGTACCTCAGCCTTTTCCTCATCCCCTGTCATTGTTGCTCCTTCTGCGTCCAACAGGGACTGTATGGTCTCCTTAGTCCTCTTTTTATTATTTATATATTTATAGGAAGATTTTTGGTTATCTTTCACCGACTTTGCCAATTAGATTTCTAGCTGAGCCTCAGCCCTTCTAATTTTTTCTCTATACAATCTCACTTCCTTTCTGTAGTGCTCCCAAGAGGCCTGTCCCCTCTTCCAGACCCCATAAACATTCCTTTTCTTGATATCACTCAAGATCTCCCTGTTCAACCAAGCTGTTTTTTTCCCCTGCTGGCTTTTTTTCCGGAACATGGGGATAGCTTTCTCCTGAGCCACTAGGATTTCCTTTTTGAAGAGCTCCCAGCCCTCATGGACTCCCTTGCCCTTAAGTACTGTCACCCATGAGACTTTGCCAACCAGCCTTCTGAAGAGTTCAGAGTCTGCCCTCTGCAAATTTAATGCTACTGTCTTGCTAACCACCCTCTTCACTTCGCCTAGAACAGAATACCCTATCATTTCATGATCGCTTAGTCCTAGGTGTCCTCCTGCCGCCACATCCCCCACGAGGCCTTCTCTGTTCACAAACAGCAGGTCCAGGAGGGCACCTTCCTTTGTTGGTTCGTTCACCAGCTGTGTGTTCCACACACTCCAGGAACCTCCTAGACTGCTTCCTTTCTGCTCTATTGGACTTCCAGCAGATATCAGGAAGACTGAAGTCTCCCACAAGAACGAGAGGCACTAATCTAGAGATTAACCCCAGCTCTTCATAGAAGAGCTCATCAGCTGCTTCTTCTTGGCTGGGTGGCCTGTAAAAATCTACCTTCTTATGGACTCCTCTGATTCTAACCCACAGGCACTCAACCTCCTCATTGCCACAATCCATTTCAACGGTGTCCAAGTCCTCCCTTACAAAGAGGGCTACCCTGCCTCCTCTCCTACCCTTCCTATCCCTCCTGAAGAGTTCATACCCCACCATATCTGTACTCCAGTTATGAGTCATCCCACCATGTTTCCATGCTGGCAACGACATTGTATGCTCCTTGCCCTACAACAGCTTCCAGCTCTTCCTTCTTATTACCCATGCTGCATGCATTGGTGTAAATGCACTTCAGCTGAGCTGCCGAGCCTTCAGCCCTCTTACAGGGAACAGAGTTCATTCCCAGTTGCCTGGTAACTGGAGTAGCCAGCACCAGAGCACCCGTATCTCCCTTACGACCCCCATGTGTGTTCACCCCCACTTTCTGTGTGGTGCTGTACTGGTGGTCCTCTCCAGCACACCCTCTCTGAATCACTAGTGCCCCATGTCCAGGCTCGCTCCTGTCTGGCTTGGTCTCAATCCCCTGCCCCTTCACATCTAGTTTAAAGCTTGATCTATGAGCTTAACTAAGTTCTTAGCAAGGGCTTTAGCCCCCCTAGGAGACCCACGTGTCCCAACCTTAGCAGCAGAGTTTGGGGGTGCGTGAGCCACCCTATGATCAAAGAAGCCAAAGGCCCTCTCCTCACACCAGGCTCAGAGCCTGGCACTAATCAAATTCTTCTTCCTGACTTCCTGCTCCTCTCTATTTAGCCTGGGGATAGAGCAGAACACTATCTGAGCCCCAGAGCCCTCCATCATTTTCCCAATGGCCCTGAAGTCTTTCTTGATGGCTTTAGTCTTTCTGTTTACTAAATCATCATTACCAGTTTGGACTACTGTCAGAGTATAGTAGTCTGTCTCGTGGACCAGGGAAGGAAGTTTTCTAGCTACCTCTTTCACTGATGCCCCCAGTAAGCAGCAGACCTCTCTGTGGAGCAGGTCCGGTCTGCAAATGGGTCCTTCCGTTTTTATCTCTTTCTGAGGATGGTGTGGCCTAGGGAAAGATTCTAGGCTGTGGGAGCCATCATCCTCAGGACAGGATTCCACATGCAGCACGTGTACTTGTTTACCAGGGGGATCTGGGGTTTTGTTGTCTGGTTGAGGGGAGCAAGTTTCCTTTGTCTGGCAGGAACTTGCTGCCATTCCCCATCTCTTGTTCCCCTAACCTTGGAGTTAGCAGGTGGGTAGTGTCTGGAAGTACCAGCTCCAGCAGCTGCCGGGTGAGTGAGAGGGCACTACTCCACTGGTCTATTTCCCTCTCACACTCCCTGATGGTCCTCAGCCTCTTTACCTCCTCCCTTAATTCCTCTACCATATGACAGAGTTCCCCTACTCGAGTGCAGCTTTCACAAGTGGAGACAGTAACAGAGGCACAAAGCTGGTGTGGGAGGAGGGCACTGCCTGCAGCCCAGGGGCTGGGTAGCTGCATGTGCCCACTGGGGATCCGTCTGTGTAGCAGCTTCCGTCATGCTTGGTGCAGCCTTAAGCTTTTGACGGGCAGCCACCGTGGTTCTCAGTTCCTTCTGGCCGTGTTCCAGCCCCTCCCTGCTCGAACTGCCCTGTTTTAACGTGCCCCACTCCTCTTCGCCTCTGCTCCCTAAGGGCCGTTTAAATCCCCCGCGGTAGCTTCCGGGACCGCCCCCTCCCGTCAGGCACCGCCCGAGAGCGGCCGTTTTGCCTGGAGCCCGGTGCCGACCCCCGATCGCTTTTTTTTTGCTGTTCCCCGCGCAGGGAAGCGCGCCAGCGCCTTTAATGGCCACCCCACCACAGAACTCACCGTCCCGTCGCTGGATGCAGCTGTAAAAGCCAATGATGAACAGTAGTTTGCCAAATGTCTTTCTAGGTTGTTAGCCTAACAGGCAGTGGTTTAGGTTGTGATATCTACCTAATCAAGCATGCTTTTAGTGATTGGTAGGCTGTGGCTACGGAATAGCATAAGGGAATATCCTTTACATAGCTCTTAAGGGGCAGTTGTGTGCCAGGGGAAAATTAATAGGAATCTAAGGGGAGCTTTGTTGAGCCCTAAGTTGGTATTGCAGAATGCACATCAGAAAATCTGGGTAATGTTAGACTTGCTAACAAACCTGGAAAATTAAAGGCTAACAATGAAAAGTCTTCTTTATTTTGTAGCTTTCTTTGAAGCATTCATATATTACTATTTTCTTAAGTCTGAAACCTCTTTGTGGAGGTGTAGGAACTTTATATTCCTCCTGCTTCACCTGCTCCCTTTAAAGAAGGTGTGCTGGAATGACTATGAATTCCTTAATTTCAGCATAGAAAGCAATTTTGAGAAGTATTTGGTATTTTAAAATAGCAGTAGTTGGTTGTGTCAGATGATGGCATGGAATATGTGTGAGACAACACAGGCAGGGTGCAGGGACAACTGCAAATCACGGATGAAATGCAAAGAGTAAATTTATTCCCATTACCTTGTGAACTTGGGGATCTTTGAAACAACCCCTGGGCACAGTAAATGCAAGCAGGAATGCAGGCACTGTGGTCCTTGGTACTTCCTAGCAGGAATAAGTGTAAACCTGTTCGGTTTTGCCTGTATATAGAAGAATCACACAGGCATAATTTTCTACTATGTTTTGATCTTTCCCAAAGCAGGGCAGGAATCTCAAGGATGTTCACTAGGGTGTCTCATGAGTTTATCATGGGCCTGTGTTATCTAACCACAGAGCTTCTACTTGTGAAGCACACAAGAATAAGTAATGATTACCATGATTTTATTTTCTAACACCCCAGTTACAAGTCACCCCAAGATGTTTACAATTCTCCTCACCAATTTTCCACTAAATCCCACATTATATACGTTTAAAAAGTAACTTGCAGAGAGTTTAAAATAGAAAATCTTTTTCGTGTTGTAGCATTATTTGTTAGTGAGGTGTGGTGGCTTAGCACTTGTAAGTGTGTATGTGTATATATATACAAACATATATATGCATATATTTCAAGTCAGTTCAGTTTTGCTCAGAGTGAGGTGTTGTGACTGAATAACTAGTCAAGTAGTCACAAAGAAATGAAAATTAAAAGTCAACAGATAAATGAAAGAAATTGGTTTTGGTATTGTGAATTTGATATACCGGTTTCACATTGAAGGAAGCTAGCTGTAGAGATCCAATTTGACAAGCTACGTTTTGAGGACTGATTGTGTTTTCTGAAGCAAATGGCTGATCTGATGCTTTTCTGTTGGTGAGAGCAGGATGTCTTGGTCCTCCTGACCTGTCTCATTTCAACTGCATGGTACTGTTTCTCTCTTGCAATGTCTCAGCTGCTAACTGACCTTGCACGAGCCAGTGCAACTCATCAGCTAGCAGTTTCCTGTATCACAGAATAACCAGGTTGGAAGAGACCCCACCGGATCGTCGAGTCCAACCATTCCCACCAATCCCTAAATCATGCCCCTAAATACCTCATCCACCCTCACCTTAAACACCTCCAGGGACGGCGACTCAACCACCTCCCTGGGCAGACCGTTCCAATGCCTAACCACCCTCTCCCACCCTCTCCGTGAAGAATTTTTTCCTTATCTCAAGCCTAAATCTCCCCTGGCGGAGCTTGAGGCCATTCCCTCTTGTCCTGTCCCCTGTCACTTGGGAGAAGAGGCCAGCACCCTCCTCTCCACAACCTCCCTTCAGGTAGTTGTAGAGAGTAATAAGGTCTCCCCTCAGCCTCCTCTTCTCCAGGCTAAACAACCCCAGCTCTCTCAGTCGCTCCTCATAAGATTTGTTCTCCAGCCCCTTCACCAGCTTTGTTGCTCTTCTCTGGACTCACTCCAGAGCCTCAACATCCTTCTTGTGGTGAGGGGCCCAGAACTGAACACAGTACTCGAGGTGCGGTCTCACCAGTGCCGAGTACAGAGGGAGAATAACCTCCCTGGACCTACTGGTCACACCGTTTCTGACACAGGCCAAGATGCCATTGGCCTTCTTGGCCACCTGGGCACACTGCTGGCTCATGTTCAGTCGGTTGTCAACCAACACCCCCAGGTCCCTCTCCTCCTGGCAGCTTTCCAGCCAGGTTTCTCCTAGTCTGTACCTCTGCTTAGGGTTGTTGTGCCCCAAGTGCAGGACCCGGCATTTGGCCTTGTTAAACCTCATGCCGTTGGTCTCAGCCCAGCAGTCCAGCCTGTTCAGGTCCCTTTGCAGAGTCTCCTGACCCTCCAGCAGATCCACACTTCCACCCAGCTTGGTGTTATCTGCAGACTTGCTAAGGGAGCACTCGATGCCTTCATCCAGGTCATTGATAAAGACATTAAACATGACTGGACCCAGGACTGAGGCCTGGGGAACCCCACTTGTAACTGGCCTCCAGCTGGATTTAACTCCGTTTACCACCACCCTCTGGGCCCAGTCATTCAACCAGTTTTTCACCCAGGAGAGTGTGCGCCCGTCCAGGCCAGAGGCCGACAGTGGGTTCTCTGTGTGTATTTTCTGGGCAGGTTTCCTGCCATATTACGAGCTGTTGAAAAGTGAGTGAGAGAGAACAGGAGTTTCTTTATAGTAGTGTTGAGGTTATTGCAATTCTTGCAGCCACAGTCGGTGAATCCTTCTGATTCACCCAGGAGTACAAGGGAAGACAAGCATCAATATTAAGTATTTCCATTGTAAAAGGGCAACTCCTCCCAACTATCATGCAGCTAGGCTTACATGCCCTTTTAATGTTCTCTGTGCATGATTTCAGTCCAGTTTTATGGTGGCTTTGATTATGGGATTTTGTTACCTTTCAAGGATCTTTTTTGTATGTCATTGCTTTTTTTTTTTTTTCCCTCATTAATTACAAAGGTAAAGTGGTGAGTAAAATAATCATATATTAATTTGTAGGATGGAACCCTGGAAGAAGTAGATTTGTTTTCTGGATTAGTAAAATTTTTGACATTTAAGATTATTGGTCTGCTGATCTGAATCTTCAAAACTGATATGACACTGGAGCCCTAAAAATCCTAAGAATTCTTTAGCTCTTTCCTTTCCTATACATTTTCTTCTTCTAAATGTTCCCATCTAGAGAGATCTGGTACAATCAGTTACACTGCAGAGAAGTTTTAAAGTGTCATTCTGAATACTGTATGAGTGAGACTATGACTGCTAATATGTAAAAACAATTTAGTTTGGAAAATAAATTGTTTACAACATGTCTCTGGTTTTGTTCAATTTTAATTAGATGTTCAGTCTTCAGTTTTTTCATTTTTAGAGACAAAACTTTAGTTAGATGTAAAAGACTACAGCTCTCAAACTGTCTAGCAAAACATCTTCAAAACTATATTAGGAGAAACAATTTTGGTAAGAAGGTTGTGCATGCTCACGTTTTACTCATCCATTTTCATAGCAAACCTGTAGTTGAATTCCAAATGACAACTAGATCTTGTTCAAAGTTAAGTCATAAGTATGTTGTGGGGAGGGTCTATTTTAAAGTTTGGCTAATGTGCATGCATATTAGAGGAAACTTTTTTTTATTGGTCACTTTTATGTGCACTCATGTTAAATTTGGCCTCCCTGTTATGCCTAGGTATGATTTGGTCCTCTATTTGAGGCCACAGAACTCTGGATGATCTTACATACCCTTTGAGCTAGGATACCTAGGCACAATGAGGTGAGTTAAGGATACAGTTTCAACCTTAACTCTGAATTTCCTGACTTCTGTTGCTTAAGTAGGCCCTTGCCTACTTACACACAGTGGCTACATGATTGTACCACTCAGTGTGCTGTCTTCAGCGCTGTTTTTAGTAATTGTATTCTCTGCTGATTGCTGCAGAAGTGTCTCTTGACAAACAAGAATGTCATTGTTGCAGACTTACGTACTATTTTTTTATTTCAATACCCTCTTCAGATTTTATTACTGAAGTTTTGGTATGGTGTCTTTGGTTTGTGCCATGGATTTATGCTACATTGTGATGATAGAATATTAAAACTGTGATAATGACATTAACATCATTAATTTGGAATAAAATCTACATACCTTCAGAAGGAGGATCTTCGAAATGTGTTTGTTTAATATAGTAACAAAACACTGGTCCTCATCTATCTTTGTGCCACTAGTGGAAGCATGTTATGTGGGGTTTTTTTAATAGTCCCAATACTTCAGTTGATTTCAAAGTCAAAATTTGTGACATTTTCAGGTTTGGTAACATTAAGATAGACTAGATAACTGTGTTAAAGCTAAACTTGCGGTAACAGATGACTGAAGTAAAATGAACCTGCAACATGTCTAATCAAAGTCAAAGAGATTTTTCAGTAACTGAATATAAGTAATAGGAATGTTTTATCTTTGTCCTAAGTGATGAAAATAAATAAAATTAGATAGAATAAGTTTCAGAACTTTATGCTAATGCTGAATTTTTTCATGTTGAGCTTTGTAAAGCCAACTGTTTTGTAACATTGAGATGCTTAGTAAGTGAGCCCCAGAGTTTTGTTTGCTGGTTATGCTACAAATTGCCGCACAGGATTATCCACAGCTTTTTGGAAAAGAAAATACGTAATCCAGCAGATAAAGGATGCAAGTCAAGACTTAGTGCTTCAGCCTTACGTTGATCCCGGGATTCAGACTTGACCCTTAGCGAAAGGCGCATGCTTATGAAGTTACACATCTTGATTGGAGTATGTCAGAGTAGCCTGTTCAGGTGGTTCCTTTGTTTTAAGGTAACCTAAGCTTCACTTGGTAATATGGTGATAGTCTCAGTTATTTGAGATCATCTCACTAATATGCTTATGTATATATGTATATTATTATTTTATTTTAAAATTATTAAATATACCTTGTAGCTTTGGAAGGATAATCATTCAAATAAGGGTATCTGCTGTAGGTTGGAGTCCTGAATATTGATCAATCAAATAGCTCACCAGGACTTCCTGTGCAGAAATATACAGGCAAATGTTGAGATTTCTGGACAAATACCAAAAATCCTCTTATGTTTGTTCAGGTCAAAATAAAAATCTTTACAGGACAACCCACGTATATTCTCATGGCATCTAAATGCAGACAATGTTTTCTGCCGACACTGAGAAACCTTAAGTAAGAGACACATGGGAAATTAGTGTCTTGACCAGCTTCTCTCTCAATGGACTCTAGCATGTGCACATAGCAGTGCTGGACTGGATGTGTGCATTGATAGGACGCTGTGCCCATGTCTGAAATAAACCTTGCACTCATCTGTTTGGTACAACAGTCACCTCCTCGCTCTCTGCTCTTCACTCTCCTATAAGCTACCACTCCTTCCATCTTGGTACTTCTCTATGTCAGCTAGGTCCAGGAACATGCTATCTATTTACACGTCAGCTGCACTTCCTTCTGTTCCTCTGCTACAGGATTATTCTTGCTGCCTTTTCCTTACCTCCTGCTTGCCGCTCTCTGAAGAGATTTTGTAGTGCTATAATGTATTTCCATTTTAGCAGCTGGAGGCCACTGTTCTAAGATTTGCATCTGTGGCAGATTGTTTTCTAGCAGTAATACATGGTTTAGCCTGATCCTTATACACTTAAACAGACTCCTCTCATACTGCAATTAGAGTACAGAAATATATTTATGCTGAAAGGCAAGTATTTGATGATACCACAAATTCCCTGCTCAGTTTAATTATTTCTCCTATTTTTGCTGTTTTATAAAGCTCTTGTATCTAGCTGGTCCAACAGAGTTTATTTGTAGATCTTGCCTCTAGGTGCAAAAATCTCTTAATTTCCCTTCCCTTTTTTGAAGTTGGCTGAAGCTGGGGTAGCAGACTGACAGAGAAACTGATTTTGATTGTGCAATCTTGATTTCTTCAGTCAAAATAGTTACCACGTAGTGCTGTCTTGCCCTATAGTGTCCTGTTATCACTTAACAAGTGCAGTTTTTTGTAGTGACCCTCCCTTCTTCACCACAAGTGTTTACCTTCTTGCTCCTCTCTCTATCAGTTTAATTACGATGTTTGTAAACACTGCTTCAGCTTAACTTGTTCTAATCCTCTTAGGATTTTCCTGCTTTCAACCTAGTACTACTTCTAAAACTGTCTCTGATACCATTTTCTAGTCGTGTCTTGGAGAATCTTCAGTTCTTCGTTCTTTTTCCTGAAAAAGTTACTGTATTAATTCTCTTGAATTATGTCATTCTGGTATTCTGTAGTTTTTAATTTTTCTGCTGCTATTTGTTATTTCACTGCCCTTGATATTTTTTTCTTCTACATCCTCTTTTTTTTGTAGTTGTGTGAACTTCAGCCGTTAGCTTGCATACCTGCAGTTTCCTTAATTTGAGTTTCAGTGTGTGTAGTTGATTCCCTTGATTATCATTTAGGTCAACTAGATTGTATTTTTCTTAAATTAAGAAGCACTTTATTTCTTTATCACCTGCACTATGCAGACATAATCTGAAATAACTCTCTGAAGTATTCAAAATAAATATATGATGTGGCTTAAAGTGCTAACATAGTAGGCTTTCCTTTGTTGATTAGCAAATAGCTTTGATTATAAAACAGATTGAGGTTTTGTTGGGGTTTTTTTGCCTTTCTTCTTTCTTGTTGGAAGTGGTTTCACATGCACAGGCCTTTACCTATAACCTGATGCAATAAGCTGTGGTTAAAATTAAGGATGTTCAGAAAAAAAATTTGAAAAATTTGTGCTTTTAATCAAATCTCAGATTATATTTAATAATCCTTATAGTCTCTCTCTTTCTTTAAATACTGTATTTTGATTTTAGTATTACTGAGCAACTTTAACATCATGGCTGTAATATGAAGGGGTTTGTTTATTTTTTCTAAAAATTGAATATTTAACACAAATATAAGTAACAGTGTTACACAAACTAGTGATTTAAATGTTAGGTTGAAAAGGATAGTTATATAATGAATTAAGAAACAAGTGAGAAGTCAAAAATTTCATATGGCAAACCATCTTTTAAAAAATCTTTGCTCCTTGGAAAACATCTAAATTTTATTAGTTTATCCTTAGGATATTTAATTTTTTTTTGTCCAGTGCAACCATTTTTTTAAAAATTTCTACGTCCCATAATGTGCTTTATTACCCCAAATTAATATTTTTTTCTAAGCTTCTGCTCTTGGTAGGAATTCTAATTGCTTGAAGGACATTTTCTTGGAGTTGATTTTTTTAAGACTGTAGATTAACATAATTTAGGCAGCTTGCTTTGATTTGTTCTTCCACTGAGATCAAAGGGTTCTTGTATTTCTTCTATGTTCATTATTAATCAGTTTAGGGAGGTGGTAGAATGATGGTTTCTAAGTAGAGATGTGAAATATCAGTTTTATCAATGAATTGTATGATAGATATACAGTGTTCATTTTATTAGTCTCCTACAGTAAAGCAGCTACTCGCACTAGATTTGTTGCCGGTTGTAGAGTGAAGCTGTGATGTGACACAGCATGGATAATGTGTTTGTAATGAAAACTGTTGACCAGCTTCAGATAAATTTTTATTACAGGTCCTGAAAAAATTCTCTATGTTTTATTCTAGGTAATTAATAATGCTTGTGCTACTCAAGCCATAGTAAGTGTGCTGTTAAATTGTGTTCATCAAGATATCCATCTAGGAGAGACTTTGTCAGAATTTAAGGAATTTTCACAAAGCTTTGATGCTGCGGTAAGTACCTGCTATTTTCTGTATTTTTAGTATTAGTGTTACATTCGTGTGGGCTTACAAGTTCATTTTACTGTTTAATTACAGATGAAAGGTTTGGCACTGAGCAACTCAGAAGTGATTCGGCAAGTTCACAACAGTTTTGCCAGGTAATGCATGTTTTAGATCTAGGCAGAATTTGACCAAATTTTTTTATCTCAGATTTTTTAACATTTTCTTTGCAGACAACAGATGTTTGAATTTGATGCAAAGTCTTCAGCAAAAGAAGAAGATGCATTTCACTTTGTAAGCTATGTTCCTGTTAATGGAAGGCTATATGAACTAGATGGCCTAAGGGAAGGACCAATTGATTTGGGTAATTTTTTGATTTTTTTCTGAACATCCTTAATTTTAACCGTAGCTTATTGCATCAGGTTATAGGATCAGAGTTATTGATGAAAATAATGCACATCTTTAAAACTTTATTCATGTGCTCTTCAGGCTTGTAGTTCTTCGCCATCATTTTTATAGTTTGCAGTTTTCTTCCTACTTTCTATAGATTTCCAATTATTTCTCCTTTCATTCAGTAATCAAATGAACAGGCTATGCAATCTAGTGAGTTTCTAATACATGAATAGTTTTGTTGCAAGAAAAGTTTATGCAAACCACTACTTGTGGATGTTTACAGATCTTCACTGGAACAGGCTGCCCAGGGAGGTGGTTGAGTCACCATCCATGGAGGTCTTTAAAGGATGAGGAGATTCCTTTTTGTGTTGTCACCCAAGACAATTTTTGTCATGTTTTCAAAGCTCTTTTTTCTAGGTTGATTATAAGCTATGTGTTTATTTTGTTGTTGTTCTCCTGTGGGGCATGTATGCAGCCAACTCTGTACACTTTTTATGTACTATCTGGGTGGTGTTTACACACTGTCCTCTTTCTTGTTAGATAGCCTGGAATTTCCCAGTGGTTTAAAAAAGAATAGCTAAAAGGGCATAGTTCTAGTCTCTGTAAGACTTGTTCCTGGTTTGTGTCTTTTAATCTTTCTTAAATTGTATGTGTGCCATTTTGTCTTCAAAAGCTCTACAGTGCCTGTCGGATGTCTGCACTTTCTTTTGCCTCTGATATAATGATATGTTCCATGCTCCATTTCCAGAGTGTTTTTGCAGTTTTCTTGGCAGTTATATTTATTTTAAGCTCAGTGGTGACTTGCTGCTAAATCTCACCTTCAGTCTGGCGAGACTATACAGTCTGCAGACCTACCAGTAATACGACTTCTGTGGTCGCAAGATCATGAAACTCTTCATTTGTTTTAAGGTCTTGAAATTGCCTGCAGTTGCCAAGAAAAAAAATTGTTACATGTTCTAAAGTTGCTGCATAAGCCTCAAGTATACAAATCTTGAATTTTCAATTAATTTTACTAAGGCTTTACTTTTTGTTTGTTTTGGGTTTTTTTTCCCTAGGTGCATGCAATCAAGATGACTGGATAAGTGCTGTGCGGCCTGTCATTGAGAAACGTATACAAAAGTAAATGGTCATGATGCTTTTAGAAGATAGATATATGTTTAAAAATACTTCTAATATCCTTCAATTGAAGACTTTCATCCAAACTTCTAAGGAGTGACACTTACGCATCATTTTTGTGCATATCTTTGACTTCACAACTTATTACCCAACATGACCCAAATGTGATGTTAGATTAAGTCTCAAACACTCTCTATTCCTGTGTGATTAACCAAAGCAGGTATCAGTCTAGTGGAGAGAAATACTGCTAGTACTCTGAAAAAGGATGAACAAGATTAACTCCATTAACAGCTCTGGGCCTTTATGAGTGAAAATGGAGTGCTGTTACCATGTATATGAAGTTTGGGTGTGCATTTATAATTAAAAATACCAAAAAAACCCTATATACATGCAGCTAGTATTCAGAGAGAATAAGTTTTCCTTAGGTATGTGGCTTGTTTTAGAAATTCAAGCTGGAAAAACATACTTTAGAAGCTTTCCTACTTCTTAGCTCTGCTACCAAGCTGCAGACCCAAACACAGAAATAAAATTGAATTTTTATGTCATTTTTAGAAAATAATTTTCGTAGTCTTTCACTTGTAGACCTTTTTTGATAAACAAAACATTACTACCAAATCACATTTGGAGAATTTAAACTCTGAAAGCCCTGCTAATCTGAATGTTGAATGTACTTTTCACATTCTGTGAAGGAGTCCCTAACATTTTCTAACAAGTAACAGTAATAAAATAAAAACAAGTGTGTGCAGCAGTCCTGTGCAAGTTGTTGTCAACTATATCGTGTTCTGTTTTATTTTTTGGACAGCTTCAATACTTAGAGTTTGTGGCCACAGGCAGAAAGAATAATATCTTGAGAGAGGAGGTTATTGGCAGTTATATACTGAATACTGCTCGTCTGAGGTCTGATTTTATTTTTGTGGCAAGATTGGGTCTATAGCGCAAGTTAATATAGTAGATCTATTTAGATTTTTTTTTCACAAAAGGTATTCCTTTATAATGAAATCGTGGAGGAGGTTTTAAGAGTTGTCAGATTTTTTGCTTTGTTCCTCTTTTAGATACAGTGAAGGCGAGATAAGATTTAACTTGATGGCCATTGTATCTGACAGAAAGATGATATATGAGCAAAGGATTGCAGAGTTACAAAAGCAACTCGCAGAGGTAGGCTGTGGTGTGGTATTTAAGTTACTGGAGTGGTTCTTTGATAGTAGTTCTGTGTCTTCGGTTTTATTCACCTCTTTCCTTTCTTCAAATGGAGTATCACTGAAAATGGCGAGGAAGGATTACTATGTGCACCCTGCAATGCCTTGTGGATGTAGTAATGTAGCTCTGGGTAGTTCTGAGCGAGCCAGTTTAGTATCATTGCATTTGTCTGTCTTGACTAATTTGCCGTGGTAGTGGAGGTATTCTTCTCCTAGCACCTGAGCTAATCTGTGTATAACTAACTGCAGAAATTCCTTGAATGTTCCTAATTTTTTCTGTGATAGAAGTACTCTTAAGACAAGACTTATTTTAATTTTAAAGTAACACAATCTGAGAATAAATGCAATAGTGTCATACATTTACCTTTTTCTGTTTTGTGGAAGGAGGAGCCTATGGACACAGATCAAAGTAGTAACATGTTAAGTTCCATACAATCAGAAGTTGCAAAATACCAGATGTTAATTGAAGAAGAGAACCAAAAATTAAAAAGATATAAGGTATTTAGCTTTTGCTTTTCTGATGAAACTGCTTTTGGAAAAGTTGTTGTAAGGAAAAGCCAGGTTTTATATGTATGGGAGGCTGTTAGAATTAATCTGTAGGGATTGGGTGGCTACTAGAAAGCGTTATGTAAATTTGTGTTAAGTTCCTGAATTTAGAGATTAATTGCCAATTGCTTCCTTTTAGAACAGGGTTTATGAGTTGATTTGTAATCATCTCTGTAGCTCCCTTCATTTTGACACACCCACACCCCCTGCCAATTTGTTTGGTTTTACTAGAGGGTCTTCCATGTGTTAATGTAACTTTTTTCTGCACAGCATTCACATCAACTCTTCCAGCTCTCATTGTTGGTAATGAAAAATGTTGGTGCATCAGTCAATAGTGAAGATTAGAGAGACTCAGAGCTTTTATGTACAGATTCATTATGGTTTTGCTGGTACATCTGCTAATCTATCATATGGGTCCTTGCATAACTTTTAGTGAAGAAGCTCCCTCATCGTACTTGAATTGTTCTTTCGTTATAGTTCACCTGCTGTCATTTCCTCAGTGGGAAGCAGTGAAGACACAATTGGCATGTTCTGCATTTTCCTAAATAAGTACTTTATGTGTGTGTGCACAGAAAGTGTATAATTATTTGAAATAACATGATACTAATGAAAATTAGATGTGGGAAAGATTCTCGTAGCTGTATCTCCTGCAACTTTTTTGATAAATCCCTAATAATTGTAAAAGAATGTTTTGAGGGGGAACAGCTAAAAAGCTGAGTAACCACGGTGGGTTTTTTCTTTGTTTCTTTTAATCACTTAGCCTGGTTTTGGAGGGGAGAGGGTAGAGAGTGGCTAGATTAAAAATAAGTTTTACAATTAAAGCTGTATGTATCAAAGGATAAAGAAATGAAAGAATTACTTTTCTGTAGATTTTGTAGTTCTTCACTAGAAGTGGAAGAAATATTTTTCACTAGTTTCTAGAAGACCAAGACCTCAATAATTGTAACAATAATTACAAATATATTTTTGTAGTACATGTGTTATTGTTTTGTTTTTAAAGCAGTGTCATCGCATTGTGTTCTACAACGTCAGGATGCAATTCCAGAAACTATTAAAAAAATAAAATTCAAAGCATATGCTTTATAAAGCATGAGAAGAAGCAAACAAATGAAACATTCAAAGCATGTGCTGTATAAAGCATGAGAGAAAGCAAATGAAAATGAGGGACAAAAAAACCTTCAAGTTCCTAATTGTATGTGGAAATACTATGGAAATTACTTAACAGTCAACATTTTTTTTTAAATGTTAAGGTATCTGCTTGCATTCTATGGAGGTCATTCCTCTCAGTTGAAAAACTAAACCATTTCCTACCTTTCTGAAGGACTGAACTATTGTAGAAGCTGCAGAGTGTGTAATATAGTTTTGGTTTTGCATTGCCTCAATGTTTAAAGACTTCAGCCTAGGCTAAGGCCACAAGTATGGAAGAGACTGTAAAAATGCATAGGTTTAACTGCAATTGAAGTTGAGGGGAAAATAAGTAAATAGTGTAGGTAACTGTACTTCTCAGTGTTACAGCAGTGGCTAAACAGTATAACCAACTTAATTGTTGGGGGGGTTTCAGCTAGTGTGATAAGACCATAGAGAGAATTTGTGCCTTAAGCAGTAAATTCATCTGGCATATACTTTCTTACCACGTGCTCAGGATTTTATTGCTTCAACTTTGTTGTTAGCTGGTTGAAATTTAAAAAAACTCCAGCTCTTGGTGAGGGGAGACAACGATGGGGGTGGAAAAACCCCTGTGTAGCCACATAGTAGTTCTGTTAATGCTCTTAATTTATTTTTAGATTGAAAATATTAGAAGAAAACATAACTACCTGCCTTTCATCATGGAACTATTAAAGACACTAGCAGAGCACCAACAGTTAATACCACTAGTAGAAAAAGTGAGTATTTCTTACCTGGTTTTTAAGAAATAGTATATTAGTCTAATTTATCATACTTGCTACTGAAGTTAAAAATGCAGTCAAATATCTTGAAAGCATAAATGGCATGGATTGACTTATTTAAACTGCTACATACAGATATGTTGCTAGCTTACCTTATGGTTCCTTGCAGTTCTCTAGAGGTGCAATTCCACTGGAGACTGGAGATAGAGACCAATGAGTTTTGCACTGTTATGCAAACTATTTCTTACCTTTCAGAAATCAAACAAATTTTTCTTATGCTATTATCGAAGGAGACAATTCAGAAGCAGCTAAATGATCACATCATAGGCCTTAAGTGGCTGCAATACAGGAGACGCGAGACTAGGACTTTTCTACATAGGGAATTAAAGGTCTTATTAAAATGTAACGTGTAGCTCCAGTAAGTACGTAGTAGAGTGCCCCATGCAATCTTGGTATCCCTTTTTGAACAGAACGCTAGTCAAACGTATATATACATAGATGGATGTTGAAGTGATCCTTTTTGCCAGCCTGGGCTCTTGGTACTCCGTTTTGCTGAATTATCTCACTGTCAACACTAGGTGGCAACCTTTGCACAGAGGTTTTGGTAATTTGGGTAGCTTGGCGTTTGTTCTTATGCTTATTTATTGGCTCATTGCTTTCCCGTTTTTAAACTGTCTAGTTATTAACATTGATTTATTAATAAGGTTTGTATGAAGGCTTGTTAATTAAAGTGTGTCTGTCACTTTGGCAATTTATAGAACTGTCTGGCTAGTCAGGTACTTGGAATTGTACTAAGATCAGTGCTGACTTGTGTATCTCGTGTGCTTTTGAAAGTATCCCCCATTTTGAACTTACACTGAGAGAGGACCTCTATATTACTATAATAAGAGCTAAATATTGTGTAATGAGTACACTCTTTAGCTGAATTTAGTTAGGAAAGTACGTTTGCAGGCCAAGTAATTTATAAGACAGTAACTTTTTGATTCTGTTTTTAATGTTTTCCTTCCTTGGATAACCAGTTGGATAAACAGCTTTAATCCAGTTTCATGTTAATAGGAGTTATAAATAGTACCATCAGGCTTCATTTACAAGTAAATCTCAAGTGGACTCGAGTGGTTGGTGACTACAGGTCTTCATTCTAAATCACTATATTAGATCCAGTTCACTTCAATACTAAGTGGTAACAAGCACCAGTCTGATTTAGAATGATCAAATCTTCTGAAAGAAAGATGGCTAGTATTGCCTCCAAATTGCACCCTCTGTTTGCCTAATCACTAACTTCGTGAGAAAATGCTAATCCCTTGTCTTAATTTGAACCATGTATCAATTGATATGTTACATGAGAATCTATTTGCAAATATCTTGGCAGGAACTCTTGTGGGGCTTTTTCCATTCTGCTCTTTTTAAGGATCTAGATTACTAAGATCTTGGTTGCTTCAAAGTTTCATTTGTGATGATCAGTATATCTGAATGCAGTGTTTTCTTGTGACATCAAGTGTTTTCGTTAGGCAGAGTCATTTGTATGTTAAATGAAATGAAATTAATAAGGAAGTACAACAAATGAAGGTTAAATTTATGTTTTAAGAACAGTGGACTTTTTAACCCTCCTTCTCCCTTATGCAAGTTACTTATAGTTTCTTTTATATTTTAAATTTTATATTTAAATTTATATCTGTTCTTTAGAAGGCTTTATATGTGAGCCTAGTAAAATAGTAGTAGGATACTGCTGAAGAGCCTAAATTTACATTTAAAATGTCTTTCTAACACATATTTTGTTGCAAGTTCAAAAATTTAACAAGCAGTCATTCAAAGCTCCGGAAATATCTTTGTCTCATCAGAGATTAACTTCATCTCCCTTTTGTTTTCTAGGCAAAAGAAAAACAGAATGCCAAGAAAGTTCAGGAGGCCAAGTGAAGTTGTGCAAAATATATACAACTATGGGCTTCTGAATCTTATTTTCATGACAACAAATAAAACTTTTCATAAACCTTAACTTTTGTCGAGTGCATGTTTGACAGTTGTAACAGTTTGTCTTGTACTGTATGCACGAGTCTAGTTTTCTTCCTTCCCCTACATCTTGTGCATGTAGTACTGCTAAGTAATATTTAGGTTCTCTTCATCAAATTCAGTGTTTAATATTCTGACTGATTTCTGAAAGCTTGGGAAGTGAACCTAAAAGCGTGCAAGGAAAATGTACCCATTTTCTTCCATTTGAAGATGCCATCATAATACAAATGCCAGAATTTAAGTATAAGCATGAGCATTCTTTGCTCATCCCTTATAACATTTTGTAGTACTATACAATTGTTCAGTGACATGCCCTGTGTTTTTGTTTTTATGAAGTATGCGACTTAATTTTTTTACAAAATTCAAAAGTATGAACTTAGCTGTAGAAACATTTGCGAAGACCAATGTATAATCTCAAGATCTGCATTGCTTTAGTAGAAAAGATAATAAATATTCCCATTTTTATTTTGGCAAACTTTATGTGGTATTTCATTATTGGTTAAGATCATTAGTATATGTATTGGAGGTCATCAGCCTTGTGACTTTCAGTACTATGCATTCTAAATTAGAGTTAGAAAGATGGCATGCTTGTTTTCAGGATTCAATATTCTTGGACATAAGGTAGTACTGTTCTAGAGTACAGTAAATTCTGATCTTTAAAGTAATGCTTTTTAATTGGCCTTGGGAGGTAATCTAATATAGGAAAAAAATGTATGGAAGACTCTTCTTGTTTCTTGTTCATTGTAATAGAAGATGCTTGAGCTGTCTTCCACGGGCCAAAGGGGGAATGTTTGGGGAGTGGAACTTTGTATCTTGCCTTCTTAGTGCTGCTTGAGTAGGCAAATTGTTTTGGGAAGGGTAGTAACAGACCATTATAACAATACATAATATTTGAATTACTGAAGTGCTCTTAGTGTATAATGCATTTCAATTAATTTAGAAAACTTCCAGTTTGGGTTTGATTTGAAGTTTGTGACAACACCTTTAATAGATGGATATTGCAGGAAATGGTCATGCTATCCATACCTATACATATCAGCTTCTTAAATGTCAGATTGAATAGCAGATTTTTTTTTTATTTTCATGATGCTGTAGAGATAGAAAATTGAGGAAATTAAGTCTATGGGTACTATCTGAATGTAATCAATCAAAACACAATTACTCCAAAAAGTGAATAATGCTTAATGACTTTCATCTTAGAGATGAAACAGAAACACAGCTTGACTCGACTGATAATTTTTTGTTTATCCATAAAAAGATAAAGGACAATGATGCCCCCCTCCTTGCCACACGCTAATTCATAGGGAATATTAAATTGTGTTGTGATGGAAAATATATGGTGTATTATGTTCACTTACTTGTACAAAATTCTTCTTTTGAATGTCTTTTCTGATTTTTTTGAGGTTACCTTAGAAAATTTCAACAAATCTATAATGATACTTGAATATATAGTTTCACTGACAAATCCTTATTTTTAAGCTACATTTTAAGATAATTATGTTAAATTCTCTCCATGTTTCCTCAAAAGTTTTCCTGTTGAAAGCTATTCTTCTTTCCCTCCCATAAGTTAAGCTTCGTGTGCATTACTGTACTATCTTGTAGGGTAATTTTGAAAGTCAAACAAATTACTCAAGGATAAATCCACTCTTTTCCAGGATTAAAGTGCTGGGTGTCCTTATCTTTGTAAGGCTTTTAATTTATTTTAGTTGCAGTAGTGCTCTGTATTCTGAAGATCTGACATTTGGGCACTGAGGTTAAGAAAGCTACGTAAATGGATGCTACAAGGAAATGGTTAATAGATGATGCGTAATTATTTCATCTCTATGGGAGTAAGCTAAGTAATTTTTTTAACCCAAAGATTTTCAAGTTATTTTCCTCTTAATATCTTCTGCTGGCTTTGGCAGTCTTGTTGATATCACTACATAAAATAGGTGATTTGTCAGCAGGTGAAGCTGCTATTTGAAGTGTAAGAAGTTCTGTGTAACTCACAATGTGATAAAATGAAGTCAGTGTTTTACTTGCAGCCAGTAACAGAATCTTTAAGCATAGTTGTGTTTGTCATTGTTAAGGTAGCTTGTGAAACTGTATTATGTCGCATTTGTTACAGGCGAGAGACAGTATACATGCAAAATTATGTTAACTCACATATGAATAAGTTAGACTGTGAACCTGAGCTTTAAGAGCATTTACCACGGCTTGTGTAGTGCATCTACAGGAAACTGTACTTATTTTTATTGTTAGATGCTTGGCTGAGAACTGGCCGTTCTTAGCAGCACTGGCTGTGAACTTCGAGGTAATCTCATTTGTTCCCTAACCAACTAATAGAATTAACACAAAAACTTGAAAATACCAAATTGCCTATTGCTGTCAGGTTATACACCCTTGCCAGAAAACAAAAATACTGCCTTTTTAGCCAGTGATATAGACTTACTGGTGTGATGAGTAACAATATTTAACATGGCTTGTTACACTAAGAGGCTATATCCAATGTAAATCCTTACAGATTTCTCAGAAGTTTCAATAATTATGGCAACAAATATTTTATTAGTGGTGGAAGTATGTTACATATACTTGTTTCTGTAGAGGAGGAGCAAAAAAATTGTTAAAAGTCAAAATTAGATTGTCAAGCATGGATGGGCTTAATTACTTTATGCCTTGCTAACGAAACTTGAGAAATAAATAGAAATGCACCCTTAGGAAAACAGCTATGGAAGAAATAGTTCTGTTTATATGTTACTTTTTTTTTTTTATGAACACCTGTTAGGTGTATTCTGCATGCAGTGGTGTTGGATGTTTGTTTGGGTTTTGGTTTTTTTTTTATTTAACACATTTTTATCCCTTAAGATCAAACTAAAGTGGCTGGACAAACTAAAGTTCCCATGGACTGACAAATGTTGCAAAGAACAATTTAACCATGGAGACTTTTTGTCTGATCTGGATAATCCTACTTCCTACTATTAATAAAATCTAATGGAGTTTAACAGTGAATGCACTTTGCAAGTCTGGTTAAATGTTTTTTTTCATGATAAGCAAATATTTTCCATATTTCATACATTTTATTTATGCTTTAGTTACATCAATGGAGATTGTTAATATTTGACTTCTTTTTTAACTATACATATTGCTAATTTTGAGGGTTATGTCCCTGATAATAATTAAGCGATCACCAGCAACTTTTATCAGTATCTGGTATTTGCAGTTCACTGAATGAAAAATAAAATGTACTTTTAAGCAAATGTTTTTATTAATTTCAGCCGATGTTATTGATGGCAGTCTGGTACCAAGATAATTGTTGTATCACCATTTAAACAAGAGAACATAAAATAACTAAGATATTTCTCATAAAAAATTATTTCTGACTTGAACATACAATAGCATCTCTTATTTGAAATGCTTTCTGCAATTGTGCACACCAGCATGTATGTGGATTACCATTTATCAACAAGTGCTGAAAAATGGTTTTTATAGTAGCAAGTCATAATTCCTTGTCCTTAATGGACAATATTGTAGTGTGTAAGGCCAAACAGTCTGTGATTCCATGTTCCCTGTCAAGTCTATTAAGTTGTTATTAAGCTGTTGTGCTTTTACAGCTCATGGAAATCAAATGTGTGCATAGCTCTGCTGATAAAGGAACCTTCTGAACAGGCCAGGAAAAAATAAAGCAGAATCATGGCTTATGAGTTTTATATCTCAATAGAATAATTGTTTTCCAAGAATGGAGGAGAATATTATGAGCTTTTTCTATGTGTCTTTTTATTTTTCCAGTAATGCCTTGGTCATTTCTCAATCACTTTGAAATCTACAGAGCATTTCAGGAAGTTTTGCATTCAGTATTTACTTTGAAATCAAGATGTGGTACCACTGAGTGGTGATCTACACATGACTACATTGTCCTAGATTACTGTTGAAAATACAGTTTGGTTTAAGGAGAAAAATAAAAGATTTTAAAGTGAAGCTTCTTCAGCTGTTTTCATTTATTTTTCCCTTGTTCCATCTTCTAAATGTCACCCTGACCTCCAGCTCCGTATCCTCATTCACGTAATGAGAGCATGGATTTGCTGTTTAAAGTGATGATGCATCACTGAGTATGTGTTTTTAGGAGCTGTTTATGTCTGTGAGTGGTATTTATTTTATCAGAAAGGCTTAACTTTTCAAACAGGCTGTGACTTTAATTCTGGAAATGCTCTAGTGATAGAGGGAAAAGACATGTAGGTTGTTATGATAACCCCAGGAACTGACTTGAAGCCATAGTGTAGGAAGTAGTAGTATCTTTACACTGACTCCTGTCTTCTTCCAAACCTCTGTTTTCTCAGATCAGAGAATATTTACACTGTTGAAAGCTAACAACATAAGCTGATCTATCAGTTTTCCTTTCAATTCCCTTCTTCACCTACCCCCCATGTAAATTCATTTCCAGCTCCTTCATAAAAAATGGAAGATTGAGGGTTATACTGAGTTTTCTGTATCTGTCTCACCATCTTACCTGCTTGATTAGATGAAGGGAAAAAAAATCATTAGAATTAAATGTTGATACATAGAAGTGAGACAGACATGCTGAAGAAGGTCATGGAACAGGTGATTTTGAGCACTATCATGAAGCACATGCAAGAGAACCGCATCATCAGGCCCAGTCAACACGGGTTCATGAAAGGCAGCTCCTGCCAAACTAAACTGATCACCTTCTATGACAAGTTGACCTGGCTACTGGATGAGGGAAAGGCTGTGGATGTATCTTCCTGGACTTAAGTAAAGCCTTTGACACAGTTTCTCACAGCATTCTGCTTCAGAAACTGTCACCTCTGGCCTGGACAGGCGAACGCTCTCCTGGGGGAAAAACTGGTTGGCTGGCCGGGCCCAGAGAGTGGTGGGAAATGGAGTTATATCCAGCTGGAGGCCAGTTACAAGTGGGGTTCCCCAGGGCTCAGTGCTGGGTCCAGTCCTGTTCAATGTCTTTATCAATGACCTGGATGAAGGCATCGAGTGCACCCTTAGCAAGTTTGCAAGATGACACTAAGCTGGGTGGAAGTGTCGATCTGCTGGAGGTTCCAAAGGGATCTGAACAGGCTGGACTGCTGGGCTGAGACCAACGGCATGAGGTTTAACACGGCCAAAGGCCAGATCCTGCACTTGGGGCACAACAACCAAAGCCTGGCTGGAAAGCTGCCAGGAGGAGAAGGACCTGGGGGTGTTGGTTGACAGGGACTGAACATAAGCCAGCAGTGTGGCCAAGAAGGCCAATGGCATCTTGGCCTGTATCAGAAACGGCGTGAGCAGCAGGTCGAGTGAGGTTATTCTCCCCCTGTACTCAGCACTGGTGAGACTGCACCTCGAGTCCTGTGTTCAGTTCTGGGCCCCTCACCACAAGAAGGATGTTGAGGCTCTGGAGCGAGTCCAGAGAAGAGCAACAAAGCTGGTGAAGGGGATGGAGAACAGGCCTTATGAGGAGTGGCAGAGGGAACTGGGGTTGTTTAGCCTAGAGGAGAGGAGGCTGAGGGGTGACCTTATTGCTCTCTATAACTGCCTGAGAGGAGGTTGTAAAGGAGTGGGTGCTGGCCTCTTCTCCCAAGTGAGAAGGGACAGGGCAAGCGGGAAATGGCTTCAAGATCTGCCAGGGGAGGTTCAGGCTAGATATCAGGAAAAGAATTTTCCCAGGAAGGGTCATTGGGTACTGGAACAGTCTGCCCAGAGAGGTGGTTGAGTCACCATCTCTAGAGGTATTTAAAAGATGGGTAGCCAAGGTGCTCAGGGACATGGTTTAGGGGCAGATAGGAATGGTTGGACTCAATGATCCAAGAAATCTTTTCCAACTTGGTGATTCTGTGATTTTGTCCCACTCGGCAAGAACGGCTAAGACTCAGTTAACTTCACTTACTTACTTATTTACTCACTCACTCACTCACTCACTCTATTTGCTAGTAGGAAAACTTCTTGCCTGTCTGATAGATAATAAAGAGAAAATTTGTCTTAAAGGAGCTTTCACACTATGATGAGAAATGGAGAGATAAGAATAGCCTATAAAAGCAAATAAACATATACAACTGAATGCCCTGACTTTGCTTGTGCAGTTTCTTCTCTCTGTGTTCACAAGTCAGGTTTTACCAGTGTGGCCTTACTGACTAGGGGTTAGCCCTCTGTTGTGCTAGTCTTCAGGCAAAAGGTAGAGTTCACCAAAGGATACTGTGAGGTACTTGAAAGTTTTCATTATGCTTTCAAGAAAATATCTCTCCCACTACCTGTGCACCTAGAAGGGTCGAATGTTTGTTATCAAGATCTTGAAATTGCCTGTGCACTTGCAAATCATACCTTGTTCATGCTCATTTTACAGTAACTACAGAACTGACTTTGGTCCCTTTTAAGACAGCTTGGATTCTGTTCAGTGATTAAGACCTCTTTAACTTCAACAGCCATATCTTGAAGCATGGAGTTGCTTAGTAGTTCTGAGAGAAAATGAATAACGATATGTGGGCATGCAGTGATGAGTGTAGGAACTCAGATCCCCTCATATGAAAACAGAAATTCCCATTTATATAAAGTTGAATTATTTTTCTGAAACTCCCCCCTTTGTGGAAACAGCTGGCATGCCAAAAAGTGGTACGGCAGACTTCCAGTGCGTTCTTAGGCTGTGGAGTCTTGCTAGATCCCATAATCTCCAGTTCATAACTTGTTAACACTCTATCTTTCTCTCTCTCTCTCTCTCTCTCTCTCTCTCAATCTCATTCCTCCCATACCACCCCTAACCCACACCCCATCCCAAGTTTGCCTTGGAGAAAAGTTTATAGCATTTCTTGGCTCAGGCAAAGGAGAATGGGGGAGACTTGGAATAAGGGAATAAGTAGTGGGCAAGCCTAAGAAAGAATAGATATAGAAATCATTGATTGTTTCCTTTTTGTTTTTGCTTTATTTTCCCCAAAGAGGAAAAATTTGGATGGAAAGTACTTCATTCAGTGATCAGTTCTTAGTAATTACGTGACAATTGAAGTGTAAAGTTATGAGTCAAGTCTTTGGATGTAAAATGTTTTGGGCAAAGGAAGATTGCCCCTTTTTAGAGCTCCTAGGGTGACCCTTCAATGCTATACATTGCATGTTGAAGCTATGTAGGCTTTTCACATATGTGTGTGTTTATATGAAATCCTGTGTCTGAATTTCCCAAAATATTCTTGAGGCAAATATTTGACTTAGTCTTTTTGTTCATAGCAAACAGAAGGTCTATGCAATAAATTTGACTGATTTGTAGTATTTACCAATGCTAATCCCTGTGGATACAAAAATATAAAAAGCATAGGGATGTCTAATGAAAATATCTAGGAAGCTTGGATCTGCCTGGGGAATCTGTTCAGCAGTTGCTGAACTGGAGGTATTCCATTTTTTTTGTGAAAGTTCCCATAAGAACTTCATTATAAATTCCTGGGTAGAATGAATGTTTAATACATCGCATACTAGAAATGCCGTTCACTACTTTGATCAACTAAAGGAAAGAAAAGTACTGCAGTAAATAATTGAGAGCAGTTGTAAAGAAAGATATAATGAATGCAATTGAATTTCAATTTACTTGTGTGACAATTTTTTTTTTTTCCCTCTCAAAATTTTTATGCTAGGAAGCATTCTAGATAAAAAGCGTTACGCAAGCACAGACTTTATAACTAAAGTTATTTGAAAATTGAATCTTACAACTGAGAATAAAAAAGTCAAAGGAACAAAATTCGAGTGTAGAATTTTAGTCTTTGTTTCATGCTTTAACTTAAGAAGGGTATGTTTTCAGTTTGAGATCATTTCACTACATAGATTTAAATTAATGCATTTGACTTATCCCTGTTCCACAAGAAACATGGAAAATAACAAGAAAGATGAAGAGGGAAAGGAAAATACTTTGTCTGTGTTTCATGCCTGAGGGAAGCACCCCTTCCTCCTACCCTACCCCAGTATTTCTGTTTTCATGGTAGGCTTGAAGTTTTGAAGATTCCTTTACAAACCCCTTCAATGTGTGGGATAGTCTAATTCCATGGTTTTTCCTCTCTACTTTGTCAGTTACCAAATGGCATATGAACTGCCAATGATGTTTTGTGTTATTTTTATAAAATATTTTATCAACATGTAATGTTCCTGTAAAATAGAAATACAAAACTGAAAGCGGATGTGAATATTTGATCATTTCAGAAATACGTTTGATATATTCGATATAGGGCACTGTAACTTATGGTTGGCTTTGAAAGCCTGGCCCCTGACAGCATTTCTGTGAAGGAAAGGGGGGGAAATAGATTTTTTTTTCCCTGAAAATGATGCAGCAATATCCATGTTCAGTGCATCTGCTATTTTGGTTCAGTGCTTTGAAATGGGATGAGACATTTCCAGTAGATTGTTATCCTTTCTGTATTTCATGAATCACTAAAAGCTGCATGCTGTGCCATCTGCTGACAGTCTGAAGCCACTAAAAATCCATCAACAGTATTGTCTGGATTGTTTAACAAAAGTCTGACTAAGTGTGTCTAGAAATTGATGTAGACCCCAGATACCAAAATGGTAACAGTTATGACCACCTGAGGGGAAGCCAGGTGTAGCCGAAGGTGCTTAGAGCACTGCAGAATCTGGACACTCCTGTTCTTGAGGAAAAGTCAGCACAGCTTGCACACAAGATGATGCTGGAATTGAAATTACTTGGATAGTTTATGGAAAACTGAAAACAAAAAGTACTTATATGGGTGAAACAAGAAATGTAACTTTTCTATCACACAAACAACTGTTTGACATCTTGTGAAAAAGTGGAAGGCACTAAAACAGGATATAATGACAAGGGCAAGAATGTATTTAACACTAGAGCTACTTGGTTTTCATGTTAGTTGGGGCTGTACTGCGGTAATATGCATGTGATATTTGTATCAGTATAATTACATCATGTGTTCTACCACAATTCTTTCCAAAATAAATAAGTACAACTAGATACATGTGATACACAAGAGATAAGCGTTTTAGATAGCACCATCAAAGAAAATGTCCTAAGACTTCTTTTCTCAGAAATCTAGGGCAGGGATTACAAAGTTTGTAATGAAGGTGGAAGAAACGTGCTTTGGGTGGAAGAAACATGCTTTGGTTGTGTGAAGGGGAAGTGAATTGTTCCTTATTCTTACAACTCTCACCAAGTTTTGTTAACACTGTCTCAAAAATGATATTTTTTAAGTCAGCACTGTAGGTGGCAGCCATTCACACATTCACTTCAGAGCTAAGCTCAGTGACTTCTATCTGCAGCTTCATTTGTTGCATAACACAAACAATGTACAGGAAATAGAATTTGTGGTTCCTACCTGCTGTAAAATCTTACTGACTGCGCTCACAGCAGACATGGTGCGTACATTGTATGCTTCAGGTTCTATTTTAGTGACCCTGAATTTACAGTCCTCATGTCTTGGTAAATATAATCACTTGCTATAGGGCAAAAGGCTACGTCTAAATATAGCAATCTTTACTGTGATGAAGCCAAAGTCCAGATCGTTATCCCAGTATAAAGGCTTGTTTTGTCCATATAAAATACTTTCTTTTGAAATCATACGTCCATATACTTCATCTGCCCCAACATTAAAAATATATAATAGAAAAGTCAGACAGTATGTCAGATGCATCAGCTATTCCTCTGGTGAGAAGTACTGATACAGACTAATGGAGTTTTAAACATGAGCCGTGTTAATTGGTTATGGTTTAAATGTTTTGACTACTTTTGAACTTAATGTCATACACACATAAGAAATTTTGTAATTATCCTTCTCTTTCTTGTGAGGATGTCGTGATCAACAGTAGAGCTTAAGGGCTTCACAATGGTTTTATATCTTGTTGCAACATATTTGAAACATTTTTTTAGTGTAAGAAGAACTTTTTCCCAGCATTTGACTTATTCCTGGTTCTGCAAATATTTGTGTGCATATGAAGTGTACAATTGAAGTCAGATTTCTTACATAAATAATTTATTTAGACACATAGGAAGGCTTAGGACTGCATACAATAGTTTATGTGTTTGATACATTCACTGTCTTTGAGTAACTACTTGCTGTATTTCTAAAGAATTTTCAAGTATGAGATCCTAGTGTCTAATTGCACCTGATAAGAAATACCTCCAATGTTTTCCTTCATTCTGTAAGTAAAACTACACTCAGGACAGCTCTGAGAAAGTGATGAATTAAGAGATGTTTAATTTAGACTGGGCTTTAGTCCATATTGTTCTTAGTCCATTATTTATAAGAGGTTTTATGCTTTACTGTTCTCTTGTGTATTTGGACTTGGTAAATGCTCAGTGTTTAAGGTCACTATTTCTTTCTGCTTAACCATGTATTGAACAGTTGAAGTAAATCAGGAACAGTAAATGTAGTGTTCCGGGTTTTCAGTTTTATATTAACTTATCTTCATTCTTTGTAACTCTTGTAATTGCTTTCTTGTCATTTTTCTTTTGCAACATGATCAAGCAAATTATATCATGACAGAAGGAGGTTGAAGAAAAAAACAGAAAGCTGCGTAATATTTGTAGATTAAAGACTACTTCAAAATTACAAAATATTAAACTAGACTGCTTTGCATGAAGTCCTAATTAATTGATCCATTCCTAATGTATGCTTTTGTATTTTTGTCTCTGAGAATAAAGCATACAGTAATGGATTTTTAAACCTGAAAACCCCATTTCTTTGACTACTATGTAGAAGTGGAAGGCAAAGGTCATTTTTTCAGTGACAGTTTGATCTCCTTGCCCAGCTTTCTCAATGGACTTCAGAAATGCTGGAAGTACTAAGACATATTTGTAGTTTTAAGTGTGTGATGTATCACATACATGGTTAGTACATAGAGAGTTAATAAAGCATAAACACTTAATTAGACTTGCATTTGCTTTGCTGTTGAAACTACCTCAGGATTTACCAAATTGTCTAACTCTTCTTGTATCTCAAGGTTACAATGTGTAAAATGAAATCAAGGATGAATGAATGTTTCTCCAGGAGCTACAGTTGATAGAGGCCAGCTAGTATTACTGACCGATTCTTCTTGTCTTTGAGACTATATCACAAGGTTTGTGACATCTGACATGTCTAGTGAGGCTTTTGACATTGATGGGAGAGGAATTAGTCAGTTGAGATATTTTATTTTCCAAAGACAAGTCATATCAGGAACCTGGGAGGATGAGCTTGCTGCAGAGATGAGACTATCCCTTCTACCTAAGCCAGATGTGGAGGACCGAGTGTGGATATCCTTCTGCAGTGGAGGAGGAGATATTTCAGGTTTATAAGTGACTTCAGAATACCCTGTCCTCAAGTAATATTTTGTCCTAACCTCTGAGAAAACAGAGCTGATAACATGGGATCCTCTCTACCTGTTTGCTTTTCATGTTTTCAGTCTGTATGTGTATAGCCTAAGTTGGCTACAATATGACTGTAATTTATTATCATTAATTGTAGAGAAAATGCAGAAAAGGTTGATGTAGTAAGCTCCTTGCTATAATTACAGAGAGAACAGTGTTCCTGGGTGTTTATTGTGTTCTTATTTCCTCACTTTATCTAGCATAATGTACATCTGCTCTTACTGTTATGCTACACCCAGTGGCCTTGCTGTGGGCAAAGGAGAGGATTTTTACTTTCTTCTTTGGGAATGCCTTGACCACATGGGGATTATGGAACAGGTAAGCACTATTGCTACTATTTTCCTCTACACATCTTTAAAAGTGTGAATCCTGCTCTTTCTTGGAAAAGAAAGTTTTGGGAACATGTTCATCATATATGTGCTGGACTGTCTGCACACAACATTCCCCTCATGTTCTCCTCAGGTTAATTTCTTGTGCTGGCAGAGGAGGGACGGGGAGGATTTACAGTGGCATTACACTGGGTGTTTGCTATAGATCACTGGTAGGATCCTCCACCTTTCTGGCTGTTTTGGACACTAATTTTCCCTTCAGTGTTGCAGCTCCGAACAGAACTTTAATGGAGTTGAGACGTCATCTGACTAAAAGATACTAAAATTCTCGGGTTCTTTAATGGAGTTTCTGAAAATCATGGACAATAGCCACATAGCATCTGCTTTGGTTGCGTATGTTTTACACGGTACGGTACTTTTGGAGCTGTATCTCTGTATTAACAGCACTGAGGAGAATCAATGTGCACAGAGTAACAACACATGACTGGATGTGCATCAGGCAAGGACTACACTAAATTACTACTCTGTCTGCTGGCTTCTTGGCTTGATATTTTCATACCCAGCTGCTATAAAGTACCACTGGAGTGTGTCAGATTTGCCTGTTCTGCATTGAGTTCCTTAGCAGGAGGTCTGCCTAGGCTAGATGAGGATGGAATGTTGTTTATAATTGGAATATAATTTACAGTCTAAAATGATTTGGCTTAAACTTGCAAAGAAAAATTATCCTTTTTATACAATTAAAGTGAATCATAATAAGCAAGTTGCTGGCAATTGTCCTTCTGGTGTAGAGAAGTCTTAACTCTTATCTTAACTGACTGATAGTGCGCATTAAATTAACCAGTGTTTCTAGAAGTTGGTATTAACTCAATTAGACTGAAATCACTGTTCTACTATACTTCAGAAATTCATTAAATAAGGAAGTTTCTACTTATGTTCATTTGTGTCAATTGTCTTATGTTCCATTTTGTTTTCATCTTTGTCTTTATTCCAGTCCTTGGCACTTACTAATTATTAAAGATAGCATGCTCACCTATAGTTAAAACTTTGCCTAAATTGTTAATAGGACTGAAAAAATGGTAGCACTATCCCATTTTACCTCAAGTCTTGCAAGTGATGACTTCCTGATTTTGTTTGGATTTTATTAAATGCAATTTTCTCTGGGTTTTTTATTATTCATACCTGGAGGACAGTGGATGACCTCTGGAGGAGACATGTTGCATTTTAAGTTCTTGAATCTCTAGTATATTAATGTATTTACATAGATAGGAGTTAATCTGAAATTGTCCATATCAGTATCTCAGTGAGCATTTTAATGAAATAAATTTTGTTCTCAACAGCTGTTTTATCTGAGTTCAAAATTGTACATGAGTAATAAGATTTTAATATGTTATCATTTATGAAAGATTCTTCTTCCCACAAAACACCCCAAC
Organism: Clamator glandarius; assembly: GCA_033459285.1. Classification (NCBI taxonomy): domain Eukaryota; kingdom Metazoa; phylum Chordata; class Aves; order Cuculiformes; family Cuculidae; genus Clamator; species Clamator glandarius. The sequence goes on from JAUNZM010000040.1 coordinate 1,854,415, forward strand.
CAGACAAACAAAAAAACCCAAAAACCAAACGAACAAAAAATAGAATGGTGTCTAGTCTCCCAGCAAGGTAAGATATCTACTCTCACAGAAAATCGTTCTCACTTTTCACCAACTGTATTAAATTTCTACAGGGATACAGCTGGAGCAGCTAATCCCATGCGAGTTCAGGGAAGGTCTTGCTGTTGGCAGAGATGATGTGTTGGCTGCTCAGCAGCACACTAAGTGACAACGAGTCCTGGGGTAAATAATAACAGGAGCTCTAACTGTATAGAAGATGAAGTTAATGAGCAGTGTTATGTCCTAGACGTCTGTTTCTGGCTTTCCCTTGTTGTATCAGACACACAGTCTTTCAAGTCCAAACCTCCACATTGGAGTTTGTGCCATTGCCCATCCTGATGGAGGGAAGATGAGAAGTTTCACAGTCTCCTTGGATAGTCTGAGCGCCTCTTCAGTGAGTCTTCTGACACAGCTCAAACATACAGCATTGTGAATGTCTCTACTTCTGCCCTGAGACTTCACTCAGGAAATACCTATGATAATTTTAGAAGCAAAAACAGCTGAAAGACACCCATTGCAAATGCAGCCAGAGTTAACTTCCATCTAATCAGTTATGAAATCTGACTGATAATAGAACTTTTTCTTAGCAGAATGTTTATTAATCTTGAAGGGGGTGGGGAAAAACAGCACAAGATCTTTACAAGGCAGACGTAAATGAACAGAACCTCTTTAAAAAGAGCTTGTGGGAACTGGCAGATTCATACAATATATCACAGGGATAGAAGGCCAGATGACAGCTTTCTGAGTTCACATTGGCATAAAATCAGATACAGAGAAAAGAAATTATGTATTTTTTGCCTGACATGACCTGAGGAAAAATGTTGGCGGTTGTGCTGCTCTTGGATGCTTATCTCGGGTCTATCATGTTCTGTAGTGACTAAAATACAACTTCTGGTGAGAGCAGGAACACAAATGCCTTCCTGCACTGCATGCAAAGTGTGACAGTCGCTCCCTCAGCCCAGGAAATGTTTCAGAGTATATTTTAGCAACAGCTTTGTATTTTATTTGAATCTTAAATACAATATCTTATAACAGCATTCTGTTTGTAAAGGAAAAGCTAACCTGCTGTTGGGGTCTATGAGTGTTGTATGGATTCACATAGTGCCAGGGAGGCAGGGAAGACACAAATGGTACGAGTTATATTTTTAAATCTTTCATCTAAACTCACTTCTTTTTTAAAGTTGTGTTGCAGAATGAACCAATGCAGAATATACCTATGCAGAATATTTTTGCACCATGAGTAGAACTAATGTTATTTCCATAGAAGCACTACTGCTGAGAGTTCTCTTTTCATGCTGACTAAAAGAGCCTGGGATATGAAGATAAGTGCTGAAGAGCATTGTAGAAGTTTCTTCATTTGTGTTCTGTCATGTCTCTCATCAGTTTTCTGGTGTCTGCATCTGAATAGATATTTACTATATTCCAATTCACATGGAGCAGGATTTTTTTTTGCAAATACTGAAGGTTTTGTCTTATTTGGGTCTTACGTAATTATTACTAGACTTGAAAATGAGAAAAAGACTTTAAATAGAGTAGGTTTTAAACAAAAGGGTTGAGCTTGGCTTTAAATGCTCACAAATTTTTCTCTGCATATTATAGCCCAGGTTACAAGGTACCACATTATTTGGAACTGTACATACATATCTTCTCTAACTGCTCCATGTGACACAACTTATTCCTTCTCATTTTCAATAAGATGATATGTCCTAGTCTTCCTTGCAATCAGCTTCAGAGAAAGATTATTTTGGACTTAGAGGAACAATCTGTCATAAAACTAGTGCCATTCTGGAACATTTTGTTACAGCTGCTCATGCCTCAACTTTTGCCTTCAGGAAGACTTTTTTATCTCTTAAATCTGGGCCAAAATGAACACTGACGAGCAGTTTCTTGTGTGATTGAAGTTTTCAGAGCACAATTGGTAGTGACCGTCATGAATCATAGAACTAACTCTGCTTTACAGGGTTTCACCAAACTCTTGCACAAACTTTAGTGGGAACAAATGAGTTTGTGCTGAAAGCTTATGACAAATCCTACTCAGAGTGCTTTCTGAGCATGGTAGGGCCTTTTTGAGCATATATGTAAAGAGCCAGCATGATGCATCAGAGTAAAAGCCCTAAGGCAGGGAAATTGTTCCCCTGTTCATGTTCTTAAAATTACTTCGTTGATCAAGTCACTTCTGAGTGAAAACCAATCAGATATTAGACCTCAGCAAATTTGTGAATGTTAGAGTTATTTGGGTGAATTGAGATTCTTCATCATGACCACATTCATTGTCAAGATATCATGTGTGACCCCAATTCAAAGAAATTGTAAACGCTACCGTTTATAAAAATTATTTTTCCCTTGCCTAATCTTAAAAGAAAAAGTAGTTTCTTAATAGTTTGCATGATGCTATACCTTTGTATTGCATACTGAGAAAAGAATAGCATTTCATGAGTCATACTTATTATGGGATCTGTGGACAAAGCTTCTGAGGAAGTTCCCACAATGTGCAGAAGCCTTAGGGTTTGACAGTCTTGCTTCTTCCAACTATAAATCAAAGACTGATTCTTAAAATACTATGACATGAATAGGTGAACCCACTTCAAGAAACACCTTGATAAGTAAATTGCTATCAGATCTGAGTAAAGAAAGAGAACAATATACAAAGCCTCATTAAGGCCCAGATAAAGAAAAATCTTTGTCCAGAAATTTTTGGGTTTGCTCTGTGTCGTGAGTTGGTGTGTTGGAGATCATGTGTTTATTGAGTGCTTTATTGTGTAACTGCCAGGGGGACTTTTTGTTCTGGTTTTATTTTTCCAAATCATGTACATAAAATGAAACCTGCATAAAATAAGTGACATTTGGACATCATCTATCACAATTAGCAGAAATCTTGTTCTATTACAGCTCTCTAGTCCTATTGAAGACCATGGCAACAAAGAGAAGAATTTGACCCTAGTTATTGTAATATAAAAATTTCAGCCAAATTGCCAGTTAAGCTGTATACCATTTTGGTGATGTTTTTGATATTTTTTGTATGAGAATTACTGAATGTGGAAATTCCAATTAGAGTGTATCTTTTGAAAAAATAACAAAAACAATACCTGAACAGACAGCACCTTTCCAGGTGTCCAGTTCCTTGCCTACATAGATATCTCCTTCAAATAAATCCTTTCTGAGTAACCTGAAGCAGCACTTGATCCTTCCAGTCCTCTAGGCATTTTTCTGTCTTGTGTAAGGATCAAAAGATTTGAAGTTCTGTGGATATATCTAGGTTTTTAACCAGGTCTAGCTCAGCTTGAAGGTTACTGATAGTATCACTCATTTTGTCTGAACAGCAGCTGAAATAATAAACTACATCCCATCACTTGACACAGTCTTATCTACCTGACAGGAAAGACAAGTGATCAGAACTGCAAGGAGGACAGGATCACCAAGGGTTGCTGCAAGTTATTGAGTAAGATTCTTTGAAGAATTTAATTGTCTTTAAATATTTCACCCACAAACATCTGTCTATTTTGCAATGCATCTGAGGAAAGCATATGATACACTGAACCACACTGAATATTCTTCTGACTGAACAAATGTATTCCATAACATTGACAAAGAGCTCAGTAAATATACATGGGAGTAATTTCCATTTGTGTGTGAAACCAAATACAACTGACCTTGTAATACATTTCTGCAGTCATGTGTATGAACCTTGCATCTGCAGGGATTGTATTCAGGTTGCCTCAAATATTTTACCCAAACACAGAGGGCTAAATGAAACTCCCAGTTTAACTGTTCCTCGCCATTTCAAGAACAAGGTTCTCTTGAAAAGCTTGGGTTTGTTGATTTTGCCCCTCTTTGGAAGCAGAAGTCTCTTCTCCTCAATTTGCTTCCATTTTCTACTTTGCTAAGGTGCAATAATCTCTCATTCCTGTCAACATGAGGACTAGGGAGAAAGATGCTATATTAGCACAGAGCATTTTTTTTTAATTATTTCTTTTTAAATGAAGATTATTTACAGGATGAAGCAAAAGTACTATAAAACTAGTAATTGATCCTATATGACACATTCAATAAGGAAATGTATGATTTGGGATGTCTAAATGACAACATGGAGATGAGGGATCATGCTACCATTCATCTAGTAACAACTAAAATACAATAAACATTATGTGATAATAGATTGCTGCAAATGATAGTAAGTGCATTTTTTTCAGGTTGTGTTGCGTACTACTCCAAGGTCACTGTGATTTACATGAAAATGCGATTTTATTTATTTTTCAGAAACTTTGCACATGGTTGGAGGTAAGAAACACTTGCCTCGATGCAATTATTGTAGAATTTTCCTGTTAAATTATCATATTGCACTGAGCTGTGTGGGTAGCATCAGGGGCAGCACAGGGTGCAGTGGTTTGCAAGCAGCACCTAGCCCTAGGTACTGCGCTGTTGCTCTGTGCTGAGAGGGAGTTCAGTGCTTGCAGAGGAAGCACTTCTTGCACCCTCTCCCTCTCTGCTCATCTGTTCATTGAACTTGCAACATGTTCTATAGATATTCTGAAGAATCTTTCTGTTATGCTCTTTTTGCTGTCTCTATGTATGATTTTGCTCTACCAGCTTCACAAATGTCAAATAAACTGTAGGGAAATACTTGATTGGATGAAAAATTTGCTTTTAGAATTGGTGGTCTTTTCTTTAACTGTACTGTCAATTCTATGAAATAGAAAGATAGTCAAACATGTTCCTCTCCCATAGTCAGCTTGTTTACCAATAGTAAGTGACTACTTCTTTTATTGCACCTAACACACAAATGGCAATATTTATGGGAAGGGTTCAGTACATCATAGTGTACAAATAGCATTCCCATGCAAAGGACCATGATTTTCCACCAATAAGCTTTTTATTATTGTGGAGTAGAAGATACTAGCAGTAACTAAAAACACTGCTGGAACAGGTAAACAAAGGTTGACTTTGTGTGTCTTTCACAGGCATTCATCCAAAACAAACCATTTCAGGTTCAGCCTGAAAAAACAGGCTGAAATAATTGAAAGCAGGCACAGAGACACTACTTAAGGATGAGATGAAGTAATGAGCACAGTAAGTTGGTTTTCTGTATCTGTCCTTCCCTAAGGGACCAACTTGTGTCTTAGGGAACCATCGTGAAAATTCAGATTAACATCAGTAGGAGATAAATGTAAATATTAACATGCCTCAAGTAACACCAACACAATCTCTGTGGATCTTTTCCTGCTGTATTTTCCCTAGCTAGTGCCTCAGTGTATCCAGTGCAAATTTAGCTTCAAGAAGGATAACTAGAAAGAGGAAGCTGGGTGTCACGACTATGTACCACTGATCCAAGACTTAAGGACTCTGTTCTGTTTGGCTTGTTACAGAGTGGATCTCCACAGCTTTACAAACTTCTGCGCTTTCAGTCTTGCTGCCAAAATTTTTCCCAATAATCTCAATTGGACAGACATACCTCACAGCTCTAAAGGAGACCAGTTGAACCATAAATCCTTCTTCTTAAACCTATTAGATTCTGTCTTAGAATTTTTGTGGGGTTCTTTTTGTCCTAACCCTCCTCCTGAGATTGTCTTCAAGGATCTCACTGTTGCACCTGTCAGATACTTTTCTCCTAACTTGAAAAGATGTTCTTTTCATCTTAATTTCAAGAAAACTGTACAGAAAGCATTCACTGTTTCTTCTCAATATTTTTTCCTCATTATGAATCGCACTTCCAATTCAAATGTACCTAGTTTTTGTTTATTGTTTGGCTTTTTATGGTAAACTATCAAGTCTTTTCCTCAATGATTTTTCACATACAGTTATTAATTTCTATTCCTGTGCTTTACACCAAATCCTTTTTTTTTTTTTCAGAAAACTGGAAAAAAGTAAACATTCCCTCTCGGGGAAGAGCAGAATTTTCTATGATCAATAAAGGGAAAAACAGGATTCTTTTAATTTATCTATTAAATTCATGTGAATATAATTAATATATAAAATATGCACAGTGGTGGGACATATCAGATATTGAATTGTCAAGTAGATGCTAAATGCCCAACAATTTCTCAGTACCATCTCCTAAATAATTCTGATGGATTAGGGATTATCTCTTCAAAAAGTTCTCTGCTACATTGTAGGATATTTATTGCATATCTATCTTCCTTATTGGAGATTGTTAATGGTTATTTTAACACTTAGCTGCTTGGACTGTCAGCTCTGCTGACCTACAATGGCTATACCACCCCTGAAACTATGACTTTAGAATTAGAAGTTCTGTGTTCTCTTAAAGATTACTATCTAAGCCCCTTACATACTTCTGGGGACAAAACAGGGACTGTTTGGTGTTATTCACTACAGCTGACATAAATGTCATGAGGTATAATTTTTTGTTTCTCTTTGCCACATAACATAACAGCTGATGATAAAGTAGGAAAAAACCTCTACAGTCTTCAGATCTCATATTATTTACATTAAATCAGTCTTAAAGTTAATCCTGCAGTACAGCAGAAAGACCATATTACAAAATATTCCATCAGCCAAAATATCGTTTGTGTCCAGGTGTTTGTATGATGAGATTGAATAAACCTTCCAGCTGGTTGAAATATTTTTATTTCCAGCCTGGGAGAGAACAGAGGAGAAGCAAAGGGGAACCAAGACAAGAATTTGTCAGTATATTTAAAAATATCAGTCATAAAAATCACATGTTTATCAAATGTATCTGGTCCTGGTTTTTTAGTTTGAAGATCAGGATAAAATTTTGAATCACTAGGGTCAGGAGAGAGCAAAGGCAGGAGAAGCCAACCCTTGTCAGCAAGTATGTCTCCAAATATTGTTAGGCATGTTTTCTAGGGTTTAAAAACAGCTGCAAACACACTTTAAACAAGACTTGCAAATGATGATCTGGCAGTGACCTGTGCTGAGCATCCTGCACGTCTATGCTGTCTGGGTGCTCAGAGTGGGGACATATTTATGAGTTTTCCTGAAAGCCTTCAGGATAATTGGGAGGCTGCCATTCTTTTTGGCATATAAATGCATGCCATCTGCAGTCGTGGTAAACCATAAAGTCGGATATGCCCTTTGCCCTCAGCTGACTATCTCCAGTGAAAATTAAAGAGGTGGGTTTCATCTTGCCCACTTTTAGATGTATGGGTGCTGTTACTGAGCTGCTTGGTGCTTGCTTCTGAGTGCAGATAAATAGGTTCATTTAGACTGTCATTTGCCTGCTCTATTTTAAATATCTTTTCATCTAAAATAGTAAACAACTTTGAAATGTCTATCTGCTTTTACTAATCATGAAAGAAAGCTAGGCAGTGAGCCCAAATGTAGAATTTCTTATTTTGGTGTATGAAGTTGGGCAAAACCCTTCTACCACTCAAAAAGGCTGTGGTAGAACTGTCTTTCTGCTTATTCCATTCATCAGAGCCTAGACAGGAAAGCTGATTTTGCAGCACTTTTATTCAAGATTCATAAGAGGCCCCTGTATCCTCTGATGACCTGCCAGAGTAGCTGCCATAGGTAAATCAAGTTCTCCTACCCCAAGCACTTCTTGGTGGTCCTACACTTAATGGGGACAGAAGGCCAGAGTGTAAACTGGCAACTACTCCCTTTACCTCTTCTCTCCCCTCATGTCTAATATGTTTAAATATGTCAGATTGATGTTTACCGAACTCAGATTTAGACTGTATTGGTCTACTGCTCTGTGGGAGAAGAAGGATTCTAGGAAATAAAACTGCCTAGTGGTTTACAAGCATTTTTAAGAGTTGCTAGCAGGTCTAAAAGAACCCTGTTTGCCCTTTTAAAAAACTATATTCACATATATGGTTATTTTTCCTATTAATATTATCCTTAAACTTTTCTAAAAAATTAAATGAAATTGCTGTTTATCCAGCTGTTTAAAAATAAAGAAATAATTTATGGCTACAGGCATTATTTTATTTATGTAATTGGGCCAAGTCTTAATCGAATGTATATTTGTACCATTCCACTAATTTCAGTGAGAAAGAACTCATTAGAACTGGTAACTGAACTGCATCCATGCTGATTAGAATCAGCAGATATGACTCAAGAACAGCAGAAATGTTATTATGTGTGTTTATATTGCCCTTTGAAATGGAATAAAAAAAAATTGAGAAAACTTCTGGAGGGAGGAAAATATTGTATTGTCTTCTTCAAAAATTACTCTGAAGCAAGGATGACTCATTTTGGAAAACAGAGAATGTAACAAAATATCCATGAAAGGGCTGAAAATTGGATGGTTACAAGAAGCTGCTATAAATAGACTTCCATAATCTGTAATAGGGGATTTCAGTGAAATGTGCAGGTGCTGATCTGGGCAAATCATTAAATGTACTGAGAGGCAGAGTTGCCTGAGTTTGATCTAGTGGAAAAATTAAGAGCTCCTAATTCACAAGAACTATTACACTGTGCCTCTCCTGTATCTCTCTTTTTCACATTGCCTTGTTTATAAATTTTCCTTGCACGTTGCAGAGTAATAGTAAATGCCTACAAGTGTCGTAACTTGATTCTGATTAAAGAAAATGAGAATGGGGTGAAGGAAGAAATCTGTAAAGTCAGAGGAATGCTATTATAATCTGGTAAAGTATTCTCAAGAACAAAAAAAGTAGTCCCTGTGAAATGAAACCTGCTCCTATATGGTCAACTCAGACCCTAGACTGGGTCTTTGCAAAGACAAGCTGGCAATAGAGATCATCATCAGTCATTTCATAGAATCATAGAATCATAGAATCATGGAATCACCAGGTTGGAAGAGACCCACCGGATCATCGAGTCCAACCATTCCATCAAACACTAAACCATGTCCCTCAGCACCTCGTGCATCCGTGCCTTAAACACCTCCAGGGAAGGTGGCACCACCCACTCCCTGGGCAGCCTGTTCCAGTGCCCAATGACCCTTTCTGTGAAAAATTTTTTCATAATGTCCAGCCTAAACCGCCCCTGGTGGACCTTGAGGCCATTCCCTCTTGTCCTGTCTTCTGTCACGTTTCTAACATCATCAGCTATAGCTGTGGATAGTACTACAAATGCTTTTTGTTTAGCTTGGGACTCAAGTTAAACTTTTGATTTTCTCTCCCCACTCCCACTCCTCAAATATTGTTGTATGACATTTGAGATCTCCCTATATTGTACAATCATCTTGAAAACTGTCTCAGCTAAGGTTTTCATCACCTATATATTCACCTATATATCTACAGTGTCACTAGAAATACTAATTACAGATTGCCTGATTTTACCTTGTGCCTTTATACCAACAGCCCTGGTATTAGGTGAATTTTTTCTTAAACCCTGGTCTTTTTCTACTCTGACATGCAGTGAGAGGGACACTAATAAACACTAATGGATGAAAAAGTAGTCTCCCACTCACATGAGCATTAGTTACTGCACAAAAAACTTTATGGGACTGTAGAGTTCATTTATTTCCTCTCCTTTGGCTTGAAAAGTTCTGATATTTCTTATCCTCTGTTGTTCCATATTATTTATAACTTCTAGCTACCCAGGTCGCCCTCGCCATAGCTCCTTTGCTGGTTTAGAAGGATGCTATTGCCTTCTTTCTCTCTAAAATTACTCTAGTCTGCTTTATCTTCTCAATTTCCTCTTATTATTCTTCCTCAGATCATTGTTCTTGATGTTATTTCTAGAAATGATTTCCTGTCTCTCTCCCTGTCTTTTTTTTTCTTAAAATGATAAATGTTTTGAGATAAAGACTATAATTTATTACATATATTGGATTTCTTTCTGACCTTAGAAGGAGATTGCTGCTTAAACTTAAGAGCTGAATCAGAAGTGTAATAACTCTAGAAAAGCACTCTCTTTTCTTTGTTTCATTACTTCATTTCCAGGTTGCTGGTAACAAAGGACTATTTCTTTTCCAGGAACAGTGATTATGATGGTTTGTGTTTACACCTCTGAAACAAACTCCCACTAAGTGTCTGCTAGACAAACTGCTTCTAAAAAGATGATGCTGGAACTAAAGAAATACAGATATTAATAATTTTCAGTTTTCTTTATCTCATAAATCAGAAACGTGCAAAGCCTAAAAGTTTCATAAACATGCTACTTCTTGACCATTCAAGCTTCAGAACGCAATGAGCCACAGGCAAGTCAGCTGCATCTCATGAGCTGCTGCTGCTTTGCATTTAAAAGCTATAAGCATATGAGACCCAAGTTTTGCTTTTCTACCCAGAATCCTAAACCAGCCTAGATTTCTTGGATCTGGTAAACTGTTAAAAGTTTTGGTTTAAAAGTGAATATTTTTTTCTGATACTTTTTCACTTTTGCTCACTTAAACCCAAGTCTTAGTTGGTGTAAACTTGAGAACCTCTGCTGCTGGGGGAATTTCTTACCTCTGGATGCATGACCCTCACTGCTATGTGTAAATTTCATCTTTAAATCAGAACGTAGAATCTCATGTCTTCCTGCTCCTGTTCATGTACAGCAGTTAGATTTCTCTGGAGAAAGGCAGACAAGGCTCCTCCTGAATGGTTCTTGTTTGCAAAGGAAGAGAAAAGGGGCACGTGAGTAACTGAAAGGCCATATGAATATGGGGAAACAGGGAGGAAAAGAGATATGAAAAAGAAAACTGGATGAAGAGCACAGAGACTCATAAGAATGTGGAAGGGGGGAAACAAGTGGACACTGCTCCTTGCTTGTTTGCTCTGAACATCAGGAAGCTGGTATCCATAGGCATCTTGCTGAAGGTAGAGGCTGGAATGCCTGGACCTTATGTCTGAAGGGCAGTGTGGTTGGACCTCAGTGCAGCTGTGGCACTGCTTAAGGATGTGAGCTGAATAGTTAAAATAAAATATAACCCAATGCACAGGATACCATTGACTTGAGTGGAATTTCACTCCAGCAGAGGTTTACTCCAGTCACAGTGTTGTATTCAGGAAGATAAACATGAATGTATACTTATATCCCGAATGCAGGTTTATGCAGTTAGATAAGGCAAGAGAAAGTAAATATAACTAATATTATAGACCAGCTGATATTGTGATCTGACAGGTCACTTCTCAATATTTGTTCTGCTAAAAGGAAAACTTGTGTATTTCTTTGTAATATTTGTGAATGGATTCACATATTTATCTTTGTGCTTTTCTGTCATAGAGCAGTAAATGAGATAATGTGTGATTAATGTACCCTGCTAACAGTATGAGCACTCTGAGTGACATGCCAGCTGCTCCCAGTGATGAATATAGCAAAGGAAGGTGTGATATGTGTACAGTATGTAAAGGGATCTGCAGGGAATTGAGGATGTTTGTGCAGCCGTAAACAGGACAGGTGTAATTGTGACTCTAATGAAGACTCAACATCCTGTTTATCAAAGGAAGTCTCTGGTTTTTTTCATGGAATGTGTTGTCCATGCTTTTGCATCTCCGAACAAAAGAAGGAGGGAGCAATAGTAAAAATAGCTGCAGTATAATAAAACTTTCTTCCTGAAAGCTGCTTTGCCTCAGGAGTGGTTGAAAGGCTCAGCTCAGGCAGAGAAATGGAGTTGTACAGTCAGCTCCCTGGGTGGGAGCCTGATTTTATCTCAATGCAACAGAATAATTGCCATCTGCTTGGTTGGAGCAGAAACCCCTTCTGTTTCTGACAATACTTGGCACAGTGTTGGCACCAGAACTACAATTTGCCATCGCTGTTTTGACCCTTAAATAACTTCTTTTATGGACAAATGCTTACTAGCTTCACATATTTTATTTAATGCAGCTGGCATTCTGCCACATTGGCTTTGCTTCTGCATTTTCATTAGCAGAAGAAACTACAAGACAGTTTCTGTATGTTGACAACTTCACTCATTTCTAGTAAGGCCTTGCTGAGTTGCACTGCAAGGTCATGTCTTGGTCACTGGAGATATCAGCTGTAGAGTTAACTCTGCATTTCAGTGATTTGCAGATCCGAATTAGAGATGGAAGCCTTTTTTTTGTCTCTTTCAGGCCAATGGATGTCAACACTGATGTTTACAGAAAGAAAGCTTGCAGATTTTAAGTTAGATCAGCCATAGAACATTTAAACAAAATTAAATTTTTTTTTAATTATATAATTTTGTTAGTTTTAGGCACATGCTGCTATACACATATAGTGAGCCTGATAGTCTTTTTGCTGAATAATGGCAATAATAAGTATCTTTGAAAACAAAACACTCACCTTAATATATGCTGCAAACTATTTAAGCTGTTTTTGCAAAATATAACCCCTGAATGAACCTTGTCTGCTTCTAGAAACACAAGCCAATGCCTCTTTATAGCCACGTGCTGACAAAGATAATTCATGTATTTCACAGTATAGAAAATCCTAGAGGCAGCATTATTTTTAGCTCTGTGACCTTTAAGCATATTCATCTATATACTAGTAAATTAGTTTTTACACGTGAATGACTTAATATAGCAAGGCAGATGAATTACAGATGTGGATAATGTCTGTCCAAATTGTTTTTTTTTTTCCCTGGCTCTAAATTATTCATCTGAGAGGGCCAAGAGCCAGCTATGGGGATTATTGATAAAAGTGAGTTAAGAATAGATTAGAACATTTCCTTTGTGAAGTATAGTATTTCTCTGTTGATTGTGTTATTTTCCATCTTCCATTAAGAGCTACAAGCCAGGCTTTTTTAACCCAAGTTTAAATAATTTATGTTCTCTTTAAATTATATTATTACAAATGCTTGGATTATTTGTTTATAGGATGAGGGATGCTTTTTAAAAAGAAATAACATTGTTGTAAGCAAGAAGAAGAACGTTCCAGTATTATCCTTGGGGTTAGATTTTGTAGAGAAGTAGAACTCTGTTCTTCTAAGGAGCAGCTTGCCATTTGTCTGAGCTGGGTGACTGGAATGTGCAATATCCATTAATTATATTTGGTGGTGCAACAGTGGTCAGTATCCTGCTGTGAGTGTCAAAGTTTTAGACAAGCTGTGGCTTTGTATAGTTTTTCTGTTCTCTGTCTCCTTTTTCACTATTGCTCTTTATTTTTAATAAATTCAGATTCCTGAGAAGTTTAAAACATCTTTGGCTTGTACAAATGGTGAAGGGATAGAGTTACGTATGGAAAATTAATTTGAAATGTGATAGTGAAAAAAGTATCATTGATTCTAAAATATGAAATAAACAAGATTTTCATCTACAAGCTGTGCAAGAAAGCTCTAATAACTATGAAAAAATAAACGAAGATATACACTGCTATAATAAATGCAAAATGACCCTCTCCCTGTGAAGGTCATAAGGACATTTTTTCTACTGTAAGGCAGTGAGATTGAATGCTTTGTTGCATCTGAGATTCATTTGGTCTTCCACATGCCATACAGGGGTTATAACTGAAGCCAAGAAAACAGGACAGAAAAGTAGAAAAATATTGAATGACCCATTAATAAGGAAACAAAAGGACGACATAGAGTTGTTAAAAATCCTGAGGTTTCTTAACAGACAGAAATGGAGTATTTGAGTCCTTGGTCACCATTTTCAACTGTGTTATGGTGAATAGCTGTAAGGAAGGAGGAATAAAAACATTAACATTGAATAATTTCGATGTTCTGTACCCCAAGTGTGGGAGAAGGTCAGCAGGCAATAACCAGGTAAGAACAAGGGGTTAAAGAAGATATTTTTTTCCATTTATTAATGTGCGAGTTTATTACTTGTATCATATAATTAGACATTTGCAGGTTTTTAAGATTAAGTTTTTTATATTTCACTGAGTCTCACTTCTTATATTCCCTTGTTATTCTTTACATGCCAGCCAAGGCATATCTTGGCCACCAGGAGAAATATTTTAGGTACTCAGTGTTGTTTACCATGGCAGTCCAGCCAATGCAACAGCTTGTTTTGAGCGTGTTCTTCCCTGCCCTACTTCTTCCTTCCTCTGTCTTTTCCTCTGCTTGCTCTTGGCTATGCAGACCTGCCCCATCCTTGAACCAGTTCTGAAACATAACTGAGCTAATTTGTCTTACTAACATAATATAAAGCGTATCAAACTCTTTGTGGATCATTTTCTGCCATTTCAATGAGTTAAAATGGAAGGGCCTGACAACTTCTGAAGCAGATGCCAGGCAAGCTGGCTGAGTGCAGAGGGACAGGAGGGATGGGAGGTTGGAAGCACCTGTCTCACTTGTTAGAGGAGGTTAACTTCAGCTCTTTGTGAATCCCCTACCAATTTGTAGAGTACAGAACGTGATCTTACAGCCTTTTCTAGGTCTTCACCAACCTACACACTCAACTTTGTACTACCCAGCTCAGCGGGATTGTCCTCACTGATGGATCATAGGCCTGGGTCTGGACCTCAGGTAAATACAGAGACGAAAAATACTGCTTTTGGTGTTTGAAAAGGGTACTCTAACCCATGAAAGAATGCTCTGTCTTTTCTTCTTTCTGCTGATCTCCTCCCAGGAGGAGGGGAAGATCCATCTTTTCTTCAGCTGAGGAATGGGTAGAAAATAATAGTTTGTGCAGAGGGGGCATCTTCTTATAGTTGTTCTGCTGACTGACTGTAGAGAACTGTTGGTCTGTACAGAAACACTGGGCCAAAACACACCAGTGTGATGAAAAAGCACGATTAGACAGTGCATGTCAGAATGAATGCAGCTAAAACTGGGGAGCAAGCCCTGCCTGTCACAATGGAAAATACTTCCCCAGTTAACCTTGGCATTGTCATTTCCTTTCTCCTTCATATGAAAAGTTTTCTTTTCCTTGATTTTGCATTGTGTTTCCCTGAAACGTTTCAGTCTCCCTCATGGAAATTATGCAAATGTCAGTGTGTGCACATAAAAAGCCTGACAGTGGCACAAAAAGTACAGGACTAAAATAGGTTTTGCTAAATAAAAAAAAATAATAAATCATTGTATGTAGCAATGGGAGACCTAATTTCCCTGGAACATATTTAAATTATTTGTGGATACTTCTGCTAACCAGTCTGCAAAAGTCTCATTCAAAAAAACCCTATAATGTGAAGGAAGTATGTGCACAAATTTTGTGACAATGATGAAGTAAAAAAAAATCTTCTGATTCAAAAGTGAATTAATTTGATTCCCTGCATCTTTGACAACTGAAAGAGTTTTGTTCAGGTTTGGAAACAAGCTGACCTTCTAGCAGGGGTCAGGCATGAAGTCTTTTTCCAAAGGTGAGTGGTCTGGAGAGCTCTGAGCGTGTCTGAAAAGGGAAACAGTGGAAACTATTCTGTTTGGAGAACACTCGGGTGCTGGAAAGCAGCTATGCAAAAACGTCAGCCTCTGACTAAATAGATCTGTCTCCTACGTGTATAATCAGCCTCAGCTTGCTCTCTGTTCTATGTCCTGTATGCAGGCTGTTCTGATCACTGTGGTCGGTAGACAGGCATTAGTGTTTTAGTCTCTTCACCGTTCATAGCCAACAGCGAATGAAGTAGGTATTGTCCCAACTCTGGCAATAGATTGAATTGCTCTGCAAAGGAGGAAACCTACATAGAGAAAGTATGAATATGACCTCAAAATTTAGGCACAAGTAAGCATATTGTTTTGCAGGCTTTTCTCGGCAGATCCCCTCTTGCTTCATACTTCCAGGTGCTTGCAATTCCACCATTCCCAGCAGTGTCCCAGCAGAGCTGCCAAGCATGCTAAAGGTCCTTCTGCTCCATGAAATGCAGGTGTCCCTTTGCCAGAGAGTAAGGTGTGCAAGGATCAGGTCTTTCTTTGAGAGTGTAACTACAAAACTTTCAGAGGAGAGACTGAGATCTTCTGTCTAGCAAAGCATGTGAGTAATGCCACTAAAGTCAAATATAGTGTCAAGTCTCACTGTTTTGCTGATAGCTTGAGGTCCTAAATCATGACAGGAGCCACCCACAAATGTCTATCTTGATGTAAATGCACATATTATGCATTGCTAATTTTTTTTAAGCTTTCCTTCAGATTTTAAACTTAACTAAGAAATCCTGAGATGTAAAAGGCAGGTATAAATTACCTGAACTAGAGTCTTATTTGTGTGAAGGGGAAAGTTAATAATGTTAGTCTTTGGGGGAACTATAGCAAGAAACATAAACAGGAACAGAACACTGTGTTCCTTGTTTGGTGTCTTGCACTAGTCCTGACACGTGAGCAATCAACACAAATAAAGTTATCGGATAAAATCTCCAGCCAATAATAAATCACTTCTGGCATTAGCAAGGCTCTTGCTGTAGAGCAATGTGACCTCCAGTCAGGACGAGATTCTGTTTTATCAGAGATGCTCTTTTATAAGAAGCAAGCTGAGCTGGTATTTGAGAAATGTACCACACAGGTTGGAAAAACCAATAGAGATCTGAGAATGTGTACATTTACATGGAATATGTATCAATGAAGTTGTCTTCCAGCTACCCAGAGCAGCTGCAGAGGCCAGTAAGTGTTTATGAGAAGTGTTTACGAAACATAGCAGAAGTGGGTGGACAGCAGACGCTCAACAGCATATGTATTATCGCTCAGATTTGGAGATGATTGATTGCAAATGGCTCACTGCTAGCTTACGTTAGCAAAGGTAAACCTCTCCATACTGAAATGTATAATACTTGAAAAATTGATTCTAGCTAGATAATGGAACCTGTTTAGAAAGTTCCCATCTAGAGAAAAAATTGGTTTTTTTAATCTTAAAAATTATTTGAGAATAACACTCGGCGTAGAAACCCTAGTATAATATATGAGACTATCATTTGTCCTTTTTGAAATGATCTGGATGGAGAAGAGCAAAGTTCAATATCCTTTTATTTATAGACATCTCACCAGCAGCAGGTGTTTTGTTGTAACCATGTGCCTACATGCTATCAGCGTACATCAATGCATTTTAGCTAGATCCTAACTCAGGAGCTCTAAGTTTTTTCCATTTCCTCTGCTGCATTTTCCAAGCCTTTGTAATCCTAATCACAAATTTCATCAAGAGTCACAATGGGTGGATGAAGTGTTAGCAAGAATATCAAGATACTGTTTCTATCAGAAAATTAAGACGTATTTGATTCAGAGTTATTGCCTAGGGTTAAACCTTAGTTTAAAGTCAATAGCAAGAATTTACTGACCATACTACAAAATCAATTATTCCAGAAGGGCTAGCACAAGCTTACCTTGAAGTAGCAGGCTATCTCAAACAAACAAACAAACAAACAAACTTAATTAATCTCTGGTGAAAACCAGAGACAAAACACTACATTAAATGCATACACTCACTGTTTCTGTACAAAGAAGAAAAAGAAGGGCATACAGCAAGCTAGGGGAAAGCAACAGAAGAGAGAGAGATAAGGTAACTTCTGGTTTACACCGTCAAATTGCAGCTGACAACACAGTGTATCTCTGTTAGATGCACAACTGGTGACAGATTCCCTGTACTTTTTGCACTGTACAGAGAGGGGAAGCATGAAGACAGCATCAATCAGTCGGGATTTCCTTCCTGAAAATTTCAGGCTGGGGAACGACACAGAGCACTGTGTATTACACAAATAAACATTGCATCAGTGCATAAATTATACATGTATATCTGCGTCAAAAGAACATAATCACGGGTACAAAACTGCACATGCAAAACACATGCTTGAATTATGGGTGCTTGTAAAATTTTGCTTAGTCTTCCCTGAGTATATGCACAAGGACTTGGTCTTTAAATCTAGAATTCACATACTGCTTTGATTTCCAAAGACAATTTAAATGCATAACATTGTTTTATTTTGGACATGGCTGAAACCAGCTCATACTCCCATCTCTGTGCAGATCATTCATAGGTAGATGACATAGGAAATCTGCACAGAACTGGTATTTTTTTTGTGCCCTTCTGCATTCTCTTGTTTCTGTACTGCTTTGCTGTTGCACAGTACATCTATAAACATAACCCACAGTCACCTTTTGTACTTTCTCTTTTTCTCCCCAGACAAGAATGGTCTGGTCTGGATGTCGTGGCAATCTCTGATGTGTAGCAATCTACCTCCAGTGATGCAGGAAAGAAGTCACCACTTCTGCCAATGATCCAGGCTTGCTGGTAGGAAGAGATGTTGAGTTCAGCCTTATATTAGAAGGCAAAATTGCAAAACTTTGCACAGACCAAAGGGACTCAGTTATCCACTTAACACATGTAGAAATGTTCTGTGACTGCAGGGTGATGTCAGAGCCAGAGTATCTGAAACAAAAACTGGGTTTCCCTACAGCAGGGAATGGCCAGTACTGGAAATGTCTTCCTACCTGACATTTATCCTCAAAAGAGTTCCTCTGTGGGATCCACTGACAACAGCAAAGAGCAAGCTGGCAGTGGGGACCTTCACTACATAGCACTTTATCAGATTGTCTCAGAGATTATCAGATTGTCTCAGAGATTTCTGTGTGACACCAGCAGTTTCTCTGAAAGAATAATTAAAAGTCCTCAAAGTGTTTAAGGAAAATATGGCAAGAGTTTAAGCCTTGTCTTAGAAAAGTTGTTTATACAATTCTTCAGAGAATTTATTTATAAATAATGTTGTCTTATATTAACTTCTTGTGCATCTACTCCTACACCATCCTCTTTCTGGCTCTGGAACTGTTTAGATAGAAAATACAGATGTATCTTATTATGCTTACTTATTTTCTGCCTCTTGCTTTTACAAAGATGCAACAAGGTTTAGAATTAAACTACATTACTTGTTAAGATGTTTAAATTCTGGATTCTACTTGCACTTTGGTTATTATTTCTCTTAATTTTTTCTTCTCAGTGTCATCTACATGGAGGAGAGCTTTTGCATGATTCAAGAGTGATGTAAACCCAGTATATTTGGGGCAGTTGCATCCTCATACTCAGATCCATGAAGATGCAGGTGTGAGGTCTGGACAGTACACTTTAGAAAAAGCTGCCTTTATACTGGGATTAACTCGGCATCTCTAACAGCTCCCTGCTCAACTCCACAGATCCTACCTGGAAGTGAGAATAAAGTGATCAAATCTATTTGTATCCAGCTTGCAATAACAAAAAAAAACAAACCCAAACTCCCTGAAAATCTTCAGACCCTTTCATACCACCATTCTTTCCATTTAGGATTACTCACAAAAGTCCTCGTTCACAAGACCTGATGCTAGCTGCACTGAATTAAGTACAATGTGTTGCATAGAGAAGTGAGAAATGCCTGAGAGATGCACAGGCATTGTAACACCCCTGGAGTTGTGATAAACATAGCAGCCAATTTGATTTCTGTGCTAATGGTGAAATCACTTCTTTATACTCATTGAGGTAGTTTTGACCTACTCTTGCAGTAGCTCATGCTAGTCCTTTTGCACTTTGTGCATGACCTTGCTGGGACCACAAGCTTCTGTGAGATCTGCTGTTCCAGCTGGGGTTGGTAAGGGCTGGGACCTGGTTGTTCCTGGAGATGGTAACAAAGACCAGGGTCTGTTTCACCCTTTGTGCTCACACACTGGTAGATGTTAAAGAAACATTGATGCAGTGTCTGTTTCTGGATTTGCACATAGCTCCACACTCGTATATCATCTTTGCCGTCTGTCTGCAGGTTTTTCCATGATGTGCCTTTATTTCAGCATTTCTATTTGATTCTCTCAGTCTAAAACATGAGGCTCATACATCAAAAGGGGATCCCACCCCCATCTGTTGGTTGTGTCCATAAATGGTATTTAGGTTTATAAACTGAGTAAAACAGTTGCTATTTTAAGAAGTTGCTGCTGAAAGTCTGGCTCTGACCCTCTGCTACTAGGTCTAAATAATAATTTTTAAATGTTCCGCAGTGCTAAGACTCTGTCACCTTCCAGCAGACCTCTGTGCTGCAGCAACGTGAACTTCAAGCAAAAGGCAATATCGCACCATTTTGTTAGAACTAGTCACTCAAAACAGTAAAAGTTAAAAAGTAAACACCTTTTAAATAATAACAAAAAAGATTACTAGGGCTGGGGGAGGAAGCGGGAGGCAGGGATTATTAGCCTTGTAGTTTTTTGTGCTTTTGGAAGTTGTATTTCAAGCCTTTGATCTGTAACCACAAATGCTATAAACACATTTTGGAAAGAAAATTGAATTTGTCATCTTAAACTACAACTTTAAGAACTGAAGGGTCTCATAAAAGCAAAAAAAAAAATTGACAGATCTTAGAAATGCTGCTGGAGTTCAAGGTACTTTTAATCTGCATTAAATTCTAAGGCTTAAAATTTTAGTTTCCATTTTCCCTTGCCCTAACCTGGTCAAACAATGTCACTACAGCATATTACTAAATGCTTACTTAGTAAACCTGCTATGATCACTTTCTGCCACTGCAGGTGTAGCAGCGAAGGGTTACATCCTCACTGCCTTACGTTTACTGTTCTGCTCAGGGAGCTGTGTCACTGGATGCATGTGCCATGGCACTGACATCTGTAGCCGTGTATGATGACATCTGTGAATGAATCAAGAGGGGAAGCCAAATTTCATTCTGCATCCTGGTGAGTGCTGAGTTACTGAAATGGAAAATATTAAGACGCAGCACAATGAGTAGTGCATATGGGAGTAGTTACACGTGGAGCTCCACTAAAAAAAGCTTCATGCCGTCTGACAATTGTTGGAATAAGTCTTAAATCTACAGTGAGAACAAAAAAGGCTGCACCTGAGCTTTCTGGGCTGGCTTATGTGAATAGTGAGTCAAACAAGCAGACAGCATTGGGTTTCTGTTCTTAAACTGAACATTTCTGCTGGTTTGTGCAGAACGATGTGCAAGCAGCGAAGGGCACACCTTTCTGTGCTGTGGGTAGGATCATGGGGAATCGATGTGAGTCCCCACACATGCTGGCTGGAAGCATGGGAATGTGCACAGACACTGCAGTGTAAATACTACCTTCATACTTATGGGGACATGCATGTAAAGCATAGTCACCTGCAGGGTGGTTAAAACCCCTGCCATGCCTCACAGCACAAGAGGTTATCAAAACCCACTCTGCAGGTCAAACTCAGGTACTGTGCAAACAGCTCCTGTGAGAACTACGCACATAGGTTTAATGTCACGTGCCGCCAAATATTTGAGAGCTCTGAGGCAGTTCTTAACCTTTCTTGAAATCACCAAAGGAGCTGATACTTGTGACACTGATATGATGCAGGGAGCTGGCTCGTTTTCTGCTCCACAAATGCCAGAGCTGGTATCCTGCTGAGAGTGACAATGTGTGGGCGAGAGGGTAGCATTGCAACACCCTAAATATAGATGGGAAGTCCCTGGGTACACTGCTGTGGGACTATATTCCAATCTCTGACAATAGAGTATGATTTTCAGGCTGCATTTTTGCAACAAAATGCATAATCTTACTCCAGCGCCTTGTGCTGTGCTATTCAAATCCCATGTGTGCTGGCAGATTTGGTATAATATAGATACATATTCCTGACATAAAGCTAGGCAAGTACTTTCATGTTGGAATGTACGTGCTTGTCTGTGATATTAAATAAACATGTCCTGACCTCTTGCAGTGAGTGTGTAGAAAAAGAACTTTCAATCGCACAGATTATTACCATTTGTAAATGGCTGCATTTTTGCCCCTTCCTGAGCTGCACAGTTCAGCAACTGGTAGCACTGGCAGTGTGTGCTTACAGGGATGTAAAAAAGGGACAGGTGAAATATGCAGCTCCTAAGTCCTAATTACAACCTCAGCAAAAGCCTTGAGAAGCTTTTCAGCTTTGCTTTAGCATTCCCCTATCTGCGCATTAGATGAACTTTTAAGGACGCTCTGTAAAATGGCACAAATCACTGCTCGTTGCCTTACTCTACAAGTCAAAGATGGAAAATACAAGATGATTCCTGTCCCTTCATGCCCTGTCTGCAAACCACTGCTGGAAGATTTCTTGCATGCAGACCATCAGCTCTCATAATAACTCAGCCCAATTTTGTTGTTTTGTTGTTATTTTTTTTTAATTTATCTAGTCATATATTAAACCTGTTGATACTTCTGGTCTCTGGATGATCCAGAGTGTAACTACAGAGTGTGTGAGGATGTGCTCCCATTATTGGTTTTAGATCTGCCTCATAGCAGAGGTTGTTGGGTGCCAGACATTTCCTGTATTGTGTGAAGCAAGGAAGGTTTGTTTGGTTTGGTTTTTTTTAATGTCTCTGCACTATTTGCAAAATTGTAAACAGGCTCCTCTGCCACCTGTTTTCCTCAGCTTAAAGCATTAAAGCCCCCCAAAACTGGCCGCTGGGGAACAAGTGTGAAATCCTTCCTGAGAACAGACCCTGCACCAGCTTATGGCCCAGTTGGGAGTTGAGCATGGATCCAGTTTTGCAATTCATGCCTTTGTTTGTCATCTTGTTCTCAAGGGTTTTCCTGTGGGAAGAAAATCCCTGAAAGAGTAAGTTGTCCAGTGTTGTAATGGGATTTCTTTTAAGCCCATGCTACTGAAGGCAGAGGGAGCCCAGGGAAACAAGGCTTAGCTGCTTTTGCCTGGGGATTTGGTACATCTCTCTGTTTTCCATCTCTTCCCAGTAACGTATGGCAATAAAATAAGACCTAGTGTTAGGAAATTGCTCTGGAGCTAGCTGAAGTTTGCTTAAAGTGATTGCTGACCATCTCTCTTCTGGGAACCTCATTCCAAATGAAAGTCCTTTTTAGATAAATGTAATTCCTAGAATGGACTAAACTAAGAAAAAGACAACATCTGAATATTTCTGTCCTGGACCGGGTACTGTGGAATATTTTATTCCACATGAATTATTCCAGAAAATTCTCCTAGGAAGAAAAAGTTTAATGGAACTGCGGAAAGAATTAAACCATTATTTTTTTCCAGTAAAATGAAGCATCAGTGTAACCTCATTGAATTTCTTCATATTCTCCCAGACTAAAGAATCAAGAAGGGTGTTTTGGAACAGAAAAGTCAAAATTTCTGTTATCCTGGCATTTATAAATGCCAGTCTTTAGACAAACCATCTCTTTTTTTCATGAAATGTTATATTCTCTTTGGATTAGAATCGTCCTAGGAGTGACAGGCCTGGTTTCAGATACAGCAATAACTTCCCCTTTAGTAACAAAAGCGTGCCAGCCTTGTACGACAGAGTTGAGTCTAAACTAGAGTTTATTTCTGATTTCTTTAAATGTGTCCCCAAAACCTAGGCTATTTCACAATATGAGGTTTCTCGTCTCCAGTTCCCTACACTGCTGCGCAGTGGGATGGGCATCAGGGAGGCTGGAAGATCTTCTGTTCATGCATCTCCTCCCAAAAAAATTCTGGTATTAAGCATGGTGACAAATTTTTAGGCAGCTCTTCCTGGCACATGTTTTTCTGGGAGAAAAGACAGAAAACTGCAGACCTGCAAAGCTGATGTTGGCTGCTAAAAATGGGTAGATGAGAGAGAAAAACTTTGTAATAACCTGAGGCTTCTTCAGCTGCAGGAGGGAAGGTGCAAACAAGAGACTGACTCTGCTGCCAGGGATGTCCTCTCACCCATCTCCACTCCAGACCAACTACAAAAATGTGTCAGGCTCTTCTACAAGAGTTACAGTTTGTAGTCACAGCTCTGACTGCAGTTTGCATATATGCAATTAATTTAAACTTAATGGCCCAGCATCTAGTGCAATAGTTATGGCCAATGATACAGGAAAAAACCCTCACTTTTATATTCAGGCTAATAATTTTTCCTAAATTATTGCTTGTTACTCTTGAAGATCAAAGAATTGTAAGCAAATTGAGCAAATATATTTATTCTGCTTTTGTTTCTTTTGTCAATTATTGTGGCTTTCCTACACCCAGTATTGTATATCTCCGACTTTCATGTCTTATCAGTTTTAGTTTAAAAAAATAAAATATTTCTCATTGTATTTTGCTGTAATCTTACAAAATCCATGTACAGATGAATCCTTGGATGGAGCAACAAGAAAGTGTGAAGTTAATGTTTCTGTTGCTGAACACTTGGTTTCAATTTCAAGCTTCTCTGAGAGGCTGAAATCTCAAAATCTGTTTATTCAAAACAGTTGTTATTTCATATATTTTAATATTAGTATTTATATTTTAATCAATCTTTAAAGACAGTAACTCCTATCTAAGCATTAATTGATAGATGGAAAATATGATAAGTACTTGAAGTAAATTGCATGATTTCCTTTTGCACTTGATCTAGCTATTGATCATTATCTTAGATAAGCTATCGAATACCAGTCAGCAAGAAAAACGCTCCTAACTTCCTACAGAGTGCACGGGTACTTCACTGTGATTTACTCCGGGTCTCAATAGAGAGCTGTACCGGCTAGCCTCTCGTATCAGTAGAAAAGAGAGCTATTTAGAAGCTGAGACCTTCAAGCAGAGCTGTAGGTCTTGAAGGGCTTGATCCTCACACTGAAAGCAAGTCAACTGGCATTACTGCAGGTGTGTGTTGACTGAAGTGGTGTTGGGTGAGCTTCCAGCACTAGCTTGGTTTCACACAAACCTGGAAATGTAAATGCTGGGTGTATGAGGAATCTTTTTGGAAAACCCATATCAGGTGGTGCTCCCCAGGGGAGGAGTTTGGCTGCTGTAAAGGTTAATGGAAGGAAAGTTGAGCTGTCAGTGTGCAGTTTAAGATGTACCCATCAGTAACTGATCACCATTGAGTAACATGAAGACCTATATTTCAAAGGCATTTTAAATCTGGAACCTGGCTCCAAGGCTATCTCAATGTTATTTTCTGTTCCTAGGATCTGGCTTTCAGTGACTGAAGACAGATCTGTTTCTTCTTTTTTAAAAAAGATGACAGAGAAAAAAAAAAGATATTTGGCATAGCTGAGTTCATTTGCTCCAGACAAAGAGGAAATGTGGTTAAAAAGGATTCACTGTGTTTTGCAATACTGCAGCTAAGGCAGTAAATAGAAACAGTACTTGGGGGACAAGAGAAGATTGCAAGAATAGAAATAACTATCAGCAGACATCAGGGTCTGAGAAAGGAGAAGAACCCACTTTGTCAATGTATCCAAGTCTTTTGGCACTTTTGCCATTGCAACAAGGGTCACTCACAGCACTCCATTGCTTGATCCCTGTTGGCAAGTAATGTATCCCCTAACTCTTTGGGAGAGATTGAGCTAGGAGGTAAGGGCTATTTAGAAGTGCACATATATTCTAAACCAATTTTTGATGAAGCTTTAGCAAGTTTTAGGTGAAAGGTGAAGCTCTCCAAGTAAGAACCGCTGAACGTCTTATCTTAATTGGTATTAGATTGTTTGGCCTTAGTCAAAGTGCAAGTCTGGAAACTACAGAAGCAGCCGTGCAGTCAATAATAGCAACCACTTCAGTTGCTGCTGCTAGTTTGTGCCTGTTTGGAGTAAATAATTTTCTCTGTTACAGGTAATGCACGAGAAGGGGAGAATATTT
Organism: Clamator glandarius; assembly: GCA_033459285.1. NCBI lineage: Eukaryota > Metazoa > Chordata > Aves > Cuculiformes > Cuculidae > Clamator > Clamator glandarius. Next base: position 1,879,689 of record JAUNZM010000040.1, read on the forward strand.
ATAAAAGAAGTGTCAACAAAGACAGTTAAAACTAACCCGCATCTCAAATATACCGAATTCCTGATTAAGTCGATCTGATCCTAACTAGGGAAAATATCACTGCTTGGCAGTATTGAAATGCTGTAGAAAACAGCAAATTCAGTTGGCTGCCTTAATCTCTAGTAAAACTGGCTCTTGGCAATGGATTTGAGGCAAGGATTTATTCAGTCTGATATTTACCTTATAAAAATTCATGCAGTATTTGTAGACAGCATTCCTTATTTCATAAGGGCATGGATTTTACTTGTTTTGGAAGCTGCACTCATCACTGGAAAGCCACAGAATATGTGGAAGACGTATTGCTGGAAGATACAAATTTGCATCTTTGCTTTTATAGCTTTATTTGGAAATTGGTTAGGTTTCCTTTGGAAAATGACAGCAGTGAGCAGCTTTATCCATTTACACTTTTACCCATTTGCATTATGCCAATTACTTGAATCAGATCATGACGCGAATGTACTATAACTATTTCCAGGCCACAGTTGAACCTTGGACCTCCCAACAAGGCTGTTAAGCGTCAGTAGGTATTTGGGTGATGTGTAATGTGAAAGCATTTATTGGATGTTAAACTAGACAAGGAGCCTTTCTCTTTCCTAATAATTGACCCAAGTTGCCTCTTCCCCATTTGAGCATCACCATCTTCACAACTTTGGTGGTGGTGTCTACCATTTGAACATTGCCCCCACACTGTCTCTGATGTCCTTCTCTGTGACTGGTCTGACTGGGTTATTGAAGGTAGAAAAACCAGCAGGGCTATTTCCAGGTGAATGACATTCTTTGTGAAGAGGCTAGTGATGTGCCAGACGAAGGTGGAGGAAGCATGCAAAGGGGAAAGTACAACAAACCAGTGATGAGGGGCTTGAACTTCAAAGTCAGTCAGCCCCATCTCCTTGTATCTCAGGCCACAGACCTATACTAGTTTCTCACTTCCCCATTGCCCTTATCTAGTGTCTGCATGGCTGCAAGGTAAGTTGTATCAGTGATCTGATCCCATGGAAATCATATTCTCCAAAAAAAGAAATAATTCCTGCCTGACCAGCTTGCTTCTCCCTCCTCACAGCAGCTGCAGAACTGCTAAATCAGATGCAAGGGCAGCGAGGGATGCCCGGGGGCTGGGGAAGCAGAGGGAGCAGGGGAGTGAGACTATCCTGCTTCTCAGTGGAGCAGCTGCCACTGGTACGTCATACTGAAGTATAACATGTAAACCATATCCTTCATTTGTCTGAGCAAAATTCCCTGAATCCATGCTGCTACCAATGCCTGATGGAAAATTCACTGAGGAATGCTGATGCTCTCCCAGCAAAGGCATATCCTGTGCCCTGTCAGTTGCCCAGTGTGGCAGGGGTGGGAAGGATATGACCAAACAGCCGTCACCCAGCTGGTGGTGTTGCTCAAGGTCCTTTAATACGCATATTGACAGCATGTTGAGATTTAAAAAAAAAACAACCTACCCAAATGTGACCGGTTTCGGTAAACTGCTATTAAAATAACCCTGTGTATCCCCTTGTGGTTATATCAGTTCTACAAGTGGCACGATCCAGGGAAAAATAATTTGGGTAATATTAACTCTTGCTGGCACAAGTTACACTCTGTTGTCAAGAAAGCTGCAAAGCTGTTACATTATTTCTGTCCTTGGGGAGTGCAAATACTTATATTTCTGCCAGGTCCTCTTGATCTGAGAGGGGAAATATTTATCTGCTGTCGATCTGCTATCAGCCACACACACACTTCCTTAGTGACACGTCATCCATACTCCTCTGTTGCTCATGGCACTAAAACCTCATGCAAATCCAGCAGATGACACATTCATTCCCTGTACATAGTACTTTGTTCCCCTCACGTGTTTGCTTCTGGCAGCATTAATTCCTTATTCACCAGCAACACTTACCCAAGTCGAGCCTCCCCCCAGGGGCAGCACTGGGGCTGATGCTCCACCAGCCTGCACTTACTCAGAGGAGCTGCTGCTGTCTTTGGACGTTATTTCCTATCTTGTTGTCTTGTTAACAATTACCATCATCATTTGTCACTTACTAATTCCTAGTGGAAAATCTGTTCAACACAGACTGTTCTCTGAGTCTGTACTCGGAGATTACCTGCTCCTATGTGAACAGGGGATGTCTCTCCCCCCATCCTACTGAAACCTCCACTATGTGATGATTCATGTGGCTGAAGCAAGTGCTTGGCAGGTTTGTTCTGATGGCCAGCAATGCCCCGATGTCCTGCTTTGACCATGCTGTCTGCCATACATCAGCCCTGATGGAAATGCTCTGTCTTCTCCAGGGAAGCCGCTTCCTGTGCCAAGGGCACTTCTCTTTTGTTTCTCCACTTCCAGTACTCCTATAATTACACTAGACTGCTGGACTGGAGTAATATTTTTTGTTCTGAAAGCATACTGGTGACTATTGCAGTGGTGTTTCAGAAACGCTCAACTTTCTCCAGGGTTTCTAGTTTTCTAGGTGCTCCTTTTGGGAGCTGGCTTTCACAACCTGATTATCGCCATACTGCCTGCTTTGCTGTTTCAGTTACACCATGTTAGCTGATATTCTCTGGATGTTCTAGATTGGTATAATTGCCCTGCACATAGCCGATGATCTCTATTTAATATTTTCCAATACACTGTCTCTTAAATATGTCACTTAACCAATCAGTGATTTGTTTTGCCCATCTCTATCACAGAGCAAGGCAGTGGTGATCAGCCTACTGATGGATTTAAAGCTCCTTGCTTGGCAGACACTACAGAAGGGCTACAGGTTACCTGTGCAGTACTGACAATTCCCCAAGCAGGTGAATTTTGAATTTTTAATTTTGTTAGCTATAAACTCTTTGCAGTGCAGAGGTACCGAGTTCAGTGGTATACTAGGATTATTTGACACCACATCAAATACTTTGCTCACATCCTTGATGAGCACTTTAAAGAAACAGACTTTGCTCAACAAGGCTTTCACATAATAATTACTCTGAGTTAAATATGACAGGAACATTGCAGGGTCGGTGCATTAGTTTTGGGTGTGGGAAACAACCTGTATAATCACTCTTTGTTCCCTTGATAAAGGGTTTTCTCACAGGAGTGAAATTACTGAAAGAGAATACTTAACTGCTTTATGGTGGTGAGTTGAGTTGATTAAAATAACATTTCTTCTGATTTCAGCCATGAAAAGGAAAGGGAGATAGGATCCACTTTTGGGAGGCTCCCCCATAATAGGCAGCCTTGAGAAAAACATGCAAACAGATGTGCTAATGTTCTTGTGTGTTCGGTGTAGGCAGATTCTCCAGAAGTTTTAGTACATGAGTGTGTCAATAAACAAGTGACCTTTCAGTGTGCAAAGGCTGCTTGTTCCAGAGAACAGCGGTTTTATATGATTGTGATTTTTTTCAGGTTTGTAAGGAAAAAACAAAAGGAGAAATGGTTTACAAGTGTGCTTGTATTTCAGAACACCACACGTCATAAAAATTGTGTACTTTCATATTTCCTCACAGCCAAAAAGTTCCAAGACATTGTTATGCAAGCGTAATATTTTTGATTGTGGTGAAGAAATACCTGAATGAGGGAGTGAAAAGGAGAAGGGAAATTGGCTAGAAGATGGGGCAGGTGTTCTTCAGGAGTTTATATCTGAACACTTAGCTTAAATGTTGCACTCCAGGAAGATGAGCTGTTTGTCTCCGAGTTATTAAATGTCCAAATGCTCTGTTCTTCATGTAAATTTCCTAAGGCATGGTGTGAAGACCTGTGCTTGGTGACTACTGCCAGAGTTAAGACGGTCCCTGTGGATGAGTGAATACTTACTTTAGTTGGGAACTGTCCTAGGATCCATTTTTAAAGGTGATATGAAGGCTGATGCAAAGTATTGTTCTCACACTTGTATCCACCTCTTTCCAAATCTGCCTGCTGGCAGACTGTTCTGCTCCAGAACTTAGTTTTCGAAGTCCCTGATATTGTTTTACCATGCCAATAGACTCCTCAGGCAGCTTTGAGGCATGGAGCATGCTTAACCTAGTAAAACCCACAGAGGCCTCTGAACCTTTGGGAAATTGCACTGAAAAAAAAGCTCTGCCATGTGGACTCTTCCAGCTACTGGGAACATTTCATTTTCCAGCTTATGGCAACCAACTGCTAAAGATTTCAGCTTCTCGGCATTAATAAAACGAACACACAGTGAGTCTTGGGGTTAACTGAAGTGTTTCTACAGCAGCCCACAGGTATTATAGCTTCTATCAGGACTGGGAGTCTAGGCCCAATGAACAGTCAGCAGATGAAATTTGTAAGTAAATGGAGAGGGTGATATAGTGTATTGTTGCTTTAGTGCTAGCAAAAGACACATCCACTGTTCCTTCTTTGCTGACCTATGGAAAGAGTCATCTGAATGTTGAGCTGATTCCTGGCTTAGTAAGTTTCTCAGTATGACAAATTTGACCCTAATTTGTAAATGCCTCTCTGGAGACATAACCTAGCTGTCAGAATTTCAGCTGAAAAATACTGTGGTCCCTTTGTCTTAGGCTAATCCAATTTCTTCCCACAGCCCCATGTTTTTTCCTATTAAAAAGATGAAGCCAAGAAGCTTTAATAGGAAAATTATGTACATTTTCAATAGATACCTATGTGTTCCTACAGGCAGTAGCCTGTTGAAACAAATGTGATCTCCATACCATCATAAAAATGCTGCAGTAGGCTCATGTAACTGTGTCACTTCACCTTTCTCTCCATAAAGCTCTGTGAACATCTGACACTAAGGTCATGGCTGATCTTTTCCTCAGCTTTCAACTGTGAACCATTTACGCTGCATATTTACCTGGCACTTTCATCTCCATGGGTCGCTGCTGCTGAGTGAGCTGATTTGTCGTTTTGAAAATGGAAGGACCCTGCTCCAAAGTCCAGCAGCCTGGAGGGAGAATAAGTGGAAAAAGTGAGGTTTCAGTCTGCCAGTGGCAGCAAGTGCAGCTGGAAAGGTCCTGGCCTGCCTGCCAGTCAGCCTTCTCCTTGCTCCGATGCCTGGTCCCAGCCCGCAGTGGGTATTAGGGAAAGTAAACAGCAGGGACCAACCGCAGCCAAGTCAGGAGACAGTTCAACTTTGCAAACGGACGTATTCAGGCTGGGCGGACGCCAGGGAGGGCAGCCACACACAACAGATAATCCCTCTGACGCAGTAAAAATCCTGCTGAGAGCGGGGGAAGCCTCCAACATCTGCACATGCCGCAGATGCAAGGGCCTCAGGCTGGCAGGAATGGCTTCCCCAGCACCTCTTCATCTCCCAAGCTCAGCCCCATCAGCTTGGGTTGGTCTCAGCAAAGGGGTTTGATCCTGTCAGCCTTTAAAAACAATGGTTGAAACGAAAGTGCTGGTACAGCTCTGCTCTCCCTCTGCCATGCATGTGACCTGCTGTGCCCCTGATATTTCAGTCTCCCTTGGATATCCATGAAGGCAAAGGAACACATCAGCTCAATGAACAGCCTACTCTGCTCCTGAGTAACTTTTCCGTATCAGACATCTGACTTTCCAAGCCCTATAAATATTACATTAGTACTATGTCCCCTCAAAGCCCCAAGTCAGGCTCCCATCCAAGAAGCCATGGAGCTGCTCTCTGATCTAAATCTGTAATGCAGAAACACAACTTATTCCATGAGAGCCCAAGTAGGAAAACTGGCTGCAAAAAGTAAGTACTAATTTCTGTCAATTAAAATGTCTTGAAAGGAATAGTTAATATTTTTAATAGAATATCATTTAAATGCTGCTCATAGGTACTTCGTAGCTGTTGGAAACTCTGATCTAAATGATTGTTTTAATGAGATTGCCAAAGAACTTACAGTTTAAACTCCCACATAGTGGGACTATTGTCCCTGAGTTTCTGTGCTGGCCAGTCATCATTTCCTAGTTATGGCGCTCAGGGTAATGCCAATTAGCACCCCTACAGAAATAAACAAGGCTAATTGCTGAGGGTCTTCACCATAAATTCAACTGCAGAGCCAGCCTCCTCAAAATTTCAGATTGTTTTGGGGTCATGAGCTGACAGCCCATCTGGCTAGCTGTGAAAGCCTCAGAAGAGGGTTCCTTCATATATGTGTTAGAGCCCTGAGGGCACTGATAAGTTTAATTACCCTGAGCAGCCCTACTTGGGCTCACACCCACACCTGCTGCCCTTCTGGCGGAGCTCTGTATAAGCTCATCCTTGACATCCCTCTATTCTCCTTGAGCTGTGTTGTAGGTGTAACCTCATATTTAGCTTTGTTCTCCTGAATGGATCAAGGACCTGTGTTGCAGGTAGGTGTGTCACCATCCCCATGTCCTGTCTCTGGGATGGACCTTGGCTTGGTGTTGTAGCCTTGTCTCCAGCTTTAACTCCATCTCCTGCTGCTCCTGGCAGTGTGTTCATGGCACATGAGCCAGCAAGGACACCAGTTATTGCTGTACTAGTGGGATGAGGAAGAGCCATTGTTAATGTTTTCCCACCTGAAGGAAGATGAATTTGGGATGCTGTTCCAAACAGTTTTTCCCCCTTGAATCACAGTAAGTCAGATTTGGAAAAAAAAAATAAAACCAAAAATCCAAGTCAATCTTAAAACTTCTTCTAAATGTCACATTTCTGCTTCACTCAATTTTCCAAGTTAGGAAGTCTCATCCAAGAAACCCTTCCACAAGCATATATGCAGACCAATAAAGCCTTCTAAACCATTCAAACGGAATACCTGGAATTTCAAGTGGAAATGTAGATTTTATTTATAGGCTTGGTATGTTTTCCAGCCACAATACGTAAATATATGGAGCAAGAGCATTAAACTTCAATTTGTTTACTGAGCGGCAGTGCTTTCCCGTTCGAGTGGAGTGGTGAGTCAGGATTGCTGTTGAGCTCACTCTGTTCTCAGAGGTCCTCTCTTTGGTTCAGAACACACTTGCCAAGGGTCAGCTGCTTTGCTCTTGTATTTTAGGAGATTACTTTATGAGTTGCCTTCTTGATAGCAGGGAGGACTCTCCTTCAGATTGGCTAAACTGCAACTGTCAGGACAAACCATTAAAAAAACCAAGCTGCTGCTGGATTTAGACAATTAAAACTCATGACCTAGTTTCCCCAAACCGGAATTAGACAGGCTTAGAAAATTAGATACTTTTTTTTAAAAAATACTACATAGTCTTTGCATTAAGTTCTGGTTTGGACCTGTTGCAATTTCAAATTTTTATTCCTAATCGTAAGGATGAGAAGCAGGGGAATTCCTTACCTTTAGCAGCTAAAGAATAGCACCAAATATTGTAAGGCTGTGGTTTAAAAAGATCATGTTCAGTTAAAAGTTGTCTTTATTGCAGATTTGCTGGTGTTTTTCAGCAATTATAGATCTCAGACTGTACATGCTAACACCAGTTGTGTTAGCAGTGCATGAACTGGCATTAACTTTCTTGGCATCGCCTAGAATGGGTTGTGCTGTCTTCCTCTCCACCACCCTCTGTAGATGTCAACTTCTCACTGTCCTCAGCTCTTTGCAGCAAGTAATTTCCATAAAAATACTAAGCTTGTTTGCAGACTTGTTCAGGGCCCATGCTCCTTTGCATCTAGAATTCCTGGAACATAATTACCCATCAGGATTCCTTTTCCGTGTTTTCCTGCCTGGGTGGCTGTCAGTAGGTATACATGGTCTGGAGCAGTTCTATAATTTGATGGAAGCTAAAAAAAAGGACAGTGCTCTGGCCAGCTGCTTAGCAGTTTCCTTGCTTTACCCTGTGGGACCCCAGTTCTGCTGACCTCCCTTTGCCATTCCCAGATCACTTTTTTCCCTGTCAGTGTGGCAAGTTCAGCTAGTACAGCCCAGTGGGACTGGGATCAAGAGTAAACGGTTCAGCTGGGCTGTGGAGGAATGAGCAGTTGATTATTTGTTGCCAATGGATACTGATACCAGAGTAGCAGTTTAACTGGAGCTGTGAGGGTGCCCGAAGTCTGGAATGAGCATCTCTTAAAGCAATCGGTGGTTTTGTATTTCTGCAGGAAATGGTTAGAACAGTCTTTTGGGTTGCAGCACTCCCTATATGCCTGTAGTGCTCTTTTTCTGGTGAAGCTTAACCCTGGTTTAAGCTGGATCTGTTGCTTTTTACTAAAAATAAGGTTTGAGGTTTGATTTTTTTTTTTGTCTTTTTGATACGCTCAACTGTTCTGCAGCAAAGCTTAGCCTTGAAACTAAGGCTTTGGGATGCAGCAGACAGACCATGCCAGGGACCTACCATGGCTTGCTGGGCTTGCTGTTCCAGTAGTATGATCTATGGAAACTAAAAAGCTGCTTGCACAGACTTCATAACCAGCGTTCACGATTCAAATCTTAAAAATAGACAAGAACAGCCCTTGGGTAGTTATATCCTGTCTAACAGCCATGCCTAATTTCCCCTCTGAACTACATACTGTACTATATGTAGCTGTAGCACCTGCTGAAACTAGAAATGTTTCTTTCCCTGAAAAGACACCAGCAGTGGTTAATTATTGCATCCCAAACTGGCACAGCTTAATGCAGTTTCACCGAAGCCAATGAAGCTTCATGGAATTATGTCTGCCCTGAGTCTGAGCCATTAATAGGTACAGTTCTGGCTATTTTTATGCTCTTCAAATTATTTTGTTAGATTACAAAAGCAATTATCAGCCCAAGTCTGTTTATCCCAGTAAGGAAAAAAACCCCAACCCCACACACAAAACTTCTGCTATTGCAGTAAATTATTGACCTGAGGGGGTTTTGTGCTTGTTTTGTGAGGACTTAACCAATTAGAAAACTTAACTATATGAGAACTAGCTCTCACACCTACAGAAATCTGGCATTTCAAAGCAGGGGCTGTACTAGACTTATTTCTTTCCATATATACAGGCAGTATAAAAGGTATATGTATCTGTGTATCTACATATACACACACTACAATATATCCTGCAATATGTACATATATAGGCATGTAGTAGTTAGTCCTGTACAATATTTGAATGTGCAATTGAAGTGGAAAATCTTAGAATTTTCTTGATATTTGTAAGCATGGGCCATTATAGAAGTGACTGCTGTGAATATATGGGAACTGAAGAATGTGACCGGAGGAATGGAGTCAAAACAGCTGGAGCGAGGACCTAAACAGACCTAGAGTTCAGGCAAGTCTCAAAACTAAAACATTTAAGCACTGATTTGGAAGTACTGTGTTTGGATGTTTTCACTTAGAAAAAGTAGGATGGAATAATGATGACGAGTAGCTTTCCCCTAAGAAGCACTAACCTAGCAGAGAGACAACTATTTTTATTTTAATATTACCTATAGCAACTCTGCATGAATTTCAGCCCCATACTAAAGCCCACCTAAGCCACTATTTGAAGCAGAGGAGAGAGGTCTTGAGAAACTGCCCTGTGGCTGTACAACAGGTGACTGTTTCACAAAATCACAGAATAACCAGGTTGGAAGAGACCCACTGGATCGTCGAGTCCAACCATTCCCACCAATCCCTAAACCATGCCCCTAAGTGCCTCATCCACCCTCACCTTAAACACTTCCAGGGAAGGTGAGTCAACCACCTCCCTGGGCAGACCATTCCAATGCCTAACCACCCTTTCCATGAAGAATTTTTTCCTTATCTCAAGCCCAAATCTCCCCTGGTGGAGCTTGAGGCCATTCCCTCTCATCCTGTCCCCTGTCACTTGGGAGAAGAGGCCAGCACCCTCCTCTCCACAACCTCCCTTCAGGTAGTTGTAGAGAGTAATAAGGTCTCCCCTCAGCCTCCTCTTCTCCAGGCTGAACAACCCCAGCTCTCTCAGTCGCTCCTCATAAGATTTGTTCTCCAGCACCTTCACCAGCTTCGTTGCTCTTCTCTGGACTCGCTCCAGAGCCTCAACATCCTTCTTGTGGTGAGGGGCCCAGAACTGAACACAGGACTCGAGGTGCGGTCTCACCAGTGCCGAGTACAGAGGGAGAATAACCTCCCTGGACCTGCTGGTCACACCGTTTCTGATCCAAGCCAAGATGCCATTGGCCTTCTTGGCCACCTGGTCACACTGCTGGCTCATGTTCAGTCGGCTGTCAACCAACACCCCCAGGTCCTTCTCCTCCTGGCAGCTTTCCAGCCAGGCTTCTCCTAGTCTGTACCTCTGCTTAGGGTTGTTGTGCCCCAAGTGCAGGACCCGGCATTTGGCCTTGTTAAACCTCATGCCGTTGGTCTCAGCCCAGCAGTCCAGCCTGTTCAGGTCCCTTTGCAGAGCCTCCCGACCCTCCAGCAGATCGACACTTCCACCCAGCTTGGTGTTATCTGCAAACTTGCTAAGGGAGCACTCAATGCCTTCATCCAGGTCATTGATAAAGACATTAAACAGGACTGGACCCAGGACTGAGCCCTGGGGAACCCCACTTGTCACTGGCCTCCAGCTGGATTTAGCTCCATTTACCACCACCCTCTGGGCCCGGTCATTCAACCAGTTTTTCACCCAGGAGAGTGTGCACCCGTCCAGGCCAGAGGCCGACAGTTTCCAAAGCAGAATGCTATGAGAAACTGTATCAAAGGCTTTACTGAAGTCCAAGAAGACCACATCCACAGCCATCTTCGTGCAAGAGTCTAGTCACTCGGTCATAGAAGGTGATCAGATTACTCTGGCAAGACCTGCCTTTCATGAACCCGTGTTGACTGGGCCTGATCACCCTGTTCTCTTGCAAGTGCTTCTTGATAGCACTCAAGATCACCCACTCCATGACTTTCCCTGGTACCAAGGTCACACTGACAGGCCTGTAGTTCCCCGGATCCTCCTTTGGCCCCTTCTTATAGATGGGCACAACATCAGCCAGCTTCCAGTCCAGTGGAACCTCCCCAGTCATCCAGGACTGCTGGAAGATGATGGAAAGGGGATTGGCCAGCACATCCACCAGTTCTCTCAAAACTCTTTTCCAAATACCACCCTGTGAACACTGCTGCTTTCTAGTTGTTCTGCCATCACACATAGCCCTACATTTGACTTGTGCTGTATTAGGGGGACATAGTTAAGATGAGGATGTAATGGAAAATTCTCTCCTCTTAGTTCAAAAGCCTAGAATGACTTTTATACAGTTGAAAAAAAATTAAAAATCACATACACAAAACATTTGCCTCTCAGATTAAGAGCTACCTGCTTTAAGATTAGCCCTATTAAAGTCACACTCAGGCCCTGCAATCTCACTACTCTGGAGTTCAGTGCCAGGCATGATGTATCTGTGTGCAAAGAATTAAGCAACAAAAGTTTTGTATCAAAATAGTTTATTAAAAAAAGATACTTCACTGAAGTTTGCTGTCCCCAAGACAGAATTATGACATTGTTGCATTCAACACAATCATAATCCACACAGAAATATAATACCATGCAGCTTCTGTACACCCTCCAGCACAGCTGACACAGTCCAGCCCTGCATAGCTTAGTTGCAGAACCTGTTCCTCTGGGAACTAACTCTTACTCACCTCACACTGCATAGTGCAGCTACTGCCTGGAAGTTGGACAGAAACCCAACACATCTCTTAGCAGCTAGAGGCAGTTTATACAAACAGTGTGAATGCACCAACTGACTGCTGATGGCAATACTGGTTGACGTTTAAGAAAAATGAATATGCAACCAATAACTCAAGTTACCAGCACATGTACAGAGCAGTTTGTTTGTAAAATTGATGCTCTGACCTGACCTGCTGCATTACCACCTCAGCAGTGACAGGAGGACTCGTACAGTGTAGGGTTTGGTCTAATGCATGGAGTCCCCTTCTCTGCAGCATTCCGAGAAGCACATCACAAGCAGCTGGCTGGCAGACATCTGCTGTCAACTCTCAATGCCTTCCAAAAGCATCACTCTGCCATCAGTTTTGCACCAAGTCAATATTTGTTCTTGCAACATGGCAAACAGACTGAGTGCTCACTAAGTCTCTGGGGTCAGGATGCTGCCATGAGCTTTAGCTTGTTTCCTTACTAGCCAAGAGGCTTCTCTGCCCTCTTCTCCATCACTCATGTCCCCTGGGCTGCTCTGGTGATGGGTGTCTTCTTGCACAGCTCCTGATAGAATTCAGATTCCAAAAACCGTGGGTATGAGTTATTTTCCATTAAGCTGTAAACTCTCTTCTGTGCTGCGCTGAAGCAGGTATGCGTCGCTTCTTGAATATTCTGTGCAATCATGTTCTTTGTTTGAAAGTCTATGTTTATCTGAAATAAAAAAAGGACATTTCTGAGAACTGAATTCAAATAAGCACAATATACTAACATTTCTGAAGAGTTAAAACAGGCAAGACTATTACTACCATGTTAAATTCATGAAATTCCCTTGAAGGAAACTCTTCTTAAATAAAAACCCCAGTAATTCCAATGACACTACCTTGCATGAAGGAAACTCTTCTTAAATAAAAACCCCAGTAATTCCAATGACACTACCTTGCAGTACTTCATCCAAATACACGACAGGTGTTAAATGTGGTTGTTGACTATTCCCAGTTAAGATGGAAACTGAAATATTGATTGTACCACTTTTCAGCTTGGCGAAAAGGCAGTTAGGGAATAGAATTACATTCAAACACAGCTATTAACAGTGAAGTATGTAGGATGTAGTTTTGGCATCTATTTTAAAGTGATCTCAGAGAAGTAAAGAAGGTCTTTAAAACCCCTAAAACAGGGCAGTGATGTTTAAGCAGGTTCTTTACCTCTTTGGGAGCCTCCTTTTCAATAAAGTCATTGTAGATTTTTTTTGCTTTCGATGTCAGTTTCTGGGGTGACTTGGTTTTCTTGAAGTCTTCACAGGCCAACCAGAACTCTATGTTCTCTTCACAGAACTCTGACTTCAGGAAAGCTCGGAAAGCAGCAAGACCATCTAGGGAGAAAAAAAAGAAAATATGCATCCAAATAACTATTTCAGAAAACTTGAATTCACCCACTGGTCACATCTGTTTCTACCAAACATTTTGTGATAAGTCTGGTTCTTTCAGGGATATCGTAGTAATAAAAAAAAAAATTCCACATTTATCAATGCAAGCAAACTAACATTGTAACAGGTTGGCAGGCTTCATTTTGCAATAGCCTTTTTTTTTTTTTTAGGTAAACAAAAAATGAAAGCAGTTTCTAGTTGTTAAGTTCCCTTGTGATGCCTGCATATATATTAAAAAACAAAATCACTCTAGATAGGATTAAGCTTTGCACTGGAATAAATATTTACGACTGTGCTACAAACCTCTGGAATATCTTTTGCAATGGAAACGATGACTCAAGTGCAAAGAGCAAATAGTAATATTTCTTAGTCTTTTTGCTCTGATAGAGATACAGTAAAACCCAGAAATCATTGAACTTGCATTGCAGACTTCTTCCCAAGCTGTTTGAACGCATTCACCTTAGTTAAGCAGCAAGCTCAGTGCACAAATGTTGTTTTCACATTTGGGAAAGCCAAGCTGATAGGCGTAGTTTTAACTACAAGCTTGGTTAAAGAAAAAATTCTGCTACAATGAAGTAGTCTAGATGTTTTAATACATCTCTTAAAATTTTTAAGAATGCTTTTATGAATTTTGGCTTCAAACAGTTTAAACCATTTAACTTTCAAGATCAGAATAGAAGCTATTTACATCACAAAGATACAATGCTGACATCCAGGGAAGCAATCTCTTACAAACACATAAGCTTTACCATTCCTTTGTTCTTGAACAGTAACTTTCAAAGACAAACTTACATTTATTAGCAAGAAGTTCATCAAAAGCTTCAGACCACAGCTGGGCTTCTTCAGGGGAAGGTCTGAGTAGAGAGAGAGAACGTTAGACTTCATTGCTCAAGCTTCGTTGTTTTTGTAGAACACTCGAGTTTTTATTTAAATAAAAGTCTCCATCTCATAACTTACCTGAAGTAGGTGCGGTGTTTCCCTGCTTTCTTAGATTTCATTTTAGTGGGATTGGAAGAGTTCTGCAGGAAGTAACTCAGTCTCGTTTTCCAATCTTTAATGCTGGAAGAACAGAAAAGCAGCACGTTTAAACGAAAGCGCTTTAGACACCAGCTCCTCTCCTACCAATAGCCGCGAGCTTTCCTGTCATCGCTTTGTACTTAGAGTCACCCAGAGCACCCGCCTGAGGACAAGAAAACTCTCTCCCCCTCGTTTAAACCGGCAAGTTTGCTCGCCGAGGCCCAGGAGCCGGCAGCAGCGGCGCCTCCCCCGGGACTCACATCGTCCGCCTCATGCTGCCCCCGCCGGCCCCGCGGCCTCGCTCCATGCGCGCCAAAAGCCCCGCGCGCTCTGCCGGGCGGCGGCGGCTCCACGGCCTTAAAGGGGAGGCGGGGGCGGGGCGCCTGCTCCGCCGTCAGCGGGCTGGCTCGCTCCCTGGCTCGCTCGCTCTCTCTCTCGCTCGCTCGCTGGCCCTCTGGCTCTCTCTCTGGCTTTCTCGCTCTCTCTCTCGCTCGCTCTGTCCCTGGCTCTCTGGCTCGCTCCCTGGCTCGCTCGCTCTCTCTCTCTCTCGCTGGCTCTCTCACCCTGTGTTTTGTTTTCCCCTTATTTTCACACACACACCCCCTCTTTCTCTCTCCCCCCCCCCTTTTTCCCCCTTTTTCCTTGTTCCCTCTTTTCTTCTTTTTTTTCCCCCCCATTTCTTTCTTTTTTTTTTTTTTATTTTTTTTTCTTTCCCATTCTCAACTAGCGCCTTCTTGAGAAGCTTTTAGCCGGTCGCCTGCGGTGCTGGAGGAGGGGTGGCTCATCCTTTCCCTTCTGCAGTTTCTTGGTTTTGTTTGGTTTGGTTTGGGGTTTTTTTTCCCCTTGTTTTGGTTTGGTTTTTTTTTTAATGAAAATACAGACTTCGTCTGTGGCCATGACACGAAAACAAAAAAGATAGAAGGACTTAACCACCTTTCTTGAAAAAGTGAAGTAACCATAAATTTGAGTATCCAGTACTTTTGATGTCCACCTTTCTGCTGCCCCAGGCTCTTCATCACTGTTACAAACTATCTGCACGTATTTTCTCTGTATAGTGATGCCACCTACCAGTGATTTGTGTAAATGACTCTCAGTACATGAAGCTGAAGGAACGCTGACTTTCTTCATCTTGTTGAAAAGGCCGTGTGATCCTTCTCGACAGTGTCTAGCTGAAGGGTATCATGTCCAAAGGTTTTGGATTTAGGAATAATGTGATTTTCTCTTTAACCTACCCTACTATTTATCTCTTTTCTGTGTATGTCTTCCTTTCCACAGTACTCTGCAGCGTGTATTTCTCTGCCATAAAAAGCAGTGGTCAGAGAGGCTGGTGCCCAAAACACTGGGTGACTTCAAAGCATTCATGTAGCATCAAATCTCTGATGCTTTTAAGTAATCACTGCAGTCCCACAACCTCTCTGCTCACCAAATACATACAAAGCTGAGCAAAGGCATTTTACTTTAAATGAGATATATGGAGAAAATGAATGCCATTTAATTTGTGAAAGCATTTAAACAAGGATGCTTTTTAGAGCCACCTGTTGCAGTACATATTGATAGTGTGATAAGAAAATAAAGTCTCATCCTCTAAAATTACCAAATTGGTTTAAATTATATTTTGCAACAGACAGCTCTCATTCTTGTACATACTACAGGCATTTTTAATGGGAAATTATTACAAGGTTACTACAGAGGAAGGGAAGAAATGTAGAAAGACTAACAGAGGTAAGGCTGTAAGTGCTATAAAAGCCTCAGTTCCAGAAAGCTCAAAGGGTGAAACTTGCCAAAGAAAAGACTTGAGTAAGGCAGTGTCTGCGTGATGTACGGAGCTACGCTGACTTGCTTCCAGGCACTTCTGTCGTCACTCACGTTGAGTGCCAGGGTCAGCCAAGCTGTGCAGCTGTGAGTGGTTTGGGCAGGAGCTTGCCAGGAGCTGCTGAACACCCTGTAACGTGCATGACGATGGGAACACTCTCTGCACGTGCAAAACTCCCAGCACGCGGCCTGCTGGTTAGGGGCGGACAGGCATCACCTCAGGCTAACAGATCGGAGCTCAGCCCTGGGCCTTACCCGGAGCAGAGTCTCTGTAAAGCATCAAATGCCCTGCAAGTAGAACAGTACATCCTCACCTTCCACCTGCCTGGTAGATCTCCCCATTTTTGATGCTGCTTTCAAGTATCTTTCATCTTGATTCTTGAAGCTGATTGAAGGGAAATGTACCCAAGAGTAGCGGGAACTGGAAAACTTTGAAGTCTAGTAATCTACAGTAAAAGTGTGGTTCGGCATTTACATTTCAGGGCTTACACCTGTAGCACACCTGGAGCTCCCTGCTGATGTTTGAAGCCTGACAAAGTGTTTTCTTGCTTGCCCTGGAGGAGGCTTGCAAGGCTAGAGCTGGGATATTGCCAGCATCTGACAAGTTGTGAAGCTGGCAGTAGTCAGTGTATGGAAAACTGCAGCATGAATCATGTATTTGTCTGATACATTTTATTTTAAACTTTTTAATTGCTTCTTTCAGGTACACATAAATAATGAAGTGCCGTTTAAGGAAGGTAGTTATAACATTCGTGATATCTTTAAAAAGTGGAAAAAATAAATAGCATTCCAGGTAAAAAAAAGAAGTTAAATATGTAATTGTGAGGTTAGATGGCCTTGTAAAACACACTTACTCTAAGATTTGCTTTAAAAACTATTGAGATTAAAATTGAATTTTATTGATTGCATTAAGGTATATAATATACATTTTTATTGCACTTCTAAAGCCAGGCTACCACTGTTTTTAAAGTAAAAAAAGAAACATTATAAAATATTTTCTCACTTAATGCTGTGCAGTGTGTTCTGTGGCTACAAAGCGAAATTTTGCAGGAGGTCAATTACACATCTGCATGATAAGAAGAGATTTTTCCACTTACGTTAAAAAACAAAACAGAAAAACCTGTCTGACATCAAACAATGTCAACAGTGTACTGTAAAATGACCCAGTCAGATCAGGGGATACTTCTGGCAGGGAGGCTGCTGGTTCCCCTTGTGCTGCCTCCCCTGAGAGCTGTACAAGTACACTGCCTGGAGGAGTGTTCAACCTCACTGAGCAATTTTAGATACACCAAGACTAAATATTACTTTGTTTTACTGATTTGTATTTATTTCAAAGTAAGGGTGGCAAAATAGCTCAGTTCGTTAGCCCACCTTTCTGGAGGTGGGGCTGATTCCATACAAATGGTGCCAATACACTGACTTGGCAAAGTGAGATTTGGCAGTTCAAGCCTGTCCTACACCATCTCTTGCCATATTATTTTGAAAACTTCAAGAAAATTAGTGTTATTAGTGGAACAGCCTGGGTATGCAATTGCAGCACAGGTTCAGGTGTGTTAGCATAGCACATTACGTAATGCTGCTGAAAAATAAGTGCCTCCATCTCATGATGCCTCTCATTGGGAACAGGGCTATGGGGTGTGTGACCCTGCCAGTGTGGCTCAAACCAGCACACAGACCTGCACTGCAGGTTTATCTGTGTCTACATTGACTTCCACTCTTGCAAGTCATTGAAAATCTTGGTAGTTGAGGACAAACACATAGTGCCATTTTTTTCTTCACATGCTTCTTAAGGCTTTGGTCTGTTTCTGTAACACCAATGTCAAGGAGCAAGGCCAATGGCAAGTGGTGAGAGGAACAGATAGCCCAAACTTTGCTACTGAACTTCATTATTGTGTGCAATGAAATCTGATGTCAGACATTTAATGGCACAAGCCATCTCACCCTGGAGATCGCAGTTTTCTTTGAGGAGGCTTGCTTGAGAATGTTCTGTTCTTTTTCTGCTTATATGATTCCTATGAGCATCAGTGATGGCTAGATGTACAGAGGACTGTAATATACGCAATAAACATCCAGGATGGAAGAAGACATTTTTTTCCAGCTCAGTTACGTTATGTGTTGCAATATATTTGCTGATCTTTTCCAAGTCCCTGATGAGTAGTTGTTCTCACCACAAAGTACTTAAATCTGTGCCTGCATTTGCTGAAATGCCAGCCCTTATTTCTGCTTTTTATAGAGAAGGATTGGATGGTAGGAAAGAACACATGAAAAAGGGTCCAGAGACTTTATAGTTGAGTTTCATAAAGCCAAGAGGGGAGAATATGTTTTTGCATGGTATTTCAAACCATGCATTACAATTATTAGAAGGATGCCTATTGAACCCTTGTTGTATTTGACTAGCTGAAAAATCATACACAAAAGAAGGAAGAAGATGTTGAGCTATATATATTTTTGGTTTATGATACATATTGCAAATCACACAGGTGTTTTTCCTGTATTTTTACAATGTTCATTTTTAAAGCTTACAGTTGTGCTGTTGTGTCTGTGAGATGTTTGTAAGCATCAGAACAGGAGATGAGTGAAGAATGCCACCATGATGCTTATAATAGTGTCAACAGAGCCTTCTAACCTCTCTTTTAGGCTGTATCTTTTTCAAGTTACAGGGAACCAATATGTACAAAAGAGCACAGAGGTGCTTCACGTTGAAGTGATGTGCTTGTGCTCTGTATGTTTTTAAATAATAGCTGTCATGCATTGTATGCATGGTAGGGAGCTATTTCATAGATGAACATTATAATTGCAGCTCTTTATAGAATTTTTGCATAAGTAAAGAAAAAAAGCCTTAGTCTGGTTCTAGTTCTGTTCATCGCATCCCACCTTTCTAGTCCCTTTTACAATCCAGTGGCATGCAGTGCATGTGGGTGTTGTTTTGAGAGGTCGATTGGGCTGGTTTTTTTAATTACTTGAAGCTTGCTGAGATCAAATTGTTGCATTGTCTGACTTTGGCCCTGCAGGCTGTGCCTGACTGGCTGTTATGCTTCTCTCAGTACTATTTTCCAGTCATAAAGCTGAAAACATGCAAATCATAAGAAGACATTTCTGGATCTAATTTTAACACTACTGTGGATTAACACTGAGACTGGGCCAATTAAATTTTCAGTCTTTCCTAAACAGAAAATAAAATATGTCTCATTACAAGTGGATTTCATTTCATTTAAGAGCAAAATCCTCTGAGTAACATATAAACAAGGCAGAGCTCTCTGAGAACTCATAATGCGCATCCCTCAGCCACCTTATTTTACATAAACATCCACATTAGTTTATAGAAGCTCTAAAGATAGAGCTGAATCTATCAAAGAGTGGATAAATTAGAACTATATGTCTACTTGCAGTGTTGCTGTTACGTGTATGCATATGTCCCTGCTATAGCGACACTGCTAAAGGGTATGAATTTAGACATTGAGCAGTTGATTGTTGTTCCACTTTTACCTGTGGACATTTGGATATGTTAGTTTTTAAAGGGGGAAAAACTCAATAACAGGCAGGAGTCAGAACAGTGAGTTCACTGAGGACCCTGGGATGGCTGTCCTGCTCCTGTAAGATCTACTTTATCCCTTCTGCAAACTGAAAGGAGACCTGGTAATACAGTTTGCATTTTAAAGGACAGGACATCCTCATATTCCTTATGTTTTTCAATACAGAAACAAACAGCTTAGCAAGAAGCAGTGTATTTTGAACAATGACATTTTCTTAGCAGATACTAGCTGGGTTACACCATCTCAGATAGAGAGATCTGATTAATCTTGTTTGAGGTTAACTAGGAAATACAGAACGCTCACTCTGCATTCTGTTCAAACTGCAGTCCATTTCATTCCCTCTCCCCTCCCTCCAAAGGCTGTATTTATTAAAATGTGTGTGCAGAGGGACATTAAACAATCAAAAATGTTTTTTGAATCTAGATGTGGGCACCATCTTTATTGTATTATCTACATGTAGCACGGTCAACACACAGTCCTTTTGATGACTATTTAGTCCATTTTAATGAAACTCTCTGTAAATGCTGAAATGCTATTAGTCAGGCATTGATCTAGAAAGTCTCCATGGCTTACAAAATCGATCCCTTTTACAACTCCTAGAGGTAAGTGCTGTCAGGAGCACCACAGTGTGTAAAATGAAGAAGAGAAGAATATAAACATTTTTGCACTACCTAAACGAGCAAATTTTTTTAAAATAAGCATTTCCTTTGAAATGCAGATAAAATGTCAGCCTTTTCTATTTCCTGATGGGCAGAAGAGTTTAAAAAGACTATTTCTTTGAACAACTTGATCTCCAGTCTGAGTGGAATTAGCAGAGGTTTAATTATACTTTCTTTGTAGAAAATAATAACACCAGCAAAATATCATATTTAACAGTGGAAACTTTTCATTCACTTAGAATTATTTTAGGGTGGTATTTTATTTTTATCACTTTTGGTGTGGCAATATAGGCTTTTCTGTGAAAAGCAGAAAGGTAGTGAATGTCTTTCAGATGTGTTAAAGGATGCAAGGTAATGGAAAAGAGAGTAAGACAATCCACTTATTAAAGTCAGAGGACATTTTATCTGAATAACAGCAGCCTTATACCTTTTCCACTTATCATGTTGACAAAAAACTATTCTGAAGTCTGTAAAGTTAAACTCTCTGTAGTTAGAAAAGGCTAGAATGAAGCCTGGAAGATAAAAGAAGGATAGGGTAATATTTGTCTAGCTGCACTGAGCTGTGGAAATTCCCTTCTGGCTGGTTGAAGAATACTTTGAAGTGCTTAGACTGTAGCCAGAATCTGAGGGTGCAGATTGTCTTGCAGATAGCCTGGGTGAGAGATATAGCTGAGTAGCTTGATGGTTAAGCCATTCCCTTAATGTTAGGTGTGGCAAAATAATGTCTCGCTCCTCCAAGCGTCTTGTAGACAGGTACATTGTTCCTCTAGAACGTTTTTCTCATCAGATGCTAGTGCTGGGTTCAAACAGGTCTTCAGAGCAAAGCAATTCATAGCTGACCTTAGGTGAATCATTCCATGCAGAAAATACTGGTGCAAACTTTAAAAATATGTGGATAGAATGATAAAGTCAATTAGGGTGACATTAGGCTGACAGATCAATAGTTCCTAGGGTTGCCTTTTCTACATTTTTTCAAAATGGGCACAATGTAACCCTTCTTCCAGTCAACAGGGACTTCTGATTGCTATGACTTTTCATATGCCTGGAGAGTGGCATGGCAGCCACATTAGCCAATTCCCTCAAGACTCTGGGATGCATCTCATCAGGTCCTATAGACTTACATATGTTCAGCTTCTTCCAGTGGTCACAAACCTCATCTTCTTCTACAGTGGGAGGGGCTTTACCCCAGTTGTTCTCTTCTTGTTGTTCATTGACACAGGAGGGGAGAATGTTTGCCAGTGAATAGTGAGGCAAAAAAGTTGTTAAGTACCTCAGCCTTGTCCTCATCTGTTGATACGAGGTCACCATTTCCATTCAGCAGTGGGAGTACCTGCAGGCATAAAAGATTTCACTGTTGTGTGTGAAATCTTGTTGCGTGTTTCACTGCTGGGACAAGTGACTGATTTCTTGGCATACCTGTCATATAAGCAGCAAGCACAAGAGCAAATGGCTGGTGTTCTCATGCTTGCTAGCTTGTTGAGACCTTGGAATCTTCACCAAGACCCATGAGTTAATAAGAAAAGAATGCATTAGACGCAAAATATGAAGATAAGGGTTACACCTGTGTTTGCAGTCTATCACTGTAACTGTGGGATTCTTACAGGTGGAAATTCACTGGGGTAGCTGCTGACTGGGTACAAAAACAATATATAAGGTTTTGCGTCCACTCAATAAAGTGATCTCATTTGTTACCTTATGGATGTGGTCCATGCTTCAGTTGCTACAAATGGCACCCAACTTGAGAGGGACCCACACCTCTCAGGGAAAACCCTGATATTCAGGGTCAGAATCGCTGGTTAGAAGCGACTGTAGCTACACCCAGTTGGACAAATTTTGGCTAGTGTTGAGCACTGAAGCAGTCCAGATGAGTAACGCCTTAAATAAGGTGAGCAAATAGGAACTCAGGAATAATGGGATCTTCAATGTCCACAGAGGAGCAGAGTACACTTGATATCTTAAAATCAAGTTTTAAGAAACAGGATGTTAAGTATGCTGAGCAATGACTCAGGGCTTTGTTGAAATGAATACAGGGTCGAGATCCAGGTTTGGATGTGACTCATGCAGGTGACATAAGAAGTCTGGGACACCATTGGAGTTGAATTGTGGTATGCAGCTACCAGGGATAACCCTGGGGAGCTAAGCCTATTATCTACCTGGAGATTAATGATCAAATCCTTAAAACACTTAAGATCACACAAAGATTTTGGAACTACGAAAGACACAGGGGGACAATGATATTCCGTATTTGGAATCCAGTGCGGGACCATTAATGACTGCCAACAATCCCTTTGATTCAGGTCCAGCAGACCCAAAGAGAACTCTGATTTATTTCCACCCACAGGGGTGGGGTGACCTTAAACTGTTACAAACTTTTCCTGAGATTTGTTCACAGGATGCCAGAGATTCAAAAACCTGTAAGGAAGAATGAACTAGCTGCTCTGCTGGCACCATGGGCCGAGGGGAGGCCGCTGACCCAGGTTGAGGGGGGCCACTCCACCACATCTGCTGCCACACGTGCTTTCTGTAACTTGGGCAGTTTCGACATTACAGTAGGGACTGCAACAGACCATAACATGAATGCTTATCAAACGCTTACAAAGATACCAGATGTAGGATAGCTGAAACAGGCACGAACCATATATGACAATTAGAATCACAGAATCATAGAATAACCAGGTTGGAAAAGACCCATCGAATCATCGAGTTCAACCATTCCTATCAAACACTAAACCATGCCCCTCAGCACCTCGTCCACCCGTGCCTTAAACACCTCCAGGGAAGGTGACTCAACCACCTTCCTGGGCAGCCAGTTCCAGTGCCCAATGACCCTTTCTGTAAAAACTTTTTCCTAATGTTCATCCTGAACTTCCCCTGGCAGAGCTTGAGGCCATTCCCTCTCATCCTGTCCCCTGTCACTTGGGAGAAGTGGTCAGCTCCCTCCTCTCCACAACTTCCTCCTCTTCTCCAGGCTAAACAACCCCAGCTCTATAGACAGATTGAAGGATGCGCTCAACAAGCAGGTAGACAACCAAGCAGCTAAAAAGGCCTTAATTTTGCAATCAGTGGTAATAAATCTTGATGACTAAAGTAGAAAGAAAGCAGTCTGAAAAAATCCTACAACAGCAGCTGGGATCATTTATCTATCAAGCACAGCTGATGGCTGCTGCCTCAACTGTAAACCAGGACAGAAAGACATTCTGTTACAGATGCAGCAAGGAGAGACATTTTAAACGAGACTCTCGTTTAATTGCCACATGCAATTCCAGGACAGAGGGCCTAAAATCTCCCCTCGATGTAGAAAGGGTAAACATTTTGCCAACTGGTGTAGATCAAAATGGGATAAGACTGGGATAGTATTGTCAGGAAACCAGGAGCACAGGGCGGTTTGGAGGCGTGTACTGACACAGATGCCTCCACGGCAAGCAGCAGCTGTCACCACAGAGAAAGAACTAGCAGCAGCTCCGGAATGGATGTGGCCAGCACCATCACAGTAGTGCTGCAATTGTCCACAGTTCACACAATAGCACTGAACATTAAAGGACCATTGAGGGTGGTTTTAGTGCCTTGTTATTAGGACGATCATCAATAACTCAGTTGGGACACTTTGTTTTACCCTGGGTCACAGACACAGACTTCACTGGAATAATTCAAGCACTGATATGGACACTATCTCCACCAGTGTTAATATAAAAAGACAGATGGATAGCACAATTAATTTTGCTCAAAGCAGCTGTGTTCCAAGCTGACTCTTGAGAGTGTGGCTCACAAGGTTTTGGGTCCACAAGAGTCCCTGAAGAACATTGGGTTCACTCCTTACAAACTCAGCATCCTATGTAAAAGTGCACATTAACTTTAAAAGGAGGGAAGCCAGAACACCTTAAAATAGCTGTAGTGCAACCCTTCGTTGTGCATGTTCCACTAACCTTATGGGGGAGAGATGTACCAAGAGCAATAGGAATAGGCATTTGAATCATGAATGAGTGAAAAATTGGGTGCATTGCAAAAATTAGTGGAGAAGAAAATAGATAAAAGTCTTATTAGATAATGCATGTGCATATTTTAAGTGTTGTATGTGCCTGGTACCGTATATATTTTCAATATCCATAACATCAAAACTTGTGGATCCAATAGTGAACAGCTCATGCTGTTATTATTGACTAGTCGTAACCAACATTATATGGATATACTGAGCTAGCTTTGAAATGAGTGTTTGAAGTCCTTCAAATATTTGTAAGGCTTACAAATGAGTTTTGATTAATCTTAGAAATACATCTCGGGGACCTTTCAATCTCAAACGTTCAGTGAGCCAGCAAACATGTAGATTTACCTGGGATCTTTTGGAATGAAGGGCTGTGGAGGGTAAAATTTTAAAATACCTAGCAAAACAAAAAAGAAAAAAAAAAACACAAAAAAGGAAAAAGAAAGAGAGAGAAAAAAAAAAGAAATTGAATTGCGTCTGTGTGTGAGTGTCCTCCCTTCTCTTCCTTTCCTCCCTGAGTTTTTTTCTTTTCAGCTCTTTGGAGGAGCCATCCAGAGGAGTTAACTGTTTTATCTCTCTCTAGGGGAATGCCAGTTTGTGAGAACACTCTGCATTCCAGTGTCCCTTATCAGATCAGCAACTGCTGGACCCTGGCAAAGACAATGGTGAATGATGTTTGAGCCAGATATATTTTTAAGGGCCCAAAAAGGAATAGAAAAGGAAAGGAATAGAAAGCCCAATTAATAACTTTTTACAGCATAGAACTAATAATGGAATTATATGCAATGGTAAAGGCCTTTGAACAGCATCATAGTCCCTTTAATTTAGTTACAGCTTCACAATACCTAACCAGAGTAGTGCAGCATATAGAAAGAGGATGGTTAAAACAGGTAAACAATGAGTGCTTGTTTTTAATGTTAAGGCAGTTATGGCTTCAAGTCACAACTGGAAAAGCAGAATTTTACGTGATGCACATTCGGAGTCACACATCACTTCCAGGATTTATAGTCGAAGGGAACAGAATGGCAGACAGGCTGACAGCAGTGGCTGTCCAAGGCCCACTACCAAACACTATTCAACAAGCACGAATGTCACAGATTTTTATCACAAGTCTGCCAAGGCACTATGAAGGCAATTTAAAATTTCATTGGAATTAGCCTGGAACATAGTAAAAATGTGCCCAGATTGTCAACAAATAACACCATTAAGACCTGGAAAGCCAACCCAAGGGGATTAAGTGCTTTACAAATTTGGCAAACAGATAGTACTCACATTCCCAAATTTGGAAGATTGAGATATGTACATGTTTTGATTGACATGTATTTGAATGCTTTACGAGCAACAGCACACACAGGGGAATCTTCAAAGGAAATAGTGAAGCATTTTCTCAATGGATTTGCAGCCTTGGAAATTCTCACACAGGTAAAAGCAAACAATGGGCCGGGATATGTAAGGACCAACTTAAGAAGTTTTTTCAAACCTAGGGAATAACACCACATACTACACAAGGACAGGCGATGGTAGAGCAAGACCATCAGACATTAAAAAATATGTTGTTAAAACAAAAAAGGGGAATGAAGGGTGAAACACTGCAGAACAGATTAGAGAAAGGACTGTATGTATTGAATTGCTTAAACGTGCAAGAAATCAGGGAATAGAACAGTCACCTATAGTAAAGCATTTTTCATTTTTACGAACAGAGGATTAGCAGCTCAACAAGGAAGGAGCTAAGGTATTATTAAAATCTTTGGAATCAGGCCAATGGGAAGGACCATATCGGTTAATAACATGAGGTCAAGGATGTGCTTGTGTTTCCACAGGTCAAGGACCTAAGTAGATGCCAGCACGGTGTGTCTGTTCGTATTTAGGCAGAGATGGTAATTCTGAGGAAGATGATGGCAATACTAATATGGACAGCAATAATGCTGGGGCTGTACCGGCACTCATGGACATGACAAGAAGCTTGAAGATGAACACTGGTTGCAAAACTTGTTATAAGGATTTTTGGGTCGGAAAACTCATTTGGTGGATAAGGATTGATGAGCTAGTTAAAGGCTTCAATCAAAATTGCTTTTCTTTGCATTAGTATATTTCTGTGTATCTGTAGTAAGATATTTCTATGCCTAATATGTGTTTATCATGTTTTCTGTGAAAGGTACAACAAGCAATTGATAGTTCTTCGAAGGTTGTGATGTTTGTAAACAAAGAAAGGGGAGATGCAGGCATAAAAGATTTCACTGTCACACGTATGTCAGGATGAGCAGCCGATGCCTTGGCATACCTGTGATATCAGCAGCAAGCACCGAGCAAATGGCCAGTGTTCTCATGCTTGCTAGCTTGTTGAGACCTTGGAATCTTTACCAAGACCCGTGAGTTAATAAGAAAATAATGCCTTAGATGGAAAATAAGGGGCACACCTGTGGTTGCACTCTATCAACTGTAACTGTGGGATTCCTAGAGGTGGAAATTCACTGGGGTAGCTGCTGACTGGGTACAGAAACACTATATAAGATTTTGCATCCACTCAATAAAGTCATCTCATTTGTTGTCTCATGCATGGGGTCCGTGCCTCAATCGCTACAGGTACTCTTTCTTTAACCTTTCTTTTCTGATTGATGTACCTGTAGAAGTCCTTCTTGTTGGTCTTCACTTCTTTTGCCAAGTTCATCTCCATCTGTGCCTTTGCCTTCCTGACTTCATCCCTACACAACTGGGCAACATCCCTGTACTCTTCCCAGGTTACCTGTCTCTGCTTGCACTGCCTGCGCAGTTCCCTCTTGTTCTTGAGTTTGACCAGCAGGTCTTGACTCAGACATGCTGGTCTCTTCCCTTTCCTACCTGATTTCCTACATTTGGGGAATGAGCACTCTTGCACTTTATGGAAAGCATCCTTAAATATTTGCCAGCTCTGTTCTGCTCCTTTGTCCCTGAGGACTGTATACCTTGGGGTCCTACTGATTAATTACTTGAGGAGCTGGAAGTCTGCTTTCCTGAAATTTAGGGTCGTGACTATACTCCTTGCCTGTCCCGTATCCCTCAGGACCTTGAACTGCATCAATGTGTGATCACTTCAGCTCAGGCTGCCTCTGATCTAGATGTCACTGATGAGCTCACTTGCATTGGTGACCATCAGGTCCAGTATTGCATCCCCTCAGGTAGGGTTGTCTATTACATGGGTTAAGAAATTATCTTCAATGCACTCTAGGAGTCCCCTGGATTGTCTGCACCTTGCCATGCTACTTTTCCAGCAGATGTCAGGTGGTTGAAGTCCCTCCCAGTAGGATGAGAGCTTGTGAGAGTGAAGCCTCCTTTAGTTGGGGGAAGAAGGCTTCATCAGTGGGGTCTCCTTGATCAGGTGGCTGTAGCATACACTAACCACAAGGTTCTTTTTGATGCCTTGGTCTTTTATTCTGACCCATAGGCTTTCAACCTGTTTTTGGTTACTCTTCAAAGACATTTCACACTCTATCAATTTCCTGATATAGATGGCAATGCGTCCACCCCTCCTTCCTGGTCTGTCCCTTCTGAACAGCCTGTAGCCATCAATAGCCACACTCCAGATACTGGATTTGTCCCAGCAAGTTTCAGTAATGGCAGCCACATCATAGCTTTCTAGCAGCACAGTAGCTTCCAGCTCCTCCTGTTTGTTGGTCAAGCTTCGTGCTTATGTATAGAGGCACTTCAGCTGGGCTGTTATCTGCATTGACTTCTTAGTGGAAGATCCCATATTTCCCTTAAGGTGTTCTGCAGAAATTTCCTGCCTGGCACCTACTACCTCAGGAGCCTACTGCCCACCTCCACAGGACTTCAGCTGTGCCACAGCATCCCCAACATACGCTAGGGCAGCAGATGGAGGGCTTGTACCAGTACTCCATTCCTCCAACCACTATGTATCCTCCTACAGCTTTTCATGGACAAGCCTGATATTATTCTCCTCTCACTTCACACCTAGTTTAAAGCCCTATTGATGAGTCCCGAAAGCTCCTGGGCAAAGACCCTCCTCCCACTCTGAGAAAGGTGGTTCCCATCTGATACCTGTAAACCTGGTGCCATGTAGGCCATCCCGTTGTCAAAAACCCCAAAGTTATTATGGTGACACCAGCCATGGAGCCAGGTATTAACAGACTGGACCCATCTGATCCTTCCAGTGCCACTTCCCATAAGTGGAAGGAGGGAGGAAAAACTCACCAGGGCCCCAGATTCCCTCACCTTCCATCCCAAGGCCCTGAAATCTCTTCTGATCATCCTTGGGCTATGTACTGCAGCTTTGTCACCTCCCACATGGAAGAGCACTAATGGGTAATAGTCTGAGGGCCTTACCGAACTGGGGAATTCCCTTGCAATATAGAATCATAGAATCATAGAATCACAGAATCATAGAATAACCAGGTTGGAAGAGACCCACTGGATCATCGAGTCCAACCATTCCTATCAAACACTAAACCATGCCCCTTAGCACCTCATCCACCTGTGCCTTAAACACCTCCAGGGAAGGTGACTCAACCACCTCCCTGGGCAGCCTCTTCCAGTGCCCCATGACCCTTTCTGTAAAAACTTTTTCCTAATGTCCAGCCTAAATCTCCCCTGGTGGAGCTTGAGACCATTCCCTCTCGTCCTGTCCCCTGTCACTTGGGAGAAGAGGCCAGCACCCTCCTCTCTACAAGCTCGTTTCAGGTAGTTATAGAGAGCACTGAGGTCTCCTCACAGCAAGGCTCTCTTCCCTGAGAGTAGAGTCTAACCCAGGCTCTCTTCCCTGAGAGTAGGGTCTACTTGATATATTGGACCCTTTGTTCCCTCAGCAGGGAGTCTCCTAGAACTATGACTTACCTTTTCCTCCCATGGCAGTGGTACTAATTCTGGTCATTCTGGTCTTGGCCACTCCTCTGGTGGAAATGAATCATCACCCATTTTGTCCTCTGGTCAGTCTTCTACAGCTAGAACCTCGTATCTATTGTGCAGAGGCACCTGGGAAGGCATGGACAAGGAAGGGGTTTGTTTCTGCCCCAGTGGTGGACTTGTTTCCACATTCTAGTTCACTTTAAGTCCCTTCCTACATCCTGATCAGGGAAGGATACTTACCCCCTTTGATTAGGGTTTTTTTTCTGGTGTCTGTCTCTGTTCCTGTTTTAGAGAACTCTGGGTGCAGTTTCATCCTCAGGCTAATCAGAGAGGAGAGCTGGGAAACAGCAACCCTGCAAGGTGGCAGCTCACTTTGGACCTTGGCTCACTTCCAGATAGGTGTGCGCCAGGGCCACACACTTACTGTTTTTCTTCTGTAGAAAAATCTATCTGTGGCTTCCTTCTTCCTGTATGGGAACATCTCAGGCTCAGCAAGCACTTTAAACGGATGCTGTCAGTTGGGAAGTAACCCTCTGAATAACGAGGCTCAAGGTTTCCTTTTCTGTATACTTTTATTTTTATTATTTAACTTTTAAATTTTTCTTTGTGCTCTGAGAGCCATATATTCATTCCCTCTGTGATTGTAGCTGCAATTGTTTTGGGTTTTTTTTTTTCAATTTCTCAGTGAAATGGCAATACTGGTCCAAAGTTTTAAGCTTTTAAAAGCAGCAGTTCATTACTATTTACAGTTGCTCAAGTTTGACAGCATATTTATTTATAAATATTACCCAAAATATAAAGAAACTTGAAATGTTTCCCCCAGTCTGCTATACTGACCTGATCAGGTGGCACCATGTAGTAGATTGATATCAATTTTCCAGCTCCTAAGTGAAACTGCCAATGAACATCTCCGAGTTTTCCTTTGTACTAGCAAATACATTGGTAAAAATGGGGAAGTGTGAAGCATCCTGAAAAACTGTGGATGTTTATGTTGTTTATGTGACCTACATCAGAGGTCACATTTATCCTCACCTACTTAGCTCTGCATAAGCTATGTAGCTGGCTCAAGGACTGGATCAGTAAGAGTAAAGAGTAATTGAGTCTTAGAAACATTTACAAATTATGTAGTAATCTATACAGAAGACTACACTTCACTTGCTGTGAAAAGAATGTGATGAGATTTTTAGACCTATTTAGTTTATACAACAAGATTTGCACAGGTAGCTGGATACTAAGCCGTGCAGCTGCATTGCCTTTTGCATGAATAAGCTGTCATCTTTTAGTAGAGAAGCATTTAGCCTTTGTGTCTTGTCTCATGCCTCTTTGTCATTAATTAGTAAGTCTTCAAATGCTCAGGGATTTCTTTTCCTTAAGGTATATGTAACCTTGGAGTTATTTTGAACCATCAATGTAATACATTATAATAATATAATAATGGTTCTTGCTTAATACAGTTGCTGGTTTTAAGTAGATACTTTTTTTAATCAAAATTTTTGTGACACAGAATCAAATGCATGTGAGACTATGTTCATCCTCAGCTGAGCTCAATTTGGACTGGAGCATTCCCAGAATGTGATTACAGCATTTTGCGCTCTTTCGAATTTAGGATAATTTGAGAGAGAGATACTGAGAAATTTGATGATTCTTTTTCTGAATCCATATTGAAATAAGATCCTCTCTAGGTAGAGACATCCATTTGCATTGTTTACTCTGCCACGGTCACCCTTTGCCCAGTTATTACCAGGTTGTTTTTTCATCTTCTCCTTGATGAACCGAGCTTCTTTTCTGCTAGTTTCTTAGTTATAACAATACCATCTTTCACGATCTTGCAAGGCATTCTCCGTTTTCTAGGCACACATTTTGTGAAATAGCAAAATGTTACTTTTACTCCTGTTTTCTTTATCTGACAAGATATTCTTAATCTTTACTGACTGATCTCAGTTATTAGTTAAATGTAGGTGCCCTGAAGTAGTGTCATGAGTACTCAAGATGTAAGAAAAAACTTTACTAAGAAATTGCTGCTTGATGCTTAATTGTTGCCTTTTTTTGAATATGATGTTCAGAGTCACTTTAATAATTTAGTGAAGGTAAGCCTTCCATGCCATTCTGTTTTTTAGTGTGTGGGGCCTTATGGCAGGTGGTGCTAATTCTTGCTAGGAGTAGGCTAGGTTGTTCAAGGGCAATCGGTCTGTAAGTAGATACTAGAGGACTGTTGTTCTGGGCTTGTAGGAGCAAGGAGATAGCATACAGAAGGGAAATTACAGTGATCAAAGGGATGAACCTAGAACTAGGGGGTTACCTGATAAAAGCAGTAGGAGAGCACTTAGAACTGAAGCAAGTATGTCTTCAGAGAGCTGGTAGTGAATATTCAGGACTTGCCTTCCCAGGAGACTGTGGAATTGGGGCAGTCAATGGGTTCAAAAAAAGCATAAAACAAATACACGGACAACAGATCTGCAGATAGGTGCTAAAAAGGATGAGGATCCTCTAACCTTGCTAGTGTAACAGTTGTGAATGCTGAGCAACAGTGAGGGGAAGAGAGCAAGAAAGCTCTTTGTTTCTCATGTTTTCCCTACTTAGCTGCTTTTGCCACCACTGAGACAGACTTCTGGGCTAGATGACACATTGCTCTTACCCACAGAGCATTTTGTATGTCCTTATAAGTTTTATTTATTGCACAGACCCCACACAATTAAGATTTAAGACATCTACCCCTGAAAAACCTGCCAGTAAGGACCTTGTATGTGCGCAAGATTTTGCTAGACTCAGGCCCTATACTTTATTTGGATAAATAGTACTGTGAACATTTACACAGCTATATAAATAATCACATCCAGTTAGTGCTGTCAGCTGAGCCAAAGTAGGGATTTTAAGTGCCAAGGACTTAGAACATCTCTTTCTAATTTTATCCTGGCTCAAAGTATGTTTATAAGATGAGGTACAGATAAAATCAGATAAGCAAAATTATTTAATATTCTGTTGCTTGTAAAATGCTTATCAGTTCAAAATAAAAGAGGTGAGAAAAATAAGTTAATCTTTTACAAGAAACAAAACCACATCTAATGGTTGGATCAGGAGCGCATGTTTAATAAGCCAGAAGAGATGATTACAGATAGTCCACATTGCCTCTTGACAGACATCCTGGTTTTGGTGGTTTGTGCATGTTTCACAAACTGATGCTCTGCAGAGATTACAAATCCCCATTCGTTGTCTTAGCAGTAGCTAATTAGCTGGAAGACAGGTAGAAAAACATGAATGATTAAACTTAGTACTGGAACTGTTTGGAGACATTCCACTTGACTGGTTTTGTGATAGAAAATATTGATTCTTCTATGTAAATACACCTTGCTGGAATATGTAGTCTCAATGAAACTATAATTGTGCTCCTTCCAGGCTGTTTTCCTACTTTGCCAAGTTCTCAGGAAGTTTCCAGCTAGATAGTACATACCTGAGCTCTTTGCCTCTTCCTCCACCAGATGTGCAGTTCCTCCTGGCTGGGCTGGATACCCGTCTCACTGAGGTTTCCCACCCTGGAGGCATACCAGGGATACATACCATTATCTGTTCTTACAGCCCCTCAGCTGTTAGCTGTCCAAGTCTACTATTCCAGATGATATTTTTTCATATATTTGAAATATTTCACAGCTTGGATAGAAAGTTGTGTCTTGTTTTGACTCTGAGGTGTGCAGGTTCTCCGTGAAAGAGATTTATTTTGTGCTTGATGATTTATCTCTGTGTCATAGATGTCAAGGCTTTACAACATACAAGGCAACAAAGCTGTTGAGCTCAGCAATTCATGTTCCAGGAAGAAACATCAGCAGTGAAATTGTCCATGTTAGAAGTTGAGACAAGACCTTGTTTCTCCTCCGGAAGAAGCAAAGAAGTCACTGTACTAATAAGGAAGGAAGGAAGAAAGAATTAAAATGGGGCAATTGCTAGACAATTAATTCTTGCAAAAGAGAAAAGATATGTTTACAGAACAATATTTATGTTTTGGGACAGAATAACAATTAATGAATTTAAATATGAGACATTTCAGTCTCAGTAACTTCCAGATGTTCCTGCAGGCAGAGACCAGCTGTCCCCCAGCTCTACCAGTTGTGCATCCTTAAAAGGGATATGGAGGGATATGGTTTCACTTTACAGCTAAACAGATCAAATGATGATTTATTTCTGCAGAGAGTGGTCTTGCTGTTTCTCTGTGTTCTGGGTCTAGCCCTCATATAACCTCTGGGTGCAATTCAACTGGCTGTTCTAGTGCAGAACTAGTGCTTTCTTCACTTGCCCAGTCATATATCTGTCATGAGAGAAATAACGGGAGGAGTGTGCAGGGTAAATCTCCTGCCAGTGGTTCTCTACGTGTTATATTGGCCTGGCTTCGTGGTGTTACACCCTAAGGAGTGTGTAGATTACTCCTTTGTTCTGGAGTGAATCCCATAGCTGGAGCTCAGGACACCTACAAAAGGATTCTCTGAGGGATAGACATTTAGGAGGAAAAACTCAGATATTTTGTGAATCAAATGACGTCTCCTTTTATTGATAATTAGTGAAATAAGAATGAAGCCAGCTTTTAGAAGTATGTGTTGTAGCAGTGAGAAAAACAGTGTTGGCTTGAATGATTGGAGATAGTTCCATGGCACAAAGCTTAGTCTGCATCTGCAATCATGCCTTTTCTCTTTGTTTTCCTAGGGACTCAGTAATTATTGAAAAAAAATATGTCCAGCACAGTGGCTGGATGAATCGAGACGTTAAAGAACCCTTTCTTTTTTTCGTCCTGTGAAACATTTCCTTTTAACCCTGAACTAATGGGCATTGAAGAAGCAAGTTATTGTTCTTCTTCTTTACAAGGAGAACACACCAATACCTCTATTTCTGATCAGCAGATTTCACCCAGGATACACATGACAAAGTACTGTTTAAAGGGTTGCTTGTGTTAAATGATCCCACCTCTTCCAGCGTAATATCAAAAGAATCTTCCCAGGACCAGAACTAGATTGAAAAACACAGAGAAAGGATGGCTGCTAGACCTCCTTTTACAGCAAAGGTTCGTGCAAGCTTGCTGGGTAAGAAGCAAGAAATAACAACAGGAGAGTTAATCTACATTCCTTTTCTCCAAATATATTCTAAGAATATTCCGTTTCTAATGTTGCAATGGACATGCCTCTGCCACTCCAGACCCTCTCCAGCTATGACAGAATTGCTGGAACAGGAATAAAATCAGCTTCTCATCTGGATTTTTTTTCATAGAAATAGATTGTTAAAAGAACAAATTAAGTCCATATTTGTTTGCAAATATTTTCTCAAAATGCTAGCTTGATGGGGTATGTGTGTGTGTGAAAGTCATAAGAATATGCTCAGTCCTTCAAGATTGTGCTTACTGATTTTTAAAAGGAAAGTGATGCCTCATAAGGTGAATAATCTCAACATCTATTTGCAGACATTCCCACGAGGAAAATTATCAGTGGCCATGAGAGTGTAAACAGTCCTGTATAATTTGATTTCTACTGACTACGTATTTTGGCTTGGCTTTGGTAATATAAGCATTGGAGTATTGGTTGGTTTACTGTAAACAGACGCCTTTAGGACAATGAAAATTCAAAAATGCATCATTTCTGTCATGTGTTATTTTCTTCTCATTATGAAGGACACTTAACAAACAAACCTGTTTTTCTGTATAGCTTTGCTACTTAGAGTTATTACATATCAGTGGTAAAGTTACTTAAGGAGCCTACACGGACTTTCTCCTACCAGGAGATAGTCTTGAGAACCAATCTCCCCATTCTCAATAATGTATTACTTTTAGGAAACATTCTGTGTCCTGAATCTCACCTCTTCTTGTAAATAGATGGAAGGAGCTTTATAGAAGTCTCTTTCAGTGGGATGTTGTTTGAATAACAGCTTTCTGATACTGGAACAATTTTGAAGACTAAACATGTTCCTTAGTTCAGTTTATTTTTTGGATAGTTATTTAAGATGGGAAGTTAATATACTTTTTTTGCAAAATCATCATGTTCACCAGAAGAATTAGATGATTCCACTTAACATCTGTATAGTAAACAGTGGAAGCAAATGAAGAATTATTTGGAGGCACTGGCTTGTTTTCTTCAAGCAACTCCAGGCTCAGTGCCAGAGAGGTCTCCCCACCCAAAAGCTGGGAAGGTTTTCTTAGTTATGGAGTGCATGATGGTGGCTATTTCAAGAGAAAATAAAACTCATTGGTTTTGGTGAGTGAGCTCAGAGATTCAGAAGCATCAGGTGGGCAGGGGAAAAAAGAGATGTTCTTGGGCTGCATTAAAAAAAATACCAGTAAGCCAGATACAAAGAACTTGCCATCAAGAAAACGGAGCTGAAAAAAAGGAAAAACAAAACAAAAAAACTAACAAACAAACAGAAACAAGAAAAGGACGCAATTGTTTTCAGGAAGGAGTGGCTTTTCTGTACCTGTACAAAGACTGCTGGCAAAGCTGGACACAGTGGTAATTATTCTTCTGCCTTAATGAGAGTCCATATTTGTCATGTAATGTTGTCTAGGGTGAAAATTGCTTAAATATTGCATAAAGCATATTGAGGAACTATGTGGGCTTTGCCATTTCTGGGAGAACAATCTCCCAGCACATCCCCACCATGCTGGGTAGGGCTGGCTGAGTTTTTCTCTGCCTACATATGGATGCGGCTGCCTACGCTCCTACGTTGTGTCTCAGGCTGTGGAAGAGAGCCCCCAGGCTTCCCAGGACTTGTGGCCATCCTAGTCCTCTCCATTTGCCTCCTTTGTGGGACAGGGATGACTGAAGGGGCAGGCACTGGCTGCCACTCCAGATCAACCCCGTGCAGGGCATCAGCCCTGCTGTCCCAAAGCTCCTTCTGAGGGACAGAAGGTCTATGCCAAGGGGCGGTCACCAGAGAAGGAAAAATTCCAGCTTTAGCAACTTAAAACTAGTGTAGACAAGCAGCACAGGAAAGGATAAGGATGTGTGGTTTGGGCAGGAAGAAACACTGTTTATCCCTCCATGAGGAGTCGAGTTCAGGCTGCCTGTCCAGCCTGCCAGGAGGCAGGGGCTCATGAGCCAGCAGGGAGAACGATGCCCATGTTTTGGGGGTGAGGCTCGTCAGGGAAGTTACTTTTGTTTGCCAATACACATTAACATTACTTTGATGCTTGTGAGTTGAAGGTAGAGCTCTAAGGACTGATCAGTGCCATAGAGGTACTAAGCCACTGAAGCCACCTATTCAGATATTTTTGATAACTCTAGTGAACTTATTCTGGAGAGACAATCTTATTATTAACCATCCACTGCTTACCTAGTTGCAGTTATATTATTTGTGTAACTGGAAAAAAAAAATGCTTACTGTTTTGTCTTTCAGAGAATGAGTCAGAGGACTTGTTTAACCTACACAATATAATTTCTCTTTTTTTTTCTATTTGTGGTGTCCTGGCTTTATCTTACTACTTATAGTGTAAACATAAACATTTTACATATTTCCAGATAAATTTATCTGATAAGTCATACATTGCATAAAGTAGTATTTTATATTATTGCCCAAAAACATTTATTTGATCCTCAGTTCATGGGAGTGGGGTTTAAAGTCCTTCACAGAAAGATACAGTCAGGGTATGAGTGACTTCCTCTAGTATTAGTATTAACTTATCACTAGCTTTACTAGCAGTCACATGACAAAAATACAAAACTGTTGCAGTCCTGCAAAAGTCCGTATAAAAAGGTCCTTGAAATCTAGCTGTGAACAACATTCTCTGTATGCCTGCAGTGGTTTCTGCCTTCAGTTGTCTGCAGGCTGCAGGGAGGCAAGCTCAGCTGCTAGCACCTGAGCCTCTATCAAGATTTACAGCCTATCGTGTCAAGATAAACTAAAATTGCTGGTCTGCAGTAGAGTTGTTTTATTATCAGCCAAATTACTCCTGCAATAGGAAAGGAAATTTCAAAGATGAGGGTAGACATCAGGATAGAAACTGTACCTTCCTCTAACAGGGGAAAAACAAAAGTTGGAGATGTTTCAGTTTGAGAATATAATAGCAGAACACGAAAATGGTAATAGAGAAATACGGGAGGGAGAAAAAGAAGAGACATTGAGAAAATCAGGAAAGACACTGGTATCACGTAGCTCATAAGGTTCCATGATTTCTTGTGTTCAAGTATGTGCATGTTTAGAGGGGAATAGGAAACAGGAAGCAAGCTTTGGACTGTTAAATTTGGCAAGCAGTTCCTTTGAGGATTATTTGGTTAGTTGGTTAGTTTTATGATGCCTACACTTACAGCCAGGATTTGCTACATGATACCAAAATCTACATTGTAAAAGGAGGGCTGTAGTGACTAGCGTGTTCTTGTAAAAGCAATCTCTTTTTTTCTCTTGACAGGGAAAATTTTTCTTGGTTTTGGTAGTGAAAAGGAAATGTAAAGAATAGGTGCAGTGTTTTTGAATTGCACTGAAAACTACCAAAGGATGCCCTAGTATTGACTTACGTAAAAGATAAGCAGGAAAAGCTATACAACATACTGCTTGCCCACATTCTATGGCCTGGACAAATCACACTGTATGTGATATAGCTTTGTGCACAACACGTTAGGCTGAGCTGAAACTGTAATAAATCTGAAAAAGCTGCAGTACAAACTGCATGTACTGAACCATCAAATTTATGAAAAGTAGTGTTACCTCATGTTCTGTTGTACATTTGGACTGTTTCCTAGCCTGATGCCAGAATGTAGTCAACAAGGTATTTTTTAAGGATTAATAGGATTTGGAAAGAAAATATTTGCATAGGCATCAGGTGCGCTTTTATTTTCATCCTATTTCTTAAACAAATATTGAGGATGTGCCACTATTACTGAAAGTTAAGACCCTATTTTTGAAAAAACTATATGACTTCAGCAAGACATATTGTAGCAGTCATGGTTAATGAGAAAACCACAGTAGCTCTTTAAAATAATTTAATTACCAGTCAGTAATAGCATAGTACTGTTCTTGATGGTTAGTTAACTGCTAAATTCCTGTCTTTCAGCCATAGGCTGGTGAAATGATTTCTTATGCTACCTTGTGAAGTTATTTGTCTGTTACTAGCTTGAGGAGGTTTATATTTTTCACTTTACCTCCCAGACCTAAGCTTCCAGCTTTGTGTATAAGCATGCAAACAAATGGCTGGAATTTTAAAAAGGACAGAGTGACCAAGTATCTAACTAAAACCTTGCACAGTTGGGTCTCAGGCTTCTAACTCAAAGTTCACAGGAAATAATCAAACACAGAGTATAAAACTACGAACACAGGCAGGAATCTAAAATTTGGCACTGATTGTGGGGGTTTTTGGGTTTTTTGCAGAAGTCTGGCACAGTTTTCCTCAAATGCAGAGTATAAGCCATTGCTACTTGACTTCTTCTCCAGAGACTTCTCCACAGTTGTCCCGTGATGCACCTATTAAGAAACAAGGACAGGCTCAGATCATCGCATTTTAATCTCCTACTCTGCATTTCCTCTGAACTCTGGAAGAATTTGGCCAGGGCTCTGTACCGGTCCATCTTTACTGGAAATTTGTGTTGAGTTTATTGGCAGATTCTGTAGCACTTTTCTACTTTTGCTAGCAATGATTACACGACAATGCAACAGGGACCTAGACATGACAGCTGCTCAGTTGCTTAAAATGAATAGCAGACAGCTGTTCTTCTGAAGATGTAGACTGCAAGCAGAAATTTCTCTTTTTGTGAATGATCCCTAATGGAATGGCTGTTTTAGGTTTCTCTAGTTCTCTAATTTTAATGTTATGTCAAAGGGATTTGAAAATTCTAGTTTAACACCATGTTTTCTTTGCATGCCAGAAATATATACTTGCAAATAAAATGCAGTGATTCAAACTAGACAAAATGAGGGTTTAGAGAACACTATAGAGAATAAATATCAGGAAAAATAAGCCTTACTTTTGAAAGGAGATATTCACATCTAAAATTACCTATATAGGTAACGTGAGGAAAAGTAGTCTAACTTGGAACAAAGGGCAGTCCCTGCCCCACTGCAGACAGCACTTAACAGATTATTTAGCAGTTGCTACCGATTACAATCTTGAATCCCAGTTGGTTTAAGGTTGTCCTAAATGGCAAACAAGTGATTTGGTAACTGCTAATTAACTAATATTAACTGCAATTAACTGCTGTTATGCAGGGATGCTAAAGTTTTAGGAGGTTTTGAGTGGGGAGAGGGCATATATTTTAGAGGGATGAGAATGGAGATATTTTGTAAATTTTACATTAAATTTATGTTTTATCAGAAGGCTCCTGCAATGTGGGCCTGAACCCTTTCAGAGAGAAGAAAAAGCAGAACCTGGGTTTCCTATATCCTGGGCGAATGTCACCTCCTTTACCACTGATGATAGCTGTATTTTAAAACAAAGATTGTGAACTCTGTTCAGCCTGTTAAAGGGATATTGTTCAGAGCAGCAAAGTCTGAATGAACACTGTGATGATGTTCTAGGTATTTTAGTGCCTAGAAGAAGTGTTTCTCAGAAGTTTGTGCTCTTCTTTGCAGGCAGAGGAGGTCTGCCT
Organism: Clamator glandarius; assembly: GCA_033459285.1. Taxonomy (NCBI): domain Eukaryota; kingdom Metazoa; phylum Chordata; class Aves; order Cuculiformes; family Cuculidae; genus Clamator; species Clamator glandarius. Next base: position 1,918,957 of record JAUNZM010000040.1, read on the forward strand.
ATATGCTGAGCTGCTGGTCATTGACATTACCATAGCTGCCTTGAGCTCAGTTGTGTGCTAGTCCTGCCCATAAAGCCAGGAGTTTTACTTCAGGGATTTTGCTGTGCAGCTTGAGAGCATCTTGTAGCATAGGTAGGAGCTCGTGTCCACCAATCAAGCTTATTTTTGGTTGTGAAGTACTCTAAGTACAGCCTGTAGGTTCAATACAAGGCTAAGGTTATGTCCAGCTAGAGTATGCAAAAGGCATTGTGTCTCTTATGAGTTCTGTTTCCTCTTTGTATTTGATATTATCTTTTGATAAAGGTTTGATTGTGATAGCTCCCATAACTGCTGAGAAATAAGCAGTTAGGGAGCAGGGGTACAGATTTGGACAGATACCAGGAGGACAGAATGTAAATTATGCTTAATAAATTATTAAAATTGGTAAGGGCTCGCCCAGTTGATGCTTAGAGGCTGACTAGCTCTTTTTCCCAGTGCTACAGAGATGCGTGTATGTACCCTTCTGTTGTTCTCCTCTGTTCTAAATTCATCTTTGTGGTTTTTTCTGAGGAAAGAAGTTTTAGCCTAGTTCTATATTTGTTGCCTTTTGCTAACTGCATGCCCTGAACCACAGGATAATCAGCAGAGAGCAGTGCTTCTTGATCTGAGCCCAGACCTGCTCCAGTAGTTCCCTTCACCTTGCCCTTTAGCACTTAGAAACTGCACTGGCTGATTATGTATTAAATACTTTATCATACTTTAAGTACAATTATGCAGTCATTTCCATTGACAGGTACGTGATCTTGTCATCGATAATAATAATAGAAAAAAAAGCAAGTAAAAAATAGGTGCTTCACTTATTTTGTTTAATTTCCTTGTGAAAGCCAATGTGGAACCTGCAAGTGTGTTATTTAATAACTGTAGTGTTTGATCACGTTATAGTTTATATGAAGTGATGTTCAACATCTGAAACACAACCTATGCTTTAAAATAAATTAGGAATGATTTTGCTACTGACAACATTAAATGCAGCAAAAAGAGATAGGAATGTTATCTTGTTGTGTGATCTGTTATTTCTGCAACTACTTTTTATAATTTAGCTATACATGTGTCTGGCTTAGTGCTCCTGATCTGGATTACCTTCAAATCTGGGCATCACAACAAGTAAACTGTTTTTTTTTTTCCACTGAAATAAGTCACATTTACATGAAAAGTGCACTACCTGCAAATCTGTACGAGTGATGTTACATGTACTTTAAGAATTTCCTCTTTCTCGTTTAATGCTTGCCTTTTGTAGCTATAAAGAGGAAGAATGGAGAGAGAGAGAGAAGGTTATATCATGCATTTTCTTGCATAAAATTAGGTTGTGAATGAGTTTTTAAAATCCTTTCACATATTAAAGTGTTAAAAGAGAGTCATTGGGTTATATTATTTAGAAGTATGAGAGCTTTTAGTAATAAAAAATCACCAGTGAAAATGCTGAGATTATCATTGTATGTTTCTTCTTGAAAATTAACAAGAGAATATACTGCCTTATTTCCATCTGAAAAAGAGGTGCTCAGGGACATGGTTTAAGGGCAGATAGGAATGGTTGGACTCAATGATCCAAGAAGTCTTTTCCAACCTGATGATTCTATGAAATATTCTCTTGAGAACAGTTACAGTGGGTGTAGAATAAACATTTTCAATATTGCAAAGTTATACAAAAGAATGTTCTGTATTCATTTTACATCACAGAAACCTACCTGGGCTTAATGAATTGCCACTTCTTGCTAACTTGAAGTAATTTGGCTCTTGCTTTATTATTTAAGGTTTTCACAATTAGTTTTTGATGTATTGCTACTATGTCACAGGAGATAGTATCTAAAAAGAAACATAGATGTCACAGAGAATTATTTTTGTAGTTGTATATCTGCAGATTCAAACAGTCTATTCTAAAATGTTTTGTACTTTCAGCACAGAAATAAAACAAAGCTACTTCAGTAAGATGCAGAAAGTTATATGTGTATGTGTGTAGCATGTAAGGGGTTTTGTTGCATGTGTTATATCTGGCCAAATCTCCATGTGGTCTGAAGTTAGTTAGCACAATTTTGCTGATCAGGACCATACTAATGTGGAGTTGATTGTTGGCTCTAATATTATGTTGGAGATCAGGTTTGATATTCCCATCCTGTCCTCTGTATGAATTTGTTCAAAGCCTGTCTCATGGCTTGCCTTTAACATTTTTGTTTAAAACATAAAACCAAAATTCATCTAATCTACATTGAGTCTGGAATGATTTAGAACACTAGGGATTTTTACTACTGTGGCTAATGGTGGCTAAAACTTATCCAAATCTAAACTGTGTCTTTCTGTATTTCTTTCTTTTTGAGGGATGGCATTGTTCACATTTTCAAACAAATCTTCCTTTTCTAAAATATCTTCAAAAATATTTTTTCAGAATTTCTTCTTTTACCAGCAGCTAGAAAGAAAACATGGTTTAAAATGTAACCAAAAAAATCATAGAATCATAGAATTACCAGGTTGGAAGAGACCCACTGGATCATCGAGTCCAACCATTCCTATCAAACACTAAACCATGCCCCTTAACAGCTCGTCCATCTGTGCCTTAAACACCTCCAGGGAAGGTGAATCAACCACCTCCCTGGGTAGCCTCTTCCAGTGCCCAATGACCCTTTCTGTGAAAATTTTTTCCTAATGTCCAGCCTAAAACTCCCCTAAATCAATAGATAACATCCCCCATGCCCCTCACCCCTGCCTTTTTTGGGGTTTGCTGTGGTTTTGGTGTTCTTATAGGATGCACATTTGTAGCTTGAGCACAATAGGAAAGGACTTACCTTTCCCACTCCTTATTCCTTCTCAAAGGTACTTTAAAGTCAGGGAAGTTTAGGGTTTAGGGTGGCTTTTAATTCTTAGGCCCACAAGCTGTGTGCAGACAGCTGTGATGATGAGGCCTGTTACACTGGGGAAAGTGGACAAAAGTTTCCAAAACAGAGTTTTTCCTGAAGTAGCAACATTGGTGGAGTGTGGAGTGTAATTTTATTTCATTACTTCCATATTGTTTTACATTTTGTTGTAGAAGTTTCCCTTTTGCATGCTGTCACTTTCTGTTTCCTTTCCTTGACGAAAGGTTATCTGTATGAACAAGGCTTTTGTACCTCACCAGGCAGCAAGCACCTCTTTCTCCTGCAGTCCAGGCTCCAGGGGAGACAAAAATGTCAAATACAAAAAAAAGAGAGATGGTCTTCAGAAGATGCCACTGGATAAATGTTTGTGATAGAGGTAGTTCTCTAGATATGGTGTGTTCTTTCCAAGTATACCAGGAGGAAGTATGCCTCATTGTCTGGGGACATTCACATTCCTATTGAAAGATGGAAGAATGAATAAACAGAACACTTTATTTAAATAAGCAAAATGAAAAAAAAAGAGAAAAACACCTCCTAGGTGGCAGAAGCAATGCTGTTTACTTTGATCCTGTATTTGCACTGTAGGTAGTAATTTTAATTTCCCTGATTCCAATTATAGTGGCAAGTACATGTTGCCCTCTTCACTTTAATAAAAACATATGTTTTTATCTTCCACGTATTGTAGTCCATGTAGGATGGCGTGGAAATGCTAAATTGGTTTTTGATGTAAACTCATTGCTGTCAGTTGCTTGTGAACTGGATTTTGGTCCATATCTGATGGAAGAGAAAGAACAGCACAGCAGCGTGCTGTGCAGGATGAAGAACGAACTAGGGCAATCTTTACATCTCATCTAAGCATCTCGTACTTCAGCATACCTGTCTGTTTCTGTATACTTCTGCACTTAAGCATGAAGATGGAGTTTTTTCAGTTTCACCTCTAACCTCATGTGTGCCGAGTTTGATAAATCTATGCAGTAATGGTGCTCCTCCCTCCTTCAGCAGATCGACACTTCCTCCCAGCTTGGTGTCATCTGCAAACTTGCTAAGCGAGGACTCAATGCCTTCATCCAGGTCGTTGATAAAGACATTGAACAGGACTGGACCCAGGACTGAGCCCTGGGGAATCCCACTTGTAACAGGCCTCCAGCTGGATTTAACTCCATTTCCCACCACCCTCTGGGCCCGGTCATTCAACCAGGTTTTCACCCAGGAGAGTGTGCACCCGTCCAGGCCAGAGGCCGACAGTTTCCTAAGCAGAATGATATGAGAAACTGTATCAAAGGCTTTACTGAAGTCCAGGAAGACCACATCCACAGCCTTTCCCTCGTCCAAGAGTCTAGTCACACTGTATAAAACGGTTTATTTTGATAAGTTACTAACACTGACTTATTCTTACTCAGGGGGATCTACACCTCTTACTTATTAAAATTTATTCCACTTGACCTCAGAGGCAGCAACCTTTTTTCTCCTGGTAAATTTTTGGTCAAATGTGTCATTTCTCAAACTTGTGGTTTCAGAAAATATTTCAGGAGATGCTATCAGCCACCACTTACGTTGAAAAATTGCTTTCTTTGGACATCTCCATGAGGAAACGGAGCTTTGACAGTGCAGCAAAGTTTAATTTTCTTCTGCTTAAACTGTAGTGTTGGTGTAAGCATAAAGAGCTGAGAATGATATTATAGAAATGGAAGATGTGTATGTTTAGGTGATTGTGGATTCATAGTACAGTAGAAGAAAAACTATACACTTTAAACATTAAAAAGAAATCCAACATATTTACTGATTCAAATCTCAGCAATAGGTGGAGAGATTCATAACAAGTGCTTATAGCTTTAGAAAGGTGATATTGCCTAGTTTTGTTTTCTGTCTCTGCTTCCTGTGAGCAATGTGAGATTATGCAGAAGTTATGAAGTGGGAATTTCTTGGATGAGGATTGTTTTGTGGCAGCAAGTGTTGCCAAAATAATCCCTGTATTTTATGTATCCTCTAAGGAGACGTTTAAATGTCTCTCTTTAAATCATAACCAGAAAATTGTGGTGGTGGAAGGTGGTATTTTGCAAATGGCTAGTTCAAAGCTTGAGTGATTTACAGAAAACGTGTCACCTTTGGAAAAGAAAAGATCACTTCTGAAAATCTGTCCAAGTCTGCTGTCAGTAAAGAAATGTGCTTCCTGGCTCTTCACCAGACCTCAGAATTGCATCTGTCCTTATAGAGTATGCTTTGTTATTGCTATGGAAACTGCTGTTGTATGTGTTTTCTCTTCTAAGTGGAGTAAGACAAGTGACTTTTTCACGGATAATTAATTAGGTTGTTCTTCCTTTCTTTGTTTACTCAGTTCCTACTGAACCTAGGAACCTGGAAGTGTAGAGACTTGCTGGCTCTGTGGTCTGTAGAACTGGGTCTTCACCACATCTCATCAAAGCAGTAAATTTTAAAAGCCCTGATATCTATTGATAATGAATTAAGGGCTCAGTGGGTAGTTAATATGCCAAAATAAATGGGCATCATACACAGCTATACAAGTTATGAACGGTAAATTAAGTTGCTAAACTTCTGTGCATCAACTGATAGCAAAATTTGAGGGCTATTTTGCAGGCTATCTAAAATTCCAATATCAATTTGTGTAAAATTGCATCAATATGCTATTTAGACACAATAGTACTCAGAATCTTTATTTAGCCAATTTTAGTTCATGTTTGAACTTTAAAATGTTTTCATTTACACTTATATCCCTTCATTTACACTTATATCTCAGTACTAATTAGTTTATGAGTAATAGCTGCCAAGTTTCCAGTATTTGGAAGTCTTTGTGGAAACCTTATACAGAGCTGTGCTGTTTACAGTAACAGGAAGGCAGAAATAAACAGCACCTCTGATAGCAGCAGTTTTTTAAGGAATTACTAAAAGAGAATACAAGTGACGCATCTTAATGAGTATATATTGCTATGCTAGAACAACATGAGCTGCTTGATTGGCTACTGTGCAATCTGCAATGTGCGTGTACCCATTACAGTTTCAGTAATCTCAATTATTAGCTACGTCACCTTCCTCTTGTTAAACAAACAAAAAACATTCTCCACAAAATGGAGGTAAATATGAATTTCACTGTAAACAAGTTGGCCAGACAGTTTTGTATAGACTAAATCATGACAAGACCAAGGATATGTGTAGCTCTTGGCAGTCTTGCATTCTAATTTGGAATAAGGCAAAAACCCCAGCTTTTTTTTAACAGTCCCTTATCGATAATTGGAAAGAAATCCTATAAAGAACTTGTTGATCTTTAACAAATTTTAGGTCTTTTAATGTGAACCTATGAATGGAAGACAGGAAAATGTAAGAATTAGATTTAGATGATGATTTGAATTTGGCTTTGGCTTGGTTCATTAACTGAGCCCTGCACAAAGCTGACACTTTGGTTAAAAGCAGAGACACAAAATATACCTATAATATTCAAAGTCATATGCTTCTAACTTTCTAGCCTCTGCTGAGATAGCCTGTGTATAAGAATATGAAAATCTTTTTATACACAGAAAATGGTGAAGGTGAGTAACAGTAAGAGAAGCTCTCCCTTGCTATTCTGCTCAGGCGCTCAGTCTTCCCGGGGTGGATGTGTGTTTTATCATTTCAAATTCCAGCTGTTGCTGAACAGATGAGCTGTGCCCAGCAGCTGGCTGAATAGCAGAGTACATGGGTGCACAAACCATCAGCAAAGACGTGGAACTTGTTTCTCTAGCATCAGAACTCTTTGGAGCAAATTCTCAGAAGGGCTAGAAAAGGCTGAGTGGTTTATCTTTACATGAGAAGGATAGGGTTAGCTTCCTCCAGCTCCAGGAGGCTTCACACTCGCAAGCTCTCATCCTACTCGGGGACTTCAACCACAAAGTAAAAAAAGTAGCTAGAAAAGTAGCACGGCAAGTTGTAGGCCGTCCAGGATGCTCCTGGAGTGCATTGAAAATAATGTCTTAGTCCAGCTGATAGAGACCCCAACCCAAGGAGGTGCAATACTGGACCTTATGGTCACCAATATAAGTGAACTTATTAGTGGCATTAGGATTGGAGGCAGCTTGGGCTGCAGTGATCATGCACTGATGCAGTTCAAGGTCCTGAGGGATATGGGATGGGTGAGGAGTATAGTCAGGACACTAAATTTCAGGAAAGCAGACTTCCAGCTCTTCAAGGAATTACTCAGTAGGATCCCCTGGGACATGGTCCTCCAAGACAAGGGAGAGTAACAAATCTGGAAAATATTGAAGGATGCTTTGCTTTCAGCAAAGTGCAAGAGCACTCAGTCCCCAAATGTAGGAAATCAGGCAGGGAAGGGAAGAAACCACTGTGGCTGAGTTGAGTACTGCTCGTCAAACTCCAGAGCAAGAGCGAACTGCCCAGGCAGTGCAAACAGAGACAGGTTACCCATCGTGTACAAGGACCCTGCGCAGTTCTGTAGGGATGAAGTCAGGAAAGCCTTATGAACAGGCCTTATGAGGAGCAGCTGAGAGAGCTGGGGTTGTTTAGCCTGGAGAAGAGGAGGCTGAGGGGAGACCTCATTGCTCTCTATAACTACCTGAATGGAGGTTGTAGAGAGGAGGGAGCTGGCCTCTTCTCCCAAGTGACAGGAGACAGGACGAGAGAGAATGGCCTCAAGCTCCACCAGGGGAGATTTAGGCTGGACAATAGGAACAATTTTTTCACAGAAAGGGTCACTGGGCACTGGAACAGGCTAACCAGGGAGGTGGTTGATTCACCTTCCCTGGAGATGTTTAAGGCACAGGTGGACAAGGTGCTGAGGGGCATGGTTTAGTGTTTGATAGGAATGGTTGGACTCAATGATCAGTGGGTCTCTTCCAGCCTGGTTATTCTATGATTCTATGAACTTGGCAAGGTAAGTAAAGATTAACAAGAAGGGCTTCTACATGTATGGCAATCAAAGGAGGAAGGTCAAAGAGAACGTACCCTCACTGACGGTGATCACATATCAACAGATGAGGAGAAGGCTGAGATACTTAACAATATTTTTGCCTCAGTCTTCACAAATAGCTACTCTCCTCACACCTCCTGGGTCGTGGGACATCAAGATAGTGACCAGGGGAGCAAAGCCTCTCCCACTGTAGAGGAGAATCACATTCGTGACCACCTGAGGAACTTGAACATATATAAGTCTATGGGACTTGATGAGATGCATCCCAGAGTCCTGAAGGAATTGGCAGATGTGGCTGCCAATCCACTTTCCATGATATCTGAAAAGTCATAGCAATCAGGAGAAGTCCCTGTTGACTAGAAGAAGGGTTACATTGTGACCATTTTCTACCAAATGTAGAAAAGGCAACCCTGAGAACTACTGACCTGTCAGCCTCACCTCTGTGCCAGAGAAGATCATGGAACAGATCCTCCTAGAAGCTATGCTAAGGCACATGAAGAACATGGAGGTGATTAATGGCAGCCAGCATGGCTTCCGCAGGGGCAAGTCATGTATGACAAGCCTAGTGACTTTCTGTGATGGAGTGACCACAGCAGTGGACACAGGAATATAGATGTGATCTATCTGGACTTCTGTAAAGCCTTTGACACATGGTCCCTCACAACATCCTCCTCTCTAAATTGGTGATAAATGGATTTGATGGGTGGATTGGACTGTTCGGAGGATAAGAAACTGGTTGGATGGTCATATTCAGAGAGTAGTGGTCAATGGCTCAATGTCCAGATGGAGATCTGTGAGAAGTGAAGTCCCTGAGGGATCTGTACTGGGACCAGTGCTGTTTAATATCTTCATCAGGGATACTGACAGCGCGATTGAGTGCACCCTCAGCAAGTTTGCAGATGACACCAAGCTGAGTGGTGCAGTTGCCACTCTGGAAGGATGGGATGTCATCCAGAGGAACCAGTACAGGCTGGAGAAGTGGGCCTGTGAGAACCTCATGAGGTTCCACAAGGCCAAATGCAAGGTCCTACACCTGGGTCGGGACAATCCCTGATTTCAGTACAGCATGAGGGATGATGTGATTGAGAGCAGCCCTGCACCTTAGGGGTGCTGGCCAATGAGAAGCTCGACATGAGCTCACAATGTTCACTCACAACCCAGAAGGCCAATCGTATCCTGGGCTGCATCAAAAGAACCATTGGGCTGAGGGAGGTGATTCTGCCTCTCTACTCTGGTCTTGTGAGACCCCACCTAGAGTATTGTGTCCATTCCTGGAATCCTCAACTTAAGAAGGATATGGAGCTGTTGAAATGGGTCCAGAGGAGGGCTACAAAGATGATCAGAATGTTGGAGCACTTCCCATGCAAGGACAGGATGAGAGAGATGGGGTTGTTCGGCCTGGAGAAGAGAAGGCTCTGAGATTTTATAGTGACCTTCCAGTACCTGAATGGAGCCTACAAGAAAGCTGGGGAGGGACGGTTTACAAAGGCTTGTAGTGATAGGTCTAGGGGCAATGGCTATGAACTGGAGAGGGGAAGATTTAGACTAAACTTAAGGAAGAATTTCTTCATTGTTAGAGAGGTGAGTCACTGGAAGAGGTTGCCCAGGGAAGCTGTGGATGCCTCATCCCTAGAGGTGTTCAAGGCCAGGTTGGACGGGGCATCGGGTAACCTGAGCTAGTGGGATGTGTCCCTGACCATGGCAGGGGAGTTGGAAATGGATAGTCTTTAAGATCCCTTCCAACCCAAACTATTCTATGATTCTATGAAATAAATTTATATATATATATATATATAAATATATATACTCTTTCATTCTAAAGAAAGGCAAACTGGATTGTGGCATACTTGAAAGGAAATAACTCCATAAAATAATTGAGTATGTAACCAATTTTTTTTGGGGAGGTGGAAGAGAAGAGAGGCTAAGACCTCTTATTTACTCACCTGTTGTTTCTGAGGTGGTTACTGGAATCACCATCTACAGACAAGGAGTGTGGGAGAAAAAACTGTTTTCCTTGGTCAGTGCTGTATGTAGCAACAGCCCTAGTGATGGATATTATGGTTTATCAGTCGAAGACTAGTGAGGTAGGCAAGTGCAGACACAAAACAGAGGTAGCATTTGAATCTGTCACTAGATGAATATCATGTTCCTTCAGGACTTGGCAAATATAGTGACAATTAGTCATTTCTGATTATTTGTACATCTGATGATTACAAAATGCAATCTTTCAGCTGTGGTTTCACATTGTGCCTTAAGCCTTGTTACCAGCACAGCTGAATGCACCATTACTGCCATTACAAAGATTCTGGTCTTTGCAGCTGGGCAGGAAAACAATGCTCATATAAAGACTTTGCTGTGATTTTTTAGGTTTTGGCTCACTGACTTGTTTCGCACTGACGAGTACAGGCTATGGATCTCTGGGGTCCTGTAAAATGACTTAGAGGGGAATGGGGCGACAGAAGAGGAACCTGTCTCCTGCCCTCATGCTGGAAAGCCTCAGGTTTTTCCCATTACCCTCAAGTCTGTAAGCCTGATGCAGAAATTTACAGTGGATGTGGCACTGAGAAGTTAAGGTTGTGGAGGGACTCTGCAGCCTATCAGTGCAAGTTTGCTGCAGTTAAAACCCAACACTAGCATAAACTACTTGGCCTACAGCTTCCCATTTTGTGAGGTGCATGTCCATGCACTAAGGAGATGCTCTTAGACCCTGGATTCTTTGAGTTGAGCAAATCTGAGGCAGAGGACACACAGATTTCTGTGTAAGCATGGTCATCTTAAGGTAACTGTGACAGCTATTTTGGAGTGGAAATAAAGTTATAGATAAAGCAGCTTTTCAGCAAATGGTTTGAAATGCCAGAAGTAGGTAAAAAAAAATCTAGTAAATGTGAAATCTTTCAGCTGATATAGTTAAAAAAACAAATTTGTTTCAGTTGTGTGAACACAAGCACCTAGTTCCACTGAAATGCTCTAGGATACCCTGTGGCCTTCATTTGCCACTGCAGCAGGCAATGAGCAGCATGTCCACCCACCTGTGTCAAATCTATCAGCCTCAGGAGAAGCCTTAAAACCCAAGGGCACTAGATACAAAAAAAGTGTTTATGCAACCGAGTCGAGACAGGATATAATGGTTCTTCATAGTGAACATTTGTGGTATACTTCAAGATGTCTCATTCCATCTCACTGTTTTTATAAGGATATGCAGACACATCAATGGGAAGACACTGCCTGGAATCCATAATATGGTGCTTTTGTATTCTTATTAATTTTCTCTCCTGTCTAAAGAATCAATTACATGCTTCAGCTGCAGTGGGTACTATCCTGTTGCTGGTGTGATAAAATTTTATTATTCTTAGAATCGGCACACCTATGATGTGTCAGATCTAAGAGGGCGCTTGGCTGCATGCTTTACTTCCCCAATGTGTAGTGTGCTCCTCATGTGATTATATCTTTCTACATTGTTGCACCTGTTTCTTTTTTCTTTTTCATTAAAAAAATAGTTAGAATCTCTTATATTCTAATCAGAACATGAATTAGGACTGCTATTTCAAAGATGATTTTTTTCTGAAATTTCTTTTGAGTTGGAAATTCAAGATTTTGTTATCAAATCATCTATATGCAATGCAGTTACTCAGTGCTACTGACAGATTAATAAATAAGTAATTCTACCAAGAGAGGTTACTATGTCTGAAGTTTTGTTGTGAGAGACTATGGGCAAGCCTGTGTTAGCATGACACAGAAAAGGCTACAATCTGTAGCCACGTAATTCATCTCCTTGGCATGTGCAACAAAATATTCTTCTCAGAAGACTTCTTACATTGCACTCTTTCCTCCATGTTTAGTGAACATGAAACCAAACATCAGTTTCTGAAGAGACTTGTGATTGCAAAAGTACTGTATATTTGGCAGTACTTGGAAACGCTACATTTGTCTCTGCTCATAACACTTGTTTGAATCTGTTGTCTGCAGTACCAAGTTCTGGATATTACTTCATTACTATATTTAGAATCCAACTGCCTATAATTAATTTAATTTAAAAGCAGAAATACCTAGAGTTAATATGGAAGAATGAAATAACTGAGAGAACTTGAATGAAGCCTGCTAACAACTTATTCTCTTAAGGCTTTTGTTCATGCAATGGAGATAGTTTATATATTCTCATTTACCTCCCACCTGTACAAAAAAAAAGGTTAGACTATGCTATACTTAAGAGTTTTGTTTTGACTGTCTGTAATTATAAAGAGATTCTTACTTTGTTTTTTTAGACCTGATATGTACTCTCTTTTTGTTATTCTACACTTATCACCTAGACACCAAGAGTGGATGTAAAACTCATTGAAACATCAGTATAACAACAGTGGATAAGCTTAATTACTTTTCTTAAGAAAGCAGGCCAACACAGCTCATATTTACAAATTTAATTTAATCTATTTGTCAGCTTTTTATTAAAACTGAAAAATAAGCCAAAAAATCTGCAGACCATCCATCCAATACGAGTGTTTCTTTTAGGGAACTTCAATAGCTCTGCAGTTTCCAAGGTTGGATACATGTGTGGTTGAATATTTGCCAGTGTTTTGATTTTTTTTAATTCCTAGTAACCAAATAAGGGAAGAATGAGAGAATTCTGCCAATTTAGCTGTTTAAAAGTTTATCTTTCTTAACAGGAGCTTTGAATGATTAATGTGAGCAAATGCCTTTTAGTGTTGTCTGCCAGTGAGCTCATTGAGCTGTTAATGAAACTGTTAAAAGCAGGGATCTGTTACTGCTGTTGCCATTAGTTACTGCTTTATGAATCACAAGACCTGGTGAAATACACTGCTGTTGTCACACATGTGGTAACACAAAAGAAAAATCAAGCAAGAGAAAAATCTCTACCAGTTAACAATAAATTTGTCTTGGGAAAAGAAGCCTCTCTTCCAAATTTAAAAGAAAAAAAAAAGAGCTTTTAGTGACAATATTTTTAGAAGAAAATATAAAGCTAATCAGACTGCCAGTAATAAGGGTTGCTAGACTCAGGACCTGATAACAAAATAAATACTTCATGCTATAAAAATATGTTTGAGTCCCTTCTCCCTCTGGATAATCTCCTTTCTGCAGGGACAAAAGTTATGCCTATCAACGCTCTGTCTGACCAGCTTCTGTGTGTAACCCATCAGATGGCTGCAGGCTAAGCCTGGTTCGGTTAAGGAGAAGTACTATCCTCTGTCATTACAAGCCTCTTCCACTCAAAGACCCGCATCTAGCCCTTCTGACTTTCTGATCCTAAAAGAAATGGGAAAGTTTTTCACCATATAGTCCCTTGCTTTTGGTTTGCTTTTTTTTTTTAAACTCTGCTCAGGCTGCATTATGTCATAGATCTCCCTCTGGAACTGATTTTTAGTAGCTTCTACAGTTTTTCTGTGGTTAAGAAAGCAGCACAATGAACTGCTGTGAGCCTCTCAGAAAGACTAGATTTTCTCAACAGAGGTGAAACAATGATTTATTACGGTGTAACAAAAATGACCATTTTAAAACTAGGCAGCCAAGTTACAGCTTAAAGTAAATTATTAACTTTTTTAATGTAAACCAGAGTGTTTCAATACTTGAACAATGAATCAGCAAGTTGTCCTTTACACTTTTAGTATGAAAGGGAGACCTGTTTATGTTAGTCAGCTGTTAGGTCTGGTCATATCTGATTATCAGGGTGCCTGAAGGGAAAGCAATTTATTTGTGTCCATACACAGAATATAAATACAAATATATAAGTTAAAATACTAATGAATTTTATTTCTGCAGATTAATCAAAAAACACTGGTAGCAATATAATATACTGTAGATAAAGTACATTTATAGCATATGTTGCACATCATACTTCAGCATGGAATTGGTTCTGTATTATATGAATACTACAGAGCTGAAGATCAAGCAGCCAGCTTGTACCTCACAATTTATCTTTTTTACTTTGAAAGATCATAAGAACAAAAAAAACAACAAAAATGTAAATGCCGCAATGCAGGTATTTTTTTCCCTCATGTTATGTAGGAACAAATTGGTATTTATTTTCTAGCAGAAAAATATTTTTTTGATTTAAAATCTTGCAAAAAAAGTATACTGACAACATTACCGGAGTTGTCAAATATCAATAAAAGACTAGAACCTTAGGCTGAAACTTTTTTATACCTATTTTTCACTAGTTTTTATGGTTTCACTGAGTGGAGAGGAAAACTATTCCATAGAAACTCTTCCATGGGAAAAGAGTGGGAAGAGGAAGGATAGTAATTCTAAAATCAATAGAAAAGCTAGGCAGATTGGTAGTAGTATTTGTCTACTACCTGATTTTTTTCCTGTCTTCTTCAAGTCTTAAACACTTGCATACCAGAAGAAGCCTTTCTAAATTTTCAAACTTTCTGTTTAATTGACTATTAAATTGTTGCCATTAGTTTGAAGAATGTGTTTGAATTTTTGATATAACTTTGATTCGAGAAATCTTGGGTAAGAATCTCTCTCCATATGTATGTAAATTATTCTCTGTGCTTCATCAAAACAGGACTCTGTTGTTGCTTGACTATTGCTTATAACTGCTTTCCTCACAATGTTAATTGTCAATGTTAATCTGAAACATAAACCAACCTTACTGGAGTATCACAGAGTATATGAAAAAGGAAGGGTAAGAAGAATTGGCCAGTTGGACCTGCTGTTTGTGAACAGAGAAGGACTGGTGGGGGATGTGAAGGTTGGAGGACGCTTGAGGCAAAGCGATCATGAGATGATAGAGTTCTCAGTGTGCAGGGTGAGATGAAGAAGGTGGAGGTTAGCAGAACAGTCACCCTCAACTTTCAGAGAGCAGACTTTGGGCTGTTCAGAAGGCTGGTCGGAAAAGTCCCATGGGAGGCGCTCCTTGAAGGCAAAGGTGTCCATAAGGGCTGGGCGCTCTTCAAGAAGGAACTCCTAGCAGCTCAGGAGAAAGCCGTCCCCAAGTTCCGGAAAAGTAGCCGGCGGGGTAAGAAACCAGCATGGTTGAGTAGGGAGGTCCTAAGAGACATCAATAGGAAGAGGAAGGTCTATGACCTCTGGAGGAAGGGGCAGGCATCCTGGGTGGACTATAGGGAGGCAGTGAGAATGTGCAGGGGAAAAGTCAGGAGGGCTAAGGCCCAACTAGAAATGCGATTGGCCAAGACTGTGAAAGACAACAAAAAGTCTTTCTACAAATATCAACATCAACAATATTCATCAACAGCAAAAGGAGGGCTAGGGAGAATCTCCAGTCCCTAGTAGATGCAGAGGGAACAAGAGTAACAGGGGATGAAGACAAGGCTGAAGTGCTCAATGCCTGCTTTGCCTCAGTCTTTAACAGTAAGGAAAATTGTTCCCTCTGTGCACAACCCCAGGGGTTGGAAGAGAAGTATGAGGTTCCCAAGGTCCAAGAGGAGGTGGTTAGAGACTTGCTCGCCCAGTTAGACACCCACAAGTCTATGGGGCCGGTTGGAGTCCACCCAAGAGTTTCGAGGGAACTGGCAGATGTGCTGGCCAAACCCCTTTCCATCATCTTCCAACAGTCCTGGATGACTGGGGAGGTTCTGCTGGACTGGAGGCTGGCTGGTGTCGTGTCCATCTATAAGAAGGGGCCAAAGGAGGATCCGGGGAACTACAGGCCTGTCAGCCTGACCTCGGTACCGGGGAAAGCCATGGAGCGGGTGACCTTGAGTGCTATCAAGAAGCACTTGCAAGAGAACCGGGTGATCAGGCCCAGTCAACACGGGTTCACAAAAGGCAGGTCTTGCCAGACTTATCTGATCACCTTCTATGACCGAGTGACTAGACTCTTGGATGAGGGAAAGGCTGTGGATGTGGTCTTCCTGGACTTCAGTAAAGCCTTTGATACAGTTTCTCACAGCATTCTGCTTCGGAAACTGTCGGCCTCTGGCCTGGACGGGCGCACACTCTCCTGGGTGAAAAACTGGTTGAATGACCGGGCCCAGAGGGTGGTGGTAAATGGAGTTAAATCCAGCTGGAGGTCAGTGACAAGTGGGGTTCCCCAGGGCTCAGTCCTGGGTCCAGTCCTGTTCAATGTCTTTATCAACGACCTGGATGAAGGCATCGAGTCCTCCCTTAGCAAGTTTGCAGATGACACCAAGCTGGGTGGAAGTGTGGATCTGCTGGAGGGTCGGGAGGCTCTGCAAAGGGACCTGAACAGGCTGGACTGCTGGGCTGACACCAACGGCATGAGGTTTAACAAGGCCAAATGCCGGGTCCTGCACTTGGGGCACAACAACCCTAAGCAGAGGTACAAACTAGGAGAAGGACCTGGGGGTGTTGGTTGACAGCGACTGAACATGAGCCAGCAGTGTGCCCAGGTGGCCAAGAAGGCCAATGGCATCTTGGCCTGTATCAGAAACAGCATGAGTAGCAGGTCCAGGGAGGTTATTCTCCCTCTGTACTCGGCACTAGTGAGACGGCACCTCAAGTCCTGTGTTCAGTTCTGGGCCCCTCACCACAAGAGGGATGTTGTGGCTCTGGAGCGAGTCCAGAGAAGAGCAACAAAGCTGGTGAAGGTGCTGGAGAACAAATCTTATGAGGAGCGACTGAGAGAGCTGGGGTTGTTTAGCCTGGAGAAGAGGAGTCTGAGGGGAGACCTTATTACTCTCTACAACTACCTGAAGGGAGGTTGTGGAGAGGAGGGTGCTGGCCTCTTCTCCCAAGTGACAGGGGACAGGACGAGAGGGAATGGCCTCAAGCTCACCCAGGGGAGATTTAGGCTTGAGGTAAGGAAAAAATTCTTCATGGAAAGGGTGGTTAGGCATTGGAACAGTCTGCTCAGGAAGGTGGTTGAGTCACCATCCCTGGAGGTGTTTAAGGTTAGGGTGGATGAGGTACTTAAGGGCATGATTTAGGGATTGGTGGGAATGGTTGGACTCGATGATCCAGTGGGTCTCTTCCAACCTGGTTATTCTGTGAAATAAATAAATTCAACAAATAAATGGGTTTGCACTTGAAGATGTCTTTCAAACACCTGGCAATAGAGTTTGTTGGCAACAATTGGAGGGATCCTAGGAGAGATTAAATTCCCAAGGCTACCTTCTGTCCTATCATTAGATTTGCTTTGTACAGGATTAGGTGATCAAGTTGCTAAAATGCCTCTAGCCACGAGAACATTTATGAGGCTTCAGTCAAAGCTACCACTTGAGTAGGAATGGTGCTTGCAGTTATAAGATGTAATTTCAAAGTAAAACCTAAGACAGTCAAATGCTTTGCCTACCTTTAATGAAGAGCTGCAAATCCATTGGCTTTAGAGTTTCTGGCTTTTTGTGTGAGTACACCTTTGCATTTTCTGATAAAATTAAACAGTCAAGTGAATTAAAAAAATTAATAAATTATGCTGTCTAAGTGCAGTGAATAAGATATTTTTAAGAAGGGCAGCATCCAAATACTGCTGGAAGCTACAAGTGTTTAATTTTAAGCAAGCTTTCATGCTGGAGCACCACTCTCAACTTTCATATCTCTGCAGATACTGAGCATTGCCTGTCCTCTGGCAAGAATGGTGTTCACCTGCATGCCTGCTGCTTGTGCCCTTCTCTCTTTCAAGTGTTTACTGTTCTGCACTTTCTCCCCCTGCTTTCCCTGCAAACTGTAACCTACCAGCTTGTTTGCTGGTAAAGATTTTAGAGGTGAAATATTTTTCATTATAGATTAACAGACAGAATTTTGTACTTTGTACTCTTTGTAGTTTGTCTGTAGTTTGAAAATAGCACCTGTCCTTAGGAATAATTTTTAGAGGTTTGTGCTGTGATATAACTCTGTACATGACTTTCTCATCAATATCTTTTGAAAAGCAATTTAGCAGTGATATTCCCAACTGCTGGCCATATGAGAAATGTGGGAGAGCTCTGAGCCATGGAGGCAGGGGGATGCTGGGGTGGGAAAACTCAGATTTGCTAATGCAGCTACAGTTCTTTTCATATCTGAGATGGAGGTCTGGGTTCCATGGCATTATACTGGATAGATGGACCATTAGCTATTTTCCAAGATAACTTTTCTTTCACATTCTTCTAATATATATGGCTATATGATGCTCTAAGTGGGAATGCTGCAGATAAACCTGCCATTATATTGTGTCTTTAAAAGAATTGCATGTGCTTGCAGTAATGAAAGCATTTACAGCATGCTATACTTATTTTCAGTGTAATGCATGCTAAACGTTTAACACAAAGTTGTTTTTCATTAGTTATATATAAGACAGCATACCTTATAATATTTCAGTTATTAATTTCGCTTCACAGGAATTGTTTTCAGCAATCCATCCAGGATAAAAAAACACAATTACTTACATTTATTTGTTATCAGCTTTTCAAAAGACAGGGACTATTGTAGCACTTCCTCCAAAGACACCCTTTAGAAAAACGCGGAGGTTATTGTAGGGTTAGCCAGGTTAGTTCATAGTATAAAAAATTACACAGAATTATATTATTGAAAATCTGTCCCATTGTTTAAATAAGATCTATAGGAAACTTACATTTAAAAAGTCTTCTCGGTGTGTCCTAGATCTTGTGTTTACTATGATGAAGCAGGTATTCTTCTCACCATAACAAATATAGTTTTATCTCAAGCCGCTCCTATGTAATTCCATTGAAACAGAGTTCATTTATTTAATTTGTTCTTAGGAGAAGCAAAAGGAAAGTACAAGCTTTCTAGATAGCACCTTCTTTGGGACAAGCATAATTATACAGTTAAAGAAATGTTGATGTTTGTCTTCAGAAGCAAAACCACTAAAAGATATTATTGTAATACTTAACATCCTTTAACATCTAACTTGACTTGTCAGCTGAAAGCTGAATGTAAGCACTGAATGTTAGGTAGGTAATTGAAAGGTTAATACAATCTTAGCTGGAGGGGACTCCCACCTGCCTCCAGTTGTGTACAATGCAATATGGCACATTAGTAATAACCTAGACAGTTCTTGGAGGTGACCAAAATTGGTTTTCTTTCTTTAATGTTAGCTCTACTTAAGCAATAATTTCATAAGTTTATAGGAGGCTTTTGCCCAATTCTGGGAAGAAGAGTATGGAAGTAGTGAGGTGAGAGACTAAACAATTTAAGGGGAAAAAAAAAGTTAAGGGGAAGTAGCTCCACTTAAGTGCATGTACCTTCATTTACACCAACTGATTTTTAAGCTTTGCAGTTAGTTGCTCATCTTTGCTTGTAACTTGGAAAGTATGCTTATGCTTACATTAGTAGAAGAAAACAGAAGGGATTTACTCCAGTAAGTGCTTTCCATTATGTGTCAGCCAAATTTGGGAGGCAATCCCTTCTCATTGAGTATTTTGTTTTCATACGCACTACTGTTTTGACAACAGCTACTTAGTATCACAGATTTTTTTTTTAATTTAAATCATACAGAGAAGCATGCTGCTTTACAGATTTCTACTGCGCAACAGATATTAGTAACTGTAGCTTTTTTAATCTGTGATCAGCTCCTTTTTTAAATCTGATATAATTATTTCTTTCTCTGAAAGAGTGCATGCTGTGACTCACTGATTATTTTGTCTGTCCTTTCTGATCAGTATTATCTGATCAGAGAAATACATAGTAATAAAAACTTTACTACTATCAAATTGTGATGTCAGTAACTCTCTAGTAACCTTTACGAGTAAAAGACTATTTTTAGCTTCTCATGAGTTACCGGACTCCTCTCTGGTTAAAATAATGAAGCATGTGGTTATGGGGAAGGAGAATCTGTAGTGCTTTGAATGTTTTTTTTCCTTAAGAGCCACTTCTGAGTCATATTCATTATTACTGACGCAGATAAACCTTCACCGCTTTTAGCAATAGCACTTGTACATAGAATGAGTAACAATCTTGTCTGTCTTACTGATCATCACCAATGGGGCCATCTTATTCCCATTTCTGATAATTTGACTTTAGCATTAATCAGTGAAGCAGGAAGAATGCTGCCCGATGCGGCAGCAGACACAAAGGTAAGCCTTTTCACCTTTTTCTTTTCCTTTTAAAATCAGGAAAATATGAAAAGCAGTAAATATGAGCATGGGTTATTAGGATTAATGCCACTTTCATAGCTGCTGTGCTGATAGTAAACTTCTTGCTGCACTGATTTGCAACATGATTGAATTTACTAAAGGATATATATTACACTGAAAAAAAAAAAGAATATTCTCCAAAAAAGGCTTTCTAGCTAGGACTCCAAGTTTAAGCTGGAAAACACTGTTGTATCTCGTGGGAGGTATCCTTCACTTATTGTAGCCTCTCTGGTGTGAGAGGCTCCCCTGGCCACCACTGTGTGGGAGAGAAGTCCTCATCCAGAAGGCACTTTTAGAAACATCGTATGGATTTCTACCACTTGTTCTCACCCAAATGGCACTTTCATCAGACAAATCTCAATATTGCTATGGAGGATGCATTTTTCTCTAATCAATAAATTAATAAGTCAATCTGATACCAATTGCCAGGCTTATTAGATGGAAGTATTTTGCCAACCGAAATTGTAGCTGTGGTTGGCCTTCACTGAGGTTGCTGGCAGCTGAGGACTTGCAGAAGACCTTTGGCTGTGTTTATATACCACATCTATTCAACCTTTGCTAACAATCTGAATTCTTATGAAGGATTGACCCAAAATACTGGTCTTAATTATTCTTCACAAGCTCCTAACAGCTGGCAAAGACTGGTCCCATGTGGTGCCTGATGGGAGGGAGTGTTCCCGGCAGCTACCAAAGGGATATTTAAACACAGCTAAGCCATTAACACCACTTCTTCGAAAGCATCCAGCACAGGACAGTGAGTTCTGCAGTGAGGTGGACATTGGAGGTGGTGGGGAGCTTCCCTGAGCAGGGAAAATCCCAGAAAACCCAGGCAGAAGCGGGGAAAGACTGGGGAATTTCCACTAGACTGGAAGCTGGCTGAAGTTGTGCCCATCTACAAGAAGGGTTGGAGGGAGGATCCAGGGAACTACAGGCCTGTCAGTCTGACCTCAGTGCCAGGAAAAGTCATGGAACAGGTGATCTTGAGTGCTATCATGAAGCACACGTAAGAGAACCGGGTGATCAGGCCCGGTCAACACAGGTTCACGAAAGGCAGGTCTTGCCAAACTAATCTCATGGCCTTCTATGATAAAGTGACTTGACTACTAGATGAGGGAAAGGCTGTGGATGTATCTTCCTGGACTTCAGTAAAGCCTTTGACACAGTTTCTCACAGCATTCTGCTTGAGAAACTGCTAACCTCTGGCCTGGACAAGCACACACTCTCCTGGATGGAAAACTGGTTGGATGGCCGGGCCCAGAGAGTGATGGGAAATGGTGATAAATCCAGCTGGAGGCCAGTTACAGGTGGGCTTCCCCAGGGCTCAGTGCTGGGTCCAGCCCTGTTCAATGTCTTTATCAACGACCTGGATGGAGGCATCGAGTGCACCCTTAGCAAGTTTGCAGACTATAATAAGCTGGGTGGAACTGTCGATCTGCTGGAGGGTCGGGAAGCTCTGCAAAGGGAACTGAACAGGCTGGACTGCTGGGCTGAGACCAATGGCATGAGGTTTAACAAGGCCAAAGGCCAGGTCCTATACTTGGGGCACAACAATTGAAACTTGGCTGGAGAGCTGCCTGGAGGAGAAAGACCTGGGTGTGTTGGTTGACAGGGACTGAACATGAGCCAGCAGTGTGCCCAAGTGGCCAAGAAAGCCAATGGCATCTTGGCTTGTATCAGAAACGGCGTGACCAGCAGGTCCAGGGAGGTTATTCTCCCTCTGTACTCAGCATCGATGAGACTGCACCTTGAATCCTGTGTTCAGTTCTGGGCCCCTCACCACAAGAAGGATGTTGAGACTCTGGAGAGTGTCCGGAGAAGAGCAACAAAGTTGGTGAAGGGGCTGGAAAACAAGTCTTGGGAGGAGTGGCGGAGGGAACTGGGGTTGTTTAGCCTAGAGGAGAGGAGACTGAGGGGTGAACTTATTGCTCTCTGTAACTGCCTGAGAGGAGATTGTAGAGGAGTGGGTGCTGGCCTCTTCTCCCAAAGGACAGGGGACAGGATGAGAGGGAATGGCCTCAAGTTCCACCAGGGGAGGTTCAGGCTGAACATTAGGAAAATTTTTTCATGGAAATGGTCATTGGGCACTGGGACAGGCTGCCCAGGGAGGTGGTTGAGTCACCTTCACTGGAGGTGTTTACGGGACGGGTGGACAAGGTGCTGAGGAGCATGGTTTAGTCATTGATAGGAATGGTTGGACTTGATGACCTGGTGGGTCTCTTCCAACCTGGTTATTCTATGATTCTATGACTCTATGATTCTATGATTCTAAATCTGGACTTAATCCAGGAATTAACTTAGGTCTATGCCTATTTCATATGAAAGAAGTTCCCATTGCGATATACCCTCTTTTCAATAGAGAAACATCAGTTTACAATTCATGTACTGTAAAGGAATTGGCACATATGAAGCTGGTCACCTGGAGCAGTTGTGAAGATGTTGCACTCTTTTGCATGATCTTAAGCTTCCAAAGAAAGCTAGTGGAAGTTTTGAGATTTTCGTCTCTCCTACTCGGACAGCTGCATGTACTGCATAACATCTTATTGTTTCTTACTTAAAAATGATCCTGTTTTCTTCTGCTTTGAACATCTTGCAAAGCCAGCAAGTATTTGGACTCCTTCTCCTAAACATGGAAAATACGCGAGTTGTATACCTGCTGTGCTCAGCTGTGATTATCTTAAATTCTGTGTATAATTCAGATTCCATATACCAGTGCTGCAGTTCTAGCAGTATTCTTATTTTATCATCTAATCTTTATCTCTGAGTAACGACTCAAGCATTAGACCAAAACACATCTTTGTAACATGCAACAACTTAAAAATTAAAAAAATATCAAGCATATCTCTTAGGAAAAAATAAGAAATATTAATTATTCTCTCTATTTGCTTCTCCAGTTATGAAAAGAAATTACAAGTGTGAGCCTGACCCAAAGCACAAGGAAATCATGAGTCTTTTCCCTGAAAGTTCAGGGTGACTGGAATCAGGGATCAGACTTCAATGTAAACTTGGCAATGCTGAGTAATTTGTTAAGTGTCTGAGGTTAATACAGATATTTGTCCAATAAATCTCAAAGTCAATAAAAATAATAATAAACTTACTTTCCTATAGAGATTATATCCATAAGAAAGGGCATGATTTTTGTATAGGAATGAGGCAGTCAAGCATAAGTTTGTCAAAAAAAACCCAAAATTTTTTTTAAAAATCTTGTGGCATGAAGTATGTTTGTTTCTTCTTTAGCTTTCAAGAGATACCAAATATTTTCAAAGTTTACATGGGACAGTGGGTAAGCTTTATATAGACTTGCCTGCAATCAAAACAATAGCCTTATACATCATTTATTTAACCTCACGTTTTTTTCAGATTTGGGTTTGACTGATACATATGACTCTAAACAAATTTTCCTTCAAACCAAAACACACAATAAAATGCAGAACAAGGCTGTATCTCCCAGCATTTTGAGCTGTGAAATGATTGTGTTTAGGTTTAGACTTATTTTCCTTGTTTCTCTGACATCTATATCCAGTTCTACATTATACAAGAGTCATAGCCAGTAGATTTATTGCAGGATATTGCAGCTTTGTAACTCTGCCCAACTGCCATACAGCAACTCCTGCTGCTGAGGCTCCCTGCAGCCTTTTAGGATTGCCAGTGGCCATTGCTTGTTTCCTACTTTTGTGGAATTCTCTCAACTACACTCTCCTTGGTGTCTATATTACTTCCTCTACACTTGTCCATTCATTTCACTATGTTTACTCATCTTGCCCTCTGCCTAAAAGCAGTCTTTTAAAACTAAACAAATTCCATCTATAAGATGAAGTTATAAATTTAAATTCTGGTATATATTTATCACTTATCACCTTATTTTAGTTTATTTTACCCAATGTCCTCTATTTTGGGTGTTTTCATGTTGCAGTCATTACTCCTCTGCTCAATGAAATACAAACAAAATACAGACTTCTTTCTTTTTTTAAAACCTGAAGAAGCTTACATGGGTTGCCTGCTATATAGAGGTGTTCAAGAAATATTAGATGAAGCAATAAGTAATCTAGTTCAGCTCATTCCATCTAAATTCAAAGTGTCAATCAGAGGACTTTTTCTTCAAGTGATTGCTGCATGAAGTCACACTTGTAGAAGGAAATGTTATTGCTCTGAGTAACTATTTTAATTTGAGTTAGATGCTTTAAGCAAATACTATTCCCCAGGTTTTGATGAGTACCCACATTTGCCAAGCATATATTTAGGGCTTTGTGGTTATCTCTCCTTTTCATATTAGAAACATTGCCTAACAGTCTGAGGAAAAGAGCATGCTGATTTTATCTTTTCCAGTGCTTCTTTGAAATGTCTTCATATAATCACCAGATTGGAAGAGACCCACCGGATCATCAAATCTTCTTTCTGCTGGAGCATAGCCTGTGCTTCAGTAGTCTAATGTTGCTTCTTTCTGCTTGCAACAGTCTTAAACCCTAAAATAATACGTGACTAATACGCAAAGCTGCAACATACTCTGGAGCAATTTGCATCAGTTTTGATATGGCTAATCTTCACAAGTGTAATCTGTGACTTTACTCACATTAGTTGCTGTATCTTCTGTTGTAAATGGTATCACATCTAAACATTAACTACTTAATACAGCTTTGCAGTGTTCAGACAACTACATTTGGATTATTGGAGCCACTTTCACTTCATACATATAAATAACATGCAGAATCCATATTGTCTGCTCAGTTTAAGATATTATTGCAACAAGACCACAGTTCATGAACTGGTAGGATCTGCACTTCCTGCAGATTTTGTAATCCAAAGAAAGTCACACGGTCACAACACTTTCAGAGCAGGAATTTCCTGTCAGATAATAAATTAATCTAAGTTCTGAAGTTATTCATGTTTGTCAAAGATAAAAGCTGTATTGATCTAGAAATGGCTATTTAATTGTTGCATTTTGCATTGAAAAGATATCAAGAAAATAGCTTTGGTAGATCAAAGAACAAAATCCCTTTGTTTTTTGAACTACAATGCACAATTTGATGTGACAGTGAATCTGTAAACTACCTAATGTCACAGTTTTTAGTAATGCAGAAGGACATAACATAACAATTCTCTCAGCTAGCCGTCGCAGAGAATGGGCTCCAGGCCTTGTCTCATCTTAGAGCGAGTGCAGAGGGGGGCCACAAAGAGATCCATGTCCTTCCTATGCTGAATGCAGTACTACAGGTGAGGTCTCACAAGAGCAGAGCAGAAGGGAAGAATTGCTGCCCTTGCCCTGTTGGTTACATTTCTTTCGATGCAGCACAGGGTACAGTTGGCTTTCTGGGCTGCAAGCGCATACTACCAGCTCATGTTGAGTTTCTCATTCACCAGCACTCCAAGTCCTTCCTTTCGAGGCTGCTCTCAGTCCCTTCATTCCTCAGACTGTATTGATACCAGGGATTGCCCCAACCCAGGTGCAGGACCTTGCACATGTCCTTGTTGAGCTTGATGAGATTAGCACAGACTCATCTCTCAAGCCTGTTAAGGTCCCTCTGGATGGAATGCTTTTCCTCCAGAGTGTTGGCCATGCCAGTGCAAAATAACTGTAAAACCAGAGAATCTGTTTGGCTGGGAAGACTGAGGGACTGTAAAAGACTATGGATATGTTCTCATCTGACATCATCTTTCCTGCTAGCCACTACCAGCACTTTATCTTCGCTCTCCCAGCAGAACTGCTACCATTCATGCTTGTTGAAATATGTTTTTACAACTTTTTTCTATGAGTCAGCCATATTCTGCTACCATACTTTCATAGCCTGATACCCAGAATGTTGCCTTCCTAGTTCCATTTCCATAATATGTAAAGCACATAGGAGTGGAGGGTTTAGTCATTAACTAGGTATGCTGCTTCACTGAAAAAAATTATGAGACTGAACCTAAATCATACTCTCTTTCTTATTACATAGATAGTCCACTAGATGTCATCTGGCATCACCTTGAAGGAGAAGGTGAGCCTTCTGTGTGCATCAATTCAAACTGTGATCTCATGATGGTGGATATGAGTGCATACTCTGGGGAAACCCTCTGCAGTTTCATTGTAATGAATAGTCTCATCCAGCCTGAAAGAGACTCCTTGCCCAGATGGATGAGACACTGAGCAGGTAAGTGTGGCATACCTTGAGCAGACTGGTTAGTGTGACTTGTGATATGGCCTTGTTCCTTCTAATTACTTGTGTTGCCGTGTGTATGGGTGCAGAACAACTTTAGTGTTATGAGGGTGTGTGCCATGTAGCAGCCAATTATTGCTTCATTCATTCAGCAGATGAGGTGGGCATGCTGTTTAGAAAGAAAATGATGAGGAAAAATGAAAAGCCAAAGTATCAAAACAGAGAAAATGGATACATCATATCAGAGCTACTAAATTTGTCAGTTGTTCTGGCCTGTTCCTTTCCTAGGGTTTAACTATCATTTAACAGCTAGTTTAGACAATAAACATTGAGCATCTTGATTGCAACAGTTTTTTCTTATCACTGAGGATAAAGGTCCCAGATAGGTTTTGCTCATATTCTTGCGTTTCCTTTCCTGTTTCCTTGCGCCCACTTACCTAGTTTCATCTTTGTTAAATCTCATGCCTTCCTTTTATTCTTTTCACTTGCTCTTATATTCATTTTTTCCTATTCATGTTTCTATTTTAATGTTCTTCTGCTCAGTTAACATCTCGCCCACTTATATCTGTTTCACACTAGTGAACATGGAAGTACTGTCTTTCTTGTTCTGTGTTGTACCCATTCTTTCCATCTACACACATACCAAAGAGTGGTGGTTAATGGAGTCAAAGCCAGCTGTAGGCTGGTCACAAGTAGTGTTCCCCAAGGCTCAGTGTTGGGTCCTGTTCTGACCAGTACCTTTATCAATGATCTGGATGAAGGGATTGAATGCACCCTTACTAAGTTTGCAAGTGATGCTAAGCTGGGAGGAAGTGTCAATCTGCTTGAGGGTAGAGAGGGTTTACAGAAGGATCTCAACAGACTGTATTGATGGTTTGTGACCAGTGGTGTGAGATTCAACAAGGCCAGGTGCTAAGACCTGCACTCGGAACACAACAACTCCATGTAGCGCTACAGACAGAGGGGAAAATGGCTAGACTGCTGCCTGGGAGTGCAGGATCTGGGGGTGCTGGTTGAAAGCCAGCTGAATATGAGTCAGCAGTGTGCCCAGGTGGCCAAGAAGGCCAATGGTGTCTTTGCCTTTATCAGAAATAGTGTGGCCAGCAGGACCAGGGAAGTGACCAAGTACTCAGCATTGGTGAGGGTGCATCTTGAATACTGTGTTCAAGTTTTGGACCCCTCTCTACAAGAAGGACATTGAGGTGCTGGAGCGCATCCAGAGAAGGGCAACAAAGATGGTGAAGGTCCAGAAAACAAGTCTTACGAGGTGTGGCTGAGGGAATTGGGGTTCTTTAGCCTGGAGAAAAGGAGGCCGAGGGGAAACTTTATCACTGCCTGTAACTACCTGAAATGAGGTTGTAGTGAGGTGGATCTCTTCTTCCAAGTGATAGGTGATAGGATGAGAGGAAATGGCCTCAAGTTGCACCAGGGGAGGTTCACGTCAGACATTTGAAAAAAATCTTCACTGAAGGGGTTATCAAGCACTGGAAGAGGCTGCCCAAGGAGATGGTTGAGTCTCTATCCCTGGAGGTATTTAAAAGACTGATAGATGAGGTGTTGAGGCAGGTACTTGATGATATCAAAGATCTTTTCCAACCAAAAGATTCTATGATTCTGTGATCAGGTTCTGTTGAGAACTTTCTTGCTCACTAAAAGTTAAGTTCAGTATGCAGCTAAGATCCACTCACAGGGCAAAAGGGACCAGTGTTCACAGGTTCAACTCCTTACTCTGCAGGCTACAAGGACCAACAAACTGCTGCTATACAAATGATGAAGTGGTTTCTGTTTCTGTGTAGAAGTAGGCATGGACTGCTACAAATCATTGACTTCAAGAATGTGAATAGTTTCTGTATTCATGGCTTCAGGATTTATTTATTAAGTTTGTACAAATGTTAAATTGTGACTGTTTTCTGCAAACTCTAACAATCATCTGTTAAGTGAAAAGACTCTAGATAGCACTTCTGAAAACCCTACCTCAGTTGCACACTATGACCTCTCTCTTCCCTTTTTCTTCCTAAAAGCCACAATGTCATTGTATGCTCCTGATATTATGACACTATTGATAGTAGAAAAGGAAATCATATGATAAGAAACCTGAACTAGTATTTACACGAACTTTCAACCCCTCCACTCTACAAGACTTCTGTGAGGTCAGTACTGTGGTTTGGGTACAACACATTGTGTGCCTTTAGCTCTCTTATCAGACTGCATACATACTTGCACAAAAAAAAAGCGGCAGTAAACAAGGCCACTTACACTTCCAGCAAGTGTACTCCTTTTGAAGATGCCCATTGTCCATCTTGCAGTTGTTTGCTTAGTGTTGAGTTATTGCTTACAGTTTGGTCCAAGACAGTCAGAATATTTAACCATGTTAATCCAGGGACCCCTATCCTCCAGATATTTGTTCCAGCACATGAACTGTTCCTGGTTGGACTTTGGACTTTGTTTAAACATCCTGAGTATGTTTATTGTTTCCTCAGACAGACATGAATGAGTATGTTGTTTTGCTCAAACTTTTGCCTGATCTAATTCCATTAAATAACAATTTTCTTGTCTATCTCTAGAGTTGGTTTCTTGACCTGCATGGCTGACAAACCATGTACTACAGTAAATATAGTACAGACCTTTTCCATAAGTAGTATGAAATTCATGGATTACTAAGTCATTGCTATTATGTGTTTATTATGTTTTATTTTTAAAGGTTTTCCTCCAATAGCAGAAGCTCTACAACCACAGTAACTTGGAAAAAAGAACCCAGAACCTCTTGTGACTCAAGTAATGCCAAGTTTATAGGCAGTTGTACTATTGCTTTAGTACTTTGGCTGTATAGCAAACTTTGAAGAGAAGCACTGCAAATCTGCTCAGTTTCTTTCTGCACACAAGTCTAGAGTGATCCTGAAAGGTCTACATTTCTGCATTTCATTTTTTACCATGTTATTTTTAATTTCATTAGTGAATGGGACCATGTGAAAGCTAGTCGCTGAACTAGTTTAGATAAGTGCTGTAAGATTGTGTGGTGCTTAGGATCTTTGAAGAAATTGAAAGGAAGTGATCATTTGAACTTCAATGTTGATCCTCTCCTGTGTCTTTCAAGAGAGTATTTTCTAGAGCTGTTTTAAGAAATCGGGGGAATGAGCTTATTTTCACAATAAGCACATCCATTCTTGGTTCATGTAAATCTCCTTTTTGCAACTAAAACCCTTGAGGCTGTTTTATCCAGCATCTCTAACTTTGTTTCTAAGCATCCAAGAAATATTTAAATCTCTCCATGAACTCATTTTACATTTTCTGCCTGTGTTTAATGACTGATTTCACAAAACTTCACTTGTATACATCATGCTTTCTGACACAATCATCCCATATTTCTGAATGGAAGATGAGACCATCTAACTTTTCCTCCTATTTTCATCTACTTTGTTTTTTCAAACTCACTTTTTAACCATTACGGAGATGACATCCAGAAAGCCTGTTACTTCAGAGTGTAGGCGGGGATAGGTGACACTTAAACATCTAAGATGATGAATTTGTACTGTTCACCATTTCATCTTTCCTTCTTGCTTCACTGTGCATAGTGATAGGATGTCTCAACTAAGATTCTTCAGGTTGGAGAGGTTAGTTTTTTACATTCTTTTTCAGGATCTGATGGACTCCTGAGTCCTCGTATAAAGAAAACTTCTCTCTGCAGCAGGGAGAAGTTAGTTCAACTCAGAAGTACCTGAAGGGGTACGATTAAGTTTTTTCTTTTTTTACTACTGAAACACTGTCAATGAAAATGTTTCCTTCAGGGGTAGAGTAGGACACTTAATGAAAAGTTTGAGTCTGATCTTAAAGCTTCTCCATGTACTGCATACTGTTTTCCTAAACTGTACTGTGGCTGATGGCAAATCTGAATCAACCATTTTTCTTAGAGACCATGAATGGAACAGAAAATTTACATTCTCTTACTTCATATATTTTTTCCCTAAGAAAGGAAAAGCTAGATGTAGTTTAAAAAAAAGCAAACCCAACCAACCGACAAATAAGCTACTTGACATACATATTAAATGTTTTAATAGGTGTTGGATGACAGTCACAGCCTGTTTGTTCTGGAAAGTTTTGCCATTTAACTGATAATTATCTCTGTGTAGCATATGTTGAAAAAGGACAGTTCCCCCCCATTGCCCACTAATAGTAAATAGAGTTGGTGTTCACAACTTTCTCCTTTGAAGTTTCCAAGACGGCACACCTTCCGTATTCAGTGTGTAACATGCCTTGTTTTGGAAGAGTTTGCCATGCTGGGCGACCTACAGCTGTCAAACCAATCAGCAGTACAGAGGGGAGAAGATGAATAGGAAATAACAAATAAACTTGATATGGTGCATATGTCTAGTAGAAGAACAAATGGTCACAGAAAAATACTGAATCCTTAATCACTTAGATTTGTATGTTCTGCTGTTTTTTTGAGTGCAAAGAACTTCCATTTAGGCAATATTTTAAAAAGAGATATCACTGAAAAATAAACATTGTATACCACATTTTGAAAAAGAATATTTTAAAGCATGCAAGTATTGTTAAGTGTTTTAAAACACTGTAAAATATTTTTTCAGTTGTACCATTGATCTACTACTTACAGCTTCTTCCTTCTATAAAGCAGATTAGTATGGATGGGACTATAAATTGCCATAAAATATTTCCAGATCTTTTGGACCTTGTTTAAACAACCAGCTTTGTAGAGCCCTGCTATAGCAACAGACAAATAATACCAGGCTTATAACAGTATCCCAGAGACAGCTCTGAATTTCTGCTACGTTGTTTATTGCTTTGTGAAGTATGGTCATGTTGCAAGGAACACTGGAGTGGGCTGGAATATCTCTGGAATTTACAACCTGTGTTATTGACCTTTGTAGTTGTTGTCAGGTTCCTACTGCAAATGAGGTGAAAGATTTACAACCTGACCTTGACAAATTTCTAAGAAGCAGAACAGCTTCTTTTTGAAAAAAAACCTTTCCATTCTTGCACTATAACAAATCATGAATCAAGGAGAGATGCTTGTGGACCTGGGGGTGTTGGTTGACAACCGACTGAACATGAGCCAGCAGTGTGCCCAGGTGGCCAAGAAGGCCAATGGTATCTTGGCTTCTATCAGAAACGGCATGACCAGCAGGTCCAGGGAGGTTATTCTCCCCCTGTACTCAGCACTGGTGAGACTGCACCTCAAGTACTGTGTTCCGTTCTGGGCCCCTCACCACAAGAAGGATGTTGTGGCTCTGGAGCGAGTCCAGAGAAGGGCAACAAAGCTGGTGAAGGGGCTGGAGAACAGGCCTTATGAGGAGCGGCTGAGAGAGCTGGGGTCGTTCAGCCTGGAGAAGAGGAGGCTGAGGGGAGACTTTATTACTCTCTACAACTACCTGAAGGGAGGTTGTGGAGAGGAGGGTGCTGGCCTTTTCTCCCAAGTGACAGGGGACAGGACGAGAGGGAATGGCCTCAAGCTCCGCCAGGGGAGATTTAGGCTTGAGATTAGGAAAAAGTTCTTCACGGAGAGGGTGGTTAGGCATTGGAATAGTCTGCCAAGGGAGGTGGTTGAGTCACCGTCCCTGGAGGTGTTTAAGGTTAGGGTAGACGAGGTGCTTAGGAGCATGATTTAGGGATTGGTGGGAATGGTTGGACTCGACGATCCAGTGGGTCTCTTCCAACCTGGTCATTCATTCTGTGAAAAGAGTGAGAAATCCCTTCGTCTTTTCTCTTCAAATATTCTGGTCTGTACTAACTCGACATGTTACAAGTGGCTAGTGCACTCCCTGAGAGCACTATCCTCTATGGATAGATTCATCTTATTTTTAGAGGCTTCTAACCAGCATGTATAATATCATTTTCTCACTCTTTCCTATAAGGGCAGACCTGGTGACTCTTTGCCTGAGGTCAGAGTACAGGGTGCCAATCAGCATCAGTGAATACCTGAGCAGCTGTGTTGGTTGCACTTAGTGAAAAGATTTGCTTTACCTGATGTAAATTCAGAGGGCAGTGGTTACAGGCAGCAATGTTGGCTGTCTCTTGAAGTGAAGAGTGGCTGCTGCAGCACTCAAAACTGTGGCATGACTCCAGAATTTGCTTTTCATTATACCAGCCACTGAGACCTATGCTGAGTTGGAAACCCATATCCCTCCATTACCCTATCTAGCAGACTCCTCAACAGTAGACAAAATTGCTTCTGATAAACAGACTTCTCTGGCAGCAACAAGCCATTAAAAACAAAATCCTAACTACCCATACTATGTAATATTATTTTAGTCAGATATTTTATACAGGTGGTTTTCTAAATCATGGCAAAATTTTGAAACTGCAGGGGGAGTAAATGAAGACCTGGCCCATATTAATTTACAGTAGAAAGAATAATGAAGGCAGTGGCTGTTTAGAGAGTTGCTCGTATTTCATAATTCTCTCATGTGTTCTGTGAGGTTGAAGCTGTGCAAACAAATACATTTGGTACTTGTAAATGTTTCAGAATAAATTAAAGGATGCCCTCTCCTATTTCATGGGGATTAGATTTATTCCTACTGATCATGGAAAATTACAGACTCACAGAATCACCAGGTTGGAAAAGACCTCTGGGAGCATTGAGTCCAACCATTCGTATCAACCACTAAACCATGTCCCTGAGCACCTCATCCATCTGGCTTTTAAGTACATCCAGGGATGGTGACTCAACCACCTTCATGGGCAGCCTGTTCCAGTGCTCAATGACCCTTTCTGTGAAAATTTTTTTTCTGATGTTCAGCCTGAACCTTCCTTGGCACAGTCTGAAGCCAATAATTCGTGTATGGGAGCAAATGTATGAGAGTTTTAATTAATTAAATTAATTCATGTTTGAAAGCCAATTGGAGACTGGTTTACATTGTTTTGTGAGCATTCAGGTTTGTAGTTAGACTCCCTCAGCTACAGAAAATTAACAAAAGGAAAATAATACTGAAAGACTATACTCTTTTGTTCTGCATTTACAGGCATTGAAAGCAGGAAGATGTAATTTACAGAGGCTCCCAGCCACAATAGTAGGTGCTGGTGGAAGCTAGCAACAACTGCCACTTAGTTATGTTTCTTCTAGCAGAATGTTGCCTCTAGCACTTAAGATAGGGACATACAAGGGAGGATAAAAGGTTTTCAAAGGGTGGCAGTATGAACCCAACCTGCTGTCATCATGAGATGACGTCTGTGGATTTACAGCTTCTCCAATTGGTACAGAATAATGGACTAAGTTAATGTTATTTTGGAAAATGGAAAATCTGCAAGGGTGAGGTAAATCTTGCATTCCACCCATGCGATAGTCTTTTCATGATGAAAACTCAAGACCAAAGTGCACTTGGATTTATTTTCATTCTGAACTCTAATGTCACAAGATGATAAATACTTCAACTTTGATAGTGCTCGTCTTCATGCCTGCATAGTTCAAGCCTAATAGTAATTTTTCGTCTTTTATTTAATTCTCATCAAAACACACTGCAGTATAGGCTATTCATAAAATTGCATATCTTACAGAGTAAATTTAAAGCAACATTTGCAATGACATTACATTTGATAGCACTGGTGTTGTAAATTAGAGGCTGGATCTTGCCAAAATTAAGTTTAGTAGTACTAATATCACAGGGAATGTCACTACTAGTGAGTCTCACCAGTTTCTACCTCCCTATGCATGCAAGCGTGGGTTATCAGTTGTGCTCAGTACATCATCAGTATTGAAGTGAATTGAATTGTGGGATCAGTGATAAAATGGTTTCTATATTAGAGATTTGATTCAGGTAGCTAGAAGATTATGGAAAATAGGAAAGAAATTTAGATCTGCTTCTGGGGTTCTTTTTGTTCTATATCGTTTTCTTCTGGGGAATTGTGAGGATTGGTCTATTTAGGTCAGGTTCACCTATTCTAGATAACTAAGATTACAGTTGTATAAAATGAGTACAAAAAGAGAAAATGTAGCGTGCATGAAATTACTTTCCATCCCCTTATGCAAATATTAGTGGCATGGTGGATGAAGGAAGCCATGTGTTTCAATATTTCAATAATTATGATGGGAAAATGACAGAAATAAGATGTAAAATAACCATAATACTTCATTTTTAATTAGTTTTGACTGAAGAGTTACTTGTTATTTTGCAATAAATTAAATGGGAAAGATGCTACAAACCTTTCTGAATACAAAGTCAGTGAAAGTACAGCTTATGCAATTATTATATAATTTAATTTACATACACTTTAAAACCTGTCAATTCATATTTGCAAAGTACAACAGCATCTTGGAGATGCACACACACATATTAACACTTCACAGATTAAAAAAAGCCATAAATCAGTCTTGTCTGGGCATTTTCTTGTTATGCACAAAATTGTCAGTCATCCTTATTTTTCTTCTGAACTTGATAACTTTTTTCCAACACTCAGCTTATTAGTCTTGCACTTCCTAATAATCATCAGCTCTTTGGGATATAAGACTTGGTTCAATATTCACAGTGTAGTTCAAATAATAAATAGTATTCCTATCCTCATGTGATTCCATGGCATATAGGAGGAGAGGATTTTCTCCCTGTGCTGCTCACATTTGTAATAGTCTTGCTAGCTTTCATTCTGCATTCTCTTGGCTATAGAGCTGTTTGAATCTCCTTCATACACCTCCTCCCAAGGCTGGGGTTCTCCTTGCCAAGATCCAACCACCATGAAGGATCTTTCCAGAGGATATTTGACATACAGTCTACTTGTTTCTTCACTGCCTCAGACACTTCCTTTTGAAGTGCTGGTTTGCAGCTGGTTCAAAAGGTTCAGGTAGGCTTTGGATTTCAAAAACCTGGGATACGAATCCCTTTCCATGAGGATGTACACAGTTTTCTGGGCTTCATCAAAACTTGAGTGAGTAGGGTCTTTAGCCCGTTTGGCTGTTGCTTCTCTCATCTGATAGTCAATGTTTATCTGCAAAGTGAGAAACAAATGTCATTGACACCTTGAAAATATACTCTCTTTTTGTACCTATCACTGTTTCGTCTAAACAAATTTGCAACCTTAGAAATTGTGATAGTTAAATATCAGAACTGCAAAACTAGGGGATCATAATGCTTATCTCCATAAAATCTGTCTCTTTATCTGCATAAAAATTGCTACTCTCTATAGAAATGCAGTTTCTTGTGGAGTCAGAAGTAATAAGCTCAATAATGGAGTAAGTAAAAGAACAACTTCCAGTATAACTTCAAATTAAAACATTAGGAGACCTCAGGTAGAATGAGAGTCTCCAGTCTGAAATAAGATTAACATACACAACTTTTAATTCTCCAGATTATCCACATTTTTTAATAGACAACAAATAATCCATGGCTCTGCTACTAGCAAAACTCTTACTAAGTATCTGACTCTGATCACCAGCAGGAGTTCAGACTGGGCTGACTCAGAACAGTATCGTGGCTGAGCTGCTGGTGACTGCTGAGCTTCTGTTTGTGGTGTTCCCAAGTACTGGCCTGTATCGTGTGACTCTACTTGTGACATCTGATAATGTTCCAGCTGAAGACAGTAATGATGCAAGTATGTTCATAAAAACATGGCTGTGTCTTTTTCCTGTATAACTGAATGAATGTGTAAGCATCTTAATGAAACATACTTCTGTTTTTTCCAGAATCCTTGCTCTGCAACACTAGACAGATTAATTTTGTACATACCTGTTTAATAGCATCTGACTGAACAAACTCCTCATAAATCTTCTCTGCTTTGCCATGTAAGTGGTCAGACTTGGTTTTCTTGTAATCCTCACAAGCCAACCAGAACTCAATGTTTTCCTCACTGAACTCTGACTTCAGGAACTCCCAAAACACACCTTGACCACCTAAAGCCAACATAAACATATCATCTTTATTACATGATGTTTGTGACCAGGGAGGATAAAATAAATAGCAGGAGTAGTATTGAAACATCTGTTATAAAATCTCTCCAAAATATACCAATATTAGGATGATGGGTGTCTTCCTAATTACATCCATTGGGTTTCAGAACTTGAGTAGCAAAATACATCAGTAGGTTCTAGTCCTCTCTAAATGGATTGTATTAGAGTATAAATGGAGAGAAAATTCCAAGTTAGACTGATGTGTTATACAAGGACAGAAGGCTGACAAAAAAGCACTGAATTAAGCTATTTGGGGTTTATTTGCTATAATGGAAGTACGAAATGGAAGGATGAATAATGAACTTGGAGCAAAACTGAGTAGCCATGTTACAGTGAAGCTGTAACTAACTGAAATGCAACTGGTCATTCATTGATGGTATCTGCAGAATGCTACAGGTTTGCCTACAAGGTGGGAGTAGGTGAAATTTTGTCCTTGGAATAAGAACAAAATTATAATGAAGTAATAGACTTACTTTGGCTGGCCAGAAGCTTTTCCAAAGACTGGGACCACTGTATTACTTCCTCTGCAGAAAGCCTAGGGTAACAAGAAAAAGACTTTGGGTAAGAACCTATGTGGTTTTATTTGCATGCTTAAAGGAGACGCACTCTATGGTATATTATTCTATTCTAGAATTATGTACCAGATATTTATTGAACTTATGGCTGTCTCATAATCTGAGACTTTGGAGGTGAGCCCACATTGAGAAAAATAACCAGACAGATGGAAAATCAAGTAATGTGATGTTATCCTGGACTCTGTTCCTTGCATGAGGATTTTTTACTGTAACTATGGCCAAATAATTTTGTCTTTGTACTTGATTCCATATTCCTGAAATACGAATGATAATACTCCTGCTCTTCACTTAAGTGTAAAACATCATTTCTTGTAAATCTTTTGACAATAGATAAGATGTTCCTCTGACAGAAATAGATTTAACTGAAGTGTCTTCTACTTTACTGTTGGATGTAGATATCACTAAGAAATACTCCTAACTCCATGAATGATTTCTACTTTCCAATATTCATCTTTTTTTGCATTTTGGCAATTCTAGGCATTCTTCTAATATTTGTTCTAGAAGTAGTTTAAAAATTAAGGTGATTTAAGATAGTAATCTAGATATCCTTACATTTTGTTTTAACTTGGTGTATCTCTGTACTTACGTGGCATTTCTGGAGTTAGAAGTCTTGATCCCAGATTCGATATGTGGTACCATGCACCTCAAATAATTTTTGAGATCTGCACCACTGGAATCAATAAACAGACATTTTTGTAATCCATTAAAATTGCAGTTGCATTTCAATTCTATTTATATTTCTTAAAACTTATAAACAGAGACTGACAGCTCCATCCTGTGACTGAGACTGAACTCTGGGAAATTACATATCCAAGTAACTTTGACAGAAGTCTAAGAGGCTCCTAGTGTATCCAATATCTACTCCTGATTGCCTAAAGCAATTAATTCATTAGTATGCATCAGCTCATTATTTTTAATAATACTATATAGGCCTAGCCTGTGAGCAGGCTTTGCTGTCATTTAGCTTGATACATTCTTGCTAATTCTTAATCTCCAAAACTCTAGTATTATTTTCACTTTTAACACATTAAAATTCATAATAAGATGTATATACTTACAAAACCTTTTGCTTCTTTTTATGGATTTTGCCTTCTGCAAGCTTGCAGTCACCTTTTTCATTTAATTCAGTCATGTTGTTGTGAGGAAAAAAAAATCCTGGCATCTTACTTAACTTTAATGTGAGGTGATTTCTGCAGCCTTAATCCTTCAAGCACAAAATGCCAGTTCACCGACTCTGCTACCTCCTTTTATTGACGCACACAGCCCTGCTAGTTGGTGTGAACAGATCTGTTTATCATGTATCCTCACCACAAACTCTGGAAGTTCCCTTTTTCAGTGCACAGTGACGTGAGTCTTTTGAGAAAGAAAACAGACAGCAGTGTCTCGTGGTTGAGGTTAAACCGGATGAGACTGAATTACTTTGGGTTTGTTTTGCGTGTCTGTGTATGTCTGTGTAACCAAAAAAAAAAAATTCCCTTTAGAACTTTGAATTCTTGTCCCTTTCTGACTGGTGTTTCTTGGTTTTATCAATTCAGCTGCAAATACTGCAGTTTTATCTTGACAGAATTCACGTGCCACATGCCTGTGTTCTGAAATTACGTATTTTACAATTGATTTGTTTGTAAAGGTAATGTAAAAATTACATGTTTGAGGGATGTTTGCACTCTTTGTATATACTTGAGTTCCACTATAAGAAGAAACCATGGATACAAAGCAAGATTAAGAATTAATTGTTATCCTCTATTTATCTGTCCGGCTTGATGATTTAGGGGTTTAAGTATTTAATCTGATCCTTGGGCATCCCAATTCCTGCCTTTTTGTTGTTCTCTTTTTTTTTTTCCCTGTGAAGTTTCAAAGACTTTGTTTTATTGAACAAGGCATACAACTGTGATTACTTGTAAACAGCTCATGAATGATTCATACAAGGCTGCATATGACTATGGTAACTCAGAACTTGTTCACATATCAGTCACTATGAACAGGTTGATATAAAGAACTCAGGAAGACTGAAGGCTGCCGGCAGACGCGTTGCATGTTAGGACAGACAGTCTGCATTAGGATGGTTTTAAACACAGGAGGCTACTGATCCTCTGAATATCAGCAGTGACATAAATGTGTCTGCATAGGCTGTTCTGCAGGAAATATTTACCTCCACACTATCAGGTAAACACTGACCAGGCAGAGTTATTTACTAACTGTTCTAAATCCCCCTAAACAAGGCTAAAAAGAAAGGAAGAGATGTTTTCAGTATTGTATAGATTAGAACACTGGACAAGTTTGGTTAAAGCAAAGAAGATAAAAAGTCCCATGAATGGGACATTTTTCTGGACATCAGAAAAAAAATTTTCACAGAAAGGGTCATTGGGCACTGGCAGAGGCTGTCCAGGGAGGTGGTTGAGTCACCATCCCTGAAGGTGTTTAAGGAACGGGGAGATGAGGTGCTGAGGGGCAGGGTTTAGTGATTGATAGGAATGGTTGGACTCGACGATCCTATGGGTCTTTTCCAACCTAGTGATTCTGTGAATGAAGTCCCACTTGCTGGTGTATAATATTTCAAGCTTCTTTTAGGTTTCTTTTTGCTTGCTATTAACTGGCCTTGCTTTCATTCATGCTCTGTTTCAGCCCATTTTTTTTTTTCTGAATGTTATGTTTGGGCTTAGGCAAGCTGTTATCTTCCACATATAGCCAATTATTAGCTTTACTATACTCTTGCTGTTCACCATACACCACTCTCAAGTTAGCTGGCCAAATTTGTGCTGTTGCTGGAGGGCTGAGCTTGAGTTCCCAGTCAAGCAATGCAGAATATCCATTTGCCAGTCATGTAGCCGAGCTTTAAGTTAACAATGAAAACAAGTGATTTCTTTGAAATGCTTCTGTCTTTACATGACCCAAGGAGGCAAACTACTAATAATCCATCTCTTAAGCAAAAGAGGCACTTAAAGGAAATAGAAACTAGTTTCTGTGTGAGAGGAAACACTGATAAGTTTACCAAAAAAAGGTGGGGTAGGTGTAATTTTGAGCAGCAGGGTTAATACTTTGGAACATTAAAACTTTCTCTAATATGATATAGTTGCTCCATAATGGACTGATGGCATCCATTATGACCTCTTTTAGATCTAACTTCTATAAGAGAAAGTTTTCTGGAATGAAATCCTGAAGCTACTGAGATTAAAGTCTTGCTACTCGTTTTAGAGCTGTTGCTTTTGGTGTTGGACTGATGTGATTGAAAATTGGGGGGTTTTTTTGGGAGCTGTTCCTTTGGTTTGTACTTTCAGTTGTTCCTTATATTAGCTTGTGTTCGTAATTAATTCAATAGTATTTTTATTTTTGTAACCAATAAGGTATAACCAGGGCTGAATAGCATCAGTCTTCTCAAGACACAAGAGAACTTTTGTATTTCAAAAGTATTTGAAGTCTAAAGCCAACCCAGAGCAAGGAATGCCACAAATTAAACTTTGGGAAAAAATCTGTCACTTGAAAAATTCTCTTTGCTTTTGTCCCGTGGACTGCAAACATGCATGAAGGACACACTTCACTCAGTGTTTCAGCTCATACATGGACAGAGCCGATACTTGACTCTGGAGGACAAGTGACCAAAGCTTTCCTGAATTCTGTTTTAACTATTTCACTTCCTCAGTATAAAATGGCTTCATCAAAACACTCCTGGAAACTGCCAGTTGTGCCCAAATTTGCCCTGTTTGCTTCTGAAGCAGAATACTTCAGGGATTCCCCTTGTTTCTGTAGATGATCTTGTGGAGTTTTTATTTACCATGACAATGAAAGGGGGGTCCTGGCTCTTGAAATCACTATGGAGAGCCTACAAGTGAAGTGTTCTCTGTTTTTATGGATCATATGGAGATTAAAATATAGTCAATTCCCTATGTCCATTCTGGCATGTCTGCTAGCTCTATACAGAGATGATGATCATCTTTTCTTTTGTCTGTATATCTCAAGCTCTAAATGTTTCCACAATCTCTGAGCTCCTGGATTGCAGGACTTTAGGCATGTTGCTAAGTTTAGCTAATTCTCGAGGCTGTTGTGAGACACCATTAGGTACTGGAAATCTCTACTAAAAATTTTTGCTGAATACAAGTTGTTCTGATAGTTACTATTTTCTCTATGGAATCTTTTCAAACTTTTATGATTTATCTTTACAATATTTTTTGCTAAATGTCATTAGCATAACAATCATGTTTATACTATAGAGTCAGTGCAGGGAATTATATATGAATATTTCCTCATCATACTGAAGTAAATTTCACTGGGAAGTGCATACCCAGTAACTCTCCTTTTTTCTTATGACCATTTCTTAATTAGAATGTAATAAGCTTATACAGTTTATTAGCAGTAAGATCCTTTTAATTCTGAGGGTTTTAATCTGAAATAAATTAACTGTTTTATTTCTGTGAAATCAGGAGACTTTTCTCAGCCACACAGAGTGGCACCTGGAGTAAAACTAAGTTGGAAGGAAGGAAGCAAGGAAAGAAAGGAAGAAAGAAAAAAC
The DNA here is from genome assembly GCA_033459285.1 of Clamator glandarius. NCBI lineage: Eukaryota > Metazoa > Chordata > Aves > Cuculiformes > Cuculidae > Clamator > Clamator glandarius. Next base: position 1,959,864 of record JAUNZM010000040.1, read on the forward strand.
AAAAGCAGTACAGTGACTTTTGGGTGCCGAGGGTGATGCTTCCTGTGTCTGATTTTCAGTAGTGCAGGAAATGCGTTCATAACACACCATCTGAGAAACACACACATTTCTGATCACCTACTCACATTTTTATGCAGTCACACACTGATGCACTGAACCAGTACATGGTTTCTTATGTGCCATTAAGTAAAAAATATGTGAGAAAGGGGCAGCATTTGAGTGTTTTCACTGTGAACATGGAGATACAATACAAGTTTAGCTTTTGAAATTTACTGGCTTCAGTTTCACTTGAATTGTAATGAGAAAAAGCAAGTGTTCTAATGGATGATAAAGTTCTGTATCCTTCACTTTTAAAATAATAGTTTGATTGAACACAGCAAGATAATACTCTTGATTTCCATTTTGAAGATGTTTTTAGGCACTTTTAAACATGAAAAATATTAGTGAAGCATTAAGTGAAGTCATGCTGATAAAGAATTTTCTGTAGAATTACAGTTTCAAGTGTCTGGTTTAATATTTGATGTTATAAATCTAGCTGAATCACATCAGTGCAAGCCCAGATGCAGCTTTCACTTTGACCAAAAAAATTCTTACAGGTATAGGTTCATCCAGAATGCACTCCAGACACAAGAAGGGTCCATCCTGACACAGGAAAATGATCATGTCTGTCTTGGCTAAGCAGGGAACTCACAACAGAGCTCAGATTTGAAGAAACAGCATACAGGGTGTCAAAGAATAGGCAGACTATAAAGGAGGGATTTAGAAATATTGTCCATGTGTGTAGGGATGCTCTTGGAAAGTATCCTTACATGTAGGTTATCAAGAAGATTAAACCAAGCTCTCATAATAGTTTGTGGTAGGAGGTAAGTGCAGGTTGGCACAAGAGCAGTTCATGGATATACAGAAAATCTTTTTCTCCCTTAAGGTCAGTCAAGCAGCAGCTCAGACTGTCTGGGGGTGTGGGCCACCTCCATGGCTGAAGATTTTCCAGAGCAGAATAGAGAAAGACCTGAGCAATCTGGTCTAAGCTTGTAGCTGATCTTACTTAGAGCAGGGGTTTGGATTAGAAACCTCCTCAATTCCTTTCCAACTTGATTTAACCTGATAGCCTATCAATAACTACTGAATGAAAGCCACATCATAGAAGACTAATTCAGTTAGTAGACTTCTGCTTAGGAAAAACTGGTAATTTTAGAAATTAACACAGATTTCCAACTTGACTTTTTGAGCGACAACTGCATACTGAAAGTGCATCATTCAAATTACAATTTCCTCCATCTCCCTTTGAAAATAATTGCCTAATATAAAGGTGAAGTAGCAGAAAATTACTTTAAGAAATAGGAAAATTGATAATAGCTATGTAGTCTCAATTTAAATATATAAAGATTTTCAAGGAAGATGTTTTCTGTGACATTCTCTTAGAATCAACTGTTTGTGCTGAACTGGGGAAGGGAGTTTACTTCTGTTTCCTGTCATTTACTTTGAATCTCACTCACTGCCTAGTCTGAATAATCATGTATTAGGATATGTGAAACAGAAAGACTTGACTTTCCTCATACTTGCTGGTTTATGTGAGAACTTGGCACTTTACAAGCTGTACGACAGGCACTGACCCAATCCCTCTTATTAGTCTACCTTTGTGACCTTCCATATGACTTGCACCTGATGTATCTTGATAGTACATCTGAACTTTTGATTTCCCTAATTGTCTAGAAGGTTGTTTCCTGCAAATCGTGCTGCCTTCCTCAGTCCATTCGACCGCTAAGGTAAACCAGTCCTGCTGATGATCACACAGTGAAACAATAGCTGCTGCTGTGCTTTCTGAAGTCTGCATATTCATCCCTACAGAGTTTGAACTGGCTAGGAAACTGCTGGTATGCTACTACTATGTCCAAGTGGAGACTGGTGATAAGTGATATTCTGCAGGGACTAGAATAGAGACTGGTGGTGTTTAACATCTTTGCTGCAAACATGGACAGTTGGGAACAAGTGCACCTTCAGCAAGTTTGCCGATGACACCAAGCTGTGTCAAGACTCTGGAGGCAAGAAATTTCATCCAGAGGGACCATAAAAGGCTTGAGAAGTAGGTCCTTGCTAATCTCATCAAGCTCAACAGGGACAAGTACAGGAGAGCAATTGAGAGCAGTCCTGAAGAGAGGGACTTGGGGTACTGGTGGATGGAAAGCTGGACATTAGTCAGCAATGTGCATTCAGAGCCCAGAAAGCCAACCATATCCTGGGCTGCATCAAAAGAAGCATGGTCAGCAGGCTGAGGGAGGTTACTCTGCCCCTTTACTCCACTCTGGTGAGACCTCACTTGGACTATTACACCAAGCTCTGGATTCGCTGGTACAGGAAAGATATGGACCTGTGGGAGCAGATCCAGAGGAGGGCCACAAAAATGATCAGAAGGATGGAGCATTTCTTCTATGAGGAAAGGCTGAGAGAGTTGAGGCTGTTCAGTATGGAGAAGAGAGAGCTCCAGGAGACCTTATTGAATCTTGTCAGTACTTAAAAGGGTCTTATGAGAAAGATGAGGACAAACTGTTGTGACAAGACAAGGGATAACGGTTTTAAACTAAAAGAAGGCAAATTCAGACTAGATATGAGGAAGAAATTGTTTTACAAAGAGGGTGGTGAAACACTGAAACGGGTTACCTAGAGGTAGTAGATGCCCTATCCATGGTAACGTTCAAGGTAAGGCTGGATGGGGCTCTGAGCAATCTAATTGAGTTGAAGATGTCCCTGCTTACTGCAGGGGGGTTGGACTGGATGACCTGTAGAGGTCCCTTCCAACGCAGACTATTTTGTGATTCTACAGAATGTCTCTAATAGAACGGCCGCTACTTGTGAACTGCTAGCACCCTTGTCCTTTTGGGGATATCCAGCTGCCAGTTGTTAGCATATCATTCCTTGGAAGAACATGGGCAAAGGCATTTTTATAATGCAAGTCTACTACATTTCTTTGAAAACTGAACTCCTTTTTGATCATATACTTTTTACATAAAACAAGTTGTTCATAATAAACAAGTTTGTCTATATTATTAGTTTTATGTTTGACAAGACAAATATTCATGAATGTATTCCCAGTATTACCAGTACCTGTCTCATTTCTAAAGTGTGTGGGGAACAACTCTATTCACATTTAAATTACAGGACATAGGAAGATGGACCCTTGTCATTTAAAACCTCTGTATATTCTTTCACTAATTATCTGCCTGGAAGTCTACAGAGCTTGGCTGATATGGGTACTGAATATAATCTTTGTTGTAAAGAGGAGCTGTCATCCTCAGAATGGATTTTCTCATATGCATCACTATTAAAAAACAAAGTAACTACTATGTCCCACCAGTGGTGAAAACTGATTATTTCAGCCTTGTTTCTGAGACTTCCATAGGTCATTAAAGCTGCCATTTCTGCAATGTGGGCTTTATGCTCGTAGCTCTGGAATTCCCTATCGACTGCATGCTGTACATGTTGGTATGGCAGTACTGTAAACGAGGTGAGTTTTAATATGTGAAAAATTCCCTTTATTTTTGAAATTAATTTGAAAATGAACAGAAGAAAATTCCCCAGGCTAACCAAGATAACCATATCTAGAGGGAAGGTTTCATACGACCATCAGGAAATGAAACCTGCTGAGTTTCATGACAATAATAGTTTTGCTCTTAACTGCTGAGCTTTTTTGTGCTGCTCTGAGTTAGCAGGATAGCAACTATCTTTTACAGAAACTGCAGAATAGTCCCCCACCTAATTATTTTTAATGAAAAAAATCAAGTCAGGTAATAATGCAGCTTGAATGGAAGTCAGCAGAGCAAGACTGATGCTGAAAATCTGCCCCTTAATTGTAATGGTAAAAGACACTTCCCTAGCTTGCAAGCTTTTGCTTTCTTTTTAGTTGTCATTTCATTCCTTTTATTACTGTTATTCAGAAGGAAGAAACTCAGTAACAAATTTATAGTGGTGGTTTCTTGCTCTGTTAAAAGGCAAAAGAATGTAGAGCAAAGGCATCCTGGAATTTTTAACGTATGGATTGGGACGTAAGGACGAAAACAAGTAAAGATGACAAGTCAGCAAATAAGAAAGCTAATTTCTGAGTTGAATGATAAATAGCAGTCTTCACCTGCAACAGAAGGGCACAGATAAATAGTGGAAGATTGTTGATAAAATTTCTCCTACCAGTGGAAAATTACAGGGTTTTCCTCATTTTATGGTTGTCTTCCTCTAGTGAATTGCCATGTTGTGCCACTTATTTTTCAGATGATTATTGGTTATGAAAAAATTTTTCATGGATTTTTTCCTATGGGAAAATTTTTCCTATTGTAATCATAGAGTCATAGAATCCCTGGGTTGGAAAATATCATCAGGTCCAACCATACCTTTCCACTACTAAATCATATCCCTAAGCATTTAATCTACTTTACTTTTAAATACCTGCAGGGATAGTGACTCAATCACCTCCCTTGGCAATCTGTTCCATGATTTTGCTTAAGATCTAAAATGTGGCAAGTTTCCCCTCACTAAAAACATATTGCAGTTTTGAAAATGATGAAATATGGATGTCTTATTACTGCTGGGGGAAAAATGTGTAATCTGACATTCTGCTTTACATGATCACTCTAACTTTGGTCATCACTGAGGAGGAAGAAGACAGGGAATGGCAACAAGTTAGAGAGTTAGCATGTTAAAGAGTGCTTTGGTACCCTTGAGCTCAGTTATGGTGATGACAGGATATAGTGCCTGTGGGTAAAAATCAGAGGAGCCCACAAGAAGACAGATATTGTAATGGGAGTCTGTTATAGACCACTCAGCATGGTTTAGTGGCTGTTAGGAATGGTTGGACTCTGATCCTGTTGGTCTTTTCCAACCTGGTGATTCTATGATTCTGCGATCACAGATGATATTTGCAGAATATACTAAAAAGACGAAACAATGAGCCTAGAATATTTAATACTTATATTTATTATTAATACCTACGTTTAGTAATGTTTCATGCATATTCACCTCTAAAATGAGGTCATAATGAAAGAGAGAGGCCTAGCAATGTTTACTTCCATCATTTGAAGTATACTGTTTGCATATTCTCTTTTTTAACTTGTTTTTGTCTCCTATTGTAGAAAGATTTCTCTTTACAAATCAACCTTTTTCGTTTTGATTCCTCTTACGTTCATTGAATAATCAGCACCACTTTCACTTGTCATATGGTTAAGTCTCACTGTGTGTTGCTATGGAACATTCCAAATATTAGGGAGCTGCTTTATAATAGAGCCTAAGGCACCATGAGGTTTCCAGTCACAGAGCAAAACAATTGGAAAAATATGACCTCAGAACCTAAGAAGCTGTTGAAGATCTCAAAATGTTACAGCACCTGAAATTTATAGTTTACAAAGCTTATGGTTATATTATTGAATGAGAATGCTGATCTATCACTTGGCTGGCTCAGTTCAAGACCAGACAACTTTTCAGACGATTCTTCTATTTCACAAAAGTAATTTCTGTGGATTTTACTTTCTTGCTTACAGTGGCTCTTACACAAACCTATTTTCTACTTGCTTAACTTCTGTTATACCTTGTATTTGTAAAGAAGTAAGAGCACTTGCACTATAAAAAAATCTCTTTGGGGATTTCTTCTCCAAAAGCAAACAACCGCAAGATTTAATTCAATAGTACTGAATTAAATCTACATACCAGAGTATATAATATACTGTATATACTAAATATTGCAGTATTTGCTTCCTGCATTTTCAGGAAATAAAGTGACAGCTAATGCTAAGACAAGGAAGCAAATAACATTATTGTTTAAAAAAATATTTTTATGCATGCATCGCCCTGGATCTCTGTCAGTGCTGGAGAGACTATTCAGTTCAGCCTTGATATCATATTATTACTGCGTGTGACCTTGAGGAAGATGGCACTGTGCAAAAGAACTGTGGGTGAGGTAGTGGTAGCAGGTGACTGAAATAAAGGTTTTGGAAAGAAAGAAAAAAATAATGGAATAAAAGAGTAAGAAGGTAACTTTTCCTTACATCCTGCAGCTGTGCTGTGAACGAGTCCATACCCTGTACTTTCTCAGGTTAATATACTTCAGTGAGACAAGGAAGAAGCTGTTATTTTCATTTTCTCTCTAAACTTGATAGCAGAGTTTAGCTTGAAATTTCCTCACTTTGATGGAAGATTTCCATGAAAGTAGTAAAGTAAGCCCATACTGTCCCAAATGCAAATCTTGCCAAAGATACATAAAGGGAGATTTTAGAAACAGATGACTCCTAATTTTGAACTTCTCAGTCTTTTGAGGGTCATAGTGAGATCTACTTGTTACCATATGTTGGCTCTGGGAGTGGTGAAACTACAGAAAACCTAGCCTGCACTAACCTATTTATTCTAGTGTTAATACGAAAGCTTTAAAGCATTCCTCCCTCCATTTTCATGTGATCTGGGGCATGGTGCTTGACTCTCAAAACCACCTGAAGCAGTCGTGGCCACCAGTGCAGCTGTAGCTGCCATCCCTGGGGGTTCGCAAAAGGAAACCACTTCAGAATGAATGGGTTTCCACTGTCTCTGCAATGATTATGAGCCTTTTTCAAAAGGTAACTGGTTTCTTTTCACTGTTACACTTGCCAACAAGATGTGGTAGGGAGGGCATAGCTGAAATTTAGGACAAACCCAATTGATATGGAACAAACTCGGAAATCTGTCGTATAGACAGAATATCTGTATAATGGTATCTTGATGATTCACATTCCCCTTCTCTGCTTCCTTCTGTAATATGTAAATGAACCAAACGGTCTTTGTTGGTATATCTTAGTATCCAACTCATTACCAAATATTTTTATTTGGAGGCAGATGAGGGAGTTTTACACAGCATTCACAGAACTATAGGATCCTCCATAAATACAAATTAGTGGCTGAGTAGAGCTCACCCTAACAGTGAAAAACACTGATCTTATTTCAAAAGTAGATAAAATGAAGTCAGTTGGCCAAAGGCTCTAAGAAATCTGTGGCACTGCTAGTGCAGTACAGCACTAAGAATTTTATTTGTTATTCTTAGTAGATGGACTTGGAATTTTTCAGTGTGTATTTTGATTAGAAAATTCTAATTAAAAACAATACCTCATAGAATTGCGCTTGTATTGATGAGGAAATTCTCTCAACATAATTTTTATATTAAGATAAATTTACTGATTCATTATCAGAGATCCAGCATAGTCAACAGCCTCTCTCTCCAGGTTCACTACAAACCTCTGCAAGACCCATCTTTGTGCCTCTGCTCTGCTTGATGTTTTCAATTTTCTAGCTAAATTTCTTAACAGCTATTGAGGGGAATATCTCTCTTGTCTCTCTTTTTTTTTTTTTAATTCCTTTAACAACACAGACATGCATTACCAGAGCACATCCAACTTCTCAGGTATGCATTTCCATATTTGCACACACCTCCTACTGGAGCTGTGGCTACCCCAGATTTACATGTATGCCTGCTTCTCCTTACACCTCCGTGTGATGCAGTCACCCAGGCGTGAGTCCTTGCTGCTTACTGCCATTGTCACAGCTGGGTGTTGGCTGCTTGTGATGCCAACAGGAAGGATGTTCTTCCCGGCCTTGGCAGAGGTGATGGCGTCTCTCAGCATCAACCCAGTTTTGAATACTGCTGTTTTCACACAAATGTCTCTTTCCTCCCAGTGACAAACTTTCGTGCTTTTTTTCAGGATGCTATATCTTTGTTTAAAAACTCTCTTTGTAATATCCTAGTCATTGCTGAACCTTACATTGCTGAACCACCTGCTGGTGGTTGTTTTTCCCTTTAACAGGATCAATTTTGAGCAAGCATTCTTATTTTAACATACTATCCAGGCTGTTTGCTAAGGGTGATCCATTGGGTTCCTTGAGTAGAACTGGAAAGTATTTGGAAATTATTTTGCAGAGAAAAGGCAGAATGGTGCCCTCTGAGACCCACTATGTTAATAAGCTTCCCCGATTACAGAGGATAATTTCACTAAGTTGTTGCAGACAGAAAAGAATTTCAGAAGCCAGTGTGAGTACAGAGACTACTTGCTCTTTGCTACACTGATATGACCATATTTTTTTAGCTCAAAACATGGGCATAAGGAAGTTGCAAACATCCATGAGAGAAGAGGTAAATTTGCTCAGTTTGGCTGCCTCTTCTGTCATAAAACCTGATACACAGACTTTGATCCAATGCTATCAAGCATAGTGATAACTACTTACCACATTGAAAGTGGATGTACTAACCTCTTGTGATATCTTTCTCCATTCCAAGGTACTGGTCATGGGGAGTCATGGACCCTCAAGATGTGGGTATAAAAGGAGTTAGTTTCAGCATTGGAGAGCTGGAGGAGGGACAGAAAGTGCTGGATAGTCATAAACAATTCATGTAACTTACTTAACAGAGTTCTGGTTAGCTGTTGACCATTATTTATATAGATATATATTTTACATAACAGAGAGAGGGGAAAAAATAGCTTTTTTAATTCTTGAGGTAAACTTAAGTGAAATAGTAAGGGAATCATAACAAAGAGGTTTAGATATGATGATCTGGGGCATACTGATCTTAAGTCCAAACATATACCAATCTACATTTGCAATGCAAAAATTTGGTTTGTGAATTCCTGGAACAACTGTTGATGTGATAACAGTCACACCAAGACTGTCTCATGTTACAGGTTAAAAAATATAAAAAAGAAAGAAAAGAAAAAAAAAATCATCTCCCAAATGCTAGATGATGCAACATCCTTTGGGCCTTGGACCTGCAAAAGTTGAACTCAGTTGTTTTTTGATCAAGTTTCTCCCTAAATCATAATATGTTTTGTTAAGAAACAAGTATCCAGAAGTAGAGATTCTTGCACAAACAGGATTGTAGATTTTGCATGTAGTAGTAGTCTCAAATAGTAGTCTAGGTTTTGTAGGTCTGTTGTCACACATGAGGCTGCAATATCATCTCAGATCACATGCTATTTTCAAAAAGATTTGTCAAATGCTTTGTGTAGCCCTGACCTTTATTGATCCTTTGGGAATTATTCTAACATCAACATTAACACAATTAAAAGAAAATTATATGAGCCTACTTGTAGAAACCTACAGATGCCTTGCCAACCTTTGCAAACCATCATGATATGATATTTAACTGTCTAATTCCAGTTTTGAGCAGAAGTGTTGAACGATGTTACTTTTGCTTTGTAAGATGAGGTTTTGATCCTAACTGACACTTTTTAATGTGGAATAATCTCTAAAATCTGGTAATGTGCTCTCTGACATGTCACCTCCAAACATTTAGAGGAATTCAAACTTGTATATGTTGAATATAAATGCATTTTTGTCTGGTTTTATTTGGTTCATAACTATTGTGTTATAGATGAAATTGTGCCTAGTACATTTAATGAAGCTTTACTTCCAAAGAAGTATCATACGTCTATGATACTAAAATATTAGATTGGCAGATCTCTCACAGTTTAGTGCTTCAGTGGGTCTTAATCTGTATGTTGGTCACATATCAGCAGTATTTACTGCTACAGCAGTGAGAACCATACATGACAGAGAACAGGAGAAGGAAATAGATCAAAGGCTAAGGATAAAAACAGCTGAGAAGTCATGTCAGAATGATTGGAAGGGAGAACATGGGATTTTTCTGGTGTTGAAGTATGTATGAAGAGAAGGCAGTTTCCCACCACCAAAAAGTATGATCTTTCTAAATAAGCTTCATGGCCAGCAATATCAGGGGTCTTGTTGTTGTGGATGTCACTTAAGCAAATTTGGTCTAATTTCTGTGTCTGCCATGGATTTCCTGTCTGACATAGGGCAAAACTTTGTCTTTCTGGGTTCATATCAATTGCCTAAGCATAGGTGTCTACTCCCATATGAGATATAACAGGGTATCTGGAAAGTCTAGGCAGCTCTGGCAAGTATGACATGGGACCAGTTCTCTTCTGAGGTGACATATGTAGACCAGGTGATAAGTGAGGGGGTGTCTGATAGCATCATATCACTATGTGTGGGCAACTGGGCTGAATCATCTATCTTTTGTGACACACATAAAATAAGAGAAGAATTGGCTGCTTCTTGCTCCATCTCATTTCTGTCCTCCCTACATAAAGAAATCTGACAACCATGCTATTGTTAATAGAGGTTTTACTGACAGGTTAGTAATGTTATATTCAAGAAAAATCACATTTAGAATAGCAGGTTGTGAACATGGTTGGTCACGTTATTCACTTAAAGGGAAGATTTTGGTTTTAAGTTCTTCAATAATTATCAATTTAGGCTTTATTAGTAGCACAAAAAGCAATACTTATTTTTCCTAACTTAGACCGTCATGATTTGCAATGCTTGGTCAGCATGGTAAGAGGTGTCCTATTTCCATCTGCTTTAGACATGAAAAGGCTTCAGTTCTGTGTATCATTGCAAGGCAAGCAGAACATGTAATCATTCATATACATGAATGAAAAAGTAGAAAGTACTTGCACATTTTTCAGCCACTGATAAGCTATGTGGCAAGAACAGATGTCAGCAGATAGGATTTGTATGGGATGTAGCAAATGTGCTGTAGGTAGTGCTAGATCCAAAAATAAACTTGTTAAGGAGAAAACGTGAAATGAACCCTTTCACAGTTTCATGTAAGTAAAGAATAATTAGCCACATTAGACACATAGCCCCAAGCTTAAAGCTAGTGTTTACAGAGGAGTTTTCTTGAGTTTAGGTGTTTACCCTGTAAGAGGAAAGCTGAACTCAAAAGGTTATTAGTCTAACTTAACATAGATCTGAAGTGAATTGATAAGTTTTATGAAGATATCAAAGGTACTTGGCTTGGGTTTCACTGGTTTTTTTTCTGAGTGGTTTGCTCAGAGTATGAATAGCAGATTTTTGTCAGCCTCAGGCAGACTGACTCTCCATCACAATTAACAATGGACTAGTTTAGTTTACCTTTCCTTAGAAAGACATAATTTAAAATGTGTTTTGTCTTTTTGCTTTATTGCTCCTTAAATAATTAAAAATAAAAGCTTTTTTCTTCCTTACATCCTTTTCTACAGCTTTAGATATGCATAACATGACTACACTTACTGCTTTCCTTACTTACTATCTCTATTCTTTCATTTAAAAGGTTAATGTAGGGAGTTTATTCTTCCTCCATACTCTTACAATGTCCTATCATTAAAATAGAATACTAGATAGGTTCTGAATGTCTTCTGCCTACACAGCTTTTTTATTATTATTATTCTCACTATGATATTACAAAAATTGAGTTAAATGAGTAACACGAGTCTTGGCTGATTAGTCAATCTTTTAAAACGGAAGCAGAAGACTTCCACCCAGAACCACACTATAGAGGAGACCACACGTAAAAAAGGAAATCGGCAATAAGTTGTCTGAAAAACTACGTTCAAGACATATGTCCCACATAACCACATGCTCTTGCCAGACAGACCCAAGTCTGTTCTTACGCAGTCTCCTCATATGAAAAAATCAACGTATTTAATAGACTTTTATTGCATCTTCTGGTACTATTTTTTTCAATTACATTAAATGTAATTTTCTAAAAAGAATATTTTTCTGTTTACCTATAGTGTGATGGGCTGTAGTTCACACTAGATACTTAAGCAACTAGTGTGTATATTTTCAGTACATGTAGTTTGATTTTTAATGAAAATACTATCCCTGACTGACTTTATTATATAATTACAGTTAACTATGAGGAGTGTATGCTCTAACATACGTTAGACCTGGTCAAATGAATTTTTAACTCAGTTATTCTACCATTTGGATGTAAGGATGAAAAAGATTTTAAGTCTGACATTGAAAAAAATGTTTCCAATACATTTAAATAGCATTTCTGTAAAATGTGTCCTTTAAATTTTTATTATTATACCACTAAGCTCAATCGTGTAATTATGACACAAAAGGTAGGATATAAAAAGAAGTATAACTGATTAACTTTTAGTTTAAACTAAACCTTTATAATTTCAATTTGAAATTATTTAGATGAGACATTTATTTGTGTCATGAGATGTAACTTGTGCCTGTTTAGCCCATAGTGAGGATAAGGAGGTTTGGTTTGGCTTGGCATTTTGCCAGATTAAAATTTGCAACAATTCATGAAGTCCCCCTAACACCATTCCAGTGTGGGAAAGACATTTGGTTGGATGAAATATTTTGATAAAAACAGTTGATGAAAATTTAAAGAAAATCTGAAGACAGAGGATAAAGGGAATTCAACTCCCATTGCAAAATATTCACCAGTGCCCCATATAGAATCACAGAATCAGAATCACAGAATCACAGAATAACCAGGTTGGTTATACCAAGAGACCCACCGGAATAACCAAGAGACCCACCGGATCATCGAGTCCGACCATTCCCACCAATCCCTAAATCATGCCCCTAAGTACCTCATCCACCCTAACCTTAAACACCTCCAGGGATGGTGACTCAACCACCTCCCTGGGCAGACTATTCCAATGCCTAACCACCCTCTCCGTGAAGAATTTTTTCCTAACCTCAAGCCCAAATCTCCCCTGGTGGAGCTTGAGGCCATTCCCTCTCATCCTGTCCCCTGTCACTTGGCAGAAGAGGCCAGCACCCTCCTCTCCACAACCTCCCTTCAGGTAGTTGTAGGGAGCAATGAGGTCTCCCCTCAGCCTCCTCTTCTCCAGGCTAAACACCCCCAGCTCTCTCAGTCGCTCCTCATAAGATTTGTTCTCCAGCCCCTTCACCAGCCTCGTTGCTCTTCTCTGGACTCGCTCCAGAGCCACAACATCCCTCTTGTGGTGAGGGGCCCAGAACTGAACACAGTACTCGAGGTGCGGTCTCACCAGTGCCGAGTACAGAGGGAGAATAACCTCCCTGGACCTGCTGGTCACGCTGTTTCTCATACAGGCCAAGATGCCATTGGCCTTCTTGGCCACCTGGGCACACTGCTGGCTCATGTTCAGTAGGTTGTCAACCAACCCCCCCAGGTCCTTCTCCTTTCCAGCCAGGTTTTTTCCTAGTCTGTACCTCTGCTTAGGGTTGTTGTGCCCCAAGTGCAGGACCCGGCATTTGGCCTTGTTAAACCTCATGCCGTTGGTCTCAGCCCAGCAGTCCAGCCTGTTCAGGTCCCTTTGCAGAGCCTCCCGACCCTCCAGCAGATCCACACTTCCACCCAGCTTGGTGTCATCTGCAAACTTGCTAAGGGAGCACTCGATGCCTTCATCCAGGTCGTTGATAAAGACATTAAACAGGACTGGACCCAGGACTGAGCCCTGGGGAACCCCACTTGTAACTGGCCTCCAGCTGGATTTAACTCCATTTACCACCACCCTCTGGGCCCGGTCATTCAACCAGGTTTTCACCCAGGAGAGTGTGCGCCCGTCCAGGCCAGAGGCCGACAGTTTCCGAAGCAGAATGCTGTGAGAAACTGTATCAAAGGCTTTACTGAAGTCCAGGAAGACCACATCCACAGCCTTTCCTTCGTGCAAGAGTCTAGTCACTCAGTCATAGAAGGTGATCAGATAAATCTGGCAAGACCTGCCTTTCATGAACCCGTGTTAACTGGGCCTGATCACCCAGTTCTCTTGCAAGTGCTTCATGATCGCACTCAAGATCACCCGCTCCATGACTTTCCCAGGTACCAAGGTCAGACTGACAGGCCTGTAGTTCCCCGGATCCTCCCTGCGCCCCTTCTTATAGACGGGCACGACATCAGCCAGCCTCCAGTCCAGCAGAACCTCCCCAGTCATCCAGGACTGTTGGAAGATGATGGAAAGGGGTTTGGCCAGCACATCCGCCAGTTCCCTCAAAACTCTTATATATAGTCTTCCATCTACTCTTTTTTCTGGAAGAGGTAAGATCTTTTGAGGAATTTTTATACAAGACTATAAGATGAAATATTTTAGATACATTTTGAGTTTCTATACAAATCAATAACTTCAAGAAAAAGTCACCAAACACACTGTTGTATCCAAAGTTAGTGCCTCTCTCCTAAGTTTCTCCTGTCTCCCTCCCCACAGAATTGCCGGAAGATTAAAAAATAGGTTTTCACTGAGTCACAAAGGCCTTGGATTTCCTCTCCTTTCTCTCTATGTAATATTTGCCATGTACCAAACCTCTTGCTATTCAGCAAAGGGTATAAAGGATTTCCTACGTACACAGCTACCCATGCAGAGTTGCAGAAATACTTGTGAGCTTCTGATAACCTTGATGTCTAAGAAAAGAGAAAAGATGAACAGTATACAAAACTGATGGGGGTTTTAGTCTAATTGATATGTCTATAAACACTCTTAACTTTACCAACCTTTGCCTTTGACAACACGACATAAAAGCCTAATTGGAATGCCAAACAGTCTTTACAGTCTTTACTGATGTGTTGGTTTGGGGTTTTTTTACTTAGACACACTGGGGACAAGAATGTCCTGTCTAAAAGAGTTATGACTCCATTTGTAGGTGAACTTAAAATCCTGTGCAAGCATTCATAGGAGTTCTTTTCCATATTAAGTTCCATAACCAGTTCATTTTTACATAGTTTTATATTAAACCCAGAGTTTAGTTTCTCACTGCAGATAATCAGGCAAAGATAAAGTCTGCAACAAATAAAAATCTTAGTAATGTGACACAGTTATTTTCCTGTAGTTGTTCAGCCCTCAGAACTTCAGTTGTCTTCACTGTGATCTGCAAAAGTGTAACTCTAGGAATGCTCCTTAATCAAGTTACTCAATCATTTGTGTGATTTTTCAAGTCATTGCAAATCCTGGTGACAATGAAACAATACAACTGCCAGAAGCTTAAGGCTGTTTCTAGCTGTTAACAATAACCACTCTATATTATAGAATAAATGTCCAATAACCAGGGTGCTCTGCATTTTCTCTTTTTGAGCATTATTTTACTAATGTTAAGATGCACATCTTGCATTAAAAAAAGACATATCAATGGAAAAACAGATAACAGGTGCAATCCTGCCTCATGAATGGCAATAAAACAACAACTAATTCTGGTGTTTCTGAAGCCCACGTGAGTAGTTAGAGGTTCATGAGGTTTATAGTAGTACAGTAATCCTAGATGTCAGATCACAGAGGTAATGATAAGATTATGCAAGGCTTAAATACTTGCAAAAGAAATTCATACAATAGATTGAGAGGTTTTCAACCCCCTAAAAACCTTAATGACCTAGTTTGACATGCTGCAAAATAAAGACTTCAGAATTGTACCCAAGTAAAACATTCTTTAGAATGCTTTCAAGCTTTGATTTAAAGTTTAAGTCTGACATATCTTAATGCGCTGTTGCCATTAAAAGTGTGTCTCGTTCTAGTTTGAGACAGAGTGTATGAGCCATCTGCTTAAATATAGGTGTATACTGTCATTGTAGGTGCCCTAAAATATTGAAGCTATAAGACTGTCTGCTATGACATTGAATGTGCAGATCTCTGCTCTTCTGAAATAGCAACTAAGGGCAAGTAGGATTCTAGTCAGCATTTAAAGCAGCACAAAGTATATTCATTTTTAAATCTCTTCCTGGATATTTTGTTAAGTAAAATCGGGTGGTAGTCATTGCATTTTTAATCTACAATTAAGCCTTGTGATGGGTACTCTGCACCTGTATCATTAGCATTCCGCAGTTCTGGCTAAATTTGAGCTCTCCTGGCTCTTCCTTTTCAGAAGCCCTTGCCCAGTGGTATTTAAAGACTGAACAGAACTCAGAAGCAGAAAAGCAGATAAATCTCTGTGTATGTATAAAGCCTTGCTGTCCCCTGCTGGTAACTAAAGTAAACTTTAATTTTTTGAAATGCAATCATTTAGATTGGAGAAGACCTTTAAGATCGAGTCCAGAGGTAAAGCATGTCTTACAGAGTCATATCTGAGCACACTTTACTCCAAACTACTGTATTTTTGTCCCTCTAAAGCTTGATAAAGCATGCATTTCTTTGTTTTATTTTTGTGCCTGTGCTTGTGTGATTTGAGTCATTGAGGTAGAGCCGAGGAATGAGGAACAAATAAGTTAGCAGCAAAAAATGTTCAGTTACAAGTGCATCTGATGAAAGCCTTCTCCAGCTTTGTGTCTCTGTCACTTTTCAATGGTCTGTTTTGCCAATGGTTTGTGTATGGCAGTTTACCGCACCCTCACCAAGTCCTCTGTATTGTAGGAAGAAAAAAAAAGCAGAAGGAAGTATATGAGGGCTGTGTCAGGGTTTCTTACTGAGCCTTCACAGTTTTCAGTTCCAGTTCCATGTGCACAAATGGATACATAGAACTGTGATCATACCCCTCCCACTAATCCTGTAGTTGTGGGAGCACAAATGAAGGAAATGGTGTTTTCACTTATCTCCTTGCATAAATCTAAACTGATTTCTAAGATGGTTTCAGAAGTAATGTACAGTTCTGTTGTGCTTCATTATGTTGCTATTTTCCTAAGGCAATCATACCTGTGTTTTCTTGTAATGTCCCTTCTATTCCTCAAATTTCTTCACAGTCTGGCACTTGACTTTCTGCTCAGAAGCTCTGAAGTGAAGATGTGTCTACTTTCTGAACTGCCCTTCTTTCTTGACGATATGACATGTGATGTGGTCTATTACAGGTATACAGCATAAAATGATAAATGGGAGCTTAATATGTTATGATTAAAGAAATTGTTTAAGAAACCTTTCTTTAATAAGCTCAATATATCTTCCCTTTCTACTACTTCTCTTGTCATGAGTTACGACTTATTTAATATAACATCAAGGCACGGGCTACCATAAATTATGTGTATTTGCAAAGATTATTTGACAAGTTACAATCAACGTTGCCTTATAGAGTATAAGAAAGTTTGGAAAACAAATGTCCCAGTTACATAAGTGCCTACTTAGTGGAAAAATGTTTTACTATAGCAACAGGCTGTGACGTTCACTGGCAATGCAGTAGTGTGCGCTTTTAAAGGTTACATTTTAAAAAATGAAGAAAATAGTAAAGAGTATATATCTGATTATTCTGTCAGAAATTAGTATCCATCAGACTGCTTCAGGACAAAGTGTTTGTACTCCTCTAATCACCAGAGAGGCATTCTTTTTGCAATCTTTTTTTAATATGATTCTCAGTTAGAGAGAACAAAGGCATTGGGATGGAGAAATTAGAAATTGTGACAGGAAGATATCTAAAAGGAGTGTGTTCTTGAGAGGGTGCAAGAGCCTTTGTTTGCATTTTGTATTTCTTTATATTTTAGCCTTTTGATTTCTCCTCAGCTGGACCTGAACATCTGATCTTTTGGCATTTTTCATATTTCATTGCAAAGCTTAATCAAGAGGCATAATACACAATTCTCGTGCTTTTCCCTTTGAATTTCAGCTGGAATATATAATAGAAAGCAGGATGCCTGAAGAGAACTAGACCTCACAGAGCCAAAAGCCTTCGCTTCAAACTGGGTCATTCATGCCTAATCTCCATGCTAGTTTTTAATATTTTTTTACACTCTGCTGATGCTTATAGTTAGTGAACAAAACAGGAGGACGTATGAGTCTGAGCTGGAATGTGGCATGCTGCTTCATGTTTGAAGCATTAATTTGAAGAAACCCAGAGCTTCCTTATACACAATAAATAACTTGTTAACTGCCATTTTTAAGTAAGAGAAGTTCTCTTTCCTGTTCTGTGCTTTCAAATATGTCACAGCTATAAGAGATATATTTGTACCTAAGCTTCAATACCCTGATATGGACCTAAACCAAAGCACAAAGTGTAAACAGATGGCACATCTAGTTTAAGAGCTGCAATCTCGTTTCCTGCAGTGATGCAGAGAGGAGGATGAAGATGCCTGTGGGTGATGCAGACCAAAAGGTCTTTGAAACAGTACTGGTTTTTATACTTTGGTGTCTCTAAAAAGATTCAAAACTATAAGAATACAGCAGGGCTGATTAGCTACTGGCCCAGACAGGTCACCTAAAATAAGTGCTTTTTCAGTGTGATGTCTCCAGTCCACAATTCAGTATCTGGATTTCAGTTTCTCTTTCCAAAACTCATCTTTACCATGACAGCTCAGTTACACAGCTCTTTGCCTTCTGGAGTTTTCTATGCCTTCCTCTTATCTTAATATCATTTGATCAGGAGCTGCTGTGTTCCCTGCATAGTGGCTTCCTTCTCTTTTGTAGATCTGTAAGCCAACACAGATAACCTAGGCTCCTCTATGTCTGTTAATTCCTTCTTGTGTTGCTGATCCTCCATCCTCTCAGCAGCCTCCTGAGCTTGCACAGACAGGGATGTGGTTGCAGGAGCTGCCAGTCAGTCCTATCTGAGACATCTGCCTGGTGACTTCTCCCATCTCCATGCCTCAAAAGAGGTTTGGTTTTATTTCTGAAGCCCAGAGTTAGAAATGGCTGTCACTGATCTGACAGTCTCGATGGAGACAGGAAATTCTCTTGGTAATGTCCTTTTGCTTCCCAGCAAAAGTACATGCATAACTCTGGACTAGAAAGATTTAACAGGTGAGTTCTTATACATACATAAATATATATATATATATATATATACACACACACACGCACAAAGTGATTTTCTGATAATAGTGGAATACTGATACCTAGCTTCCACTGAAATACATTTGAAATTTACTTTGAATACTCTATAAGACAGAAATCTATAAATGTGTAACGTATTCTTATTGCTAAGAGGATGCAGATGGCTCAAAACATAGCTCAAAACTCTCACCAGAGCAAATGCTGGTTGTTACAATTTAACTTTTAAAAATCTTTCAGTCTTAACGCCAAGAGTGCTAGCTAAAAAGCTGCCACAAGGTGGTACAACGGTATTTTGTAAGATGTTGAAACTACTGCATCAAAGCAACCACTTTCATAATATAGGTGTAATGTAAAATAAATATGGATATAAAACATGCCTCTTTTTTAAGATAATGCACCTTAGTGCTGCAGGGGTGATCTCAGCAGAATTCTGAATTGCCCCTATAAATGCACAAACAAGTCCGTCCATCTACACTGATTCAACAGACGCTGATGGATTCCTGCCATAGACTCAAGATACTCAGAAAATGAAGCAGACTAAACATTCTCCTAAATAAGCAAATTAATCTTGATATCTGTCTTGATTTTTTACCTTCTCTCTCACATGCATTAGCCACTGTAAGATTTTTCAGTTCTTTGGTTAGGACAGTTGGATAAAGATTATTTCCCTGAAAATGCCACAATACTTAGGAGTCAAGGGAACAAGAAACCTGGGCAGTTTTGCTGTATGGGAACTGAGCATCAACTTTGTGTTCAGTGTCTGCTGTAGTGCCTGTCTGAACTCAAGTATGGGCACAAAGAAATATTTAGGGGAGAAGCCCACCTGCTGTGCCAGTGACGATTTCTTTCTTGGTCCATTTTTTGTTTATTATTCCAGTGTGGATCCCACTTCATGGGAATTCTGTCATTTCCCTTAGGATAAACAAGGATAAAGCCTCAATTTGTATTTAGTGTCCCATCACTTGCTTCCTTGAATCACACTCCACATTTTCTGCTTTTATGCTGCTTTACATCGCCTTGATGGAGATCAGAATCACAGAATCACAGAATAACCAGGTTGGAAGAGATCCACCTCATCCACCCTCACCTTAAACACCTCCAGGGACGGTGACTCAACCACCTCCCTGGGCAGACTGTTCCTAACCACCCTCTCCGTGAAGAACTTTTTCCTAATCTCAAGCCTAAATCTCCCCTGGTGGAGCTTGAGGCCATTCCCTCTCATCCTGTCCCCTGTCACTTGGCAGAAGAGGCCAGCACCCTCCTCTCCACAACCTCCCTTCAGGTAGTTGTAGGGAGCAATGAGGTCTCCCCTCAGCCTCCTCTTCTCCAGGCTGAACAACCCCAGCTCTCTCAGTCGCTCCTCATAAGATTTGTTCTCCAGCCCCTTCACCAGCTTTGTTGCTCTTCTCTGGACTCGCTCCAGAGCCACAACATCCCTCTTGTGGTGAGGGGCCCAGAACTGAACACAGGACTTGAGGTGCGGTCTCACCAGTGCTGAGTAAAGAGGGAGAATAACCTCCCTGGACCTGCTGGTCATGCTGTTTCTCATACAGGCCAAGATGCCATTGGCCTTCTTGGCCACCTGGTCACACTGCTGGCTCATGTTCAGTCGGTTGTCAACCAACACCCCCAGGTCCTTCTCCACCAGGCAGCTTTCCAGCCAGGCTTCTCCTAGTTTGTACCTCTGCTTAGGGTTGTTGTGCCCCAAGTGCAGGACCCGGCATTTGGCCTTGTTAAACCTCATGCCGTTGGTCTCAGCCCAGCAGTCCAGCCTGTTCAGGTCCCTTTGCAGAGCCTCCCGACCCTCCAGCAGATCAACACTTCCACCCAGCTTGGTGTCATCTGCAAACTTGCTAAGGGAGCACTCGATGCCTTCATCCAGGTCGTTGATAAAGACATTAAACAGGACTGGACCCAGCACTGAGCAGACTGGACCCAGGACTGAGCATGAGATGGTTCACATCTCCTTGACTGGGACACTGTGTTTATATTCATGTCTTTAATATTTCTTCACAGATCAAACATCTGTTGTCCTAATTTCCTAGTCACTGTATTTCTGACAATTCACTAATATCTTTGAGATAAACTAGGTGCCTCCAATTTCAAAATGCCAATGTACGAAAGATTTGGAGAGCTAATAGTATTTTGAGAAAGAAATGAGCCCTAAATGGTTCCAGACTGTAATGGTTAACTATGTTTCAAATTCTAGGAGTGCTTATATATCTGTATATTCAGATCTATATGTACTGCATTCAATCCTTGAAGCAAGGCTATGCCCCTGGAATTAAATTTTTATTCTCCCCATTGTAGCCAGAGCCTAAAGGGACATTATATAAAGGTTTTCTGCTGGTTCAGATCTTTGAAATGTGTTTTTTGATATATACGTTTCAATAAACAGCCTCTTATACCAAGGTGCACAATGTCCTTCAGTATTGCTAGATATGTCTTGCCCAAAGGGCTGCCTTTCAAGCTGTTTTCCTTAAACAGATTAGGTTAACATTTATGAGGCTGAATCTCATAATTTTTTCTGTCATTATTCTGCTGTGTCTTTGCAGTTTCTCCTAAATTACTTTGTACTACCTCACTTTTTAATGCCTGAATATTTCATTTGCATATGAATTTCTCTCACTTTTATATAATTGAAGAACTCAAAGAAGCTCTCTTAGGGGCTATAACTCCTCTTGTAATCTCTCTTTTTTCATATGGACTGACAACAAAAAATAATTTCATGGTATAATTTTAAATATGTAATTGACATAAAAATTTATAATAATACCAAAGAAATATTGAAATTTATTACAAAAAGAAGATGTAAGGTACAACTTTGATAAAAAATAAAACCATATAATTTTGTAGCACAGACTGCAATGCTTCTGTAAGCCCTTTTGGTAAGCAACAACTGTCTAAGGAACTTCAATGAATAAAAATCTGTTTTCACAGAGGACAGTAACATGTGAATTAATTCCATTCCATACGTCCTAGAAGGAAAAACAACAAACAAAAACTCTCTTTTAAGAAGGAAATAAAATATTTTAATTTTGTAGTTATTAAATCCATAGATACAGTGGACCTGGAATTGCATTTTTAGAGGATAAAGTATTTAATGGTGGTAGGAATTCTTTTTTATTAATTTCCTTCCTAAAAACCTATGAAGATTTTTAGGGGAGCATGTGAACTTTAAAAACGGAATCATTCGTGTCCCCCTTTTCCATTCCTTCAAATCTAATTTCAGTTCAGGATACATACTTATTACCTAGTCATGTGGCAGGAGCATTAGTCTAAAAAAACCTTGGAAAGTTACCATTAAATAGTCACTGCAATCAGCAAGCATTTTTTTTTAAATATCCACTTTACTTTTCATAAAATGCATGCAAAAATTCAGTTTTGCTAAGGAAACCAGTAGATTCCTGGCAACAGAATTCAATATGCTGTCATTGTCACTGCAGAGAGATCTTACTTCATGAAGTGTGAGAATAACAAAAAAATGGCATAAATATCGGACAGTATAAAGTATGATCCAAGTCCAGTATAATATTCTGATATTTCCTGTCTTAGAAAATAGAATTTCCAATACTGACTCACTATATACACTGAAAAACATTTGATATAGTAAAAGATGTCAGTATTAATGAGTCTATCTAGCCTTGAATATGTTACACTTACCATCTACCATGAAAAGAATTCATGTCATAAAAACCCCTTTAACAAGCCACATTTTTCAGTTTATTCTTCTAAAAGGCTCAGCTTTGATAAGAAACTCAATAAATACAAGGTCTTATCAGCTTATCACTACTGCCATTTTATCTCATTACAACAAGCAAAATGATTGTATTTAGACAAGAGTCCAGTCCATTTGTTGTGGAAATTAAATTCAAATCAATTTGAAACTATTAATATTGTATAGTTGGTAACAGTGATTCAAGACAAGTGATGGTTCTGTACAAATATAGAATGGACTTGAAGCAAGAGAAGTTCCTTCATGGTAAGGAGCTTGGGTAAAAGATCAGGTAGAGAGAGTGCAGAGCTTAGAAAAACATTAAAACAATACAAGCAGTCCACAGCACATGTCAGTCATTAGGAGCAATTAGTAAAACAAGTTTCAGCATCAGACCATGGCATTTTAGCTGATACCTGCTGATTTACCTAATGTTGTTTTACGGTGTCAAGAGTATTTTGGGGGTTTTCTGTGCTGGTCCATTCAGTCTGAATTTGCCTATGCATTTTCTCTGTTGAACATACTGTTTTAAATATCAAATTAGTTCAGCCTTTCAAAGGAGCTTCCTCTGTTATTTTATGTGAAGAATGAGCTTTCCTAAGTTTCCAATATTTATACTTCTTTACAATCTTTATCTTTTATCTATTTAAAAGCAAATGCCCTGGCTGTTGGGTATTTGCTTAGGTTAGGGGCAGAAATGTCTATAACTAGATCAGAACTATTAATAACATTATTTAGATATGGTAGTAGTTTAAACAGTAGAGACTCTGTAGCCAGTAGTTAACATAATGCAGTTATTTTCAGAGGGTAAAGCAAATACAGTTTTAATAAGAATTTTTTTTTGACACTGGAATTTAGTAAGGAATTGAAAGGTAAAAGTAAACACAGTGCAGCTCACCAAAGCTTCAACCTAGGCATGATTGACTGGTGTGTGAAACTCAGCTGTGTAATCTCTTTCTATCCTGCCTTGCTATATCCCCTGTGCAAGTATGAAGATGTTGCTGCCAACACAGATAAGAACAAATAGATTTTTATCCTAAATACTAAATCATGTATCTTCATGATTTCTTTACTTCCTGCCCTCTTCTCTGTGCTAAAACGTTGTATTTAGAAGACAGCATAGTACATTTGAAATTATTCAAGAAACACAACTTATTTAAAGATTTATATTTTCCCCCTTTCTTTTCAGGTTTATAAGCCTTTAAGTTATAACGACTGCATTAGAAAATAATTATTTCCCTAGAGTTTTTATGGAGTACATGCTTTTGTTTGCCTTTCCAGGACTGTTAAGCACAGTAGGGAAACAATTCATACAACTAAAAATAACCTACATGCAAAGCTAAATGGAAACAAATATGGATTGAGAGATAAATCCAGCTCTACTCATTTTATATGCAAATAACTAAACCCATGCAGTATAGAAAAAAATACAAGGTAATGTCTCATTTAGGACAGAAATGAAAATGTCAGCTAGAAACCATAGCAACAATATAAAAAAAATAAGGCAGAAAATCATTTGCCTCTGGTATCGCCTTATTCTTCTCACTAAAAGTTGACGTACTGAGGGCCTCTTCTGAAATATGTGAGAGTACATTGAGTTTAATTTCTAAGGCCTAGAGAAAAGAAACTTTTCTGGGAGATGTTTTCTCTGAAAATATACAGCTTAAGTCTACTTAAAATAGAGCTTTTAGTGATAATTTGAGTTTTACTTGTCAGTTCTTTGAAACACTTTCCATTGCTAAATGAGTATTTCAAATTAAGTCATTTCAAAATTATAATATCAAACAATTACTCTTCCTAGGCAGTGCAGGGACAGCATATCATGCTGTATTTACTGAATGAAGGAGAATATGCATGGAGATCTCATATTCATTACTCAGTTTCATTTTTCAACCAACATGTTCAAACTTACAAGGGTAGTTGTGCCTCCTCTTCACAAAATTTGTATACAGGTTTTTCAAACTTTAGTGGCTTTGATATTAAAATATTACTCTGATGATAAATGCCTTTGCTCTAAAACCTGAACATAGATCCTGCCTTCCTGGAATGTTTCCCCGCTTCCTAGATATTAAAGGGCATAAATATACTATATTTTGATGGCAGATGGTTACCTCTCAATTACACAACTGCTGAGCAACAAGTTATGCAGTTGGGTGAAGCTCATGCTGGGATTTCATGGTGAAGCTCAAGGATTTTGACAAAGTTCAGCCTAAATCCTCCAAATCACACTTCAGTGCCTGACCTTCTCCTATGTCAAATCATCAGAGTCTGAATGCTGATCTGTGACATTTTGGGGGATTGTAGAAGTAGGAAGCATTAGTTTTACACATAAAAAAAAAAGAGAGGGAGGAGCATGAAGACTACTGTCTCCCACCATTCAGATTAGGATGTTTTCTGTGATGGATCTTTAATAATGCTTTAGTAATAAGTTAAATTATAGAGGTTTTCAGAAATTTGATTGTTAGATTCCAATCCACTTCAACGTGCCATAGATTGTTTTGTTTAATTGCACATGATATAGCCAGAGAGTGTTCTAAGGCTTTTAAGAATTAATTGTGAATATACATGCAATTATTTTTTGATACATATGAATTTTTAATAATAATTTACATAAAATTTGCAAAGTTTCATCTCCTATTTAAACATCTGAATCAATTAATAAAAATGTTGAGAGACTTGATCAACAACTAAACTTTAGTTGAATTTGTTAATGAATTAATACTAGCGTAGTAACTGAAGTATCATTGCAAAATGAAAGGTAGCTGTAGGACTGCAAAACAAACCACATCCTCCTTGTAGCTCAACCCCAGTAATTGTATTGATTTCTCTGTTAACTGCTGGAGAAGGAAGAAAAGAAAAAGAAATGCAGACATCAAGAAGAAAAGCTAGGTGATAGAAGAGATGATCATAGAATCATAGAATCACAGAATAGTTTGGGTTGGAAGGGACCTTAACGATCATCTAGTTCCAACCACCCTTTGATGGGCAGGGACACGTCCCACTAGAATGATGCGTATCAAAGAATAGCCATTTTACACCATATCTGCCTACATAAACTGTGGCAGGATATTAACCTAAGTACAGAATCAAAGGCAGTGTAATGGGGCTTTCAGACTATTTGATAGCTTTTATTATCTAAATGAATTAGTTCCTTAATGTAGTTAGATAAAATACAGAGGGTCTTTTGCACAGAGGGTGTGATAGCATTAGAAGTCATGAATAGAAATCCAAACAGGGAGAAGTTTCTGGAGATTTACAGCAGCTCAAAAACAAAAGAATCAAAAGGATCACATTTACATATAATTAATGTTTTTTCTATTTTTAGAAAAATATTACCACTGTTTCTTTTATTTAGAATTATCTTCTATAATGAAATTCTTGCAGCCCAAATGGAATATTTATTTTTTCTTCAATACTATGCCACAGCTCCTTCTTTCACCTAGATGTATACAACAAATCCTCTAATAGCAATGAACAATATCAGTGTGTACATTTGGAGACACCTGAAGATTACACTGGACTCCTGTCATAACTTGTTTTTTTGAAAAATAGTACCATGAATAAATTAAGATTTACATCCTTAGTTGCCTAAAACTCTTTCTTTGATGCCTACTTTTCTACTTATCTGTATTTAGTTGGAAAATGGTAATAATTATTGACCTTACTTATTCATGAGTGCATGGGGACAGTATTACTGATACACTTGGAAACGCAAAGTAAATGAATTATTAACTGAAAAACACAAAGGAAGATTAACTGCACATTTAATAAACAAGACATTTAATGACAATTTAAATGAAATACAAAGAAAATGGAAGGCATTTAAGATAGCTGTATTATAAAACATTAAATTGTTCCAAATAACAGGAATATTTGTTACAAAGCAGCTGCCTGTTTATTAAATATTTATTAAATGGATTATCTACTGTATTTCTACTTCTCCTGTTTTGAACTGGCATAAAATATGTTTATAAGAGGATTTTAATTTTTTTTACAGATTACAAATAAGATGATGACTGAATAATGTATTCAAGTCCTCTGAAAGGAATTCATTTTCTGAGGCCATACTTCTAAAGAAAAATCAACAGAAACCCAGAATATTCTTGAAAATGTGAAAACACTTAGACAATAAAGCAAGCAATTATCAATGGCAAACTTCTTTGCTAAAAAGGTATCCCAGATGTCTTAGCGTATTCCATCCTGTTTCTTGAATATTTCTCCAACGTTCTTAGAAGATATCATGTACATGTTCTACTTAGAAACAAGCTGGAAAAGGTAATTCTTAGGTCTGGTTTGTACATTCATTTCAACAAAATATTACCTGTACTCAGTTGTCATGGGCAACATGTACAAATTCATAATCCTTCGGGTATTTTCTCACAAAAATGGGAACCATCTCTTCTGATTTCCATTCTGTTGCTTTTTTGTTAGTTCCTTGTATGCTTCTGACCTTAGAAACCTGGGAAAAGAGTCCTTTGCCATGAGACTGTAGATTAACCTCTGAGCATCATCAAAGCAGCTGAGGGTGGGATCAGAGATATTCTGAGAGATGTGTGTTTTGGTGAGGAAATCAATATTAATCTGTAGGAGAAAAAGAGGCATAAAACCACTGACAGTATGACATGGAAAGCTGACATTTGTTTGTGTACAGGACAGTCCGCATTTAAATTTCCTCTTAAATACCTTAGCTGATGTAAATAAGCATTGGTCATCCCTCCATTTTCTAGCATACCAAATTCCTTATTTTATTTGACTCTTAAAAAGATTACATCATTGCTTATAGTTCTCTACTCTTTTGCTAAGCTAAATCCTATGATATACTGATTACCAACGAGTAAACAAGAGGTGAAGGTACTCATCACTGTTTTAGGGTTTGACCCTATGTATTTTGTAAGGATTTTCTGATTTTAATAATAATAACATGGATTTTGATCATATGTAACACATGGGAACATTCAAAGCTCAATATTAAAGGCAAAAGCATCAGCATAAATACTTGTTACAGAGCAGAATGTGAACAATAATTAATTAGCAATTTGTTCTTTCACAGTAAGCATTTTTTCACAGAATCACAGAATCACAGAATAACCAGGTTGGAAGAGACCCACCAGATCATCAAGTCCAACCATTCCCACCAATCCCTAAATCATGCCCCTAGGTACCTCATCCACCCTAAACTTAAACACCTCCAGGGAAGGCGAGTCAACCACCTCCCTGGGCAGACCGTTCCAATGCCTAACGACCCTCTCTGTGAAGAATTTTTTCCTAATCTCAAGCCTAAATCTCCCCTGGTGGAGCTTGAGGCCATTCCCTCTCGTCCTGTCCCCTGTCACTTGGGAGAAGAGGCCAGCACCCTCCTCTCCACAACCTCCCTTCAGGTAGTTGTAGAGAGTAATAAGGTCTCCCCTCAGCCTCCTCTTCTCCAGGCTAAACACCCCCAGCTCTCTCAGCCACTCCTCATAAGGCCTGTTCTCCAGCCCCTTCACCAGTTTCGTTGCTCTTCTCTGGACTCGCTCCAGAGCCTCAACATCCCTCTTGTGGTGAGGGGCCCAGAACTGAACACAGTTCTCGAGGTGCAACTTTATCTTTTTAAATAATGATAAAATTGAATGATGTGATGGAAATATTTTCAAGTTTGCATTTTAGTATTCATCATGTCAAAACCACCTCTAATAAATAAAAAAATCAGTCATTGACATTTCAATAAACTGATACGTAAAATAAGGAGGAAATTATGCTTATTGCATTATAAAAATAGTTACAGAAACCAAATTACATTAAACATATATTTCCTTAAGTATTAGGGTAGAAATTTCAAAATGTGAGGCAAAATTATGCTCTGTGCAAAGAACAGAATTTTTTTAGACATAAAAATAGAAGTACAGCCATGTTGAATTGCGTTTTCTGTCATTCCTGGAGGTTTGGATCTGAACTTTGCACTTATTTCTCATTGGTACCCAAAGAACATGCTAAAAACTATTTACCTCCTTTGGAGCATCAGCTTGTATAAAATCAGAATAAATCTTTTGGGCTTTTGAGGCAATCTTCGTGGAAGTCTTGGTTTTCTTGAAGTCCTCACAGGCCAGCCAGAACTCCACATTCTCCTCACTGAACTCTGACTTCAAAAATGCCCTAAAAGCTGCCAAGCCATCTAGGGGAAATGGATTAGACAATGAGTAGGGAAAAACTGAAAACCCAGTGCAGATAATACACATATATGTATATGCATACACGTGTCTATGTGTGTATATACGCATATATCTGCAGTACATATAGTGTAACTTCTATGTCTGATATTGTTTTGCCTGTCAGCAAGCAGATAGTCCTGTCTGTTGAGGAGGAAACAAATGGAAGATAAAACTATAGCGATGGTAAGGTGACTGAAAGAATTCTTTTAGAAAGGTACTAATTGAGGAATACATCCAACACTCACCTGCTGTGCTTTGCTCTCTCTATCACTGATACACTAGTCAAAAGGGAATCTTGGAGATGTTGGTCTTCAAGGATTTATAATGCCTAGGAAATTAGGGATTTGAGGCTGATCCATGGTCTAAGAAGCATGTAGAAAATTAAGTCTTGCTCTAGTAGCACACTTCTCTCAGAGCTGAGGTTAGCCTGGCTAAATAACACTTACACAACTTGTGTAATGATTAAGACTTGAGTGAAGAGAAGGACTCTTCATTACTTCTTTGGTCAACACTTTTGCAGTTTTAAGAGAAAGAAAATTAAATAAAGAAAGGCTTGTTTGGGATTTTTTTTTAATTCATCCATAGTACAGGCTCTTAGAGAAGAAAGCTTACATCACCCAATGTATTTGTCCTGGTCAAATTAATACTGTGTAGAAGCAGTGTGGAGACACCCCATGGTCCCAGCCACAAAGTTCCAGCAGGAATATGATGCAAGGAAATTTTTGACAGCTCCACAAGATTTGGAGTTTAGGGTCAGTAGGAATGGATTCTCTTAGAGAAGTAGCTTTGTATGTTTTAGAAATAATAATTGTTTTGTTTGACTGATAGTAAATAAATACGTATATTTCTCTGTAACAGGAATAGTTAAGAAAAGGTTTGTGGGGTTTTTTTATTTTCATAAAAAGGAAAACCAGAACCATTGTATGTAAAGTTTAACTACTATTGTCTTAATAAAGTGAAACTCAGAGCACTTCTGCCTTCTTCAGTGTCCCCTAAGCTTTGGCCAGAATGTATATTGTGTTTGCAGCTTGGAAACACGCTCCTTCTGCCTTTCAGCAACTCACAAGCCTCCAGCAGTAATGCTCTCTGGTTCAAAGCGCACAGATGGCAGGGCTGGAAAGCAACATGAAAACCTGACAGCACTATTTGTGAACTGGGTTGAAATACATTTTTTTAAAAAATATTTGTTGCTTACTTCTTACCTTTATTAGCTAGTAGTGTATCCACAGACTCAGACCAGGCCATTGTTTCCTCAGCATTTGACCTGTGGAAACAACATCTATCCTTGAAAGTAACATCGTGATCTTTTGCCTGAGCAGTCTATGGTAGCTACTCTCTTATCTGCCATACAGACTCCTAAATGACAGCGCTATTTGAAATTGGCAACTTGATTATTTATCCAAGCAACAGCAGTAATACTTCCAACTCATGGGGAAAAAAATGAATGAATTCATAGTTTTGTCTCTTTCTTTGTAACTTGCAGCAAGCTTCTGATAGAAATGAGACACAACTAAATGGACTGTTGCTCTAGCAAAGCATGGGTGCTCTGAAGATGTTCAGGTTGGTTCAGAAGCAAGTTTTAGTGCACGTGCTAACAGAGGACAGCTTCATGATCTAAGAGGCAAAAAGATGTTGGATAAGGGAACTACATGCTAAGCGTGTAGAATATTTCTTTTTCTCATAACTTGGGTAGGATGATCATATTCCATTTCATCCATGAATGCACAGATAAAAAACAATTGTCTTTCATTCATGTAAAATTACATTTTGATTTAAATTACCATTGTATGAGTTACTAATTTAAACATCCAGCATAGAAAAAGAACCCTCTTTACCACTGTTATTATTACTTGCATTTTCTGCGATGAAACCTTGGAAGAATATGTTTTCTTGAAAAGGAAACTTTTTGTAGAAGTGTCAGAGAGCTGTGTGGAGATGACAGCAAATACCTACTGGCTTTTCTGCATGCCAGTTTTTCAATTTTATTTTCTCAGATTCTTGGCACCCGGTCAGTTTGCAGCATCAGGTGTCCCCAAAGGAACACTAGTCTCATTTCTACCATTTAGCAAAAATAAGAATAAATCTGTTCAGTCATCTAGCTCATATCTTGTTTTAGAATGAGGAGCATACTTCTTCAATAAAACTTGGTTCAGTGGTTTGTAAACAAAATTTTTATAATTCTTAAGGAAATCTTAAGGTCTTCTTAAGGAAAATTTTGAAAACAAACAAACAAATCTTACTAATGTTCTCAGCCAAATAGGTAAGTAACAATTAAATAGATTGATATCTCATGTTGCTTTTGTTGGAACTGTTACATTTTTATACAAATATTATAAATGTATCAACCAGAGGAAGAGAGAAGAAAGCAACCTTCTAATCCTTTAGTTACACATCTTGTGTAGGTTATGGTAAGTAGGGGGAATTGAAATCTAATTTACATTCTATGTGAATATAGTAGTCACTTGACATTTGACAGCTCTGGAATGATTTGTGTGCATCCTCTCTCTCATTTCATGGTAAAGAAAGGGAAAATGAAAAAGAATGGGAAACATTTTGTGTTATTTCAGTGCAAAATCAAAACAAATTCCAGGATTTTTAGTAGAAATAGAAATCTTTTCTGACTACACCATTCCCATTTGAAAAAACTCAAAACTTAATTTTCATGGAGGTTAGTCGTTCTATACTGGAAGGTGTTTCTCAGTTGGTTTTTCTGGTTTCAGTCATGCAAACTGATGGGGTGTAATTCTTTCCTATCTCATTCCTATGTCTTATGTTCACATTCCTTAGGGAGGACCTAACTAAATACATCTTAACTAAAAGTAGAACTGGTCATGCTTGCCCCAGCATCACAAGCCACAGGCACTGTCCATGATACTGAAAGGTGGGAAGTCTGGATGAGTGTAAAACAGGGCAGAAAAGAATCTGCTAAAGCGCAGCACCAGCCTGCACATACTGCACTGCCCTTTCTCTAGGGCAGTGCTATAAAAACATGTGTTCTCAAGGATGACCAGCTGCTCATCCATCAGGAGAGCATTTTAAAGTAACCTTTGACGTGAAGTTCACTGTGCTTTTGTCTATTTGACCAACAGGTTCCTGAAATCTCATCTATGGAAAGACCTTTATGCTGACTGTTGACCTTCTGCTGCCCTGTGTACTAACTTAAAAAAATGGGTATTTTAGGAGCTGAAAGGCTCTGTAGTCTAATAAATGGACAAAATTTAGTTCTGTACAAAACAGTGTTTGTGGGGTTTTTCCAATTTACAAGCCCCATACCTTAGAATCCTTAAAAACAATGTGATGTTCCTAAGGGAACTCTGACAGCTTGACTGTCAAAACCCTACTCGGAAGTATATAGGTTATTTTGAGAGCTGTGTTGCACAGTCACGTGTCAGCATCACCAGTAACAGCATTTTCTAATTGTAAATTTATTAAAAGTTTATATGATAGCGTCATTGTACTACATAACTGCAGTTATAAGAGATTGTGGTATTAATGCCTTTGGGAGACAAGCATTTTTTTGTAGATGTCATTTTGCTTGTGTCCAGACTGCGCGAAACTATATTTAACCAAGAAACTATGTATATTTATGAGTAGATACACACATACTTAAGGGAAAGTAGAATATAAATACCATCAGTCTGTACTGAAAACACAAATGAAAACTAAATGTAGCATTATCTAATACTTCGTGAATTACTGTGTGCTGATGGAATTAATCAGCAGAGAATTTGTTTTAATAACTGTGGTGAAATTTTATCAAACACATAACAAATGTTCAGGCTCTTCAGTAAGTATTTACTAGCTTTCTTGTCAAACAAAAAAGCAAAATGAAAGAACAGGATAGAACAAACCGCATGAACCTAATTCTGCTTCTCTTTCTCATGAGTAATATTATTCAATTTAATGTTTACTTATCACTCAGAGAATGCTTTTGTTGACATCATGAGATGTACTTGACTGGGAATAGCAAGCAGAATTGACAAGGAATAAAAATAATCATATCTACCGTAGATGGGAAAGGAAAATAAGAAGCTGTCCAGATTATTCAAGCGTTGACCATCCCATCCCATAAATGTTCTATTGTTAAAATAGCCATAAATGTTTACTCACTTCACTGGCATTTTTTTTGTTCCACTGTCTGACTGTCACAGGTAAGGCAGAATTTCTTTTTCTGACTGAACTTCAAGCTGAAGGTAATGTGACAGCAGGAACAAGATAATTAGTATGTGAATAACCAAACAGTACAACGCAAATTGACAAACTATTTTTAACACTTCCTAAAAAACAATTTCTCTTTCAGAAACATGGTTTATTTTTTAACAGTGGCCATTCTAACTTAATCTACTGAAAGTAAATTCAATTAAACATCATTTATATGCAAATATCTCTGATGATATCTTGAAACAGATATAATCTTGTGATTTTTTTTCTCACTGACACTTTGGTCTACTGACTGTGGAAAATTATAAAGGAAAACGGGCTCAGTACACATAACTAGAAAACTCTTGGTTGTCAGTAGCTACTCACAATGTTTCTGCAAAGCTTATCCATCACTTTATACATCTTGAAGGTCTAAGGTCCTTGTGTCTTTTATTTATTCGTGCAAGACTTATCAAAGCGGGACCACAGAGTGTTGGGGTGGTCATCATCTGCACATTGATGCTGTTATGAATACTGGGATCAAGCAGCATATGACACTTCTAATGCAGTGATTTTTTCCTGATAATTCATCGTATGTGCCATCTTCTAAAAGCATCGTTCTGCCCCCAAAATCTTTCCATATAATTTTGTCTTTTTCCCTTGGCTCTTTCCTCCCCAACTTGTTTATTTTTTTATTGTTTACCGTCCATCACTACCCTGAACAAGCAAGCTTATTGACTAGCTTCTTGCCTCTCTCTAAATCTTATCCTGCTGCCTAAGACCTTCTTCATCCTCCCTAGCTTCCTTGTTCTCAGTATCTTCACTCGATAGAAGAAAGCTTCCAGTGGCTCTGGAACCAGGACCTAGCTGTCCCAACCTGCAGAATAAGGGACTTTTGTCTTCTCAGTTGAAATATTTTGCAGCAAGCACAGCAACCTCTAGAGTTTAAGTCCCATTTTCCTTTATATTATAGTCACAAGAAAAGCTGACTTCTCCCTGACTGAGAACACAGTCTTATTTTAGCTATGTCTGTCTTCTGACCTAAGAATGAAAAAGCCACGTACAACATGCCGCATTCTCTTCTTAGCAATGTTAGGAGGTTGTTCCTCATCCTCACCTTTTGTGGATCTGTAAAAGCAGTTTCAGGCCAAACTATTTGATGACCTTCACACAGAACAAAATATAGTGACTGGTCAATAGAGCTCCAGGAAGCTGAGATCATATGGGAACAGATATCAAGGTGGGCTACTGGGATGATTGGGAGAATGAAACTGTCTTGTAGGAGGAGAATAAAAGACTTCAGTTTGCCTGTAAAATGAAAGCAAAGAGAAGCTATGATTGCTCTCTGAATACAGAGGTGTAAACAGAGAGAAAAAGTATTATTTTACTTTAAAAATCGTATTAGCAAAAGAATAAATAAACAGCTAGTGAATAAGTTTAGGGTGGAAAGCAAAAGGGGGCTGTGGAAAAATTGTTGGTTTTAACAGTCCCAAAGTAGAATTTTTGTCCCTTCTACTCCTCTGTGTTTCAAAGACAGTGCTTCATATGTTTTTGGATAAGATTGTTTTAAGTTGTTGCCTTTGATAATAGGAAAGTAGAGGTGATGAACTGAGGTATCTCTTGCAGACCTACATCATGGTAAAAAATATTCCTGGAAGCAAAATACAAATGCTGCCCGCAACTTCTTACCTTTGCAACTACTTGCTTCAGAAAGTGATAATAGAAGGAGATAAATATGAATTATCTTCTTGATTGTCTGCAGTGCTTTTTATTTCCCTTAATCAGTCATTTTCTCTTATTTCCACAGAATGTGCACAGTGGACAGTAACATTCTGCCAGACAGGACCAAAAGCCTTCCGTGTGCTGTTGCTAGTAAGACTAACTTTAGCATCTTACAGGTGGAGAGAAAGCTTTCAGCACCTGCATTTACATTACATACCTTGTGACCAATTCTGTCCCAGGCTTGAGCTTTCGTAAAAGAGGATAAATATACTACAAAACCCAAGTAATATTTATTTGTAGAGATTCTAGTCTGGCATACTCTAAATATCTACAACTTGAATTTTCCAACAATGGGACTGTCTCTCTGACAGTTTGTTTCTACCATTCTAGTTTGTGATTTATGGTTTGCCCTTCCCAGGTAGAAAACAGGAGGTTCTGCAAAGCTGTACATGCATTTACAAGCATTATTATGTCTTGGTGTTTTTAGGAAAGGTGTTTACTTCTGCTTACCCTAAATTCTCACTGAGATGTGGCCAAGATTTAGGAACAGTTCAAAATAGGTGCTGATTTTTCAGACAAGTAACAAAATTCTATAGGTCTGATGCAGATTTCCTCTAGCTTTCGTAGTGTAATGCCAGTAAAGTCAGTGCAGTTATGAGGACAGAGATGACACTAAATTTATTAGGGATAACTACTGAGTCATCATCCCTGGCAGTGTCTAAAAGACGTGCTGATGTGTTGCTTAGGGACATGGTTTAGCAGTTAACTTCACAGTGTTAGGTTTACAGCTGGTCTTGATCTTAGAGGCCTTTTCCAACCTAAAATATTCTATGATTCCATCAAGCAGCATATCATAGAATCGTAGAATCACCAGGTTGGAAAGGACCCACCGGATCATTGAGTACAACCATTCCTATCAATCACTAAACCATGCCCCTCAGCGCCTCATCCACCTGTCTTTTAAACATCTCCAGGGATGATGACTCAACCACCTCCCTGGGCAGCTCATTCCAGTGCCCAATGACCATTTCCATGAAATATATTTTCCTAATGTTCAGCCTAAGCTTCTCCTGGCCGAGCTTGAGGCCATCTTCTCTTGTCCTGTTCCCTTTCACTTGGGAGCCCAGCTCCCTCCTCTCTACAACCTCCTTTCAGGTAGTTGTAGAGAGCAATAAGGTCTCCCCTCAGCCTCCTCTTCTCCAGGCTGAACAACCCCAGTTCTCTCAGCTGCTCCTCCTATGACTTGTTCTCCAGACCCTTCACCAGCTTCATCGCTCTTCTCTGGACACACTCCAGAGCCTCAACATTCTTCTTGTGGTGAGAGGCTCAGTTGAATGTGTCTATTTCTTTCACGATATTTACCCTTCTGTCTAATCCTAATGATTGTACTGTTCACCTACCTTATAACAGTGACTATAAATTGACTAGTTTCATGTTTGTGAAGTAGTAATACAATTATTGTTATATAATAATCACATTAATTCCCACGAGACTCTTTATAAGAGGAAGGATTGCAGGATCTGTGCCTATGGTTTTTTTATAATTATCTATGACACACATCTTTTTACTTTTTAAAAAATCCAATCAATGCAAAAGATGCATTTTTTTATTTTCTAACTAATTGTGTGATGTCTGAATGATACAGACATGACCATCCCCTGGAGATTTTCTGTGCTGATGGGTATTTTTAAGTCAGTATTAGAAGATGCAGAAGGATACTAAAACCCAGGAATAATTAAATGGAAGCAATCCAACTGCTGCTTACATTTTATGAGGTACTGACCACAATTCACAAAACCACAAAAAAGCTATGAGGAGATTTCACCAGTGTAACATGCATTTCAGTGACCTGCTTGATCTACATAACTAGA
This sequence comes from Clamator glandarius, assembly GCA_033459285.1. Lineage (NCBI taxonomy): Eukaryota > Metazoa > Chordata > Aves > Cuculiformes > Cuculidae > Clamator > Clamator glandarius. Next base: position 1,995,961 of record JAUNZM010000040.1, read on the forward strand.
TTGTATTTCAGGTATGCAGCAGGTAATAGGGTGGTTGTTATTATTATTATTATTATTATTATTATTATTATTATTATTATTATTATTATTATTATTATTATTATTATTATTATTATTATTATTAGCCTAGTATAAATATCACACATACTCTAATCAAAGTTAAGCACAGTCACCTTTTCCCATAACAAGAAGCTGGTAGTATTATTTCCTCTGGAACTTAAAAATTTCTGGAAAGAAACTTTAGTATTTTTACTGAGAATTCATAAAGAGGAAAAATGATTAAAAAAGTATTAAAACAAATGCATCAGCTGCTTGTGAAAATTTATTACCTGTTTGTAACAGCATCAAATAAACAAAAAAAATATTAAAATGTAAGAGGTGGGCTGGAAATTGCAGGTAGAATTATTTCTAAACTTTTTGGAAATGTGGATCCAGCTGACACTGCTTGAGTTCACTAATAAGCCAGGCTGCACAGAGTAACTTGGGCCCTCATCTGCCCAGCTAATTTCAGTATATTTCAAAAGCTTTATCTGAGTCATCTGGCTTAACATTTCCGTAACTCTGTATAACCCAGCTCTTAATGTCCCAACTATTGGTTTATTAGCTTATTGGTTATTGGCTTATTAGCTTAAAAAAATCACTTTTGTTTTCATATGTTCCTAGAAGAACTACCTTGTACTTACCTGAGTGCAATCTGAGAAAAGGTCACACTCTCCAACAGCTGTTTAGGTGTGCTGATGTTTCCACTGGATGAGGTTCAATATGTTATTGCCTTTTAGCACTGGGCCTCTGTTAAATCCATCACATACCTGGGTTTGTTTAGATAGTGTTTTGTATGATGTAAACTCAGCAGAAGAAAAGTTAATGTTCTGCTGGTATAAGCAATTCAAGCAAACAGACACTTGGCTGCGTCTCTTATGTTGGGAGAAGCCAAGATGATCTGAGCACTGCTGGCATCCTAGTAACATGGAAACACCTGCCATTTGGGATGCAAATATATTTTAATCACAGCACTATGTAAATGTCTACCTTCCAACAGTGCTGCACTGCATGGTGGACTCGCACAAATACCCTTTTTTTCCATATAAATAATTTTGTGTATTCAGTATGCCACAAAGCTGTTCTGCATAAGAAAATAAGCTGTCATTTTCTGCCCAAGCAAAGTATGCCCTTCAGTTAAAATGTTCTGATTTCAAGAGTTACTTGTCCAAATGTTTTAACAGTGTTCTGGGGCTTTTCATACATAGAATTTCTAAGTACTGCACAAACACAAAGCTACGTTAGAAGAAAATTGGAAACAAATCTCAAAAACATGCCACCTTGAAGATTCTCATTTAGTACTAACTAGCAGTGTTTGGAACAGCTCATGTCCTGCCTGGATAAACATGCTGTTATTGACACAACATCAAACTTCACAGAACTTCATATTTGCACAAGATGCCTATACGATGCAGACATGTTAGGACCATATTGTGATCTTGTCCTTGCACACAGGTATAAATTGCACCAACACAAGAATTTATGAAAGGTAGGCATTATGCCTCAGAAAGCTCTTGAACTGTGGAGTAGTGCCTTGCAGCTGGTCCATCAGAAGCTAAGAGGTGCTAGGTGCTGAATGAAAGGGAAAAATCTTGCTTGCCTCTTTCTGTAGAAGAATATTGGAAGTGTACTTCTCACTTCTCCAGTTTGTCTACATTCAAGTGACATGGACACAGTATCTGTATAATATAGAACTCCTATCAAGTTCCCCATAGGGAGATAGTCCACACAAGGATTTAATTCTTAAAGTCTTCTCTTCCTTAAAGAAAAAATGGAGTAGCATTAACTGCAGAAATTTAAGATTAAACTGGAAAGTTTTGGAGAAAGAACAGTTTCTGAAGTAGAAACAGACTGCTTGATGAAGAAACAACAGTATATGGTTGGCCTTATGTTAGGCTTCAGCTTAATCTTCCACCCTGTTTGAAAACTCTAAATTGACTTCCATAGGACTATATTTCATGGTAGTTAATTTTAGATGCTTTTCATGGAGAAGACAAAGTTAGTTTCTAGACTGTAAATCTTGGTGTCTAGATAACCTCTTGTAAAGAGCCTTATGAGGACATTATGCAAACAGATGCCATTTAGGAAGGAGAGATAAAAGCTTTGATATAAAACCAGAGGGAGCTTTTATGACGTCAGCCCTAAATGATCAGATTACAAAAAATGGAAGATGACAAAAAGACATTTGCAAGAAAAAAGTAGGAATGGAAGCAAGCTAGATGGTGTATGGAGGAAATATATTTTTGTCTTGGCACAGAGCCACACAGGAGCTCAAAGGGCATTTGACTAAAATGCAAATAACAGAGCTGGATCTAGGACGGGCATCTGACCAAGGCATAAATTTATGAGCATATGAATCACTGAAGAGAGGAAGATGATTTTATGGAGTTTCATTTTTCAGTTGAGGCCTTTTGACAGTGTGCATGGAAAGGAGAGGGAACTATACCCACAGCAGTGGCTTATTAAAGCAGAGTGAGTAGCTGAGGGCAAAAAGGAAAGAAAAATTATCTAGCTTTTGTGGGTCACTTATAAACTGTAGCATGTAAAGGCCTTTAAGAGCCATATTACCCGTTGCCCACATCAGTGGAAGTAGGAGATCTGTCTTTTTCTTTGAGATTCTTTATCTCAGATATCATTGCTTTCATTTCTTGCCAGTTCAAAAATTAGTCAAGCTGTCTTTCGCACAATAACAAACCTCAAAAGCCAAAGAAGATATGCATGTATGTGTATTTTCATCACCCTCAAGTTTAATAGCAGGTAGTAATTCAGCTAATTTAAAGCATCTAGTTAGATCTAAGTATTGCAACAGGAGGCAAATCTTTGTGCTATATAAATTAGCAGGTTATTTCCCTTGTAGTTAAGGAATAAAGTCAAGTGTTTATGTAGGATAAATTATTGCATTGGTAAGAAGAGTATTTTGAGAGTTCTTACTAAATGCTGAACGGCACATACAAATCTAAAAAGCTGCTACATAAAATAATGCCCACTAAAAATATGTGCCTGATAGTCTCTGTATGTGTGGTATTTGCAGCAGATCAGCAAAATACAAGGATTTACATAACTATGACATTGGTACTGTCTAAATTCAAGAAGCCCAACTATGTTTTCTGGAACTACTCTAAGGTTTATATTATAAATACATCTATGCAGGTCTAGCCCTTAGTCTGATATATCCTGCCAAACTCAATCCTGGAGCAGCATCACAGTCTTATACTAAATCTATGCTTTGGTCACCTTCCAGAATTACTGTAGAGCATTAAATAATAGAGCACTCATTTTGTCCCACTACAGCTTCTCCTAGGAAAAAAAACTTTGCTAGATAATTACGTCATTATAGTTTATCGTTGTGCCTTTTGCCTTCCTTTCTCTGAATTTATCTTGAATATTTTCTTACAGGAGTTCCCATTGCATTAGTCTGTTATAAATTCAGCTATGGTTCATAATTATCTTTGAAAAACATACATGTTTAAACAGTTACCAGAAATATCTTATTTGGGTTTTTTCATTATAAAACTCATAAGAGGGACTAGCACCATCAGTACCACAGAGTGATGTTTTTGAGGAAGGCCTCCCTGGAGACAAGCAAAATTTTCCATGTGTCTGTGAAATGAATCAAAGGGTGCCTCCTAATCTATATTTATCTTTACAGACCCTTCTGATTAAGAGCTTGGTTTTTGTTAAGATAAAAAAGTCTTACTCAAAGTACTATATTTGTCATTTCGATTTTGGAACAGTATTAAGTATATATATATTTTTTCCATTTATTTAATCCATGGCAAGAGTAAAGGTGGGAATTCTCAGCTTGAGGGAACATAATTACACCAAGGAAGAATCTAGCTGAAAATATGTAAGTCATATGCCTGTGTTGCAACAGACCCACTGTTAAGGCTCAGAAGAGTCTGTTCTCAAAGCTGTTCCCTTTCTCTAACAAAGTTAGTAACACAAAAGATCAGAACATGCGTATTTTAAATATCTGAGAACAGTTGCCTCAAGACATTGTTGGTGATATTAGAGATTCCCTAATCAGAAACAGGATCATTTCTGGCAAAACTGATCCACATTCAATGGACAGATATTCAAAAAGCAAGTGTAAATACGCCACCCAGAAAAAAGATGCTGACTTCAGCCACAAAGTTTGGTTAGAAAGTTGCCTTTCACTGCATTCATTCATTTGTGTGACACCTGGGACAATGACAGCAGGAGCGTAAATAGTTCTTAAAAAAATGAGGCTGGCAAGTTCCAAAGCTGCATTCGGTATTGAGAAAGAGCCTGAAGTACAGTATCAGTGCTACTAAAAACATTTTATTTATTCCTGAATCACTAAGCCCATGTTCTGGTTGCTTATACAGTTAGGCATAGCACAAGCCTGGAACTTTGGGTGAGGGGAAAATAATGGAATAAACCAGTAAGGATCATATTCCTCATAGTTACAAATGTGTTCCCTGTCTACTTCCCAGGAAATGCTAAGAGCTTGGAGATGGTTCCCAGGTCATTGCAACTCAGCAGCCTTTCCTGATGAGTTCTGGTCTCTGTGTACAATAACACTTTTGACTGAAATGGTAACAATTACAGTTAGCACGGAATTATAAGTGAGGTCTTCATGTTTTACTCATCAATGTACTTCTGATAAAATAAATCCTGACAACATTTTTAGAAGATCACTTCAGATGTATTAAAAGTTAGTAAAGCAGACACAGAAGCCCTCAGATTGAGCAGTTCACATATACCCTGAATTAATAATGAACAATAAGTCCCAATCTTAGAAACAGCACCTCTTCAACTGGTCTCCTACTGAAAGGGCGGGGGGTGTGGGGGAAGGGAGAAAGCTTAAATTTCATGTAAAGTAACTGAATATACAGGTTACAGTTACAAGTAAATTCTGCAGCCACATCCTAAACTGAACCGGTGTTTAAGATTTTAAGAACTGTCCCATGCTTCAAGGTACATCTGCACGGATTCTGACAGAAAAGGACAGGGTCAGTGTGCATACTGACTACAAGAAGGATACGCATGATTTCAATAGTAAAGAAATAAAATGAGAGATTTCTCTTTCCTCCTCTGTAACCATAAAGAGTATATTAATGACAAGTAGAACTGGAGTTATTCTACCGAAGTCCAAGAACTATTAAACTTCAAATTCTTTTTCAAAGTAAAAGGCAGGAAAAAAGAATTAGAACAAAGTTCAGTAACAAAGTTGGTTTACCGTAAATATTTACAAATAAAACTAGAAATATTTTTTAATATGTACACATACACATGACCTGATATTTAATGACTCGCACTGTGTTAAAATAGCATTCTTGGCCTTATGCTTCTGCTCATTTGCTTGCAAAAAATGAGAATACAAACATTTGATGGCAAAGCTAATCCATACAACATAACTTAGATGCAGAGCACAGACACACGTAAGAAGAACAGAGTACAAAATATACCCCCAAAAAAGTAAATAAGTATTCTTACTTTCCTCTTAAAATAAGTAATAGCTACATTTTAATTATGCAGTGGATGTAGTTATAATCCATGTAATTCTACATTATAATTAATAATGTTCCTATGTGTCTTGCAGTATGAGAAAATGCTACAAATACTCTGTACTTAGTGTAGGAAATATTGCAGAAGCATAAATATGTGCAAAGGCTGGGTATATAGAATCTAGCAGTGATGAAACTCTGTCCTAAATAATACAGGCTCAGGATACATGGTAGATATAATCAAGTGGCATTTTATACATTTTTGTGCAAAAAAGTTACGTTTTCCTTCCACACACAATTATAGCTCTTGCTTGAGTTTAAAAAAAAATACTGTGCAAGACATGCTGTGTCTTGCCTACTCCTCTATGAAAAAAAGAGATTAACCACTGGCTGCAGAACTCTGACATGGTATAATTGCATGTAACTTTGCTTTCCATTCATTTACACCTCCTAAGAATCTGGATTCTAAAATACAGTTTTAAAACACATGTAGCTGAGTTTCACTGTTACCAGATAGTAAGATCTGGTCGTACACCCTGGAAATCATTTACAGTAAAAGACCGTGATCTTCTCCGAAGGGTAGGACGACTGGGATTTTTCCCCCTAACCAAATTTAAATAAGGTTCAGATCTTAGGAAGCGTGGGTAGCTGTCTTGTTCCATCAGCCTGTAGACTCTATTTTGTGCTGCATCAAAGGTGGTGATGAGGGGCTGATCAATATTCTGACTTGTGAGTTCTTTGGTCTGAAAGTCCAAATTTACCTGGAGAATGAGGAGAAGTATATTTCTTTAATGGATATTCATGCATTTTCTGTTTTGTTATGCATAGCAATGATACTGTGCTTTCATGAAAGTCTTTTCTGATAAGAGGGCATCGAATTCCTGGTACAACTGTTTATTGACACCACAAAGTTATTCAGTATGTTCATGTTCACTAGTGGCTGTCAGAAAGTCTTCACAGATGTGTCATTACTACAATGGAAAAACTAGTGAAACAAAGATAAAGTTTGATGTTTGATTAAAAGTACTTTTCTAATAGCGTTCTTGGTATAGTTGCAACTGTCAGGCTATGCAACACCAGACTAACACAGAACTCTTTCTATTCCTTCTTAGATTTCAAGTACAACTGTGTCTCACTAGAATATGTTAGTAGAAATTTTAAATTTCTGTTCTCTGTATAGAGTTTTGGTATCAAGAAGGTGACAAAACCCTAATAATAAAAGTATAGAAATTATTTTAACAGGTTTCTGGATTCTTTAGATGGGAAAGCATATCAAAATCGTCCTTTATTCCATGCACCATTGGATTCACCCTGGAAAGATTTATTTAGTATGAGAATTTTATTCAAGTGTCAGACACGGATTTAAGAATGCTGTTTTGAAAAATAAGATAGAATGTATGAAAAAACCTGTTGATACAGTCAAAAATGACTTCTCTTAAATGCTTAGTTTTACCCTCACAAGCGTCATCCACTGCACATAAACTTGTTAGTTCCATAAAGCTAGTTAAAGCAAATACTTTAGATCTAAGAACCAAAGAGTAATTAATGATGACAAAATGGGCTATTCATCAAACCTAAGATTTTACAATCCTACCTAACTGCACACTCAAGCACTTTTTGTAAAAGCAATCTGCTGGACAAGAAATTAGAGAGAAGAAGCAAGTTCCAGAGCTGCATGGTCTGAAATGGGATTCTGTTGGCTGGTCTCAGCTGCTCAGTTGAATCCATAGAAGGAAGTCTCACCAAAGCCAACTGCTTAAGGTGAATAACACCACCGACGCTATGTGTAGCAAATGAAAAATATGACAAATAAAGAAATTTCTGCTTTGCTATTAGTCAGACCCTGACTTCCACACCCTATCATCTCTCTAGCTTTCCTCCTGCTCATCCTTTTGTTTATATCAATCTCATAAATGTTGATAGTACCAACATTTGATACCCTACCATACGATAACTGCCCATAGATGAATCAGTTGTCAATGCAGGGGATTTATTTTTATGTAAGGTCCATTCCAAAGACTTGCAGGAGGAAAAGAAATAAAAAAGGACATAAGTCTTTGAAAGTGGACATTTCCTAGGAGGAGCAGATATGAATCTTAAATATAATATATAGGAATCTTAAACATAATATATATAAAAATATAATATATTCATATTATATATAATAATATATATGTATTGATTATATATTGAGTACAATTATATATATCATTGTGTTATATTATTATATATATTAATATATATTATTTATATATAATTTTGAGGTCCTTTCCAACCCTAGCTATTCTATGTTTCTATGACTTAAAGGTGGAAATTGCACAATGTTGTAATCAGTCTCTTAAAACGGGAATTAAAATGGTTTTGCCCCATTACAGGGAAGTAGCAGTTACTGTTTGACTTGCTCTTCTGACAAACAAAAAAGAAAAGCACAGGGGAAAAGGAGCATTGGTAAGTGACATATTTGATCTGCTCGAACTTGACAGAACTACAGGAAATTCAAAGTTCAAAAGATGTATTAAAGAGGTTGACTGCGATTTCAGTAAGAGTTCTTCATCTCTCAACCTGTTCACCTTCGTCCTAGAGTAGGAAAAAATATTCCTTTCACTCATTTATGAATCCTTTATAACATGATTCAGTAACATTAAGAAATTCTAAATATGAAAACTTTTTGCACTACTATGGTAATACAAAAAGGCTTTAGTATCAGTGAGGACTGACATACAACACATTTTTCTGTATGGGCTGACAGTAAAACCTCAAAGAATATGCAATTACAGCTGGGGGGGCAGAAAAGGGAGAGGGGTCAATCACTAATAGTCCATGCTTATAATTATTATTATAAAGGATATATTTAATTTAATAGTTTCTTGTAGTCTCTTTTAGTTTTTTGGCTCATTTAAAATAAAAGCTTCTGAATCTCATTTATGTAGCAATTAAATAGATAATTACTATTTTAAGAGAAAGAGTGAGTCTGGTGGTAGCTTTAAATAAGGCAGATAATACTTCTTCACAAATGCTACCTGACATCTCTCATTTAACATGCCTTTAACATTTAACATGCCTATTTCTTCTTATATAGACTCTGTATATGTGTGTATATGTATGTATATGTGTGTATACATCCTGACTTTACAGACTACTAGGAATCTCTGATTGCCGTCATACAATACTTAAACCCATGCTTTACATTTAGAAGAGAGGGTGTTGAAAGGAGTATGGAGGACAGTGAGAATCATCTGTGTAGTTGCTTTCAGATTTCATTCCAGACCTTTGACATTTAAGATGCAACCTTCTTACATTGGTGACTACATTGCTTCTGGGCATGCACTTCTTAAAACTAGATTTTATCACATGCAGTTGTGTCAAGTACTGTGTACAATGAAGAACTGTACCTCTTTTGGAGCATCTTTCTGTATGAAGGTTTCATAAATTTTCCTAGCTTTTGGCAAAAGTTCATGTGTACTTTTGCTTTTCTTGTAGTCCTCACAAGCAATCCAGAATTCGATGTTCTCCTCACTGAACTCAGTTTTCAGAAACTTTGTAAAGGCATCCAATCCAGCTGCAAAAGGGGATGTTGCATTGCATTAAAAATATATATCCTTATCAGGCAGTTCCTTTTTTCACACAGTCTGTGCAAGCTAACAAAAGAGATTGTGGCCCTTTTGAATTACACCATGTTATAGATATTTTAAAATACCTTAAGATTTTAAAGTAAGTGCAGTTTTTCATCATGATCTGAATGCTGAAACTCCCATTATAGAATTCTCAGCATGTGTAAAAATCCACTACAAAGATCTCATTAATTTAGGAATGGAAGTAATCAAAACATGGATTACTTGCTCACAAGTAGATATTGGTCTAGAAACAATTTAAAATGAATGGCTTCTAGCATCTTTACAATTTGTTTTATCTTGTTGTTATTATGCTGAAGATATATTCTTTCCCAACTACGCTTAATCCAGGGTGCTTCTTGTATTGATGTCAACTGTTCTAAGAACAGATCTGAAAAGCACATAGTGTCTAGTACTGTAGCTGGACCACATGTGTGTCCCTCCAAAGTAGGAAGTAGAGATATACATGCACTTGTTGATTATGTAAGCAAAAAGCCCTTTCAAATGATGCCCAATTTTGTTCCTATCATTGTTTTAGAAACAAACTACGTCAGAAATGACAAAGTCTTTCCTTAAGTACACAGAACATGTTTTCATTTTTAAAGTTTCGTCTTGCAGTCAGGAACAATATTCAACTGACATTCTACTGTTTATTGAAAGAACTCTTGTGTTGTCTATTACATTACTCTGATCAATAAGACATAAAAGTAATTCTCAACTGTTTTCAGTAGTTGGCAGCATGCTATAGTGGTAAGCACACAAGGAGAGTAGAAACCTATCCTGCTATAAATGACCCTATCATACGCAGTTTAGGTAACTGCCAAATCTATTTAAAAGCACACCTGGGTATTATAATTTTCCATAATTTTCCATCCTAACAAGCTGCATGGAGAGAAAAAAACTACTAACCTTTCTCAGAAAGCAGTTTTTCAAAAGATTCTCGCCATTTCACTGCTTCTTCAGGAGACACACTGTTTAAGAAACAGAAAGAGGTTTTGAGGAATTGTGTTTATGGTGTACTTACAAACCTGTTGTTAACATACATTACCCATTGCATATGTTAATCTACCTGGGATTGTATAACAAAGCCTTTGGTTAGATCACCTAATTAAAGGAGCTCATTTTCTTAGCTGCTACAGAAATACTTGGTTTAATTTTTTCTGACATTTTTCATGCAGAATTGTACTTCCCCTTCCCCACTTCCCCTGTTTAAAAAAACATCAGAACAGAGACTTTAGTCTTCAGTGCTTGTGTTGCACTACTCATCTTTAAGGGAATTGAGATCATGCAGTATGGTAATACTCATAAGGGAACCAGGTCAGTCACACACTTAAACTTAAAAAATACTCTTGCAGAGACATTGTTTTGAATGCGCTCGATTTGAGGCTGTGTTCCTACAGTCTATTTCTAATGAAATATGGGAAATCCTATAGATGAATGACAAAGTTGTTGCAATATGGTTTAGGTGATTGTCTCAGAGGTTAATAGCATATGTCGCCTGGTTTGTTTACCACAAACCGGTTTCAAATGTCATGTTATTCTGAGACACTGTGCTCCATTTATAAAATTCCACACGTTCTTCATGTTAAGTTGCATCATTTACTTTAATATCAAATATTCTGCCTTAGAGAGCAATGCAGAAAGGAAAAAAGAACACCTTACTTCGTTCATAATTTTCCAGAAACCCCTTTTTGGTGTTGTATAGATTTTTGTAAAATAAGCCTGGAGATGGACTGTGTCATACTACAACTAGGATTTGAGTTCTAGGTCTGAGGGTAAAGTCAGTTTTTATCTGGTGCTTTTTGAATATTAATATTTAGGATCATTTTCATTTGAGGGGCAAAATACAGTATATTGAAAGCATCAATAAGCAACTTGTCCAGGATTAGTTGGTTAGAACATCTTCTTATGGATTGAACACTTAAAAAAGATTCTGCCTTCCTTGTGGAGTCTTACTGTTCTGTTGCCTGCCATAGTTACTTTGGGCTCAATTGGCAAATTCTGTAAGCACGTGGAATTTAGATAAAGGGAAATTCCTATCACTTTGGGAAGGATTTTAAGCCAATAATGATCTTGGGTTTGCACAGAATTAAAAGGAGGATTTAAAAAAAAAATTTAGTAGCTGTCACATCTCTCCTAGCTTAAGTCATTCCTTATAAGAATTAAAATTTTAATTAGGGGGAGACAAACAGTTTTTGAGAGTTACAAACGGTGGAGAAATGAACATATGCCACTAAAGTAGTGGGAAGGATCGTGGAGTTAGTGAAAAGGAGATCTGAACCCCTTAGAATATTTTAATTATGAGAAGTACAAAAAGTACAATTCTCTAAACTGTGTGGACTTGTATATCCAGGAACAGTGACTTCCTATCGCTACAGAAACTACCTTAGTCGTAGTGCACGATAAACTATAATGGCTTCAGAAAATGTACACAGTTCATAACTGCACGAAATGCTGGACAGGTTCTTTGCCGGTTTTGGAAACTTCCAGTGTGAATGTCTGATTTTCTTTCAGAATCTGCATTAACCCATTAGCCTTAGGATCCCCAAGACCTGGGTGTAGCTCTGAGCTGGGGAAGCAATGAGCTGCTGCAGTAACAGACAGAAACCTAGACTTGCTTAGATCTGCCACTTTCTAAAGATGAGAAAAAACTAGTTAACAGGTCACTAAGTTCACTTTCTACTTATGTTAGTTTATGTTAGGTACTATCTTTATGTGTAGAATGATAAAAACTGAAGTATTAAAATAATAAATCCCATATTATCTCATTTTATTATTTGAAGTATGGTAGTTTTCTTTTTTTTTTCTTTTTCCTTTTTTTTTCATTTTATATCTGCATCTCTTTCTATCTGGAATTGGCACAGAGATAAAAAAACCAGCAATACTACTTTTTCTTCTATACAATAGGAACAGCAGAATCCCTGATAGTCAGACACCTGGCTGAGAGTAACTTGGTAAAAGACAGTTGGCTGAATGAAGAAATTATAGTCCAGTCAAAGAGGGAAATTCTTCAGAGAATTATTTATTGCTATTGTGGCTGCCTCTGAAACTTCTTTTCACAGATAATATGAATTCATTGATGGCTGTGTACTTTTATGAAATATTCAGGGGTAATCAGCCACTCAATACTATCTGCATGCAGGTGGCATGGAAGCCGAGCTTTCTCTTTTTAGATGCAATCTTAGCATGGTTTTACATGTCTGGAAGCAAGAAACAAAAAGGATGTTCTCAGCATTGTTTTACCTTTTTCATCATCGCACTGTCTTGTATTTCTGAGTGAACTGTTTGAATTAAGGCTTCTCCAGTAGCAAAACAAGGAACAAAGTCAGAGAATAAAAGAAAGTAAGGAAACCCTCCATGAATCTGGTGTGGGAAGACTTCCAGATATCAACAACAAAACCAAGATTTCACACTATATCTTTATGAGAAATAGTACAACAGGGGCAATATTTCAATGGCATTTAAACATCAGTATCTGAATTTTGGAGACAAGAGTGTTCAAACAATCATGGCACTGAATTTGGCATGCATCTGGCATTTGTACATCACAGAATTCTTTGGGAAACTGCTTACTAAGGAGCTGTGTGATCTCACTGTAACCAGCACTTTGTCTGCTACATTTCTGAGTTGATGCTTGCTCAGTATAGTTAGTGGACTAATGAAAATGCTGTTGGCATGATTAAAACTTTTAAACGTGTCTGCAATCATATAGAGACCAGTCTACACTTTGTGGTGTGAAAACACTGGTTGTGAGCTACTTAATACATGTCAGATAATTCTAGAATGTTTGTATGCTTTATCTAGATTGCTAATTTTAAATTAAATAGACCTTGAAAGTGCTACTCTCTACCAAGTCTGACTGCATACACACAAATGCAGGAAACATTCTGAGTCACACAGGGACTTCCTGAAAGGAATCCCCGTTGACTCAGTCTTTTATAATACTTACCTTGCTGCTTTTGTCAAGTTTCCAGGTTTACCAATCTGATCACCTTCATGGAATTCAGATTTCTGCAGGAGAAGGCTCAGTCTATTTCTCTTCTGCTTAGCTCTACAACAGAATTAGCATAGCTTTTCAAGTGACTTTATTGAAAGATTTTTTTTTCTCAAACATTTCTCCTACATACATAATTCACAAAATTCATACATGAATTGTTGGCAAAGAGAAATGGAAATCTTTCTATATTCAGTATCTTTGTCATTCATTTTAAAGATGAGAGAGTGAAATTTCAGGCTAGAGAACATATTGGCTCACCATCTTCTACTTTTAATATTTCACAAAGGAAATGGAATCATTGTTTCCTGTCATCTGAAATTTTTAAAAAGAAACTTCCTCAGATTATATTCAGGCTTTCAAGAAGTATTTCTCAGAACTTCTTGAAACCTCCCTCTCCTATTTTCTTAGTTTATCATTTGATTTGTTTCTTGCTCTTAAAAAGAAATAATTCAATGATGAATTATTATTTTATGGATAGAATTCCTAAGATTGTAGTTCATGAGTTTTCATACAAGTAAGTAAAAAAATAAAATTATCTGTGCCCTAAATTCATACCCAGGAGCTATGCTAGCAGAATCCTCTATGTAAGTAGAACACTCAAAGTGTCAGCATGACCTAAAAACTTACCCAGGCTTGCTTGCTTGATGAGGCGCTTCTTTAACCATTGATTTCATGACTTTGTAATAGGATTTATCCTTTGAAGCAGAAATATTTAGCTGGGGGAATAAAAGAAGTGGGTTCTCCATCTGCCTCTAAAAAAGCTTCCCAGTTTCAGAAAACGTTTCTTTTACTTCCTAACAGCTGTTACATCTGGCGTAACTGATGTGCTCAGATGTGGAAGGCTCTCACATGCTGTACTGGGTGGTCTGGGTTGCCTCCAGTTGGCTCTTGAGCAGTTTCCAGAGCAGGTAGTGGGAAGAAGGAGGTTCTCCACCTTCACTGCCACTGCAGCTGCACATATACAGAAATTTGAGTTCTGGTTTTACAGTCATCATTTAGGGAAGTGAGACTGCAACTTTGTAAAATGACTGTTGATCACGCAGACAAACCCAGCTACCAGTAGAGAGCCACTCCCACGTTTCTGCTTGTGGAACTTGCTATGTTGCTAGACTTAAAACAAAGCCAGCATTTTCCCCAAACACCTGGGAGAAGTGTACATAGTTTCTCTAAAATAAACTTTAATGAGAATATTTTCCATAAAATAATATACAACATTTTCTTAAGCTCTTAAAATTTCTAATTGACCTTAAACTGCCCTCTACAGCCTCAGCCGCTGTATGCTCGACACCCCATCAAGTCTATCTATGTTATGTGAACTTGAAATCTGGGATTTCTCAGAGGTTCCTGCAAAAGCCCAATGAAGCTGTGGAAGTGGAGATTTTTTTTTTCCACATTTTTTCAGAAATAATGAGCACCTGCTCCCATTTTCAAGTTTGTCCCTTTAAAACTCCTTTAACTTTTATATCTATGGCTTTATTTTCATTTACAATCTCCCTAACACGATAAAAAGTCTTCAGTTCAGCACAAAAAAAATGTGATTTTTTTGACAATAGATAACTAAAAATCTCTCATTTCAGTTTGCATAATGTAGAAGTATATTAAATGTTTTGGCTGATCAAGAACAAAATAATCCTCTTTTTTTTTTAGTAGCAGTGCCTCATTTTGTTCAGGTAAGACGCTAATCCCTGGGGAGAAGAAACAACTTCATAAGCTTCCCACAATTTTGTCCAGTTCTGTGCAATTATGCAACTTGAGTAAGTTCTGGTGAAAGTCCCACCCAGCCCTTTCCTTGTGGCTTGTGGATCTGAGGAGGATGAGAGCTACAAATATTCAAAAGAACTAAAAAACCCAAACACCCCTTTGCTAGGACTCTGAATTCCTGAAACATTAGAAAAAAAGATATTATCTATTGTGATGTTTTAAGAGATAAAAAATGAAAGAAAAATCATGTGTATTAATGTGTGATACAATTTTTAAAATCAGGCTGAATGGAAAATATTCAGTGCAAACCTGTCTATTGTGACCCAAAGGCCTTTAAGAAGCAGGATTATGGTTATACATTGCATTTTCACCTTCAGAGTAAGCTCATATACCACATCCTGCTTAAACTAGCTTTAGCCACAGCTGTCTTTAATAACATAGTCCACCTTATACCAATACTTAAAAAAATATGGAATGCATCATTTTATTTCATTTTTCTGCAACAATGCTGGCACACGACTTTTTTTATTACCTATTATGTGTATATAATGCTGTGTTCATCTGCCATCACTTTTCTGCCTAATGATTTCAGTTGCTGAAAAATGTTGTTAATTGTAGACTCAATAGTTCCTATAAGCTCATGTCAGTGAGATTTGTAGCATGAAACATCACTCAGAAGTGAATTATGGTGTCCTTGCCACTATGTCATGAAACTTGTAAATGAAAATGGCCTGTCTCTTTCAGCACCCACCAACAATGGGCTCTCCTCAGCACATTTCTGAATGGCTTGCCCAATCCACTCTTAAATTAACTCTAAAGCAATGAGTGCTATTTCTAAGATGTTTGAAATATTACTTTACTATACTATGACAACAGTATCAGTCCCAAATGCAAGTGTGCGGTGCAACTGCTGAGAATTCATTTGAAAAGTTGAGGGAGAGGGGATAATTACAAACAATCTCTACTTTTTCCCCTACTTTTTTTTCCATTAATAGAAAGCTAATATTAAATTCAGGCCTTAAAGTAGCTAAATCGCTTCAGAGTCAGTATGTGTATTGTCAGCAATGGTACTGGTTCTAATAAGTATTTTGTTTTGCACTGCAGGCTACAGTAATTATAGAAATGGTATTAATGACCCTGTAAATGTTTCTGGGCTGCAAGATGGTGATATGGCAAAATGAACAAGTTATTATAAGCCAGAAGAAGCAGACCTAGAGTACTATGTTGATGGCATGACTAGAGACCTAGAAAGCTCTAGAGAAATTTGGGATGAGGACAAAATGTCCTACTTCCCAATCATTTCTCTAACCACTGAGTTGTATTTGCAAATCTTTTGGGAAGGAGACTAGTGGTTTTAAAGTCCTCAAATCAAGATAAGCTCTGCAAAGTGAGAGCAATATTGAATCAATTATTTATTACTTGTAAAAAAAGACTATATACATTTTTCAAGAGAAGGTATGTTTTCAAAACAATCTTTCTGTGAAAAAAAAAAGCAAAATTGAATACATCATAAAGTGCAGGCCATCCCTTGGCACAATGTCCTGATCCCTTTCAGTCTGTTCCTTACTGAGAAGTGTCCGCACTGGCTTCTGTTAGTATTCAATAAGGTCCTACCACAGCTTATGTTAAAGTCATATTTGACTTGTGTAGAACCACAATTGGCTTTAATAAATAATTCTGCTGTTCTTCAGTATGTTGTTGAGAATTTTTCACTCCTCAATATTTATGTTGTTTATTCCTTATTGGGAGTCACTCTCTGTGAAAGAAATACTGACTGATATCAATAGCAATGATGACATTGTATTGTATGCTGATTATGTCACATTCCTTTTTGAAAGGTAAGCACTGAAAGATTCAGGTTTCCTAATCAGCTGAATAGAAGTCAAGCTGTGATTGAGTGGCTGAGCTCAGCACAAAGAAGCAGAATACAATGTGGAGGTCCCTATTGTTAGCAATTCCTCCTCATCTTTCTTCAAGATATTTTTGTTACTTGCCCAGTTAAGAGTAAACTTTGCCTCCTTCACATCCACACTCATGTTCTAGCACTGCCCAGGCTTCTCCAGGACCAAGCTCCACTATTCTTCTCATTCAAACCCAATGTCACCAGCATGACTTTATTGATGTTATGTTTGCTTTAGTTTCTGCTGACGGGACATGATGTTCATCTTTGTCAGAAGAAAAAAAAAAAACCAACACAGTCTCTTTACTGTCCTGTGAAGAAAAAGCATGGAAATAAACTTCACTGAAGACCCTGGGCTGAAAAGATGTATTTTCATATTTCTCTTCCTTTTTCCTGTACAGGGATTTGAAGGCTGGAAAATTAAAATTACATGTTTTGAATTAATTTGGCTCTAATAAATAATTCTGCTGTTCTTCAGTAACTTGTTGAGAATTTATCACTCTTCAATATTTATCTTGTTTATCCCTTATTGGCAACCATAATTAATCCTACAGTTTAATAATTATATGATGCAATATATGGTTGTTTTGTTTATTGTCATATTTAAAAAAACAGTCATCATGAAGCAATGCCAAAAGGAAAATAGTTTTAATTTAAGTCTCAAATAAAGGAGCTTGCAGCCTGATAGTTCAGTTAATTTCTTTAGTGGTGCACTGAAAAGATTCATCCTAGTGGAAGCTCTTAGCACGTGGGATACTTCAGAGTTAGTGGAAAAGATGCATTATACTGCCTATGCATAGTTCACGTTACAAGCCCCTCTTTTTTGCTGCTGTTCAAAAGGAAGGAAACAAAATTGCATTGCTTCAGATATGGGTGCCTGACCACAGGAACCTAACGCTTCGTTTTCAGAGTCTGTAGGTCCTATCAGTCAGGACAGATTTCAAAAGAGTTTCGTAAGGCATCCATGATGAAAAGTCAAGCTCATTGCAGGCCTCAGAATCTTTATGGTTTTTGCAGAATTTCTGTTAGAGAAAATTAGTTTACTTGGTCTTTAGAAAGGTCAAAATAAGAAAGTGAGGCTGCAAAATTCTCAGCTGTATTCATTTCCTGCCTGCCCCGTAGCTAAAAGGCTGGCATCTCTGATTAGTTCTATTTACATATTACATACATCACTGTCACAGTTAATCTACAGGAAGCTGGTTTCTCAGTTTAACCACTCAATGTTTACAGCTAGCTTCCCACAAGTGTATAGCACTGACATCAGTGCTCATTAGCAATTGTGTTTTAATGACCAGCTTCCAAAGTGCTCACCTAGGACACTCAAGCACACATTTTAAAATGCATGTGAGTGTCCCAGGTGAGCACTTTGGAAGCTGGTTATTAAAATGAGTGATAGTGTGATATTCACAGGAAAGGTTTAAAGTAGGAATGTACTATAAATTCTGCTCAAAATATCCTATTGGAGTTACACACTACTGCATTTATTTCCATCCCAGAAATAAATAAAACCCAGAGGTATTCCCCACATTATTACCTGGGGGTTTTTTCCAAGAGATTGGATTAGAGGCTATGTAATCTGACTAAAACTGAAGACATTTTGGGATGCAGCAGATATGAGCAGCAACGTAAGAACTAACTGAACCCACTCTTCATTCTGCACTCCAGGCAGCAGTACGCATTTTATGGATTCCTCACAGTCAATTTTGGTGTCATGTCATGACAAAAGATCTTGCCATTTGGGCACTATCCATTTCTCAGATTTTTCTGGCTTTTAGCTTGAATTATGACGTGCTTTTTATTATGGTTTTGATTTGACACAGTCCTTGACTTTTGCAAGTGTTGACCTTGGCAAGCTCTGGTTTTCACACCAGCATCTTAACCAGATTCTCATCAGGTCTAATATGTTGCTCCTGTATTTCTAATCTGACTTTCTCTGTCACAGCTAGAATAATTGTAATCACAAAAATAAGTTTTGCAAAGCTTGCCAAAAACACTTCCACAAAAGAGAGGTGGCATGATAATTGCACTTTTCATATGCACACCAGAAAGCAAGTTATTATAGTATTTCTGTTGAGTAAAACTGGGTAATCACTTATAAGGTTACACTGCCAATTTCATAAACATAAAACTTTAAGTAATTTTGATGTTGCTGTAGCCACCAAATCTAGGTGATAGGGTTGCCACTGCAAAAGCCACATCTGTCCCACTACTCCCTCTGTCGGAAAAATTCTGACACACCCTTTCTCCTTTCCTTTAAAAAAGAACACAAACAGCCCTGCTTGGAAACCAACATCCCAGGTGTTTTCCAGTCAGATACATCCAAGAGAGCTGTATGCAAGTGCTGTGTGCATCCTTCTGCAGCAGGCGATTTCCTTCCCTCCCTCCTTCCTTTCCCCAAAACATGGTCCAGCTGACAGGGGCTTGCTTGGGTTTGATTCAGTTTGGAGTAGCAATGTACAGAACAATAAGTTTTTAAGGACTAAAAAAAAAAAATCAGTAAGATCATAGAATAATAGAATCATAGAACCGTAGAATCATAAAATGATCTGAGAGTTGAAAGTGACCTTAAAGATCATCTGGTTCCAAACCCCCTTACATGGGCAGGGACACCTCCCACTAGATCAAGCTGCTCAAGGCCCCCATCCAACCTGGCCTTGAACACTTTCAGGGACAGGGCATCCACAAGTTCCCTGGGCAACCTGTTCTAGTGCCTCACCACCCTCATTGTTAAGTAATTCCTCCTTATGTCCAGTCTAAATCTTCTCCTCTCCAATTTATAGCCATTTCCCCTAGTCCTACCACTACAAGCCTTTATAAACAGTCCCTCCCCAGGTTTATTGTACCTCCCCCTTCAGGTACAGGAAGGTCACTATAGGGTGTTCTTGGAGCCTTCTCTTCTCCAGGCTGAACCCCAACTGTCTCAGCCTGTCCTTGTATAGGAGGTGTTCCAGCCCTCTGATCGTCTTTCTAGCCCTCCTCTGGACCCATTCCAGAAATGGACACAATACTCCAGGTGGGGTCTCACAGGAGCAGAGTAGAGGGGCAGAATCACTTCCCTCGACCTGCTGGCCACACTTCTTTTGATGCAGCCCAGGACATGATGGGCCTTCTGGGCTGGGAGTGCACACTACCGGCTCATGTCGAGCTTCTCATCGAACAGCACTCCCAAGACCTTCTCTGCAGGGCTGCTCTCAACTGCATCATCCCCCATCCTGTATTGAAACTGCAGAATGCCCTGACCCAGGGGTAAGACCTTGCACTTGGTCTTGTTGAACCTCACGAGGTTCTCATAGACCCACTTCTCCAGCCTGTCCAGGTCCCTCTGAATGACATCCCATCCTTTTGGTGTGGTAACTGCACCACTCAACTTGGTGTCATCTGTAGACTTGCTGAGGGTGCACTCAATCTCACTGGTTATATCATTGACGAGGATATTAGACAGCACTGGTCCCAGTACGGACCCCTGAGGGACACCGCTTGTTACAGATCTCCATGTGGACATTGAGCCATTGACCACTACTCTTTGAATAAGACCATGAAATCAATTTCTTATCCACTAAGCAGTCCACCCATCAAGTCCATACCTCTCCAGTTTAGAGAGAAGGATATTGTGAGGGGCTATGTCAAAGGTTTACAGAAGTCCAGATAGATCACATCCATTGGGTTTTGCCTAGGAGGTTCTCTGGTGAAAGGAGATATTTATTCTTTCTCCCAGGCCCATTTCCAGTGTGGGACACAGGCTGAGGGACTGCAATGACCTCAGCTCCCCACAAGGGCCCACCAGCAAGACAGAGCCTTCTCCTCCACCACAACAGCAGGTAGCCATACGCCATTCAGCAGGGTGGTGCAGGATGGTACATGATGTGGCTTGAGCTTCAGGGTCATGTTTGCTGGAGGAACAGCAGTGAAAGCTCTGCCAGGTGGGGAATGGCCACCTGTGAGGCTCCATCTCCCAGCACGTGGCAGATACGACATAGTGGCCTGGACAGTTCTGCCCCCATGAAGGCCCTAGCACCACCTCATCTCCAAGCATCCTCTGGGCTGGGCCCACCACCACACCACACTACAAGGCTATCACCCTCTGCCACTGAACAGGGCAACGCTCTGCCTCTGGGCTTGCCCCATGGGCAGAGAATGCTGTGGGCAGTGGTGGGGCACGTGCTGAAGGAATTCCACCTGCGGGAGTGATGAGGCTATGGACCTTATCAAGGTTATGAAAATAGTGCTCTTGCCACTGTGTTTCTTGCAGTGAGCAGGTGATGGAAAGCGCTGCTCCATTGGTTGCTGCTACTTGTAAATAGTTAACCTCACTGAGATAGCTGTGACCAAAGGCAAGCAAAATAGGCTCCCTGGCCCTGCTTTTCTTACTGCTTGTACTGGTCTCCTTTTCCTTATCATGCTGTTTCTTTTCTGGAGGCAATTTAGTCACATTCATGAGGTCTCCCCTAAGGTTTAGAACTCTCTCTGTGAGTGAGTCTGGACCTGCAGCCAGCGAGATCAAGCTGGTGAGAGTTGAATACAGCCAGATCACCCTGGGGCCAAGGAGAAGAGCATAGCTCCATGCAGAGCTCTTCTCTGTCTCCTGGTGGTACAGCTGAGTAGCCCATATGCCTGCACAGCTGGTCATTGCTGAGACTTCAGGCTGGAGCTTGCAGCCCACATTCCCTGATCATTTACCTTGTGAGTTATAGGAAAGCTCATACGTGAGCCAGGCCTCTGTGGTACCCTCAGATGTGCTATATAGTTCACACCGGCTCACCTCTGACACATGCCACCACATGAACTTTCTTGCTTGTGGAGCAAGTCAGGATCCCTTGACTCAGAAAACTCAGACCATGAACTCTCAGTTTAAAGATCATGTGTATCAGAGTACCCTTCTATCCATGCTGAGAGTGAGGAGGATGTTCTTATCTAACATCTGCTCACACAACACTAGTGTATTTTGTGGCTTTTGATGAATCTTTAGTATCTAGAGCCAGATCATGCACCAGTTTCCTGGTCACCCTCTTCCAGTGACAGCCCCATTAATTCCTGTTTGTCTTGAGGGCATGCACCTTGTTTGATTTTGTTTCTGCTACTTTCATAGAATCACCAGTGCTGAGTACGGGGCAGAATAATTTCCCTGGTCCTGCTGGCTCTAGGCATAAAAATCAAAAATCCAGTACTGAGCGGCCGATGTCTTGGTGTACCTGCAACATTAGCGGCAAGCACAGAACAAACGGCCAATGGTCTCATGCTTGCTAGCTTCTTGAGACCTTGGAATCTTTATTAAGACCCGTGGATTAATAGGAAAGGAATGCACTAGGCAGAAAACATGAAGATAAGGGTCACATCTGTAGAAAACAGGGGGTTGCTATCTATCACTGTACTGCAGGATTCTCACAGGTGGAGATTCACTGGGATAGCTGTTACTGGATACAGAGGCCCTATATAAGATTTGCACACTCTCAATAAAGTTGATCATGCTTGTTTCCTCATCAACAGGGTCCATGCCTTAATCGCTACAGCTGGCCATGCTGTTTCTAATACAAGTCAAGATGCTATTGGCCTCCTTGGCCACCTGGGCACACTGTTGGTTCATGTTCAGTCAGCTGTCAATCAGCACTCCCACATGCTTCTCCGCCAGTCAGCTTTCTAGCCACTCTTCCCCAAGCCTGTAGGGCTGCACAGGGTTATTGTGTCCCAAATGCAGGACTGCAGTTTGGCCTTGTTAAATCTCATCCTGTTGGCCTCAGCCAAAGCAGTGACAAACGATTCTTCAACAGCCAGGAAAGGACCCAAGCTCACAGTCTATCTGGATTTTGCAATGGAGATTATGCAGGTTCCTGCATGTATTTGGTTAATAACAACCCCAGGTGCAAACATCAAGAGAGCAGTTGTGTGTTTTGCCACATCAGCACAGCACAACAACAAAAATAGAACTTGAACTTAGATTGGACAATTCTGTGAAAGATAATAGAAAAATCTTTCTACAAATATAACAACAAAAGGAGGCCCAAGAAGAATCTCCATGCTTTACTGGATGCAGGGGGGACATTAGTGGCAAAGGATGAGGATAAGGCTAAGGTATTTCACAGAATCATAGAATCACCAGGGTGGAAAAGACCCATCAGATCATTGAGTCCAACCATTCCTATCAAATACTAAACCGTGCCCCTCAGCACCTCATCCCTTAAACATCCCAGGCTTGAGCCTACAAGAGGGTGCCTCTTGTGCACAGGTGAACATCTCTGAAATCTCACTCAGGCTCCTGTAAAATGTGTTTCTGTTCAGGCTACATTTTGATCTGTACTTTCTGCATGTCATCACTTGAGGGCAGCAGAGCTCATATCGAGTTTCACTTTAGTTAAGCACGATTTGATCATATTTTAAATTTTTAGCTATAAAATTACACAAAACCCAGTACAAGAAAGGAAAACATCATGGCTTTGGACCTGGCCATGCCCATGATGTGCCAGGGAAGCTGTAGTTTAATAATCACCACCTTCCTAGGTGGGAGAAGATGCTCATCCACCCTTACTTGAATACCTCCTGCTTCAAAGGCTAGATGGTGATGTGAGACTGTCCTGTGCTATTTCTTGACACAATATGGCCTACACAGGCCTCAGCTCTTGAATGGAAATTGCTGGCAAACAGTGTTAGTCACATAAAAAAAATGGTTGTTCAATGATGATTGTTAAGTCCTCAGTGTTTAATAGCAGCTGAATCCCAGAGTGATAACAGGAGGCTGAGTAAGTCCAGCCAAAGTTAGATTCTTGAAGAGGATGGAAATTTCTTATCTCTTGTCCCTAGCAGGAGTGCCTTTTTATGGACACCATGTTGGGCATATTTGAACACAACAGAAATAAGCACCAGAGCTCCCCAGACAGAGGGACACAGGGTCTGATCGAGAAAGCCAAGGTGCATGCAGAGCAGTGAGTCTTCAAATCACAAGTGTGTGGTGAAAATCAACCTGAACAGAAGTGCTACTCAGTGGTTACCTACCCCATGACAGGCATCCAGCTGACTGTTGCCTTCTTGGAATACTTCTGGCAGTGGTGTCAGTCTTTGTGCCATGCCTTATCCTTCCTTAGAAGATATCAAAGTTTTATCCTGAAATTTTTATCTGCCTGCATTAGCAGCTGTGAATTTTGGGAATGCAGGTATGGGAGATGGATGTGCACAAGTTCCTGCCTCTGACCTTAGTGATCAACATTGTGAACAAGTGTGAGTTCTTAAAGCCTTTGATACAGTTTCTCACAGCATTCTGCTTCGGAAACTGTCGGCCTCTGGCCTGGACAGGAGCACACTCTCCTGGGTGAAAAACTGGTTGAATGACCGGGCCCAGAGGGTGGTGGTAAATGGAGTTAAATCCAGCTGGAGGCCAGTGACAAGTAGGGTTCCCCAGGGCTCAGTGCTGGGTCCAGTCCTGTTTAATGTCTTTATCAATGACCTGGATGAAGGCATTGAGTCCTCCCTTAGCGAGTTTGCAGATGACACCAAGCTGGGTGGAAGTGTGGATCTGCTGGAGGGTAGGGAGGCTCTGCAAAGGGACCTGAACAGGCTGGACTGCTGGGCTGAGACCAACGGCATGAGGTTTAACAAGGCCAAATGCAGGGTCCTGCACTTGGGGCGCAACAACCCTGTGCAGTGCTACAGACTAGGAGAAGCCTGGCTGGAAAGCTGCCTGGAGGAGAAGGACCTGGGGGTGTTGGTTGACAGCGACTGAACATGAGCCAGCAGTGGCCCAGGTGGTCAAGAAGGCCAATGGCATCTTGGCCTGTATCAGAAAAGGCCTGACCAGCAGGTCCAGGGAGGTTATTCTCCCTCTGTACTCGGCACTGGTGAGACCGCACCTCGAGTCCTGTGTTCAGTTCTGGGCCCCTCACCACAAGAAGGATGTTGTGGCTCTGGAGCGAGTCCAGAGAAGAGCAACGAAGCTGGTGAAGGGGCTGGAGAACAAATCTTATGAGGAGCGGCTGAGAGAGCTGGGGCTGTTTAGCCTGGAGAAGACAAGGTTGAGAGGAGACCTCATTACTCTCTACAACTATCTGAAGGGAGGTTGTGGTGAGGAGGGTGCTGGCCTCTTCTCCCAAGTGACGGGGGACAGGACGAGAGGGAATGGCCTCAAGCTCCGCCAGGGGAGATTTAGGCTTGAGATTAGGAAATTTTTTTTCACAGAAATGGTCATTGGGCACTGGAACAGGCTGCCCAGGGAGGTGGTTGAGTCACCGTCCCTGGAGTTGTTTAAGGTGAGGGTGGATGAGGTACTTAGGGGCATGATTTAGGGATTGGTGGGAATGGTTGGACTCGACGATCCAGTGGGTCTCTTCCAACCTGGTTATTCTGTGATTCTGTGATTCTGAGGTGAACTGATCTGGTGTCATCTGAACTGACAATGAAAGAATGAGCAATGTGGCCTTGCAAAGCTCTGAGTTGGATAACTATCGGGGTAAAAGCATGACTAATTGGATGAGGTTCTGGCACACAGGTACAAGATGGAAGCTTTCTTTATTTAAGATAAGTACTTCTAGGTCCTCCGTAACACATTTGGTTGAGATTTCCTTTTAGTGGGACCAAATGCCACCTGATCTGTAGAAAGAATACAAGATGTCAAAGCTGTCCTTTCTTTGTGTCAGTGTTGGACCAGATGGGTCCTGACTCCCTTCCAGCCACAGTTACTCTGTGATTCTGAACTTACCAAGGTACTCAAGAGTTTCCCTCAATGCAAACAAGTCATCAAATTGTCCCCAGTGAACCAGAAAATTGTAGAGCAAAAAATAGCACAAACCCCATTGATCTTTGGCTCCATTCAGCATAGCAACTAAGTACTCCCCAGCAGTTTACTCTATGACATGCTTTCCAGGGATTGCAGTTCCTTATTATGAGGGGGGAATGCACACGGCTCTGCCTTGGACCAGGTGCTACAATTGCTGCTTCTCTGTCTGTGTAATCAGCAGAGAAGCATGTTTAGGGAGCAGATGTTGAACAGAAATCATAGATGGTAATTTAGCTGAAGTTAAGGCAGAACCATAGTATAAAGCATTCACCAAAACAGGTGTTTTGCTGCCAGCAGGACTGTGTTGTGCACACTAGCAGTGGGCAGTCAAAGTCCATTCTAAGTGTCCACACCGTGTCCAACTTGCACCAAGGGTAGGAGGCTGGAGACGTGTTCCCAGCATCCAGGGAAAGACAGAAGTATTGACTTTTGTTAGAAAATAGATTCCCCCTGATCTTAGCACTGTCCTGGGAACTAGCACCTGAGTGGTGTCTTCAGGCCAGATAGGAGCAGGAGGAAAGTTCAGTGTAAGGAAAAGAGAAAAGCAGCTTTGATTTATTTTCTGAGACAGATGAGATCATTTCTACCCTCCATGTCACAGTCCTGGGCTCTTGTATTTTTCATGCTTCATTACAAGTGTTTGTACTTATATGAGTGGCTTCAACCACCAATTAAGCCTTCATTTGGAGGCTGCTCTGGATGCTGGAAGCACTCCATTAGCCTGGGCTTCTGCCAGGGAAAAACACTGCATTGTCTTAACAACTGCACCAGCTCCTATCTGCTTAATGTTGACTTTCCTATTAAGTTCAGCTAATACTTTTCCAATTGTGTGAGCTGGGCTGAAGTCAAGCTGAGTGACTTTAGCAGGCTGCTTCCTAGACTGAATTAAGGATGAGCAAAACCCTCACGAACACTTCACTATTTACACGGTCAGTTGCATCTAAACAGTGCGCGTTCTCCCCAAAGCTGACTCAGATTTTATATGTGCCCCCTGTGTTGCTTCCCAAGTGAAGCCCCACACAGTCAGGAGCTGTGGATGCTAGAAAGCATACTTGCCAGAGCACTAGGGGTCTGGCTTACCCCATGGGGTACCAGAAAGGATGCCATGGAAATCAAAGGCCAGCCTGCATTTCTGCTTGTGGACGAGACATAGACCAGGAATTTTTCCATGGATTCTTTAAGGGAGATGATACAGTACAAACAGCCCAAGAGGGAAGATTTACAAATGGAAGAACTTGTTATATCTACAGCTCAGATCATTCACACTGTGTGGAAGGGAGGACAATGAAGGAGGTAGGAAATCTCAGCCACTATTTCTAAGCAAAATGCTTGGGGATGCCATTCACACCACTCACAAGAGAGTGGTATGGAAAACCTACTGTATAAGGCACATGTTGAGGCAGAAGTGTGATGTGGACCACCTCTTCTCCCACTATCCAACTGGAGAGGTACCACCTGACTGCAGGCTGGACTTCTCTGTTCAGGAGCTGTTTCTGGAATTCTTAAGGAAAGACGGGTATTTTTCCTTTTGGGAGAAAGTGCAGAGGCAACGTCCAAAGAAAATGTGTGTCATATCAAGCTAGGAGATGAAAAGTTGCCTATTCTCTGAGGCTCTTGCTGAAAAACAGAAGCTGTTATCAGCAGACGACTGACAGCCATTGCTGGAGGAGGCCCACATTCTGCCTCCTTCTCAAGCTTAGTCTCTCAGGCTACAGTTCAAACATATATGTGATAAATGAAATTTAAGCAAATATGTAGATTCATTGCTGACTAAGAATGAATCTAAGCACATATGATTGTATTTAATAATTTAATTACATACTCTTTAATTAAAAATGGCCAGGCAATTAAATAATTTAATAAAAAAAAGCAAATTTTATTTCAATTTGCTCTGAGTAACAGCTATTCTTCAAATTAAAATATCAATAGGATAGAAAGCATTAGTATTTAACTTTTCATTTAGAAACATCACTCTATTTTAATTTTAAAGCTTGCAAGATCTAATACAATTATTACACAGTAATCAAGTTTTAATGCCTTATTTCATCCTAACACTGACTAATGGAAACTAAATTCACATTGACTCTCAGCAGCTTGTGTTTGAAGCTGATTTGCTTATGAGTGTAACAGCGTTCTGATTCAAGCCCCTCACAAACACGGCTCTGGGTATGGCTGTAGCCAGACACTTCAAAGAGAGCCTGGGCCAGCCCAGTATGACAGTGCCCAGTGCTGGTCAGGACCCTCAGGGACAACAGGCTACCAGAACTCATTGATGGCTACAGGAAGACCTGTGCTTGTTGCACATGCTTGGACTGGGTAGATCACCAGGTCTCATCCCACAGACCTTTTGGAGCATTTGTTTTTTTTCATGAGTTTGTTAATATATTAAGAGAGGATTAAGAAAATGAGCAAGATTCAGATGTTTAAGGTAGGAAATAGGTTTGGTAGTAAAAAAAATCATTATTCTCTTGAGCATAAAATATAAAAATCAAATTCAAAAAAATTATATGTTGTAAAGCTAAATAATCTTGGTATTTCTGGCAGGAAAATGTGTCTCCTGCTTAAGGCTCTAGGTATACAGAGAGGAAAATTTAGAGAGCCTAAAATTCACCTCAAAACAGTACTAGACATCCAAAGAAGTCCTTATTGTAGATGATTTCCTGGTGGCATAAAGAAGCAAGAATGGCCAGGGCTATTGCAGAGCAAAGTTGAAAACACTAATTGACTTTTACTCACTGGGAAAGAAGATGTAGCAAGATGAATGGCTTTGTGGTTTCAATCATTAGAGACTGTGAGGTGAGAGTTTCTGGCTAATGGGACTCTAGTGGGCAGAAATTGCTGTGTTAGGATCATTATGAACAATTTGCAAGTTGTGCTCATAAAGCATCAGAGGAGTGAGCTAAACCCCAACTGACACCACACAGACAAGGAGAAAGAGAGCTTAGGCTGTAAAGGACCAGAGTCAAGATAGACCATTAGTTGGTCCCTGTACAACCAGCCCTGCTCCAGTGCTACTGGTTGGTGCCCCTCAGTGAAGGCACAGCCTATGCTAGGGTCATCCTTATCTCCTGGCTTGTCCTCATTTATGGAACATCTCCACTCCTGCTGCTTCCTAACACAGCCTGTTTTGCAGTGAGAAAGTGACTGAAAGTCTGATGAGCTGCAAATTGGTCACCAGACAAGTCCTAGAAGGAAAGAGTTGCTCTTCTGTCTTGTGGCCTGTCTTCTTGAGGAGAGATGCCTCCTAACCGCCACAGTCAGACATGTTTATTTGTTGAAATAATAAGGTATGAGTATAATGCTCCTTATTTCACATCATACACATCAGGGTTTGTTCTGGCTGCTGGAAGAAGTGAGCTCAGAAGTAATCCAACGGTCAAATTTCTAATATTAGACTGGAATTGACTTTATTTACTTTTACAAACTTGGCCAAGGCTCAAGGCACTCTAATGTTATGTATTCTTCAGTAAACACAATTAACTGGAAACTCAGAAACACTGATACCATATTTTCCCTTGGGACTGATCACTGTGTGCTACTTTCTCTAGCCGTAAAATCAACTTCTGTTTCCGCAGGGTTGCAGAGTAGGTGAAAATCCATTTGGTTAAAAAAAAAATTTTTTTAAAGTGAGTAGGTTTGATGATGAAGCTGAGCTCAGCCTCCTCCAAGTGATCCATTCTAGTACTTCATGATCTTCCAGATTAAACAATGCTGTTTAATCTGATCCTTACTTACTGTAATTCAGGAGAAATATTTCTTGTCCTTAACCAGCATAGGCATATTGAACAGTTTATTGTTTTTCTGTCTGTAACTGAAGCCTTTTATGGATGTGGCATTTAGGTACTTCATGTATCACTACCCTGCATACCTTTGGTCTGCTAACTTCTAGATTGAACAAACTCTCATTCTTCTATCTTGCCTTATAGGTCTCTGAGCTGGGCTCTCTCCAGCTGTTCTACAGCTTCTTGAAGAGGAATGCCCACCTTCCAACCTCTTGGTTGGACATTCATTAGACTGAATGTCTGCATGAGACGGAGTGTATTGATTGTCCCACATATACACACAGAAGAGATTTGTAACAGAAATGTTAAGGTTGAAGTGAAGTCTGAATTGAAATATGTGTATGTGAACGATGAGGGGAAAACAACAGAATGAGGATTAAAAGAATGACCTGTGCTGATAGTGTTGAGCACTCTTCACAGAACTGGGTTCCAGGGATGACATTCCTGCTTGTAAAACTGACTAATGTGTTGGTGACGTGACCAAAGGGCCTGTGCTTTGGTAAGGTCACAGCACAGACAAGTCATCAGCAGAGGTCACCACATGCCAGAGAATGGCATTGAGGTTGCAGCAATTCACATACCATTGCATTTCTGGACAGACCACTAGGAAAACAAACATGCCCAGACTAGGAGAAACAGATAATGCTCAAATCTGTAAAGTTTAGCCCACACTGTTGGTAGCAAGAAGGGCACTGACATGTCTGGCTTTCTGCACCTCCTACATCTTGCCCTGCCCTCAGCAAACTTTCCCTTCCATTTTTCCAGCAACATCAGGCTTTGCTGTTCTCCTGTCTGTACTTCCAGGTCTTTTGTTCTTTGTTCTCTATTGCTCCTCCCCTGCTGTGTGTCATCTTTCTTGTTTGTCTTTCAAAACCTTAATTCTGCTGCTGCATTCCAGCTGCCTCTGTTTTTCCCCCAGTCTGTCACAAACTCATAGCTACCTGTTGTTCCATGGTTTCAGCTGTATAGTTCTAGCCCTGCTTCTCAGTGTATATTGGTGCCAGGCTGGTGGCCTTTTGTCTCTTGGGAAAAAACTTCATCTGTTTAAGCACGTAGTTGATCTCATCCGTGCATTTTGTGCTGACCTTCAGCAGGCTGTCTATGTGGATAGCACACTCTGCTCTTCCTCCCATCTTTCCCTGTGCAGGATTGCTCACGTTACAATTCTCCATGCCTTTCCTCATTGCCAAGTCTGCATTTACACTGCTTTTGAGCACTGTACATGCTAGATTCAGCACTAGCCTTACATGGCTGAATGTTTGGAGATTCTGGACTGAGTAGAAAGGCAGAGTGTGTCTCTCCCCAAGCTGCTTGGAGGTCTGATCTGATGTGCATGCAGCTAAACGAAGCATTTTCTTCACTAAATTGTAAGCTCTTGGTAGCTGGACTAGTTAATTCATCAGCGGAGGCTGTTTGAGATAGTCATGATTCAGCACCAGTACTGAAATAGATTTTGTGAAAATACATTAGCAGCAGCACTGCACAGAATAGGGCTCGATAAAATCTGGATGGACTCTTGGCTAGGAACTTCCATGTTCCTATACAATAACACCTAATCACGTACTATAGGTCAGTTTGAGGTTCAGGTTCTGTTCTTTTTCTGTTGTCATATCAAGCAGATATTGTTAGACTGAATGTTTTGCTGTAAGGTTCTGTTGATCTCAGGCTGTGGGTGGCATACTTTCCCCTCACTCTCTCCTGAACAATTCCATAAAACATATAAAAAGGGAAACTGAAGGGGGAAAAAAATAATACTTCCACTCTTAAACCTGTCCCCATTCCCCTTCCAGCCTCCGCTACACAATGCCTTGTGTTACTCATGAAGAAGAA
This sequence comes from Clamator glandarius, assembly GCA_033459285.1. Lineage (NCBI taxonomy): Eukaryota > Metazoa > Chordata > Aves > Cuculiformes > Cuculidae > Clamator > Clamator glandarius. Next base: position 2,027,050 of record JAUNZM010000040.1, read on the forward strand.
AGATAAGCAGGATTTTAGAGCTCCTTTCTTTAAAATTTGAGACCTTTTTGGTCTTTCTGTTCACAGAGCCTAACCTCCCTCCCCTACTGAACTGATGGGGTTTGGACAAAGTGTGCATATATTACAGAATTTTAAAAGCAGTAAAACAACACAGTGGGATTCAGTCTTTGTTCTCCAGGAGTCATAAGTAAAGGCAATCTACAGCAGAAAATTGGAGGAAAACAGAAACAGAAACAGTCAACACCAGATTCCATGCAGTAGAGTAACTGTTCAGCTCAGCGCTGTCACGTTGTTGGACCTTGGCTATGAAAGTACATGTTGCGGGTGTTGACAGTCTGTTCACTCCTAGTATGACCATCATGGCTTGACAGACCAGTGCCTCTGGGGATGAGACACCAGGCCAAAGATGCTAAACTGGTCCTAGAACAGTGAGATATTGAGAAGGAGCAGTCCAGGCTTTCATGAGAAATACCTTGAGCCACGCTTTCATTTGTTATGGCACTGCTTGAGCAGGTGAAGTCCTTGGTCCCATTCCTTTCTCCATTATTTGTGTTACTTTTTGTAACTGGGATGCAGATGGCAAGGTAGCTGGCCTCTGTGCCTTCTGGCTTACTTCCTTCTTAAGTCCTCAGAGGCTGCTTCAAGAGTTGCTTCAAGAGTTTCTCAAAGAGAAGATACTTCTGGAGCACAGCCTTTGCTGGATACAGAGCGCATCACAATCCTCGTGGGGAAGCTGTTACAGAACAGCTCTGCAGACCACTGGAAACATGTTCATGATGGTGCATTTAGATTACAGTAGCACAGAGTCCCTCGGTGTAACAACAATGAGCACTAGTGATTAGTAGAGAAACCAGGCTTGAGGTCTTGTTTTGATTTCTGCTTCAGCCTTCACTTAATGCACATTAGGGACCAGAGCAAGGAAACACTTTGTTCTCATATCTTGCAAAGTCACTGAGATGCATAACATGAATCACAGAGGCAGCAGGAAGAGCAGAGAAGGGACAGTTCAAGCACTTTATTGCAGCTGTGGGGAGGGGTGAGCTACACCTGTCTCTATCCCAAACTGTCTTTGAGCCTGTTTTGCATCAGCTGCCTGAAACTCTAAAAACATTTCAGACTTCAAGGTAGATTTCCTGGAGCCCTTGTCTATGAGAATAGGAAAGGTAAGCACCCCCAAAAGCCTCCAGAATGAATCAGAGAGTTTAAATTATCAACTTTCTCTGCATTAGCCTCACAATCAGGCAGGGATTGCTCAGGGGCTGTGCAGGCATTCGTGGTGAGCACAGTTAGAGCCAGTATGCTTGCAAGACAGGTGAGAGATAGCACCAGGGCAGGGTGTCACCCTAGGCCTTTGATTCAGAAGGCTGAACTCTGAATGGGGAATGACCTTTTTATGATAAGGCTTAAAGTCAGAGCTCTTGCAGTTTATGAGAGGTGTACAGGCAGCTAGTCAGGTGAGGTGCAACTAGATTCCTGTCTTTGTCCCCCCCTGCATCCTTCTGAAGCTAAGCCAGTGTGCAACCAGGAGAACCTGCCTCACCATCCAAAGGAGTGTGAGCACCAGGGATCCAGGTGTGACAGTAGCCTGAGTTCTTGGCTGTTTTCCCTTCTGATCCTTCTGTTCTTCTTTCATCAGCAAGCGCTTAAAATTTTTACACATCTGTAATGCTTATTCAAAGGTTGAGCTGCAGATGCACTGGCCCACATGAGAGGGGACAGACTTTCTGCAGTACTCCATCTGAGGGTGAGCCCGAAAAGAGCCATAGGTAGTTTTGGCAGCATCTGTCTCTGACAAGGAAAAAATGCCTCACCAAAGCTCAATGTTAACTTAGAAAACAACAGGTGAACACTGTGTTCTCTGCCAGTGCGATACCTTACCAGATGCTCTGCACACCTGTTGGCAACTAAGCCCCACATATTTTAATTGAAGCAAGCAGGATTATTGGGTGGATAGCAGCAAGGAATGTTGAAGCAAAAAGAAATCAATATGAACGCTTCCAGGCATCTGATGCTGTCTTAGGCAATTTTGTTCTTTGCCTAACAAACAGCAACAACATTTGCTGTTGAAAACACATCTGAAAGCTGTGGGAGCGTATAACGACTATAAGGAGCTTCTGAGATTTCTTGCTCCTCTTTGTAAATTCATCTCTCATTCCTGTTATATTTGCAGTATTTTAGCTGCTCTCACTCAGTACATAAGTGATTCTCCTTATGATTTGCAAACACAATATAATAAAGACAGTTAAGGATGATGCTGAGTAAAAGGTTCATGCTGGAGGCACAGCTCCCCTAGAGATCCAAACACACTGTCCCAAAGCACTAGAGCACTGGTTTCAGCTCTGTGGCCTCCCTTGCAGGGCAGCAAGGCCACTTAGTGTATGCATGCCCTCCCTCCAGAGACAGCCAAGTCTCCCTGGAGACCCTTGGCTGCCAGACAGTGTTCCAAAGGATCATCTTCTTCAGATCCCATGGGATGTGTCCTCCTCCTTCCTACAACAACTCTCTGGGCCGTCTCCTCCTCCTGCCTTCTCTGTATATCATTGACGACTTTTTCCCCTCCTGCTCCCCTTCTTTCCAGCTCTCATGACCCCAGACTTTCCCATTTCTTGCCATCGTGGCTCCATCCTATTCCTCAGCCTGGCCTTCCCTCCATGGGAACCCCAACATGCTGGTGCTCATGGGGCAATGGAGAAATTTGGCTAGGGTCTGCTGACAGTAACAAGGTAGGACCCATTTCATGGAGCAGGGGCAAATGTAGAGTGCACTGTGATTATGGCATGAGGCTGTCTCAGTGACAGAAAGAGAGAATATAGAATGCCCAGGGAGGATTTGCTGGCTGGTGGGATGTAGGGCATGTTTTTATGGGCATCTAGTGTGCTCTGTAACAAACCAGAGTCCACGCCTGGCAAACACTTCCAGGTGGGACAAGCCCACGAAATAAGGCTAGGTGGCAATCTTGTGTGAGGGTTTTGTGGGTGAAGTTTAGCTGGACTGACTGGGACTGCAGCATTATTTCACAAAATGAGGAAACACAATTTGTCAGTACTACCCTCAACAGAGGCTTGTAATTTCCTACGAAGCACATATAAGGTAAACACTGTACTTACAGAATTTCAAGCAATTTGGCAGTCACTTTGTAACACGATAATGTGGAACAGTGCAACTTCTTTCAGAGCCATGCTTCTCTTTAGAGTTAGCTTGTCCCTCCACTGATCAGAAATGGTACCCTGCGTCTGAACATACTTGATCTGTATCTTTGTGGTGCCATCTCTGAGATTATCCAAGGCAGCATTTCCTTTGATTCTCACATTACATATTTAGGACCACAAGTCCTCTGTGGATGACAGTTCAAGCATTGGTGCAATAGTTCTTGGTCAGATTCCTGAGTGATCAAAGTAATCTTGAATTAGATGAGCCAGTTGTGGATACTGGAGTTTTGATTAAGAACACATGGAGAAGCCCATATTTTTTCCTTCTGCATTTAAGCTTATTTCTAGATGAAATACCAAAGCACAAATATGCCTTCGGACAGCAGCTTGCAGGAGTGTCACCTGCTGAGCCAGCAATTGCAGTCTTTATCAACCAGCCTGCATCCAGAGTACCAGAAAGACAAAAAAACGTGTTTTCAGAAGAGACAGTAAGATCTCAGCCACACGTGTCCTGCTGAGAAGTTCAGAAGGATGAAATGTAACAACATGGTGCATTTACTTCTGTTCTGAAAAAAAACAGACATTTCTAAATGATGAAGCATTAGATGTTGTTACTCTCAGCATGATGCTGTGAGCATCAGCTGCAGGGCACAGCCATGTACCATGTACTATAGATACTGCTCACAGCTCATTCTCTGGGGTTTTTATCTCCTTCTGTAGCACAGCAGATCATAAAATCATAGAACCATAGAAACCCTAGGTTGGAAAAGACCTTTGAGATCATCAAGTCCAACCGAATCTGTCCACTACCAAATCATATCCCCAAGCACTTCATCGACCTGTCTTTTAAATACCTCCAGGGACGGTGACTCAACCACATCCCTGGGCAGTCTGTTCCAGTACTTCATAACACTTTCAGTGAAGAAGTTCTCCAATGTCCAATCTGAACCTCCCCTGAAGCAACTTGAGGCCATTCCCTCTCATCCTATTGCCTATCACTTGGATGAAGAGACCAACACCCACCTCTCTACAATCTCCTGTCAGGTAGTTGTAGACAGTGATATGGTCTCCCCTCAGCCTCCTCTTCTCCAGGCTAAACAACAACAGTTCCCTCAGCCACTCCTCATATGATTTGTTCTCCAGCCCCTTCACAAGCTTTGTTTCTCTTCCCTGGACACACTCCAGGACCTCAATGTCTTTCTTATAGTGAGGGGCCCAAAATTGAACACATTATTTGAGGTGCAGTCTCATCAGTGCTGAGTAGAGGGGCAGAATCACTTCCCTGGTCGTACTGGCCACACTGTTTCTAATACAAGCCAAGTTGTTATTGGACTTCTTGGCCACCTGGGCACACTGCTGGCTCAGGTCTGAAGCTCAGGTCTGCTTGAATTTTCATCAGTTCTGCAACATAAATTTCAAATAGCAAGAGGTCTTGGCAGAACTCACCAAGTAGTGACTGTTTTCTAGTAGTTTTCCATGTCTGTTATACACTGTATGCACTCCTACGCAATCAACCTCCGCAGAAAGTGACTTTTTTTCAGTGTAGGAATTACATATTTTTATTACACTGGCTGTTTGTCACTTGCAGTTTCATTCTGTCCAATTCACCTCCAACATAGAGCTCAAGGAACTTCAGGCTAGCATCAGTTGTTTTCAGTTCAGTGCATTTTGCTGCTTCCTTTTTGTGATTTCTAAACTTGCTGTATTTCTGGGATTACTGATCCATTGAATACCTGGAAGCTTTTAGAATTGCCCTTCAGCCTGGGACCACATCAAAAGCATTTAATTCTACCTGTAAACTCAGCTATTGTATGCAGCAGGCTGGCATCACGCTATTCTTTCCAATGGATGCTGGTTTTCTGCTGCAGGTGCTTTTCCTTGCTTTTTATTTCTTTAGCCTGCAATCATGATGCTCTGCCACCTCATTCACAGATTTGTCAGACATCATCTTTTAGATAACTGCTTGAGTGAGGAGCCAGGCACTGTCTCTGGCCTGCAAATCTCTTGTCTCCTGCCTAGGATGTGGATTTCTCCTCCCAGCTTTGGGCAGGCTGATGAAGGAACTGGAGAACAAGGGTTCTGAGAGGCGGCTGAGGCACCTGGGGGTGTTTAGCCTGGAGAAAAAGAAGCTGAGGGGAGACTTCATCGCTGTCTACAACTGCCTGAAAGGAGGTTGTAGTGAGGTTGGTGCTGGGCTCTGCTCCACAATGACAGGCGATAGGATGAGAGGAAATAGCTTCACATTGCACCAGGGGAGGTTCAAGGTGGACATTAGGAAAAACTTCTTTCCTGAAAGGGTTCTTGGGCACCGGAATGGCTGCCCAGGGAGATGCTGGAGTCCCCATCCCTCAACGGATTTAAAAGACAGGCAGATGAGGTGCTCAGAGATGGTTCAGTAGTGGACAGGGACGGTTGGACTCAATGATCTCAAGGGTCTTTTCCAACCTTGTGGTTCTAGGATTCTATGATTCTGTGACAGGTATGGACAGATACTTGCTGCTTCCAAGCTGCCTTTTGTAAGCAGACTCAGATAATTAAACAACTAAACTGTGAGTAGAGCAGTAAGCAATGTACTTTGGATGTTGAGCTACAACCCCATAAACTAAATGTCCACCGGGCTTTGCATTTCTGAATGAAGCTGTAGATTTTTTTTCCCTGGCATGGGCCTTTGTGGTATGGCAGCTCTAATCCTGCTGGCAAAATAAGAGGGAAGGAAGGAAGAAAGGTCCATCTGAGGTTAAGACAGTAGGTCTCACTAGATCTGAAGTGACAAAAGATTTAGCCTTGCAGCCTGTAACTTCATCCTCTAGTAACTTCATCTTCTGCCTAGGCAGAAGATAGCTCAATAGCATTAAAAAGTTGGCCTTTTCAAAGTTGTAGAAAAGAAGTCATTGCACAGCTGGGTTGCTAAAATGCAAAAGGTGTCAGGAGTGTTTTTATTTTATGTGGCACATAAAGGCATCTTAATTTCTCATGCTTCAGCCCTCTTCCTTTATGCCTTCTCCTCCCCTGTACCTTAGGGCACATTCAGCTAAAACAATTGGCCCACAGGTGAGAAAGTGAGAATTTTCCAGGTGAGGGTTGCACAAACCACTGACTCATAGCTGACACAATGATGGGCCCATGGTGGTCAAACTGAGCTGTGCCACCATTGCCCAGCACAGCTCCTGTATCAACAGACGTCTCAGTAAGCTTCAAATAGTAAGTGCAAAGAGCTTGCAAAGAAGAGCATGAAGGAACAGAGAATTGTTTTCTTTATAAACAGCAGCTAAATTCCTGCTACATCATATTTCATGTCAAAATATGGAGTGAAAATACTTAGATCTGGTTGCTGTCAAGAGTGAAATCATTCACTGTAAGAAGTCTACACTGTGTGACTCGCTAAAGCCACCTTTGCTTAGTGGGAGTAGCACCCAGTTCTTGGGTGCTGTGCATCAGCCAGGGTGTATGGGCTGAGGAGGAGCTGGTAACACATAGACAGGATAAAACCAGCTCCTTCACAACCCTAGAGACAGAAAAGGCAAAGGCAGTGTTGGGGTCTGGCATTGGGAGACTTCCAGAGGAAGAGCTGAGATAAAGTGCAGGTGTCCACTCAGTGTCCCTGGCAAAGGTCCAAAGAGTGTGCCCGCATCTGGGGGGCTACACAGCTCTGGCTTGCATTGAGGTTCTTGGAGAAATGGGCTACAGAGCTCTCAGGACAAAGAGTATTCTATTTTCATATGTTGTAGAATAAAAGTAGACTGCAAGAAAGCTGTGCTCTGAGAGGGGGTGAGCTATGTAGTCACAGAGCTATTAACCTTTTTATGAGTGCAGAAGCACTATTAGTGTGGACGATAGCAGGCTCATTTGAAAAGATGGTGATACAATTGATACCAGATAAGGTGGTATAATGGAAAACCAGGCCTTTTTAATGAGCTTAATAGTGCTTTTATGGGGGCATTGTGGTGGTGAAATAGATTTATAAATGAATATGACTTGCTATCAATATTTGACTTAAAATGTCATAAGATCCATGTTAAATGGACTTAAAGTGGCTAAATGAGACATTTCAGAGTGATTTTAGTGTTGGGAAAGCATCAGTGAACCGGCATATGTTGGCATGGTTTGTGGCCCAGTGTTATTGAAAACTTTCTTAGTGGTTGAGAGGAAATGTTTAGGGGGGTGGTAATCAAGATGGGTAGTAAGATGGCAATTTGGGAAACTGGACAGCAAATTACTCAAATTATAGCTTTTTCTGTTGTCTGATGCCCACAAACAAGAAAGATAATCAGACAAAAAAAAAACCCACACACAATTATTTCACCAGCAAACTCAAACCAGGAGAAAAAAAATCATTTGAGCTGAAAAATGAATATTCATTTGATACAAGATGAAATATTTCCTTCTAGGTAGTAACAGGAGAAGCATTCAGCCCAAAAGCTGAAGGCTGAAGTAAAGAAAAATCCAACCAAAAAACTCCAAATTTTTATGAACTTCCAAGCACTTAGAAACTACAAAAATCTATCAGTGTTATAGCTGCATATATAAGTAGAAAACTTGTCAGACCATGAGAAGTCTGTATAAATTGTATGTTTGGTTGTATGAACTGCATGAAATCAGAGCTGAGGGACCTGCCAGATGACTGCACTAACACAGCATCACTTTAGGAAACAGGAGGCTGTGTAAGAAACTATAACAACAAACCAAAGCTGGTTTGCCTTTAAAAGTTTGTCTTTGCCTCACCCAAGAGAAGCAGAAAGGTAACTGGGTCACCTTGGAGGTACAGCCACGTGAGAAGGATTCTGTATGAGCAGCAAATCAACTCTGTGGAAGAACCATGAGTTTTGTAAGTTGCCTCAGGGACTGGTTGTGAGGGACATGACTGTGGTCACATATGAAGTCAGGCTGTACGTAGCAGAGACATGGGAAAGAATGATTTTCTCAGTGTATGCTATGGGAGAGCATTTCTGGGAATCCCTGTGCAGACAAGACAACCCTGTGGGGACTAGTGTGGCCTCTCCATTTGTCTCTTAGAGAGGTCAGGCCGTAGTCACTGCCCTGGAACAGGAAATGTGGCTGCATGCAGGGGCAGGCACAGGCACACACTAAGCTGATTAATCCAAACCGTCCTTCCAGGGCTCTCTTCTCCCAGCTCATTAGCCGTGATCCAATCAAAGCACACAAATCTGTGGAGAAGGATGCAGACTTTATTATGGGGAGGAAATCTTACCCGCTAACAGGTGTACTGGAAGAGAAATCAATGGTTGGAGGTTGCACTGGAAGGGATTTAGTGCATAGTGCTTTTGTGAGGAGCAAATCAGGGAGTTCAGCACACCTCCAGGCCCCCTCCCCTTAGAATGGCTGAGCTCTGGGGCTGCATATGTTGGCAGAGCTGTCACCAGAGCAGCTGCTCCTGCAGGGCTTCTGCAGTCTGGGGCCCTGGGTGCTTCTCAAGGGTGTGCAAGGTGCTCCGGCCCCTCACCAGTGCTGTCAGTAGAGCAGATCAGGGGCCAGAAATGCCCTGGGTGGCGATGCCCATATGGAAGATGGGCAGTGCTCTGCCCATAAGAAAGGTGGGCACCCAGGCAATTTGCTAGCACAGTCATAAAGCACTTGGCTGGCTTCACAACACAAGGAGGAGGAAAGGCAGGCCACTGTTAACCTCTGCAAGGCAGACCTGGGAAGGAAACAGTGACAAGAGAGGCTCTGTCCCAGCAGCATGTCCTCACAGCTCCCATGTCATGTCATTCATTTTCAGTGACGCAAAGCAGCCTTCTTCCTTATGCACTCATGCATCCTATAGCATATTGCTCTGAGATGGGAAGAGACTGAGGCAGGAGAGCCCTGTGCTGTCAGGAAGGCAAGCTCAGTTCTGTGCAATGACCACTGAACCAACATTCCCTGTGGTCCCTTCTTCCTCCCACAGCCTGGATGTGCTGAGCAGTGGGATACATGCCACATATACTTGTGTACGGTGGTCAACACATGTGATGTTTTTCCCTAGCAGTAATGGTGGGAGGAAAAGATTCATGTAATAACCTTGTCTCCAGCTGCTTGGAGAGGCAGGGCAGAGGATGCAGCAGGGACAAGTGAGTAGGGTGTGAAGGATAGCACAGTGGGAACCATAGATGTTCACTATTGTGCTGTCTGTTGCGAATCCCTGGGTGCCTTCAAAGCACTTCACAGCCAAGAGATGTGTTGGCCAAGGAGTCCTTTACTGCTAATTTTCCCATGCTGCAGGTGAAGCGAGCCAGGGGTGATGTGACAGGCACAAAAGTGGTATGAGCTGCCACTTTTCTATTTGGCAGGGTGGAGGAGATTTTGATATTGAGCACAGCACAGTCTGTGCCATGGGAGAAGAAGCCTGACTATGAGGATAAGAGATAGGAACAAGCTGGAGGTCTGTGCCATGGGAGAAGAAGACTGACTATGAGGATAAGAGATAGGAACAAGCTGGAGCAGCTAAAAGGACATTGAACTGCAACAGCCGGGAAACATAGTTTACAGGAGAAACAGTATACAAACCCCATCTCCTCGCATGGGGTCCAGACTGAATCAGTGTATGTTTATGAACTGGAAAATGGGAAATTTCAACTGCAGCATTTCTGGGCGCCGGCGCACCCAGTCCAGGGAAAACAGTCTTAATCGTAAATCCCTTCAGGATGGCTGTTGTGATGCCAGAGTTGGAAATTTCTTATCCCAGCCCATTCACGCAGAAGCTGGAATATCCAGACAGTGATTTGATGTTGGCACCATCAGCATTCATTTGAGTGTCATTAGAGCTGTGCAACTTACAATCCACAGTGCAGTGTGAGATTCCTAAATCTGGTTACACACCAATCTGCAGAGAAACTGCATAATTTCTATGTTCTGTACAGAGGTTCCCTGCCCTAGCAAGCAGCCTTTGGGAGCTTCCTAAGCCAAGAGGTCAGGCTCTGGCTGCTGCAGTTATAGTCAGAGTGAGAGCTTAAACATATCTTGACCACATTGTCTGGCTGAATTCTTGAACATCTAGAATGAATGTGCTGCAGTTGCACATGAACAGCAGAAACATTGCACAAGTTTGAGATCAAAATGAAATTAATTAAATAAAATATTTAACAATAAAATAATTAATTTGTTAAAGGTTTCCCCTTGGCCATATTCTACTCTTTGGCTTCTCTCTTCCCAAACAGAAGATATCAGAGAGCTTTAGCACCAATCCTGGCAGTGCTCAGCCACTTCCTACATATCCACACGGACACTGAATTCCCCAACAAGAAAACCACCAGGGGCTTCACTGAGCTGAAGTTTTACACTGCTCTGGAGTGGATTGTTAGTTGAAACCGTGCAGGATTTGCAGGCATGTTGCCTGAGGTTAGGCAAGAGGATAGACACATTCATACAAAAGCATTATAAAGATAATTAGAGCATTGCCTTTCAGCACAGTTAATGATCCAAGAGTATGCAGTATGCCAAGGCAGCTAAACTAGTCTGGCATTTGAGTCTTCTGTACTGCTGGCCGTAGGCTCTAGAGACACAGGAGGGAAAAGCTGCAACTTCTGCAGGCCATGGGTGAAGTATTTAAAGGTCTCTGGGGAGAGGGAACACAACAGTGGGTAGTGTAGGCAGAAAGACTTCTGCTGCTGAACTGAAGCGTCTTTATTTCACAGCAGGAGCAAGACTTGAAGTGCAGCAGACCATGTGCATGTCCATCTGCCCACACCTTGCCCCTCTTTTATAATGATGGTACAGGCTGTGCTGAGCCATGACTCAGTAAGTATCAACCAGTTGTCTCTCTCCAGAGGGGCAACCGCATTCTGCACCCTCCAAGAGCGGAGGACAGGTGGTATAGCTAGAGTCATGCTGCTCTCCCATGGAACTACAGCAGAGCCAGGCAGTGCAGTCACCACCAAACCCCACAGCCAGATATTTCACAGGTTCATCCTTTAGCACAGATAGCCTCAATGCTACCACAAAGTCCTCTCTGGACAGACACAGATATACCTATTGTTTTAATTAATCACCTTCCCCTGGGGACTCAGAGATTCTGAGTTCAAACGTCTGGCTTTTGATTAAGGGCAAATTCAGAGGAAGAAGCAAGGTATTGCAGTGATATCTATGCATCTAAGGCAGCCATGTTGTCAACCTCCTGTCTTTGTTTTTCCTACACTTGTACAAGAGCTGTCCCCAAATATGTGTGTGCCAGGATGCACACGTTCTATATTTTAATAGTGATATGCCACTCAGAGCTTTTTTTTCAACCTCACTAAAGGCATATATCCACATGCCTCTAGAATAAAAGAGGACAGTGGTAGTTCCCTAGTAAATTTACCTTCTTCTTTCCTTCTTCTTTCGTTATAGCTCTTGTTTCTGCATTTGTCAGGATTATAGGGTCCTTTTATGTTAAAATTCTTGTCCCTTGTTTTCCCTAGGTTGCTTTAAATAGAAGGGGAAAATGAACAGAGGAAACATCAAAGCTCATCTCACTTCTCAGAAATGATTCTCTGACTCTTTTCACTGTCCCTGAAAATCTCCTCCAGCTTTTATCTGCACCGTTCCACCGTTTGCAAAAGAGGAAAGCCCCTGGAGCTTTTTCCGACCTTTTAAAAGCACACACCTCTGCAGCCAGTCACCAAGCTTCATTTCTGGTAAGGTTTTCAATCCCACTCGCTCCTTTGTTTTGGCTTATACGTCACCCTCTTCCTCTTGCTTGGGTGGGCAAAAAAAAGGGGATGGTTGCTGCTGCTGTGCTGACTCCTGACTGGGTCACTGAATGCTGCTGGGCTGGCTGGGCTAGGCTATAAAACAGAGCCAAGGCAGCGCAGCTGGCTTAGAGACAAGACTGAATTCTGCAGGCAGTGAAGGACCCACACGCAGCCTGTGCCTCCTCTTGTGTTGTTGTGTTTCCTGGAATACAGAACCGACCTCAGAGCAAGATGTGCAAGGGACTTGCTGCACTGCCAGCCACTTGCTTAAAAAGGTACTGTTTCTTCTAAGTGTCTGTTAATAGTCTTGTTAGTCTGGAGATATGCTGATGTATTACACTTTGTGTCTGAAGCAGAATTGCATAAAGATTTGGCTCTGATTCATTTGTAAGATTAGATACAAATGATTGCTTAGATGATTTTAATTTTTTTTCTGTTAATCAGAAGCAGAATTGCATAAAGATTTTCTAGGAGCTATGGGAACTCTAAGCCCACCCTTCACATCAGCAAAACAAGCAGCTTTTAGCATTTTGATATTCTCGTCATCTGCCACTGCTGCAATACTTACACCTCTTTTCTCCATTGAATCCTCTTTCTCTGCTGAATTTTATTTCTTGATTTTCTGAGGAGTAAGCAAGGCAAACAAGGTATCAAAAAACTTGACATTCATTTGCCAAAATGCATACCAGATGCAGAAACCCAGCCTGGCAGGACCGGAGACCCAGTTGCCAGCAGGCAAGTCTGGGATGTGGGCCAGCCCAGGGCACTGCAACTCTGGGTGCAGCACCTGCCAGTGTGGTATCAGCCAGTGTGCCTGGGTGCCTGGTGATGGTGGGGGACCATGACAGGCCGTACTCTAGTGCACAGCACTCTGGGGCCAGTGCGGGGTTGGCTATACCTGCACTGCATGGTGCCAGTCAGGATGGGCTGAGCTGCACCCTTGCACATGGATGCAGGATCTGGCCGCATCCTGGTGTGCAGTACCAGCCAGATATCCCATTCCTGGCGGAGTAGAGTCCGTGCATCCCCAAGCATGCCCTCAGCAGCATGGCCTGCCCCACAGGCCAGCATGAGTGGTTCTTTATGCCCACACGTTGGCCATGAGCCCTTCTGGGGAGATGTTACTCCCTTCCAGCTACTGTGAGGCTTGTAGAATGGCACCAACCCCACAAACCTCCCTGCTCACCCAGCCTGTGCAAATTTGCACCTCTGGTAGCATAGCGCTACCTTTCTGGGTACTCAGGAGCACTCCTGAGGCTGCTTCCTGGTGGCTGTGCAATGGGAGAGGATTGGGAAAGTATAAACTGAGACTCAGCCTGCTCCCTGTACATAGTGGATAAGAAAACAAGGGCTGAAAATGTCAGGAAAAAAATATTGACAATCTCCTCCCTAGTTTGCAGGAACATTTGGTGGAGGTAAAACAATAACATTTGAAAAAATGAAAAAAAAATCACTTTATTTACCAACTCTGTCCAGGATTCTTAAGAAAATCCTTCTCTTCTAGAAAGCTGTGGCACTCACTGCAAGCCACAGTGCTTCTGTTTCCTTCTGCTGCTGCCGTCCTGCAGACCCTGACAGTCTCCTGGGGGCACGTAGCATGGCAGCACCAAGCAGCAGCTGTGCCTGGGCAGGGCCTGGGTCTTGGCCCTGGTCACACACACTCCACCCCAAAGAAGCTGTGAGCTTCCTTTGCTCTCTCCTTAGTGCTGGAGTTAAGGAAACATTTATGATTACAAGAAAGCAATGAGATAAGATATGGCTAAGACTGCTGACAGGGTGCTATGGCTGGAGCAAAGAGCAGTGCTGGGAGCCCTAGCAGCTACCAGATCTCAGCCCTGCCATACAACTTACTGCTTTTTTTCCAGACTCTGATCTGAGGAGCAGGAGAATAATTTCCTGCATACATTGTCCTTGCATCCTGCAGTAGGCCAGAGCCTGAAACTGTGAGCAAGCACAGGACTGATGTACCTGCCCCCCTCATCCTCAAACTGGAAGGAAATCCAGAAAGATGCTGAGGGAAATACCAACTGCATATCTAGATGCTGCTGTCAAGCAGCGGTTGTTCTGAGCACACTGCAAAGCAGAACAAAATTAAGCGTGTACTCTTATAGCTGCTTTCCATGGAGGAAGGGAGCAGCTTGCAGTCAGCATGGGCTGGTTGTGGTGAAGCTCCTGGCTCATCTCTTGATTTCACTCCATGGTCCTGTGCCCAGCCTTTTGCTTCCTCCCTTCCTTCTACCCTGGGCAGCTGTGTGGTGGGGTGGCCTGACATTACCCCACTGTTCCTGTAGCTGGGTGGTGAGGTCAGGAGATGGCAAGGTCTGCAGAAAATCATTAGGAAGGATGTAAGAACTGCACACTGGTAGCTGAGCAAATCAGTTTAGGGAGAAGCAAGACATTTACAGAACAGCCTTTCTATCTCAATATTTTAACTGTAAATAAAGAGTAGGAAAATAGCAGCTTCTCCCCCTTTACCAGGCCTGCCTCAAGACTAATGACCTTCTCAGCAAGAGAATGGCACTGTTGAATATGAAAAATAACTTTTTTGATTTTGCTGTATTTGTCTAGCAAGAGAAATGTGAAGAGCGGAAAGTCGGTACTGTATCACCAGCAGTGACCTGCATTTGTGTCACTGAGTAATGGTGAAAGAGCTTATTGTGAGTGAGGAGGCTGCAGAGGGAGTTGTAAGGCATTATCTTAATATCATACTTGAATTGTTTCTTCCAGTGCCAAAGATATGAAACACCGTCTGGGCTTCTTTCTGCAGAGGTCAGACTCCTGTGACTACAGCTCTTCCCAGGGCAAGAAGGAGAAAATATCTTCAAGCCAGAGGTAAGAACAGATGCTGCCATATAGTTAAGCCGGGCTGGCTGCAATGTATTGTTTACTCATTCACTGAGATTAACTTCTTTACTGTTTCTTCTGCTGCTTCCCAGTAATTCCTGAACACCTGTGTTTGAATCTAGTGTGGCAATAATCCTCAGGTATTGATAGTCCCTGTCCATGAAGATGGTTGAAATAGAGATTCCTTTCTGCCAGCATTTCTGTTGTTCAATATAGGCATCTGCACATGCAAAGACTTGTTTAGGCTCCTGTTCAGTGGAATAAAGCCATCACAAGACCCTGTGCAACTTAACATATTGCAGAATCAGCATCACTGACTCTTTGGATTTGTGCAATGGGCTAAACAGCTGCATAGAGGTATTGGCACAGAAAATGGAGAGCAGCCTGTCAGGGTATGACTGCTCTCACTGAGGTGCAAATAGATGGTATCCTGTCCAAGGAGAACTCCAAAGGCCAAGTTGTGCTCCTGGAATAGATGAGCCCTACTGGCTTGGTAGAAATGCAGGATGTGTTCCTAGTTCCCATGTTCCTCTCTCTTCTATATAGCTACTGCTATCCCTGACAGGCTAAAGAAATCAGCCCTTTGGAGTTAACTGACAGAACCCATAAGACTGATCCCAGCTCCATGCCCCAGTAAGAGATGCCAGACACAAAATAAACAACATTTTTTTTCCAGGAAAATTCCTTTCCAGCCCATGGCTAGTGACAGGAATTGCAAACTGTAATGTCTGTAGATTAGATCTGGGATCCACAGGGGTCTCTGTAAAGCAAGCATACATTACTTTCTTTGTCTCTTGTGTATGCTCTAACAGTCAAGGATGAAAAATTTCTAATGGTGCCAAGCAAAACCCAAATTTGTCATTTGTGTACTCCCCTTGAATTGTCCCTATGTTTCTCCCTTTTAGGATTAGCCAAGAAGAAGTCAGAAAGTGGGCAGACTCTTTGGAAAACTTGATCCATCATGACAGTAAGTAGAGAGAGCCCTCCTGCTGCCTGCAGCATATGTGTGCTCTTCTATATAGCTACTGCTGTCCCTGACAGGCTAAAGAAATCAGCCCCCCTGGAGGGGGCATGGGACGTTATCTCTTGGCAGCACACACTAGCTCTTTTGGCCACACAGGCCTCTGAGAGAGGTGGTCCTCTTGGTCATATCCAAGGCACAGTCCCAGTGTATCATGGGTGAAGCTTTGACTTAGGCTTATTGAAAGGGGAGGGCAAGATTGCAGCACACAAACAGTGGGTTAAACGAGAACCAAAAAGTGGAAAACTCTTTGCAGCTGAGCCCATGGGAGCCCATTTGTCTTTAACACTAATGTCCTTGAGGTTTCCTTCTCACTGTTCCCATGGCCTGAGACTCTGCGGTGTGTGTTGGTTGTCTCCTCCGGGCCTCCTGGGAACTTGAGTTGTGTGACACTTAAGGTCACAGTGGGGGAGCAGGCAGCTGAGGACCCATGTGTGACACTCCCATGGGGCCTGTCTGAATTCCAGCCTCCCTCAGCATGCATGAGGGATTGCTATGGAGGCAGGCAGCCATCCCCACTGCTAAACCCAGGGGAGCTGCTCATTCAGCTCTGGGAAGGCAAACCCGGAACTGCTGTTTGCTGAGGTTCGTGGGTATGACTCCCCGGGAACCAACACACTTACCTGATCTGGTTTTCCTCTAAATAATCTGTAGGAGGACTGGCTGCTTTCCATGCTTTTCTCAAATCTGAGTACAGTGAAGAAAACATCGAGTTCTGGATCAGTTGTGAAGACTACAAGAAAACCAACTCACCAGCCAAGCTCAGCCCCAAGGCCAGAAAGATCTATGATGAGTTCATCTCCGTGCAAGCAACAAAAGAGGTATGTGCATAGAACATTTCTTGGGTGAAGATATCACCCAAAATTCTGAAGCAGGCCAGCAGCACAGAAAAGTAGAGATTAGTAGTTTCACAAGTATTGAAGGGTGCTGCTTTTCTGGTAGTTATCAAGGGAATGATGTCATTTTTATTACTTTTGTATTGAACTTGGATAGAGAGAAAGTTGGTTTAGCTACAACCCTGGGGCCATCCCATGTGCACACTCAAATGGGAAAAGACTGAGACGACTATGATTCCCAGTGTTCCAGCTGCTGACATACAGTTGTTTGAGTTTCCTGGCTGTCCGCATCCCAGAGGAATATGTGTCAGTCTCCTCCGATGGTTTGTCTGACAGTTCGTATGCAGCTGCACAGATTCTGCCAAGGCTACAAACAGCCATTTCAGACAACTGTCCACCAAGGACAGCTGAAGCACACTTGGTGGAGAGATGCTTGGACTTTTCCTTACTTCTGCTAGCCACTTCTGGGACAGATTCTACTTACACTGTTCCTTTGGCCTACAGGTGAACCTGGATTCATGCACACGGGAGAAGACAAGCCACAATATGCTGGAGCCTACACTGTCGTGCTTTGATGAGGCTCAGAGAAAAATATTCACCCTCATGGAAAAGGATTCTTACCGCCGTTTCCTCAAGTCTCCCTACTACCTGGACTTGGTCAGCCCACCTGGTGCTGGTTGCGGGCCTGAAAACTGCAAAAGAAGCCATGCTCACACCTTAGACTGCAACTCCAACATCATTTCTCAGTGCACCTAGCAAGGCAGGAGCAGGCTGGGCTCTTGCAATAATGTATGGCAGCAAAAGTATTCATTGGCATGAAGCAACAAATCTGTCTCCAATAGCTGTCTAATGTCCTAGTCGTATCCCACATCATGCAACAGCTAGCATTTGTAACCCAAGCCAGGCTCAGTTTGTGTAGCAAACCCTCCTCTGACTCCATTGGTAGAGAAGCCCTGGAGTCTGTCTGACAGGAAAGATGGGTGCAATCATTGCGTGTCCTCCACATTCCTGGCAAGCCCTGCAAGGGCAGTAGGGGAGCACTCGGTCAGTCCCAGCACTTCCCACCGTGGGCCCAGTGCTGCAGTGTGACACCTAGCAAGAAGCAGGGGAAAGAAGAAGTCAAGGGAAACATTAGGGACTGTGATCTCCCCTTTCTCATAGGCAAAAGCTTAGGTGAAAATACTTGCTCTGGTCCTTAGCTGTTTGTAGAGCTCCTAAATGTTTAGGCTCAGTAGCATTTGCTCAGAATTCAGGCTGTGCTACATTATGGTAATGGGACATAGGAAGCATTCCTGCTCTCTTTTGAAGGGAAACCAAGTCTCCCTCAATCATCACAGCCACAATTGCAGGGAAGCTCTCCCTTCTGGCCACTTCTGCCTCTGTAGCTTCTAGCTTGTGCTGGCCAGGGATCTTTCTTAGGGCTGTACAGAGCTGGTTTGGGGGGAGAGGTTCATTATTTCTTATGTTATTAATTGTGTCATTCATGCTTCCAAGTTAAATACCATAGCTAAGAGAACAGAAATATGTTCCTTCTCTCCCAGACAGGCAAATGTATATTACTGATTTTGGGAGTGCCATCTGAATTCAAGTTTCCCTGCTCTGGCTCGTATGGAGCAGGTTGTGATGGAATAGGAACACTACCACCACAGCTGGGGAGGAAAAACCCTGCTTGGGAGTACTTGAAAATGTCTTTTTTTCTCTCAATGTTATTTATGTGAGTTTGTATTTCAGTAGTAGCATGACTCACTTTCTTCCTGAAAATGGTAGCAGGAATGTGTCAATGTCGTTATTGGTCCCAGACTTTGCCAGAAGGCAGCTTGCTTTTTAATCACTGCAGTTAGACATGGGGACTTCGGGACTGACACTGAACTGCAGCTGGAGGCACCAGGAATAGATGCAGGGCTTGCTGGCTAGGGCCACAGTACTGGGTATCACCATCCAGCAGCTGGAACAGGCCACTCTGAGAAGTCCAATGGCTGTTAGTGAAACTGTCCCCAACCCTCGATCTCTCCTTTGTTGTATTTTGCTGCTCTGACAACCATGTATTCCTCACTCTGAATCCCAGTCCAGAAAACAGTTCTCACATTGGGGTTTTGACATGGCAGGAGGAGACTGCAGTTCTCTGGCAGGCATGTCTAGACCCACAGACAATTATCTATTTTGACATTTGCTTTATTTTGTGTTTATTAGATTGTACTGACACTACCCCTGCATGTTCAGCTAAGACATGGAGAGGCTTGCTAAAGCTCTGAACATGGCCAAGCATGTGGCTATGTTTTATTTTCCCTTGGTACTAGGAACACTTGATAACTCACGCAAAAAATTGTATTGGTATTTAAATAATAATGAATACATTATAAATAAAAATGTTTGCATTAGTACCTTCTAAAATGCCATCCTGCGAACCCAAGAAAATGTACAGAGATGCAATTCATTGGCCAAGGTTACTCTAGAAAGTCATTTTACAAATGGTTTCACTCAGAGGTTTATTTAAATTATGAAAAGATGAAACAACCATTATACCCTTCAGCAGCAGGAGTCTGAGGAAAGCAGGGCTTTTTGGGTGTGCTGTGCCTGACAGTGAGCTCAGCACAGGGACAACCCATCCTGGCCGAAGGGCTGGGTGAGCATGAGGACCCCTTGACAGCCTTGGAGGGGGGAACGTAAAGGAGCATCTCCTCACTGCAAATGTTTTCCCAGCTGGAACACATTTCAACCTGGAGCTCAACCCATCCCTGGGCCCAAACGATGCAAGTGCAGAGCACATGGCTGAGAGTGAGCAGGGCTGGTTCTTGCTCAGCCTCTGCCCTTGCAGGCACTGTGGGCACCACGGGAGTGTAGCCAACTCTGAGCTGAAGCCCAAGGCAGTACAGGGCAGCAGCACTGAGGGGGGTGCCTGTGCCACACTGGCACCAGGGAGTTTCCTCTGGACCAGAATCCTGGGTGATAGTTTTATTCCCTTTTCAGTTTCCTGAGAAATCACCACATATGTTGCAGCAGAAGCTCTCAGAGGCCTTTTGTCTTGCCAGGGCACAAGTTTTGGGAGTTCTCTGCAGAGGGTAAGAAAATGCTGCATCTTTGGTGCAAAGAGACAAAATAAATAGTCCATCAAGACAGTAGCAGAAATACATGTTTATCTGTGGATTACTGAGTGGTACAAGAATACAGGTTAAAGCAACCATTTCCTCAGTGCACATCATTCCGTATGAAGGTCTCTAGTGGAAATCACATGGAGAACATCAGACTGAAAACCTGCTGTTCGTGGTTGTGAGGAGCCGATCCCCCCTCCAGCCCTTAGCCACAGCACTCAGCACCCTCCAGAGAGTGACCAAGGAGTTGGGGGAGCTTAGGCAAGCCCTGAGACACCCCTAGTCCTCCATGGGCAGTGGGTATCTCTCACCACTGACTTGTAGGCTTCAGCAGTCCTCTGGGCCTGGACTGGGCAGCACCAGCAGAGCCCTGCCTTGACACACAGCGGGAGAGATGGGGGATTCACACCATGACTGGTAAGGTGCAAGAGTCTCTGCCACTGAAGTAACCACAAAATGCACAGCAGTGCCTGGGGACCCCAGCCAAAGCATGAGGTTGCCTTGTCCCATGGCAGGATTTGGGGTCCCTAAAGGAGCATGAGGCTTGCCTCCTGCAGTGCCTTGGGTATCAGGATGGACTGGAGCTGTGGGCACCCCGCAACCACAGGCACAGAGTGATTTCAGTGGATGTTTGGGAAGATGCACCTTCATGTTCTCTTATGTGGATGGCCAAGGTTTCCCTGAACAGGGTTTGAGGCTGCAATAAACCCGCACATGTTCATCTCTGCAACAGACCCCAAGCACACTATCCAGAAATTCTGCTTTTTGACTCTATGACCCACTGAGGATCCAGATGCCTGCATTAGGAGTATATATATGTGTGTACATATACTTGTATATGCCTGTAGGGGTACAGATGTACAATGTTGTATGTGTAGTGCTCATAAATATGCCAAATTTCATGAGAGTAAGAGTGATAAAATACATTGAGTATTTCCTACAAGAAATTGATATCAGCTCAACAGTAAATACTGCTGAGCCTGCAGAAAGCTTGGCTGTGGGGTGAGTACAGGCACTGCTGCTTTTCAGGGGTGAGCCTGCTCACTAGTTAACCAAACAACCCTTCTACACAAACACAACTTCCCAGGAGTTCCGAAACACTTCAGGGACCACTTTTTATGTCCACCTGATAGCTCACTGGCACCTGTTCCATCACCCCCTAAAGTGGGCTTTCAGCATTTCAGCAGAAATTGAGCTGGGGAGAGATTTTTAATAAAGATGTTTCATCTCTCCTGAATCCAGCCTCCACCTTTCTTTATGGACTTACACACCTAAAGCACTTCTCCCTGCCCTACATGTCACTGTTACAACTAGTGACATTTCAGGTTGTGATGGTTCATAGCAAGCCAGCCTCCAGAAGCATCCCAGTGTTGGCATTTAACTGTGAAACATGTGAGGATATCTGGAAATTGCTGGCAAAGGATTAAGAGGTAATGAAAGATCTGGGCTTTTTCATGAGGGAAACCTGATTGGTTTTGCATTTCTATGAGTCACATTGTGAGAAGACAGCTTAAACATGCTGAACCTAGTTATTCTGACATCAGGGCATAGAAACATTGGGAAGATGCAGGGAGTATGCAGGGGTAGACACGGTGGGAGCATCCTGCAGCAGAAAGGATGGCCAAGGCCCCCTCCTGTGCCCAGTACTGCCCCTGGCTCCCTCTTGTTGCCCACTGGCTCTGGCCAGTGGACACTACCAGAGGATCCCACACCCTTCTGGCTGCTCATGGACTCCCTTGTGGCTCTTTGGGCCTGCCCAAGCCGCCTTCCCCCATGCTCAGCCCAGGGGAATGCCCCATGAGCATCACAACAACTCCTACAGCACTGACTTTCCCAGGCTGTTTGCTTCAGAGTTTAAAAAAGTCATGTTTCTGATGGCGTTCATCCTTCCCCTGCCTCCCCATCCCTGCCTGGAGAACACAGCCCACTTCCTGCAGCTCGTGATATATTTTTCTTCATCACCATGACAACATGTAAATATTTGGGGCCGGTGAGGTTTTGATCAGATTTTTGAAGTCTTGAAGAGGCTGGCAAATCCGTTGTTTATGTTCAGATGGAGTCTCATGACTTGCAATTGAGGCTGAGCAGCCTGACAGAGACAGTTGGTCCAAGATGCCTGCTAGGAGCCTGGTCGCTTGTTATTTTACCCACATCTGTTGGGTTGCCAGCTGGGCAAGTCAACTCCTGCACTGTGATCAATGCAAGCCATGATGCTGTGGATGCTGCAGGAATGAAATGTCCAGGCCCCATGGAGCAGGAGTTCATCACATTCACCTCAAGGCTGAAATGAGACCCCAGCCACCTTTCATGTATGCCCTTGCCCCATGATTTATTCGGCTAGCAAACAGTGGGCTGGCTTTGAATCAGTTGAAATGAGCCGTCCTTTTAAAGAGACAGCTTTATGGCAACATATGTCCTGGGCAGATGGGAGGAGCCAGGAGAGCAAGACGCAGGTTACATAAACTCAGCAGAGTTTGCCATCTCTTCAAGAAGATAGGGGTTTATTTTTCACATATCCAATGATGGTTTTGTGTTTGGATCTTACTTACAAGGTCTGTTTTGGATTTTTTGGTTGGATCTGAACAGCTGCAATTGCAGCTTTTACCCTTCAGCGGGATTTTCCTCCCTGCTCTACTAAATGCCCCTCAAGTGGGTTTGTATAGAAGGATGGCTTTGGCATGCCTACTGCAGAGAGAAGCAATTGGAGCAAGAAGCCACTGTGGCAACACCCCCAAAGCTGCAATCCAAGCCCACCACCAGCCACCAGCACTGCAGACGGCTGCACATAGGCACTAGGGACATGGACACAGGCTGCAGACTGTGAGCTCAGTACATCATGCATGTGGGTTGGAGCGAGAAGGACGTCTGGGTTGCTAAACAGTCCCGGTGTTTTGAACAAACAGATCTTGTTTTATCCTCTTTACTGTCTTTAGTGTGAAGCAAATAGGGTGTGTCACAGCTGGCTCCAAGTTGAGTCACTGGTGAAGTGGTGCTGCAGGCCTGCTCTGCCCACCTCTTGTGACAGCCAGGTGCATGATGCAGCACACGGATGGGCTGCTCCAGGATCTGCCCTACAGCCATCTCTGCCATAAAGCTGTCACTGTGCCTGCTGCTCTCTGAAAACAAGGTGATGCCGATCCCGCAATGGGCATCCCTTACCCAGCACCCTAGGGCTGCAGCCTTTCTGGTCTTGGCCAGGGAGGGATTCACCCATAGGGCACCCTGTGCAGCATCAGCAACACCCTGGGAAGCCAGAAGTAGTCCAGGAGCCTGGACAAAACCAGCAATATGGGAAAAAACTAGGAGAAATATTGTCACATCCTAAGATGGCAGAGGTGGCACCTCAGAGCCTCTGACTAAAGTCAAGCCCCACAGTGCCAGGGACATGCCAGCTGCCTGAGGGGCTTCTGGTAACTGCAGAGCTGGGATTGCTTCACCACCCTTCTGGGTCCCAAAACCAGGATCACCAGAGGTTTCTGTTAATTGGTCTTTTGCGGGAAAAGAAAGAGACTGTAAGAGGAAACATCAGGGCATCTGACAGTCCAAAGCACAGGAGCTGACATTTAGCAACACCCTTGGGTACTTTTATAGAGCGGCATAAGGAAGAAAAGCAGCTGCAGGAGAGGGAGTAGGTGTTTAGAAAGAAGCAGTGTGACTGCCCACAGCCCTACCACATTGCTACTTGATTAACTCCTGATAAAGCTCTGATCGCACAAATCTGGGCAGGGAGTCTTTCTCCATCAGGGAAAAGATCCTCTTCTGGGCCATGTCAAAGCTGCTTGGTGATGGCTCCACCAGGTTCTTCATGGTCACAGCCTTGGTGAAGTGGTCGATGTTCACCTGTGACGGGAGTATAAGAGGGATGTGGACCCTGCCTCTCTGAGGGGAGGGTGATGGTAACTTCTCTTGCTTGCCCTGTTCCACCAACAACCACACAGAGGCCATGGGGAGAGATTGAAACAGGTTCACTTATCTAGAGGAATTATAGGTGGCAAATCTGTAATGAAGGATGAGGCCTATCCTGCAGCAAAGGTAACTCTGGAGTGAGGGCCACCTTGTCATCCCTTATGATTAACATAATCCCTCTGTGGACAGAGGAGTACAGATGGATGTTGGAGGTTCCCATGTTAGGAAGAAGCTCAGAAGAGGCTGAGCATGCAAACAGAGCAACTGGGGCTTTGAAGGATGGGAGAGCAGCCTACAGGGATGTGGCTGCCCCCTTCTGAGAGCACAGGCCTCTAAGCCCCTTGACCATCACCCTCCTTTGGGATAGAGGCCACCTGGGCAGTCGTCTCATCCTTCCTCCCATCGTCTCCTGCCCTGCAGCCACTGACCTCTTTGGGTGCCTCAGTCTGGATGAACTCCTCGTAGATCTTCTTGGCCTTCTCTGCCATCTTCATGGGGGACTTGGTTTTCTTGTAGTCCTCACAGGCCACCCAAAACTCAGCATTCTCCTCACTGAACTCAGAGCGCAGGAAGCTGCGGAAGCTGGCAAGCCCATCTGCAGGGGGGATGTGCCCTCACTGTGTGCCAGGGGGTCCCAGGAGACTGAGCCCTTATTGAGCACCAGTGTGGGGATGTGACAAGGAGAATACAACCACAGAGGGATGTGAACTTACAGGGATTTTGCAGGAGCTTCTCCAGGGAATCACGCCACTGCAAAACCTCCTCTGGTGATGGCCTGAAGGGAGTAAAGAAAGCCCAAGTAGTTCATGCTCATTCCACAGTCCCCACCAGGGATCCAGGTTTTTAAATAATTCCTTTAAAATTGGGGAGGAACAGAGTAACAAGCTGTGGAAACTGGTGTAGAACGGGTGTAATTGTCAAGCAATGGAGATGGTACTGTACTGCTGTATGAACACCCTCACTCCAGGGAGAGCCAAGGCTAGGGGAGATGAGGACTGGTTAATTCTCTGATGTTTTGAGCAGAGATGTGGCTGAACCACAGAGAGAGTCCCTCTACACCTGTGGGTCGCTTCCTTGCCCCAGCATCCATGTACAGGAGGGCAGAGTAGAGGCTCTGCAGGCAGCTGGGAAGCTTCCTTATGTTTTTCTGCTGGGAAGGGGCAGAGAGGGGGCAGATCCTGCCAGCCCTATACTGCTGGGGCTGGAGACAACACCCTTTCACTCCCACAGCTTGCCCACCCCATTACTACACTCCATGGTGGGATAAGATCAACCTCAGCTCCCTCCTTCCCTAGTGAAAATCTTCTGTGTTTTCATGTGCATGGCTTTTCCTCTTTTTTTAAAAAAAATACACGTTGCTTGCAATTTGACTAAAGAGAGTTGGGGGATTTTATTGGTTGTGGTTTGTGGGGCTTTTCAAGCTCCAAGGAGTTTGACCAAGCTGCCCTAGGGCACAAGGGCTCCTGCACTCCTTGCTGCTTGCCACAGACAGTGCCCGATATTAGAGGAGAAAGGAAGCGCATCCGAGCTGCAGAGCTGACTGCAGACCATCCCCACTCCCTGCAGGCAGTGCTGCAGCTCAGGCTTATTCTGCTGCCACTGGGGTGCATGTCAGGGCTGAAACCCTCGGGGTAAGCAGAGTATCCCTGGGGACAGGGAAGGAGAAGCAGGCAGGACAACCTGCTGGTCTTGGGGGCCTTGTTCTTCAGTGGTGGGGCTGGTGAGTGAAAGTGCAGGTGATCCTGCCCAGGAGGCTCCTGAGGGGAGAAGAGAAGGGCAGAAATGCAAGGCTTGCTCGGTCTGGATATGCAGCTCTCACTTGTCATCAAACCACTAGCACCCAGCAGTAATAACCTTGATGGGGGCTCTTATTATTTCTTTTCCGGACCTCAAATTGCATTTGCATTTTCTATAAAGGATCAAAAGCTCCCTCTGCCTCCATGTACTGTGTTCAGTTCTGGGCTCCTCACCACAAGAAGGATGTTGAGGCTCTGGAGTGAGTCCAGAGAAGAGCAACGAAGCTGGTGAAGGGGCTGGAGAACAGGCCTTATGAGGAAAGGCTGAGAGAGCTGGGGTTGTTTAGCCTGGAGAAGAGGAGGCTGGGAGGAGACCTCATTACTCTCTATAACTACCTGAATGGAGGTTGTAGAGAGGAGGATAATGGCCTCTTCTCCCAAGTGACAGGGGACAGGACAAGAGGGAATGGCCTCAAGCTCCGCCAGGGAAGATTTAGGCTGGACATTAGGAAAAAATTTTTCATAGAAAGGGTCATTGGGCACTGGAACAGGCTACCCAGGGAGGTGGTTGATTCACCTTCCCTGGAGATGTTTAAGGCACTGGTGGACGAGGTGTTAAGGGGCATGGTTTAGTGTTTGATAGGAATGGTTGGACTCAATGATCCGGTGGGTCTCTTCCAACCTGGTTATTCTATGATTCTCTGTTCCTTTCAGGTGTGCCCCTGGCCCCCTCCCGGGTGAGGGAGAGCATTACTGCAGTGACCCAACACAATCCAGATTTCCTGGAATCTGCCAGATTCACTTTCCCATTAGCTGAATGTCCCAGGGATGATATTAACTGTGAATGAGACACTGATGGGTGAGTGATACCAAAGATGTATAACAGTGCAGTGTAGGAGAAAACAACTCCTCCAGCCAGCGAGGAGTGAAGATGTTCTCTGGCTTCTGGCAGGGACAGCTAATGGGGACAAATATGTCTCCTTCACAGAGGCATCCAAGGCACATCAGTGACTGAGTGCAAATTCTGTTGTCTTTTGGGGGTCTGCCTGCCCTGCCTGGCCCAGGCAGCTCTCGTAGGGCAGCACGGCAGCAGGCAGGCACCGTGCTGGCAAGCATCCCTGCATACTTGCAGCCAACAAGTTGACTGCAGTTCTCTGCAGGCTCATGTCAGGATGAGCAGCATGGTCATCTGCACACTGGGCTTGGTTTTGGGGTTTGTTTTGTGTTTTTAGCAATCCCTTGGTTACCTGTTTAGAGTAACATTGCATGGGCCAAAGGAGAACATGGGAAGAGGGATGGGTGTAAAATAATAAGTCATGATTTTAAAGTGGAAATAGAAGCCTGGCCCTGATGAAGAGTGGGCATGCACCTCTCCTAGTTCTAGTAGTGACATGGCCACTTGAGCAGTTCGAGGTGAGCCCTTGTTTTCAGTGTGATGAGCAAGACTGGCTGGGCCAGTCAGCCTTGCCTACCTCTGGGAGGTTAGATGGTTTGGGGCTAGGTCCCCCAGCACTGCACATGTCTGAGTGCAGCTCAAGAACAGAGAGCAACTCCTTGGGACAGGGGTCTCCAGGAGAGTCACACATATCCAGTGGTGGCATAGCTGAGGGGTGGCAGAAGAGCAGTTGGACAGTGGCTCAGGTACAGTCAGCTCAGATGCCCAAGACTGGGTTGGAGGAGCCCTAGGTGAGGCCATCACCCTACGTCCAAGAACCCACCCTGCCTTTTGATTTAAGCTAACATTTATTTTTCAGGTTTATTTTGTCTCCTTTGAACTGTTACTGAGCCCATCAGCCTCTCTAGCTTGTCCTCTGCTTTGCTTTGTCATTAAACGAGCTCAGTACTGGAGAGCAGACATTCAGGACAAAGGCAATAAGATGAGACACTGCCATTATCGCAGAACTGCCCAGAGCCAGGCATCACATTTATGGGGCTGTGCACCCAGCTCAGGGACATGCAGATGCCCCGGAGCCACCTGGTTGTGCCAGGCTGGCACCTCTGGACTGAAGCGGTTGACTCAGAGAAGTCCAAGTGTCGTATGCCTCTGAAAAGTTTAATCAAATGAGTGTGATAGCTCATCAAAAGTAAATCGAGTTTCCATGAGAAATCTGGTTTCCATAAAGCTGTATTGTCTGACACGTCTTATGCTGCCCTGATGTAACTCCTGAAGCCCACACTTAGCTGACAGGTCATGAGGAGTGCCATGATTCGTCTGCCATGATTCGTCTGCCATGATTCGTCTGCTGTTCTCATCCCTGACCATGCAGAAGGGGCTTCAGCTCCTCTGTATCCCTCTTATGGGCTCACATCCACCCCTTCAGTCAGGCATGGGTGCCAGTGCAGCCAGCCTTGGCATGGTACTCACTTTTGGGCCTTGAGAGGCTTCTCCAGCTTTTCTGGGTAGGGGATGACGAAGTCAATGGCCGAGTCAGGCTTCTGGAGCAGGGTGCCCAGCTTGGTCTTGATCTCCTTGGCCCTGCAGGAGGGGATGAACAGAGGCAGGTCAGGTGGAGGGATGGAGCAGCAGGGTTGG
Source organism: Clamator glandarius (assembly GCA_033459285.1). Classification (NCBI taxonomy): domain Eukaryota; kingdom Metazoa; phylum Chordata; class Aves; order Cuculiformes; family Cuculidae; genus Clamator; species Clamator glandarius. The sequence continues at coordinate 2,054,830 of JAUNZM010000040.1, forward strand.
TCCCTGCCATGCTCCTATATGGACCCTAGTGCAGACTCTGACATAAACCCTGGCACTGCTGCTGGTGAGGTAGAAAGCTGTGTAATTAATTACACACAGGCAAATGGACCTTAATGCTGTAAAGGTGCCTGTCTGAGGTGTTTCAAGCCGGGCACTCTCAGAATTAGCAGCAGCTCTTGATCTCATTCTCTTTGCTTAGTTCCCATCTGTGGCTGGGATAATTGTATCAGTGGAGCTGGCAGGCTCCTCTGAAGATGAATTAGGGGATGTGTGTGCAGCACTCAGTTTCTATAGTGATATGCCCTGAGGAAATGCTGGCTAGGAGATGAAGGAGCTCCCTTGAAGAGAAGGCTGGACTGAGTTGCTCGGTGGTGTCTGCTTCATGCAGAGCCCTATCCCGCATTGCACCCACCAGCCTCACAACACCAATGGGCTCTGAAATGGGATGCCCTTCCCAGGTTCCTGATCTGCAGTGGGAGGGAGCAGGACACTGGCCTGTTGATGTCCCCTGAGCTTTTTGAGGTCACTGCTTCTGTCTCCAACAATGCACAATGCAACCCCTGAGGTCACTGTCCAGGATCCATGCATCCTCGCAGCAAGCAGCCAAAATCCTCCCTGTCCTGGGGGATGCTATTGTTAACACATAGGTTAGCACACACTTCTATACGTGCCAAAATAAGGATTAAACATTCCTCGGTGTGCTCTGTGCCCACCCTTGACCTTCCCAAACATTCACAGCTAAGGACTTTCTCCTTTCTAGGAACTCTTACTAGGATTACATTATTTTTCCATTGCTGTCTTGGGGACCACCAGTAATGCAAGCTGACTGAGACCACCACACTTCCTGCTAGTGTTTGCAGTTTCTCTGCTCACTCCTAAGTAATATACAAGCCTTATATCTGCAACAGTAAAGGTCCTGCAGACAAGATAACTCCTAGGTGTTGCTTTCCCTGGGCAAAGGGGGAAGAAGGGTTTCAGGAGGTGAAGTAGTCTGTCAGAGGAGTTCCATCTTTCATCTATTTTTAGACATAGACAAGAGGGGTCCTGGGCCTTACTGGCAGGTCTAGACGTCTCCCAAAATATGCCCTTTTGTGCAATACAACTTGTAACATGGTCCTAAGCATCCAAAGCCACCAAGGAGACTCCCCTCTGCTGCAGCTCACTGTTGGCAGCATGAGCAAGCTGTCCTTCTGCAGAGAAAACTAAAGTGGGCTGCACAAGACTGGATGAATAAAGGGGTGAATATGGACTTCCCCAACCCCATCTTTGCAGGCCAGGATTCTTCCCTGGCACACCAACAACTGGTGACTTCCAGGCTAATTGGAACAGAAGGTAGATGAGAGCAAGGGGGCACATTGCTTCACAGAATAACCAGGTTGGAAGAGACCCACTGGATCGTCAAGTCCAACCATTCCCACCAATCCCTAAATCATGCTCCTAAGTACCTCATCCACCCTAACCTTAAACACCTCCAGGGACGGTGACACAACCACCTCCCTTGGCAGACCGTTCCAATGCCTAACCACCCTCTCCGTGAAGAACTTTTTCCTAATCTCAAGCCTAAATCTCCCCTGCCGGAGCTTGAGGCCATTCCCTCTCGTCCTGTCCCCTGTCACTTGGGAGAAGAGGCCATCACCCTCCTCTCCACAACCTCCCTTCAGGTAGTTGTAGAGAGTAATAAGGTCTCCCCTCAGCCTCCTCTTCTCCAGGCTAAACAACCCCAGCTCTCCCAGTCGCTCCTCATAAGATTTGTTCTCCAGCCCCTTCACCAGCTTCGTTGCCCTTATCTGGACTCGCTCCAGAGCCACAACATCCCTCCTGTGGTGAGGGGCCCAGAAATGAACACAGTTCTCGAGGTGTGGTCTCACCAGTGCCGAGTACAGAGGGAGAATAACCTCCCTGGACCTGCTGGTCACGCCGTTTCTGATACAGGCCAAGATGCCATTGGCCTTCTTGGCCACCTGGGCACACTGCTGGCTCATGTTCAATCGGTTATCAACCAACACCCCCAGGTCCTTCTCCTCCTGGCAGCTTTCCAGCCAGGCTTCTCCTAGTCTGTAGCTCTGCTTAGGGTTGTTGTGCCCCAAGTGCAGGACCCGGCATTTGGCCTTGTTAAACCTCATGCCATTGGACTCTGCCCAGCAGTCCAGCCTGTTCAGGTCCCTTTGCAGAGCCTCCCTACCCTCCAGCAGATCGACACTTCCACCCAGCTTGGTGTCATCTGCAAACTTGCTAAGGGAGGACTCAATGCCTTCATCCAGGTCATTGATAAAGACATTAAACAGGACTGGACCCAGGACTGAGCCCTGGGGAACCCCACTTGTAACTGGCCTCCAGCTGGATTTAACTCCATTTACCATCACCCTCTGGGCCCGGTCATTCAACACAGGCTTCCGCACAGACTGGGCTCAGTTCTTTGCCACAGCATGGCCACCGAAGTCAGGCTGCAGCTCCCCAGCTCCAGGGCTCATTGCGCTTCTCTACACTGTTTATTTCACAAGACCTCTGTGGACAATTACTAACTAAGTCTGCTATTTCATTTCAATTCCTTCATTTTTTTCCCCCTTCCTTGTAAAACTTTATTTTGCTTTGCCCACCTGCCACCCTACATGAGTGACTTTTTGAGATGCGGCACAGGCGCTCTTCTCCTGCCAGCTGCCTCCCACTTCTGCTGCAGAAACCTGACTCAAACAGCCACCCTTGCATGGGAGCACGCAGCAGCCATCGAGACCAATACTGGTAGCACTGGAGCAGGAGCAGGCAGCAGGGCCATCTGGAGTGAGCAGCCGGTCTGGGCCAGCACAGACCACCTGCAGCACATGTACAGCTGTCAGAGCAGACTCAGAAATCCAACTGTTTTCATGGAAAATGTCAGCAGCTACAGGAACAGCTTCCATTGCTCATGTTTCCAAGAAAACTTGAACCTTGCCTGAACGGAGCAGGATCTTAGGTCAAGGGTGATGAGGTCCTCATGCTCCCTGCACTGAGGTGTCTCTGGGACAGGGAAATTGCTGTGCACAGTTCACTCCGATCCCTCTAATGAATAAATAAAATGTGGATATATGCTCCAAGCCAGAGCTGGCTCCTGATGCTCAGAGCTTGGAGCTGGCTCTCCTGTGAGCACAGCCCCAGCCTACATAGATGGCCCAGGTGCATCAAAGAAGAGCAGGTGAAGGCAGCAGGAGATGCAGCCTCGTTAGCACTGAAGCAATGGGTGGGTGCAGAGGGTGCCCAGGAAAGCTGATGGGGTATGACAGCTTCTCCCCAGCTGAGCTCTGCTTTCCCAGATGTCTGTGCTTGTGGCCACTGCTCCCTGCAGGGAAGGAGACTCATAGCCTTGAGAAACATCTCTCAAACTGGGGCTGAGCCGAAATGCCATCTGCCACCTAGTCCCTCTCCCCGCCACCACCACATGCTTGGGAAGGCAGAACCAGCAATGCTGCTTTGGCAGCTCCCACTATTGGGGCCAGGTGCTGCACCCCAGGGAGGGCATAGCTGTGCCTCCAGGCAATTGGACCATGTGCCTGATCATGAGGTTTTCATCTGGCAGGAGCAAGGGTGAAAAGCAAGGGGAAAGAGCCTTGCCCACCTCTGAAGCGAGGACAGTGGTTGCCAGAGGGTCTCGAACAAGATGGGGGAGAAACACAGGCTGTGCTGGGAGCAGGGGCACTGAGACCTAACACATGGCAGCCTAAGGAGGTGGGAAGATAGGACCAAGACTCTGTTGCTGTCCAAGCAGGACCTGGGGACCTCACTACCCTGGCACAGGTGGGGCCAACACAAGTGCAAGATTTGGATGCAATAAATGGCAGCTTCACACAGGAGGAAGCACTGCCCTGGATAACTCTCAGACCTGGATTAAAATCTTGTTCTCTAATTCCCACCCTTTGACAGTGACTTAAGGACGGCATTTGTCAGGCTCAAAGGTCACTAAAGGGCCTTAATGTTCCTGATCAGTCTCATCCGATTCCCACACCTTGCCCATGGTTCTGGGCCCCATTGAAGCTTAGACCTTGGGCTGCCTCCACTTCGGCAGTGCTGCTGGTGAGCTTTAACCCCTTCCCCACCCCCAGGCTCCTGGGTCAATGTTAGGCCTATCTTGCAGCTCCACCACTTGCTGCTCCCAGCAGAGCTCCCTCGGCTCTGTCCCATAGGGTTATTGATGGGCCATCAGTGGCTCCCCACCCTGCTGAAGCCCTGCAGGTCCCAATACAGGGACAGCAGCAAGAACTTCTCGACCTCGAGCAAGTCCTTGGCCTTAGTGAAATATGGGAAGTCTGCAGAGGAAGCTTGTTGAAAGGAAGCAAGAAAGGACAGCCAAACAGACTGAGTGCTTGCAGGCTCGTGGGAGGAAAGGAATATTTAAAAATAACCTGGCCTCCTCCAGCAAATGTATTACAAGCTTTCAAGCTAGACCTCAGCAAAGACTAAGCATCAGGGTAAAAAAGTCAGTTATAAACAAAAAAAGGATCTTTCAAAGATCCCAAAGTTATGTCCAAGTGAGAAAAAAGCAAGAGAACCATAAACTGCAGAAGGTTAAATGTGAGAACATTTGGGAGCAAGCCAAGTTGTCTGAGAAATAGCTTCCAAGAAGCATTATAAGAAAATATGGGCTCTGTCAAACACATCAAGAGCTAGAAGGCTGCTGGGGAGAGTCAGGAGTGACTCCAGCTTTGAAAATAAAACAAAAGAAGAAGCTAGAAGGTAAAGCTATAGGTGAATGCTAAAGTTACTGCTGTGCCCAACAGCAGCAAAGTGCGGGAGGTAATGCTCTTTTGGGGCAGGGGAAGAATACTCCAGGGAGGGACAAAATGGCTTTAGGAGCCATAAAATGCTGCAAGTGTGATGCTGTATAGGCATGTCATCCACAACTGTATCAGAGAGTCATGGTGGACACATGGACAAATGTGGTCTATTGGAGAGAAGTCAAGTCAGCTTTCTCAGTAGGAAGTGATTCCTTCAAACATATTGTCCCTCTCTGAAGATGGCAGGGAGCACAAGCTTTGGAAAGAGTCAAGGGGCCTCTCAGGTCTGCCAGAGACCTTGGATGGGATCTCCAGGCCCCAGGCAGCTGCAGCAGGAAAGGTGATCTCATGGATTACAGCGTGGGAAACACAGGGGAACGTGGGGCTTTCCTCAGTGGGGACAGTCCTAGGGGAACGTAGGCTGGGACCATGCTGTTAAATATATCACATGCATTGACAGAACTGGTTAGTGTTCAAGGAACCAGTGTTGAACTACACAGGTACAACACTTGGGGACCAGTTGTGAGGAACTGCAGGAGGGTCTCCTGAGACTAGTGATGAAGCAGTTGTTGAAATTCCTTGTTAAGCAATACAAAGTGATGCACAAGGGACAAACCCAGCCCTAACTCTGTGTATAAAATGGTGAACTGTAAGCGAAGCAGCTTTTTGGGAGTGAGGTGTTGAGGGTATAGGAAAAGTCAATGAAAGCACCACTGTAGCAGCAATGGAAAACTAATTTAGTATTAGAAAGTATCAGAGTGACTTTAAAGATGATTACAGAGCAGAAATGGGTACACCCACATATATCTTTAGAAGTGCTGCTCAGCTGCCCATGGTGCAGAAGGCTGCAGGCGACCAGGCAAGGTATGCAGTGAGGATGGCCGAAGGGCACTTTTCAAACAAAGAAATTGTCACGGCCCCGTGTTCCTATTTGTGTCTGTAATAGGAATTCACCTTGATTTCAGGCAAGTGGCATCAGCCTCCAGTGACACAGGTTGAGTTGATGAAGGAAGACTTCTCCTGAGCTACCCCTAGGGTAGTAAACACCACCCTTACTCTCATCTAAAAAACAGCACTAAAGGTATTTGCACCTGCAAGGAAATCCCCACTGGGTAATTCACATGTGAAGTTTCCTCCTTACAACCCCAATGCCACAGGGAGACCCCTCCTCTTCATACCAGCCCCTCCAGCTCCCACAGAAGTGGGCATGTTCCGGTCGAGGTAGCAGTGGCTGGGGACTGGAGCCTGCTGGGTTACCAGAGGTGAGAGCAGCCTGGGAAGCACCACCATGACTGCAAGCAGGCTTTGATGCACATGATGAGGCATATGCGGATAAAGACAAGTCTGGGCACCATGATCGGGGCAGAGAAGATGGGCTGCACAGAGCTGACCTGCCCTCATGAGAGGAGCTAGGGCTGGCTAATCTGTGTGCGAAGGAGGTGCAAGCAGTTAAAGAGGACTTTGAGGCACTTTGGAGCCAGAGATGTTTTTGCCTCAAAAAGGCAACTGCTTTCCTACTTCTTTTCTCAGTTAAAGAGGACTTTGAGGCACTTTGGAGTCAGAGATGGTTTTGCCTCAAAAAGGCAACTGCTTCCTACTTCTTTCCTCCCTCACTATGTTTGGCAAATATTAAGGTCTAGGGACAATGCAATCCTGCTCCAGGCCCACACTCCACAGGCTCCAGCTGTTGAAGTTGAGCGGTGGGTTAGGGGAAGCCTGGACTTACCCAGCAGAGAGGTTCTCAAACCAGAGGGGAGAGTTTGGAACTAGACCAGTGCTTGTTCTCCCAGTGTCCCAGTCACTTGTAGCATCCTACTGAGCCCCCACCAGCAAGCCTCCATCCCTCCCAGTTCAGAGCTGGGCAATCCCAGTCACCATAAAAGAAGCCCATTGTGGGGCTCTGCCAGAGGAAGAGCCTCTCAGCCCCCAGCATCCCACATCAGCCAGCCCTTCTCACCTCTCCAGGCATGTGTGGGGCAGCGCTGCTAATCCTTTGCACATCTTGGCAGGCTGTAGTTTTCCTCGGCTGTAAGAAGTGTGAGCAACAGCTAAAGCCAGCAGCAACAGTCTGTAGCCTGGCTCCCAGATCACCCTCCTATATAGCACTGAGAACTGGACCCCTGCCAGCCCTGTAACCAATGCCGTCCATCCCACTGCAGCTGGCCTCGGCCCCAGCGGCTTCTGGATTTTGTTTTCTTCTCTCTCGTCTTACACAGGGCGAAATGTGTTTTTTCTGGGGTGAGATCAAGTAATCAAATTGGAAGGACCAAGCTGCTGTTGGGGAGGCTTCAGGAAGACCACAGGGTTTCCTGATTGATGCATCAGGCTCCAGCTCAGTGTTTAGAAGAGCCAGGTAAAAATGTTTCATTCAAGTAAGTTTTTTAAATGAAAAATGTCACTTTCATAAAAATAGAAGTGCTTCGAAGAAGTCTTACCATTGATTCAAAGGCTGTGGCTAACGTAAAAATATCCACAGTTATGAGCTGGTGAGTAACGGTAAATTTTGTTCTAGAACTACTTCATTTTTAAGTGAGCATAAAAAAAAGAAATCTTTTAATTGTAGCAAATGTTCTGGTTTATCTGACAGTGATGCTTCAATAAGGCCAAAAAAGATTCCAGTACAGAATTATTGTATGAAAAACTTGGACCCTTTTTCTATTCCCTTTCAGAACAGTAAAAGCACAGAGCCCCCTTTAACTTGGGATGTGAGGCCTCACAGGGACTGGTCCCTGTCTCCCCCTGCATGGCTCTGCCCCATTGCTGACCTACTGGGGTACAGCCCCTCACTCACCTAAAGCCTGGATGCTTCACTGGACCATGGTGTTTCTGTTTGCTCAGGTAGTAGCGCTGATTGCTCACCAATGCACAGGCAGTGCCTGCCTATGGTCGTGACATTCACGGCATGAGTTTCTCCCAGCCTCAGCCAGACACCTCAACACTGTGCAGGTGCAACCCAAGAGTGAAGCTGGTTGCTGAGTGGTAAATCATGGCAAACACAGATCTGAGGGGCCTTGTAGCCGAATTCCTAACTTAGTGGGTCCCCATAGCTGCTCAGGGGAAGGATGAGCTGCAGCCAGCAGATGCAGTGGAGTCACTCTTAACAGTGCTTAGTAGTGCTTGAAATGGAGAGTGTAACTATGGCCATCCCAGAAATTTCCCTCCTGGATTCCAGGTGGGAGGTGAGAGCAGGACGAGATTCTCAGCAGGGTCACCTGGACATAGCTCACTGCCTGGGTCTGCATGGCCAGCCTAGAGCCAGCACAAGGGGAAAGCCCTCAAATAGACGTGGGGTGACTATGGGGGCTTCAACACCAACTTTTTTGCAGTTTGTGTAGCAGGACTTACACTCACTGGGGTCTTGGCCGTCCCACACCCGTGCCATTATACCCACTCCAGCACAGATACTCAGAGGGTGTGTGGCGCTGCTCTACCTCTTGCTCTACCCCAGCCAAGGCATTCCCTGGGCATCCTGCTTAGGATGTGAGCTCAGTGTTCACTCTGAAAATCTGCCATGTGCCTGTCTCCTGACCGCAGTTGGCTGTGTAACTTTGAAAATGTGCATCCAAGTGCTGTAACATCCACAGCTCACAGCTAGGGATAGGAGACCTTGCTCCCAAACTGACTGTCCAGATGCCAAGGATATTAATGGCCCCAATTGCCCTGACCAGCTCCGCCTGCCTCCCTAAACCTGGGGATATATTTAAACTCAGTCTTGTTCCCTCCTTTCCCCCTCCCTGTGCAGTGTCAGAGGTGTGCCTGGCTCTGGATGGACTGGTTGCTCCTGGATGGACTTTGGACTGGTGCTGCAATCCTGTCTCCTGCTGCTCTGGGATTTTGCAGTAAACCAGAGTCTGCATTTCAATGTGTGAGTTGCAGTAACTGAAAGCTAGAAGTCTGCTATAATGGAAACCATGCATCCCTTGGGAGCCTGGGTTAGCTTTTTACTGGTTTGTAATGGAAACTGAATGAAAAAAAATACACTCTAAAATTTCAGATATGCTGCTTGAATGACCTTTCCCTGGGTTTGTGCTGATTAAAGTCCCAGATGCACCCAAGCTGGGGTGCCAGGCCAGAGAGGGCTACCCCTTCCTGCTACCTGGCATTGGCGTGCCTACCAGTCCTCCTAGTGCCCCACAGAGCATGGGGTTACGTTACTCCTTCACTAGTCTGCTGTCATTTCACTCTTTACACAGACAAGTTGAGGGGAGGCTCTGTTATTGTCATGGAAGTGTCTCAAACCAGTTTGGGGACAGCCCAGAGCCCAAATACCCAGCAGCTCTCCAAGAGCCTATAACCTTGCAAACTGTGGGGTCTCTTGGGCTGTGCCAGTTGCCCTCAGGGACAGAGTTGGCAGGGCTATTAGTTTGCCAGCAGAGATGTCGCTGAGTGCCAGTGCAGCGCCTGTCAGCTCTACGGCTGCTTTGAAAAGCTCCTTTGAAGATGAGGTGCTGTTTGCAGGATGCTTTGCAGGCTGGGCACCTCCTAGCACAGAGGTGAGCAGCACAGTGATGGGTGGGCAAGAAATGCTGGAGGTTCTCACAACTCTGGGACTGGGAAGGGCAGCGGGGGCCATGGGACTGCATAGAAAACCCCTGCAGCCTTGCACTCAGCTGCTGACCCATTGGGAATGCAGTTATTTTTTCTCACTAATCTTCAGTAATAAAGTCAGCATTGGAAATCCCAGGAGAACTCAGATCTGTGGGATCAGGCGGTTTGTGTGAAGGCTGTCCAGCAGACACCAAGCACCCTTACGTGCTCTTTATCCAGCTGTCTCCAGGGCCACGTGCCCCTGGAAAGCAGAGAGCCTCTCCAGGCACGCCAGGGCCACGGCTCCAGCTATGCAGACTTCCTACTGCCTAGAGGAGACCAGAGCTTTGCCCCATGAGACATCTATGAGGAACTGGGTCTGTCCTCTACAGACTTTTACCTGCTTTAATTTTCAGTCCCAGGTGGGCAAATCCCCTGGTCCTGTGGCTCTGCCATAGTTCAGTGACTAATGCCCTATACTTTTCCACAGCTCCTGAGTAGGAGTTTAATGAATGCACAGAGCAAGGTGGGGAAACTGAGGTCCAAAATGAGTGATGAAGCTTCATGAAAGAGGGCCATAAAGAACCTACACTGTGTGGTAGAATTGTAGTTGTGCATTTTAGCAGTGACTTATGTCAAACACTGAAAAAGAAATCATATACTATTGAGCAGAAAAAATGGTAACACAGAAATTGCTTCTATTTTCCGCAGGTCTTTGTCCAGTAAGAAATGTTTGAGTTGTGTACTTCAGGACTTACAGAGCACTAAGAAAGTATTTCCAATAAGAAACTACTCAGACCTTCCTCTTCTTCCCACGACAGCTTAATTTCTTTAAGAGCCCTTCTGGGAGAGCTTTTTGGAGACACAAGTGTACTCGGAGGACCAGATTGTCTTGTATACACAATGGCTGGTTTCCTCCAAGAGCACTCTAGGTTTGTGCCTTGCAACTGCCCCCTCAAAAACCACATGGAATCTCCCATTACACCCGATCTATACTGGGCTCTGTTATTTCAAGGCTTTATTATCCTTTCTGACAATTTCCCTTTTATAGAAGGCAGCTTTGCTGCTTTGCAGTTTCCTGGTTCCCACTGAAACTTTTTAGAAATTAGCATAATTTTTAACAACATTGGCTTTTTGGTAGAGAGATCACCAATTCTCACCCAGGCAAGTATTTGGCAGTTCATCTGAGCAGTCCTTCTGGCAGATTTTTAACCAGGTATTCTAAAAATAGCTTAAAAATCTCTTTTCTCCCCAGTACCTTGGGTCATGCAAATGCATGTCACCTAAGGAATGAACCTAGTGTGAGCTCCTTCACAGCAATGGCTAAAGCAAGTAAGTCACCAGGCTTTTCCATGATGCTCCTTTCCTTCTCGTAGAGCATCATCACATCCCGCCCCCATAGCTCTCTGAAGACCTTTCTGCTTCTCACATAGACAAGATTGTTATGCCTTTAGTATGCTTTCCTCCAATCTTCTGTGGCCTGCCTTTCACTTGTGCTTTTGCAGAGTTTTTCTTTTTTTACTCTCCTATCTTTATGCAATTTTCACTTCTTTTAAGGTCTTGGCACTTCAAGTGTCCGTTTCCCTGTATAAGCACATCACCTTTTTTAAGGCCAGTGTACCTCGCATTTCCCTTTTGACATCAAATATTACTTGAAAGTCACTGCTTTTGCTCTTACCAGGACACTTTGAATGGTAACTGTGGCTCCATGGGCCCTCATTTTTTACCTTTGAACTAAGCCCTCTGCATGGTTCAGGAGTTACTCGAGTAACACAAAGTGTAGGGTTACACCATTCTGCTGCCTCCACCAAGCTTCTGAGGTCCAGTCTGATGATTAAAATGCTTGTGTAGAAGAAAGGAGACACAGGACCCTGTCTCCATCTGCTTGCTGCATCCAAGTCACTGACACAGGAGCCACGGATGAGGTCGAAGAGGAGAAAGCCCTAGAAAGCAGCATTATCTGCAGCACTGGGACTCTGGCCAGCTGGGAATTTGGGAGTCACGTAAGCTGTGGAGTTCCTCAACTACGAGCACAAGGCCTGAGAATGGGCTGGGGCCATGGCCTATTCCTCATGCCTTCTCTGTGCCCACAGCGGGAAACTGCTCCCCTTCCAGCACCCAGGCAGCACAGGGCAGGGGCAAGCCCATCTTCAGATGTGTGCATGGGTGGTCTCACCTCTTGCACACACAGAGGACCTCTGGAAACAGAGCCCAGAGAAGCCAGCAGTGACGGGTGTTTTCAAGTCAACCCAAGTATTTCCATGGCATTTATACTACTATAGGTACTAAAGCGACAGCCTAGATCTGAACAGCAGTATCCCTATAGCAGCCTCTCTGCACACAGCAGATCAGCAAAGACAAGGCACAAGCTGTGTGTTTGCAGAGACCTACCGCAAGACAAGCGAGCATATCAGGAACTGCTGCTGAGCTTCCAGGAGCTCTGCTATCCAAGCAGCACTGGTGCCACCGTGTGCTCTGTGGGAGACAGTGTTAGCATCCATAGCTGCTCTCTGTCTCTGCTTTCCTCTGTTTATCTACAGCAAAGCCATCTGAGGTACTTAATGCCTTCTTTGCCTCAGTCTTTAATTGTAAAGTTGTTCCCTCTGTGTACAAACCCAGGAGTTAGAGGAGCAGAATGAGGCTCCCATGATCCAAGAGGAGGCAGTTAGAGACTGGTTTCCCCAGCTAGACACCCACAAGTCTATGGGGCCGGACGGGATCCACCCAAGGGTATTAAAGGAGCTGGCAGGTGTGCTTGCCAAACCCCTTTCCATCATCTTCCAGCAGTTCTGGAAGACTGGGGAAGTCCAACTGGACTGGAGGCTCGCTGATGTTGTGCCCATCTACAAGAAGGGTGGCACAGAGGATCCAGGGAACTACAGGCCCGTCAGTCCTATAGTTCGGGCCCAGAGAGTGGTGGGAAATGGAGTTAAATCCAGCTGGAGGCCAGTTACAAGTGGTGTCCCCAGGGCTCAGTCCTGGGTCCAGCCCTGTTCAATGTCTTTATCAATGACCTCAATGAAGGCGTTGAGTGCACCTTTAGCAAGTTTGCAGATGACACCAAGCTGGGTGGAAGTGTGGATCTGCTGGAGGGTAGGGAGGCTCTGCAAAGGGACCTGAACAGGCTGGACCACTGGGCTGAGACCAATGGCATGAGGTTTAACAAGGCCAAATGCCGGGTCCTGCACTTGGGGCACAACAACCCTGTGCAGCTACAGACTAAGAGAAGTCTGGCTAGAAAGCTGCCTGGAGGAGAAGGACCTGGGGGTGTTGGTTGACAGCAACTGAACATGAGCCAGCAGTGTGCCCAGCTGGCCAAGAAGGCCAATGCCATCTTGGCCTGTATCAGAAACGGCGTGACCAGCAGGTCCAGGGAGGTTATTCTCCCTCTGTACTCGGCACTGGTGAGACCGCACCTCGAGAACTGTGTTCATTTCTGGGCCCCTCACCACAAGAGGGATGTTGTGGCTCTGGAGCGAGTCCAGAGAAGAGCAACAAAGCTAGTGAAGGGGCTGGAAAACAGGCCTTATGAGGAGCGGCTGAGAGAGCTTGGGTTGTTTAGCCTGGAGAAGAGGAGGCTGAGGGGAGACCTCATTGCTCTCTACAACTACCTAAAAGGAAGTTGTGGAGACGAGGGAGCTGGGCTCTTCTCCCAAGTGACAGGGGACAGGATGAGAAGGAATAGCCTCAAGCTCCACCACGGGAGGTTCAGGCTGGACATTAGGAAAAAATTTTTCACAGAAACGGTCATTGGGCACTGGAACAGGTTTAGAGATTGATAGAAATGGTTGGACTCGATGATTCGATGGGTCTTTTCCAACCTGGTGATTCTATGATTCCTTGAAGTGTCACCAAAACACAAACTGAGCAGATGTGGTTGGGTTGGCAATGTTCAGGAGATAAACATGAAGCCAGCACAAACAGACCAGTTGTAGGATTTTATTTAAGGCCTGAATTCAAGAAATTGCCCGGATTACACCATTTTTACCTGGATTAGCATACTGGATCCGGGCATCAGAGCACATTGTTTCTCCTCACCTGCCAGCCAGTATCTGCATTTTTTGATCACTTGACAGAATTAGCTTTAATGCAACGAATTGCACCTCTGTCTCCATATCAGCCATGCAAGTACCCCACTCCTCTCCCACACATGCATCAATCCTTGACCCAGAAAAGCATCTGAATGGCAAATCAAGCTCTTTTCCTTCCTCTCCTTTTGCTCTATGTGCCCTGCTGTGGCACTGCTTTTCCCAGCTCATGGATGGTCTCGTTCTCCAGCACTTCCACCTTCTCTTCACCTCGCTGCAGCACAATGGCCACCATAGCCCTGGCTACCGTTTCCACAGGCACTGAGTAAGCAGTGGGGAAGACCCACGCCACAACACCTAGAAACTTCTGGGCCACCCACTCTGCAGGCCGGGACTCCTGGCGTTTGCACAGCAGCACCCTGCAGAGGGAGTAGGTAAGGTGGATCAGGCTGAAACCGCCCCCTGGGACAAAGCCAGAGACTGGGCTGTAAAGCTTCACTGGGGCGCAGCCCACTTTCTAAACCCACATGGGAGACATAGGGCTATGTCAGGGTCCCAACACAGGCTGAGCCCTGGGACACTAAATTCCTTTCCTTGCATCGCTGCCGAAAGCAGGATGGCAGTTCTCCCAAGTAGCAAGAGCATACTATGGCTGAAAGGGTATCAGTGAGTGTTCCCCTGCCATAAAGTCAAGGTCTGTGCAGAGATAAGCTCTGACCTATGCCTCCCAACCTCTGCTCTTACCCAAGCCTCTTCACTTCGCTTGGTAAATGACACCAGCACTGAGATAGGCCATGGGATGCTGTACCTGCAGCACTGGGGAGCAGTGTGCTGAGACACAAGCTATGTTTGCACCTGGTGGCTTTCTCCACTTCCCTCCCCTTAAGCATCCTTCCTCCCTTCCTCCAACTCCCAGCCCTCTGCCCTGGCAACCCTCTGCCCAAGTCCTGTGCCCTCCCTCCTCCACTGCTACTCACGCTGGCCGGAAAATGGTACACCGATCAAAACCAACAGCCTGGACCAGGTCCTCCACTTCTCCCTGTCAGAACAGTTGGGCAGGAAGAAAGGAGACAAGGCTGACTGAGAGCACCATCCCTGCCACCCTGTGAATTGGCAGGAGAGAGCTGCTGAGCTATGGGCAGGATGGCACTAATGCCAGTGCAAAGCTGGTACTGGCCAGGCACCACCTGGGCAGCAACAGCTCTCCAGGAAAAGGCAGCATAGGGGTGAGTGTCCACAGCAGACACACTGACCATAAGTCAGCAGCGCACCCTTGCAAACATCATGCTAACTGCAACTGGACGCTCCAGAGGCAGCATCTGGACACCACATCCAGCCTGGGGGACTCAGCACAAGACACTGGCAAACAGCAGTAAATCCTGCAGACGCTGGGGGCTGCAGCACACAATGCACTGGGAAGTTATCTTTTGCAACTGGTATGGTGCCACCCAAGGAGCCTCTGGGCTCTCTACCCTTGGAGAGCTCACATCTTATCTGGACACACCCCTGCACGTCCCTACCTAGCTGTGAAGGGAGCCAGGGTCGGGCTGAACACCTCAGCAGGTCCTTCTGTGGTTTGAAGATGGAGACAGACACCACATGCAGGTGTTGTGCTGCTTCAGACAAAGCCAGTTGCACACCTGTCCACCCAGCTCCCTTCCCTTATCTGCTTGCGCCCCGGCACGATGAGAAGCCCCAGAGCCATCGGCACCTCTGGAGACCTCTCGAACACCTCAGCATTTTGCGGCTCTCACAGCAGGCGCGCAGCCCAGGCCGCCCCCTCACCTTCACACGCAGGTAGAGGAAGCCGCTGTGCCGGTTTGCCCCCCGCGAGGACTGCAGGACGAAGTGCCTGCAGCCCCCGGCCCGCGCCAGCTCCGCCGCCTGCGCCACGTAGTCCCGGTCCACGCGGACGAAGCCGGCCTACGGGTAGAGAACCGAGAGAGGGGGGCGAGCGGGGCGGGAAGCCGGGCGGGCCGAGCAGCGGGCAGACCGGGACCGCCGCCCCCCGGCGCCGCCCCACTCACCGCGCCGGCCTTGGCCCTCGTGGTGCCCAGGCAGCAGAAGCCGACGTCGTGTCCCTGGAAGGCGGCGGCGTGCTCGCTGAGCCGCTCGAAGTCCACCACCGCCTGCTCCTGCGGGGACGCCGGGGTCAGCGCTCCCGCCCCGGCGCCCCCCGGCGCCCCCCGAGGCTCCCGGCCCCGCGCACCACGGCCGCCGCCTCCTCCTCCTCGCCCAAGCTCAGCCGGCGCCGCCCGACCAGCGTCACCCTGGCGAAGAGCCGCCGCGCCAGCAGCTCCCGCAGCAACGCGCGGCCCGTCTGCCCGGAGGCCCCCAGCACGAAGCACGACCCGCCGCCACCCGCCGCCGCCATGCCCAGGGAATGGCGCCTCCCTCCGCGCCCCAGAGCCGGGCCCGGCGCGGCGGGGCGGGCCTGAGGCAAACGCGGGTGGAGACCTCGGCCCGGGGCCGGGTGGTGGCTGCCGGGGAGGCTGTAGGGACTTCGTGCACCCCCAGCGGGTGGCACCCCCGGGGAGACCTCATTGCTCTCTACAACTACCTAGAAGGAAGTTATGGAGAGGAGGGAGCTGGCCTGTTCTCCCAAGTGACAGGGGACAGGAC
This sequence comes from Clamator glandarius, assembly GCA_033459285.1. Classification (NCBI taxonomy): domain Eukaryota; kingdom Metazoa; phylum Chordata; class Aves; order Cuculiformes; family Cuculidae; genus Clamator; species Clamator glandarius. The sequence continues at coordinate 2,070,752 of JAUNZM010000040.1, forward strand.
GAGAGGGAATGGCCTCAAGCTCCACCACGAGAGGTTCAGGCTGGACATTAGGAAAAAATTTTTCACAGAAACGGTCATTGGGCACTGGAACAGGCTGCCCAGGGAGGTGGTTGAGTCACCTTCCCTGGAGGTGTTTAAGGGATGGGTGGACAAGGTGCTGAGGGGCATGGTTTAGTGTTTGATAGGAATGGTTGGACTCAGTGGTCCGGTGGGTGTCTTCCAACCTGGTGATTCTATGATTCTGTGTTTCTCTCCTTGGCCAAGCGGTGCTGGTGAATGTGGATGAGTGCCCGGCACACGTGCCATGGTGAGGCAGGATGCATGCCATGACCATCGTGGATTAATGGCCAGCATCCTGCTTCACCTGCCAGTGTGCTGCCAGCACCCACAGCCGAACACCTCATCTGGCAGGCTGCATCCCACTACCACAGGCAAACTCAGGTGGGTCCAGGAGTGGGAGGATGGAATATGCCAGAGTTTGAGGGCAGCAGGATGTCACAGCCTAGGCTGGGCAAGGAGTAGGGTGAACTGTTTGAAGGGAGGGGAACGGTACAATATAACCAGTACAACAGCATGAGGTATTGGCAGCAATGTCTATGGGGCATAGGGCATGCATCATGCTAATAGGTGCATGGCATAGTGGGCATGTGTGGGGCCATGCAAGGCTCCTGCCACTCATGGATGCTGCTTCGTTGCAGCAAGGTTTGGTGGTGCCAGCCAGGCACTGAGGCATCCACTGTCCTGGTGGCATGGAGGTGTGCTGAGAGGCATTCAACTGCACGCCCCAGCCAGCATCTTGTTGCCCCAACTAGATGGTGAGACTCCCCAAAATCGTGCCCCTCTCCTGTCTCTCCATTCCTGGCACCAATAACTCCCTCAGCCTGTTTGGTGGCCAGAATCCGTGATGCCAGAGCAGGAGTCTGAAGGCCAGCTGGCAACTAGCATCCACTTCCTGGATGTGCACTGCAAGCTGGTGCAGGGTGAGCTCCACAACTACCACCTCTGGACTTCCCAGCAGGCCAGCCTGCAGGGGCTGCTTCACTACACCTTACGCTTCCTCCACACCCACCCCAGCGCATCAAGGAGGAGCTGCCCATCTTCCACCAGCCTGGCTTCACTGCCCAGCTGTACAGCTGCCGGGAAGAGGTGCCAGCGCTGGGCCAGGTGCAGGGGAAGATAGTTGTGCTGGAGATGCTGGCACAGGAGGTGCTGGGCATGCCCTATGAGCAGCTCAGCATCAGCAATGCCTGGAACATGCTCTTGCTGGAGCACAAGTGGGACCAGGACCAGCAGCATCTGGAGAAGGCAAATAAAGGAGACCCCACAACCATGCACCTCACCTTCTGCTCTAATAATGGATTTTTCACGTGCTCTGAGAAGGTGGCCTGTTTCATGATACCCTGTGGTGCTGGGGGAAGCAGCCCATGCACTGAGGGTGGTCATCAAGGACTTCGCTGGGGCAGGGCCCTGCCAGCTTATTGTGGAGAGCAATGCCCCGTGAGCCAGTGGACACATCTTGGCAGCCTCTGGCACCCTCATAGCATCCCCATGGCACCCCTGTAACAAAGGTGATGGGCACTGCAGCTGGTGCAGCTCCACACACTGACCATGCTGGTGTCAATTAGGATGGACACTGCTCCCGGCCCCACACCTCTGCCAAAGGGCATCTGCTTCCATGGAGCAAAAGCAGGTTTCTAGCTATTATTTAGCACCAGGAAACCATGGGAAAATAGTGTGATAGTAGCCGAGGAGGACCAGCAGCTTCAGTTGAGCCAAGCAGCTTGGGGAGTTGCCCCTGGCATACCACTCCCCCTGAGGAGCCAAGTACAATCCCAGGACGGGGCCATCTGAGTCTTCAGCAGAACAGCAAGGACAGGTGGAAGAAGAAGGTTCTGCCTTGCGTCCTCTGGGGTTGGTGAACGCAGCCAAAATGCCTCTCTGCAACACAGGCCTTTCTTTTTTAAGGAAAAATAAAAATAAGCTAGGAAAGCACTCCCTACGTTGCTTTGCCATTTCCTAGCAGAAAAGCACAGAAAAGACCTTTGCTTTTGCTGCTGAGCTGTGAAAGAGCCTGTATCCGTGTGCGCATAGCTGAAGAACACGTAAATTGTTGTTTGTAACCATCTTGCTGTTAAAGCAGAGCTGTGAGAGGTCAGAGGTGGAGAAGCTAATTTCAAAGTTGACAACAAATGGTTAGGAACATCCTTCCCCTCTTTATTTTATAATAGCTCTTCATTTTTTGTTGCAAGATCTTTCCCCAAAAGTCAGGACTGTTAGAGAAAGGCAACATTAGCTAAGACCACTGATCCTGTGCCCACAGACGTGGCTGGCCAGCAGCAGTGATTCGCATGGGGGGCTACCCCATCCCCAGGGTTGCACACCATGGAGATGCTGCACAGAACAAAGCAGTTTGCAACAGTGCAAGGAGTGTGGACAGGGCAGTTTGTAGATCCACAAAAACAAATTGGCTGAGACTTTAAAAAGACCTGAAAATGCACAATGTGCCAAACCAGCAATTGAAATAGACTGGTAAGTCACAGGTAGCTCCTTGGAGCAGAAAGATAACTGAAATTCCAGAGGAGAAGGCATCAAACTGCTGGCTGTGCCGAGGCAGGAAGGCGAGGAAGAGAAGAGGAAAGCTCAGACCTGGCCTGCCAGAAGAGGAAGAATGTCCTCAAGGATGCTTCTTGGGGAAAGCACATCTGGGCTCAGTGCCTGCTGGGGGGGATGCCACAGGATTTCCTGGCTGAAAGAGGACATTGTTTGTTCCATGGGGTTGGCCCTGCCTGGAGACATGGCTCTTAGTGCTGAGTTTGTTCATCCACTGGCCCTGAGAGGGCTGCTGTAGTTCTGACCAGAGAACAGGTGAGGACAGAGCCCTTGGTGCAAAAGGCCAAATGGGAAGGGAGCAGGCAATAGAGCATATGGGATGATGAAAGTGACAGAGGACTTGGTCCCTGGGCTTGCTTTATGAGACAGAAGATTCTGCATTAAACTAAATATATGACAAAAGCACTGATGTTGTCTGGGCTTGCTTTATAAGACAGAAGATCCTGCATTAAACTAAATATGTGACAAAAGCACTGGTCTTGTCTGGGATGCCAGTGGCCTGCTCCATTCGCTGCTTATGCCTCCACTGCTAGGGTTGCAGCTGCACCAAGCCAGCATGACGGCTCTGGGTATTGCTTTCGTGCGGGGAAGATGGGTGCCATCAAAGGAGGGCCAAGTGGGTCAGTGGTCCATCTTGGCCTTCCAGGGATGTACAGAGCAGTGGGAAGCTGGGCAGGGTGCAGGCAGAGCAATCGTAGTTCCCAAAATCAGCTCTGCAGGCTAGGTGGTTTTGCTCTTGCTTAGGATAAGGGCTGCCTGCATGGCTGTGGGGCCAACACATCCCCAGAGCTGCACCCCAGCACCCCACACCCACCCTGTGCCCCGGTTCACTGGCAGGGCAGAGGCTCTGCCCGGAACTCCCCGGGTGGGCAGAGCCACTTGTTTACTCTCTACCACACAAGCACTAGCTAATTTCAACATTATCTGCACCCACAGCATCCTGTTTGGTGAACTCATCTGTCATGCACATGTTTCTGCTGCCAGGCACCAGGGAGCTGGCAGGCAGTGCAGGCAAGGAGTACTCATCTAGTAGCAGTACCCAGTGAAAAGACTCTCCATCACCCATGTGGCAGGGGAAAGGCATGAAGCAGAAATCTGTCCTACAACTGAAATCAAAGAAACATCTTTTAAAATGTGTGCAGGAGTGATTTGCCCAAAACTATCCCTGTATCCCATGCCCAGGGCTGCCCCAGCACCATGAGATCCTTGTGGATTGGGGAGGGTGGAGAGAGCATTGCCCATGGGCTGTCTTGGAAGCATCCCTGTCCTTCTGGTCCTGGCCTAATCCTTGCAACTATCTCACCCTCTCCAAGCCAGGATGGCACTCAGATAACGTATCTCCCTGTGACCAAAAACTCAGATCGTGAGAAAGATTCTATCAGCTGTTGCTTTCCTCCAGGGCTGCCAGTGAAGTGTCCAGCTGCTGGGACTGCAGGCCAGGAACTATGCTGGGAGACATGCCCAAATGCGCCCTGCAGCCCAGGGGCACCCTTTGGATCAAACCCTCCTTGGTAACCTGTGGTGAGGAGGAGCCATCCCTTGCCTGTATTCAGAAGGTGCCTCTAGAGCCTCAGTGAGAAGCACCTTGGTCACCAGGATGGCAGCAGCTGGGCTACACCATGGCAATGTGGACTATGCCACATTCCTGCCAGGGTGCTGCCAGGTGCCTGTTATCTGTGGGCTGCTGAGTCCTGCCTGGTGGCAAGGGCAAGAAAGGCTGCCCAGGAAGCTGCCTGCTGTATCGCCAGTGGCAGCTGAGGCAGGCAAGCTGTGTCAGGGTGTCTTGGTTCCTCTGTGGTTTTCTGGGGGACATTGCACAAGGAGGGTGACAGGCTGTGCCACCATGGGGCTGGAGCCTCTGCCCAGAACAACACAAGTGTGGCTCTGCATGGGGTAGGGGTGTGGTGTGGTAGTGATGGTGGTGCCCCTTGCACCACCTTTACCCAAGATCTTACTCCACCAGGTCCTGTGCACTCCCTGGGGTCACATTGTGGAGCACAGTCTGGACTTGGTCCTGGAGTTCTGCAGAGGTTTAGCTCTGGGGCATCTGCCCAGCTCTGCCAGTGCCCACCTCCCCATGCAGCAGGTGCAGCACCATGGCCCCATCTACACCTGGATGCTCCCAGCACTGTCAGGATACTTGTGCAAGCATCACACCCTAATGCTGTGCATGACCCCCTGCCCACAGCATGGCCAAGGCATGTCAAGAGGGCACAAAGCATCATTCTGAGCAGGCTGCTTCCCCCAGTGAGCCTTGTGGTCACAGCCTGTGGGCAGGTTTTCCAGCCCTGTCACCTACACAGCACCCTTGGCAGTGGTCTGCAGGTGGGAGTGCAGCACCCATGCCCCCTTCCCCACTGAAACAGTCTGCAGTAGGGTTCTCAGAGGAGACCTCTGTCTGTTGCTTAGGACTGGGGCACAGGAAAGGAATCACAGAATGACCAGGTTGGAAGAGACCCACTGGATCATCAAGTCCAACCATTCCCACCAATCCCTAAATCATGCTACTAAGCACCTCATCTACCCTAACCTTAAACACCTCCAGGGACGGTGACTCAACCACCTCCCTGGGCAGACCGTTCCAATGCCTAACCAAAGGAGGCACATTTCCACTCCAGATCCCTGCAAAGTCCAGAGAGACAGTGAGGAGGCGACACAGGAAGGTGTATTTGTACCTGCTCCTTCTAGTCCATACAGAGCAAAGTGCTGTCTTGCAGTTTGTACTGAGCCCTTGGAGGGGTGGCCAGGGGGACAGAATGTACCATCTCCCACCTAGAAAAATCTCTGCACTCATCAGTCTGTAAGGCAGGAATGGGCCCTTCCTTGGTAAACAGGACAGCAGGAACCCATCAGGGAGTGTGTGCCCTGCAGTCCTGGGTCCTTCCCGCGTAGCCAGCCTTGGAAAGCACCCGAGATTCCTAAGAGAATGCAGAGCTGATTCAAATCTTCTCTCCCTCCCAACATGGGTACATTTTTCTACTACCTGTAAAGCAGCCTTCGGTACTGGTCCTGATGTGCAGGATCACGTCTTAGAGCCCAGGTACCTGCAGGCAGGGGATACCTGCACCCCACAAACAGCTTTGAACTTGTACATGTTCTACCCTTTGCATTGGCAGCATGTGGGTCTCAGCCACCTTGCTTCTGTTTTTAAAACAATACCAGAAAATATTTGTAGTTACAAAAATAAAGGTGGGAATATTTTTTCTACTGCTCTGCCCTACCATGCCAGGTCTCAGCAGAAGTGAAGCTGGCAGGGGCACAGCCTGCTCCTCTCCAGGGCCATGCACTCTCAAGCAACCCCTCTAACTCCCAGTGGGTCTTCCACAGGTGGGAAAGAAACCCTTAGCATTTGGAGATGCTCTCCTGCCTCAGCAGCAGCCCCTCAGCCTCTCTACCATCCTGGCTGCTTCTTCCCTTGCCATAACGGTGTACCCTCTGCACGTGAGCTGCTTAGAAAGTGCTCATGAATTACTGGACATACAGGCTTATCCTCAGCAATTCCATGAAAATAGACAATGGCAGTAAAACATTTTGCAAGGAGATATCCAGAGACAGGAACTGAGTTTAATTTACATTGGCCAAGTATAAAGTCATTGTAGTGGGTCATGGCTTTTGTGGGATGGGCTCCTTCTTTTGTCTAGCATGAGTCCCACTGGAGCAGCATCAGTTTCTCTGGATATGGAAAATACACGTGACCTGCATGGCTCTCACTTTGGCTTTAGCTGGAATTGAACAGAGTAATTCCTGCCAACGCAAATTTCCTTAGAAGCAGAATGGGATAAGGAAAGATTTATGATGATTCAAGAATGATCCAAGGGGAGGTGGACACAATGAGACATGTTTCTGAAGCATTGGTGGAAGTTCATAAAGGATGTTACTAACTCGGGGGAAGTTCCTCTGGCATGTTCTTCAACCTTTCTTATGAAGGCTTAAAGGCAAAGACAGGAAAATACATTGTGTAAGTGACAGTTTATAAATGGTATATGAAGATTCACAGCCAGAGCAAAAATCCTGCGAGTGAGGAGAGCATCTGGTGCAGGAGAGGGGAGGCTGTGAGCCACACTCCCATTCAGCCTGCCTGGGAGCTTATTACCCCTTATTGCTCCTCCGTCCCCGACTACCAGCGTGGGCACTGCAACACAGACATGGTGAGTTGGAGAGATATCCATTCTTTGGGCATCATGGGCTGGAGCAGGACCCTTCTGCATGTCCTAGGGGGTCTCAGGCAAGCCTGGCTCATTGTGGTTTGGCTCCCATAGCAGCATGGGGATGCACCTGACTCCCATGCTATGGGACAGGTGATGAGCTGAGTCTTGCCAGGGCCATGGCCAGGACAGAGCCTGCTGTTACCCTCAGCCTGGAGCTGCAAGCAGGGTCTCTCTGGGTAGGAGAACCCTGCAGCAGGGGAAGTGGGGGAACAAGGCAGGATGTGGTCTGGCAGAAGGGGTGGGGTGGGAGGGGAAGAGACCAAGGGCAGGGAATGATGCTCCGCATGCTCAGAGGAAGTGTAAGCCCTGCTGCCCACCAAGGGCCAGACAGCTTCAGGCTGTTGGCAGCTGAGCAAGGTGCATCTGCAGCACCAACATGGTAGGTCTCACTTCTTTCCTTGGGGATGGGTCAGGACTGGGCTCTACAAAGGTGGTTAGGAGAGGGCAAGACTATGGGAAGGCACTGCCAGGAACCAGTGCCAGTGCCAGGAACCTATGGGATGGACCCAGGCTGCCCTGGAGAGAGACTGCCCAGGCAGCAAGGCCATGCCAGGCACATAGGGCTCTGCTGCAGAGACAATGCCAGCGCCGGGTGGGCAGGGAGGGCTGGGGGACACAGGGCATGCCCTGGGCTCAGAGGTTCCCCAGGAGTGAAGTGCATTGCTGGCACAGCCTCCCCCAGTTCCCATCTGTGCTGTGGGCACAGCACCCCCAAAACTGCCTTGCTGAAGGGACCCTTTCTGCAATAGAGCTGTACCTGGCCAGCAGCAGCACGCGTGCCTGCATGCAAGCCCATAGAAGCAAGGTGCCCGTGTGGCTACTAGGACTGCCTGATGGTGGTGTGGGTAGGTGGCTGGGTGCATGAGCCCCCGTGGGATGTGCTTGCTCACACCTCCCTCTCTGGCATCCAGGGTACTGCTGAGGCACTGCGGTCTGCTGGGAGGACATGGGCTCTGGTCTCTCATGGTATCTGCTATTTGGGCATCGCTGCCATCACTTGGGGTAAGCCACCTGCCACCCACTCAATTACTTGACAAAGCTGCTGAGGAGCCTGCAGGTCTGGGAAACTGGAAAAGAGTAGCAATGTTATTTTGGGAAGTCATCAGTTACCTGCCCATAATTGCTAGCCCCAGGACTGGATCTTTCTGGGCTAGGAGGGGTCTGCATCTGCCTGAGCCAGCTCCCTCCAGCCAGACCTTGAACAGGACCATGCCCTCCCAGGTAGGGCCAGTCCACACTCAGGCTTCATGCAGGGTGTCTGCTTCCCCAAGTGCAGCATAGCAGGCAGTGTGTTGTACTATGAACTGGGCAAAGGCAGCAGGAGCTCTACCATCAGGACCCACAGGTGCAAAGGTTGGGAACAGCATCATGCAGAGTTAAAAGCTGTTAATTGACATCAGGAGAAGAAATCAGTACCTAATTTGAGTCTGATGTCTGCAGGATATATCCTTCATGCATTGGCATTACACAGAGCAAAAACTGCTAGTGCCTGCTCTGACCATAGAGATCCTTCATGAGCCTGGTTATTCTCCAAAGAACTTTTTGTGGCTGAGCTAAGGAACAGAGGCAAAGGCTGAAGGGTAAGGAGAAGTCTGAAATTTACCTCTGAGGCGAAAACAAAAATGCAAAGGCACCCTGAGTGCAGTGGATGATGAGGACCTCCCTGGAGGGAAGAATCAGGGGTAGCCAGGAGAGCCAAGGTGTCAAAACAGACAAACAGCACCCACTTGAGGGTTCAGCTCCAGGTGGGGCAGGGAGAAGTAACATAAGGCTGAAGGGAAGGAACTATGAACTATGCTACAGAGAGGTTGTTACTGGTGGAGCTGGAGGAAAGAGGCAGGACAGCATGTAGCAAATGGGCTCCCTTGGTCCCTCTCAGTCTGGGGATGGGAAGTGTGAGAGTAGCGGGGTGGCTGCCCTGAGCTGTGCTGGGAAGGTAGCAAGAGCTGCAAGGCAAGTGGTAGGAGCTAAGGATGGGGCAGGCTCCCAGGAGGTGCTCTGAACTTCTGTCCTGCAGCCCCAAATTCCCAAGGGGTGAAGAGGAGGGCTGTTGTTGAAGGGCATGTTTTCCTTAGCTTCTGTTTTGTGGAATAAGTGGATAGTTCGTTCTTCCACAAGGAAAACCAGACAGATTGTGGGAAATTTGCTTAGAAAAATGTGTAATTACTGATAAAATCAGAGCCCTAATTAGCCTGGGGAAGCCCCAGATTTGCATGTAATTGGCGATGCCCAGACTTTTGCCTGCATGACCACAGTGTGATACGCTCTCCTGAGACGCAGGGTACACCAGGCTGGTTGTTTGGAAGAAACTTTGATCCCTATCTCACCCTCTGCACAGATGGAGATATGATCCTTGTATTGCTTTCTGCAGTTGTGGAGTTGTCTGCTTCTGGAGAAGCAGGAGGAATTTTTTGTGTGTGTGTGTGGCTAAAATCCTTTGAATACATCAAGTTGTGGTGTGAAACACTGTAAATAAGAGTAGGGCTTCAGCAAAGTGACCTTTACTTCTGGATGTGGGTTCCAGTTAATCTCTGGCTTTGCCCTGCCTGGTAGGCATGGCCAGGATGTGAACCTGACTTTTGCAAGATGTTGTTTTGCAATACTGAGTTTACAAGAATCTTCAGACCATCTCTGTCTTAGATGAGTTGCTCGGGATCCAAATGCTTTTGGGATGAGGGCAGGCTCGTTGCTCTGCCTTGCTCCGAGCTGACTCTCATGTAGAAGTGTAAAGCAAGAAAACAGGAGTGGTACACTTCTGCACTCAAGGAAGGAACCATGTTTAAGAAACCATCTCGAGGTTGGGGTGTCCCCATTGGGAAACATTTGTGGGAAGGGGAGCAGGGCTGCAGGGCTGGGCTTTCAACTGTTGTGCTGGAGGATGGTTGGCATCACTGCTTGGGGCTCTTCTGCCACCTGTGCTCTGCCTGCCCAATCCCATGCTGACCTTTGTCTCAGCCTTTGCCCTATTTCCCCCACCATCCCATCTTAGGTCCTTCTGCCATGCCTGATCCACCCATGTCACTGTGCACTCTTAGAGCCCCATGCTCACACACACTTGCCCCTTCCCCTAGCTGGTCACTGACATCTCTTAGCACTAATTCCATCCCTAGCCCACCCAAAGGACCCCATCCCAGACCTCACTTTCCCAAAGCTGGACCTCATCCTCTCTGAAAGGCGTGGTGACACAGGTGGAGGTGGGTGCCTGGACGTACCACTACAGTAACCAAGGAGACTACACATGGGAGCAGGCCAGGAACTACTGCCAGACCTTCTTCACTGACCTGGTGGCAATCCAGAACAAGCAGGAGATCGAGTACCTCAACAAGAGCCTGCCCTTCCATGGGCACTACTACTGGATTGGTATCCGCAAACTGGGTGGCACCTGGACCTGGGTGGGCACCAAGAAAGTGCTGACAAAAGAGGCTGAGAACTGGGCAGCTGGGGAGCCCAACAACCGCCGCTCCAACCAGGACTGTGTGGAGATCTACATCAAGCGACAGCGGGAGTCGGGCAAGTGGAATGATGAGCCCTGCAACCGGAGGAAAAAGGCATTGTGCTACCTGGGTAAGTAGGGAGACCACAGCAAGGACCTGGATCGGGTGGGCTAGGAATCTTGGCAGGGTGGCTAGTGGCTCCTGATGACCATCTTCTGTGTATGCAGCTTCCTGCCAGCCCCACCTGTGCAGCCAACATGGCGAGTGTGTGGAGACCATAGGGAGCTACCGCTGTGAGTGCTACCCTGGCTTCCATGGCCCTGAGTGTGAGAATGGTGAGCTGTCCATTCCCATTCCTCCCTCCCTTCTGGAGAGCCTGACTCTCAGTGGCAAAGCAGGCAAATTCAATATGCTCCTAATGGGCTGGTGGTGCCATGTCTTTCCTAGTTGTGCAGTGCACCAAGCTCGAGCCCAAGGGAGTGCACATGAACTGCAGCCATCCCTATGGAGACTTCAGCTACAACTCCACCTGTGTGTTCAGGTGCCAAGAGGGGTTTGAGCGACAAGGGGAGGGCACATTGCAGTGCCTGGCTTCCCAGCAGTGGTCAGCAGACGCACCCACATGCACAGGTAGGGCCTGCCAGGACTCTATGTCTCAGGCATGAAGCCTTAAGACTTTTATGGGGGCCAGCCCTGCATGCACAGCACTGCTCAGGCAAGCAATGGGCTGGGCTTGGAGTGTCCTGGCCCTTTGGGGAAGCAGCTCCCCAATGAGGCTGCGATGGGCAGAGGTTCTGTGAGCTCTGGATAAGCCCCCTGCTCTCCCCATCTGCCTAGTGCTCGTTTGCTGTCCTGAATCCCACCCATCCACCAGCACCCTGCATGCTCTAAGCATGCTCTAAGGGCAAGACAGTGTCTTAGCACCTCCATCACCCTAGTGACACCATCTCCACCTCCCTGAGCCCACCCTGATCCACCTTAGGAAGATGTTCCACGTCTTGGGCATCATCAGAGAAGAGTAAAGAGGGGCTACCATTCCATACCCAGGGGAACCTGGGCTGGGCCAACTTCAGCAGGGGCAAGTACTCATGAGATGAGGTTAGATACGAGCTGGGAGGGACAGAAGGGGGCAGGAAACTGCAAAGGAGAGAAAGTTGCAGTATGGTACACCGCAGAGACAGGGAAAGTCTTCCTGTTTGCAGCTTGAGGGTTTGCAGCCAGGCCCTGGGTGCCCCAGAGAAGTGCTGGGCTTTTTTTTAGGGTGTTGGAGCCCTACTCCGACCTTCTCTGTGTTGCTTCATGATTCAATGGGATAAATCAAGGACTGGAGTGGACACAGGACACAAATAGGGATCCTCAGTATTGGGAGACCCAGCAGGGAGGGGCAGAGTCTCTGTGTATATATATTTAAAAAAACACTGCCGTGAAGTTAGTGCTGCTGATGATGCCTGTACTGGGTTGGCCTGTGGTCCAAACCAGGCCTTGCTTTAGGTAGCTGAGACTAGCAAAGCTTTCTGCAGTTAAGGAAAATAGGCATGGATGTGTGATGTGAATGTCCCGTGGCCAACATCCCTAGCCATGGCAGGGTCAGGAGCTGTCTCCTAGTTTGGTGAAAGTCATCCCAGGCAAGCTGGCCTGGACCTGCCCACTCCAGGCTTTTCAAATTCCCAAAGGCTTGCTTTCTCAACTCATTGTTTTTTCCTGCTGGCTGTATGTATGACTGATTTCATTTTTGTGAAGAATCAGATGAGTTAGTCGGTCACCTTTGCTGATAATGAAGCTGAATCAGCAAGTGTTGTCAGTTTGGCTTACTCTGAAAAAGAGCACAGGCTCCTGCTGTTGTGTAGATGACAGTGCTGTGCGCTACCGTGTCTCTGCCTGCAGCTGTCATATGTCTCCAGCTGGCTGCCCCGGAAAAGGGCTCCCACCCACATGGCATCTTCACCTTCAACTCCACGTGTGCCTTCTCCTGCTAGGAGGGCTTCGAGGTGATGGGAGCATGGAGGCTGCAGTGCACAGCTGGTAGTGTCTGGACCAGGCCCCCTCCATGCTGCAAAAGTAGAGCCTGGGCTGCCTGGTTGGGGGTGCCTCAGTACCCGGGTTTGGAGCCTTGATAGACACCTCCGGGGATTCTGGGGGAAACTAGTCTTGCCTGTAAACTAGCTATGAAAGGAATAGTCTACCAAGGAAAGTGTTTGGTGTCAGTCTGAAAAAAGAAGATGCAGGGAATGGGTCTGTTTCACCCAGGCTGGGTGCCAGTAATGTTTGATGTCCTGCAAGCAGTGGAGCCACTTGTCCCAGCAGACACTGGGTGCTGCCCTAGCATGCAGTAAAACACAGCCTGGGGAGGCTGGCACACAACACCTATAGCCATCACAGTCATCCCATCACAGTCCACTATGGCCACAAGGACATCTGAGTGTCCTCCCCACTGCCACTGTGACAAGAATGGAGCCAAGTCTCTTCTCCCCTCCAGGAAGAGAGGCAAGTAGAACTGCAGCAGCTGTGGTCCTTTGTCTCAGGGGCTGCATCCTGGGTTAGGGCAGAGGACAAACAGGGCTCTGGCAGAACAGCAACAGCCTCCCCCTCCCCTTCCCACATCCTCCCCAGAAATCACTTGTGTGGCAGAAAAATCATTGTACCATGAAACCTGTCTGCATGAGAGGGCTAAATCAAAGACATAGCCACCATAGATTTGGGTTTGTTTGATTGGGATTCAGCCCTAATCCCTAGATTTAACCTCATCTATTCTGTCCCTGAGACCTGCTTTTCCATTGCAGCCATTACCTGCCCAGTGCTCAGTGCTCCAGATGGGGGAGAGATGAACTGTTCCCACCTCCATGGGGATTTTGCCTTTGGCTCCACATGTACCTTCTCCTGCCAGACTGGGTTTGCATTGATGGGGTCAGAGAACCACGAGTGTACAGCCACAGGAACCTGGACAGGGGATACCCCACGCTGTGAAGGTATAGCTGCTGCTGGAGCTCAGGGTCACTAGCTGTGGAGTGACACTATGATGTTCCCCAGCCTCTTTTTCCCAGCAGTTTAGTCCAGCTTCCAAGCTCCTGCTTGATGTGTGCCTTTTCGCCCTGCAGTGATCACTTGCTCAGCGCTCAGTGTGCCAGACCAAGGTCAGCTGAACTGCTCCCACCTCCACGGGGACTTCAATTTTGGCTCCACGTGTGCCTTTTCCTGTAGGACAGGGTTTGCACTGGTGGGGCCAGAAAGCCGCAAGTGCACAGCTACAGGGACCTGGACTGGGGACTCTCCAAACTGTAGAGGTAAATTTGCTGCTCAAGGTGTCAGAGACCCTGTGATGTTCTCAGGGATCTTGGTCCTTTCATTCCAACAGTTTAGCCTCATATCCCCCAGGCTTCTGCTTGAAGCATATCTCTATCCTTGCAGCCATTACCTGCCCAGTGCTCAGTGTCCCAGATCGAGGAGAGATGAACTGCTCCCACCTCCATGGGGATTTTGCCTTTGGTTCTACGTGTACCTTCTCCTGCCAGATAGGGTTTGCATTGATGGGGTCAGAGAACCATGAGTGTACAGCCACAGGAACCTGGACTGGCGATACTCCGCATTGTGAAGGTAGAGTTGCTGCTCAGTGTGTCAAAGGGCTTGAGGTGACTCTGTGCTCTTGTCTGGTGTCTCAGTTCTCTCATTTCAGCAGTTTAGACTCATAGTCCCCAGGCTCCTAGTTGAAGTGTGCTTATTTGCCCTGCAGCCATTAGCTGCCCACTCCTTAATGCACCACACTGGGGAGAGATGAACTGTTCCCACCTCCACATGGACTTTGCCTTTGGCTCCACATGTGCCTTCACCTGCCAGACAGGGTTTCTGCTGATGGGACCAGAGAACCGTGAGTGCACAGCCACAGGGACCTGGTCTGGGGATGCTCCACGATGTGAAGGTAAAGTTGCTGCTTGAGGCATCACAGGCCTCAGGATGACCCTGGAATGTTCTCCAGTGTCTTGGTTCTCTCATCTTGGTTTAGCCTCATAGTCCGCAGGCTTCTGCTTGAAGTATGCCTATTTACCCTGCAGCTGTCACCTGCCCAGTGCTCAGTGCTCCAGATCACGGAGAGCTGAACTGCTCCCACTTCCATGGGGAATTCACCTTTGGCTCTACATGCACCTTCTCCTGCCAGACAGGGTTTGCACTGATGGGGATGGAAAGCCATCAGTGCACAGCCACAGGGACCTGGACTGGGGATGCCCCACAATGCAAAGGTAGACCGGCTACTCAAGGTGTCACTGGCTGTGGGGTACACCCTGGGCTGTTCTCTGGTGTCTTGGTCCTCTTGTCCCAACAGCTTAGCCATATAATCGCCAAGCTTCTCCTTGAAAAGTATGCCTGTCTTTGCAGCTGTCACCTGCCCAGTGCTCAGTGCTCCAGATCACGGAGAGATGACCTGCTCCCACCTCCATGGGGAATTCACCTTTGGCTCCGCATGTACCTTCTCCTGCCAGACCGGGTTTGCACTGACGGGAATGGAGAGCCGTCAGTGCACAGCCACAGGGACCTGGACTGGAGATGCCCCACAATGCAAAGGTAGACCGGCTACTCAAGGTGTCACTGGCTGTGGGGTGCATCCTGGGCTGTTCTCTGGTGTCTTGGTCCTCTTGTCCCAACAGCTTAGCCATATAATCACCAAGCTTCTCCTTGAAGAGTATGCCTGTCTTTGCAGCTATTGCCTGTCCAGTGCTCAGTGCTCCAGATCACGGAGAGCTGAACTGCTCCCACCTCCATGGGGAATTCACCTTTGGCTCCGCATGTACCTTCTCCTGCCAGACCGGGTTTGCACTGATGGGGATGGAGAGCCGTGAATGCATGGCCACAGCATCCTGGACTGGAGACGCCCCACGCTGTGAAGGTAGAACCACTGCTAGAGCTCAGGGTGTCGTTGACCTTGGCGTGCCACTACGATGTTCTCCAGTCTCTTGATTACAACAGTGTAGCCTTCTAGGCTCCTATTCGAAGCATGCCTCTTCACCCTGGCAGCCAAAATGCTCAGCACTGGCCACCCCTAAGATGGGCCAGGCTGCCTGCTCCCACCTCCCTAGGGACTTCACCTTTGGCTCAGTGTGTTTCTTGTCCTGCCAGATGGGGTTTGTGCTGATAGGGGTCAGAAAGCCGTGAGTGCACGGCCACGGGGACCTGGACTGGGGACAGCCTGCAGTGCAAAGGTAGATCTCGTAATCACATACAATTAATTATAGAATCATAGAATCATTAACGCTGGAAAAGACCTCTAAGATCACCTAGTCCAACTGTTACAGGTGTCTGGAAGTGCTCTGTTGTAGCAGACTGCTTTCCCCAGTATTCCCTTCCCTTTAGCACCTCTAGTCCATGTCAGCTCATCTTCTGGCTCCGTAGCCCACACGTCCCTATCCCACCATCATCAGTCCTGTCCTATTGATGCTACCACTATGCTTTATCTCCAGCCATCATCTGCCCGGTGCTGGACCCCCCTGACAGAGGCCAGCTGAGCTGCGCTCATGTGTACGGGAACTTTACATACAATGCCACATGCACTTTTTCCTGTGAGGAGGGGTTTGTTCGGATGGGAGCAGAGGTGCTCCTCTGCGCAGCCACGGGGAACTGGACCAGGCATCCTCCTGTGTGTGCAGGTACGGTGGGACCCCCTGCTCCTCTAGCACTGGGGTGTGTCCAGCTTCCTGCAGCACATATTGAATGCTCTTGAAGTCCTTCTGATAACTTTCTAACTCATGGATTTGTCGGTTTGTTTCAGAGGACAGCGCCGCCTTCTTAAAGCAAGTCCTGGCTTACAGCAGCGGCACCGCTCTGGGGGTAGCTGGCGTTGTGCTCTCCGGGGCGCTCATCGCCGTCCTTGTCAAGCGGCTCAGCGACAGAGGTACAGGAGCCCACCATCACTTTGGCCAGGGGCTCTCAGGCCATGGGGTTACGGAGTCCATGGGGAGGGTGGGATGATCAGAAGAGTTTAGCAGTGTGGCTGTGTATTTTATTTGCTGCAAGTCACTTTAGTCTTGGCAGCACCTCCTTCACAGTTTGTCCAGATGGAAGCGTCAACAACAAAGTTTGGAGAGCAGAGCCAGGAAAACACCTTAATTGCAAGGGGCAGAAGGCAATTGTTTCAGTTTCCCCTTCCTGTTCCACCCTCTGGTTGTCAAACTTGGTTCCATTTCAGATGCTGCTGCTGCTGCAGCTTCTCACTCAACTCCTTTGCTAACTGATCTGGTTCTTTCTTTTCTATCTGCACTACCTATGCGGATATTTTCATTACATTAACAGAAGAGAAGAAGAAGCTACTGAACCCCACCAGGTGAGAGCTTTGCTCTGCAAGAGGATGACTCTGCCCCTGCCCACCTGAGGCTGATTTATAGGCAGTGTGAGCAGCCTCAGGGGCTGGGCTAACCCCTGCCCTCTCCCTGAGGTGACTCCCCATTGTCTGTTTTCCAGTGACCTAGGATCACCAGGTATCTTCACCAATGCAGCTTATGATGCCAACTTGTAAGGTGTGAGACGCCCCCAAACGCACTGCGCTCTCCGTTCCAGCACTCCACTCAGATTCTGCTGTGGGTCACGCATGGCCCTAGGTGGGGTCACCCATTAAGAGGAAGGAGTGGTCCCTGTTACCAAAAATGACAGCAAATAAAACTCTCCAAGACTTGTTTTAGAAAGCAAGCATCTTTTCATCAGGCCTGGGCAACATGCAGGAGTGATCTCCATCATGTGCAAGGAGGAAAAAAAGCTGGTTACAGAACATATTTCCCACTGATGTGCCTATGTATAAATTTTCCCAAAAATCTTATTCATGTTCTATTAATTTCCAAGGTCTAATTTTAATGTTTAACTTCAGAACAATCAAAACTTGCTCAGTTGGAGCTGGCTTCAGCTCTCTGCTCTGCCTTGACTTAGATACAGGGAAATATTGCGAACAGAGGCAACTAGAAAATAGACATATCTATTTTCTTCACACAAGAGTCTATGATTTCTATGATTCTTCACACAAGATTGTACTTCACACAAGATGTTATCAGTTTCAAAGAATGACCAGCATGTGGGAAAAACACCGTTTTAAAAGAAAACACGCTATCAGAAGGACATTCTGTCTAACTTTCAAGGAACACAATTACTTAGATAAAACTTTACTTAAGCTTAAATAAAAGATAATGCACTTTTTGTGATGGAAGCTGTTTCCTGCATCGCCACCCGCCCTCGCGCAGCCGCCCCCCCCACCCCCCGGCTCGGGCTGAGCCGCCGCCGCGTGCCCGGGGGCGGGGCCAGGAGCGGAGCGGCCGCGGCACGGCGCGTGTCCGCTGGCGGCCACCGTAGGCGCGGGGCGGGGCGCCTCCCGGAATGAGACGTGGATTTCGGGAGGAAGGCGGAAGCGATGGCGGCGGTGGCGGCGGAGGAGGCCGAGTGGGAGCCGGCGGGGTTTCTGCCAGCCCCGGGGAGCGGCCTTGACTGGGGTGAGTGCCGGGGCCGCGCCCTCGCCCTCGCCCTCTGGTCGCGCCGTCGCTGAGGCCGCTGTCTCTCCCTCTCGCAGAAGCGGTGCTGGGCGAGGAGCTGAACGAGCTGCTGGGCGCCGCGGAGGCGCGGCGGGCCCCGAGGGACGAGCCTGAGCCCGACGTGAGTACTGGGTGGGGGAGGCCGCTCGGACACCGGCCCCCGTAGCGGCGCGGCGCGGGGCGCGGCAGCCGTTGGCTCAGGACCCGTGGCTGTCAGAGCCGGACACTGAAACGTCGATGTTACAGGGGAGCTGCCTTGGTGCTGGGTAATGGTGACGCCCCTGTGGGGCAGGGCTGGTGAGGTGGGCTCGTTTCTGGGTTGTGGGAGAGATGTCGAGAAGCGTGCGTACGGTATTGCCTTTGTCCACTAGTGCCGTGCTTCATCATCTGGCCTGTCAGATGGCTTCCTGTCTTCTTGTCTGTTTTCAGATTTTCTCCTAAACCCTTTGTCTGCAGCCTCATGTATTAAACCCCATGTTTTCACTCTCCCACCCTATATACTGCTTTTTCTGGTGTAGGGCGTTCTGCTCATGGATTCTCCACCCTCTGTGCTTCCCACTGCTCACTGTGTCCTAGCCCATCTCTAACACAGCCCTTGGGTTATCCAGCATAAACCTAAGGTACTAAAAGCATTCCTACAGGCATTGTACAGCCTGGTGCCAGAGAAAATCTGGGAACCGCTGCATTGTACAAGGGCAGGGTATTGGCCATCCGCAGCTCAGCATTAGTTATCTATGTGGAGGCTCCTACTAAACAGCTCAGGCTGTGGGATTTGGTTTTCCTTCCTGTAAGTATGCTCTGATAAGATTTTTGTTTGTCCTAGTCTGCAGATAGTAATTTCTGGGCAGTCTACAGATTTTCTGAGCTTCCTTTTATGAGTCAAGTTGAGAACATAAGGAGCGATACATTTGGGGATGTTTTTTTTTTAGCAAGAAAATCTTTGCTGTATAAATTGGGTAGGTAATATTTAGTTTTTTCAGACGAAGTGCTCATAAAGCTGTTATGTTTCAGTAGGGAACTGACGTATAGTTGCGTTAGCAGAAAAAGTGGAGCGAAAGCTTAATCGGTGTTGTATAAGTCATATGATAAATAATATACATGAAGTGATTTTAGTTTCTGGTTTTTCTGTTGGAAAAGTTAACTAATGTCCCTGGTTTTAGAAGATGATGGTAGCAGTTTGTTCAAGTATAGGGAAACCTAATACATGCCATTCATCAGTTCTTAAGCAAATCAGTCCTTGTGTGCCTCTCTTCCTGCCTGTAAACTGAACTGATATTGCTTTTGTTTATAAAGTGCTTTGAGATCTGATGTTTGAAGGGCATTAAGTAAATCTGTCAATGAAGATGAAAGGAAAAATGTCAACAAGTTGCCAAAACTTATGTTTTACATAAGGTGGTCCAGTGACTGGCCTTAGAACTTTCATTTTGCTGATAACAGTAGTGATGGTGTTAAGTTGGTATTCTCTTTTGCTACAGCTCTAAGTTTTAAAAGAAGCCTTGTCTCATGCATTCTAGTTGAGAATTTCCCTTTTAAGGGATTTTATCTCTGTATACATTAAAGCAACTGAAGTGATAGTTTTGCTTTGTTTTCCAGAGCTGTGATAATATACACATGGTGGCTGGTGGTTTCAATGTATATTGTCCTTTTGTATTGTTTCTTGTTCTAAACTGTCATTTCAGGCAAATGATCTCTATAACTTTCATTTTGATTTGGATTTGATGTCATGGGACTCGGATCTTTGGAATATTACAGGCTACGCTCGTGCTGGTAATTAAACTTTTGTATTTTGCTTGTGTGGCTATTTCCCCCCTACCCCACTCCACAAGGGCAAGCTGTTCTAACTTTAGGATAGTGGTAACTTATGTGAAACTGTTTGATGTCCTACAGTATTTAGCTCTGCGATGAGAAGTCATGCTATGTTTCTGTAGGATGGGTACAGCTGGCAAGGACTGCCCTACAAGCTAAACTGTTTAGTGTTTCTTGCTATGTTTTCTGCTGTGCCTTGCTTCAGGAGTTAAATAGGTGGTGCAAAGCAATGTGTTCTTTACTGATCTCTGTTGTTAAATGCTTGTGCATTAATATTTATTTACCTGCTTCTTGCAGATGCAAGTGTGAAGACAGAACCCTTATCACCATCCACTTCAAATTGCTCGGTCCCTTCCCCGTCATCTGTGGAGTCTCCAGTGCAGAATGTGCCTGTATGCAGAAGCTTCCATGTAACGCTGATTAGCAGCAGTCATTTAGAACTAGTTGTGACAAACAAAAAGCCCAGTGATTTACTTTTCTGACCAACTTCATGGCACAAGAGGAAACAGCTTATTTTTCAAGCCCTTAGAAACAAAACTTCCTTTGATCTTTTCCTTTCTCTTCTGCTGTGGCCCATTCTAAAAAGAGCATGTTCAGTTCTCTTTTCTCAGTTTTGTGTATTGGCCTTGTTGCAAACCAAAATGCCTTCTGAAGTCTAGCAGTTGCTGGTCTTTGCCCCATTGCATTTGTTTTTCAGTGGTACTTAGCATTAACCAGAATAAAACTGCAGAACGAAATCCTTCTCCTGTTTGCTGAAGCAGCAACAGAGATGTGATGAAAGGTTGTTACACTCTGATGTGCTAGAAGACACTTATGAAGCATTAATCTCATGTAATTTCTGACTGCAGGATGATGTGGACCTCAGTTGTAGCTCCCAGATGTCTCCTACCTCCCTCTACAGCAAGAGCTGCAGAAGCCCTATGTCCCCTGAAGGAGTTGGAGAGAAGCAGCCTGCTGTCAGCATTGCTTCTCGATCTGGTGTGAAAGATTAAGTAACTTTAATTCCTCAGATTAAGTGTGTTGTCTTGCATACAGATGCTTAACTAACAGATGTTAGTATATACCTTTCATTTCTGACTTGAGATTGTGATCAGAAATGTCTATTTTTAACAAATATTATAGACGGGTAAAAATAAACCCCAATATTATACCATGTTATTAACTGCTTGAATTCTGTATTTTGTATCTTCTGGTTCGATTCGGGCTCCTTTTCCTTTCCTAGCAAATAATTCTTCAAGGACCTTGAAGAGATGTGGTCAGACAGCATCCAGGCCTTCGATACAACCCAAACCCCTTTTGCCTGCTGTACCTGAGTCTCAGACTAATGTTGGTATCCCAGCTAAAACCATCATTATTCAGACTCTTCCCACACTTGTGCCGCTGCCAAAGCATCAGCCGGTTGTTAACATCCAGCCAGCACCCACTAAAGGTAGGTGAATCTTCTTGACTGGGCCAGGTGTTGGGGGTCAATGCTTTATCTGTTTGAGATAGTTGCTGAGTGAAGTTAGCTTTGGCAGATGAAGCTGGAAGGATAAGAAAATAAAGAGGGGTCCTCCATGCTTTGCTGAAAAGCTTTAGGCTGAAAATATAGCCTTATTCCTCTCTTATACAGTCGTATAAGAAAAAGCACTTACGTGGGTATTGTGTGGAATGGAAGACAGTACAGCCAAAGAGACTATACAGAGCACTAGTAGTTGTGGAGAGATCTAACTGCTGGTTTGGAAGGATCTGTAGGGACCCTTTGCTCCAGTTGTAATGGCAAGTGGTGCATAAGGTGATGACAGTGCTGTTGTAACCAAAGGAATATCCAGCAGAATATCCAGTCATCCGGTTAGGATGACTTGAATGAAGCTTGAAAGCTAGTAAGGAGTGATAAAAGCTCTTTTTTTTATGGCTTTTCATCTCACTAAACAGCATAAAGTAGGATGTTGTGAAATCAGCTGGAAGAATCTTGTCAGAGGTTAGAGTAGTCACCTACAGCTGTAAACTGATGTTTACAAGAAGCAAGTGATTTCCTGCCCACTGTAATCCCAAGCACTCTTTTACTCTTCAGCTGGGCAGCAGGGACATTACTTTCATTACTGAAATTGCCAGTGCAGTTGCTTGTTTCTGCCAGTTGATGGCTGCAGACTCTTGCGGGTGACTGCACAGACACTGAGGTGTGGAAGAAAAAGGAGTCAAATATAAGGGCATGTATCTAGAAATTACTGCTGTAGTGAAAAACTTTTCTGCATTACTTATTGCTCTTTGATCCAGAGTTAAGCCAAAGCTGGAGATACTGACTTGTTACAACATGCCTAAGGTTATTGGGCTGCTTAAAACATAGGTCAACACAGTCAGCATGACCTAATTCTTATTCCTTCTGATGTTCCAACTGATAAAATATCATCTGGAATAAGGAATGTCAGGGATATGGACTTTTTGGATGGAAGTATAGTATGGTGAAAATCAGCTTCTCCTTTTCCCTGAAGAAAAGTCAGGAGAGTAGTTTCAGTGAAGCACTATGGAGTAAATACTTTTGGAAAACTATGGCCATGCAATGTATTTACTGTAACTGATGATGTGTTTAAAAATTCTTTAGTGCCACTTCCATAAACAAACCCATAAGAATCTTTTTTGTTAATAAAAATACCCTGCGCATGACAAATGGGAACTACCAGTTTGAAATATGCTGTTGTTTCCAAAAGAGCATGAAGAATCATATTTTTACAGTCCCTTTCATGAAAGCTTAAAGGAAGAAAAGTGTCGTCACGTACTTTATGCATTAAAAAAACCTTTTGAAAGCAATCCAATTCACCATTTGAGGTTCTTTAAATTGGGTAGTGCTAACTTATGATGGCTTCAAGATTATATCTGGAAAAAAAGGAGATCTAATCCTACACCTTATACATAAAAGATCTTGGCACTAAGCAAATTACTTCATTTTCCACCTTCCAGAAATTTAGGTAAATGCTGTAATGCATTGTTGGAATGCTCAGCTGGAACATGCTGTTTCTGAAAGCTGGCGAGGTCATCCTGTTACAACGGATTAGAGATGTTCGTGTGTTTTCAGACAACAAAATATTACTCAAGCACCTGCTTGAGTTAAATATAGTTGTTGGACTGAAATTTGTTGCAAGTGAGCGGTTTTAATTCCATTTCAAACTTGAAATTACCTCTTTTTTTCCTCTTGCTTTTCTTTAAGCTCTGTTCAGCTTGTGCGTGAAATGTCTTGCATGAGTTGTTTTTTTTTTTAAATCGTTGGTCTTGTCTTAGTGTGAATTGAGGCTTTAACTTGTGTTTTGAAAGTATAACTTGCATTGTTCTGTCTCATTCATCATCTTTATGCTGTTTCTGAATTGGTTTGTATAGTATAAGTCACTTCTGTGTGGTAAGTTTTTCTGTTGAATACAGTAATAAAATCAGAATGGACAAAAGGGAGAAGGAGGATTGAGGTTAGCTGGCTAAGTTCTTTGAAAAAGTTGCTCTAAGTGCATCAAGTGCTAGCAATGCTGAAATGTGACATGTTTCCAGCAAATGTCACCTTATTAAATGTCAAGAGCCTTTGGGAGAGAGCTTGTTTTATTGGATTCCTTTAATGTATGTAGTTCTAATTTGCAGGAAGGATTAAGAGCCCTGCAGAATTTTGAGCTATTTTTCTTTTCTATTATTCCTGTCCTGTGGAATATATTAATGCGAAAAAATTGATGCTGAGCACTCCTGTTTGTTCTTGTGTTCTAGGTCAATCTGTTGTGCTCTCCCAGCCCACTGTGGTACAGCTCCAGGCTTCTGGGATTCTACCTGCATCCCAGCCAGTCGTTGCCATCACTGGAGGGACCACACAGCTTCATAATAATATGGTGAATGCATTGTCTCCACCTTCTGGAAATGGCTCAACAAGTAGCAAAATACCAGTAACTAAGCCCTTGTTTCAAGGTACCACACCAGCAACCGGGTTGGATGTAAGTTCTAACTGTGTGATGGTAGTTGATAAACAAAGCTTGGAAAAAGTTTTCAGTTACGTGCAGGTGGAATATAATGGAAAACAAGGTCACTTTAGAGTCTGAGGAAGACAGAGCTGTAGTTCGGTTCATCCAATAGGATTTCTAACGGTAAATCAGGAATTCAGCAGCTTGGCACAGCTTGCTATCTGCTGGCCTGCCTGGAGTTGCAGATCAAGTATGCAAATGTTGTGGAGGAAGACAGTGCTGATATATATAGGGTTTTTTTTCAGTCACTAAACCATGCCCCTCAGCACCTCATCCACCCGTCCCTTAAACACCTCCAGGGAAGGTGACTCAACCACCTCCCTGGGCAGCCTGTTCCAGTGTCCAATGACCCTTTCTGTGAAAAAATTTTTCTGATGTCAAGCCTTAAACTCCCCTGGCAGAGCTTGAGGCCATTCCCTCTCGTCCTGTCCCCTGTCACTTGGGAGAAGAGGCCAGCACCCTCCTCTACAACCTCCATTCAGGGAGTTATAGAGAGCAATAAGTTCTCCCCTCAGCCTTCTTCTCTCTAGGCTAAACAACCCCAGCTCCTTCAGCCACTCCTCATAAGGCCTGTTTTCCAGCCCCTTCACCAGCTTTGTTGCTCTTCTCTGGACTCGCTCCAGAGCCTCAACATCCTTCTTGTGGTGAGGGGCCCAGAACTGAACACAGGATTCGAGGTGTGGTCTCACCAGTGCTGAGTACAGAGGGAAAATAACTTCCCTGGACTGCTGGCCATGCAGTTTCTGATACAAGCCAAGATGCCGTTGGCCTTCTTGGCCACTTGGGCACACTGCTGGCTCATGTTCAGTCCCTGTCAACCAACATCCCCATGTCCTTCTCCTCCAGGCAGCTTTCCAGCCAGACTTCTAGTCTGTAGTGCTGCATAGGATTGTTGTGCCCCAAGTGCAGGACCCGGCATTTGGCCTTGTTAAACCTCATGCCATTGGACTCTGCCCAGCGGTCCAGCCTGTTCAGATCCCTTTGCAGAGCCTCCCTACCCTCCAGCAGATCGACACTTCCACCCAGCTTAGTATTGTCTGCAAACTTGCTAAGGGTGCACTCGATGCCTTCATTGAGGTCATTGATAAAGACATTGAACAGGGCTGGACCCAGCACTGAGCCCTGGGGAGCCCCACTTGTAACTGGCCTCCAGCTGGAGTTAACTCCATTTCCCACCACTCTCTGGGCCCGGCCATCCAACCAGTTTTCCACCCAGAAGAGTGTGCGCCTGTCCAGGCCAGAGGCTGACAGTTTCCGAAGCAGAATGCTGTGAGAAACTGTGTCAAAGGCTTTACTGAAGTCCAGGAAGATACATCCACAGCCTTTCCCTCGTCCAGTAGGCGGGTCACTTCGTCATAGAAAGCGATCATGTTAGTTTGGCAAGACCTGCCTTTTGTGAATCCGTGTTGACTGGGCCTGATCACCTGATTCTCTTGCATATGTTTCATGATAGCACTCAAGATCGCCTGTTCCATGACTTTTGATTGTATACTGGATGAGTAGAAAAGGGTTAAGCTCTCAACAGGCAGTAGGTGCAAACTGGAATAGCTTTTGATGTGTGGGACTTTCGCTCCCCACTTCAGCTTTGACAGCTTAACTAGCTAGCAAGCTGGGTATTAACTTGATTTAGTTCACAGTAATTTGGAGCTTTTTTGATTGCGTTTTGTTGTCCAAAGGCAGGTATGGTTGTGGAAAGTACCAGAGCTTCCTCTCTATAGCTTTTAATCTCTCAGGGTGTCATTCTCCAGTGTAATATTCTGACAATTGTCGTGAGCCAAGAATCCTATTGTAATTCTCAGCGTGAGATAGAAAACATTGTCCCTTCACGTGAAATTTTACAGTATGGTGGCTTGTTATTAGCAGCACGGGATAATCCCTCAAAGGCATGTGCCTTCTGGCCTCTTTAGAGGGATATTGTACAGTTTCCTAGTGCCTGATAGTTGTCACTCATGCTTAATGCTAAATTTTCCTCACTATTTGTATTTGTGTGTGGGCTGCATTTTTTAACAGAAAAATTATTTGCTCTGAGTAATTCAGCAGCTAGAGCGCAATAGAAACCTAACCATGTATTTGCAAGATGCTAACAGAGGTCTGTCAGTAGACAGACCAGTTAAGAGCGCTGCATTTTTAAATGATAGTTGCCTGCCAAGCATTGCCAAACTGAAGAGACCTACCCGCAGTCATTAGATTTGTGACTCCTTGTAATCAGGACTAGCATGACACCATTCTCTGAATGTAAGGTTTAATTGACAAAACCCCCTTGTTTTCCTCACACTTGATATCGTGTCAGGAAGTTAACATATACAAATGTGTAGCTGGGGTAATGAATAGCTGTTTGTTTTGAACAATGGTTGGGTGCATAATTCCATCTGTAGCTTTTTCAGGGAGGCAGTTGACTTGGTATCTGCCTAAACACCAAGTGTCTTACCTGTAATTACTGAAACATGAAAAAAACAGTTGCAACTGCTCTTTGGCACATGCTGTGAAATAGCACTTTGGAAAAGAACAAATGTTTTGGCATACAGCTGGCGCCAGCAGGGTTAAAACATTGTGCCACTGTCCTAGATGCTGTATGTGGGGCTCAAAGCTGTACAGATGTACCTGCCATTTGAGCTCTATAACATGTTTTTGTTTGCTAATCTGAAGAGATGGAGAAAAAGAAACACTGCAGGACTTTCTTTTGAGCTTAGGAGGGATAAACTGTTAGCTTAACACTCTGCCCTTCCAATAGTTTACACTGAGATTGGGTCATAGCAAGTTATACACGTGGGACCCTACATTGTGCACGTTTACACAGCTTTCTGGCTGTGGGGAAGTTGCCAGGCTTTCAATACGGCCGCTCTTCTCTAGGAAACCGGTGAAGAACACTTTTCCATTGGGAAATTGGACAAAAGAAATGCCGCCTAAACAAGCCACTCTTTCAGTTGAAAGAAAAAGGCCCTTAGCTAAAAAAAACAGATGAACTTTCCTGTTGCAATGAAATTATATGAAAATGTAAATGGTAGATGTGTGAGGGAATCTAGTTTAGCTTTGTCCCTATAGGACCTTGAAGATGCATCTTCAAAGACAGCGGCTTTTTTGTTTTCCACTGTCTCCTAAAGAGAGAAACTGGAGTAAGTACGAACAGCTTCACTTTCACAGACTTCTGTTGGTGGCAGCTGATTAGACATATAATAAATTATCTTTATATGAAGCAATTAGGTGAACATGGGTTCAGCCCAAAACATGAATATGCTGTAACCAGTTTCCTTAGTCTTTGTCACCAGACTGCAGTATCATGAAAAATAACTTCAGACAGCTTGTAGCAAAATTTTCTTGCAAACACCAGAGCCCTACAGCAACATATTGTCTGTCAGTAAGTGTATACAGGGAGAGAGCCAGAAAGTTCTTTATAAACAGGCAGACCTTAATGGGAGCACGCTTTCTGTTTGTTAATGTTACTACTTTGTAACTTGTTTATTTTTTTTCCTAGACTCATACTTCTGGAATAGTTCTCATGTTCTTCCTTTAGCTTTCATGATCTAATAGATACAGGTTACTCTAGTACATGTGTTGGTAGATGCTGGAGGATATTCAGATCTGTGTGAGGTAACAGCATATGTTTCTCTTTCAGTGTAAACATCATTATGTTACGTCCTGTTGTAGCCTTATAATGTGGTGGAAGTCTTCAGTTTTCAATAAATACAGAGTTGCTGTTGCTAATCTGTGAGGAAAAGGAAATCAACAGAGTAGTGTGTAAACTTGAAAGTTTTGTATAGCTCTGCAGTATTGATTATCATTTTTGTCAGCAACAAGATGCTTTCAGTCTAGGTCATCCCATTCAGTGTAAACCACAAAATTATAAATGATGATAGACTGTTTCTGCTTGGAAAACAAAACAGAGTCAAGACTGTTAAAGAATGAGGGGAGTTACTTTGATCTGTCCTTGTGTAGTCTGGCAGACTGAATACATTTGAGTACGTTTTCTGGTTTAGCTTTATCCAGAAGGAATCCACTTTGTGTGCTCTCTCAGTAACTGTTCTTTGATGT
Organism: Clamator glandarius; assembly: GCA_033459285.1. NCBI lineage: Eukaryota > Metazoa > Chordata > Aves > Cuculiformes > Cuculidae > Clamator > Clamator glandarius. The sequence continues at coordinate 2,098,303 of JAUNZM010000040.1, forward strand.
GCCACACTCCTGATCTGAATTAAAATAGATGCACTGAGAGTCTGCATTTAAAGTGTGACATAAGTGCTTGATACACGTAGAACGTGCAATCTGAGGTCAGCAACAGCATTCAAAATTTTAAAAACTGTATAGCGGAGCTGGAAAAGTTAAGACTAATTGGAGCCTTTAAAATCATGCAAGTGAAGGTGGCAGACATTCTTGACACCTTGCAGACCTCTGGATATGTATTTTCTGTCTGTGATTTGATTGATCAAGTCAAACTACTGCTTGAATATACATTATTTCTTCTCCATGTAGGAGCAGTTTGAGAATGTAGGAGAAAACAGAGGCAGAGCAGGACCTGTTTTTTCATTATCCATGTGCCATAACTCTTGGAGATGTATTCCTAGTTGCCTCTGTGCTGAATGTTTCACTTCATTTGAATCAGAGTGCAGGAAGTTATTCATGAAGACTTTTGAAAAAGTAGTGGAGCAGAAATTATGCGTGAAATAGGGGCACTCTTTACATGCGGATCACTACAAGCCTTTGTATTTTCTAGGTCAATGTCTTGAGACGACAGCAGCGCATGATCAAAAACAGGGAGTCAGCTTTTCAGTCACGGAAGAAAAAGAAAGAATACATGTTGGGACTGGAGGCAAGGCTAGAGGCAGCCTTATTGGAGAACGAGAAACTCAAGAAAGAAAACAGCACATTGAAGAGGCAGTTGGATGAAGTCGTATTAGAGGTAAGAGTTTGTGAAGATGATCTGACTTTATGTGAAGTCAGTTACTCAGGTGGAAGACACTTGAACAGAACCATAGGAATGTTGACTGGAAGACCTTTGGGGTTTTCTAGCCCAGCCTCCCACTCTGAGGAGGACTTTTACGAGCTCTATGTCAAGACAGACAGCTGTTGCATTGCCTTGTTGACTCTTAATTCCTTATTTTGTGGTACTTCTGAGGATTTGACTGAGTGGATAGACTGGATAGAAGCTAAATATAATGAACAAATAAAAGAGTTTTATTTTTAAGTACTCCCAGCAAATGTAAATCTGAAAAGCAAACATAATTTGATGTATTCAGCTTCTGAAATGCCTTTGCATGTCTGTGCTCTTTTTTTATTTCATGTCTTCCCTGTTTTTTCCTGTGTAGAACCAGAAGCTCAAAGTATCACCTCCAAAGAGAAGGACATTGTGTGTGATGGTGATAGTGGCTTTCATAATGTTGAATTATGGTCCATTGGGGTAAGCTACCTAGGATTCCTCTTTGCATAGCAATGTGCTGTCCTGCGATTTTGGTTTGAATCTTTAATGCAATCACTGCTGTGTTTTAAAGTCACCTTGGAACATGACTTCCATCCTTTTGTTTCTTCCTACACGAGAGGAGACTCCTTTGCATAATGGTTCCTTTTGGAATCCTTCTGACAACAAGAGCTAAGTCTTTTCCTTTTAATTTCTCTTGGCTTGGCTTTTGTTAGTGCAGTGTACAGCAGTTCTTCTGCTCCGATTACCCCTTAAAAAATAAGAGCTGTGTTGAGAACTCTTAGAGTTTCTTAGAGAAAGAGTCATAGAGCTTGAGAGCTCATCTGCTTGTCTGAATCCATGCTAATCTCAATAGCTGTGAGTTTAAGCCGCTTCTAGTACCCAGTGCAGGAAACACCATTGTTCATTCCAGTGCTTTGCAATCTTGTCCATTAGATGTATCTTGCTGCAGTCTTTCTTGTTACAGTGTAATCCCTGTATTATTTGACTCCTAGGTCTGATGAAAAGGTTATTCCCTCTCCCTGATTTGTTGAAGTGGTAATCAAAAACCTCTTGTTTGAACTGTATTGGTGGGGCACAGGAACCAGAGAGCTTTACTTCATATAAAGAAATCTGTGGAAGAGAAGAGAGTAAAAAGGGACACATCTTGCTCATACCTGTCTATTTAACCTGTCTCTGGAACATAAAGACATTTTATATGAAGCTGTTCACTTTTTCAAAAAGGGAAGATATTTCAGGAGATTCCCAGTCAGCAATGTCCCGATTTGTCCTCAAAACCCCAGTGAAAGTAAAGGAATGGGATGGGGTAATTCTGGAAGAAGACTTTGTTTCTGACTATGATAAACTTTTACAGTGTTGTTGTTTGTATTTTTAATACTATTAGAAAATTTGCTAAGCTGAAATTACTTTTGAAGTATTTGCATCAAGTGCAAATATTGTTTATGTCATGCAGTGAATACAGCTGATAATTTTACTTTGATGTAGTTTATTTTAAGTTAGACCATTCATTAGTGCATTTAGGATTTGTATTGGGATTCTTGACTGTCAGGCAGAAAAATCAACTTCCAAGTGCTAAGTGACTGATTTGTACATCCTGTCTCCATTTGTAAACATTACCACTCATTTGAGAGACACTTGGTGAGAACTAATAGAACAAGTAATCTTTCTGAAGATGGGAGAAATTTTAGTTGCCTCCACATTACAGTAAGCACTTGGAACGTATGAAGCTCTTGTTAGTTTTGAGAGGCTTGGGAAGTCTTTAACTACAGTGCTCTAAAGTTCTTGTGTCAGCTTCTTTAGTGCTAGTTATGAGTAAGGGGTTGAGCTTGACAGGAAGAAACTGCTGTCAAAGTAAACTGAAAGGTCAGTTTATGTTTGTATCTTTACAATAATCAGTACAATAATACAAGTGTGACAGGGTTAGCTTTCTGGCCTGATTTGTTGTTTAATAAAATAAAGCAAAAAAAATCTTGGGTGATTGGTTGAGCATGCCAATGTAACTGTCATGCCTGAACTGGATGGTCTGCATCAGTACTGGATTTAGGTGGTGAGGAGGAATGTGATGGCAAATTTGCAGCGAATTACTCTTTTTGCCTTTTTGTTTTCTTCCTTGCAGAATAAATGCTTGCACTGCAATTAAACTAGACTGTGTCAAGGTGGCACAAATGTTGATTGTGCAATACCCTTTAGAAGGCCCAGAATGTGGCATATACAAACTGTCACCTAAGATTTCACTCCTTCCTTTTATAGAGGTGTCACTGAATTATAGCGCCACAAACGTAGTTGCCATGATTGCTGTTCTGCTTAGTCCTTAATGACAGAAGCTTCCAATACACCTGATATTTTTTCAGTTCCTGCAACTTCTTACATAAGTAAATTTTTGTTATAATATGCATGCTGGCTTATAGTTCAGCAAAAATACTTTTTTTCCCCAAATGCAACTATTTCTGGGATATCTGATTTCTATGCAGTGGTCAACTGGTCATAAATCTGATTTGAAACTTTGTGAAAATGTTGCCATTTCTTTTACATAGGAAATTATTTCACTTGCACACTTGTATGGAGGTATGACAGCATTCAGGCACATGGTGTTTTGGTTCAGATGTCTTCATAGTGAATATTTTATTGTTTAAAACCAATGAACCATTGCAAAGAAAGAGTGACCTCCCAGCAAAAAAAAAAGTGGGATTTTCACCCCCTAAATTCTGTAGCAAACAGAAATTCCCATAGCTGGCCTTACTGATGCTTCTCACTTCCTTAATTGGAAGTGACAGAATACTTTGAAGGCTAGAGATAAACAGAAGAACAGATATATAGGCTTTTTCTTTAGCTGTCTGTTTCCATCAAACTGGAGAAGGCATGGAAGCAGTAGAGCCATTTGGGGACAGGGATGTGCAGCTGAAGGACGGGCAGTCCTACGAACTCTCCATGGCCTGCAGCAGGTTGGTAGAGGTGCAGTGCAGGGCTTTTGGCCATTCAGCATCCTACAAAACCACATCTAGACAGTTGACTCTGTGGTTAGTTTTATATTTTCTTCTGCAGTAGTGGGTAAGAATTGTACTAGCACTGCCTCATACATAATCTTGTTTATTGATCTTAAGTCTTGTAGACCATGTATGTGAGTGGCAAGATGTTTGTGGTGCTCTGTGGAGGACTGAGCTTGTGCTGTTCTGCTGTTTTAATATTATGAGAAGCAGTCCAGGATGTGGCAGCTCTTGGCAAACAAGTCTAGCAGCTACCATGTTTCTCCTGGAAATTTTTTACATGCTGACAAATACACTCTGTGTGTAGGTAATCCGTGACATTGAACATGGGAGTAGGGGAGTGAGGGTGGAGGTCTGGTAGGGAAGCTGGTATTGACCCCAGAAATCTATTTGTAAATATTGGAGGGATCTCAATATGGTCTGGATCTCACCACCATGCTGCTCTAGGAGGTAAGATAGTTGTGAGATTGGGCAGTGTCGTGGCATGTTTGAAAAGACACGAACTGTCCTCTTGAGTAATATGCATTAAGGTGACTAAGCTTAGGCTGTAAAAACTTACAAATAGCTGTATATAGTTTCCTAAGCAAAAATAAATGCTCTGGGTGTTGATAATTGCTTCCTTCCTTTCTTTTTTAATAGCTTTCTGAAAAATAAATTGCCTCTTAAAGAAAGCACAACACAAGACAAAAAAAGATATCATCCTTCTAGTTGCAATTGATTTCTTCAGAGAAAGAGGCTGGACTGCCCTTACTAGCTTTGCACTTGCATAGGGTAGCTCTGGAGCAACCTAGCAGGAGAAGGTAGTGCCTTGCTGACATCAGGTATAGGAAATGGGAAATACTTTACAGAGAGTGTTTGGCATTGTGACAGTTTTGTCTGAAATCAGTTAGGAAGAAGACAAAGTCCTCTGTTGTTGTCTCCTTGCAATGTGAGCTTTAGCCTGTTGGAAACATCCTAGCTCGTTGTCAGAGATGGTACTGTCTCCAGAAAACTTTGCTATGATATCACTCTTGGCCTTTGTGTGCAAATTACTGTACAACTTAAATGTCAGTATTCAAAACTTGAAGTGCACAGAGTTTGTTCAGCCAGAAGTACAAAAGAAATTTAGTTTGGGCTCCTGGCAAGTATTGCTTTCACACTTATCAGACTGACATCCAAACCAAAGAAGTAAAAATACAGCTAAAATATCAGGTGCTGTTGAATGCCTGGAGAAAACATGACAGGGGTGTTGCTTTTCTTTCCCTCCTATAATCAAATTTATCTATGCTTCTGAACAAACATCTGCATGAAGTATTTAGCAGTTCTTTCTTTTTTCCCCTTGGATCTGATTTTGCATCTTAAACAAGCCAATGGCTCAGCCAGCTTGGACACGGTGTTTGTCTGTGTGAAAACACTTTAATGCTCGCAGTATCTGGGACATCCAGACGCAGGCTGCAAAGCCTTGGTAGATACCCCAAGTGTGTAAGTGTGGTCAAATGGAAAAGTTTCCAGGTTTTAAGTGGTCGTCTCGTCCAGTAAAGTCATTTCTCACCTTCAGTCTTTCTTAACGATTAATTTAGGGCAGTAACTCAATTCCTGCAAGTAGTAGGACTTGCTTAGGGCAGATATGTCAAAGTGCTTGCTCTTTTCCAGGTTCTCATCTTGTAGCCCAACAGAGTGTAAGAATTGTCCATGACTTTGCTGTCTCTCATGTTAAAATTATTCTTTTTTAAGCAACTATTGCGATCTTAGGTGAAAACAGTATTTTTCAGAAGCCTTTTTGCCTCTGAATGGGATCAAATCTTTTTCACTGCTTTTAGCCTCTTCAACCTAATAGTTTTAGCCTCTTCAACCTGATGGTTTTAAATGCTCGATATTGAATTCATCTTCAGTGTTAAGTTGTTGGGAAGTGGTCTGTAGAGCCTTCCTGTTCTAGCTTGTATTATTGCTGCTCTGCCTAGATCAGTGTGCCTCACGTGGGCAGGTGTTCCCAGGTGTAGCTCTGCAGGAGCAATCCTCCTTCGCCTCAGCTGCTGAAGGTGTTCTGTGGTCCTAAGTTATGCTATTCCCCCCCCAGTTTCAATTTAAGACGTCAAAGGAGGAATATTTTTGATATTTTATGTTGTGCCCTCATTTGATATTTTATGTTGTGTACGCACTTGGCAAGGAAAGGTCTTTGAGAATGAGAAGTCACAGGATATAAACCATTACCCACATGTCCTCTCCTATCTGTTGCCTGAAGATGGAGCCCTACTTACAGGCAAACTCCACAAATGATCTGTTATAAGAGAAAGAGAGGGGAAGAAATGATTCAACAGAACAACATCATCTTCTGTTGAGACAGGGGGAAAAAAACTAATAGAACTCCCTGAGTAACTAGAAGATTGGAGCAGAGCAGTATTTCAGCTGGTGGGGGTTTTCCTTACCCCAAATGAAAGTTCTTTTGGTTTTGGGTCAAAAACAAAGGTAAAGGTTTGCCACAAACCAAAGGAGTGAGGAAAGGGAATTTATTTTATTTTTTAGATATATTTGAGACTTTGAGAAGGAAGCTTTTGATCATCTCCAAGATCCTAAAAAAGTAAATGGGAAAGGGGAGGCAAATGTAGCCCATGTACCTTAAGGCAGAAATTGCTGGTAGCCCTGCCTCAGAAGAATCATTTTGTGGAAAATAACAATACTGGTAAAGGAAGGGGTATTGCAATAAATACCATGAATTATACTACATTTTGTTCTCAAGTTGGTGCCCATGTTCTCAGAAGTGGGAGCCATGGCGTTTGCCATCCTTACAGGCATAAATACTCTGTTCACCTCCTGCTTTGTCTTTTGCTGCTGAAGATATCTTCTTTCGGTTTGAAACATCTCATACTTTGCTGCCAAAAGTGAAATTTTAATTTTGGTGAAATGATTAAGATCTTTTTAAGCATGAGAAGAGTAAAAATATTTACTCTCTATTAAAGCTGATAAAATAAAATAAGATGTTTGTGGTTTGGAGTGGCTGTACAGCTAAAACTAAATTACAAAACCTGAAGATTAGCTCTGATTGCAGAGCAGTGCTTATCTTTATCCTTGATGGACCTGGTTTGGATTTCTCTACTTTTGTTTAGAGTCAGTTGGAGTAGTATGTTGTTGCATGTGGCATTTCATCACAAACTACACACCTCACCAAGCTGTAACCTGAAATAACAAGAATCACCTTTGTGGAGCAAGGCAAATGGGAAGGAAGAACCATCATGGAAAATGCAGATTTGTTATGATTCTACTAGTTAGCTTTAACTAAAAATTACATGGATAGCTTCTCTGGTTCAGTGAACCTTTGAATAGGAAAATTTGAATAGGAAAGGAGAGAAGCAGGACAAGATAAAATGCTGACACATTGGATGGCTGATACACTTCAGGCTGTGGAGAAGTGGTTTGCAGGACATTCAGACCTTCTGATGGATGTTCTTGATTTCATTAATAAATTCCATACTTCTAGCTTTCATGGCTTCAAATTAGATAAAGTAAGGACATTTCACAGATGAGTGACTTCCAACAGGAACATGTGGCATTCCTTTAAGTATCAGACTTAGTTTTGAGCTCTGGTTCTGGGCTTGAGATTCTGTTACCAGTGCCAATGCTTTCATTGGAAGAGAAGAAACACAATGTCATGAAATACAGCAGGTAGCACGCATTGTTTCTGTGAAATTGGATAGCCTGGTGTTGCCTGGTCTATGAGTCTGAGGCTGTTGAATAAACCATCCAGCTTTCTATGCTATGCAGTAGAAGCAGCGAGACATTTGGATGCTAGTGTCTATACACAGTAAGGAAACTTAAGTACTTTTCTGCCCACTGTCACTATTGAAAACAGCTTGTAGTGTTTCTGCTGCCCTGGTTCTGTGCTGCTGCCTGGAAACATGAAGGAGAGGAGGCCATCCAAGCAACATCAGCCTGAATCTGGAATTGCCTGGCTCCAGCAGTTCTACGGAGCATGACACAATTACTCACAGGGAGACCTGGGTTACTGCTAACAGGAGTGCATATGTATTGGCAAAAGAGAGAGGATTGCTAGGCAACTATGTCTGCATGCCTTCCGCTTAGTTGTGGAGTATTTAGTCTGCCCTGTTTGATAATTCTTGCCTTTCTCTGTTATTAACATTGGTATCAGTTGCTTGTGGTGCCGTGTAACAAACAGGAAAATGAGACCTGCAGAGTTCATGATCTACTAGTCAGCAGAGGTGAGGCATGAGTTAAAACATACTCTGTAGGCAGTGATCAAGACGCATAGCAAAGATATCATTGGCGTGTTGGGATCTTGTCTTTTGTATTTTTCTTGTGTTGCTGCAGTTGATACTCTGCTGTTATCAGCTGAGAAGGTTAGAACCTGATTTTTGTAAATATAAATATTTCAGGAAGCAATCAGATTTGTTGAAGAGTGAAGCTAGCCTCTGGAGAGGATACATTGAAGTGTTTCTTTTGTACTTCCAGGATTTCTCAATTGTAAATCACCATTCTGGACTAGAATGTGGTTGATTTTGTATAGCAGTCTTTTCATTGTTTTTCCAGGTCACATGTGACGTGCTGATACCTTGCTTTGCATGGAAAGCAGCACAGATGTACCCACACTGCATGGCTGGCTGGCTGAGCCACCCCCAGGGGAAGATTCCTCTATCAGTGCAAGCACAGACTGGGATGACAGGGTGGTTGGAACCATGTCCCGCTGCTACTATGTAGATGGGATTGTCAGCCCTGTCAGTGTTTCTAAATCCAATTAGAATTGAACATACATATGGTTTTGTACACTTTTGTTAGATGCTTGGCATAATATTCCAGGCCTTAAGCTGCACAATATTTGGTAGCTATGTTTTTCTTAAATATTGTATTCAAACTATGACATGAACCTTAACCTTGCGATATAGCAGCAGCCAGAAAGTTATATACCTACATATTTAACATCTTACAGTAAATTGCCTTGCAGACTATTTATATATGGCTGTTATGTTTTCCAGTGTTTTTGAAAAACATCCCAATGAAGTTGATTCTACTGCAAGTGTCAGCCACCGGACCAGAAATCTTCTGGAGTTCTCAGCTAGCAAGGAGTCCAGCACAGCTCAGAAAGTACCTGGTGTTGTCATTCCTGAAAAGAATAATAGGTGAGATGAGAATCTGTAGCACATTTTCATTGGCAGAGGGCAGTGGTGCTTTTAAATCTCACTGCCCTTCCATTTGCTTTTTGGTCAGTATTATTGCTGCTTTTATAGAGCAATTTTTTAGAGCTTTTATAGAGCTTACAAAGCACAGTGTTTTGAAAGCTGATCTCTTCTGCTTTGTTATTCAGCCAAGTTTACCAAGTTGCTTTTCAAATGAATATGATGTTTTGTCCCCAAAATTGCCCAATACTTAAAGCTTCAGAAGGGTACACGCGGCTGGTTTTGTTTTCTTGTATGCTGTTAAGGAGAGTGTGGTGAAACTGAGCATATAAACAAATGTATGTCTAGGAGTTTTTCATGACCTTCAGTTCTTCGTGTGTTTTGATTTTTTTCCCCATGATCTTTATTTTAGTTTGCATAGTTATAATATTTGTCATGTTATCTCTCTTTTCTTGATTTTTAAGCTGGAGTATTTTTTTTCAAAGCTGCTCAAGAGAAGACCAGGGACATTTATGATTAGGAACATAACTCTGAGCTGAGCACTGTACTTTTTTAGATATCTCTGTCCATCCTTATGCTTACCCATTACTTATCTAGTTACTTTCAAGCTTCCTAGATCTATAGCATTCAGTGCATAAGTGAATGTATAATTGTCTCCAGATTGAAGTCTGGCTAATCCAGCTCATTTATTCCCCTTACAAGATTTATTTCATCAGATTGTCCATTTCCAGTGTAGTGTTTTGGCTGGTTGAACAAAGCCAGGCACAGATGTGCAGAAAGCCCTGATGTATTTTGCCATGCAGAAAGAAGGCAATAAATCAAGAACAATTTAAGGTTGTAACCATGGTGAGGTCTTTGTCCTGTGTGGTACCTTTCAGACCATGACTTTTGCCATGTGGTAATAGGGTGGTCCTCTTAGGAGGATACTCTAGTGCCTGTATCTCCTCCTTTTCTTTTATTCTTTCTCCTTGGTTTTCAGCAAGCAGTAAGATCTTTGCTGCATATTCTCCTTTATCAGTTCTAGATGCAGTAAACAGGAGTAGCAGACACAAAGATGGAGGGAAAGCTGAGAAAGGAAGGAGAATGTGAATAAAGCTTTCAGAAGCTCTTACAGCTGATTTTTCAGAAAGACATTGAGGTTTAGGTACTAAAGGTCTCTGTCAAAACTAATAGGACTGAGGCTGTTACCCTGTCAAGAGAGAAACTTACCACAAGTGTTTGGAAATTAGTTAACACCTGAGGAGGTATGCATAACCATGAGAAATGAATATTAGCATTTACTTTGTTGCTGAGAGTGCTGTGGATTTTTGTGTTGAAATACAATTTTTTCACTTTTTATCAAAGCCAAGCTAAATTTTGGAAACTGTCAGAGATTTAAATGATCTCCGCTTGTTTGTGATATGGTTTGTGGCTGCTCCGTTGTCATATAGCTAATGGTCTTTACTTCTAAATAGTTATAATGTCTAATAAATTTATTATTTCTGTAGCAAATCTTGCATGACTCTGGAATGAAAGAGAATGTTGCCTTTGCAAATGTCTCGCAGTTTACGTCTTGTGAGGAATATTTTACAGGCTTTGTTTTCTTTCTACATCTGGCCTATTTGGGAAGAGATCCAACATCTGCCCATGTTCAGCTGTCTGTTAGGTGGTGTTAGACCCCTTTGGGGAGTCAACTGAGCACATTGGATATTTGATAGAAAACTTTATTGAGTAGTTGTAACCTTTGTGTGTTTGCCGATGGTTGTGCTTATTCTGTGGATTTGATTAAAGGTTCATTAAAAGGTATTTTAAGGGATTTCTTGATGTCATCTTTTTTTCATCCAGATATGATAATTCTGTATCTGATAACAAAGCACTGATGATAGTCACAGAAGAACCACTGTTATATATTTCACCACCACCCCCGCCTTGTCAGCCCCTGATCAACCGGACAGAGTCACTCAGGTGAGCAAACAACTTTATCTGAGCATTTAAGCTTTTATTAAGTGTTTAAATATGAGGTTTATGTTGGGTGAGTGTTACTGGACAGTCAGGTCTGGGCGATGTTATTGTCCATTTGTAGCATTCTTCCAGCGTGTCACCAGTGGCTCTGTCCACACTGTTCAGCGTCTACTACCATGGAAACCAGAGATTGACTTAGATTTTTGTCTTCTTTTGATATTTTTAGTAATGATTTTCACTCAGATTTCACACTAGTAATTTAGCAATAACTGAATAACAATTTTCTGATTGCTTGGAGGTTTTTTCATGACTCGAAAGATAAATCATTTCGTATATGAAAATAGAATAAGGAAATCAAATCCAGATAAGAGCCTGTTCCATCTTAAGTATGTAAAAGATGGTCTCCTACTGTTGAGTTTCTGCTACAAGTAGCCTTACCTAATGTTGCAAATGTGCTTTACTAAGTGTTAGAAAACACCTATCTCCACTTTTTCTGAAGATATGAGTGCATCACTAATCTTATCTCCATTCTGCTTTGTCTGTTCTTTCTCTCAAATCTATTTGCTATATTTCAGTCGCGCTAATCAATATTTTGTCTTGAATTGATCAACTTTTGATTTCAAATTTCTGTAGTCCTTCCAGTAATTTCAGAATTACTGTTCATTGAGCAAAAGAAAGTACTGTCTGCTTTATATTGAAACATCCATGATCCAAATAATTTGTAATTTTTCCTCACAAATTCCGTCATAAATTTAATCTTACAGTAATATTTTCTTACTCTGTTATTAAAATAAGTTATCATAAAATAAAATAAAATCTACAGTATCTCTATAGTAGCTAGTTAAACTGCTAAAATTAAAATGTGCAGCCATTGTTCTTTGAAACATCTGTTAATACTGTGGGTTTTTCTAGGCTGAATCACGAACTTCGAGGATGGGTTCATAGACATGAAGTTGAACGAACGAGGTCTAGAAGGTTATCAAATACCCAACAGCAGAAAGCACGGGTTATGCAGGTAGGCAGGTTTATGCTGGTAAGTTCATAGAATGAAAAGATAATTTCAGACAATGTAACAAAATATACTTTTACTTGTCTGCACTTGTCATTATAGACAAAAGTGGCAATGGTGCCTGTAATTAGGGTACCTAACGCTTCCCTTCTTTAAATTGCTAGGTGTAGTTAATTATTATGTTCTCAAAGTTCTTCCATTCCCACTCTTGGTTTCAAGATAAAGAGTTGTAATTTTTTTAGCAGTCATCAATATGTGTTCAGTGTTTTCTGAAATGCCTTTAAAGACTTCTCTAAGCTTGTGTAAGAATAAGGATAAACAGTTGACTGACGGAGAGAAATGTAACATACAGCATATTCATCTCGCTTATGGACAAGGGCTGATGGGTTTTGTTAAAATATTTCTGCTTTGGTTTTTCATATTTTTGATAGAGGGATACATTTTCAGTAAAACTACAGAATTATGAGATTTGTTCTCATACTTTTCATTTTTTTTAAATCCCTTTCATTTATATGGTATACCAATAGAGATGGTGAAATTAAGACCATGAATTTTTAAAGTGTTTCATTTGATTAAGTTTTTGATTAAGTAACAGACTTAAAAGAAATTTGACTTAACAATGTGGGAAATAACACGCTATCCTAGAGAAAAATTATCAAATACTGAGCTTAAGATTCATCCTACTGGTGTCCAAAGGAGAATGGTAGAACATTTGAGCAGGGTGCTTCTATGCTTGTAGTGTTTCAAAATACCAGGAGTGTTGTTGTGGGTAGTATATTTTGACAGTAGTGCAAAGTGGATATGACTTCAGAAGAATTCTGCAAAACTGACATCACTGAGTAAATTTTGCACTTGGATGACAAGTATGAGTGTGGTGATAGCATACCTTCTTTGTTTCTCACTGTGTGCCTTCAGATTTAGCTGTATTAAAAAAGCTTGAGTTTTTGCGTTTCCAGGGCGCTGATTAATCTTTGCAACCTTTTAAACATTCACTTTCTGCTTTAGATGTGCATCATGTTTTATGTAGTGCTAAACTAAGGAAATGGTTATTGTTTTCGCTTTGTCTCATCTTTTTGCTTTCCTCCTATTTCAGAGTGCCCTCAGTGAGAAAGCAGATTCTCAGCTAATGGCCATGCCTTACACGGACACCAGCCTCAGGTAAGGGAGAACAACTGGTTTGTTATTGTTTTCTACTTAATCTAGTTTTTTACGAACATCTGCTAGAAAATGGCAGTTTTCTCCTTTTTGTCAGAATTCTTAGGCCCTAAGTGCTCACTACATTTATTGGCCCCCATACATAGAAAGTCAGACAGGGAAGGGGACAGAGCAGCATGGCTGAGTCGAGACCTGCTGGTTAAACTAAAGAAGAAGAGGGAACTGCACAGGCAGTGCAAGCAGGGACAGGGAACCTGGGACATGTATAGGGATGCTACTTGGTTGTGCAGGGATGAGGTCAGGAAGGCCAAGATGCAGCTGGAGACAAACTGGCAGTGGAAGTGAAGACTAACAAGAAGGCCTTCTACAGGTATGTCAGTCAGAAGAGGAAGGTTAAAGAGAACGTACGCCCACTGATGGTTGGGAATGGTGACCTCATATCAACAGACAAGGAATAGGCTGAGGTACTTAACAACTTTTTTGTCTCAGTCTTCACTGATAACCACTCTCATCACACCTCCTGGGTCATGAGACAGCAAGGTGGTAACCAGCAGGGTAAGCCCCCTCCCACGATAGAGGAGGTTCAGGTTTGTGACCACTTAAGGAATCGGAACATTTATAAATATATGGGACCTGATGAGATGCATCCCAGAATCCTGAGGGAATTGGCCGATGTGATTCCCAAGCCATTCTCCATGATATTTGAAAAGTCATGGCAATAAGAAGTCCCTGGTGACTGGAAGAAGGGTAACATCGTGCCCATTTTTAAAAGGAGTAGAAAAGACAACCCTGGGAACTACCAACCTGTCAGCCTCACCTCTGTACCTGGGAAGATTATGTGAGAGATCCTCCTAGAAGACATACTAAAGCACATGGAGGACATGGCAGCCAGCACAGCTTCACCAGGGCAAAAACTGTATGACCAACCTAGTGGCTTTCTGTGATGGGGTACCTGCAGCAGTGGACGTGGGTAAACCGAGAGATGTGATCTATCTGGACTTCTATAAAGCCTTTGACACGGTCCCCAACAGCATCCTTCTCTCTAAATTGCAGAGAGATGAATTTGATGGGTGGACTATTTGGTGGGTAAGAAACTGGTTGGATGGTCTTATTCAAAGAGTAGTGGTCGATGGCTCAAAGTCCAGATGGAGATCCGTGACAAGTGGCATCCCTCAGGGCTCTGTACTGGGACCAGTGCTGTTTAATATCTTCATCAATGATACAGACAGCAAGATCGAGTGCAACCTCAGCAAGTTTGTAGGTGACACCAAGCTGAGTGGTACAGTTGCCACACCAAAAGGACAGGATATCATCCAAAGGGACCTGGACAGGCTGGAGAAGTGGGTCTGTGAGAACCTCATGAGGTTCAACAAGGCCAAGTGCAAAGTCCTACACCTGGGTTGGGGCAATCCCCAATTTCAGTACACAATGGGGGATGACATGATTGAAATCTGCCCTCCAGAGAAGAACTTGGAAGTGCTAGTTGATAAGAAGCTCGACATGAGCCAGCAGTGTGTGCTTGCAGCCCAGAAGGCCAACCGTATCCTGGACCGCATCAAAAGAAGCATGGCCAGCAGGTCGAGGGACATGATTCTGCCCCTTTATTCCGCTCTTGTGAGACCTCATCTGGAGTATTGTGTCCACTTCTGGAATCCTCAACATTAGAAGGATATGTAACTGTTGGAACAGATCCAGAGGAGGGCTGCAAGGAAGATCTGAGGGCTGGAGCACCTCCCATATGAGGACAGGCTGAGAGAGCTGAGTTTGTTTAGCCTGGAGAAGAGAACGCTCGAAGGAGACCTTATAACAACCTTCCAGTACCTGAAATGGCCCTACAAGAAAGTTGTGGGAGGGACTGTTTACAAAGACTTGTAGTGATAGGATGAGGGGGAATGGGTATAAACTGGAGAGGGGCAAATTTAGGCTTGAAGAATTTCTTCAGCATGAGAGTAGTGAAGCAGCGGAACAGGTAGCTCAGGGAACTTGTGGATGCCCCATCCCTGGAGATTTTCAAGGCCAGGGTGGATGGGGCCTTGGGCAGCCTGATCTAGTGGGATGTCCCTGCCCCTGGCAGGGTCCTTAAGGTCCCTTCCAACTCAAACTATTCTACAATTCTATGATTTCTGTCCATTAGCAAATAACTGCTTCCAGTGATTCAAACTGCATTTAAAGAAATGCCTGTATTGCAGGTCTGTTCTTCTGGGGACTTTCTACCAATGAGTCTTAAGAAAACCTTTACTTCACTCTGCAGAGCCCCTTCCTAAACCGATTTAAATCTTTAGGGAATAAAGAAGGGATAGTTATCTTGGGACTACCTGGAGGAACATCAGTAGTTCATAAGAAGGTTTCAAAGAGTCTGGCAAAAGAAAGAAAGGTTTCTGTTACTGTGTTTGAGACTAGAGTCATTACAGCTATTACCAAAATATTTTAACAAAGCTGAAATATCATAGCATCTTATTTGCATTGTTTGTTTTGATCTCCAGAGTTTCCTTAGTGATTAGAATGTAATAACCCAGAACCTCCAGATTCTTCCTGCCTCTCCATTATAGATATCCTACCCTGTCCTCTTCCCTGAGTATAGGAAGAACTGGAGATAAAAGTTTAAGGAAACAAAAATTCTCTCTTCTGAATTCTCTGTGGCACCTTTTCAAAGGTTCTCTGCTTTGAAATGACAAGAGTAACAAGCAGAATGAAATGTAAAGTAAACTATTTGCTGAGAAAAACACCTCAAAGTTTGCTGTTGAAAGCTAGAGAGCTGTGACTCTGATTTGCATTGCCATTTTAAAAGCATGATCAGCCTAGGAGAAAATAGCAAGCCGCAGGCAAATGTTATGGAAACCAGGCTGCCAAAATCTGGTATGTCTTGACTAATAAGAAAAAAAAAAGAAAAAACTTTTTTAGCTCTACAGGTAGATGAAGGGTATCTGTTTTAAGTGAAGGCTGGATGGCAAGCCTCATGCCATAAGGCAGTTTAATATTCATGGCTGTGTTACTCTTAAAAAAAAAAAAAAAAAAGAGGTTTGGACTATAAGAAATGGTCTGCAATATCATGCAGCTCTGTATGAAATAATCTGCTGTGCTCAGAAGAGTCACAACAGTGGCATGCTGTGTCTGTCCTGGAACTGCTAAGAACATAGAACGGATTTCCAGTTCCTCCCAGAGCCATCAGCTGTTAGACACTCCATGAAATCATAGACTCACAGGGTTGTAAAGAACCTCTGGACATCTCTAGTCCAACCTCCTACTCAAAGAAGGTTTAATGTCATGTTTACTCTGTGCCTCTATCAGGAAAGACTGTCTCCCTTTGTAAGCCCCTTTAGGAAGCTGAGGATTGCAGTAGAAATGCCCTCAGCCTCCTCTTCTCCAGGCTGAACTAGCCCAATTCCCTCTGTCTCCCATCTCTCTTCGTACATCGTGTGCTCCAGGACCTGACTGTAATGAAGCCCAATACTCAGTTGCTCCCAGGATGCCCTGCTGGCTTGCATTCAGCATGCCTGCCAGCACCTCAGCCCCGTTCTGCAGCACATGTGCCTTACTGATTGAGAAGGAAGAAAGGTGCTGTTTGTTCAGTTTTGTAATTGATGCTATCCCTGCGGCATTGCCTGTGGGGAACCGTTAATGAACTAGCATTGATTCTACAAATGGGTAGTCTCAAAAACTAAAACACTCTTTGATTTTCTGATCATAGAATCACCAGATTGGGAAAGACCCACCGGATCATTGAGTCCAACCATTCCAATCAATCACTAAACCATGTCCCTCAGCACCTCATCCACTGTCCCTTAAACACCTCCAGGGAAGGTGACTCAACCACCTCCCTGGGCAGCCTATTCCAGTGCCCAATGACCCTTTACTTGATGTAAATGTTCATAGGTGGCCCTGAAGCTTTTATTAATGATTCAAGTGCCTTTTTATGGAGTACACAGCCAAGGCTTTTAATTCTTAATAGTAGTGCTGTGACTGGAAATTGGGTGACCTTTACCCCCTAGAACACTCTTGTTGGTGACCCAAGTCCATGAACAGGAGAACATCAGCAGGATCTAGCACTGGTAATACCAACATTGTGGCATTGGTCTTGGAGTCCAGAAGAAAATAGATCAATTAGAAAGTATTGCAGTGGGGTCAAAGCAGAAAAAAAAGACCAAAATCAAGATGATTT
Organism: Clamator glandarius; assembly: GCA_033459285.1. Taxonomy (NCBI): domain Eukaryota; kingdom Metazoa; phylum Chordata; class Aves; order Cuculiformes; family Cuculidae; genus Clamator; species Clamator glandarius. The sequence continues at coordinate 2,115,395 of JAUNZM010000040.1, forward strand.
CAAAGAAAACCATTAACCCCATCTCTTTTCAGTCTTTTTAGCTTCCTTCAGAGGTAATTTTGATGAAGATTTTTGCAAGTGTGTGTTTAGGACTCTGAATATCAAACTGAAACTCTGCAATGATTTTTGTTTCTAAGTTTTGCACTATTAAAATTGTGGTTCTTGGTGTATACAGGACTGAGTCCACAACCTCATTTCTTCTTAAAACAAGCATATGTGCAACTCTGTGGCTCATAACAAGAGTGCCCTTCAAACTTTTAATGACGCTTACTTGTAATATTGTAATGTATTACTAAAACAACTGGTAGCTTTGCACCTGTTTTCCAGTCTTAGTTCCTCCCTCCCTTTCATGGAAGGGTCTGCATTGGGTACTCTTAAATGCCCAGAGGTAAGTTTGTAGTGTAACACCAAGAATACTTGTATCACTTGGAATTTGGGACTGGTGATAGACTTGTTCCATGGACTCAGGAAAGCTTTCAGAAGGCCCAGTGGTTTCCTAGTGCTTTGGAACAACTTTCTCCCATGGCTGGATTTAGAATTATAAAAGGTTGGGTTTTAGGTCTAGCTGTGTCTTCTTGAGCGTGGGCGAGCAAATGGATCTGTGGGAACTGTTTTAAATTTCAGGATGTGTTTTACTGAGCAGTTGTGTGGGTGTGATGCCTTTTATCACAGCAGAACTTTAGTGCTGAATCTCATGGGTGGTTTGGTGGGTTTATGTGTTTTTATGAATGAGTAATCAAGCTCAAATTAGCTCCAGTCTTTGTTTCCTGTGTGCGAAGGATATGATGCGATTCCTCACTTGTGTAGCTCTGCTGAAGAGAATATTTAAGGTAGAGCTGCCTGCTGATCCCCCAGGACTTACACCCTCAATCCTGTTAACGGGCAGCTGGCTTGGCAGCTGCATTCCTTTGACTGCAACAGGGCTTATATTAGCAGTAGGAGAGGAGATAATGACAATATACTATTATTGCTGCTCCAGAAAATCACTTGATAGACTATTTTGGTTCTAAAATACACACAACTATATCCACCCAAAAAAGGTACAAATCTAAGTGAGCCACCACAGTTTAAAATCTGGGTCAGGGGAGGACAGGTTGGGAGGGATAGCTTGGTCTGGTTTTGCCACAAATACTGCTAACAGACAGTATGCTATTAAAGAATTAAAATGACTGATGGAGGGTCCAGCTAATGGCTTGTCTAAGTACAGCTTTCCAGTTTGATTAAACATGTTATTTTTTAATGGGGCTAGGGAAGTATATGTGATAGCAATACATGCTGGGAATTTCTCGCCTTTCCAAGACAAGCAGTGCATAAATACCATGATTATGTAACTTGCCAGTGTTCTTGCTTAGAATATTTTAGACAGTCTCTATTCCTCATGTCTGATGTATGTAAGATGAGAATTGTGAAAATGAAGCCAGAATTATGTGAATATCTTATTTTTGCTCAACTGTCTAAATTGAAAGCCAGGAACAAATCTTTCTGTTGGCCAAAGACATGCCAACAAAAAAAAATAATTGATGAGAGGAAAGGTGGGGTTGTTGCTTGACAGTAAGTGAAAAGCTCTGCTTCTGCTAAACTTTGCACTTGTTTCCATTTGAGTAGTTTGGATCTTTAGCAGTAAAAAAAAAAAAAAAACACTATTAAAAATTAAATCTTATTTCAGAATGATATGTCATTCTAAAATTTGCCAGAATCTATTTTCAGGAGTCATAACAATTTTTCGGACACTATGTTGACTTTTGAAACTTTTCTTTCTCTTAAGCTAGCAAACAGGTTTTTTGCAGCTGAAATGCATGAATAAAATCAAGCCTGGAAAAATTTCCTGCAGCAAAACCTTTAAGTCACTTCGAACTTTCAAAAAATATCCAGTAGTTTTACCATCTTCACCAGTGTTCAGTGTTCTTCAGACTTCCCTCAGTAGATGAAGAGCTGCTATTCTTTTGAAAAGCAGGTCTTTAAAGTCAATGTCTCGTTGAAGTTAGCTTTCTTTTGTAGAATAATTACCTTCCTCCCTTCTTTATTTCAGCAAGAACTCAGGAAATGAGCTGCAAGTGTATTATGCCTCTCCAAGGAGCTATCAAGATTTTTTTGAAGCTATTCGCAGAAGAGAAGATACATTCTATGTGGTGTCATTTCGCAGAGTGAGTGCAGTAGTTGTTCAATATTGGCATTTTATATGTATCGATAAGACCATTTCTAACACTGTGCATCTTTTCTTGTAATACAGAAGAAGACCTAGTCAAGTTTGAAGCTATTTTTTTTTTTCATAAGTCATTCTTCTGTATATCCTTTAAATACTATGGCTGAATTGTGGTATTTGCAAAATACACCCATCACGTTTACGTAAGAGAGCTTTGCAGAAAGTATTGAAGTGCCAGGGCAAGACAGCACAGAACTGCATGAACCCTGTGGCCAAAGACTTACGCATGTTAGCAGTCCAATAGTCAGAATAGTTAACTGGAAATTTATTTAATAAGTTGGTAAACCTTCTGTAATTCTGGTTACACAAATACATGTGCACAAATTATTTTTACTAGCTTAATGTAATATTATCTCTATCTTCCCCTAAAACATCTGCATTTGCAGTTTCATATGTTTCGTATTGCAGCTATACAGGGCTCTACACTGGCGCCATTTTTCTCCTGTCTTGTGACTTGTAAGTTGTGACAGGTGAGCAGTTCTGCTGTCTGTGCTGGGGTGCAGCATAGGCTTGTGCTACAGCTTTGTCAGGCACATCCTTGCATCTGCAGTGCAATTAGTGGCAGTAAAAGCTGTTCTAAAATGGAGTTCCAGGTGTTCAATTGCACTTTATATACTGCAAGGCTGAGTGATGTCAAAGCCAGGACAGCTGCAGCAGTGAGAAGCAGCTTGGGATCTGGTGATGGAAATGATCAAGGCAAACAGTGGTTGAAACATCAACTGAGGGTTGGGAGAGTTTATTCCTTCCCTTTTGCAGAGGTCTTAGACATGTCTAAGGACCCCATTATGATGCATATCTTCCTGGCCTGAACCTGGGGTCTTGGCCTGTTAAGCCTCATGCCTTGCTGTTTTGCAGTTGTAATATTAGATGAGAATTGTTATATGCATGCTTAGGCCCAGCGGTGGTTTCCTTAGTTCCTTGCTTTTGTTTCTTCATTATAGGAGTGTCCTGAAAGGGAACCTGAGGTGGTGGGGAACCAGTAGTTACTAGTACAACAGCTCATCCAGCTATAACCCATTCTGTGTAAGAGCACACAGATGAGTAGTTTTAGTTTCTGTGGTGTTGTAATGCTACTAGTCTGTAGATACCATATTTACATAGGTAATACATCCCTGTTTGACCTGGTCTGTGGTAACTTTCTTAGTTTGTAAGCTACTTGTCTTCAGAAAAGGTTCAGGCAAAATAAAAATAACTGCTCTTATTAGGATTAGGGTTTTACATTGAGTAGAAATATGAGGCTCGTTTCCAGTCTTTGGGATTACTGAATTGTGTCACAAGGCTGGAATTTTGTTATTGAACACTTGGCATGTTCTGATGTTCTTTCAGCTAGCAACACAAATATAGCTGGCACCAGGCCGTGCGTATCCTGAGGATGAGTATAAAGGAGTGGAGAATTGATTAAAAAAGTTTTTCCTCAAACTCAGAACAAAAATGAAATAGTGCTTGTCTGGTTTACTTTCAGCTGTTGCTGTAGTCCATCTCAAAGCTTGTAATAGTACATAGGTTCTGTTTACACTGTCAGATAAGTGACCTGGAAGTTGTCGGCTCACATTTGGACTTGCAGAGCTGTTCTTGGAAACAGTATGTGTCTTGTGCCGTGGAATCCTTACTGCTTGGCTTTGCTTTATTGCAGGGAGAGATGTGGGGACTTCTAAACAATCTGTGAAGTTTATTTGGTAGCAGAGCTGTTGGTATTTCTGTCTACAAATCGAAGGCAGTTTTATGCATTACTTCATTTATTATTTTAACAGAGGAGGCCTGCTCTTGTGACAAGCTCTGCCCTGAGGCACTTCTAAATGGCTTCCTTGAATTCTTTTGTGAGCACAGAAGAAAGGACTTCTGCATAGCCCAAGAGATGCCATCAGCGGGGCCCCAGCCTTGGAGGTGCCCTTTCACCTTCCTGGGAGGACCGCTGACTTCATTTTCTTTGAATCACAATTCTCTTTTCACTGTTGATTAGGAGCTGAGGGATGGGACTCATTTCCTCCTGAGCGTAATGGGACAGTTCACTAGTGCTGCTTGCTCTCTTGTCCAAATTGGAAGGCAAGGCCTGTAGATGACAGATTTTGTTCTCTTCTCTGGGTGTTTGCCATACAAACACTCCCAGGCACTTAATAAGCTGTTACAAGGTGTATACAAACAAACAGGCGTCATGCAGTTGAGAGTGCCAGGGAGTGGATGGCTCTGGTATCAGTGATGATCCTGCTCCAAGTGGGAAGATGGACTTAAGGATCTCTAGAGATCCCTTTCATATGATGTCTCTGTGATCCTCTTTTCCCATGCTTTCTGCTCTGTGTGCAGTGTCACATATCCCAGCATGTCTTCTGGATGCGTGGGCTGAAATGTAATAAATTTTTGTTGTGTGTGTTTTCTCACTTATACTACAGGAGTTGTGCCTTGAGTTCCTTGGATTTTCTAAAAATATACTATTTGCTAGTGCTGCCCATGCCACTTACGTAGCAGGACTTAGCCAGGGCTTTGAAGGTGCAAGATAGGGAGGCAAAACTCGTATGTGCTATGTCATCTTCTGGTGATGCTTGGTACCTGTAAGACCATATTTCTTATGGTCTTTTCAACTATATTTTCTTTCTTTTGCCATGGAAGGCTTGCATGTCTGCACACTTACAGATGGAGTTTGATTATTTTTTCTTTTTTTTTTCCTAAGGAAGAGGAGGCTGCAGGTGATGGTCTGGATTAGTGCTCAGCAGATGCATGGTTCCTAGCGTCCCAGGGCTGCCCCTGCCTGGTGCCAGCACCCTGTGTCCCCATGGGTGCCCCTGCCAGACTATTCTCATGCAGAACATTGCTGATTGCCCCATCCCTGGAGGTGTTCAAGGGCAGCTTGGATGGGGCTTTGGGCAGCCTGATCTCATGGGATGTGTCCCTGCCCATGGCAGGGGGATTGGAACTAGATGATCTTTAAGGTCCCTTCCAACACAAACTATTCTATGATTCTATGAAGATAGAGTAGTATTTGGATCAGCTGAGCCCATACAAGAAACTGGGCTTTCACTCTGGGACCCTTGGCAAGTTAATTTTCTGCTGTTGCCATGGAATCTGTAACGTCATTTTTAAACAAGTGTGTAACTGATAGTGAGTAAAGAATTCTTGAACTGAGACAGCATTATCTCCTAGCTCTGTCTGGCCTCAGCAGCCAACACCCCTTGTAGGCAGGGCTCATCACCATTTATTTCTTGAGATGTTAACTTGTTGCTTTTACTTTTGCCTTGCTGCTTAACTCTTAGGAAGCTGTTGTTTTCAGCCTGCTTTTAGCATTGCAGAAACTGACATCTGGCAATGTGACATGATGTGCATTCTCAGTAGGATATGTACATACCTTGGCCTGCTGCGTGTCCCTAAGTGCTGCAGCACTCAGAAGTTATGTCTTTGCAGCCTGCCTCAAGGCTGGCCTGGTTTGCATGGGTTTTGGGAACACATTCAGAGCTTTGAGGTCTGTGCAGCAGGTACCGAGAGCAAATTGTCATGCTTCTGTGAAAACGGCACAGTGGCTTAAGCTGTGCTGAAGCACATTCAAATTTCCAGTTGGCATTGAACTTTGCCAGTTTTTCCCAGGTATGAGAGGCAGAACTGAGTCTGTTGCTCTGCCAACACCTTTGATTTCTGCTCTTTGATACCAAGTCCACTTGATCTGTTCTAAAACCCAGACAAGCATAGCTGCAAAATTCAAGTTGGTATAATGGGCCCTGTCAGTAGGGAAATAGACACCTGACTGCTGCTGCAGCTGTTCTATAAGTCTGGCACCTAAGCAGTTCTCTTAGAGCTGTTTTGCCATTGAGTATTCAGATCTTGACTTTGTTTCTAAAACTACTTGAATAGCTAGCTTAGTTTGAAAGGTAATTAAGTAAATCTTTGGAGAAGACAAATCCACTGCAATTTACTTTGGAAAAGTAAAAAAACCATAAAAAGGCAAAAATGCATCGTAAGTCTGCTTCAGCTGATGTTTTGTAGCTGGAAATTCTGCCCTAACATAGTCTTTTCTCCTGTTTTGTTACACTTGACAATAGGTGGTTTTTACTGAACGTGAAGTTTACTGCTCCTGACTTTGGTTGTGGGTTTCTGTAGTCTAGGATGTATAATTTGGTCTTCCTTTGAGATAAAACACAATAATTAGACTCATGTAAACCTGCTGCTCCTAAAGAAGCAGTAGTTGATTTATATTTTGAGTCCTGTGGGTCTGCAGTTGCTGCAAGTTCCTCCTTGAGGAACCTGACCTTGGCTACTGAGACAGAAGAATTACTTTATCCCAGGATCCTAGAATTTTAACATCTTGTGCTGTATTGTGTATAGATGCTGAGAATAATTGAGGGTAAGGACATAATATCCATGATAAAACCACCTGTCCTTCTCAAAGCAGAGGTCGCCCTTTAGTCTATCTTCTCTGTGAGGCCAACCTTTGTCTTCCTGGGAAAATCTGAGAAGGCAAACAGTGTGTATGACTATGCTTCAGCATGCCCTGAAGCTCAACGAGCCAGCCTCTGTCAAATTATGGCTGCATGTGGCTTTCAAATTTGAAAATCCATTATGAAACCTTCCTGTTTCCATCTGACTGTCACAAGTGAAAATGCTGTCTGACCTGTTGCATCCTTTGTTACAAATTCCCCGTTTTCTGCCTCAATCATGGATTTTCTCTGTGTCAAAGAATTTTTGCCTCGCAAAGCCCTGGTATTCCTATGAAAAGAGTGAAGCAAACTTTCTTTCTGGTGTTTCTCTGTCATCCTTCCTGTTGTGGAATGTTTCTAGCAAGTGAGGAGCAGGGAGAGCTGGCTGTCAAAGGTGCAAGGAAGTGGTGAGGAGAAGGGTTCTTTGTGGTCTTACAAATACTCAGTTGGGGAAGACACTGCTTTTGGTAGCATCTTAGAGCTGTGCTGGTTTAGTCTAAAAAGCTCCAGAGAGAAATTAAGAATGCAAAACTAATTCTAAAAGTGTTAGACTGTAGAGCACAAATAGTCTTGCGTTAATCCTGGGTTTGTCAGACTACATGCGTATGAAAACAACAGAGCTCTGAGTTTAGGTAATAGGAAGTTCAAAATAAGATTTTTTTTAGGTTTGCAGCTGGAGGCCAGCTGTTATTTAAAAAGCATTTCTACGAACACCTTATAGTATTTTCCAGCAAAGCCTCTGATTGCTTTATTTCTCAGTGTTGTTACTCTGCATTTTCTAGAACTTCTGTTCCTGTGTGAGAACATAGTTTCAGGAGTAAAGAAGCCAGGGGCCCTGTGTGTGCTTCAGAGGGGCAGATTCCAGGCAAGCAGGATGAATGGAGAAGAGAAGGAGCCAGGCGATGAGGCACCTTGGATTCATAGTGAGGGGAACCCAAAGAGGAGCAGCCAGGAGGTACCAGCTGCAGCATAGACTCTTCTGGGTAGCAGCAGTTTGGCTCAGCCAGCCAGTGATTAAGAGGGTCTGAACAAGCATTGAAAACACCTTTCTGAGGAGGGAGGCAATGCCTGTGGCATCAGATTGGGGTTTGTTTCCTTTGGAAACTTCGGTTCTATTCCTAGCTCTCCAAGACATTTTAGAAGCAAAGTATTAGTCACTCTGATTTTTATCTCCTTTGGATTCATTTCAACACCACTGTCCTTCGCATGAAATTGAGAATGAATGTGATGTTCAGGACAGATGTGTATGCAGGAACAGAAAAGTCACTTGAATGTCTGGCATGGATCAAAAGATACTCTTGAGTTTTGCTTATATAGTCTTGTTCATTTGTCTTCTCTGTGATTGCTGGAACTTCATGAATCATATTAATTCCATCACTGCACTTCTTTCAGCCTTATATGTCCCAGGCCTAGCAAGTACTTTGGTTTTTTTAAACTAGTATTTCGAAGGACAATATACACTACAGATAATTACAGTGAAAATAAAGCATACTGCAAAAAAGTATCTCCAAAACCCAAACTGTTTGCAGACAGACATGACCAGTAGTATACATGTATTTAAAATGTCTGTCAAACATGCAGCATGAAGAATTATGAACAAGAAACTGAGGAAGATTATTGATTTTGGAAAGCCTCTGTAAAAGACCCGCTGCTTATGAGACTGCTGTGGACATAGACTAGATAAGTGTAATTGGGAAGTGTGGGAGGAAGATGTAATTATAAAGTGGGAGTTGTCTCAGTAAAAGAAGTGACATCAGTATCTCATTAAGAAGAAGGAACAGGCAGTTGGTGACAACAAAGTGAGCAGGAACACAAGCTTATCCACAAACAAGTAATGTGTCTTGAAGTAGAGCAGGCTGGGGAAATGCAAGCTCTCAAGAGCTTTCTTTCCTTCAGGAAATAACCCAAGTTTAATAATGCATTAATAACACTTTAATAATGCCAAATAATAATGCAGGGTTTTTTAATTACAGCCTGGTATTAACAGAACAAAATTTGGCTTGGATTATTCTGAGCGGTTCACAGAATGGAATGATGGAATGTTGCTTATGGTCTGTAGCAGTACGTAATAATGGAATTGATGCTGACTGAGCTCTGACTGTATAGAATGTAAATGATACCTTCAGTGCTGCAGCTGCAGTAGCCAGTAAAGCTGTATTTGGTAGGAATGAGCATCTGGATGAAAAAATTGCCTTCGTGGTATTGCATTCGCCTTGAATGATAGTATACAGAGAGATCACTTCAGAATAACTATGTTTGTTTTCTTAGCTGGACTTCATGCTTTCACAGCTGCAGATGACTGATTTTTATTTCTGTTCTCTTTCAGTTTTTATATCTGACAGCCCTGGACAGAGGCTTTATAAAACTAAAACGGGCAGTATTTACGTGTTCTTGGTTTCATTAGGTGATGTTTGTGTCCACAATGAAATCCTACTTTTTGGCGAATGTTAATCATTGTAGTATTACATTTGAGAGCATTATTTAAAATCTTAGACACACTTTCAGAGTTGATTTGGGTCAGAAGAAATTATTTGTTTACAGTTTGAATTAATCCTTTTGCCGGATTTTTATTTGGACAGCATACAAAGCTTATTTCATGAAGCAAGAGTCCAGGTGCTATCATGGGTGTGTACAGATTATCATCATCCCCCACTGGACCAAACAGAACAGTTTTGGCTTCCAAGTTTTATTTTTAAATCACTGGCACTCCCAGGATAAGTATGATAAAATTAACTGTGCATTTTTTTCTTTAAACTTACTTTGAAACTTGTGATTGCCTTTAAAACTGTTTACTACTTCTGGGACTCATGGTTGTTCATGGTCCATCTATGGGGTGCCTAATGGACAGGCAGAGTAGTAGCTGCAGAAATTCACTTGTTTCTCATAAAGGACTAAGAAATGCTAGGAGACTATTTTGGCACCTAAGTCTCCTCTCTATGAATCCTGAAAAGCAGTAGGACCTTTTCCCCAGAATGCAATGTTCTCTTCACTGTGTTTTATCACAGCATTGGGATGGGTCTGTGGCTAAAGGCTGTGATAAAACCTTACAGATGTGTTCTGCCCCTGTCCAAAGCAGCTTCTCACCATTTTACTCTCTTAAAATATACTTCCATACCAACTTCCACTAGAGCAGGCTTCTTTTTCTGATAGTTAAAGTGGAAAGATGGATCTGAGAATTAGATTATTTTGCTTCATGCCTGGTCTGGCTTGCTTCTCACTGTATAGTTGGATAAAATCCACTTTTGCCAGCATCATTAATGGAAACTGTCCAGCTTTGGGTCAGTGATTAAGAATTTGGAATATCTTGGGCCGTCTTGATAGGTCTTTCATTCTGGAAACCACTGTTCAGGAAATCCTCTTTGTTTGGATCACAAACATTAAAATGTGTCTGTGAATAATTCTGGCAGTAGAAACTACTTCTCATCAAGCAAAGGCAAAGCTATGCAGTGAGGGGCATGTGAACAACTCAAACTGCATGTGCACCATGAGAGTCCTAGGAAATGGCCTGTCTGTTAAATTCCATGGGCTTCTACCCTTGGAGTCTGGTTTGTAAAGTAAACGTTGTTTTGCATAAGTGATTGTTGTCGTTCCTTGGTTTTATGACTATCCAAAGTAAGGTTTGAAGTCAGCTGTCTCAGAGAAGTGGTATCCGATATGAGGAAGACAGTCTAAGCTGTGCTTGGACTGGGGGCTCACTCTGTGCAAGTAAGCTAAGCAGGCTGCCTTCTCTTCATCCAAGTCCAGCCAGGCTCTTGTGTATTAAACAATACTCTCCTCTGAGACTCCACAAGTGGACATTCCCAGGCTGTTCCTTGTTGATCATTCCTTCCCTTGATCAGTCTGGAGATTCCTGGGTTGAGTCATTTGTTAGCATCTGGAAGGACCTTGTTTAATCTCCATTCGAGGAAATCTGGTTTTTATGAATGGTCCTGAGCGCTCAGACCAGGAAGTTTTCATCAGAATCAGGAACTTGGTAGGTAATTCCTGGGCAGATGCCTACTAAAATACAAGGTCAAAAAAGGGTTAGTATCACTCTCTCGGGTAGTCTGGGACCAGAAGGGTGTATCTTTGACATTGGAAAAATACACTGTGGGTTTCTCTTCGCGTTGGCTAAACCATCTGTTTGGTACTTGCTTACCAGCTGTAAGCCATACCTCTCCAGCAGACAACAAAGGTGCTACATACTCTATTGGCAAGAAGTTTCGTAACTTGTCAAGCTCAGTTTCCAAAGTACCAACATAAAGAACTGTGTACGAAAATGGAACAGAACATAGGCATGCTGTCATTCCAAGGAAAAGGACCAATAGAGCAATTTTCTTGGTGTAAAAATTTGACAAACGCAGTTAATTCTGTCTCCAGGAGAATAAGAGAAAGTATAAAGAACTACATTTACACAAGCAAAAAGGAACTCTAGATTCAAGCTAAACACAGAGGTGATGCTACAAATGATAAAATAGGAATGTCTGTCTCGGTAAACAGTGGTAATGTCGTGACAGGATATTTCAGTTTCTGTGTAGAGTTGTTCAGTGTCAGTTTGGTAGGGCAGTCCAGGGTGAGGATTTTACCCACAGTGTGTGACTTGTCGAAAGGATGTAACAAAGGCGTGTAAAAAGTGTGTGTGTACCTCAGTCTCATTGTCTTGCACATGTGTTTGTAGACAGGAGAGTACAACAGCAGACTTTTGTCAGGGAGAACAGCCTGATGTCCCATATGTTCTCAAATAATTAGCAGTTAATTCCCTACTGCACTCCTATCCCCCTTTTGCTCTTCTGGCAGTTATAACCATCACCATCCATTATCCTCCTACTGATTAGAACCTCTTCACGTGGATAAAAACTGACAGCCCTTATGACTTACAAAGTCTCTCCAAATCTCAATAATGGATTTAAGAATAAGTTATTTGCTTATAGAAGTCACTTCCAGTGACTTGATTCTCATAGGAAATAGACAACTAAGAACAAGACTGGTCAGGATTAAAAGGCAGAAAATAAACACAGAACCCTGTACTTTGGCTGTGTCACCCTGTGTCTGATTCTGTTATAAATCACCTTTATCTGCTAGCAGTGCTTTTTCTGTTTGAAAAGCTGTGTTGCTGTGCTCCTTAGCTGTTTTCCCCTCCCAGTAACAGCATGTGCAGTTGTTACAGGACTGTGTGCACTTTTGGTGTTTTTATAGACAGATTTCTGTGTGATCAGAGGGAAATATTCTGCAGTGCAGTAACTCCCTGGAGTTTGTGTTGCCTTTGTGCAGGTCTAGGGTAGCTCTGCAGAGCCAGGAGAGGTTTGGAGAAGGGAAAATGGATATGAAAGGCAGCACATACACCAGGATGAAGTAGCCTCAGGCTCTTCATCTTCTGTATATGTTGTGTTGAGGGCCTCATTAGGTGTTTTCATTGATCGACTCTGTAATAGACAGAGTAGAGACTGCACATTAAATTGGTTAATGACAAGCTGAGTGGCCCTCCTGCTGTGTTGAAGGAGAGGATTAGGAGCCTAATACCTTCAGGATGCTCAGTACCTCTCTGATATATTGCAGAAATTGTAGTGAGTCCAAGATATTAAATATTTTTGTGTAGAATTAAAACCACTATGGTAGTAAGAAAAAGATGGGAGGGAGCATGGTTCAGATGGTTAAAAAAGTACCCATGCAACTGATGCTATCCACATAGCGAGATCAGTTAGTTTGCCATAGTGTTTGTAGCCTCACTGTCTAAGAGTGCACTGATGTACATACTTGTCTAAAAATCTTCATACATTGTTCTTCAGAGTCTTATTCTATAAGCAGAATTCCAGTAGAGCCTTTCTTTTATGTAGAGGTCGCATGCATTTTGAAATACTTGGAAAAGCTGGAAACTTCAGTGGCTTGGTGAAAGGTTGTCAATAGGGCATTTAATTTTTTAAAACCCACATTTATGAAAATGGCTTCTGTGGTTCTCTGGTGTAGTTGAATCATACTTTGCAGTATATTGGCAGAAGATGTTAAAATTAGATTGAAACTTCTTATTTCACAAGCAAAAAGTACATCATCAGAAAACTTGATGGCAAAAGCATTTATTGTAGTTGTATTTATTGTAGCACATGTCAAGTGAGATGCCTGCAGATAAAGACAAAGAACTACACCCTCTAATTTCTGCTTGGTATCACTCACACCGTTTGCATGTACATCGAGTTTCTAAATAATCCTTAATGAAAAGGGTTTTGAAAAATCCACTAGCAGTCCTGTGTAGTATTGCCATTTTGTTTTTCACTTTCTAACAATTGCGCTCAGACTGTGAATACTCTAGAATCCTAGGAGTATTTGCTGCAAGGACCTCTGCAGGTCTCCAGTCCAGCAGAACTATTGCAAACACTAGATCTGATCAGGTGTGGCTTGCCCTAGCAAAAAAAGGTCTTGGGACCTTCCAAGAGCAGAGAGGCCCTCCACCTCTGTGACAAACCATTGCAGGGCTGCACCTCTTGGCAGGGGAAGAATCTGAGTGTCTCAAACCACCGCACGTAGCTGCAGCACCTTCACATGTCACAAAGTCACTATGGAGTTTGGCTCTTTTGTCTCTGTAACTCCCTTCAACTAGTTGTAGCTTGCTCCTAGGTTGGCCCCTTCGTGTCCTCTTCAGCAGCCTAAACCAGCCTAGGTCCCTTCGTCTCTCCTCAGAGACTAAGTGCCTCAGATCTTGATCATCTTGATAGCTTCTGCTGGACACTCTCCAGTTTCCCAAAATCCATCTTTGCCTGGAAGAAGAGAAAGGGACCCAAAACTTTACATGGTGTTCCAGTAACAGTCCCACCAATGCTGAACAGAAGGTGACATAACTTTACTCAGCCCTTGCCATGCTTCCCAAATGTGGCTTAGGTTTGCTTGATTTGCCATGTTCCTCTAATACTTCTGGTTTTCTTCCTTAGCTTCTTTGCATCTGGGTTTTTTCTTAAATCATTTCATGGACTGCTGTTCCTGCGTTATGGACTACCAGGCACCACAAATTCTGAAGCACTGCACAAGACTCCTTCTCCACTTAATGGAGGCAGAAAAGCTGTTCTTGGCTTTTCCCACCTATCCCAAACACCTGCTATTGCATGGACTGAATTTCCTTCCACAAGTGCATCTTTACATTTGAAAAGGAGCCTAGACAACTCAGTCATACAGCTCAAGCTGGAAGAAATTTATCTTGCCTTAAGTGGCAAGGCTTCTGTTTGCTCAAGCCATTGTGTTTTAAATGTGGTTGAGAGTTTGGCAAGTACTTATCAAAGAAAACATATTGCCCTGCTGGAAGAGGCACAGGCCCAGCCTGTAAGCTGTAGCCTGATGTGTCTTTTGAGTAGCTTGCAAGCAAGCATCTGTCTACATTTGTATCTTCCTGAAGCTGACCTTTCACTGTCTTTATTCTGATCTGGTGCCTGATTCAGTTGCTCACATGCACGGTTATGAGATGGACAAAGAGTGTGATGTTCCTGCACCAATGTATCCTGTTCATCTTTTATTAGTCAAACTTGAGACCAGGATCCAAGTAAACTTTTATTGTCACAAGAGAAAGCTTTTTCTATAGAAGCTGCCATTTTGGTCATGAAAAGTGCATAGTTCTTTGCCTCCATCACAGTGCTGTGAATTTTGATGGCTTGTAGGAGTTCCCACAGCACTGTTTGTTTTAGATGATTCTCTTCCCTAGCTACCTGAGCAGCTTGCTGGACTCCATGAGGGTAGAGACCAGTGAGCCAGTTAAGCTGTTTACCAGCCCTAGAAATGTTAGTTCCTGTTGTGAGTTTCCTTGATTGTGCATACTTTTGTCGGATCCATCCTTGAGCTCTTTTACTGTGTTAGAATCATAGAATCACTAGGTTGGAAAGGACCCACAGGATCATCGAGTCCAACCATTCACCTGTCTTTTAAACACCTCCAGGGAAGGTGACTCAACCACCTCCCAGGGCAGCCTCTGCCAGTGCCCAGTGACCCTTTCTGTGAAATACTTTTTCCTGATATCAAGCCTGAACCTCCTCTGGCAGAGCTTGTGGCCATTCCCTCTTGTCCTGTCACCTGGGAGAAGAGGCCAGCTCCCTGCACTCTCCAACCTCCTTTCAGGTAGTTGATGAGAGCGATGAGGTCTCCCCTCAGCCTCTTCTTCTCCAGCCTAAACAACTCCAGCTCTCTCAGGTGCTCCTTGTAAGACTTGTTATCCAGCCCCCTCACCAGCTTCGTCGCTTTTCTCTGGACTCACTCTAGAGCCTCAGCATCCTTCCTGTTGGCCCTCCTCTGGACTCATTCTAACAGATCCATGTCCTTCCCGTGCTGAGGATTCCAGAACTGGACACAATACTCCAGATGAGGTCTCATGAGGGTGCAGTAGAGGGGCAGAATGATCTCCCTTGGCCTTCTGGTCAAACTTTTGTTGTAGCATGGGATATGTTTGGCCTTCTGGTCTGCAAGTGCACATGCTGGCTCATATTGAGCTTCTCATCCACTGCGTTGTTTTCTTGTTTTGATTTGATATTTCTTTTTTGGGCAAAAAACATTAGATATTTTAAATATTTTTCCCTTTATAAGAGGATGTCTGTTTCTAGAACTTATTTACGTCTTCCTTGGCAACTTCAAATAGAAAAACTTCAAAAAAAATGGACTCAGAATTGAAATTTATTACTAAAACTTAGCTACAAATGTGAAGAAAAGGAAGTCATCAGGCTGGAGTAATTATGAGTTATGCAAACCCACAAGTACAGAAATGAAAGGAAACTTCATCTTCATAGTCTTTTGTTTTAATTGAGATTACTAATAACAGAAGTGACAGCCTTTAACATTCAATATTGAATATCTCTTTAATTAGAAGCAACTATGAATAGTTCCTGAATCCTTAGCCATACGGATGTCTTAGGATCTGCAGAATGAGAAACATCTTTCCAGCAAGGATCTCTAATGTAATACACGTTGTACAGATTAAAACACTGTCGTCAAATTTGGATTTAGCCCGCTGCATCTTGATATTAAAACCGCATTGACTTTGAACCGATTTTGGGGAATACAAAAGGCAGCTTGCATTTGGAGCATTGTTCCTGGCCCGAGTGTGCCAGACCACTGTCCAGCTGTTGCTGGCCTAGGAACTTTGCCTGTCCCTGCTGCCAAGACATACAGAGACCCACCCAAGTCTGAGCTGAAGTCATTGCAGACCTCTGGGTAAATCTAAGAGATTCAGGCAAAAATGCAGTCCCACTGCTGACTGAGAAGAGCATTTGTTTCCCTGTTATCTGGTAGTATTTCTCTCTATATCTCTCATGTTGCTTTATTTTGTGATTTTCACAGTGGCATTTGCATCGTGGGAAATTTATATTTATATAAAGGCATACTTTTATTCAGCTTCAGCAGGATGTGGAATTAGGGGGGGAAATATTTTCTGTAGTGAAATTGGAGGAGGGAAAATGATAGATCTCTAGAGTAGGGTAAAGGTTCCTTAGGGTATAGGTTCCTTAGGCCACTTTACCCAGCAGATACTGACAATGCAAATGTGACCTAAAGTTTTTATAATCTGTATTTGTAAAACATCTTTCTGCCCATGATCTAAAGAATCATTTCTTGGCATTACTGTGAGGTTATGCCTCCATCGCAGTGAGAGGAATTACCCTTAGAGAAGTTGAGATACATTCATGCCCCTTGAATATATAAGGCTGAAGGATGTGGGGCAGGAAGAGAGTCTCTTCAAAGACTTAACCAGTGGTCAGTTGCTCTTTCCAGAAAGTTGAAAGATAGCATGTATTTCTAACAGAGACTTTCCATCCTTCTGATATGTCTGTGTGGCTGATACAACTTCCACAATAAGAAAGATTTGTTGCTCAATTTCTGTTCCTAATCTACTGCACTCTTGGAGGCAGCATCTCTGTGGCTGCAGATTAGAATCAAACTGCTGCTGCCAGTCAAGGGCAAACTTTGGCAAGCTGCAGCTGTCCCAACAGGGGGAATAGAGAGAAGCTCCCTCCGCTTTCACTGATTTCACCCTAGAATTTAATTCAGATTATTACTTTATTCTCTGCTGTCATTACCCTTGAAAACTCTTCCTGTTTTTTGTCACCCATTGCTTTCAATTTTTTTGTTTCCTCCTCTGTATGTGTTACCCTCCCCAGTGAACATATTGCCAA
Organism: Clamator glandarius; assembly: GCA_033459285.1. Taxonomy (NCBI): domain Eukaryota; kingdom Metazoa; phylum Chordata; class Aves; order Cuculiformes; family Cuculidae; genus Clamator; species Clamator glandarius. Next base: position 2,132,110 of record JAUNZM010000040.1, read on the forward strand.
CAAGTTAGCAATAAGCACAGATCAATGGATGGATCAGAAAAGGCAAAAAGTCACAGTGACTGTGAAATATAAGTTGCTATTGGCCAAGTGTCATTTTATTCCCTCAAACCAGATTTGAATCCAATATTTGATATCCTGGCTATAAAGGACATATATATTCTTTTTTGCAGACACTAAAATATGTTTTAAGATAAATCCCGTGCTAGACATTGAGCCTAAGAATGCATCTGCTTGCATTCAGTACTCAGACTAGTGAACAGTTTGGTCCTTAGGTATAGTATCACAAACCAGGTGCATATTTCTTGGAATAATACACAGCTTCTGTAAAACAGAGTTTTGCAGTCTGACAGTGTTATCCAAAATTTCAAATGTATATTCACCTGTACACCAGTAATAAGTACAGTTGTGCTTTTCACAGGGACATCTTTTGGATCCATTTTATAAAAGTTGTCCTTCAGACTGAATCCTGCATCTGTGTTTAAATTCTGGCTCATTGGCTGAGCTGTCCCAAGATGAGTCTGCTGCACTGACAACTGCAGATGGTCTGCTTCTTGCCTTGCAGCTATCTTGCATAGTGTGGAGATTCAGTAGGAGATTTGAGGAAAGTATTTCTGTTGCTGCAGAAAGCAAAAAGACAATGATTTCAAGCCAGGGCTGGTTCTTATTTCGTGTGTAGTAAGTTTGAACACACTGATCAAATTAATTGCCTTGATTTAAAAAAGATTAAAGTCTGGACTCAACAGTTGTTTCTGGTTAGGGTTTTAGAGTTCATTTATGTTTTTGACTACCTGCATGTGTGGGCATTTTTCCTCTGTAAGAAAGGATGCTTTCTTACGCCTTGAAAGAGTTTTGTCAGAAGAGAGTTCAGTCACAGACTTTGATGGACTTTTGTAGCTATTCTTAAACATCCTAGTCCTATTCCTGTGTAGTCCCAATTGCTATCAACATCTTTCATAGTTTTTTCATGAGTGGTCTGCAAGTTAGTAAGATAGGGAGGGGCTAAAGTAGAAGTATAACCTTGACAGACTTTTCCAAATTTGAGACAAAGTCCTTATGGATCTTAGAAATGCTGGTTAGAAGAGCCCTGTGATCTAACCTCCTGTATGAAGGAAGGTTGTCAGCACTTCGTGAGGTTGGCTGTGGATCTCTAAGGATGGAGATAGCACCATGAAATGAGATCAAAGTGTTCTAGTACTTCACTGTCTTTTGAATTCAGTTGAGAGAGAAAGCAGAACACATCCATATTAGCAAATGGATTTTGCATCGCAGTGTTGTGTTGATCGATCATTTGGAGAGAGCCTGACATTAATATTTTTCATCCAGCCAGCTTCTGTTTCATGGGGAATCTGTTCTAGAGAGAAATCAGGATTTACAAACTAGTCCATCTCTTGATACTAGAGATAAACTCATGCAACAAAGTCCATCAAAATCTTGGCATCTGTGACCTTGTACTAATAGTAAAAAATCTATGGCAGCTCTATTTTGAAGTATAGCATGTCTAATAGAATCAGCATCTAACAATAACCCACTCAATGCTAAGCAAGTAGCATTAGTCTTTTGCTAGCCAACAACTAAACTTATTTAGCATCTCCAAAGATTTACCCACAGCCATTGTGGTGCAAATAAAAATGCCGCTACAATTTTACCAGTGTTCCAAACCTTTTTATTATCATCACAATCAGAGTGGTAGGCATGTGTAAAACATTTGTGATGTTTTCTATGACTTTCAATCATGGAGGTGTTGAGTGTCAATAGTGTTAGTCTTCCAATACTACATGGTCCCCCACACGCGTAAGAGAGGAAACTCGGCCAAGCGTAATCTCCACAGATTAAAAAAAAAATCCAGTAGGCAAATTGCACAGGTATCTACTAGATAATGCTAGATTTGCGGCAGTATACTTCCATGATGTAGTGGCATTTCTATATACAATGTAGCATTTAGCCACTGAATTTTATGGGGTTTGGGATCTATATCCTCTGGTCATGATCCCTTAAATGAGGCCCGCAGATCTATGTAATTGAAAATCACACACTAATCTATTTTCACAGTTCATAATAAGTGTAATTCTTGTGGTTCAATGTTCATTTTTGGAAGCCATCCAACCCAATTATTAAACTGATCAACTATATTAGTAGGGGTGTTGTTTACAAATTGCCATCTGTTAGAGGGAACGGGTCAGTTGATGACAGGTTGTCCTACCAAGCAGGTAGTAAAAGGATTCCTTGGACTGGATAGTGATAGGCACAGTGTGTCCTGTCCTGTTTGATTGGCTAGAGTTACCCATATATTAGATTTTGGTTGAGTTGGAATTCATAGCGGTGTGGCCGTCATCACATCGCTGATGATGGCAATGATTGCCACAATGTAGGCCCGACCCATTGAGCAGGCACCCATCTTGGGCCGGAACCTTTAGAAACACAAGCATATCCTCTACCCCAGATTATGAAAAGAAAAAGTCCTTCCCATTGATTCGTCTGCAAATTTTTAACAATAGCTTGGGCCTTATCTTGAACTTTTTGCTTCTGTGAATTGAAGTGTCAGTATATGGGAGGTCCTTCCTCCGACCAGTGATTTAAAAAATTCAATACATAGCAGGCTTTTGCTGTGCATTCCTGTGGGGGTAACCCTAGACTTCCCCTTTTTTTTTTCCTGCAACATACTCCTGAGAGTACTATGAGCTTGCTCAGTAATTGCTTAACCTGTTGCAAAAGCAGAATATTGATCATGTGTTGTATTCCCCATTGTTGAAGAAATATATAATGGAACGCTCCATTTTACCCAAGCCATCACTAAATACCGTGAGAGCGTCAGGTATTTGAGTAGTGCTTAAATGAGCAGCAGGTAATGGAGAGAGAGAATTCAAGGATTGTAGGACTTTGTCACCTGGAAAGTGAATGCTTATCTGGCCGGTATAGTCTGCCAAGGCACACTGAAAAACAAAAGATTGGTGAATCAAAGAGGTTAGTTGTTTAGTGTCAATTGCTAAATAAATAACATGGGGCTCTGTGCCATCTAAAAACATCAATCCTTGCTTTGCGACAGTTGGTCGTCCAATTAACAGTGCACTAAGTCTGTTTCCTAAGAGGTCCTTAACTGTACATTAGTCCCAACATGAGGGACATTTCTAAATGCCTACAGTACAATAGCTGTTAGTTGTTGCAGCCCTTCTGTCACAAAGGACTATTCTGTGGGTGTTGCAGTTTATCCAGGGCTGCTATATGGATGTCAGCCCCATCTCGGCCAGGTGGCCTGGGCCAGGCATGGGCAGCTTGGCAGTGGCGCAGTTCGTACCTTCTCTTTTACAGCTTTTTGAATCTCATTTATCACTTCATAACTAATAGGTTCCCAGCTACGACTGGCATCCCATTTTCCACAGGAAGAGCTTATAACAGTTCAAGATCTCCCTGCCGCAGCACTTCCTCCCTGACTTGTGCCCATCTGAGGGACAGGGTGGAAATAAATCAGGCTCCTTCTTGGGCGTCTGTCGAACCCGGATGTAAGGGGTTGACATCATCCTCATCTGAGAGTGGAGGAGCAAGCGCAGCCAATTTAGAGGATTGAGGAGTAAATACTGAAGTATCACAAAGGGATTGTATGAGATGAATCGTAGGTCCGTGGTCTGTTACTGCGCGCCTTATGTCTTTGATAAGGTTGTACAACCGAGGTTACCACTGCGGGTCCTAATCTGGCGAATAGATAAGCAGAAAAGCTTTTAGTTTTCTTATGTCTCCTGCTTGTCTAACACCTTTCTTTATGAATGCCCGTTTATCATGAGGGTCTGGGGGATGTAAATCCAGTTGTTCTCCTGGATCAACAGGACCTAGATAGGAAGAATCATCTGGATCCTCATTGAAATCAGGTACTAGTACTGCAAAGGTATTAGGAGCACTATGTTTTTTGCTTCATTACAGGGTTCAGTGACAACAATCGAGTCAATAGAGAACCTGACGGGACTATTTTCCTGCAGTTCCTTGTGCAATTTTAAAGTCTCAGATATGACTCACCAACACAGCAATAAATTTGCAGCGGCCTTATCACTGCGAGTAGCACTGTCTCGTAGTCAGACCCCAATTTGATCCCACTTCTCTGGGTCATAACCCTTTTTAATATTTATAGACAGGTCATTCCTGCATGCCCAGGCAAGAGTCTTTTGTAAGTCTTCCTCATCTACTTTCTTACTATGTTGTTTCAGGGCGTTATAAAAAACTCCTAAGGCATCTTTTTGTTCCTTTGTCAAACGTGACCCCATAGTTCCCAGCTGCTTATTGCTCTCTTTTCAAGAGGTATTGATGTGCGTGCACAAAATCCGCTTCCTTTCAGTAGTGAATCACTGGAGTTAATCTAGGCGATGCAACCAGATCAGCAGCCAGCCTTCAAGCCTCACATAGCGGGCACCATTTGATGCATCTTGTAATTGCACAGGCTCATTCTGGGGTGCAGAGTGAGACGACTTTATTCTCAGCCCAGCTCCTTCTTACTCTTTTCAATACGAATCATATAGTAACACTAAAACTGATGTCCAATCACAATTGTTAGCGTATACCTATAAACCAATCAACTAGTTGATCATGCACCTACTTACTGTTAACATAGCGTTTCAGTACTTTCCCATTACTATCAGCAGGCAAGGCAAGTTTCACAATAAGTGATAACTTTCGCATTCTAAAAGCTAGCAGCTACATATTTAAAACACTTGCCTAAGCAATGTCACAATGCTCTGTGCCCTTTGTTGTGTGTACTGAATTCTTGCCTCCTCATCTCACAGTTTTGTTCCACCAAGCATAATAGTGTCCTTCTCCCAGGGCCGCTCTCGCTCCATCGACATATTCGAGCTTGCTCTTGAAATCCCCACAGGATTTCAAGAGTGTGACCATGAAACCACATTGGTTTTGTGTATTGGTTGGCTCTCTGCTTATGTGGCAGGGCTGCAAAAGCAGAACAGTGGAAAAAAGGTGTTTGTTCCTAATACTATACTCTACTCCAGTCTGTATTGTGTGTGCTCTTTGGAGACACTGTCCTTCTGGGCAGTAATTCTGGAAATCCAAAATTTGTCATACGTAGAAGACTTGAAGTCTTGCAAGCAAATATAGAAACTTTGGGTTAAATTTTTGTCAGAGAAGTAAAGAATGTGGATTATAACCTTTTGGGTTTTACTGGACCTTATTCACATGCCCGACCTAAATTACATGTTTTTGCAATTACAGATTGCAGTTGCAAAACTAATAGCCTGCAGATGCCGTGTAAAAAGCAGAGCTCTGCCGCAGTGAATTAGAGGAGGAGAGGAATTTCTTTATATGGGTAGTAGTAATAAAACAATTAATTCCTTTTGGGTCTCTTACAGCTTTTTTAAAATCGACAAAGATAATTAACTGGGAGTTACAGATGAACTGTATTTCTATGCTTATATAGCCCATGGGAAGGACAGAAAAATGGCAGAGAAACAAATTTTTTAAATTCATACACTTATCTTTTCCAGTTTATCTTGGAATTCAACCAATTTCCACAAATAATGCACAAATTATCAGAACATTTTCAAGTCTTTAAAAATCTTCTTATACAATTTTGACCAAAACTGTTTACCTAAACATAGAATTCTGTTCTTCACATCCTCTTATTTTGCATTTAGGAATTTTTTTTTTTTAATCTGCTGCCAAACCAAAATTACATCATAGCAAATGCATGCATTGCTCTTTCCTTTCAGGCCTTGCAAAGCAGTTCTGCAGACAAGTTCAATTGGCTGGATCTCTGTCCAGTCTCTATCCTGTGTTCTCCTTCATGTGACCTTTTTTCCTTCCCTATGCAAAGGGAAAAAAAGACATAACTACAAGGAAGAGTACAATTATGACTGAAGTGAAGAAACTTTATTTCTCTCTCCATTGCAATGAGTCTGGCTTTGCTGTGGCTCATGGTGTGCCTAATCAACAGATGGACACTGAAGCTTCTGCTAACTGATTTCCTGGAGCATTCCCTATTCACAGGGGAAGGACGATGTATTTAGTACCTCTAATTTAGGATGTGTTACAAGTCAAAAGGGAAACTCAATAAGCTTGAGTGGAATGAGGCAGGTTCATCTTGGAAATTTCCAGAACGGGGGATTTGCCGAGGAATTTTGCAGTTGGTGTCACTTTGTTAAGAGGATGAAGGTAGATGTTTCTGTAGGATGGAAGATTAGGTGTCTTTGGGAAGTGTGCTTATATTTGTATTTCTGAAGGAAGACAAGATTCCGTCTCAGAGGCCACTAGGTAGATTCTGATGTGTGACTAATAGATAATAAATTACCAGTATATTTCAGTGTTACCTTGATGCATAATTCCTCCTCTTTGGCCTTGGAAGTTGAATAAAGAGAGTGTAAACCATGAAAATAGAAAAGCTGAATAGTATATCAATTTTTTCCACCTTTATATGATACATATCTGCTTTGCAGATGCCTTTGGTGCATCCAAGTATTTCTTTGCATTATAATCTCTTATGTATTAAAAATATTTTGTCTTGGTCTTCTAAACCCTGATGGAGTAATGCAATTGTCCCGCATTTTTATTCTTGCTTTCTCATGTGTAATCTTGATCTTCTGCCTAGAAGGAACTGGGTAGGATAAAAAATGAAACAAAGGGCTGCAAATTAAGTTAGGAGGACATGGGTTCAAACCAAGGAAAGGAAATATTTCATACAATAGAAGCAGACTTGTGAAGCTTCTTACCAAAATGCATTGTAGGTGTTATAAGTTTACACGTATTCAAGGGAGGACTGGAAGTTCATAGGAAAGAAATCTATTATAGCTATTAAATACACAGAAGTAACATCTTTGTTAGAAAATCCCTAGAACAGTAATTGAAAATTATAAGTGGCTAGAAGACAGGTAGGGGCAGTTGTCCTGTCTGTACACACTGCTTGTTTCCGTCTTAGCAAACAAGCTGGCTTTCCTTGGAGTCGGAGTAGGACAGCATCAGCTCTCAGGCAGCAGCAGGAATGCCCAGCCCAAGGCAGGCAGGAAGAGGAAACCATGAGCATCTTCAGCAGCAGGAAAGTTTAATGTGTCTCAAGTTATTGTTAACCTGGGCCCTCTGCTTTTTTTTCTTTGTTCTAAAATACTGTTCTATGGTGACTGCTGTTAGGTTTTGGATCTTTTGGGAGTCAAGAGCTACTGGAGAGATGATTTGAATAAAGGTCTAAGTATGAGACACTTGTAGTCTCCTTAAAAATCTAAACCAGGTCACTTTAATGTGGCCTCTGTTTCATTGAGTTGTTTTGGATCCTTACGGCAATGTAACATAAATTCAGTCTAAAAGGAGAAGGGACAAAAAGTAGTTTCTGCTTTATTGGTGTTTGTTGTCTCTGTGAACTGCCGAGCAGGACACGGTCAACAGCAGGTCTCCATATCCTTAGTGGCCTCCATAACCTTTTTGGGTAGAAAATGCTTAGTGCTGACTTCCTAAGCTGAACTCTGCTCATAGACAAGTAGCAGTGCTGCCATTGAAGAAAATGGAGGAAACTCAAAGGAGGCTTGTGACAGAGTGGACTTTCCATTCCTCTGAGGTCTGTGGGATTTTAACAAGGCTCCGTGACTCAGAGTGGTGCTTTCCAGTTAGTTTAGCTTTGGAGCCCAGGCCATATCACATCTGGCACTAGCACAGTTGACAACAAAAACCACTAAATACTTCTTAATTAAAAGGTCGTGCGGGAACTAAACTGCATAGCAAGTCCCTCTTCTGCAGGGACAGTGATCAGAAAGTTTTCCAGAGTGCAGTTAGGTGTTGCTTATAGAAATTTGTCTGGGAACATCAGAAGGATGTAGTCTTAAGCTACAAGACATTTTATGGACTAGGATTGAGCTGTTTCTGGTATAATGCTTAAATAAAAAGTGTATCTCATCACTTCATTGCTGTGGGTAGAGTATAGACTGTAAAAAACAACTGTGCACAGAAACACTGGGATTGGAACAGTATCGGTGTGAACAGGAGCACTTCTAGCAAAAATAAAAGCAGAAAAAGAAGCCCTATTCCCACCACTTCTGGGAGCTTTCCTGTACTGGGCTAGTTCAAGTCCTCTCCTCAAAATAGGCTTAAAACTTAGAAAAGTAATTAAATTCTGCAATTAGGGATTGGGAGTTGAATTCTCCATTACACTCTTATTTAGTATACTGCAAAATCATACAGTGTTAATATGTGCTGGCTAACCTCAGGTTTAATATATGCGGATCTCATCCTCTTTCAAATTTACTTGAATGTTTGTTGTTAAACCAAAAGTAGTAAAGCTGCTGTGGCCTCCCGGGGTGAGCTGTCAAGAGTCAGTGCAGAGAGGCTGAGACCTTGTGAATTTTTATTGTGGGTTTTCTGTGGATTCCTTGCAGTCTTTATCTCATCTTTTGGTCACTCCCACACTCATCTTTGCATGTCATGGATTCCCTGTAAGGATCCATCATGGGGTGAGTAAATCCACTTGGATTTATAAGGTCTACCTTTTTTTTTAAAAAAAAGAAAAAGAAAAAAAATACATAAACTTTGAAAACAAGGCAGCTTTACAATTTATGGTATAAGAAGTATTGTGACTGAATCAAAGATTTTGTGTAGAGGTTTTAACTGTTTCCTTTCCTTTTTCTGGTTTTAAAACTCTCCCCGTGCTTTTCACATGTAGGGGTCAGACTGAAATAGTAGGATAGTGGTAGTTTGAGGCACCCTCCCCTCTGCAGTTGCTTACCTGTTTAACGTCCACTGGTAGCAAAAGCAATGTTGCAGGAACTTCTTGCATTTTCAGAAGGACATGTGCTGTATCTAATGTGCTGTATCCTCAGTACACCATATGGTTGCCATTGCCCAGCAAAATCAATAGCGAAATTATACAGCCATTTCCTCTATGAATTTGTAAACGTTCCTGCATGTCCTCTTCAAACTGACAGGAGAAACCAGAAGTAGATATGCCAAGACCTGATTCTCACACTGTTATCTGTGCCTGGAACTGCAGGAGTAAGTGAGAATCAGCCCCTAGTCCGTGAGTGCATTGGAGTAAGTTCTTGTCCCTGGAGAGCAGCCTCCTTTTGTGTCCTGAAAACTGCTGATATTCAGCCCTGGCTATCCTGAGAATGAAGTTCCAGCTTCATAGGTAAGAGGCGCATGCCAAAGGGTACGATGCTGCTCTGTGCAGGTTTGGTGGCCTGCGTAGAAGATCAGGACAGAAACATCACATCTCTGGCAACAGACAGGGAGCCTGAAACAATTATTTTGAAATTTTCAAGAAGTGTGAAATCTGTGGTTTATGAAAGAAAAGCTGTCTTGTGGGCTCTGTCAGCCCATGATTTTAAAACACCCGGCTCCTCAGAGGGAGCTATACAGGACTCTGAAGTTGTGTGCAGCTTTTTGGGCCTGTGAAGGTGTATTTTTTGTTTAACACTCTTTGTATGGCCAAAAGCATACCTGTAAAGAAGGTCCAGTGTCATCTCAGTGACCTGAAATCTCTGAAGATTTTCAGAAAAAAGTAGGTTTGAAAGGCAATACATGGATTTGTTGCACAGTTTATCATCAAAAAAACACTTGTTTTTTGTCAACTTCATTTTGAGATCACTAGATGTGGCTGGATAGTTAATAGGTAAACTTTTATGCTGTCAGGACATGTGCGCTATCAAAACTAGTGCTATTACAGCAAAATGGTACTCCTGGTAGCACTGGGAAGCTGCTAGCACTTCAGTGGAGGCTGGGAGGCTCTTCAGCCTGTGTTGGCAGCGGTTTTAATGCAGTCCTAGACTCACAGCATGAAGATTAAGGCCGGAAAAGACTGAGGCCCTGGGAGACTGCTTAGTCATTAACAGAGATGAAAAAATGCTCAGCAACGGTGTTTATTTACTGTAGCTGCCTGGACAGAGTACCCTTTGGCATCCTGAGGTGCCTGGCCCTGCCCCCTCTGCTCTGGCAGTTGTTTTAGTTGCAGTATTCTAGCACATAGCTGGTCTCCAAGGCAATTATAGAGATCAGATCTCATCAAGACAAATTTTGAGAACTGTATGTTAAGGTTATCCTTTGGTATTGTAATCCACTCTCTTTGGAACTTTTATTCCTGTAAAGTAACAAATATCACTTGTTTTCAAAAAGATTGTCCCTAGTTCACCAGAAGTGGGTCTCTTAATGAAGAGCGGATCTCATTTTGACATTTTGATGAAGTCTCTGCAAGAAGCGAGATAGGGCCTGTCTTGCAGGTATGGAGTCACGACTGCCACATGAATCACATCTGTACTTCACAGGGTACTTTGTGGGAAGAGTCAGAGTCGTGACTTGCCCTTCAGTAGGATGGCAAACTGTTTGCATAAGTAGATGTGCTAAATACACTAACAAAACACATTTAAGTCAAGTTACATTTATTATTTTCTAGTAAGTAATGCTTTTGCCCAAGACACTAGAAAAGGCTTTTGAAAAATATCCATACATAAGCATAGCAGCTAAGAAGCTAAGTGAAATCTAGGGGATTTAACAGGTAAGTAATCTCAGGAATAGGAGGAAAGATCACTCAAGCTGAGAGTGCAGAGACTTGGAGGTTTTGGAAATCTGTTTCTTTGTATCTCAGATGTGCCTCAAATGCATGCACATCTCCTCTCAGCTTTCCCGATAGCACTGGTAATATTTTCCTCCATTATGGGCATGCTGCAAGGAGTAATTCCTTCCTGTTTCATTCAAATACACAGAAATGGAGGAGGAGCTCCACAGATTGCCTATAACGAGGGGGCATACTGCTTCCCAGGGAGGCCTCCAGTTGCTGAGTGCAGCGTTCCTGATGGGACATGCATTGCAAAAGCCAAAACAAGCAATATTGCCAATTGTAATAATTTAAAAGCTAAGAGTCCAACTTATGAAATGACGATAACTTTTTCTTTAAAAAAATTAAAAATCAAACAGACACAGTTTACTGTGTTTTCTATCTGTTTAATGAACTAAATGGTATGATGTGATAATGTTTTCTTTATGTCCTTTAACTATGAGAGTTAGAAACAATTATTTCTTTTTTTTTTAAAATGAAAGCGAAGATGCCCAGGACTTTTCATGCATCTAAGTAGTGAGTACTTTGAAAAACAAACCACAGGTCATGAGACTCAGGCTTATGCTGCAGGACCAGCCAGTTTTGGAATATTCTAGCACAGTGGAATAGGATTTCCATTGCCAGTTGACTTTGGGGGTTAGAGATACATGAGGCTCCAAAGCTGAATCCATTTAAAGCCCTGACAATACTGATCTTATATTCAGAAGCAGATCAGCAGGCACTGAATTAACCAGCAGAGTAAAAAGTTTCAATGAGGAAATTAATCCTGTAGCGCCTCACCTGATTTCTAAGTGTTTAAACCTCAGGTAATTATACTTTAATAATATAGTGTCCTGAGTGTTTTGTGGTGGCAAAGGTTTTTAATAACTGTAATTATTAATCAGAAGTTTAACAAGTAACAACTTCAGAATGAACCCTCAGGAAAAAAATGTGGTTCTGTATCCCAGCTTATTAAATTAAGGTAATGTATTTGTATCTATGTCTGTATTTATCTGTCTGTTCATCTCATCTGGTTTCAAGATCACTTTACTGTAGAGATGATCAAAAGCAAAATGGGAATGCTGAAGCCAGGATCTCATTTGAAATATTCTTTCCAGGATGATATTTTTCCAGTCATTCTGCCAACAGTCTCAGGTCTTTATCATCTATTTAAATTGTCGTCTCATCTAGATGCAAATCTTGGCCCAGACTAAGTGTAAAGACTCTCAAACATTGTCTGATTGCAGGGCTTTGAATGCCCAAGTTGTGTGACAATATTTCTTTACTCGTATTTGTTGTGTCTCAAACATTCTGTGGCTCGTGGTTAACAGTGAGTGGGGGAGCTTCAGGACCACATGCTCCTGAAGAATTGCCATTGGAGGAATTGCTGCCAGACGGACCACATGTTCCTGAAGAACCACTGTTCCCCTCTGGAGTGATGACTGTTTTTCTTTTTCCCTGCTACTTCTTTCTCTGTTATCTTATTGTGCTTTCTTTTTTGTGGGCACTATGATGTACCAGATTGAATATGAGTTGTGTTGTAGTTTGTTTAGTGACCTCAGCTGTTTTCAAGGTATCACATTGTGATCTGAACAGATTGAGATCTGTTTTAGAAGCTTTGAGAAGTTGTGATTCGGAGTACGCCCGAGTTTGGTTTTTTATGATTTTGGCTGTGACCAAAATAAATTCTGCATTTGAATTTACTCTAGGAGAATTGCAGATCTCAAATTTGCCACACAGGTATCCAAAGAACCCTATTCACAGAATCACAGAATCACTAGATTGGAAAAGACCCACAGGGTCATCAAGTCCAACCATTCCTATCAACCACTAAACCATGCCCCTCAGCACCTCATACCCCTGTCTTTTAAAAAATTCCAGGGATGGTGACTCAACCATCTCCCTGGGCAGCCTGTTCCAGTGCCCAATGACCCTTTCTGTGAAAAATGTCTTTCTGATATCAATTCTGAACCTCCCCTGCTGTAGCTTGAGGCCATTCCTCCTTATCCTGTCCCCTGTCACTTGGGACAAGAGACCAGCACCCTCCTCTCTACAACCTCCTTTCAGGTAGTTGTAGAGAGCAATAAGGTCGCCCCTCAGCCTCCTCTTCTTAAGGCTAAACAACCCCAGCTCCCTCAGCCACTCCTCGTAAGACTTTTTCTCCAGCACATTCCCCAGGTTCGTTACTCTTCTCTGGACACTCCAGAGCCTCAACATCCTTCTTGTAGTGAGGGGTCCAGAACTGAACACAGTATACTAAAGCATACTTCAGAACAGTATAGGGCAGGAGAAAATATTTTATATTTTAGAAACGCACTCAAACAGTGTTTCTAAATGTTTGCTTTCTTCCTAATTACAACTCTGTGTGCTTATTTATGTTGCATATAAATTATTAGGTATTGCTTTAAAAAAAAAAGTTGTGAAATAGTTGAAGATTCAGGCTTGTGAACATTGTAGATGACTAAACCATGGGAAAATATTTCTGGTACTCTGCAGGATACCTGCTGCCACGTTGCCCTCAATGTAGATTGAGGGTGATTATGAAACTGTGCAAGTTAGGACTCATTATCAGTGTGACAATCATTCGTATAAAAGATAGTTAGGGAGATGTATAAATTTCCGTAATTGCAGGTTCTAAAAGATGGCTCTTTGTAGCAGAGATGGGCAGTATCCAACCTCCAGACAATCTGTGCATCCTGCACATTAGCTCCTAGTAGAGGTTTGAACTTACAGCGGACTGGAATTTTATACATCTCTCTTCTCCAAAGTTGGCGTTGAAGCACTGAGGAGTTGTACAGCAGCTCCCAAGCATGTTTGGATACACAAATGTGAATGGAAATTGCTTTGCTGTCTCACTATCAACTGTTGGAACAGAAAACTCTGGGTTCTCCTCACACTGTTCAAACTGCTCCAGTAAATAGAGGAGTAGCAGGTTAATTGATACATGAAGGTTAGACTTCCCTCTGTAGTTTTAGGAGACATTTCAGAGTCTGGAAACTAAGGAGGAGTTAATTTTAATGTCATAGGTAGCAGAGCAGCTTCATTGAAAATGGTTTCCTATGCAATTTCTTTCAAACCCAGTGAGTTGATAGTGTTGGGTTGTGTTCGGAGGGATTGCTAGTAACAATGCATGTGTAATAGGTATCAAAGTTTTTATTGTATCAGTTTCTGCCTCCAACAGGATTTTGTGTGGCTGAGCAGGATTTGTTTGGCCTGCTATGATTTGTATAAAATAAGTTCACTTCGTTAGGTTAGATTGAATTACAATATTGGCATTTTATATATCTGTTGTTGTCTTATATTCCTTTGATTTTGAGTAAACTGCAGTTATCATTTAGAAAACAGTGCTCCTTTTAGTTCTCTCAGTCAGGGAAAGAAGACTGTCTGAGTGGGATTCATGTAATACAGCTTCAGGTGCTTGGATGCTGGTTGACAGGTCTGAACTAGATATTCTCATGATAGTCACTGGAGAGCAGCAGGATTCTCTGTAGCTCCTGTCATCTCCCATGCTATCTTAGTGTAGAGCAAAATACCTGTTGGAATTGCCCACTTCAGTTGACTGATCCACTGAAAAATGACTTGGTGTTTTTGTTTTAAGCAAGAGTTATGAGGAAGGAGAGCACATAGCTCATTTCTTCTTTGCCAATCTTGAAAGATCATTCACAGAAGTCTAAATTTAGTTGTGATTAAATCTAACTCCTGCTATTGAAGTAAAAAAGGCTTCTACATGAGGCAGAACTAAGAAAGGTGAATTTTACATCTTATATTCAATACAAGGTTTAGAATAAAAGTCTACTTTTCCAGCAGCTCAATTTGATGGAATCTGAACGTGCCCAGCAGTATTAGCACATCGCTTGGCTTCATTGCAGTCATGGAAATGAAATTTGTTAACTGCAGAGTCAGGCTGATCCAAGTCTTTGATTTTAACCATGATGGAGGAGATGCAGATCTTGTAAAGGCCAGGTCTGAGGTGTTTGTGCTGCCTCTGTAATTACATAGGAGTCTCATGAGAAGTTGATACTTCCAATATCTGTCTTGTGGACTGCAAAAAGGGAATCATACAATCATCAAAATGGGTAGAGAAAATCATTTTTGGTGCCTAGCCCAACCTTAATTGGAACTGTTGCTCACAGTACATAAGGGCAGCCTTAGCTTTGTATAACTGGGTCTTGGAAATCTCCAGGGACAGAGATTCCTGTGCCATTCTGCTGACCTGTTCCAGGGTTGCGCCACACTCTGGGTGAAAAACTGTTTCTGGAAGTCCAGTGTGAACCTCCTGTGGTGCAACATAGATGGTGATGATATAGGAGGTATCTGAAGATTTTTCCTTATTTTGTTACTATCCAGAAATGCAGCATTTCTGTCATGACAGTGCCTTTTATTTATAAGGAGATACTCTGAATGTAGTTTTTACATACAGTAAGGAAAGCAGTCATTATAAGCAAAACTAAGCCAGCATCAATTAATGGATCAGTCTTCAGATATGTTAGCAAAAAAATAGCAGGTAATTGTAATGATTCACAGATGATCATCTATGCAGTACTTGTGTTTTGCTAAGTAATGATGTTGTGGACTCTCGGTAGCATTGAAAAAGAAAAAAGCTAGGGTGATCATTTTTTAAGTGATTTTCAAAGTAATTATCAAGTCATGACAAGGATATTGTAACAAAACGTGGTTTTAACAAACATCTTATCTTTGGCCTGTTGCCTTTGAAACACTGAATTTCAAGAACATTTTTTTCTCTAAAGTTTCTTGTCGTACTGAGTGTTATCTTAATCCCAGTGGTTCAAAAATGAAAGGGGAATTACATACATGTAGTCTGAGAATTATACCAGAGTGGTTTTATAAGGTTGGTACCGGAATGTTTTTAATTACAGTTATTGTTGAAGTAATGTTTTCTTCTCATGGTCAGTCATTTGTTTTTGAGGGGACTTTTTGGTGAGGAAAAAGTGATATTTCTGCAATGTATCTACAAAATATCTTGATATTTAAGACCTGACATTGTAACTCAGTCCCCTGAATCTTAGGTGTAACAATGTACTGGTTTGAGATATGTGGGAAATACAGTTACCCTGACATTAAGATGTTTAGAACAGTGTCCCAAGGAAGACTAATTCAGTCTGCCAAAAAGATACCCTTGGTCAAAAGCATGAGGTGTTTGTGTGCCTGTTCTGACTGTTAAACCAAGGAGACAAAAAGTTGCATGTCAAGCTTCCTGGTGCTGGGTTTGTAAAATATCCTCAGATGATGTGAGCATTGAACTTGTTTCTGCTTTTTAACCATGTAAGATAGATGGCTGGATCTTGCAAAGTAAAAGGCAAATGTTCAGATCTGGTTTAGGATAGTTGCAAAAACTCCTTAATGAATTGGTCGCCACATGTTTGACGTGGTGGCGCCTGCTGGCTTTAGTTCTTCCCAGAGACACTAGGAATGCATTTGGGATTGAGAGAAGGGTGAGCATATAAATATAAACTGAGGCTAGGAATAAACCTCTCCACTCATTCTTTGGGGCCTGTGAAAAATAGTTACTGTTTGCTTTTGTTTCTCCTGGCGCCTGAGTTAGAAACATAAGCTCAATCGTCAATTGTATGAACCTGATCTTTTGCACCTAATTATTAAGAGACAGCAAATATGACGATGCTCACTATATACTGAGATGGTAAGGTGAAGAAATCTTCTGTCAGGGAAGCTAAATTTTGAAAGGTATGGGAAGCTTAGCTCAGCCTTAGTGGTCTTACTTTGGTCCATCAAAAGTAAGACCACTTATTTCTGTTGATAAGGGAAGAACTGTAATTTCCCAGGCTGCAAGTTGAGCAATTTGAGTTCAGCAACAGCAAAAAAAAAAAACTGAGGAAAGGCTGCACTTTTCCTTGCAGGTCAGGTCTGTATCCAGATCATCTCCTGTAGATGCATCTTCCCCTGCTAAAACTCAGGATAGTTAGTTTGAACACTGATGTGTTATGGCAGCACCCAGCCACCTCACAGCAAAAATAAGCTACTCACAGCTTTGCCATCAAATCTCCCTGGTAAGTTTTGTTGTAGAGCTCATATTTCATACTCCATCACAACCCGGACTGATAGAGTCCTACTGCACAAGGCATGTGGTGTAGAACTTGACATAGATATAGCAAGATAGCAGACAGCACAGCAAGCAGAAGCTCCAGTTCAGGAAAGCCCTTAACCATGTTTAAATATTATTGAGGTCAAGTTAAATTACCTTAATCATATACATAAGTACTCTGTTGAACGAGGGCCTAATAGTAGTTTCCATCTCTTTACACATGATCAAGGTTTTTTCATATTCTGCTGCATGCAAGAGATTTCTTCTGCATTACACAATGTGAGCAATTGCTGTGACTTTTGGAAGATTCCCTCAACAATTTGAATTTACTAAAACTCCATAAATAGTTTTATGTGGAATACCTGTAAAACTGGGTAGATTTAACACATCTTTTCACCTATTTCCAGGACCACCTGTTATTGCCAGCCACTACACATAACAAGACCAGAAGACCAAAGATGTCAATAGTGTTGCCGGCTGTAAACATCAATGGTAAGTCCAAAAAATGAAAGAGAATGACAAGAGAATAATTTCAAAGAGATGTGCTTGACTTGTATGTGGAAACCAAACTTAGGTCAAATGTCTGTTATTATAGCTTTGAAAAAGAAATCCAGCTGTAGTTGCCAGGTTCCCCACTGGAGCTTAGATTCTGGCAAATCACCAGCACTTGGCCACTGAAAGTGTAACGGGAGGCTGTGCGACTTGGCCAGCTGTTCTGCAGTATTTTGTTCTAGCTCCTTCAAGGACTCAGGAGTGTTGCCATCCAGTCCTGGTTATTTATACACCCCTGATTAAGAGTTACTTGAATGTGATCTAGCTGCCTAGCTTGGTTGCTTCAAAGATGCCATTGAGTGTGGAGATTGTCCTCATCTTATTTCAGTTCCTCCTGCGCCTGCTTAGCAGGGCAAATTCCTTGGCCTTGTTGTTTTTTTTAGTATGCTGACTGCCTTCAGTTGGCTTCCTCAGCTGTTTACCACTTTGTTATAAAACATTCAGTATGAGTGGGACCTTCATGGTCAGGATTAATAATAATCATGTTACAGTGCTGCAGGACAGCAGAGAAAACAACTTTGTGCTAAGGGTACGGGCTTTTTAGTGAATAGAAATTTTCATGACATCCATTTTAGCTCCACATGAGAAATAGGACATGAACTGTATAAATACATTGTTAATAATATGGTGAGGAACTGCCAAGCTGGGACGTGTTTGAAGCACAGGGGCACTGTCACAGTCATCAAACACATAGTGAACCCTGTAACAGTATAAACTTTATTTTCTGAATATATCTGTACTGTAATGCCTTTTTAAGACTCACATATTTTACAGTACAAATTAATCATAAACCCTTTTTTTTCTTAAATTCAGGCGTCCCAAAACTAGTATCTGACAATGTGAATTTCCGTAAACTTAAGAAAAAAGAAAATCAGTTCAGACTTTCAAAATTTTGATAGTTACACTTTCTCACACAGTACACTAAGTTGAGTGTGGTAATCTATAACCGGCTGTCTTAGGGGAATTTTCATTAGATAGATCAGAATAAGTTCTGCCGTTTATCTGTCTGAAACTCCGTTTTCATGTCCATTACAAAAATGCTTTCCTGGCTGAGCTGAATGTGCAAATGGGCACTTTATCACTTGAAGAACAAACTGTGTTTATAACTTACAAAGTATTTCTTCTTAACATATTACTGAGTCTTGTTTCATTTGAAGTAACTTTTCAGTTATTGGAGTAAATATAGTTTGGAAAATACACATCAGAAGCCAGTTACAAATCTTATCCTTCATTAATAATGAAGCATTGTGAAATTATAGTTGCTTGAGTTCTATGGGATTTTTCTTCAGGATGTCAGCATAGTCCAGGAAATAAAAAAAATATCCAGGGGTTTAGGCAGAGATGTTGAGACAGATGAGACTCAAGGATGGCATTAAGTAAACAGTGGCATCGAATACTGCTTCCTCTGTGACACTCATACAGGTGTAAGGAAAAAAAATACAAGATACACAAGAGCTAGTAGGTAACTTTACTTGATTTTTTAATTTGATAATTAGTAGGTTTCCTGGAGGAAACGATTACCTAAAATGTTCTTACTGGAGAAGAATCCATTTTTGTCCTTTGAGAACATTACTTCTCCACTCTCTTATGCCTCTGCAGTGACTGAGCACATCCTGAACAAGCATCTTGAAGTTAGCTGAAAACAAAGCTTTCCCCCCAGCTGTCTGCTCTTCTTTTAATTCTTCATCCACCTGCAGAGAACTGGGTGCTAGAATAGGCGGGGTCTTCCTGGGAGGAGTTGGCAAAAGCTTCAGTGGGAGACCTCGTCCCCTCCTGCCTTTTCTCATGCCTCAGCCTTTTATCTGTGTAAGAAGGGAAACATTTTCCACTGCCACTTCCTTGCCAGTCCTTTTTGCTGCTGCAGCCCTGGCCGGGAAAATGAAGAAGAGTGCAAGTGAAGTAGCCTTTGCTTAGAAACATTTTTGGAACTTCACTTGCTTTCTTCTGCAGGATCTTTATTTGTTTGTGTACTAAAGTTTACCCATGACACTGTTTCCAAACATGAAACAGCATGCAGTTCAGTTGAGAACCATTTGAACTGCCTGGATAGTCTTCACAGCATGACTGTCATCCTTTTCTGAATGTACTTTGATTGCTTGAGTGCCTTCTGAGCTCTGCTACTGACTCTGTCTTTAGCTGGCTTGAGCCATTCCCACTACCAGCCGCCAGGTCAGAGAACAGGTATGGACAAAGTTTAGGAATTAAAAGGAGTTCAGTCGCTGTCCTACATAACTGTGCATGGAGGTTAATGATATGGTTCTGCAAGATTGGTCTGGCAGTTTTCAGCAATATACAAAGCAGGAACAAATGTACAGTTTGGAGACTTTTTCTTGGAGGGAAGTCTTGGGTTAAGTCCGGCCAGTGGCAGTGCTCGAACTTTGCAGCTAATGGCAAATCTCTACAGAAAATTTTGTAGAAAATGGGCACATGTATGTGCACATGTCTACATTTAATTCAATGGAAGTTTAAGAAAAGAATAGTGTGCAACGTGATAACAGTACCTTAATCTTTTCAAGATGAAAGTTTGATAAAAAACTAGTTGTGGGATGCTGGAAGGAAGTAAAAAGGTCATTACTGTGGCTTTCTCCTGTGTGCTCCTTCTCCTGGTCAGCCTGAATTGCCCATGCCCCTCTGTGAGCATGAGGATAAGCCAGCAAAGTCCCCATTGAGGGCTTCTGTGCAAGTATGTAGAAATATATTAAGCTATTATTTTAGAAATCTAACTATGCACTTGAGACCAGTTAAGTCTCCAGTAGATTTCATTCCTAAATTTGCTTTTATTTTAATTCAGTCTTGTTGGCTCATTACACCAATTCCAAATTGACATATCAGTGATGCTTTTCTTGAAGTTTAAATGAAAACATCCGCCATTAGCCTTATATTTACTTAACTGCTGTAAAAAATGCAGTTGGTTATAACACTGATCTGTAGATCAAAATAATCTATAGAGTGCAGCATAGCCACTCTTCCTACCCCAAAGTGCAGGCCTTTTGTCTCTGCAGGGTGCCTGTAGTGTGGCACACAGCACCAGTAGTCCTGTCCTTGCAGCACACACAAGTGAGAATGTATGTACAGTCATTCAGTGCAGAAGACAGCATTCAGCATTTAGGCCAAGAAGCCACTTCCATTAATGTATTTCTCCCTAGGATTAGATTAGGTACTCTCACAGCTTATACCTTCCCTTGGTAGGAGCAGCTGTAAATGACTGCGTGGATGTGTACTCACTGTGAATACTGATGGTCTTAGTAGCAGTACAAAGACCAGAAAGGCCTTTTTTCCTCTTAAGATCCCTGTGCAAAACAGTTCCTCATACATGAAAATCCTTCCATCACTTGCTTTCTCTAAACTGGCATTTGCTACCTGCACTATCAGCCAAACAAAAGTGAGAGACCTGATGGGAAAGCCACTGGTGAGATCTGAGGCTCATTTTCTGGGAACTGGCAGCCATGTCAGAGTTAGTTTTGAATTTTGCACAAATATTCTGGATAGGTCTTTAGTATAATGTCACACAACAGGACTTGTCTTCAGTCTGCCTTTGAGAGAGTCATTTGTGTGCCTGACTGTCTATAATTTGCACGTTCCTGGTTCTTAAGGAGTCCTGTTCTCTTAAAAAGCACAACAGTAGAATAGTCTCTTACAAGCAGAAATTTACTGTGAACAGGATGGCGTGTTTTGCAAAGTCTGTGTGCTCTGTTGTCTCGGTCAGCTCCTGATTGCTGCCACTTCCCTCAGCCTGCCTTCCTAGCGCCCATCATCATACTAATGTAACGGACTTCAAAGGTGTTCTGAAATAACATACATTCTAATGGTCAATAACAAATTTAGTGGTAAGGCTTTTTTATCAAAACTGGAGGAATTTCTACCATCAAGCTGCATAATTATTTGCATGCAGTTACAACAAACGTTCTTTCGACTGACAGCCACGTGCAAAAGCCACTCACAGATGTCCAAGGCTGGTAGCAAACTCTGTGAAATCTGTAAGGCAACCGGAACCCACACAGGCTGAGGAGGAAAATAAAAACAAAAGGTCTTTGGAAAGTGACAATGTTCTTTAAGTTCCCATATCTTGGGGTTGAATAAATAAAGTGTCCAACTTCCTCTGCCTTTCAAGGTCAAGCAAACAAAAGATGCCATTTCCGTCTTTTGTAGCAAGAAGCAGAACTCCTAGTCAGCCAGTGAGGAAGGTCTAAAACAAAACCAGTTAGGGCAGTTGACTTCCCTGAAGATTGCTGCTTAATATTTGGGTGGCCTTCTCTCTCACTTTGAACAGCTTCAGACCAGTTTCCAGGAGACTAATGGCCCCAGCTATCTCTATCTGTTCTTCTCTTCATGTTAGAAACCCAAGTTCTGGTCCCTGTAGCTCCCTCTCACAGCTGCTGTCCTTGACCTCCACACTGAGCTCACGCCCCCGGAGTAAGCACAGAGGACTCCTCTTGCCTACAGAAGCATTATCTGTAGCGGTACTTCTCTTGCTGCGTCTGCTTTTATCTCTGGGTTTAGCAGATACTGCTGAGAACTTGGAACAGCCTTGCAAGCTATACAGGCTCTGAAAGTTGTGTGTGTAGGATTTACAGCCAATCTGTGAGATGCAAGAAGGGTGACTCCTACGGTTTCTTCAGAAGGTGAATCCTTTAAAGCATCAAGACCTCTAAACCAGGATGTAGGAAAGTATATCTGAGAATGTCCCTGTACTGTAAGTCTACAAACTGTTTTGAAAATGCCATCCTTCGGCTTCTTGAGCTGCCAGTTGAGAACTGAAAGTAGTTTGAGGAAGCCTGACCAGGGAAAAATCAGAGCTATGATAAGCTGCACCAGTTAGATCTCACCGCACAGCTGATTGCTGAGCCTGGACTGAGAAACAGGGAGAGTCTGATGTGTCCTGTGTGCAGTCAGAGACAAAGCAGCATATCACGTTACTGTGGTTCTGCTGTAGCTGGGGTGGTTTGCTAATATCACAGATGTACTTCAGCTCTTATGCTCATGTAAAGCTATGCTGTAGAGGTCAGGATTGAAATCATGGCAGAAAATACTTTATCAAGGAATTTTAATGACGAGTTTTAGTCATATTGTAAGATACATCTGTTCTCAGTCCTGTTCTCTTTTCAAAGTGATGTAAGAGTGCAATTTATCAAAACAGGACACCCCCCTCATGCTTTCCTGCATTTCTTTGAACATCAGAACTGATCATTGCCTAGATTCGACTTCTATTTAAAGACAACAGATTTTGTTGTCTTTGAGAGAGTTCGCTCTTCCCAACCATTTTCTGTTAGTATGTGTTGTCTTTGACAGGAAGGAGAAGATTAAATTATTCAAAAAAGTATGAAAGAAATCAGTCAAGAATCTGTGCATGAAAGTAATAGAATCTGTGTCACTTGAGTTCATGTTTATTTAGTTAGACAGGAAGCGATCAAGAAATGAAATCATAAAGACTTACTCCCCAGTGACTTTTCATAACAGGCTGTTTACCTAAATTGCTATTTAGTAGCCTATTTTTATGTATTCAGTGAAAGAGGAAAGTGATTTCAGAGGATCTTCTGTGCCTTTTTGCCCCTTCATTAACCCCAAAAGAAAATCTCTTGGGTTTTGTGTAATAGGGCAGGCCAAACCCCAGTGTGGCTGGTTTTTCCCTGGATAGCCTGGACCAATGCTACAGATGGTATTTTCTTGGGAACAAGCTGTTCGTGAAGAGGGAAGAGAATGAGTCATAAATTAATTGGAGTCTGTATTTTGTATTTCCAGCCCCAGTGTCGAGTTATTACACCAGTTTGGATTTTCCATATAAAAAATACACTTCTATAAAATCCACAAAGTAGAAGAAAAAAATAAACCCATGACATTAGCTGCCAGTATGGAGGCCGATACAGAGTTGCAAAAGGAGCCAAAATCAATTTAGACCTGAATGAGTATGCCTCACTGCAGAGACCATGTCTTCTTTAACTCTGAATGCTGATACTGCTGTGTGGGTAAGTTCTCCCACCAAAGCTTCACAGAGAGCGCTATGCTGAGAGCTGTGCTGCAAAGCAAAGAGAAAATTTGCATCCCAGTCTGTGAGATTACACTTGCCATCTCATTTATGTAGAACTGTGTTTGTGTAGCACATTGTAATTCTAGCCTCAAGTCCAGCTGATCTGCCTTAATACATTTTCAGATCTTGTAAATTCACAGTTACATAATCCCTCCTAGTGTTAAATTATAGATGACAAACACAGTTTTATGTTTATGTGATACGCAGGCCAACTCTGATTACTGGTAGCTCTTTAGTTCACAGTGATCTGAAACATAATGAGCTTGCCCTGTAAAAACATAAAAAATGCAACAGAGCTGGTAGAGGAGGTTCACATTTCTGTCTTGAGGACATCACTGGACTAAACCTAGAGACTAGTAAAAACACAGTAGCCCAAGACAGTCACTTACAGTGTTTGGATTGCAGTCTCTAAGGAGACTGTCACCAGCTGTCGCAGGAGGCATTTGCCTTCTACTCATATCCCAGGTCTAGTCCTCCATGATGCACCTTTCCTCACCCTCTTCATACATTACACCATACCTCAAGCACTTCCTGATATGCTTCCTGGTACTCTCCAGGCTCAATCCTTTGTAGCAGGGTTACTGTAGGAAAGCATCAGAAAACTGCATCCTGAACATCTGAAGAACACTTTTGGTCATCTACCACTCTGTCATAAATCATCTGCCTCCATCCTGTCTAATTCTGTAGTAGCCCCAGATGAAGAGACTGTGGGATATCCTTATACAGCACAAATGCCTTCTGGGGGAAGGTGGATGTAGAAATGACTGCCAGCCTGAGCCTCATCGTGAGAAAAGAGACACCTCTATTTCAGAGTGGGACTCATACATTAAAGCTGTAAATCTCCCATTGTTGTTGCTGGGAGATAACAATCTTTGAAAGTGACATCTCACTTTATTAGGCTGCTGTGCTCAAACAGACAATCTGTAGGATGTTTGATTTTTTTTTTTAAAATTTGACTAGGAAATGCATTGAATCAGAGAAGCTCACATGGAGAAAAGTGCTCACCCCACACAGACAGAAGCTTCATGAAACTGGTGCTAAAAATGCTCTTCTACAAGCAAAAGCTGATCACAGTATCTAAATAAATGAGGTAGTTTTATGTATTCAGTGAGGCAGGTGGAAAATTCAGCTCACTCTTTGGATACCATCCAACCTATAAAGATATTTCAGCTGTAAGTGAATACAGGCTCTCACCAGCCTTCACTCTTACATTAGTGAGACACTTTAGTACCAGGATGCAAATTATATTGAGTGATAGAGAAGGTTCATGTCAATGAAAAAGTAATACTACCTCTGGGAAAAAAAATTAAGTCAAATAGTTAAATTCATTTTATCAGTCAATGCCTACAAATTGAAATGGTGAAGTACATACTACAGTTGAAAGCAAAGGGCTAAGTAGTAGTAGAGTAGGAGAACATGTTAAAAAGAAAACAATAGGGTAAAATGCTGGCAAATGGTGTGACAATTAGTATTTTTAAAGTATTAAAGATTAAAAGCTCAATGCAGAAGTCTTTGAAAGGATCCTAAAAAATCCAGTGGGCTTAAGTTGCACATTAAAGGAGATGCAGAGAAGTAAAAGGATACCTTTTAAACAATAGACAGTGCAGCCAAATGAGAGAATAGAAGAAAAGAGCATGATTTCTGGCAGACTAAATGTCAAACCATAAGAAGTCAAGCCAGGAAAAGATATTGAGGAACAGCATGCCTGAGGCATAAAAAATTAATAAAAACATTTTTTTGGAGGAAGCCTGCCATGGAATCTCTAGTGTCTGTAGAAGGCCAAGGTGTAAAAGAGCACTTAATGTTGAAGTCAGTGCTGTTGAAGGAGAGAGCAAAAAGTTCATGTGCTAGTATTAACCACTAAAGCTGTATGAACATCTGGAGAATGGCAAGTGACAAATGAGGCAAACTTTTTTAAAATAGCCTGAGGAACTGTAAAAAAATCAAGTCTCACTTTTGCACAAGTTGGCTCAATCTGTGAGAAAGTTAAGCATGCCTGAGGACAGTGGTCGGTTAGAAGAGCTAGCACAGCTTCTGCAGAGTAATGTCTCACCATGGTGTTTCATCAGAGCCTCAGAGGCATAGTGAGTGGTGATCTCTTCAGCACAAGAGCATACCTGACTTTTCAAAAAACTTGGAAAAAAGTGGTTCTTTAGAGAATGCTAAAAGAAGACAAGCTTTTGTGAGGCAAGAGGGAAGACTTACTGTGGGTTGGTATCTCTCCAAAAGGCATAAATGAAAGGTGGAAAACACATGGTCACATTTTGCAATGAAGAGGATGTTACCAGTAGACTCAGAGGTCTGTGATGGGGATATGCCCATGCATCTCCAGGCACAGGCTGGAAGATCTTGAGAGGGAGTGAAACTCTGTTCAACAAGTGAAACTTAGTGTGAAAAAAAACCACAGAAGAGTTTGCGTGGGTAAAACATTCCTGACCAAAGACTCAGTGGCAGGTTCTAGCTGAGCTCCTAGTGTTCAGAGGAGCTGCTGCACATCTTTGCCTGAAAGTGTTGGCTTTGCCAAGGAAGAAGAGCACTATAATTTATTAAAGAGGAATTAGGAAACAAAACATGAAGCATTTTTACAGCCCTGCTGAATCCCCATCTTAAGTGTACCATACATTTTTGTCCATAGGTATTTACAGATGTATAAAACAACAAAGAAGCAAGGAAAAAAGCAACAGAGTGGAGCAGTAAGTTTAACAGCTTCCCTGCAACAGCAGCTATTCAATTTGACATTGATGGTTGAGGGAATGATTACAACAGAACTTGAAGAACCACGAATGGTGTAGATAAGGTAGCTAGGAAGCAGTTATTCACTATTTTACCAAAAGTACATAATTGCCCTGACTTTTGCTTCTGTCACTAGTCACTATTAGTGACAGAGGTGCAGGTGGGAAGGAACTGTGCTGCCAGGACTTTTGGCCTCTGGCCTGGACGGGCACACACTCTCCTGGGTGAAAAACTGGTTGAATGACCGGGCCCAGAGGGTGGTGGTAAATGGAGTTAAATCCAGCTGGAGGCCAGTTACAAGTGGGGTTCCCCAAGGCTCAGTCCTGGGTCCAGTCCTGTTTAATGTCTTTATCAACGACCTGGATGAAGGCATTGAGTCCTCCCTTAGCAAGTTTGCAGATGACACCAAGCTGGGAGGAAGTGTGGATCTGCTGGAGGGTAGGGAGGCTCTGCAAAGGGACCTGAACAGGCTGGACCACTGGGCTGAGACCAACGGCATGAGGTTTAACAAGGCCAAATGCCGGGTCCTGCACTTGGGGCACAACAACCCTAAGCAGAGGTACAGACTAGGAGAAGCCTGGCTGGAAAGCTGCCAGGAGGAGAAGGACCTGGGAGTGTTGGTTGACAACCGACTGAACATGAGCCAGCAGTGTGCCCAGGTGGCCAAAAAGGCCAATGGCATCCTGGCTTGTATCAGGAACGGCGTGACCAGCAGGTCCAGGGAGGTTATTCTCCCTCTGTACTCGGCACTGGTGAGACCGCACCTCGAGTACTGTGTTCAGTTCTGGGCCCCTCACCACAAGAAGGATGTTGAGGCTCTGGAGAGAGTCCAGAGAAGGGCAACAAAGCTGGTGAAGGGGCTGGAGAACAGATCTTATGAGGAGCGGATGAGAGAGCTGGGGTTGTTCAGCCTGGAGAAGAGGAGGCTGAGGGGAGACCTTATTACTCTCTACAACTACCTGAAGGGAGGTTGTGGAGAGGAGGGTGCTGGCCTCTTCTCCCAAGTGACAGGGGACAGGACGAGAGGGAATGGCCTCAAGCTCCGCCAGGGGAGATTTAGGCTTGAGATAAGGAAGAAATTCTTCACAGAGAGGGTGGTTAGGCATTGGAATGGTCTGCCAAGGGAGGTGGTTGAGTCACCGTCCCTGGAGGTGTTTAAGGTTAGGGTAGATGAGGTGCTTAGGAGCATGATTTAGGGAATGGTGGGAATGGTTGGACTCGATGATCCAGTGGGTCTCTTCCAACCTGGTCATTCTGTGATTCTGTGACTTCTCTCTCCTGCCTGTGCAGAACAGCTGACCTTAGGCAGGTACCATGGCTAGAAAAGCAGAGCAGCTAGTCTACCAGCGCAGCAGGAAAAGGAGGAGGAGCTTGCTAGTGTTTAAAAACAAATGTTGCTTTAGGCCAGAAAGCTTCTCTGGCTCTAACAGGATCTGTAGGATGCAAGACTCATGGTAGGGACTGAAGGGACTGTGCCTGTGCCTCCTGGTCCCTCCCTGCTGCACTCAGAGGCAGGAGCAGTCCTCTGTGTGCTATCTTGGGGCAAGCTCTCCAGCCCTTATTCTTCAAAAAAGAGTCCACTGGAATGCCTTTCTAGGCTGTACACAGGAGAGTTCTTGTGTACAGTTATTGGCCTTGTAAGTGGTTATGTCAGGATTTGCAGGCTGCGTGGAGAGTTCGTTTGTCCTTTTTGTGCCTCCCAAGCAGGTCTGTGATGGCTTCCCTAATACAGTTGCTCTCTCTTTAGTCTCTGTCACTCACTCCCAAGCAAGCCTTCTGTGCAGCAAAATTGCTTTGTTCTTTGTCTTTATCTTGCTTTCATTTTTTCCCTTGTCATTAGCATTGGTACAGCTGATTAGGTTTTAAATATAACCACTCTGCAGCAATGACACCCTGCCAACAACACAGATATGTACAGCCAGTGCTGTCAAAAATGTTTCAGTATTTCCAAGAAATACTTTACCTGAGGGAGCTCTAAATGATGTGCCTCTGAAAGTTAGCTCTGGTGATTCTGATCTTCCCTTCTTGAGATGGCTATCGACACACTCCAAAACAAAAGCAATCACAGGAGATCCAGGTTTTCTCCTCTGTAGCTCATACTCTTTCTCTTAGAGAAAAGTGACTGCAGTATAGAATCATAGAATCATTAAGGTTGGAAAAGACCTCTAAGATCATCAAGGTCAACCATCAGCCCAACATCACCATGAAAGAACGTTGGAAGGGGAAGTGGGAGATCAGGTGGGAAATGTTACCTAGAAAAAACCTAATTTATCTTCCCTCCCCCTGAGTCTAGTCAGGACCAGGTACTGAAAAGTGCCGTCTGGCACAGATCTGCTGCTGCCTGTGTTGCTTGCAGGCACTGGCCTTTTCCAGAAATCACGTAGTGGTGTAAGCACATTGTGCTTCTCATCCACACCAGTGTCAGTCTCACCCATGTCTCCATTATTTACCTAGGAGGCTGCATAGAGCTTGTTTCCTCCAGTTTTCTTGCTTACCCCTCATGCCTGCATATATTCCTCTAGGACAGACTGTGGCACCAATGCTCAGACAACTTAGGAAGGGACCCTGTTTCCTTGCTATCAGCTCATGGCTCATCCAAGTGAGTTTGGTTTTGTGGTTCTAGTGTTTATGACCATGGCTTTTGCTTTGAGAAGTACTAGGAGACATCGAGAACTGAAGTTCCCAGGATCTCACTTTACCTGCATCAGGGACTGAGAACAGTGGAGTCCACAGAGGTGAGACTGTTGCAACTGGTTTGTTTGGAAATAGTTCCAAGCAGGAAGTTGCTTTTAAAAAGAGAAATTATTTGTCGCACAATGTAACTTTCTCCCTCCCCTCAAATACTCCTGTCTAACAAGGGAATATGTAAACGTTTTAGGAATTCTGCTGAGTTGTTGCTCTGAGTGTATTTTTAGTCTTTGTAACTGTTACAGTAACACTGCTTCATTTATATACTTATTTGGTAGTGTATACCAACCCGTCAGATGGAAATATTGTCCAGATGTGCTGGGTAGGACAGTCAGGGCTGCTCAGTACAGATGAGACAGAAGATTGCAGAAATGACTGTGTGGAGAACGCCCCTTGAATTATGTCAGGGGACGGCTGTAGCCCTTCAACAGTGCAGCCCCAGACCTGTGTGCAGCTGGTGCTCTCATCTTCTTCTGAAGCTTACACTCTTCTGAACTCTGTGCTGCCCCTAGATATAAGCTCTGCTTGGGGCCAGGGATGGTTGCAATATAAATATTTGGGTAATTTGTTGTTAAATCGTTCTTTAAACCAATATTTAGCATTGTTAGCTTGGCACAGCTAGCATGAGGCAACTGGGTGCTAGAATTCATTGGGTGGCTCTTTGAAAGCTGTCTCTATTCCTGCTGGTGTGATAGAAAGAGCTGCAGAAGGAGCAGGGGCTCTGTTTGGAATGAGGTGTGGCAAAGCAGAGTTGCCTGTTCAAAGGAACTGTGGAAATTACAGAGGTCATGAGTAGCTCTTCAGCAAAGATGGTCATAAAAAGAGTTGGTGGTTTTGTATTACCTTATGCAGAGATAATTCCTTGGCACCTAATTTGACATCAGCTAAACAAATTCCATGGACAGCAGATTCACTCAATGCTATTGTCCACGAGGAAGTGAAGATTCTGTAGCTTTATTCTACATGTCTAACAAAGACAGGTAGTTAAAGTAAAGATGGGGCCAGTGATTTCCTTTCCTGTATCTTATCGAAGTGAAAACATGTAGGACAAATCCATGTGACTGACACTAGCTTAACTGCGTATTCAGTGAGCACAGTGGGCATAGAAGTGAGCAGGTTCTGACCACTTTTACAAGTCACCTACTACAAAACCAGCCAGTAGTAGATGGATAACCCATTGTGGGTTATCTGCTGCAAAGGCAACTGGGGTCTTATCGAAGAGCCTGAGCACTAGAGATGTCAAATCAGTAGCCTAGGCCCTGAATTATACCTTATTCGTCTCACAGAATATTTTTTGGCACTCTGTGGGACTGATCAGAGTAAGGTAAAATTCTTTGCTGATTTGTTAGAACAAGACTCTATCAACGTACCTGAGGCATGAGCACTTCTTCAGAAAGCTGCAGAGCTTTTTCCTGTTGTTTGGTCACAGTCTTGAAACACTTCACAAAGTCAGGACACATTTCAGGGGAGTTCTGTTTCTGCCTCTCTGCAAACTGTGCAGTTTTTAAGACAAGCATTTTCCTACAACAAAGCTTTGTAGGGAGGATGTGTATAAATGGGAAAGGATGAATTACCAGAATAACATGTTCCTTTCCTATGACTGCATCTATAGGGCCAGACAGCCCACTGATGTGTACAGAGTTTAAATCTAGATTGACAATTGACGTCACTATTTGGTCTGACTTATTGCAGATGTTCATTCCCTGCCTCAAGCCTTCCGCCTGTCTTCCCTAAGGCAATGTCTCTTACACAAGGAGGTGCCTGCTCTCAAAGATGGGCATTTGAACATTCAACAAACTGATACAAGTTGGTACTACTAAGGGGAGAAGGGGAGGGCTTTGGTTTTATGGTTTTTCTAATAAGCCAGCTTTGAAAATCTGCTGCTTCAAATGTGAAAATAATCTTCCATCATCTTTGGTAGTAACAGTAGGTATTACCCTTGGCCTTATTCTCTAAACATTTTTTGTTTGGACTGAAGACTTCAGCTTTCATCAACTGCATCTTGCAACTTGTTTGTTTTAAGGGGAGCTGCCATAAACCCTAGAGAGCAGCACTAGGGAACTGGATTTCTGCTCTCTATATCAAGCTCGTGCTGAGAGTTTGGTACAGCCCGCAAGAGCCAGTGGGCCTATTTGAGAAAAGTGCAGTCAGAGAACAGCAGCACTTAGCACAATTACCTTTGCTGTTAATTCGAAATATTCTGTCATCTGAAGCATGGCTTTTAAATATGTTAACAAATAATTTACACAGAATCACATCTGTTTATAAATCCAGACACCCCTACAGGAGATATGTTCCTGTGTTTTCACTTATATAATCCCACAAAACATCAGACATAGGTAATTCAGCACAACAAACTAATTCAGTGTTGGTGTTGCTCTGGGTTATTAAACCATTCTGTGTAATGCTCATTGACAGTGCTGACCTTCCAGATAGCAAACAAGCAACAGTAGCAGGCAGCAACTTGAGGCTGCCAGTCCTGCCTTCATGGACACCCCTGCCTGCCTTTGCGTCCCTGTTGAGGTGTGATGGGTGCATGCTCAGGCAGTGCAGCACACACTGGCCTGAGCATTGAAAGAAAGCACTGGTTACATACCCTGGCCACTCCAGAGATCAGCCACATACAGCTCATGAGCTCAGTGTTCATCAGGGCCTCTCTGGAAAACCTACGTCGTGTTTCACTGGTGTCTCCTGGATGTTGGTACTACTAGAAGGCCACATGGAAGGGGAAAGAAAGAAAACCTGACAAGTGTTGGGAACTGTTTTAAAGATCTGATGCGGGAGTCACCAGGCAAAATTATTGGCTGATTCTGTGGATGACATCAGACCATGGGGTTGCTGTGGAGAACCCACAACTCTACTCCATATATTGCCAGTTGCTGAAGAAGGATTAGGAATAGCAGAACTGAACACATCCAGCTATGTAGCCATTGGATTTAAACTGACCATCAAGGAAACACAGCGCAGTTGTCACTGCTGTCTGAATCATGGGCACTGGAGGTGTTCATTGCTACCCCGTGGCAAACATCAGCTCAAATCTCATTGAAAAGGCTTTGCCCAAGTTGCACTGCCTTGTCTTTGTCCTGAGCAGAGAGCAGACAGTCGGCACAGCTCAGCTGACAGTGTTGGCGTCTTTGTAGACCTGAGCTCTCTAAGGATCAGTTGCAGTCTGCCCTAAGGGGTTCCAGTCATGAACAGGCACCTGCAGCACACAGAAAGGCAGGACCAGAGAGATCATGAGTGAATGCAAGTGCCTGTGCCTGTGCCTGTGCCTGTGCCTGTGCCTGTGCCTGTGTGGAGGGAGAATCAGGTTCCCTAGGACTTGTGTGACAGACAATCATCTTTCCTTAAAAACTGCCAGTCACAAAGACCCTCTGGTCTCCCAGGGTAGCTTCTTCCAGGGCTTCTATTGCATTATCATCTGAAACTTCATCAGATAAATTCGTTTCTCTGGAAATCAGTCTGATCATTTCTAGTCCTGCCATTCTGTTGGCTTATGCGTAGTGATTGTCTGCAGTCCTCAAGCTTTTTTCTACAGTGCTTCTACCCACTTTGTACTTGATTTTTCCCATTCTCTTGATTGTTGTACTTCACTCTGGGCCTTGGTTGAAATATATCCTGAAGATTTGGACAGCTTCTCTCTTTTAGCAAAACTGCTATCTAATCCAATACTCTGAGGTGGTTGAAATCTCTCCAGTTTAGGAGCTTCCAGAAATGTTGTAAGTATGCTCTCTATTCGTTATCCAGATCATGAAACAGTTTAATGGCATTGAGCTCAGGACTGAGCCACGTGGAATTGTTTTTACATTGCCTTCCCCTTTGACAGTGAGCTAGTCTTTCCAAACATCGGGTTGCACTGACTGCAGTCAGGTCACGTTTGCCTGTTGTTTTGCTGAGACTATCACGTGGACTTACACAGAGCATCAGCTCCTCCACTCTCTGGGCTGGAGTGGACCAAGCAGAGTTCTCTGATGGTGTTCTGGCTTGGCATAGCTTTCACACTGCTACTTTCCAGCAGCTGGTCTAGGCACCCAGCAGCATCACTGAACAGTAATTGCTGTCTCTGCAGAAAATCCCACCTCCTTTTCCAAGTCATTTTGGTGCTTTTTACAAGGGAGCGTATTGATAGGACAAGGTTAATTCACACACACAAGGCAGGATTCAGGTGCTTTGTGAATATCTGAGTTGGGTGTGTGAGTTCCCTCCATGCCTCCTGGCCATCAACATCAGTTGTGATGGATTCAGAAGACGCAGCGCCTCTTGCATGGGATAACAGAGCTGTTGCTTTACTTAATCATGCTCCACTTAGTCACAGCGAGAGACTGTGTCAGTGCTGGGAGAAGCAAGATGCCGGCTTGTTGAGAGGGGCTGATCTAGTTTCCATGCTCCACGCACACAATACATGGGCTACCCTCTGGAATTGCTGTTCTCCATGTTGTGCAATGCCAAGGAACCTAATGATAGCCCAGTGTGCTGGCACCTCTGGGCAAACATGGGAAGGTCTCACTGCCTTACTGAGAGGTTTTCCTGACCCTTGCCACTGTCCCGTTCCACCTCACGCACTTGTGGAATTGGAGCTCCTTTTCCCACATAGCTGGGGTCCTATTGAACTGTCATCTGCCAGCGTGAGAGCTGAGGAGCTGTGTTTTCATCTTCCTGTGTCACAGGAAGCAAGTTTGTTCCAATTCGTTCTCTCCAGGCTCTTATCCACCTTCCCCCCCCCCCAGCTTCTCTGTGTGCCCCCAGCTGCCCTGTGCAGCCCCTGTCCTGAGCAACAGCACCAGCACAGTCTCCTCTGCCATCTGGTCCCAAGCCTGCTGAATAGGAACTGGGAGCACATCCGAAGAGTTAGAGAAAAGGTGACACACACCTGAGGGTTGGCCTCTAAAAGGGCCCAGACCAGGGACACAGCACCTGAAGCTGTAGCAGGGCTTTATCAATAGCACTGTGGCCCAGAGGGACAGGAGACTCATTGGGGTGTTTGGGTCAGCTGAAGACTTGGATGGGAGCTCTAGGCCTTGGTTGCGTGGAGGCACATGCAGCACTTTTTTTCCATGTAATTTCTGCAGGTGAGAGCTTTGATTTCCCTCGCTCTCAGCCTCCTCAGCAAAGCTTTGCGCCTGCTTTTCATTACTATACCAGACATACTTGATCTAATGGCTTCTGCAGGTGGTGCGGGGTACAAGAGGGTCTGGCCACAGTTGTCAGCTGTCATCCAGAGTCAGCGTTAATCCAGGAAAACAGTTAAAATTAGTAATGTATATTGCATTCCTCCAATCCATACGCTTTCCATTAGCAGATCTTCCACCCTCCTTAGCACAGAAAGAAAACCCTGCCGGTGGGAGTCAGTGTTTCTGACTCTGAAAGGCCAGCATTGGCTCTGCCTGGAAATCTGATCTCTGCTCTCACATTCCTGGATACACTGCACAGGGAATAGTCTCCTACCTTTAAATCCAGGCAGCAGATGCTGGCCATGTGCACAGCCTCTGCCTACAAGCCCAGGAGCTTCTGCAGCAGCAGACGTGCCTGGTCTGGGGCCATGCTGGGGTGGTGCAGCCTGGCAGGCCCTTGCACTGGGATCCTATGTGGTGGCTTGGGTCTCCCCATGTCCAAAGACTTCTCAAGGGTAATGGCTTTGTCCCATGTCACACCACAGTGTCAGCAACCAGGTTGACGCAGTAATGACGTGCATTTAATTCTTTCAAGAGGTAACGTTTTGAATTTATATTAATAA
The DNA here is from genome assembly GCA_033459285.1 of Clamator glandarius. NCBI lineage: Eukaryota > Metazoa > Chordata > Aves > Cuculiformes > Cuculidae > Clamator > Clamator glandarius. Next base: position 2,166,401 of record JAUNZM010000040.1, read on the forward strand.
TCTGGTAAAGAAATTCCTTGAGATCCTTAATGGCAAGGGGGTTACAGTATTTTTAAACCAGTAAAAGGAAAGTGCAACATTCAGCTTTCTTAAATAAGTACTGTCTTCAATCACACCTACACTTTAGTGGCTCAAGAGCAATTGCTCAATAATAAATGTTATAGAAGGCAAAGTCCATTGGTAATTATGTATAGATGAAGAAGTGGAAGAGAAACTATTTCCATTAATTTCCGGATATGAATGTTAAGCATGGCCCGAGTCCTTGAGAAGTCACAAGCAGCCTGGGGCTGCACTGTGTGTTGCTGCAAAAAAGAAGGGATTCCCCCAGCTCCAGCGCTTGCTCCTGAAAGAAAAGGTCCAGAAAGTTTTGCTTTTGTTGCCATTAGCTTTTGAAGGACTAACTCTGAATTTTTATTATTTTTCCTTACTTTTGCAGAGAATGTGATCAATGGGCAGGACTATGAGGTGATGATGCAGATTGATTGTGAAGTGATGGACACCAGGATCCTTCGCATCAAAAGTTCATCTGTCCCTCCATACCTCCGAGAGCAGCGCAGAAATCACACCAACACCTTCTACAGTGGGACTCCCTCCGTCCCAGAGACACCCCATGCCCTGAGAGCTATTGTCAAATCCCTACAGTAGCTCCTGTAGGGTAGCGGCACAGCCTATGCCTCTGACATGCAGCGGGTCTTGCTGCCAGGTGGAGCCCCTCCACCGGTGGGTCCCAAGGGCTCCTGGCACTTCAGCACAGCAAGAGCAGCCCCCACTTAGCCCATTCCTGTGCCTGACCCTACCCAACAGCTACATCGTGCACAGTGATTACACAGCTCAGTTGGCCCCTCACTGGGTACAGGCCTGAGAGGGGTCATGCAGCTTGCAGTGCCCAGTGCAAGGGGTGTGGGTAATGCATTCTGCCCCAGTCCTGGTCTTAGCATCAGCAGCTGGTGCTCAGGGCTGGCACAGGCCGTCCTTGCTACTTATGCACTGTCCAAAATTGTGGTGGCTTTTTTTTGGTTTGTTCTGGGGACAAAAAAATGTTCCCAATAAACCATGTCCTGTGGGTGCTCGCAGGGATTACAGCACTGCTGTGGGGCAGCCCAGCCCCAGCCAGCCAGCAGACAGTGAGGACCTGCACATGCAGCTAAAGCGCTGCAAACTGAACTGCCACGCAGCATCTCTCCCTCCCAGGACTCACCCTGCAGGAAGGATCCCGTGGTTGGACCCCTGTAAGGTGCCGTGGGCAGCGTGAGGCCGGGGGCTGCCTCCCGGCAGTGTGCGCACACACACACACACACGCACACATCCCTCATCTGTGTGCTGCCTGCCCCACTGCTGCTGGCTTCCCCGGGCCACACAGCTGCGTGGCAAAAACCTGGGGCTTGGTCCAAGGGTGATAATTTAGTGCACCATGTGCATTTTTAAAATTGTATTGCTGGGGTTTCCCTGCATCTTTTGTTTGTTTGGAATTGGGGGGGTAGGAGGCAAGTAGAGGTGGTCGTGGTGGTGGTTGTGTGTCTGTCTGTGCTATTTAATGCTTTTCACAGAACTGCACTGGCCCTGCTGGGACACAGCCACAGCACCTTCCTTCTGAAACACAGACACATAGGCATACGTGTACACAGACTCACACCCACACTTCTCTGCCTTGGCAGCTACCTGGCATGCAGCAGGGGAGCATGCCGGTTGTCCCTGAGCACTGACCTACGAGACACTGCAGTCAACTGCTGCCCTTACAAAGCCCACTATGAGAACGCTATTAACTGGTCCTAAGTGTGTCAGCCAAGTCCTGGGCCGGAGCTGGGCTGAGGGGCTCCAGCATGCAGCGCACGGCAGAGCTCAGCTGGAACAAGACACCAGCACAGCATTGGCCTTTCCTAATGACTTCAATATGTTGTATTTTTTTTTCCCTTTTGCAGTTAACATAGATAATGATGGGCTTCAGTTTGCCAACCAACTGCCTTTCCTTCATTGTTTGAGCCACAGACTGGGGTGTGTGTGTGTGTGTGTATTATTATTTGCGTGTGCAGCTGTTGAGAAATAAAGGTTGATCCTGCAGCAAGGCAAACAACTCAGGGCAGGCAAGGAGAGCGAAGAGCATTACACCCCTGTAAAGTATTTGCCTTGCAACACTATGGAAAACCTTTGCCCTTTGCCACGTAGTCAGGGCGAGATGCACAGGCCCTCCATCCCCTTGCTGCTTGCACTGCTGGGAAGCAGCTGGGCTTGGCAAGGGGTTTGGCTGTGCTCCTTGCACCAGTTCTGTTTTCCTGGCCCTAGTCCCATCTGACTCCCAGAATAGTCAAAAATGAAAACACCAGTGGCGCCCCAGGCAAGGGCACGCAGCTCCCCACAGCCCCAGGCGGGGGCAGCCGGCTGCTCCAGGTTGGGTATTTGCTGCCAGGAAGGGAACCTGGCAGTGGCAGCTGGCAGCTGAGCTTTGCCACAGTCCAACACCTTGGGAAGGGGGCTGCTGTGGCAATGTGGCCTTAGCCAGCACCCCTTTTTTTTTTTTTTTTTTTTGCTCATTAATACTGTTTTACTTGGGCAAAAGAGAAGGCCGGCGCAATCTCTGCTGGCCCTTGGGCTGCACTGTGGCTCTGGGTGGCACAGCACTGGCCCTGCCCAAGGTACATGCACTCAGACCCTCTCCTACGCCTGGGAAAGAGCATCCTGCACAGGCCACTCATCTTCAGCCTGGGAAGGCAGAAGAAACTGGGTTGGTGGGACTCGGGCCTCAGTGACCTGAAGGTAACAGCAGTTGTGACAGAGCCAAACTCTTCTTGGGGCTGGATAAGGCTGTGCCCTCAAGCTGTGGTGCAAGGACTAAGCAGCTGAGAATCCCCCCAAGGCCCTCACTGGTGCTCCCCAAACCAAACAGAACCCACCCCAAAAAAAACCTTTGTGCATTTACATAAACCCAGATGGTGAACTAGACCCAAAGAAAGCCCCAAACAGCTGCAAAGGTACTTGATCATTTATTATTAACAGCAGATCAATACAAAATGCTGCTGGGCTAGAACGACCAGGGTTGTTCCACTGGCCAACAGCCAGAACCCAGGGAAGCACAGCAGTGAAGGGGCATGTGAGCTGAGACCCTGTGAGAGACAGAGTGGCAGGAGGATGGGGAGCAAGGGCTTCCCCAGTCCAAGGCCTCCCCCAGGCCTGCAGCTCCCCACCCAGGCAGCCCAGCACCCAGCAGAACAGAGCCTTCATCCAGCAAATGCCAAAGGGGACTATTTCAGGTTACAAAATGAAGAAACAAAAGCTGTCTATACATATTTACATTGTCCCCCTCGTGCTGCTGGCTCCCTTTGGACACAAGTCACAGCTCAGGGTACTCCCAGCCCCCCAGAGCAGGCTGCAAAGGGCAGAGGCCCCAGTGGAGAGGACAGTGTTCAGTATAAACGCCAGCACCGAGGGCCACAGGAACTGCACTCGCAGCCCCATTGTACAACAGGATCTCCAAAGGACCTGCTGGTCACCAATTGGCTGGGAAGATGGTCCTGAGAGATGGGATATTCCCATGGGATACACACCCCCTCCACCAGGGCAGGTAGTTATCAGCATCCTGCTGGGACCTTGGGCCTGCAGCAGAAAGGACAGCCTTGCACTGGTCCTGGGGCTCTAGCTGATCCTCTTTATGTGAAAACATCTAGGCCGCCTCCTCCACGAGCAGGAGAACTGTGTCAATCTTCCCAAAGGTGGGACCCTTCCCTCAGGAAGGAAAACCAGAAGCAAGCACTGACAAAGGGGGTGGTTCTTGCATGGGGATCGATCTACAATCCACCATGAAAAATAGCTTGAAACAAAAACCATCATTTACTCTTTGATTTGTACAAAATAATAATAATAAAAAAATAATAAAAAATAAAAATAATAATAAAAGGTGCTGGTGGTCCCTGGCTGGCAGTCCCCCACTGGAGGAGGGTGTGTGACTCAGTAGGCAAAGATGACATGGTAAGTGACTTGGTGGCCATTGTCCCAGGCGTAGAGCAGGCGGTCCTTGGGGTTATAGTCTATCTGCGTGGTGTAGGCGTACTCATTCTCAAAGAGCAGCCGGGGGATGATCTGCGTGTTGGTGTGTGTGTCAAAGGCATAGGAGATGTTGGCATTCCTCTTGTTGTAGCTATCGACTGCGTACAGGACCCCACAGATGACAAAGCAGTTCCCGTAGAAGTTCTTCCGTAGCCCCGTCCGCCATGTGGTCTCCTTCTGGGTGCTGAGGTCAGCTGCATTCAGCTTGCTCAGCACAATCACCTCCTGGTTGAAGCCTTCATAGCTGATGGCTGGGTAGATGACCCACAGGCCATTCTCATCCACAGCAAAGTCCACCTCCGAGTGGCCTCGCCACTGCCATGGCGTGGACTCCTCGTAGGCCACATCATGCAGCATGGCCCAGGCAGCCACATACCGCTGCTTCAGGTCATACTTGATGATGTTGCGTGTGAAGGCCCGGTTGTAGTAGAAGGACCCATTGTAGACAACGTGCCCTGTCCCCATCCAGCTGTACGGGAGCTTGTAGGAATTACTCCAGCGCCCTATGGGGCAAAGACACCTTGCTGGTGAGACCCTCTCTTTGCTTTGCAGTTGGTAGACCCACCACAGCACCGACCAGCTCCCTCTGCCCCCAGTCCTACCTGCACTCCCTCCCCAGCCACACCTGATGTGGTGACAAGAAAGTCTAGAGTCACCACAGGCAGCCTGACCTACCCCATGGTCTGAACCCCACACGCTCAGTACTGGTGCCCAAGAGGGGACAATCTCCAAGCAAAGCATCCCCCTGTAGTGCAGCCCCCCAGGGAATGAGGACAGTTATCGGACCAGCCGCGCAGCAGCCAGCACAGCACCGGGGATGGCATAAGCCCACCTTGCTTGAAGTTGTCAAGGTTCCTGAACTCCACCAGCGTGTTCCCATAGTAGTAGTTGGTAACATAGATCCGCTCCTCCTGGGCCAGGGGGTCCTTCATCCAGGCCCCCTCATTGCGCCCGTACGTGTTTTGGGTGGTGGGTCCTGAGATGGTGGACAGTGTGTCCTTGCAGCGCCCTGCACAAGCGGAGAGAAGCTCGCTAGGCCCAAGGCAGAGCAGCCACACTCTCCCTGCTCCTGCTGCAGGTCTGCAGGGCATCATCCGTCACTTCAGCCCCTTGCCAGCCTGCTCACCAGGTACTCTCACTGCTTCAGCTTGGGCTCAGCCTTACGAGACCCAGCAGCACTAGCCAGGTCCTGCAAACAGCTCTCCACTGTGTCCCTGCCCCAGCTGACACTGCTGCCATCTCAAGTCCATCTCCAGGGAGGTGTTTTTCTTCCCTGCCCAAACCCTCAAACTAAGAGGAGACTACTGTACATTCCAGAGTTAACAAGCAATAAACCCGGCACCTCAGTAAAGCGCTATCCATCTACCATCTCCATGACACCTCCAACCCATGGCCAAATACAGGTTTGCTGCACTTAGCAAGTCATGCTGTGGGCACAAGGCAGACCCCATGCGCAGCTGGATCTGTGCAGGACCTGCAAGCACTCACCAATGATGCTCCTGATGTCCTCCTCCTCCAGGGCCTGCTTTGGGGTGCCTGGGCTGCTGGGCCCAATTGGCATCGCAGGGGTGCTCACCTGTCCCCAAGCTTCTGGGCTGCTCTCCAGGGCAGAGCTCATCTCCACATCCCTCAAGGTCTGGGCGGTGGTGGCCATAGCAGGGTGAAGTGTGAGCAGGTTTTCCATTGCTGTGGCCACCGCTGTGCTGTTCAAGGCTACTGGTAGCTGCAGAGTCCCCTCCTCCACCAGCCCTGGTGGAGCAGTCGTGGTCTCTGGGATAGGGGTCAGTTGGCTCATAGTGATGGGGTCTAGTGTGGGCCTCACGGACGTGGCAGGGGGCACCGAGGCCATCGCAGCAGCATCAGCGGCCAGCGGGGTGGTGGGGTTGCTGCCAGGGGTGGGTGGCCGTCCTACCGGGGATGGCTTCTTCATACTCTCACCCACCCCACTGCTGGGCCTCAGGAGCTGGTCTTCAATCAGTAGGTCCATTGTGTTATCCCCACTGAACAGCTCATCTGCTGTCAAACACAGGCACAGGCATTAGCCCCACAGCAAGCCCACATTAGGAGGTCAGTGAGACCTCATCACACCCACATGTCCACCACCTCAAGCTTAGCAGAAGGTAATGGAGAGTGATTCAATACTACCAGAGATGGGCAGGATGGAGACAGCTTTAGCACACAGCCAGTTGCTCCTCCTCATCTTCAAGGTCTCATGAGCCCAGGCATGGCTGAGCTAGCTTTGCACAGCAAAGGCATTTGCCTTGTTTGCCCTTGCTGCCAGGCACTGCTGGGCCTTGGGTGCTCAGTTCCCTGCTTTCACTGTGGCCAGAGTCCTGAGCAGCACCTTGCTGAGCCACAGCGCAGTCAGCAGCTGAGCCACCACCCATCACCCTGAGCACTGCAAAAATCTCCTTGGATGTCACTGGACAGGTGGATTTGCTGGACTAACATAAGTAGTAAACCTGCATTTACCTCCGGAAAAGGAGTTGATGCCAGGTGCTTTAAAACATAGCAGTGACCTACTTCCTTAGCTACCAGGGATTTTCCATGGAATAACAATACTACACTGCTCCGTTGCACAGAGCTCAAAGGCAGGATGCTGCCCTGCTGCTTCCAGCAGTGTGGTATCAATTACCCTACCTCCTGCCTCCAAATCCTCCTCTCTGTGGTGACTCCATGTACCTTGCCCACACATTACCAGGGGAAAGGCAGGACTCAGGACAGATGCTGGCTCTGCTACAGGGTGCAGCCAGCAAACCCACCAGACATAGCTGCAAACCCAACTCACGCTGCTCCTCGATGTCATTCTCTGACTCGGTGGACTGGGCTTTGTAGTAGGTGACCCCTCGGACAATGGTGGGCTTGGAAGGAGACCGGCTCCTCATGTGCAGCTTCCTCTGCAAAAGCTGCTTGGGCTTCTCATCTGCTGGAGAGAGGTGCAGCTCTGGGAGGGAGTCAACAGAGTTGATCTGCTGAGAAATGGTTTCATCCTTCAGGAATCTCTCTTCATATTTGCCCTGTTAGAGACACAGGAGGTTGCTACAGGATGGGCTAGAGCAGATACCTTTTGGGGGACCACAGAGGTCAAGATCACCAACTAAGTGCCAGGTAAAATGCTCTGTCTCCCTTCCTTTCTCAGGGTCACCCTCCATCCCTTCTGCTGTGGGAAACACTCCGGGAGCAAGTACAGATGGCAGGCGCTCATTGCTCAATAGAGCACAGGCTGTAGGATGCAGGACAGAGTGGGGGACCCCAAGGGGGCATTAGCAGGGTACAGCCCATGCTGCAGCTGCTCACATGTCCACCCAATGGACACTCTCTTGCACACCAGAGACCTTTACCAGCAGCCAATCTGTACAGAATGTACAACACACACTGAGCTTTGACAGGGCAGAGATTGAAGGGCATCTTCCAAGCAGGACTGAGAACCCCCTGGGGCAGGGACAGAGAACCTTGTGCAGAGGCAGCCACCAGCTGCTGTATCTCATGCCTCAAAGATTTCATCTCATTAAAGGAAATCAGAAAAACAGCCTGAAGGTTGAAGTGGTGCCCATTTGGCTGAGAAGACGGGCCCAGGTTCCTTCACAGCCCTGTTGCAATTAAAGGTGAGAAAAGGGGAACACTGGGAAATGAGGTCACTCAGGGAAATAAAATGCACATGCTTCACTCTCCAGCCTGGCTGGGGCTGGCTCCTCTCCAGCAGCAGCAGAGCCCCTGCTAAGATTATGGCCCAGGAAACAGAGGAGCTGGGAGCACTGCTGGACACCCTGTGCACAGCCCTCCAAGCAGAGTGTGATGGCACACCGACAAATCATGGCTGGTGCCATTTATCTACCAGCTGTCTCCTGTGGTATGTATGGGAGCCTGCTCTCCTCCCCACCAGGTCTCAGGGAGCCTGCCCCTGTGTAGGACACACAATGCCAGCTCTCGGTGCCATGTGGAGGTTCTTCTCACCCCCAGGACCTGAGCATCCCTGTTTGGAGCTGGAAATGATGCAGCAACTATTCCCCTATCCTCATACACCTCCTTTCCCCCTGCAGAAGGGACCCTGGGCAAAGGCAAGATGCTCTGGTAGCTATTCAGCACAGATCAGAGCATCACAAGGCCACCATATGTTGCATCACCAAAGCAGCAAAGGGGTCGCCCTAGGCAGGCCTTTCCATGAAGCACCTCTCCCACCCTTCTCTGGGGCTGTACAAGAAGCCACTGCCCCAAACAGAGGACATTCCCATGCTGGGCAGACCTCACAACGTCCCCATTAGCCTGGGGATGGGTCCTGGAGCCAGTGGGATGCCCAAGCCTCTGCCTGGAGCCTGCCAGGCACAGAGGCTGGCTGGGGTAATTACTCAGGAGGGAGGGCGACAGGCTGTCCCTCCACTGAGCCCCCAAGCCCTGCTAATGAAAGGCTCCGACTTTCCAAGCACTTCCCAGCCAGCCCCGCAATGACATCACTCTTTCCGAGCAGCACAGCCCCCACTGACCTCAAAAACCAACAACTCTGGAGGAAGTAGGGAGGCCTGGGAAGCAGCCTGCTCCTGTTCCCACCTACATCCCAGCAGCAGATGGGCTGTGCAGAGAGAATCAGGCTGGAGCCACAGCATGGAAACGGAGTTGGCTGAGTCGAGAAGAAAATGACCCCAGGCAGGTGTCCCCATCCAGGAAACACCCTCTGGGTTGGCTTGCATGGCAGCAGTAACCTCAAGCCACACAACTTGCTGGGGCAGTCATACCTCTGCTTGGGTATAGGCAGCTTCGGCATCCCGCTGCAGCGAGCTCTCAATGTCAGCAAGGCTGTTGGAGAGGAGGCTGGAGCAGTTCTCCCTACCCCGGTGATGGGGAACCTGCAGATCCTCCTCCATGTTGGCTCTTGCCTGGTGGTCTTCCTGTGTGAAGTTCCTGGACATACCCTAGAAATGCAAGAGAGGAGACTTTACCCTGCATAAAGACAAGGGATGGTCTACGGCCCCCCAACAATAGCCCAGGAGCCAGTGAGCTCTATGCTCCCACCCCGGGCTTACAGACAGGCTACACTGTGGAGCTGGGCACTTCAGCTGCTAAGAAGGTGCCCCTAATCCCAGTGAGATCCAGAAACCCCATCCCTGGCATGCACATCCCACATCCACTCTCTTTGTCATGAGGCCCCATGGAGCAGAAGAGTGGCCTTAAAGTCCTTCAACACTCATCTTCAGCCACAGTCATCACAGAAGGAAGATAAGAAGTCATCTTAAGTCTCAGCCTTGCATCCTTTGCCTGTGGTAGTGAGTTCAGCTCCCATTTATTAATCCCACTTTCCTAGTAGAGTCCCACCCTGGCCAACCACTGCCTGCATGATCCCCAAGGCAAGATCTCAAGGTCAGCATACCACTTGTGTGGTTTGGAGCAATAGAAGCACCAGCTTTCCTAGCTGTCTGAGAGCTCGAAACACTCCCCAAAGCGGGGCTGTGAGACAGGGCACTGGGCTCTTCTTCCCACCCTGTCCTACTGCCTGGCTGTGCAGCACCTGTGCTCAGGGAATTCTTCTCCCCACCACCCTCTCCTCACACAGAGGAGAGGGAGAATTTGATGAGAGAAAGAGAGCCAGTGACCCCCAGAGAGCTGTCCCAGTCTGGGAGGGAGCTGGCTGCAGATTGTCAGCTAGCCCAAGGCAGGCAAATCCCTCTGACTTCTTCAGTCCCCCAGCCATAGGTACAACTTGTCTCCAAGGAATTGCTGCAGTCTCTGCTTGTCTCTTCTTAGTCTTTTACATCTTGAATAGCAACTGCTTTGAATAGATGACACATCAATCAAAGCAGTTTCACACAGAGACTCAGCGGTCGCTCCCCTGATCCTTCATTTTCAGTCTGTTCTGCCATTAATTTTTCCTAAACCCCACCATGACCTCCATATGGGACCTCAATATTGCCAGCTGATGCAACAGCTGCAAGCTAAATACAAAGCAGAGAAGATGCCTTGCTAGAGAAGGCACTATCTCTGCAGGCCAAGTATTTGGGGGTTCATTCCTTTGACTGACACTATTTGTGTAAAATACCTTGTTATACTGGAAACAACTTGTAATACCTTTTCATATCTGCAAAAATACCATGCTGAGCTCAGTTAATTCCCACCCCCTTTATGGGTATCTGAACTCCCAGTCTTTAACTAGCAATTGTGAGTCACAGCTTTATCATGCAATTTGAAGGCTGAGTCAAATAACACAGGGGCTTTTCAGCAAGCATTTTGCTGCAGTAGGAAAAGGAACAGGAGATCTCATGATGCTCTCCTAGGAGCAGTGCAGGAACAGAAGCAGCTTCAACACCCTTCTTTTGGGAGGATGGCTGATTCCAACAGCATTGTGTCCTTATCACTTATTCCAGGTAATGTTTGGTTTACAACCTGCTTAAGGATAAAATCTGCCTCCCCTTGAGTGGGAGGCACCACCAAAGCCCAGCCTGTGATGCTTCTCAAGGCCACTCAGCTACTTCGCCAGAGAGCAGCTGCCAAAAGCACACCCGCCTGGGAGGCCAATGCTTTGAAGCCATGCCAAGCTCTTGTTCAGCATCTCATGCTGTGCATTGTATCAGATCCCATGGCCGACACAGGGTGCAATCATTATCTCCTCCTCTCCACGGGAATTTATGTGCTAAACCTGCAGCAGGAAGCATTTCACACCTGCTGTCTGCACTTCCTGCACCAGCTCTGCCCTGCTCCAGCAGCACCAAGGAATCTCTGTCTAACCGAGACCTCTCCTATCCTCCTCCATCAAGCCAAGTGCCTGCAGGCAGCTTCAGCTGCTTATTACATGATCTTGTGGCCCCGCTTCTGGGAAATTAAAGAGCCAAATCTGTGAGTTCTCCTCTCCTGCACCCTCACTGCTCCATCTCTGACCAAACTACTTCAGCCAGACTGAGCTTTCTGCAATGGATGCAAGCATCTGCCTCACTGCAGCAGGTGCGAGCAGAGCAGCCAAACTGCAAGGTCACCTCAGGACATGCCCAGAGAAGTGCCACCAGCATCACTCATGCAGAAACCACCGTGCAGGAACTGGCTGGTAGATAGGACCATCCTGGTACCAAAGAATAATGCAGAGGTAATCACTTGTGTAATTTGTCAGTACCCAACCTACTAACAGTTACATTAGCTTAGCCACCAAGCCAACTATTGCCGAGGTCTTTGAGGAACCTGCACTCCCCATTCACTGACCTGATGGGCTGTGTCACTCTGGCCTGACCCATTAAAAGGTGACGATGCCTAACAGTCCCATTTTCAGTTAACTAGTTTCAGGGTGAGATAAATTCATGAACTATAGATTCATAACAACTGGAGAATATGCTAAACCACAGGAAGAGGGCGGGATTACATAAAAAACCAGCAGTGCTTTGTTATTTTTAGACCTCAAAACCCTTTTTCCCCCTTTTGGGTCAATCACCATGCTTGGAAACCCAGAGTCTTCCAGGCAAGCACAGCTCTCTCGACTGTCTCCTTCATGACACCAGGATGGAGCACACTGTGCCTTCCTGAAACACTTTGCAAGTGGAATTTTGGCTTTATAAATCATTGCCTCTTGGCTGCTGGATGCAGACGAATTCTGTCCCAGATACAGACCACGGGAGAAAACTCCAGTATTTAATCTGGCAACCTGTTGCTACATAGTTGAGTGCAGCTCTCACTGCGACACTTACATTGTACTAGCCAAAGAAACATTAAACTGTATGGAAATGAAAATTATTTCACTGGGAATCTGCTCTAAAAAATGGAAGACAGATAGTTTATCTAGCTTTTGAGTAGTGCTGAGGGTTCATCTCTTTTTAAACACAGGCCAAGATATAACTTGGTCCTTAAGGAATTTTACCTCCTTGACTACCAGCTGTCCTGGTAAGCGTGTCCCAGCACCAGCCCTGGACCACTCATTCCCACGTTAAATAGCTCACAAGCACGTGGTTGAGAGCATCTATTGGACCAGCACAGCTATAAAATTGAAAAAAGGCAAGCCTCAGAAGCAGGCCATTTGGACCCCAAGGAGATGCTGGTCCTGATGAGGCCACACCCAGTTTGGACCACAGGGGATGAGGGAAACTGCAGAGTGTCCAGGGAGGCTGATGGGGTGGTGGTGCCCCGGGCACTGCTTGCGAGGAATGGCGGAGAGTCTAGTCTGTCTAGTTTAGTTTCAGTCAAAGAAAGAGTTAACATTTCTTCCAGAAGGAATAAGGTTTTGAAAGCTCAAAAGATACCAGGAATTTGATTTGAGGCATGTCCTACTGAAGGCAACAACGTCGAAAGATAGCAGGACTCATCTTACCTCCTCAAGCTTTTCCACCCGACCCACCAGCTTGGATGTGACTGAGTGAAGCTTCAGAAGGTCCAAGCCATAAAAGGCACTCTCCAGCATCTCCATGATGGAAGCCAGCTGCAAGGCAAAGGGAGCTCACCGTCAGCCTCAGGAACTTGTTACTACCCTGCATGATTTCTACAGCTGAAAAAGTCAAGGGCAATGCTCACAGCTGAGTGGAAGAATTTTTTATTAAAATGCAAGTTTTTCCTTATACAGCCCTGTTGCATTGCTGCCACAGTCAGAATGCAGCATGCAGAGCAACACATGCCACCTCTGCAAAGCTTCAGGAGCATGTTTTGGGTGCTGGGGATTAGGAAGCATAGCAAGCAGAAGCACTGTCCTTCTTGCCAACTCTAGGCAGGCTTCCTCACAAGCCCAAAAGCTTAACTACCCCACCAGGGACTGGACTTGCAACAAAAGAAGCAAGAAGTAAAGGGCAGCTCAAATAAAAGTAAGTTTGAGATCAGGCATTGAGTTTGTGCCATCCCATGCTTTTTTCCTGGAACAAGAAGAAACTTGTTAAAAAAAATATAAAACGTTCAGAAATGCAAGAAAGAAGCAATTGAAATTCAGTGCCAGCCTGCTAAGTTTGCTTCCCTGAAGAATAGTTTTATGAGAGGAATGCTGCCTTCTCCTTCAATCACCCATCTTCAATCAAATGCAGAGATACCCTGCATTTAATTCACCCCCTTCCTGCAGGAGGGTACCCATACCCTGCCCAGCATCAGCCCTTGCTCACCAGTCCTGGTGATCTAGGCAGCAATACCGTCATTCTGCATTTCATATGGTTCCTGGTGCTCACTGTGCAGAGAACAGTACCCAGACAAGCAGGGGCTGGTGCGAAGAGCTCCTGGGCCACCCCCAGCACCCACTTCCATATGTGCCTGCTCCTTCCAGCCCCACATGTTCCCATGTGTAGAGCATGGCACTGCAGACCTTAGAGCCCTGATAGCTGAGAAGTATTTTCAATACATGGGAATTACTACAAGGCAGTAACATGTTCTCCCAGAGCTACAAACTGGTCAACATTGCTCCATAGACATGAGAAAAGTACAGGCAACACTGCTGGCAGCACTCTGAGTTTCCACCCCAGCCTCCGCAGTCTCCCCATGGAGTTCACAGTAAAGGAAAGATTTTTTGGACCAGATAAAATGGCAGCATTAAGAGACAAGGATTGTTTTATGGCTACGCATCCACTTTCCACTGTGAACTGGACAGAGACAACCAATACAATGCATGCAATCTGCCAGACAGCCACTGGAGACACACACTTTCCCTCCAAGCTGGATAATTTCCATCAATGCACAAAGGTTGTAGACTTCATTAACCACCTTCCAAATCTTCTCAAACAGAGTCCTTGCTTGGATTCTGCACTTCAGACCCCTTTGTATGCTGTGCCCACAAGGAGAGGAGCAGTATGCTGAGATTTCACAAAAACAGATCTTAGATTTAGCTACCCTCTGTCAACACCGAGTTGACCTTCCCCGAAGGATGCACATGCCAACCTGTGGTTTCTTTCCCTTCACCCACTGTGGACTTTGGCTCTCCCTAGCCTGATGGTCTATGAAAATTCCCACAGGACCTTATTAGAGGCAAAGATAGGACCTTAGCTGGGATGCCCACCACAGCCATGCGGCAGGGATGGGGTGCCTCAAGCATACTTTCTTCCTCCCTGGGCTTATCTACTCCCTTTCTCACCATTCCCTTGGGGATGTATCCTCCAGCCCACCGGTCTTAAGGGAGGGCTCTCATTTTGGGGAACTTCCTCCAGCTCTCCCACCCACAGAATATCCAGGGTTTACTTTCCAGAGTATAGGAAAGCCTGTCAAAACACAACAGACATAGAGCACAACCATATGCATCCCACTGCTGGACTAGGTAAGAACGATGCTTATCAGATCATCAAGGAAAGTAAAATCCCTGGGGCTATTAAGAGCAATAAGGTAATTCGGCCTGTCCCTCCTGGCCTCCCAGTGAAAAGTGTGGAAGCTGCTCCTCATGAGTCACGTAAGAATTGGAGCTGTGTGCTCTCCTGTTTCTTCTATTAGAGGTTGCTGTTCCTGGCATGCCTGACCCCAGGAGTGACTCTGTGCTGGGTGAGGAAGCAAGCCTGTTTTCACAGCTCCCGGGATTTGACTTTTGCAGCAAAGAAAAGCCCCATGTGTGTATATTTGGATAAATCTTGCGAAATCATTTGGCCACAGATCCTTGTGAAATGAGTGGGGGAGCCTGGGCCAGTTCCTAGAGGACAAGCTTTCACACCACAGCTGGCTCTGAGCAGCTCCCCAGTGGGAAGAGGTGGCCACAGCCAAGGATGCAACTAGCCAAGGCACTCTGCTCCTCCAGGAGGCTGACTGGCTCCGGAGAGGACAAGGCAAGAGATGTGAACTGCTGGTGGAGAAGCTCTGCCTGCCTCTGGGTAAGGAATATCAGGGGTGGCTCTGTCACCCTGCAGGGTGTCCCCTCCCCTAACCACAAAGAGCTCACAGCTCCTCATCTAAGGCCAAGTGAGACATTGTGGCTTCTCCTGAAGGTGAGTGACCACCAAACAGCTCCAGACTCCTCCTTCCCTGAAATGATATGTCTGTGCCTGTTTATCTTCTCTAGCCACAGGGAAGCTTGAACAAAAAGCTGCTAACTGTCTGCAGTCTGACAAGATGAAACACATCCTTGAGCTCCAAATTAATTAGAATAAACCCATTGTGGTGGCCCCAGTAGGAGGCTGCTCTGCAGCCCCTGCACACCATCTGTGTTCACACCTGTGCTGGGACTAGCAGCACTGCTCCAGGGTACATCCCATCACCACCCCACATGAGTGACACCAGCACTTGACCTTAGAAGTGCTCTGGGGACTCCCCAGGGCTGGACAATACCAGAGGCCCTTTGGGAAAAATTTATGCTGCTCTACACAGGTAACTGGTAACAAACTGGAAAACTCTGCAGGGTCTGGAGCCAGCTGCTAAACCAGCAAAAGGAAGCATCCAGTAAAAGCCGCAAGTACTTAGAACAAACACCGTCACATTTGGAAAAGTTGCATATTACTAAATAGATAAAATATTAAATAGTAAAGTGCCGACATTTAAAACAACAAAACCCATCCTGCCATCAGCCAGCTGTGGAATTCACCTCATGCTGATGCATCAGCATGGATCCTCAGGAGCCCCTCTTTGTGACTAGAATGAGACCTGGCAGCTGCTGGTTGAAGCAGAACCATTCTCCACACACACACACACAGAGAACACTTGGTGCTGGACAAAGGACAAGGAGCAGCCCAGCCCCTCTTAGGCTTCCAGCACAGCAAGGGATGATTCTTCGAGTGAATCATCCAGTGCTGTTGCTTGAAGCAATCTGTAAGCTGATCTTGATTTTTATGTAAAACATGCAGATATAAAAGTAACTGCTGGATTTTTTTAGGAAAAAAAGTTTAGGATAAAGGTTTTAGAGAAAAAGCTCAGAAATAAAAGGTTTCAGAAGATCTCTCCCTGCCAAAACAGCCCCAAATTCAAGTTGCTCTCCTACCTTCAGGTCACTGCTCTCCGCCTCCTGCAGCTTCTTCAGCCTGAAGTCTCCCTCACAAGGATTGAGCGCTGAGGGGGGGGCCACACATGCACACTTGCAGCTGGGTCCTGATGTGATGGTTTCCACCGTGTAAAAGTCCTCTGCTTTGAAAGCTCCTTCATTAATCCTTTGGCAAGCACCGCGGCCCAGGGGTCTGACAAGGCATTTGCAGCGACAGTCGGAGCCTTCAGACACTGCCTTCACTTTATCATAGTCCCCTAAAAGCTGAGCACAGGTCACCAGCAGTTAGCAAGCTTCTTGGCCTCTGCTTGCCTAACAAGGGACAAGGACACTCTGGATCTCGAGGTCCAAACAAGGACACTTTGGACACTCTGAACCTTGCGGAAACTGGCTGGCTCTTCCAAAATCAGCTGACCAAGTAGCTTTCTAGAGAATGCAGACCTATCTGATCCCTACCTACAAGGGAAATAAAAACTGCCTTCTTCCAATAGGGTAATTTTTATTACACTTTGTGTAAAATGGACCTACTTGCTGTGAGTTTTAAATATGAGAATTTTACAAATGAGCCCCATCCACTGTCTTTTAATGCTCCACGTCCAGTACACTAAGTAAGTTACCTGCTATGCTAATTAAGATTCTTTTACACAAGAAAACAGAGTATGAGTGTGCTAGAAGGGTGACTGAAAGCCACCCCATAAGCAGCATAACCTGCTAGCGAAGCAGTATTTCTGATTAGTCCCATACAATGCAAGGAATTTCCTTCACAGAGGTTTGCAGACAGCGATTCTGAAAGCACAAGCACAAAAATAGCTTTGACAGTATGTTTTCAATAGTTTCTACGTTAGCCATTTCCGAGAGAAGATAATAGCACACAGTCTGATCAGCCAAATCTAACAGAAATTTCCACCGCATTCTGCTGGCACAGAAAGAGTCTGGATCCCGATCCTTCTGCTCAGGACACAAAGAGACTCCACCGATTCTCCTCCCGAGGAATTCCCTGTATTCCAAGTCCCCTCTGGGAAATACGTATTGCTGAGAAGTAGCCTGCACCGGGCTTCAGGGAGCGCGCTGTCCCCCAGGCCATAAAACCCCGCAACGCCGGGGAGCGCCCAGCCCCGCCCGCACCTCCAGCAGCACCCGCACCGCCCAGCCCCGGCGCCCCCCGCTCCGCCACGGATACCTGGGAGAGGATGTTCTCCTGGTTGTCCGCCTCGTCCTGCAGCGGCTCGGCGGAGGGCCCGGCCGTGCCGGCGGGGGGAGACCCTGCCCGGCAGCCGGCGCCCAGCGCGGCCAGGCAGAGCAGCAGCGGCAGCGGCCGAGCCATGGGCGGGCGGCGAGGGGGCCGGAGCCGGCGCGGAGCCGCCGCTGCTCGCTCAGGTGCGGGGAGGCGGGCGGGGCCAAGATCCCGGCCCGCTCCTCCCTCCCTCTGGCCCCGGTTCTCCCTCCCTCTCGCCCGCCCTCCCTCTCTCCCGGGCGGGCGGGGCGGTGCTTCCCATGCGCGGCGATGGCTCCACCGCCCGCCTGGTCCGAGGCGCCGGCTGCCTCCGTGGGAAATGCGGGGTTCGCGTCCCGGAGGAGGTTCTGGCCAGAAGGCGCTTAGGCATCGGCCGCCTGAAGCTCCTGCACCTGAGGCTTTTCCAGAGGGCAGTGACCTGGATGAAGGCATCGAGTGCACCCTTAGCAAGTTTGCAGACAATACTAAGCCCGGTGGAAGTGTCGATCTGCTGGAGGGCAGGGAGACTCTGCAAAGGGATCTGAACAGGCTGGACTGCTGGGCTGAGACCAATGGGATGAGGTTTAACAAGGCCAAATGCCGGGTCCTGCACTTGGGGCACAACAACCCTGTGCAGCTACAGACTAGGAGAAGCCTGGCTGGAAAGCTGCCTGGAGGAGAAGGACCTGGGGGTGTTGGTTGACAGGGACCAAACATGAGCCAGCAGTGTGCCCAGGTGGCCAAGAAGGCCAATGGCATCTTGGCTTGTATCAGAAATGGGTGACCAGCAGGTCCAAGGAGGTTATTCTCCCCCTGTACTCGGCACTGGTGAGACCGCTCCTTGAGCACTGTGTTCACTTCTGGGCCCCTCACCATAAGAAGGATGCTGAGGCTCTGGAGCGAGTCCAGAGAAGAGCAACGAAGCTGGTGAAGGGGCTGGAGAACAGGCCTTACGAGGAGCGGCTAAGGGAGCTGGGGTTGTTTAGCCTGGAGAAGAGGAGGCTGAGGGGAGACCTCATTGCTCTCTACAACTACCTAAAAGGAAGTTGTGGAGAGGAGGGTGCTGGCCTCTTCTCCCACGTGACAGGGGACAGGACAAGAGGGAATGGCCTCAAGCTCTGCCAGGGAAGATTCAGGCTGGACATTAGGAAAAAAATTTTCACAGAAAGGATCATTGGGCACTGGAATCAGGCTGCCCAGGGAGGTGGTTGAGTCATCTTCCCTGGAGGTGTTTAAGTGACGGGTGGACGAGGTGCTGAGGGGCATGGTTTAGTGTTTGATAGGAATGGTTGGACTCAATGATCCGATGGGTCTTTTCCAACCTGGTGGTTCTATGATTCTAACTCATCTTCCCGGGACACCCACATTTCCTGTATGCAGCAAGCAAACCTTCGCATCACACACCTGCAGTTTGCCAGGTCGGGGGTAGAAAGCCACCATTATAGCTCACTTACCTCATTTTCTCTCTCTGGTAACAGCCTGGCTCTCCTCCTCTGTGTGCTTTGGGTTGTGGGGAAGCCATCCTGACACGGCATGGCATGACATGCCTGCAGCTTGCTAACGCTGCATGCTCTGTGGTCATACAAGCAGTTTGTGTTCCTACACCAGGCTTCTAGCCACGAGTGCCAACCTCCACGTACTACTGAAACTTTGGCTGACAACATCGGGATTTGGCTGTGCTCTGGCAGTCTTGTATCCTCTTGCACCTCCTGCCAAATGGAAATGTCCTGGACGTGCTGTTCCGAGGGAAAGCACAAGCACAGCAACCTCCACTATGTGGATGTCTGGACTGTAATGATTATTTCTGAGCCTCACTAATTCCTGATGAAACCTGAGATTCCCTTGTAAATGTATCAATAGCAACCAGAGACAAGCAAGCGCCACACCCCAGGTATGTCACAGGCTCATGTTTGCCTCAAAAACCTGCCCACAGTTCCCAACACACAATGGATGGCACAAGAGGCCACATGGAGCTCTCACTGAAGCAAGACCCCAGTCCTTAATGCATGTGTCCCAAAACCAACCCAGACTTAGTACCTGTAGGCCTGGGACAGGGCACCTTTCTAAGGGGGCTCCAGACCTCCTGTCCCAATTCTCTCTCCCAGGCACACACTGCAGGGATGGAGCTGCCAGACACAAAGAAAACATCTTGTGTGAGAAAGGAAGCGGCTGTGGCATGGGGGACAGCACAAGTTGCTGACTCCAAGGCTAGGACTGCAGGCTTTGTGTGGCATGGCACCATGCCTCTCCCTCCGTGAATCTCCTTGGGAAGCAAAACTTGTGGAGAAGGGGGCAGGGATGCACAGTTCCCTGAGTAGAACAGAGCATGAGGGGGAGCAGCCAGAGAGGACTGGAGGACAAGGACGGCCAAGATTTGGGCAACTGGAGAGCAGTAGGAGGGGAAAGGCATTTCTAAAATCCTCCCCCCACCAGCCTCTCTTGAGGATAAAATGTCCCTCAAGCACTAGCTCCTCCATTTCTGTTTCCACTGCCCAGTGCTGACAACAGCTGAGCTTCTCTGGGGACAGCTACACCATCTGTTAGCACAGACTATCCTCAGGCCGAAAGGCCAGGGTTCCTAGAGCCTCAGCTTATGTCCTGCAGATCCTCCAGCAGATCTCAGCTGACTCAGAACGCTGGGCCGCCAAGCAGAAATGTTACCATCAGGGCTACCACTGAGACCAGCCCTGAGAGGTCCCACAGCAAGCAATACCTAAAAATTTTAAAAGCCTTTTTCTAACTGTCACTTTCAAAGGCTGGGAAAAGAAGGAAAACAGATAAACTATAGTGTTTCAAGACAAAAAGTCAGGGTTTCACATGTCACTGACATCTGCTGATTTCTTTTCTTTATAAGTGGAAGAATTTCTTTCCAGTGGTGTTTAGCTTGGGTTAAAGACAAGTTTCAGCCTGTCCTTTGGGGGCAAGAAGAGACAATGACAGGCAGTTTGGATTTACTGTGGTCATCTCTCAAGTCTCAACATTCCTCCTTTAAGAGAAAAACAAGACCAAGGATAGAGGGGGCAATTGAAGCAAGCAAGTGTGGCTCTGACTTTTCTGTCTTGCTGAAGAAGGCTGGCCTAGACCTTGGCCTGAGCAGGAGTCTCCAGTGTCCCCACTCTGTGCCACTGATTATGTGCAAAGTCAGGGCTGCCCAAGGAAGCAGACAGACAACCACCAAGTGCCACAAGAGAAAACATCACCCTGTCTGGGAAAAAGGCAATATAATAGCCCCATGATAGCCAACACTGTATCTCTGTGCCTGGACCTATGGGTGAAAAATCCTGCTCACCTACCTCCAGTCCTCCCTGGAAAGTGTGTCCTGGTGTGCCCTGCAGGTCCCAGTGCCAGTCTGCATCCCTGCAAGACCTGAGCATCACCTTGCCGGAGGCACCAACAGGAGGGAGATTGTGCCCTTATAGAATCATAGAATCACCAGGTTGGAAAAGACTCATCGGATCATCGAGTCCAACCGTTCCTATCAATCACTAAACCCTGTCCCTCAGCACCTCATCCACCCGTCCCTTAAACACCTCCAGGGATGGTGACTCAACCACCTCCCTGGGCAGCCTGTTCCAGTGCCCAATGACACTTTCTGTGAAAATTTTTTTCCCCTAATGTTCAGCCTAAATCTCCCCTGGCAGAGCTTGAGGCCATTCCCTTTTGTCCTGCCACTTGGGAGAAGAGGCCAGCTCCCTCTTCTCCACAACCTCCTTTCAGGTAGCAATAAGGCCTCCCCTCAGCCTCCTCTGCTCCAGGCTAAACACCCCCAGCTCTCTCAGCCGCTCCTCATAAGGCGTGTTCTCCAGCCCCTTCACCAGCTTCGTTGCTCTTCTCTGGACTCGCTCCAGAGTCTCAACATAATTATGGGCCAAGTCAGGCCACGGCCACGACGGCGGGAGGCCAAAGGTCTGTCCGGACCCCGATGCCAGGTCTAGGGAGCCGTTCATTTGGATTTTAGGGGATACCGAACGTGGCAGGACTAGGGGAGGCAGCTCACCGTGCCCTTCGAGGACGATCGCCGCCACTCGCGGCCCTCGAGCGGCCAGGCGGTCCCCTCACCCCAGAGCTCTCAGCACCCAAGGCGGCCGCCCCCGGCCAGTCCCCTGCGCGGTGCAACAGCGCCACCCCGCGGCCTGGCCCCGGGGAGAACAACTGGGCGCTCAGGGCTGTCGATCGTTAGAATTCTTTGTAATTCATAGAATCATAGAATTACCAGGTTGGAAAAGACCCATCGGATCATCGAGTCCAACCATTCCTATCAAACACTAAACCATGCCCCTCAGCACCTCGTCCACCCGTCACTTAAACACCTCCAGGGAAGGTGACTCAACCACCTCCCTGGGCAGGCTGTTCAGGTGCCTAATGACCCTTTCTGTGAAAATTTTTTTCCTAATGTCCAGCCTGAATCTTCCCTGGTGGAGCTTGAGGCCATTCCCTCTTGTCCTGTCCCCTGTCACGTGGGAGAAGAGGCCAACACCCTCCTCTCCACAACCTCCCTTCAGGTAGTTGTAGAGAGCAATGAGGTCTCCTCTCAGCCTCCTCTTCTCCAGGCTAAACAACCCCAGCTCCCTTAGCCGCTCCTCGTAAGGCCTGTTCTCCAGCCCCTTCACCAGCTTCGTTGCTCTTCTCTGGACTCACTCCAGAGCCTCAGCATCCTTCTTATGGTGAGGGGCCCAGAAGTGAACACAGTACTCGAGGTGCGGTCTCACCAGTGCCAAGTACAGGAGGAGAATAACCTCCCTGGACCTGCTGGTCACCCCATTTTTGATACAAGCCAAGATGCCATTGGCCTTCTTGGCCACCTGGGCACACTGCTGGCTCATGTTTGGTCCCTGTCAACACTCCCAGGTCCTTCTCCTCCAGGCAGCTTTCCAGCCAGGCTTCTCCTAGTCTGTAGCACTGCACAGGGTTGTTGTGCCCCAAGTGCAGGACCCGGCATTTGGCCTTGTTAAACCTCATCCCATTGGTCTCAGCCCAGCAGTCCAGCCTGTTCAGATCCCTTTGCAGAGTCTCCCTGCCCTCCAGCAGATCGACACTTCCACCGGGCTTAGTATTGTCTGCAAACTTGCTAAGGGTGCACTCAATGCCTTCATCCAGGTCATTGATAAAGACATTGAACAGGGCTGGACCCAGCAATAAGCCCTGGAGACACCACTTGTAACTGGCCTCCAGCTGGATTTAACTCCACTTCCCACCACTCTCTGGGCCTGGCCATCCAACCAGTTTTCCACCCAGGAGGAACCTGTCCAGTCCAGAGGCTGAGAGTTAAAGTGGTTCACAGAGAGGGCAGAGAGCCAGTGCTGGCTGGCCAGAGAGCTGAATAGTCTCTGAACAGCTACCTCTCGGCTGAACAGTCCCAGCTAGCTCACCCTGTCTTCAGGGAAAAGATGCTCCAGTCCCTTCATCATCTTAGTGACCCTCCACTGAACCTGCTCCAGTGTGCTCAAGTCTCTCTTGCACCAGGGAGCTCAGAACAGGACACAGCACTCCAGGTGCCAGCTCACTAGTACCGAGCAGAGGGGAAAGATCCCTTCATCCACCTGCTGGCAGCACTCCTCCTAATGCACTCCAGGGTACTATTCACTTTCATTGCAAAGGAACATTGCTGGCTCATGTTGAACTTGATGTCCACCAGCAACCACAGGGTATTTTTTTGAACAGCTGTTTTCCAGCTGGCTGCCCCCAGCACGTACTGCTGCATTGAGCTGTTTCTTCCCAGATGCAGGGCTTACTTTGCACTTTCCTACGTTGAACTGGATAAGATCCCTGCTAGATCATTTCTCCATCCTTGAGGCCTGTCAGCCACTCCTCCCAGTCTTGTATCAGTGGTGAGGGTGGAAGGGACACACATATGCACAGCAAACATCCCAGCTAACTTAGGGCCAAGAGCTAAGAGATACCTAGCATCCCCACTGGGACACATCATCTTCCTTGTTGTCTGGACCGGAGATGAGCAAGGTGAGCTAGCAGTTGTGGCTTATTATTTGCATGCTCCTGGCACTTGCTGTAGCTCTTCCTAGCACCTTCCTGTGGCCTCAGCTCCTGTGGCTTTTAGTCCTGTGGCCTCAAATGCCAGCACCACATCCTGTTGAGAGAGATCATTTTCAGGAGTCAGATCTCCTTGTTAGCATTCCAGTGTTGGATTTTGCAAGACACTATAAACCAGTCTAGCTGTGTCTTCCAGATGTCAGAGATGCCATCGTGCCCCTGAGCTCTACAGCTCAATGCCTGCAGCCAACAGCAGCCAAGGGCTCATGCAGGCAATGCTTCTGCTGCTGCCAAGGGCCAGAGGAGACATATTTGAGTATTTGAAGTGAAGTGGACTTGGATGGCAGGAAACCATACAGGCGGTCAAGTGACTGCAGCAAGCAGTGACAGTCCCTCATGCATCAGCTCCACAATACAGTTTCACTGCAGGTGCCTAGGAGAGACTCCCTGCGTCTGCTGAAGAAGAAAAAAAAACATCTCCTAGAGCAATATGACTCAACAGGAAAGCTCATGAGGTGACCCTGAGTTGCACAGGAATTTGAGAGGTTTCCCTACTGCTCTCAGCAGTGACAAGTGACACTTGTGTTTACGTCTTTGAGTAATACGAGACTTGGGTGAATAGGCAAATGACCCATAAACCAGGACTTTCTGAGCCTGTCCAATCTGCGTTGCCTGTGGGAGGCATGACAGCATCAAGCATGACCTTTCAGCATGCCTCCTTCAGCAAACCCTGGGGGGACAGAGGACATTTTTCCACATCAGACTAGGAGATATTTAAAAGTATGTCTTAAAAATAATAATAAAAAGGTATTTGAAAGAGTGCTTTAAAGAAAGATATTTAAAAGATTGTTTTTCCAAAGTAGGACAGGAGAGTTGCACTGTGTCAGATGGACTAGCACGCTGGGATGAAGCAAGCCTAGTTAGTCTGGTAAGAGCTTCTGAGAGCAGCTTAAAGCTGGATTTTGGAGAGCTTGCACCAAACTGAGCTTAAGCTGGATCACTGTAGTACAAGAAAAGTGGAGCTTATAATCATATTTTTGATGACATTCAAGGCTTCCTGGCTATCCTCTCCACCAAGCAGTGCCACACCTTGGGGCCTGGCAATTTCCCATTGGGCACAGACATTTTTGCACATACCTGGGGTTTCCTGCAAAGTGTGGGTGCCTGCCATGTGATGGGACTGGTACAAATACAGTGCAGGCAGCACAGCCCCCACAGACTTGGAGGCTCTGCAGCCCTGCTCTTCATCCATGCTAGCCCCTGCCCCATGGTTACCCCATGTGTGACATAGCCAGGTAGGAGTCTGGGTAGGAGTCCACCTTTGAGCAGCAGAAAAGATGACAAAAAAGATAGACAGTAATGGAGGGGAGTGTTTACTCTCCTGAATCCAAGCTCATACCCACTGTCTTCTTCCCTGGTACAGGAATGAAGTCGTACATATCCTGCCTCCTTGAGATGCCATCCGTACCCATCGCACACTGTAATTAATTACAGTTTAAACCTGGTCGAGCCCCTGTGATCAAGGCAAGGTTCCACCTTGCTGTGTTTCAAAATATAAATCCCCTTGAGCATACACATCACAGCTGCACAACGTGCCCTGTGTGCTCCATGGGACTCTGCAAGATTATCCCTGGGGTTCGAGGCCACTTAGCCAACACCCTGCCATATCATCACACTTCCAGCACACACCCCCATTGCCATAGTTGCTTCATCAATACCCAGACACACGTGAATATGCAGGCTGCCCTCTGATTCTAGGCCATTTCAGGGGGATCAGCATGTCCACCTAGCCTCTCTCATTTCTGCACATCCCACCCTTTAGTGGGAGGCTGTGATGGGAAAGGATGTGCTGGCATCAACCCAGCAGCAGTATTCTCAGGCACCACATGTGTGTGCTCACATCACCATTCACACAGAGAATGCACAAGCACCTGTTTGCACCCAGGCACATCGCACAAGCTGTCACTAAAACCTGGCATGGTCACAAAAAAAGCAGTACATCTAGAGATGAACTTTCAGCTGAAACACAAAATGAGCTTTTTTTAGACAAAAGCCATGATTTAACAATCTGGAAGAGAAGGACAGCAATCTGCCTACGCAGTCCTGACCATAACATCATGCACTCCTACCTTCCCATCTCCCCCAGACCACCTTTCCATCTTCGTACTGACTCAGTTGCGCTCAGAGCAGCCCTGCAAAGAAGGGCGACAGGGTCAAGCAGGGCCTGCCCAAGAAGCCGGGGTTCAAGTTTGGGGGATACTAATGCTGCTCATACCTGGGCAAAGTAAGGAAGCAAAACTTGTTTCAATCTTCTGGACAGAAAACCCCACTAGAGTTTTGTGGAGAAATCTTCAACTTAGACAAAAGTAAGACTGAGGGCAGATTGGCTTCACTCCTTTTAGTTCCAGGGAAACTACCCTGGATTTCCAGCACAATTACCAGCCACTCTGGCACCCACCTTGGGATGTCCTGCTTTTTAATACTCTGCTCAGCTCTTTCCTGAGCTGAACTGTAAACATGAGAGGTCAGGGAACCTGAGCTGTGCATGGAAACACAGGCAGAGTTTGAGCACCCCAGCCAGACCCTGCAGAAGCTGGTGGGGGTCACCATTTGGCAATGCTGACAAAGTGAGCATGGGTAAGGTCCAGGACAGACTGCCTGTTTTGCTCCATGCAGCACTTTTGTGGTTTCCAAGACACTGTGGTTGGACCCAAAGCACACATACCATAGCTCTGCTAAACACCACAAAGTTCTACTACTGTCCTGCAGCAATTGTGTCACTGCTGTGCACCTCAGAGAAGGAGACATTGGCACAATCAGTCGAGAGAAAAATGTGAGGAGAACATGGGGATTAGTAAGGGCTGATAAAGACATGACCTCTTCCTGGCAGATGTCTAGGTCACAAGGAGTGTTGGCAGGACCTGCCACAGATAATTATGAAGCCCAGCTTGCCAGGCAGTGAGCAGTGAACATCAGCTTAATCTGGAGCATTCAGAAGGTGATTGAACAGGTAGGGTAAACATTGCTGGTGCATGTCTCTCCATGGCACAACCACCATGTGCCAGCAGTTCCTGCCAGTCAGGTGCCTCTGGCAGGATATCCGGAGATGAAACCAGACCTAGCATCACCAAATCAGCCCCAACGTCATCAAAAACTGTCCCAACAAGTTCCTTATTTGCCCTAGGATAACAGTAGCTCCAACACAGTTGGTGCCCACACCTTACTGAGGATCCTACAGGTTCATGGGGGACCCAAGGGACATTTGGAAAGAAGTCCCTCCTATCAGCTTCTAATCCCACCATCTTGGCTGCATGTTCACCCTTCTCGCCTATATCTTTGCCAGCATTACTGCTGACCAACAGCATTGTCCTCAAGTTCAGGAAAAGAGAAGAGAGCTGAGGCTAGACACAGCTCTCAGCCTCCGTGGATGGAGAATGACCATGCACATCAAGGAGTGACATTCTCATTAAATGCCTGGGACCCCAGCAGGAACCATGAAAACCACCAAGGGCTTTGTTTGATGAAGGGAATGCTGAGACCCATTGCCACATGTTTGGGAGGAAGCTGCTGCTGCCCATAGGACTGAGGCAACTCTCTGGCATCCGGCAAGAGCCGTGTGCCAGGACAACACACTGCCAGGTGTGGTTCACCAGCCCAAGGACTGGATTACAGAAAGGCAAAAGGTCGGTTTCGGTGTCTGCTGTGTGACTGGGTAGAAGGTACACCTGTTGACTTTTGGTCCTACTGCAGATGGCATAGAAGTCTCCAAAACACCCACCATGCAGCACGAAAGCTGACAATGCACACATCCCATGCAGAGCCAGGCAGTTTGCCATAGGTGTCCCCATGGCCAAGCACCCTGGTTCAAGCTGCCATGGTATATCTTTCCCCTTGGAGAGAGCTTGCCCTACAGGATGTGTGTGGGTATAGGATGAACCTCTTACTTCAGATTCAAACTGCAAGGCCAGCACATAAGACACTTGGATCTAAAAGTCTCATGACTCAGGGTGTGAAAGGAGAACTGAAAAGCCCAAGGACATGATGAGCACTGCAGGGAACAGAAAGGTGGATTATTACTGCTGGTGCTAGTCCTGCTCCCAAAGGGACATCCTTGACAAGGGATGTCCAGAAGACCATGTCATCAACACTCCAGTGAGTCTGTAGTAGAACTTCTGGAAACATGACCCAGTGCCTATATACAGAGGAATCTGCCAATTACCCTCACTAATCCAACTTCTGTGACCTTAAATCTGGTGTTCCCTTCCAGCCTAAACATAAGCAATGTGCGCACCTTCTCTCCCTACCTTCACTGTCCTCAGTCTCTGCTGGTGCCTGGCATCTGTCCCAGAGATGGAGCCACCATAGCAGCTGTCCTCCAACCCCTTCTGTTCTCCAGCATCTCTGCTATCACATGGACCCAAGTGATTTCCACCCAGCATGTTCTACCCACTCCCATCCACACAGCTCAAACCCAGGTGACAACACATTCCTCTCCAGACAAGAATGCCTATTTTGAGCTTGCTGGGGAGCTTCTGGACACAGCAGAAATAGCCAGTCAATCCAAGAGCTACTCAAAGCCAAGAAAGTTGTGGCCTGCTGGAAGATATCCAAGGAATTCAAGACACAGATGCAATGCAGCTCTCTTGACCCTCAAGCTGGCAGCTGGCAACAGGCAGGGAGTGTGAGGTAGTGTGAGGAACTGCTCCACTCCTGGATGATGTTCACTGCTTTTTAAACCCATTAATAAATTACGACTGCCTGAAGGCCATGCAGCACATGTCCCTGGGCTCTGCAGGGCTGGCAAAGAGCAGCATCCCTGCCTCCTTCACATGCTGCTGCTTGGATATTACTTATCCAAACTGTCTCAGCAGGTCTGGCTTTTGCGAGCTTACCATGGATGAGCCACCATCTATTCAGATGACAAGGATATGAGATATTGCTGCACCTGCCTTGTGCTTCCCAGAGAGATGCAGACCACAGTGACTCATGGACCTACTTCAGAGCTGAGTCTCAGAAGTGCCTGAGTTGTGAGTGAGCGTGCTTAGGTCTCCAGAGCTGAAGATGATGCTCAAAAACATAGCTGTTCTCTCAGCCCTGTCACACACAGCTACTCATACAGAATGGTTAGATCCCCTGAGGTCACTGCTATTCCTTGAGGGTGGGACTGCATTCAGTGTGCAGTGCTCAGATAGGGGTGGGGGGCACGACACACCCTGTCAGTGGTGTGATACAAAAGCAGAGTTACAGCAGGGGTCTCTGGAAGGGGCTCTGAACACTCTGCCACTTCCCTTCTGTTAGGCTGCCACAGGCAAAAGGTTCTCACCACCCTCTGCAGAGCACAGCTCAATGAGCCAAGGCAGGTTCTCCTGGGGACACCAGTTCTACAGGTAGACACATACTGACTGGCAAGCTGAACTGACCAAAGCTTCTAATGAGACTGATGGAAACAAAAAGCAGGGCAGGACTGGAACCATGCCTCTCTGACGTGCCCTGAAGTTGTCTTTGCCTTTACTAGCTTCTCTTTTGAGAAAGAGTATCCTACATAAATGGTAAGCATCGGCACCACCTTGGTCCCTCCTGCTAGCACCTTGGTTTGATACAAATTCTTACATGTGCAAGAGGCTTTCTGGCAGGGCAACCTCCCCAGACTTCTCTCACTAAGCATGGATGACAAAAATGTTAAGCACAGCACCACAGCCTCTCCAAGCTCTCCTTTTATAGAACAGCATCTACTGATGAGCTAGATAAATGATTTACTATTTATTCTGGTTCCTCTTGCAAGCTGTTCCTGAACACATCCACTAGTTCCCTTTCAATGTTTCTCCTTTGGAAACAGTTCCATGTTTTGCAAAGCAATGCAGAAAAGCCTTCTTGACCCTACAGGCAGTCTTGGCACTCTTTGGGCTTCCCTATATCCTTGTCTATGTGTCACATCTGCCCTGAACCTACAGCATCTCACCTTTCAAGCAGTTCAGCCCTCCTCTCCCCACAGGAAGCTGCAAAGTAGAGTGGTGCGTGGGAACATGTAGGGTTGTATTCTTCATCCCTGGAGACTTCAGAGCTCACCTGGATATATCTCTGAGCCACCTGGGTAGCTGTAAGGCTATCTGCTTGGAGTAGGACTTGTGGGAGATGCAAGTTCTCCCTCCCAGCCAAAAAATTCTTGGGGCTCTACAAGTTGCCTAATCTCAGTAAAACCCACCTGGATCCATGTTCCTCTTGGCTCTTCCCTGCCAGCCAGGTCCACCATGCTCCTGCAACACCTTAGAGGTGTTTCTGCTCCCTGTTTCTCACTCAGCTCTTTGGATCTATATCTCTCCTCTCCCCCATGCCGGGTAGCTTCCCTCCAAGCACTTTCAATATCAAAGTCACCCTTCTGGATGTTTTGAAACCAGCTGGCTGTATTATATCCACCTCTGTTTACAGAGACACTTACTGATCCTTGTTGATTCTTTCAATCCCATTGTCTTCCCCTCCTGGAGAGGCAAAGCTCACCCAGCCCTGCCTCATGGATCTTAAGTTTTCTCCTCCCTCTGCCATGGCTCAGACTGCAGTTCCTACCCACACTCCTATTACAGGCGCCCTACATAGCTGAAAGCTGGGCTGTAACATGCTGGAGGACTTGGACTGTGTTTGGAGCAAGGCAATGTGTTTGCCCATGAAAATAAGAAACGTGATTAAGGCCAAGACACAATGCTTAGATACTAGATTGCACAGTCTAATTGCACAAGATATCAATAGAGCAATCTCCTCCAACAGAAGATAGTCTACAGGAGACACCTGGGCTGACTGTGCATCTCCAGATTCCCACAGCACCATCTCATGGGAAACCACAAGCTTTATCACACTTTCTCAGGTTGTCCCATCACTCCAGGGCTCAGACTATGTTTTAGTGTCTTTCATTCCTTCTTCATGTAACTCTGTTCAAACAGGAATCTGAGCTAGAGATCTCCAGAAATCATTGGGTATCCATAACAATATGCAGCTGCAGATCCCCTGCAACTCCTGAATCCCACACAACTCCTGAATCCCACACTTGCATCTCCCAGGATGTAACACGCATTGCAGTACACCAGGTGCTTTCACAGCAACTAAGCAGGTGAAACCAAAACCTGCCGCAGGCTGAGATCAGACACAACAGGACAGAAACACTTTTTCTCTAACTCTGAACCCCAAATCCTTGATTGAGAGCTTCAAAGTGTTTTTAAGATAAGTCCAGAAACTTGTTCATAGCTGTACTTGACACTAATGTGGTGGATAACTCAGTGACTGGTGGCAGAATATCATGCCTCTTCTTCTCTCACCAGCCTCTGCATGCTCCATATGCTAAAAACCACTCACCTCATCCCTTTTTCCCTGATAATGGCATGACAATTGCACAAGCACACACGTTAAGAAAAACACCTAAGGTCCTATTTACAGTCACCAATCTCTGCCCACTCCGATTTTATTCCAGGCTTTTAAAAAAAATTGTGTATTAGAAAGCATTTATCTTTCCTAAAAATACTAGCTTATACAAAGCTACCTCCTCCAGCACCTCCAGACTTTACTGCATTTGAGTCCTTATATTGTCACATCCACAGTGCCAGCATGCAGGTGATAGAGAACAATTACAGGCCATTGACTTAGGATGAGAGTCTTGTCCTTCCCATCTCCCATTAAGTATCGCTCCTTTCATGAAGTGTTGTATCAGACTGTTTTGAGTAACACTTGCCATTTCATTAATCACACTCCAGAGAGAAAATGAGTCAGGAGTAGTATGAGATTGCAATCGGAGCAGGGATAAGGAATGACTGAGTGCTTCTGGCTTTGGGGTAGGTGAGGCATTCTAGAGGTGGATGAGGTGAATGATACCTACTGCAGCCTAGGGGAGAAGCACAACATATTTCAAGATGCTCATCTAAAATCAATCAAGAAGACGTGCTTAATTCTTCTCCAGAACAAGGGACCAAATCCTGCTGTAGGATGCTGTGGGGATCAAGTACACCAAGTACTTCTCCAAGACTTCTACAGGTATGTCAATCAGAAAAAGAAGGTTAAAGAAATGGTACCCCCACTGGTAGATGAAAATGGTGACGTTGTAGCAACAGACAAGAAGGTGGCTGGGATACTCAACAATGTCTTTCCCTCAGTCTTCACTAAAAACTGCTCTCCTCACCCCTCCTGGGTCAGCAGACAACAGGATGGGGATAAGGAGGGGTAAAGCTCCTCACACTGTAGGGGAGGATCAGGTTTGTGACCACCTGAGGAAAAGAAACATATATATCATCCAGAGGGACCTGGACAGGCTGGAGGAGTGGGTCTGTGTGAACATTATGAGGTTCAACAAGGCCAAATACAAGGTCCTACCCCTGGGTCAGGACAATCTGCAGTTTCAATACAAGATGGGGGATGCTGTGATTGAGAGAAGCCCTGTAGGGAAGGACTTGGGGGTGTTGATTGATGAGAAGCTCAACATAAGCCAGCAGTGCACTCTCAGCCCAGAAGGCCAACCGTATCCTGGGCTGCATCAAAAGATGCATGGCCAGCAGGTCGAGGGAGGTGATTCTGCCCCTCTACTCTGCTCTTGTGAGACCCCACCTGGAGTACTGTGACCTTCCAGTACCTGAAGGGGACTACAGGAAAGCTAGGGAAGAAATTTTTACAAGGGGATGTAGTGATAGGACTAGAGGGAATGGCTATAAACTGGAGAGGGAAAGATTTAGACTAGACATTAGGAGATTTTTTTTCACAACAAGGGTGGTGACACACTGGAACAGGTTACCCAGGGAAGTTGTGAATGCCCCATCCTTGGACATGTTCAAGGCCAGGTTGGATGGGGCCTTGAGCAGCCTGGTCTCTTGGGAAGTGTTGCTATCAAAGACAGGGGGATTGGAACTAGATGATTTTTAAGGTCCCTCCCAATTCAAACCATTCTATGATAAGTTGAAGAGACAGCCGCTAACTCTTTCCCTGTGGAGAAGAAATGGCACCAGAAAGGGAGGACCTCTGGCCCCAGGGGCATTCCAGACACAGCTGAACAAAGTCACAGCACCCAAATCTGGTGCTGTAACAAACTTGGCATTTCAAGTGTTCACATGAGGGCTAAGCCTAGAAGCACTGCTCAGCTCAAACTCAGGACTAAGCTATTTCTACTGCAGACAGCACCATGGTAGCAGTACTCCTCCACTTTGCCAAGATGTTCAAAAACAATGGAGAGTAGGAAGAAAGAAGGAGAAAAAAAAAAAAAGCTAGACTCTAACTCTGTCTCTACAAGCCAGCTCAGTGAAAAGCTGCTGCAGAGCCTGGATTCTCCCAGATGCCAGCTCTGTGCTTCCACAGTTTCAGACTACTGAGACCAACCCTGCTTTTGGGCAGTCCAGCAGGGCACATCAGCCTGGCCACACCTTCCAGAACTCAGGGAGTCTCCACCAGAGCCAGGGTGATGCAGGGCTGAGCAGCACAGCCTCCCTCCTAACCTTATCTGGCCTCTGCCGGGCACCAGGGAGGTGCCGGGACACACTCTATAATGCACCCTTAAAGAGGAGCATTAATCACTAATTATGGTACTTGCTCACTCTGATGTGTCACAGAGACATAGAAAGCACCTAAGGCCAGGAAATAGCATGATACTTCACAGGTGCTCAAACAAAAAAAAAAAAAAATAAAATCACACTGAAGTATTCAGAAGTCACTCATGCCTGCTTTTCATTATTTAGAAGGAATGTGAGAAGTGAACTCGAAGAGGTGAACAGCTTTCCTGTGGCAGGAGAGGAGAGACATCACACTTCCCAGATACGCACAGACTATTTGTGCAAGGCAACAGAAACAAAACTCCTTTGAGCCTTTGGAGGCAAAAGCAGCTGTTAGTGTAGTGAGAATACACTGCAGCAAAGACAAGTCAATTCCAGTAATTTATTCATTGCAGCATTTGAAGTACACCGGTGCTTTGTGAAGATCCCCACACATACAACAGGGAGAATACTCAGTACAGTAGATCTATATAAAAATGGTAAATAGATAAAATATGGTAACCTCTCACTCCTGCTACAAACAGAACAGACTAGCCCTGAGCCCAGGTTAACATCAACACCTTTAGTCTTTTCAGCCAGTTATGAGTAGAACATATGTATTCCAGGGGACAGCCATGTGTCTGTCCCCAGAGCTGAGACAAGGGCTGTACTTCTCAGGCAAGCTCTTCAGGAGCTTGACTTCAGATGCTGTGCAGGGCCTGACTTCCAATAAGGTTCAGTCTTGTTGAGCACATCTGGAATGTAAGCTTCAGTTTTGGTGTACAAACGAAGAGCAGCTCCTCTGAAGTTGAGCCTTCAAGTACTTCAGGATCAGACACAGCTAATGTGTTCAAGCCATCTAGAAAGACTGGTGCAGCCAAGAATCAAGGCAGCAGCCCAGACTATCGCCTCTCCTGCACTAAGCAAGATTTAAACAACAAATTTTGATGATGTTCCTGAATTGTGCACAGTTCCATCATATTTTCATGAGACATTGCTTTGCAACTGTGTTAAGACCGTCCACCTGCTTTAGGTTTCTATTTTTATACCAGAAAAACATCAGATACCAGAAAGACTAAGTATTTCTCTTCAGTTTTCACATTTCCATTTTCAGGAACTGTTCATCTTCTGTAGAGAAAGAAGATGGGGTCTGAAGCCATGTGCCTGCAGGACAGCAGGCAACACATGTAGCACCAGAATGAAGAAAGTCCATTTTAACAATATAAGACTGTAATCCCATCAAGACTGGTTTTACTTAATCTAGGAGATCACTGTATCTCTCCAGAGCCTGCTTCTCCAGTTCCAACAGCTTTTGGTAAAATTCCTCAGCAGTTTCTTCATCCACATCAATCTGGAAGACAATAAGAGAGAGACTACCTGTGAGACAACCACCTCAGTGGCAGCCAGCACAGAGGCTGGAGGCAGGTCTGGAGATAGCAAGGTGCATCCCTAAAATTTCTACATTCACAGAGGGGCAAAGATCTATCACTAATGCACAAGCCAGAACATATTTTGGGAAAGCATCATCATACACTCATCCTGTTCTGACCATTGTCTTCATTGCCTTCCAGGTTCCCGCATGAGGCTGGCAGCCAGGAGTTACTCAGGAAACCTCACAGATCACCCCACATCCCTCCTTGTTGCTCAGCATTCAACATGCACCTTGTTTCCATTTCAGCCACAGGACACCCTTGGCACCAACCCTTCCATGCAGGGCAGATACCAGACAGAGTCAAGTACTCTGCAGAAGGAGGCTGCTGCTCCATTTACCTGTCTGGCCTCCACATAGTTCTTCCCTAGTCCAGAAGTACAGCTGTGGTATTTGACAAGTGCATCCAGGTACTCTGGCTTCTGTTTGAACAGCCACACCTAGGAAGAGCAGCACAAACGTGTACTAGTCTAGTGCACAAAGTCCCAGCCAAGCCTGTAGTGAAGGACTCTACTGTCAATAAGACACCGGAGAACAATCACAGGTGCATTCACCAAACAGGGCAAGATTTGATATCCAGAGAGGGTCTGAGCTGGCTTCCCTCAGCTGTGACCTACCTGAGCCAATAGTAAACCAAATTTATGCCCTAGTGCTAAACCATCAAAACAGTTAAATGTGGCTACACTTGCTGACTACTGTGCTTGAGGCACACTGTGCCTTGTATTACCCACCTCCATTCCCTGTGCTTGCATGCCTATGGCTGCTTGACTGCCAACTGGGAGAGCAGTGTTAATATAGTACATTTAGTATATACAGTATGTTTCCAAAATCACTTATTTTATGGGCACCTGATGAAGGTCATAAAGCATCACATAGCAAATGGGCCTTGGTCACAGCTGGTCTCCCAGCACTCACTGCTGTATACTGTTCAGGGGTAAAATACAGCACCCACCCACCTTGCTAAGAGGCTCTTTGTTTAAGCCAACAGTCCCTGGAAGAGCCATCCAGAAGGAAGAACTATTAAAATCAAGTTATTAACTACTTACATGAGCTTCTGCTCCATTATACGGTGTCAGAGTGTAAGTTTTGGCAAAAAAACGGATCTGAGGGGAAAACAAGTATATGATAGACTCTGTATTTTGGCCCAAGGTTTCTCTGACAAGCTCTCTACAGCCCAGCTACACTAGATTACCTACTAGAGGTAGAAATGCTTCTTACAGATGACTACAGGTATCATTGCACACTTATGACTAAAGCATCTCTTTATCACCACAAACTCTGGTCTCTGTAGCTATCCAATCAGATCAGCAATCCATCGGATCCACACCCCTGCACAGAAATCATCTTCAAAGCAAGCGGCAACAGGCCACGCATGTGCCTTGAAGAGTTTCAAGAGCACATGAGGCAGTAGGCAGAGACAATCTGCAATAATGCCAGTGCCAAAGACAAGCAAGAAGGGATTGTCTCTCTACTGTCAGGAGACATGACCCACTAGGATCAGCTGCTGCCAGCTGGGGCAACTTAAGCAGCAAGGCCAGTCTTGCAGCACCAGGATTCAGGCTCAGAGCATGTAGCCTTCAGGGACAGAAATGCAGTGAATCAAAAAAAAATGAAGCCCAGGACGAGAAAAGCAAGGAAAGTTTTGGGGAAGTGGGGAAGAGGCAATAGAGAGCAAGAGGCTTTGCCTTCCAGAAAGATGGAAACAAAAACATGAAAAAATGGTTTGTTGTAGAAACAAACAGCATTTCAAGGCAGAGGGGCTAAGTTTCATCCCGAGCAATGCCGCCACTGAAATGGTAGCATTTTACAAGCTCACAACAGGTTGAGAAACCTTTTAAGAGAAGCCTTGATGTACACTACTATGGCAGAAGAGCTGAACCTTGGCTCTATATACAATGTTGTCCAGCATCAAACTCTAAACTTAGCTTGGAAATCAGGGCCCAAAGGTGCTAAAGGGACAGTTTGCCAAGGGGCTAGCCTGCTCAATCCCACAGAAAGAGCAGCTGTATAGCAGTATGGATAACAAGAAGCCAGAAGCATGCTCCATATGACTTGCAGTATGACTTCAACCCAAAACCAGCCAGGATGACCTCAACCACTTACCAACCACATGATGGGCATTAGCAGCTTCCATATAAAAACCGGCAAAATTCTGTAGGTCATGTTAGACATAACAAGACCAGGGCAAACAACACTGGAATACAGACCCTGCAGAGAAGAAACTAAATCAGCATGCAAACACGCAACAAGTTAGTTGAAGAATGGATCATACTACTTCCTTCCTAGTACTTCTCAGCAAGAAAATGAAGATGAGTGTAGAGACCAGTTAATAGTAGATGCTCTCCTCTCTAAAGTTACCACAGCCAGAGAGAGATTAGACACGGTTATTTCTTAGAGGTTCAAACTGGAGATGCTCATGTTAAGTCTATGCCCACGGCAAGCCCACCAGAAGAAGGCCTAGCCTCCCAATACATCACAACTTCATGTTGCAGCCTACATGCAGCTCAGCAGCAACAGTTGTCATCACGTGGCTACAAATAAATGCAGCTAGGTAACAACAATGTAACGAAAATTACAAAGAGTAGGATCTCATTAGGTTTCTTCAGACATCATTCACCTGATTATTAAATTTCCTATTCAGAACCACACTTGTCAGGTCAGTAGCATATTTGGAGGAACTGTATGATTCTTGCCCCTTGGTATGTTGATAGTCAGAGAGGCTAAAGGCAGACTTCCTGGCATTGCTGGAAGAGGTCCAGATGAGTCGTGAAGGTTTTTCGTTACCACAAAGTAGAGACTCAAGTTGACGAACCTATCAAAGAATAGTTAGCTTATTTAACACAGTAATTTTAAAGTCTTACAGTTTAGCTTTACACTGTTTAAAAGCTGCAAGCTTATCTCAGCTTTCCTATTCTTGGCTAAACTTCACTAGACTAGCCAGAAGCAGCCACTGCTCAGGTATAACTTCAGCGCAAGTTCCACTAGGAGCATTTACAAGCAACCATCATTCTCTTGAACAGCTCAGTTAAGCATCTCAGATTTTAGCACAACCAAACCTTGGTATTAATCCTGGGCAGAGATATCTATATATGGTTTACCTCTATCTACTGACTAATTGGAGTCACCTTTAAGTTATATTAACACTTGCAATTACAATGGTCACTATTTATTACTATTTTCACAAAGCCCGAGACCTTTACCTTATCATTCCTTATCTGTCAGGCTGCAGACTACATCAGCATCTGAACTTACAAGACAGAACTAATTCATCAGTACTGCCTGTAGACATCCCTACTCACATGGATCACCTTTCCAAAGGCTTGACACAGACTCACCAAGATAAAATGACCAAAGAGGTTGGTAGCAAACACTTCCTGCAGTCCATCTCCATTAAGCCTGTCGGTCTGGGTCATTATGCCTTCTGCAGTAGTCAGCATACGAAGCGCCTTTCTGGGAGCCAAAGACAAGAGTTAGAGAAGAATGTCACTGGAAGGAAACCAGTGCTCCCTTGCTTCCATCCTTCAGAAGTATCCCCCACCTCACAGGCTCCGCACAGACTTTCTAGTTTCCACCTCAAAGGGCTCTATTAATCCATGAAAAAAAAAGGCTGGAAAAAGTTTACATAGTATCTTAGTACCTTCATTCGCAAATGCCTCAATACTGATTAGATTAGAGTAGACATGTCCCTTTCTTCACTTCACTACAGTAAAATATCATTAAAAAAAAGTCTGGTTTTCCATTTCACACTCGGACAACAAAATCAAGCTCCAGCACAGAACTAAGCCTAACGTAGATAGGTAAAGCAGTCCAGCAGCCCAACCACTGTATTAAACTCAATGCAAGTCACTTTGCTCCCTAGCTGGACTTCTCCAGGTTGCTTAAAGTCTGATGTTTATCCCTATGGTGCTTATCAAACTACTAGCAGCAAAAAATACCATGATCCACAGCTGAGAACAACAAAAACATGCAGTAGAACCAAAGTAATAGTAAGGAGCAAAGTCCACCTCCCCAACAGCAAACCAGTATTTTTCATTCAACACCCTGTGCCAGCAGATTCATGCTTCAGACAAACCCTTGCCCTGTGCTGCCATGCAGTGGGCCCCACACCAGGGATAAGAAGCAGCACAAAGCGCTTCAGGATCTCAGAACTTCACCCCAGCCCACTCCACACAAGACCAGGCATCCCACATGCATGGGCTCTGTGTCAGGCTGGGGAAGGGAGACAAGGTCATCAGCCCCAGACCCTGGGGTAAGCCTTGATGCCTTGGCCACAATGATGCTGCCAGCACCCCACACTGCCCACAGGCCACAGACTCAGAGCCCCCAGCATCTCCTACCCAGTGAAGAGACCCTGCCAGAGTGCCTTGAAGTTCACATGTGGGTTGGGCATGATCCCAGCATTGAGGTAGACGAAGTCCAGGCGCTGAAACCTGCGTGGGGAAGAGCACAGGGGTGAGAAGCAGCAGGAAAGCATGGGGTGAGGGGGGGCAGTGCCCGGTAGGGTGGGGAACGGGATCCGATACCTGCACCGGAGCTCACGGGCAACGCGCAGGACAGAAGCCAGGCTACCCACATCCACTTCTATAGTAGAGACCTGAGCATCGGGGTGGTCGGCCAGGATGAGGTCCCGCGTGGCTTGACACTTCAGGGTGTCACGGCAGGCGATGCAGAGGTGGATGCTGCCATCCTCCTCCAGCAGCCGCCGGCACAGCGCCAGCCCGACGCCGCTGCAACGGAACCGGGTCAGGTACAACGCCAAGTCGAGCCGATCCCGGCTCCCCTCGGCTCCCCTCGGCTCCCCTGCCCGCCAAGCTCACCCGTTGGCCCCAGTCACCAACACTACCCGCTTCATCGCCCACCGCGCGCTCCCCGCCGGCCCGGCCAGCGTTAAAAGCGCTGCCCGCACGTGCGGCCCCGCCCGGTCCCGCCGCGCCGCCAATCGGAGGGCGCGGAGGGGGTGGGGCCGGCGGGGCCGGTGGCGCCATCGTGGGCCGAGGAGGGCGGGACGCGGGGCTCGGCTGGGCTGCCAGGAGCCCTGCCGCTCGCCGGCCTTGCTCTGCCCCGCCCCCGCCCCGCCTCGCCTTGCGCTGCCTCGCCTCGCTTCGCTTTGCTTGGTTTTGCTTTACCTCGCCTCGCCGCGAGGTGCCTCGTGTCGCCGTTCTCTGCCCTGCCGTGCCTGGCTCTCCCTTGCCTTGCCTCACCTTCCCAGTCCAGCAGGCGGCTTCCTGCAGGCAGCCCTGGCACACTCTGTCCTCCCATCCTTTGCCACAGAGAGTATCAGAAACAGCGTGGCCAGCAGGTCCAAGGAGGTTATTCTCCCCCTGTACTCGGCACTGATGAGACCGCTCCTTGAATCCTGTGTTCAGGTCTGGGCCCCTCACCACAAGAAGGATGTTGAGGCTCTGGAGCGAGTCCAGAGAAGAGCAACGAAGCTGGTGAGGGGGCTGGAGAACAGGCCTTATGAGGAGCGGCTGAGAGAGCTGGGGGTGTTTAGCCTGGAGAAGAGGAGGCTGAGGGGAGACCTCATTGCTCTTTACAACTACCTGAAAGGAGGCTGTGGAGAGGAGGGAGTTGGTCTCTTCTCCCAGGTGACAGGGGACAGGACAAGAGGGAATGGCCTCAAGCTCCACCAGGGGAGGTTCAGGCTGAACATTAGGAAAAAATTTTTCATGGAAAGTATCATTGGGCACTGGAACAGGCTGCCCAGGGAGGTGGTTGAGTCACCTTCCCTGGAGGTGTTTAAGGTGTGGGTGGACGAGGCACTGAAGGACATGGTTTAGTGTTTGATAGGAATGGTTGGGCTTGATGATCCAGTGGGTCTTTTCCAACCTGGTGATTCTATGATTCAAACAGAAATGCCGCCAGGTCACAGTTTCCCAGTTCTGATGTGACAGTGAGGTCTGGGTGTGCAGGGTTCACTGGAGATCTTGGGTCAGTGTCACAGCTGGAGTAGGGGATGGACACGCCAGCTCCCTGCTGCTCCCCAAGCACAGAGCCCAAGGGTTTATGCTGGTGGGAACTGCAGTGCCTGTGAGGCAGATGTGCCCCTATCCAGCCCAGTGCTCTGAGCTCACTGAAGCTACCTGAGCAAGGATAGCACATCTGAGGGCAAAGGCAGGTGGATACCAATTATGCAACATGAACAAAGCTTGACCATACTCCTGGATCAGCTGTACAGTTGCTCTGCTGCCACAGGCTACACAAGCAGCAGGGACACAACCTCACCTGCTGCAGCCAGTGGGACAGCACATAGGGGGACCAACCACAGAGCACAGATGTCTATCCCTTCCCTCTCCTCTCCCAGGGCCGCTGTCCTGCCTCAGTCCCTGCCCATGAGCATCTCCTGACATGTATGCTGAGCCTCAGAGCACCCTCCTTATCACCTGTGGAAATGGACAACAAGTGTGATTCAACTAGCAACTGTCTTAAGCATCCTTCCTCCATTTCTTATGTTGTCACCTGTGTGCACTCCTCCAAGCTCTCCCCACACAGCATTTCAAGGTATATAGAGCCTTGAACCCCTCAGAAGGTGAGTACCAGCTAGGATCCCCAGAGCTGCCCACAAAGGAGGTTCTGAACTGCTGCAAGAAAATCATGCAACCAGATTCATGTAGTAAGTGTCTCTTCAGCAGGTTTGTCCCTACGTATAGTTGCATCTACTGAATATATACATGTCTTAGCAATAGTGTACTGGAAATTACGCCACACGGGACACCGATGTGTACAAAAGCATGGAGGGGTCCATGTCCTGTAAGTTAAAAGTTCCTCCTGTCCAGCCATAGGAGGGTCCAGGTTTAGGCACAATGTATAGCCTGCTCGGGCAGCACATGGCTTTAGCACCTGTCTAGTTTGCTGATGGATCTGCTGCGTCCGCAAGGATGAACTGGTGCCAGACTGCTGTGGGACGTTTGGGGTGTCGCGAGTCCAGACCAAGTGCTTCAGCTGAGCTGCAATCCCCAGGCCAAGAGCCAAGGAAAGCCAGGGTGCCTACTGCTCCATGCCCACAGGCTGTTAGAGGCTTGGACACTGGGTAGCAGATGTTGGAAGCTCTGCTATGTGACTTCCTCTCATAGCAGGTGAAGATGCAGGTTAACCCTGGGAGAGAAGGACCCAGAGATTTCCCCTTGGAGATGAAAAGTGCTAACATACTGACACCGGCTGCCATGCAGCACCTGCTGGGCATCCAAAATGCATTTCTTGGGCAGTTGAGCAGATCTAGAGTAGCTGTGGTCAGTGAGAGGAGGTCCCTGCAGTGTGCCACTAGCCAGGGCTGGCATGCCTGTTCCTCTCTGACTGACACAGAGGAGCCATGGCTGAGCATGCAGCCAGGAAAGGACCTGGCAGTCAGGCTTCTCCCTGTGCAACTAGGGTCTAGCAGGCAGGAACAAGGCTTCCTGCCCCTCCATACTGCATGTCCAAAGCCCAAAATGTCCTGAGAGTTTTTGTTTTCACCTTGTAGTTGCACAGCCCACTGTGAGCTAGTGGCAGTCCTCAGCTCCTTCTCAAGCAGGTAGTGGTTGCTGGATGGTCCCTGTTCCTGCAGGCATGTACCTGCACGCATCCCTTCCCCCGAGAACCAATCCTGCACACGGGCTGGGAGCTTCCATATGGAGAAAGTCCAACTGATGTTCCTCCCCTCTGACCCAGGAAGAGAAGACATTCTGTCTTGATCATCGTCACTAGAACACGCTGCATCAGTACATAACCCTCATCTCAACCCACATAGCTCCCGGGCTTCGGTCAGCAAGCAAGCAGGAAGTCCAAATCATCCCATGCCATGGCTTTCCTTGCTGCTCCAGAGATTTTCCTCTGAGGCTCCACTGTACAATGAGAACAAGACAAACTGCCTGGGTTTTATTGTTAAGTCCAAGTGAAGTGACTTCAGTCTGGGGATGGGGAAGGATGGGGACCAAGCTGGAGAGGAGCAAAGGGTCATTCTTCACTTGCTG
Organism: Clamator glandarius; assembly: GCA_033459285.1. NCBI lineage: Eukaryota > Metazoa > Chordata > Aves > Cuculiformes > Cuculidae > Clamator > Clamator glandarius. The sequence goes on from JAUNZM010000040.1 coordinate 2,208,336, forward strand.
ACTCTTGTAGAAGGTGATGGATGTCATGGAAGGTGGGACGATCTTTAGTGTCCCGTCTCCAGCAGCTGAGCATTAGCTTATAGACTGAGTCAGGGCAAAGTGCAGGCTGGGGAAGGTAGGTCTTCAAAACAAATGGCAAAGATGACAAAAGGAGAGAGTTACTGCCACAGAAACCAAAAAGCAAACTGCTCCTGAGGAACCCCATTTCTCTGTGCACTGGGGCAGGGGCTGTGCTGCTGTGTGTTCAAGGGCAAGGGGAACCCCAGATGGTTCATTTGGGAGGCTGGAGACACCTGCATATGTCTCCAAGCCTGCCTAAACACCAGAGTGAGGTCGGTAGGCAAGTGGTGCGTTGAGCTGTGCAAAGTGCAGGGTTTGCCATGCCAGGGCCTTCACTAGCACGCCTTCCTGGAAGAATTTCTGACCCATAAGTCCCACATAACCAAGCTCCCTCTCTGGTCACCTTAAACTCTTTCCCTGATGTTCCAGGTGTACTGCTGCCTGTTCTGTTCTGTCCCATCTTTTCTGGTCTCGTCTCATCCTGTCCCGTCCCCCCCCATCCCATATTTCATCCTGCCCCATCCCATCCCTTCCTGTCCCTACCTGCCGGCCCTGGTCTCGGAAAAACTCGCCGGTGTTTTCGATGACCTGCTCATCGGACATCTGGGAGTAGGGTTGCTCCCGGCAGAGTGTGAAGGTCTCCCACAGTGTAACACCAAATGCCCACACATCACTGGCCGTCGTGAACTTGCCCTGGCCGGAGGGAGCAGAGCAGGGTCAGGTACAGGATTACCCCATCCTGCTCCATAAACCCTACGTGCCTAAGCTTCAAAACATCTTTCTGGGTGCCTCAGGCTTCCAGATCCAGCATGTGGCTTGGTCCTGCAGACCTGCTCTCTGCCCAGGGACAAAGCCTGGTGAGCTCCAGGTGCAGCTTGCAGTGACTGCTCTGAGAGCTGAGGCTTGATAAGCACCCTGCTCCCTCTTCCCAGTCTGACCATGGCCAGGAGAATGTGTCAAGTATCCTGCTCAGAAGCTGGGCATCAGGACACCAAAGATCATCATAGCCCTCCCATCCTGGCTTGATGCATCTTGCAACCTGGCACACTGGGCTCCAGGAAGAAGAGACTTCCCCATACCTTCTGCATCCCACAGCCTGAGGAAAGGAGGCTTTGAGCAGCCCCAGAGCTATGTTAGTATTCATTAGAGGACCCCAGCACCCACGTACCAGTAGGATGCTCTCCCAGGACATCCAGCGGATGGGGAGCACCGCCCGCCCCTGGATGCGGTAGTAGTCCCCGCTGTAGAGATTCCGGCTCATGCCGAAGTCAGCTATTTTGATGGTGTACTGCTTCCCAACCAGGCAGTTGCGTGTGGCAAGGTCTCGGTGCACGAAGTTGAGGGAGGAGAGGTACTTCATGCCAGAGGCGATCTGGGTGGCCATGAACCGCAGGTTGCTGTAGCTGCCAAGGTGGGAACAACGGAGGACTGAGGCAGTGGGAAGGATGGCAGCCAGGGCATACATGGCCCCGAGCAGGACACCCCACAGCCAAGCAGGGTGCCTAGAGCAGGTGGCCCTGCCCATCCCTGCCCATCCCAGGCAGCACTACCTGATGGTGGATTCATGGCTGGTGTGAGGGCTGCCTGCCTGCTGGCGGGACAGGAACTGGTTGAGGTCTCCGTTCTCCATGTACTCAGTGATCATGCACAGTGGGTCATCAGCAATACACACTGCCAGCAGACGGATGATGTTGGGGTCCTTCAGCCGTGACATGATCTTGATCTCCTTCAGAAAATCATTCCTTTTTGGAACAGAAACAGACCCAGAGGAGCACGGAGGTGCGCTTGGACCACCTGAGCGTACCACCCATCTGCCCAAGCCTCACAAAGGATGTGCAGGTCCCTCCCCTATGACTGGGGCCCATGAAGGGGAGCTCAGGGCTGATCCACGCATGGCTGCAGGGTGGACTGCATGGATAGATGGGGCACTAGGGAACTGATTAGGACCAGCAAGGACCAAGAGTCCTATACTGCAGTAGACCAGCATCCCCAGGCAGCTTAGACGTGTGTGGTCCTCACAGCTGCACTGGAGGCAGGGAATGCTTTGCAAGTGTCCCAGCTCTCCTGAGGTGGGCTCTATGTGGGGGACAATGCTGGGGCTTGTGCAGCCCCTGGCCCTGTACCTGGCATTTTTGTTGGCATCTGCTCGAAGCATCTTCACAGCAACCAGCAAGGGGTGGTTTGAGCTGGCATCCAAGTCCTCCAAGGCAAAATCCTTGCCCATGAACTTCTCCATCCCCTCCACTTCGCAGAGGTGAACCTGGAGGGGGAGGCAACAGGCAGCTCTTAATTCCAACAACTGATGGCCTCCCCCAGCCTCCACAAACCTGTAAGCGCATTGCCCGAGATCTGCTCAGAGCAGGTCAAGCTCTCACTCACCTCTCCAAACTGGCCTTCCCCTAGCTTCTCCTTGAATGTCAGCAGCTTCCTAGGGAACTCCTCGATGACCATGTCCTTGCCGGAGAGCAGGTCCATGGTAAGAGCTGGCACTGAGTACGTGTTGCTGCCCGTCACACCCTGCAGGTTCATGATGTCAGCCTCAGCGTAGTGGGGGACACCCTCAGGGATGCTGGCCTGGGATGGCTTCATGGGGCTGCTGCAGCCTGAGGGGTAGACAGCGGTGCCAGCCATGCCATGAGTGTCCTTCCTCTCAAGCACCCTTCATGCTCCAACCACCGGCTTCTCTTACCCTGCCCTCACCAGAGCACCGGTGTTACCCCTGCATGGCTGGGCTCCTGCAGGCACCACAAGCTGCTCTGCTCCTTCCCCATCATTGACAAATGCACTAATCCAGCTCAAAGCACCAAATGAGCAGGGATCAGTGCCTGACCTCCAGATCACTGACAAAGAGATACAGGAGCATCTCAGGGATGGTGGTGGGGACACATCTCAGCCCAGTATGGACAACAGTGATTGCTTTTGGTCACAGGCTATGTGTGACCTTCGAGCAGGATGTGTAAGAGCTCATGCAATATCCCCCCTACCCCTCTCTGCCAAAATGTTTAGAATGTGGCCAAATGCTTGGGCTGGAGCTGTGTTGGGCTTGGTACGTGATGTTTGTGTAGATGTGCTATCAGCACACAGGGTGACCTGTCTCTCACCCATCTCCTCCTCCTCCTCTGGCGTGAACTCAGGCAGCTTGCGGATCAGGCGGGAGGGCTCCTGGTAGTCAGGACCCAGAGGGAATATGCGGTCATAAGTGGAGCTAGACTCCTGCTCGCTTGAGGAAGAGGAGCGGTTGTGGTTGAACATGCTGGATTCACTGGGCAGGGAGAGACTGACGGTCATCTCATCATCCAGCATCCTCCGTGATGCCTGCAAGAAGGAGAGAGCTGAGACAGAGTTCCTGCAGGTTGGAGTCTCCGGGATTCCAGGACACTGTGGCCATGCCCACCCCAAGCCCCCCTCTCTGATGCCCTGTCCCAGGGCTGCAGTACCTGTGTGGGTGCATTTGTCCTCCTGTCCCCCTCCTTCTACGGTCTGCCTCTATGGAGAAACGATTGGTTCCACCACCGTCACAACCACCCTCGGTTAGCCGGGGCTGCACTGAGACTGCCTTAGGCTCTTTATTTCCCAGTTCAACTTCAGGACAGCAGGACAGACAAGCAGGCAAGTCCCAAAGTCAATGCCCTGCTCAGCTAAATCCCCACACTTGGGAGATGGGTACAAATCACTGTCTTCCTAAAGAGGGGAAGTGAGCATCACACCCTGCACAGACTCTGCTGACACCATACTGAGGTCCTGTCCCCAACCCCAGTGCCTCACCAGCCACCTCACTGTTGCCCACCTTCTCCAGCATCTTCTGCCAGAACTGCCGCCACAGTATGATGACGATGATGGTCACCAGGATGAAGATGATTGCTACCAGACACCCGATCAGAATGCGTGTGTTGCTGTCATCTACCTTGAGTGTGGGGTCTGGCAGGAGGAGGGGACACCAAGAACTGTAGCAGTTGAGGCAAGGACTCCGTTTTGGGGTGACAAACGAAATCATTTTATTAAGCTCAAGCAATCCCTTTTGTACTCCTGCCTCGTTGAGGCAGTGCTTTTCCACTTGCCCAAATAGCTCTGTTAAGCTTTCTTGTTTCCCAACCTTGCAAAGTTTGTTTTTAGCACAATTATCTACAGCTCTTAGCAACAACCAGGGTCCTGTGGTCTCCCCTCTCCTGTACCCTGGGTCCTGTGATCTCCTCCCTCCTGTACCCCACAGTCTCCTTCCTACCAAGGCAATAATGTTTTCGGTTAACAAATCAACACCCAGCCCCACAAAGAACCAGTCATGCCAGGGTGAGGGGAGAGCCCATGCCCCTTTCCTCCATCCAGTGGGGCACAACCCCACAGAATATTACCTCACAGGGAGGTGACCCCAGCTTCTACACAGGCCGATGTACTTTTTGATGACTTACCATACGTGGTGGGGACCACAGACACCACTGGTGGTGCCACTGAGTTGTTATACATGGCTGCATCTGTCAAGGGAGAAAAAGGGGGCATCAGGGTGGAAGGCATGGGTGCCCCACAGCCCTGCTTTCCCCTCAAACTGCCCCCCAGGGAGGACTGGTTTGGTACCTGACTGGAAGGTGATCTCACTGAACATCATCCAGGCGTCGGCAAAGTAGTACTGGCACTTGATGGCACTGGCCATTCGGTGGAGCAGTGGCACAGTGACAAAGCGAGCACTGGGGTTCACGTCATCCAGCACTAGAACGGAGGAGAGGGCACTGGGCGCCCATTCACTGGCATCGGAGCGGAAGTAACACTGCACCTCCTTGAAGATCTTCACACCTTTGGCGAACATGTTGTTGCAGTGGACCTGTGGGGCAGCCCATCAGTGCGGCCGTGGCAGGGGACAGAGGTGGGGGATGGGGCAGGGGACACTCAAACCTTCATGGCAGTGAAGTTCCTGATACGGTCAAACTCAAAGGTGATCTCCACGTAGCCACCAGTGGTGCTTTCATTGTGCCAGCCCACGTAGTCATAGCCCGGCCAGACATGGTACTCGTGGGTCTGTGTGAAGTCATCCAGCCCCCACACCCCATCCGTCAGCTGGCCCAGGCCCTCTGTCATGCTGGTGCAGGGGAGGGAGGAAAGAGAGCGTGACTCTTGCCAACCCCACAAACCTGCCACCACCCGCACCTCCTCTAGTAGCTCCCCACAGCCCCTGAGACATTCAGGAAGGATTTTTTTTTTCTTCAAGTTCTCTCTGGGAAAATCTGTGGGATGCTGAATGTGCAATGCAGTTAGCATAAACCCAAGAAAAGGGCAGAAAGTGCTTTCCCCATTATACTGTCCGCATCACAACGTGCAGCCTCCCAGAGCTGGCTATGTCCGCTTTTTCAGGGAAACCCCAAGTATTTGCTTTGCTGAGGGTTAGCATGTCAGCCTGTAAATGCAGGGATGAGAAGCTCCCCATGCCCTCCTGCCCAGCATGGTACCAGTAACATGCACAAACCCACCCAGTTCTCACCTGTACCCAAATGCCCCGTCGTATACAGAGTCATTCAAGTAGATGATGGTGCCCCCAGGAAGGACAAGCTGCTGCCCAGCCGGCGCATTGTAGGACACCAGCCCATCTGTGGGAATTGGACTGTGAGCTGCCAGTCATGATGGACACTGCTGCCAGCCCTCAGAGGGACAGACAGCACCAGCAGAGAGGCAGCTGTACAGCCAGGCACTGCAGACATGGGGAAGGGCACAGGACCATGCTACCCACCCAGCCAGACACAACCATACAGCTCCACACGCAAGCAGACGTTCATGGAGTGGTCAGTGACAGGGATGAAGCGGACAAAGCGGGCAATGAGGGGTGGCTCCAGGTCCTTGAGCACGATGTCATAGGGGTTGGTGTTTCCATCCAGCACCTGGGGAGAAGGGAGTTGCATGGTAGGATGGGCAGCTGCAGCTCCCACTCACCTGCAAGCACAGCCCTGACTTGTATCCTCACCTGCTTTCCATGCCGGTTCCTCCAGGAGATCCAGCGAGTGCCATCCCGGCTGTAGTTGATCTTATACATGGGAGCAAACTCATTGCCATGGCCCCCAGCATGGCGCCCCTGGGTGCCCACCAGTGTGATGAAGTGCAGGGCACGCAGGTCAATCTGCAGAAACTCCTTCAGATCATTGGGCTCCACTGAGACCTCAGGACACCAGGCACCATCACCGTCTTCTGAGTCCAGCCTGCAAATCCAGAGCAGAGGAGCCGTTTGCAGGTAGCTGAAGCCAGCCCTATGCCTTGCTTCTGCCCCTCCATGACAGCTCATATTCTACTAGGACTGTCCCAGGAGGGTCCTCACACTCACCCTGCCAGCTGTCCCTGTACTCACCGTCCGTACTTGGCAGCTGTGGACTCAGACCACTGGCTGGATGCTGAGATGTCCTCATCAGGGATGTGACCACCTGACATTCCCAAGGGGTACCGGCACACCGCTGCAACAGGACCAGGAAGGCTCTGAGCAGGCAATCATCCTCACTGCCTAGCTGAGACACATGCTGAAATAGAGCATGGCACTGCCAGGGCTGGGGTACATCCAAAGCATCACAGTCAATGCACTGTGCACAGCTCAGGCACAGCGTTCTTTATCCCTCTGGCTTAGAGAGGGGGAACAAAGAATGGTGGGACAGTCCTGCGCAGGCACACCTGCTTGGGGAAATGCAACCACTGGCCAGAAGTGATGCTGGCCTACCTTGCAGCGAAGCTGGGAGCAAGGAGAGGCAGCGATCCAAGGGCTGCTGGAGGCAGCTGGTCCCTGTCCCAAGATCCCTTCAGCCTTGCTGGCAAGGATTTCTGCTGTTGTGGAGGGAGAGCCCGTGGGCTGGCACTGCTGTCCACACACTCCTCACTCTGGAGGCACCCAGAGGGCTCACTCTAGAGGCTGCTAGACCCAAAACCTGACCAACAGTAACCTGCTCTTGGTTATGTGGCTCTACTCATCCCCTCATTTGCCTGGGTAAACAAGTGAAAAAGGCAGACACTCACCCTCCCTGCTGGCCCTGGGGCTCCCATTGCCAGTCCTGGTCCTGCCCCAGCTGTGAGTGGAAAAGTACTCGGGGTGGCAGGCAGACTTCATCCCCGAGTGGCAGATGGCTCCCCCAGCACCACATCTACACCACTTCCCAGGAGTTGTTTTTTCATGTCTGGCTGCCAAGAGAGCTGCTGAAAGCCTGGCTTGTTTGGCTGTGTTTACTTTCTGGCTGCTCCAGTCTACAGTGCTCCTTCCGCATGCCATCCCGAGCAAACACCAGCACTGAGGCAGCAGGGCCCAGGTGAGGATGCAGTGCTGAGGATCCCTCCCGTCCCCAATGCTTCTGGCTCACCCAGTGCTGTGCTGGCAAGGAGCCTGCATCCCAGCATGCAGTGTATCCTGGCAGTCAGCTTCTGTCCCCAGGTCCTCATGCAACAGAGAGGATGACAGCGTCTTCAGTATGAACACTGGCACAAAGGGGAGCATCTCTTCTTCTCTCCAGCTCTCTCACTTATAACACTTAGCAGAGTGCAGCTCCCACTGAAATCCTATTTAATTCTTGCTAAACATGGAGCCAACTCAGCTTCTTTGCCCTAGGTAATAACCATCCTGGCCAGGCAAAGCCCACATTGCCAGCCCTGGATGGTTGCAGAAGAAGCAGGATTGCTCCGCTAAGTACTATGCTCTAGTGAAAACCCAGCAAACTATTCCCAAAGACTGAAGAAGCCTTTGAAAGGACTTGTTACAAGGATGCTCCAGAGAAACCCTCATGCGCTGAAGGAGTCTGGGCTCTATGTCTGTCCCTGTGGGGGCTGAGCTCTGTAAAAACCATCATTTAAACACAGTTCTCTTACTGATGTCTGGCACAGTGTTGTGGTTTCTGAGCAGAAGCCAGGCACCTAATCAAGCTTATTTACTAAAGCTAACCTTGGTTTGCTGCAAAAAAGCATCCCAGTGACAGCAAACAATACCCCAGCACTTTGCCTTCTGCACACCACAGCCTCAAAACTGAATGGGCTTGATGTGCCCTCAACAGAGAAGGGCCCTGCTCAGAGCCAGAGGCTACAGCTGCAGCAGCTTGCCCTGCACCTCGGTGCCCTGTCAGCCCACTGGTGCCAGAACAGACAGCCATGGCAGGAGAAGGATGCTTTTTGGGTCACTGGCAGCAGCCAAGCTGCATTTAGGACAGCAAAGAGACTAGGCAGGTGCACGCTTGGGGCTGCATCACACAGATGCTGGGAAAGTCCCGGGGAAGGTGGAGATGACTTGAGCCCAAGCACAGACACTGTGGCAGAAGCACAGCCCAGGGAAATACACTTCATGTATGGTTCTTGCAGATGTCTGTTCCCCATCTCGCTTACCTGGGTTAACCTGGGCTCTCATAGCCCAAGGGACGTGCAGCAGCAGAAGCTTCAGCAGCAGCAGGGCTGGTCTGGGAAGGGCTAGCATGTCGGCACTCCTGTGAGACAGAGCCAGGACTTGTCACACTGAGGCAGCTGAGTCACACAGAAATGCCAGTCCTGCTTGGGACAGCCAGCAGAGGACAGGGGGGTTTCTCCTGCACAAGACCCCATGTCTCCACTTAAGCCTCACAGGAGAAGCAGAACCCTAAATCTCCCATCTGTGATAGTGGTCAAAGGGATCCCAGTGTCCCATTCCCTCCCCCTGGGAGGTTTGGCATCATGGTGCCTTGCCAATGCAATCCTAGCATGGGCAGGTAATGTGGTTCTGCCACGTCCCTGGAGCCAGCCACATGAAAAGGCCACGGGACCTACAAGAACCTCGCAGGGCTCTGCTCAGGGCTGACGCCATCCAGCTCCACTGGCAGGCAGAAAGGCTCCAGCTGGGCCTCACACCTTTGTATGGCTTTGAAAGCAAGACCTTGCACAACACCATCATCTAACAAAATAATAACACATTGCACCACATGGTTTCTCTGCCTTCTGGCTCAGGATAGATAATACAGATAACTGCCTGAGATTTACACTAAATTTATTGTGAGAGTTGTCTATGGCAAAGCAGATCTCTGGGGCATCGGTGATGCAGGAAGAGTGACAGAGGACACAGGAGCCAGCTTACACCTGCTGCCTCAAGGGCTGGACAGGACCTGAGGGTCCTGGCAGTGGGGCTTGTGCTGCTGCAGCAAGGTGAGAAAAAGGGCTGGCGCTGGCAAAGCTTCTCAGAGCAGGGTGCAGTCTGCAGCAGGAGCAGGTCCCCTCTGGCCCCAGCCCCAGGACCTGTCTGCCCTCAGGCTCAGTGCTGCTGCCCCAGCTCTGACTCAGCCTCAGCTACCAGGAACCCCCAGAGACCAAGCAGCTCCTGCTGCACCCATATACCTCTCAAGAACAACCTTGGGGGACAGCAACATGCCATGGGGATGCACCAGGGACAACTCTAAATGTCACCAACCCTGTCCCAGGCTCCCTGGGTGCCCCATCCCTTTATCTGCCAAGGGGACATTTGTCCTCCTGGGACAGCCACACAAGCACTGGATGCAGATTTGTTCCTTTTACTGAAAAAAAAAGCTATTTTAATCTATTTTACATCCACAATAACCTTTGCGGGAACGATTTACTAGCTTGGGGGCTAAGGTAAACCCCAGTCAAGTCCCACCACAGCAGGGATGTTCAGGCTGGGCTGGTGGGTCCCTGAGCTGGCCTAGCTTCAGTAACCCTGCAGATGGGTACCTGGTTGTGTCCCTGCTCCCACCCCACGTGAAGACCCACAGCTTCATCCCACCACTGACAGAAAGCCCAAACCTACCCTGAACCACAGCACATACCTCCATCCTGTGGAGCTCAGCGGTGTGTGGGAAGCTGGATGGGGCGCTACTCACAGGCAAAGCCAGGGTTTAATACAGCGGGAAGGAGGCAGGCCTGCTGTGACCATGTCAGCACTAAAGGGGAACGCAAAGCCCCAGGAGCTGCCACCCGCACCCTGCTAGAGGCTTTCTGCACCCAGCAGGGCACTGCTGGACTCCTTGGGGGTCTCTGCTGAACACTGTGAGGTGTGCAGGAGGCATGAATAAACACCTGGACATAGGGTGACATTTTCCTGGGGTTTGGGGGGTGCTTTTTTGGTTTTTTTTCAGGAAAATGGGGGTTTTTAAATTTTTTTCTGTTCCCAGCTGGGAAAGTTTATTTAGTTGCAGCCAACTCAGCTGCCACTGAGAATTTCAACTGCATTGCTGAGATGCATGCACAAAGCTTCTGTGTCAGAACTGGCCAGTTACCCTAACATTAAAAATCTCAATTTCCTTCTCCATTCCAAAAAACATCGAAGGATATTTTTTCCTCGCTATTCTTTTAGGCTGAGTAAACTTTTCAAGCATCAGGATACCAGATGCTGTAATCTCCCGCAGGCAATGCATTTACATTTAGTCTAACACTGGGAAATTATCCTCACACAGCCATTGTGAAATGCTGATCTTATTCTTCAGGGGAGCAGGGTTTGGGGGACAGCAGTGTGTCAGTAATTCAGGTGCTGAGGCTCGGGGACATGCGGTCAAATCATTGAAGCGGTACTGGCAATTCAGATGGAAATCTTTTTTGTTCCACCAGCCCTGCAAACGGGATGGCTTTGCAGAGTTTTGTCTGAAAATGTTTGCTGAAAATTTTCAATCACAAGAAATTTTCAGAGCAGAGAGTTTTGGGAGCTCCTCTCGCGTGCTGCCTGGGCTTGGGAGCTTCTCTCGACTTGCTGCTTTTTCTCTTTTCCCTTTTTATTTCCCACACCCTTCTTGTTCTACTGAAATCACCAGGGAAAATAAACAGCTAAAAAAATTAGCTCCACACCTGTTTAGAGACAAATCCTTCACAATCCATGGCCCCTCTTGCACCCAGCCTGTGCCAGCTGGTGAAGCCTCCACCTCACTTCCAAGGTGGGTATCTCCGTCCTCGCCAGTGCTAGAGCAGCATTGTCCATGAGAACAGGGCTGGGCAGCAGCCTGCACCCCTTGCACATGCCAGGTCCTGGACAGGGTTCTCCCAGGGCTCCAGTTTTAGAGCCCCTGTCCCCTCATGGGGCTGGGGGCTCCCCTCCTGGAATGGCAGGTGGGTGGGATATGCTGAGGCCATGCTGGAGGGAATGTCCTCAAGCAGTGAGAGGCTCACTGTGACCTTGGAACATCATCCAACGCATGTGCTGTTTCAGTAATGGGGTTCAGGACCCCCACCCTAGCTGGCAATGTAGCCCCCAGCATATTGCGCTGCTGGTGCAGCCTCAAAAGGAGCACAGCGCAGCATGCTGGGACCCGTAGTCCTTTTCCTCTCCAAAAATGCCATTTTAGACCTTCTCTGGGCTGGATGCACCCCCATTTTCTGCAGCGACAAACATCTCCCCAGCCATGGGCTGGCCAGGTCAACAAGAGACATCACAGTTGTAAAGGTGCAAGAAGCGACCTATACATTCTCACAGCTGCCCTGGCTGTGGGGACGCAGTCTGGTGGGTGCTACACCCAGCAAGTTCTTCCCGCTAGCCAAAACTCTGCAGCCCCCACCCTGCTCCGTGTGCCGGTGCATGGTGCCACCCTCCGCAGCACAGGGCTGCACAGAATTGCTCCACCACAATGCAGAGCTGGGAAGCCACAAGCAGGTCCTCAGCACCAGGATGGGGAGTAGGACGCTCAGAAGCACCAGACGGGTGGCCCTGTGTCCCCTTCCCAGTGTGACTTGGTGCCTTGGATGGGGGACCTTGGGGACAGCGGGGACTCTCTGGCTCACCAGCACTGCTGCTGGCTCTGCCAGCAGACACATAGGCAGGAACCAAGAAGGGACATCATGGAATTATGGCTTGACGTAGGCATGGAGGGAAACACTGGTGGTGGGGAGGGAGGGAATGGAGAGAAGAGGCTAAATGTCACCTCCATGAGACAGGACACTGACCTGATGCTGCCCCAGTCCCTTCCCAGGCAGACCCACACCCCAACGCCTCTGCCCACACTCTGCTGCAGAGCATCACTGGCCCACATGCTCCCCAAACCCCAAGTCTAGGGGAGCAAACACCTTCACACGCACTCGAGAGCAACTCACCGGAATGGGGAGGTGGTGGCAGGCGAGCAGGCTCCTCGCCCCTGGCCTGGGACGGGGGAGCCAAGCGAGGAGTGAACTTCCCCAGGCTGATGCAAGATGTCTCTGGGAGCGCGTTTGCATTCTGCAGATTCCTGGGAGTGGGCCAGAAATCCCACAATCCTGCATCTTGCACATTTGGTTTCAATTAGGGAGTGGAGAGGGGGAGCCAGTCACCAATCCAGGCTCACTTTTCGGCTGAGGTTATTTTCCTCGGCCTGAGGGAATGTGTGCAAAGCTATAATTTGCAGCAAAACCCATTCATAGCACAAGAGAAAAAATAAAAAAAAAAATCCCCGTGGCTGGCAAGGGAACTTAAAGCAATAGGCAGTGTTTTGCTTCTGGCATTTGCCCCCACAGCCATGGGATGGAGCATGTGTCCAGGACCCCGCTCCTGCACCGTGTGGTGCGGGGCCAGGCAGGACACCCTCAAAACACAAGTGATAGAGGCCTTATCGCTGGCCAGAAGGGTCCCGCGTGGGCTTGCTCTGCTCTGGACTCCAGGTGGGAAGGGTGCTGGGCTACCACACGGTCAGGACACTGGCTGTACAGCAGACCTGCCCCAGCATATGGTGTTGAAGAAGCACTCTGGTTCCCCCAGCTGCATGGTGAGTCCCCAGTTTTACATAATTTCCAAGCACTACTTGGCACTGCAGCCACAGACTATGCAACACAGCAGGGAGAAAAATAATAATCAGATCACATTAATTTTTGTGTAACAGTTAAAAAGCCATTTTGAAGAAAAACAGCAACAACAAAAAAAAAAACCCAAAGGAACTCCAAAGCCAATATTCTTTCCAACTAGTGTTTTGGCTGTATTTTATGCCAGCATCCACACTGCCACGAGAGGGAAGCAATACCTCTGGCAGCAGGCCAGCAGCTCCCAAAAAGTACTCCTGTCCCACGGGTCTTCTCACACTGGAGAAGGCACTTGCCCCAAGGATGCAGCCATGCTTCTAAACCCCCAAACCATCCACTTCCCGGCCTTCCAGCCTGCCAACTTTCCAGACAAAGAAACAGGAGTCCCATACAGAGAAAGCCATTCGCCACCCAGCAGGATGCCAGTGACATGCCAGGGACCCTCACTGTGGCTGCCATGCTAGCTTAACCACAGCTGCAGTGAGCAGAGCACCACAGGGCAGTGCAGGTGAAGCAGAGCACCACAGCTTCCTCAGGGCTGGCAGAGAGGATAGGCAGGAGCAGGCAGGGAGCAGGTTAGTTTGGTGCCTGATGGAGGGCTCCACACTGTGCTGCTCTGAATCGAGTGGGAGAAGAAAGCCCTTGCCCATGCACACTGGCACAAACACTGTCCAACTCTGCTCCACTCACCTCCTGCTATCTGGAAATGGCAATAAAAGTAATAATAATAACGTGGCAGCAGCCAGTGCTGCGTTGTTTTATCTCAGAACATCATGCAAAGGTGTTGGTATGCAAACAGAGTGCAAAAGCCAAGGCAAACATCTTTCTTTCATGTCTCCCAGTGCTCAGGGAGCTAGCTGGAGCAGCAGTCCCCCAGGGTCACCATGCAGCCCCTTGCTCCTGCTCAGCACTGCATCACACACGCATCTCTTCAAGGTGAGCTCTATACTGTGCTCCAGCTGCTACCTGCCCCATGCCACAGAGCAGCAGCTTCAGGGACACCCACCTGCACCCTGGGGAGCAAAGATGTCCCTTCCCCACGGCAGCTGCTCACAGGGCCCAGAAGAGCCAGCAGGCAGGGGGAGGTGGTGTAGACCACCCACAGCACTCCATACCGTTTCCCCGCATCCGCTCTGACCCCCAGACCAGGCTTTCTCCCCTGGGACCCAGAGTTGCAAGCCTGACTTGGCCACACACGGCCCAGCTGGCATCAGCAGCTGCAGCACTGAAAAGGACCTCCCACACAGCCCTGGCTTCCTGGGCATGCTGACCCCAGGTGCCCATCAACCACCTTAGCACTTGGGGGACTTGGTGACTTCCCCCAAGGGGAGTGGTTTGGGCCCCATTCCCAGCCGTGCAAGTGAAAATACCTCCTGAGGCACCCGCAGGGGCCGTGGTGGGGCTCTGGTGGGACTTGGGAGGAGGAGAGGAGCTGGCTGAGCACCATCTCCCCTTCCCAACAAGTTGGGAGGCAGCAGGGCCACACTGCTCAAGGGCGTCAGGACACCACATGCTCTCGGGCAGTGGGCTCAGGTAGGAACTAAAGAGACCTCCCTGTGCAGAGGGGACACAGTGCTGCTGGAGGTCACCGTGCCAGGCTGGTTTCACCCCAAGCACTCCAGTGGCACAGCACATCTGCCTTTTCTTACCTGTTCAATGCTTCCTGCCCCTTGTGGAAATTCAGGAGGAAAGCACAGCCCCTAGCTTCCTCCTGAAACGTCAAAAATGAACGCTGTGGGCAAAAGGACCTGCCTGCAGCCTCTCAGGCAGCAATCCCTGCTGCACCAGTCAGAGCTGGGCATTTGGTGGGATGCAATTGAACTTCTGCTCCACGAGAGAGCCTCTGTGGAAAGCCATCATCACTAAAACACCACCAGATGACAGATAAGAGGGACTCAAGAGTTTAATTGGGTGCTTCCAGTAGTGCAACATACAAAGGATGACCAAAAGGGATGACATGGGTAATGACAAGGACCCTATTAAAAAAAATAGTCATGTAGATTTGAGAAAAACAAGAGTTCAAGATTAACCCCAGCCCCGTACCATAAAAATCCTCTGCATGTACATTGACTATTACTATATACAGGTTTAAAAATAAATGCCCACAGCCTAGAGTGCAAAGATCAGCGCCATAGCTGTGCTTCATGGCAGGGGAATCCATAGTGTTTGGTTTTTAAATTAAAATATAAATAGAAGCATACAACATGCCAAGAACCAACTGGGTGACATCCTCCTCTGCAAAAGGGCCAGAGTGAGCAGGACCAGCCCCTACCACTTACAGCTATAAACCTTCATGTGTCCAAATTCCCAGCCCACCAGGTGGGACAGGCAGCCCAGCCTGGGCACTGCCTCACCACTACATTCCATTCTTCACCAGCTCATGGATCCCATTCTCATCGATAATCAAAGGCGTACGAAACTCTCGTCCCTTCACGTACTTCTCCAGACCCTAATGGAGGATGAAGCAGCTTGTTAGCAACCAAAACACCGCTTGCCTGCTAAGATCTTCACAGCTCCATGTGTGGCCTGAGGGATGCTGAATCCAGTGCAGAACTCAATGCTGCAGGCATGTACGGGCATGGAGCCCTTCGACTGCATCATACCAGCTGTCCCTTGCTCCCAGTCCTGCCTGGGCAGGAAAGCAACAGCTAAAGGGACTGGGAGAAACATGGCACTATGCATCAACTGCTCTGTTGACCTGCTGAACAGACAGCTCTGGTCCCCTCCCATGCTAGTGACTTGGGAGCTATTGCCTTGAAAAACTCCACAGGAAATTCATGGCTTAGGCCAGCCCTGGCCTGGGCGAGGGTGCATGCCCTGTCAGCCTCCTTCACCCACCCAGTTCATTTGCAAGGGTGCTCGAGCTCTGAGGAGCCAGTACTCACTTCTCCACCATAGGAAACAAGAGGAGAAATTTCACACTGGATTGGCAGGTCACTTGCATCCTTCAAGCTGCAGAGGAAAATAGTCAAGAGAGTTAGCCACATCCTGCTGGGGGACAAGGACAGGGTCCAGAGGGCTCACACACGCCAGCAAAAGGGGTCAGCAGTTGGCTGGGGCCCTGGTGGCTGCTAGCTAACACAGACCCCACGAGCACATAGCTGCTCTGAGTTAGTCAAGCCTTGCATGCTATCCACAGAGGTGCGAGCTAAAGTTTAGATTCCAGCAGCGACTGAAAGGGAAGATAACTTTAGATGTGCCTTTCCATGCGTGCATCTACAGCAGCACCTACACCCTCTGCCTCCCAGACAGGAGCCCTGCTGTATTTGATTCTGTGTGCAAGCTAGTTTCCCTTTCCTTCTCCTCCTGCATCCTTGGCGTGATGAGAGATTGCACTCACAGCCCCTTCCCTGTTTGGCTGGCAGCCACAGATCTTTTTTTAAACACCTTCCTTGTTTAAAGCAAATCCTGAGGACGCAGGAGCCTGTTTGCTCACTCAGAAAATACTCTCTGTAGCAATGCCTGTTCCTCTTGCTTTTGCCTCATAGATCAACGGCCTCAGTTCCTCTGTTCAACACACAAGCCTGAGCTGGTGAGGACAACAGCAGATGCACACATCAGAGCTACCTACCACAGGCCAGCTCTGGCCCTGCTCCTGCTGCCACCAGGCTTTGCAGGACCCCACAGATACTCCTTAGATACAGCCAGCACGTATGCCTGGCTAGGGAGCACAGTCATGTGTAGTCAGTGAGGATCCATGGTGGCACCTTCATGTCCACTCATCCTTGCAGCCAAAGATGCTCCCTTCACTCAGGTGGAAGCTCGTCCCTGCTGGCAACACACTCATTAAGCCCCCTCCCATCCCAGCTGTGAGTAAATGGAATTCCCATCCTAACCCTTGCACTTTTCTTTGCCTTTGAGTCAGATAAGTTTCCAGATAACTGTTAACAAAAATAAAATTGCCATTAACTAGCCTTTAAGGATAAATGTAAGAAAAAGTGCTTCAACACTTCCGTCAAATGTCCCATTTACTTCTGTAAACTTTCAAGCACTGAGCTTGGCACTTTCCCTGATGTCAGTCTGGATCTTCAAAACTCAAGAGCTGAAGTCACACAAAGCACCACTGGCCACCTATGCTGAGATGCATTAAAGCCTGCTTGATCTTCACAAAATGTTTTTAATCCTGCTTCAATCTGCCTGGACGCCTGCAGGAGACTGCAACTGACTCCAGCTCTGGGACTGTCCGGGATCAGTTCAGACTGCTCTGCACTGTGGCCTGAGAAACAGCAGAGCCTGCCACCAAGAGAGGTAGCATCCACAGGGTCCTGTAGAGAGACAAGCCCCACATCTAGCATGCAACCCCAAGCCCCGTGGCCCCGTTAGTCACTATGAGCACCTGCTCACCAGCGCGTACCCACGGCAGCAAGAGCAGCCTGGCACGCTGCTTCGCCTGCAGCCCGTTAGTATCTAAGCGCAGCCCCACCACCATGCATGCTGCACGGTATAGTTACTTGTCATTGACATCTGCTGGGGTGGCATCTGACCTTCCGTTTGTGACACTACGTGAGAATAAACAAGGGTTAGCAAAGTTCGGTAAAACCAGAGCAGAACTAGGGAGGCGGGAGGTCTTTTGGTCAAGGAAAGCCGCAACTCCAGCCTAGCTGCTGCATGGAACTCCTAGTTGGCTTGAGCTTTAGGGAGCCACCTCCTCCCTGTATGGGCAACCTTGGCTGTGCAATAGAGACCAGCATTATTTGGTTCACAGGTATCAAATCCAGAAGGAAAGCCCCTGCCGACTGAGTGAGCAATCCTCCTGCAACCATCACTCTGCCCCACAGATCACCTGGTAGAAGGGATCTGCAGCTAGTCTTACCAGCAAAGCTGATTTCAGGAGTGCTAGGGACTACCTGGTGCTTTATATCCAGCTAAAAATTATGCAGGAATGCAAGGAGCAACAACTCACCGAGGGATGGCAGGGATGCGCGTGCCATTTTCGTCTACAAAGTGCCCGCCTGCACTGAGAACCCAGCAGTGGTGCAGAGACATCAAGGCGTGTCGGGCTGTGGTGGGGTTGTCCTTGCCATTCTGGCTGTCTGCATTCTTCAGGGGAGAAAACTCATCCTCACGAAGCACCTCAAATACCACAAACTTCCTTGTGGGGGGCAACAGAGCGTGAGAGGGTCAGGTTTGGGAAACATGGCTACTCCCTGTCACTTAGGCATCTCTACTACCAAAGGGGCTGAGCCGGAACCATGGCCTCGCTACAGGCTGTCCTCCCAGCCATGAAGGAGGGAGGGAAGAGGACCTGGGCTTAGCTAAGCAAGAGACATGCAGTGCCTGTAATTCCTTCTGCTCACATCCTTGCTCATCTCAGGACACAACCAGCACTGCTGCTACATGGGAGCTGGCATCCTTTCCTAATCCCAGGGCATCATCAGTGGGCACAGAACTCTCAGAACTGCTCAAGGGAGAGCCAGCAGCCTGCTCCCCGCAGAGAGAAAAGGACATACTTGGAAAACTGGAAGATGTCAAAGACGAACTTTTCCATCTTGATCCCATTGGGCTTCTCAGGTTGGATCAGCTGCCCCGTAGTGATGTCCACATGTGGGATCTTCTTCTCAGCTATGTGGTGCTGCAGGTGTGGTTCATAAGTGCTGCAAGGGGACAAGAGAGAGTTGTCATTCACTGAGTAAGGCTCATCTCCAGCCCCCAGCTCAGACACCACTGCAGCAGGACAGCTGCTCTGCCCTAATCCTCAGGCACAGGCTGCTCACCCCCAGGGCAGGATGGCCCCACATGCCTACGCTCAGGTACTGGCAGCCGGCAATGGCGCAGAGAAACCTTATCTCACAGAAGGGACCATGCAGAGTGGCCAGGCTTATGGACCAGAACTCAAGGGCCTTGCCCCAGCACGCCTGCAAACACCTGAAGCTCAACCAGCAGAAAGCAAGGCACAGGCAGCCAGCTTCACTTGACACTAGTGCTCCTCTCCAGCAAGCACCTCGGCAGGCCCTTACTTGACTACATCTTTCAGGAAGGCTGTGGTGAAGTAGTGATTGGCAATGTTGCCCGCGTTGAAGAGCAGCCGCCCGTCTGGCCCCCGTTTCTGGGCAGTGGCCAGGGAGATCTCACTGTACTCCACCACCTGGTAGACACCATCCACTCGGCACACCACACCAACTGGCTCTGTGGGGTTGGTCTTCTCCACCACCTGTGCAAGGGAAGCATTGTCACAGAAAGACACCCAAAGGCCTGTGCTGCAAATACACCCTTTTGTATCTAGCAGTGCCCATGGAGGTGTTTTCCTGCACAGGATAGTAGGGATAGTGCAGGGCTAGGGATGCTAGAGCTCTCCTCTCTCAGGTACTTCTGGAAATGGTGACAGGAGGAGGGTGAGCTGGCAGGGCTGCCTGTCAGGGTGTCAGGCACACCCAGAGGGTGCAGGCAGGATCTGGCCCACGTATGGCTGGCAGAGGACACATATATTTTTAGCATCCAGCCCGTACATGAACAGCCAGCTTATCATGCATAGACAGGTGGCAGCTGGCTCAATAGAGCCATCCCCTAACACCTCACCTCCCTCCTCTTCCTCATACCCCACACACCTTGCTCTGAGTAAGGGATTCACCCCCTACTCCCAGCAAATCCCTAGCTGTCACTGATACTGCAGCAGGGTGGCATACAGGGACACAGAGTTTTGTCCTTTCTGCATACTAGGGTTTATTTCCTTCTCCTCTCACTCCAGCCAGAAGGAGGAACTACTTTCTCTTTCCCAGCTTGCTCTCTGAAAGTTTCAAGGGTGGTGAGCCCTCTCACTCGTTTGCCAATGCAAACAACCATACAGCCTCTAACTGTCAATCCAGCCTCTAAGTAAACATGTGCCACGTCCTGTGTGTGAGATACAGGGATGGGCTCAGCATCAGCAGCCAGCTGCACCCACTGTGTCCTGGTCTGGTGCCCAGGACATTATGGCCAAGCACAGCTGTCAGCTTGTAGCAGGAATCCCATATGCCTGTGTTACACGGGGCTCCCTGGCAGCTCTTGGCCCTAGGGACTAGAGGACCTGTGAGTCCTGGGAATGTTGGTGCCAAATCCCAGAGCAAGGCAGGAGGAGAGCAGTGCCAGGAAGAGGTCAGTGATGCCAGACCCAAGGGGCAAGTGGAACTGGCAGCTCATGCTATTCCACCAGCAAGATCCCATTGCTTGGCTATCCCTCCTGGCTGCAGCAAGCCAGCAAAGGCAGAGTGAGGAGTCAGGGAAGTCAGGCTCCGGGGAAGTGGTGCTTGTCTGCCCCTAAGAACATACCTTGGCCCCACAGTCTGCTCCCTTCTCCAAGCAGAACCCAATGAACCTGGGGTCAGCCACCTTCACCAGGATGTTGTCCACACAGTAGACATGGACACTCTGCACACCTCTCTGCTCCATGTCATCCACGATGCCATGCACCCCCAGGGCCCGATACAGGCCCCCGTTGCCATCTGCAAGGGGAACAAACTATTAAGGCTGCAGCAACACCCAGTTGTCCCATCAACCACCCACACTCATCGCTCCTTCTCCATGGAGTTGGGGTGGAGGGTCATCAGCCAGATCATACCCCACCCTGGGCCTCACTGCCAAGACAGACAGACACCTTCCAGCCTGCATCACCCGTTGGCCATGTCACACTGTCAGACTACCATATGCAAGCTTCAGATCCAAAAGCTTGACCCCAGCACCATGTCTCACCCTGTCACGCCCCTTTTGTCAGCTCCCAGCTACTGACCTGGCGCCATAGCAATCTTGCCCTTCTCCTCCAGTAGGATTTTCCCATCAAATCCCAGGGCAGGCAGCATGCCCTGCTGGAAGAAAATCACGTTTTCTTTCTTCAATCCAAAATAGCGGTGCTTCAGGAAGAACTCCTTGGTGGACTCCATAGTCCGGCCACTTGTCATGATGTACCTATCACAACAAGGAAGAAATATGATGAGCAGGGAGAAGACGAAGGATCATCCCCTCACCCCAAATGTGGGGAACCACTTCAGCCTGTTACACTCAATACAGTCTTTTCCCCTCCACAAACATTTAGAAAGTCTGACCCAAAGCAAAGGAAGGGACCCACCCCTCCTTGCAACACGCATCTCCAAAACCCCACCACACCCTGTACAGTGTGGGGGACACCCAGTTACAGAGGCCAACTCCTGCCGTGACTCACCCTCCTGCTCACAGCACTAGCACAGACCCTTGCCTTGCTCGGCTGCCATCCCACGCAGCAGTGAGGCCAGAGGGGATGGGACACATCTCCCCAGGGGCTGTGGGGTTGAGCCCGACAGCGCGGGACCTGCCAGTGCCACCCTCTTGGCCTAAACTCACTGAGTCCTGCTGGCTGTGTCCATGACAATGGCACTAGTGTCAAGGAGGTCTATGCCAACCTACGGGTCGCAGGCCAATGGGGTCTGTGCAAAATCACGGGTCCACTGGCCCGCCGACACTAACAGGACCCATTGCTGCCAACCACAGGCCCTGAGCCCATCCACATCGACGGGCCTGATGCCATCAGGGTCCCGCCAACCCCATCCCACGCGCCTCGATCCCCAGAGCTGCCCCGGGGCGCTCACCAGGGGATGTGGCAGGGGGCTCCGTGCCGCTCCTCAGCCAGCTGCTGCAGCCGCCGCAGGCGCTGGGCCTGGAGGTGGAAGAGGGTCTTGCGGGAGGGCAGCCCCACGTCGCACATGCCCTTGGGGTAGGGGACGCCCAGGCGGGTGCCCTGCCCGCCGGCCAGCAGCAGCGCGGCCACGCGGCTCCCCGCGATCTCCTGCAGCCCTGCGCCCGGGAGAGCAGACACGCGTGGGGCCAGCCGCGCCGGCACCGCGCCGCGCCGAGCCCCGCCGCCCCGCGCACCTACCGCGGCTCTCCCAGCGCGGCAGCAACGCGCGGTCCCGGGAGGCGCTGCCCAGCACGGCCCGCGGCACCGGCTCCAGCCGCGCCTCCGGACCCGCCGCCCCCGCCCCGCCGCCGCCGCCGCCGCCGTCCCCCCGGGCGCGGCGGAAGAAGCGGTTGATCTCGGCCACGTCCATCTCGCGCAGCTCCGCCGCCAGCGCCCGCCGGGCCGCGCCGCTCAGCTCGGCCCAGAAGCGCAGGACGTGACCCTGCCCGCCCGCCTCCAGCCGCTGCCGCAGGGCCTCGATATCCCCCTCGCCGCCCTCCGCCGCCATCCCGCCGGCCGCCGCCGCGCCCGCCACCGCCGCTTTATAGCCGCCCGGGGGCCGCCGCCGGCCCCGCGCCCTCCCCGGCCCCCGGCACCCCAGCCAATGGGGTCGAGGCGGCGCCCCCGATGCGAGAAGCCGCCACGTCAGCGCGCAGCGCCGCCGGCCGCCCGCCCCCTCGCTCGGGCTGCTGGAAGCCGCGCCGCTCGCCGCCTTCCCCGGGGAGGCGTCCGCGTCAGCGCCCGGCGAGGTTTCCTCCTGCTGCCGTCACTGCGGGATCCGCTACGCCAGCGCGGGGCGGGCGGCTCTCCCCGCGGGACGGGGCGGGGGCTCCGGTAAGGTCACCATCCCGGCTGGCGCTCCAGCCGCACCAGGGGGCCGAGCGAGGGGCGATCCAGCCGTCAGCCCCGTTTCCCACCCCCGGACGGACGCGCTGGCGCACGGTGAGGGAGGAGCTGCCCAGCCACATGGCGTTTCAGCAGAAGCCCCACAAGGAAAGCTGGCGGAGCCACGGGTCTGTACTCAAGCATCGTTTATTCATCACCTGTGTCAAGCACACATCTTCTCAGCAACGGTGCGTGCGGGAGTACAACGCTGACACCTAACCTGAAAGGAGGCGTGTGGTTACAGGACCCGGCACAGTGCGATTCGAGCCATCTAGACTGACAACCCGGGACATGGCAATGCTCAGGCTTTGCTGTTAGGTAGTTGGAGACCATTGAGAAAAAGAACTGGAACAGAACTAAGATCAGAGCTGACTTGTGCTTCAGTCAGTGATTTAAAAACCAGTTATCCTTGCATATAATAAATAGGTGGAAGTGTAAAGAACTTGCCCCCTCTCCTTGCTCCCTGACATTGGTGGCAGAGGAAGAATTCTATCCAGCCATTCTTCAATTGGCAGTGACAGTTTGTGTCAGATGTTCTACAAAACCCACCACCACCAAGGAATAGCAGAGCATCAACTTGTTTCTCACTCACATACACACTTCAAGGGAACCCAGTGCCCTGGAATGCTTCCTCCCAGGGACGAGGGCCAGATGTCCACCCTGGCATCCTGCTGGAGCAGTGCCAGCCTTCTCTGGCTGTCTCTAGAGGCTTCATCTTTTATTCCTTTGCTCCCAAGAGGAGATTTCTCCCTCAAAGGCAGTCTGTGGGTTTCCACATCTTACTGTTGACTCGCTAGGACCACTTAAGTCAATATTACACGAAAGGCTGTTTGGAGGGAGCTGTGTCAGCAACACAGACCAAGAAATCCAGCAAGTATCTGAGCAGAAAGCCTCAACAGTTGTGTAGCTCAAGCAGGCAGTAGTTTAGAGATGGGGAAAACCAGGCCCATTCAGGCACACACCACACAAAAGATGTCTTGGAATGAATCACTGCGCACACTTCAGATACAATCTAGAGTTAAGAAAATCTGATGTTTTAGCAGGGCTTAAACATATACCAAGCCACCAATAGCTCGCTGAGACACCAGAAAAAGCTTCCACTTGATGGAAAAAGGCTTTGAAGGCAGAGGGTGAGGGATAATGATAAATGCTTCTGCTCTGAGGAGTTTCTAAACCTCCCTGTACCCCACAGCCTGCAGAGGGAAGCCAGGGGCTGGATCCAGTGACAGGACAGAGATCAGCGACTTCAACTCTTACCAGGACAATGTTCAAGCTCATAAGCATCCAGAGAGAAAATACGGTGATAGGATTTTACATCTTGATTTATTTAGCTTCTTTTAAAGCAAATTAATAACCCCCAAGCCAAACTCTCGTGGAACAGCCCTACTATGCTGCAGCAACAGGTTGTAGCAGCTCTCTCATGATTTATCCTGGCATGGCTCTCTATCCAAAGCACAATTCTGACTGAGAGATGCGCTTGAAAGATGACAGAGCAGCTCGCAGTCCTAGACAAAGGCATCTGAGAACTTACATGCATTAATGCCCCTGAACCCTGGCACCTCCCCGTCCCAGTACTGCTGTAGATGACAGACCTCACACACTGCACCAAGGGGCTTAATGCCGCTGACACAATGGCATTTAAGAGATTAATTTCTAGGTCAAAGTGCTTTCTGTGGCTCAGCCTGCCAGAGACAGCAACAACTCAGAGCTGAGGAGGTCAGTCAATACCTATCAACTCTTAGAGTACTTTAAACAGTGCTCTTCACATAGGAAAAATCCTCACCTAGTTAATAATCCAATTCCTCCCAGACACTAAAGGTGCTTTGGAGCAAGGAATGTTAAATTAAAAGCAATGAATAATAACACATCCCATCTAGGTGACGCTGCCTTACAGCTAAGTACACCACAGTAGCATCACTCCTGGAAAAAGCCTGATTAGCAAACCTTAAAAGTCATCGTGGAATATTCTTTTATTCCTGGAAAACCTACCATCCCAAAGGCAACAGATAAATTCAAAGAGATTGGTCCTTTCTGAGGAAGTCTGGGAGAGGCCATGGTAGACAGGACGCTACACCAGCACTGAGGGAGCATGGACTCGTGAAATGCTACAGACGCTGGATCTCCTGAACACCAAAGGCATGCACAGGACATAATTAAGTAATTTTTAAGCGCAGGATTCCACCAAATACAGCATCAACAAGATACAAAAAATTCAGGTATTACTGCAGGGAAGGTTGGAGATGATTCAGGCAGCTGCCTGCAAGTATTTCATTTGAAGAAAAGACTTCACAAGGGCTCTCCTTTTCACTAAAA
Organism: Clamator glandarius; assembly: GCA_033459285.1. Taxonomy (NCBI): domain Eukaryota; kingdom Metazoa; phylum Chordata; class Aves; order Cuculiformes; family Cuculidae; genus Clamator; species Clamator glandarius. The sequence goes on from JAUNZM010000040.1 coordinate 2,232,883, forward strand.
CTGGTACCAAGGCTGCAAGCCAAAATGTGCTGATGCCTTTCTACATAGTGCTGTTCTGCACTGCGCTTTCCAGGAGCAAAGCATCCATCCTAACAGGGAGAAGGGTGTAGGGGTTTGCACATCCCTGGGAAAACAGCCTACCCCATGACAGCACCTGCGTGAGCAAACTTGTGCCTGTGCACTGACACCACATGAGCAGAGAGCTCACTCTGAGGCAGCAGTGATGCTGCTTGCCCAGGCTTTTTTTCTCCAAAAGCACATGGCTGTTGTTCCTGGCACTGGGAAAGACCTTCTCCTGGCCAGTCAAATCTGATGACTGACCAATCCCTTTCCATACAGGATCTCAGATTGCCTCAGGCCCTTTGTGTAACCTATGAAGGACCAAAAGTGTCAGTGCTTCTAATCTACAAGTCTAATAGTTAATGCAAAACCAAAACACACGACACAGAAAAGTCAAGTGTGGGACCTATGACAGACAAATATTTGTTCCTTCTTTTAAGACTCACAGGGCAGGAGTCCTGCTGAGACACAAGGAACACTGCATGCTGTAGCACTCTTTCCATAAGTACCACATAAAGACACTTACATATTACAGATAATTTGGCATCAGAGCTAGGGAGCATCAGTGCCAGAACAGGGTATGTGTTAGAAAGATGATTCCACACGACAGGGTTTTCACATCACTCAGGTTACAAAGTGCTTACAGATTGTGTTGGGACTGAGGCTGGCACTGCTCTGACAACACCGCTATCAGCCCCTCCCTACCCCAGGCATACAAGCAAGTTCAGCTCACTGCAGGCACAGCACTACCTACACGGCCTAAGCTCAGCATGCCATCTGTGCAGGGTCAGACGGATGGCTCTTCTTGGATCACAAGATGGCAACAGGGTAATGCCATAGGCTCGGTACACGACTTCACTGCCTCTCTCTGCTCTACATGATATGAAGACTCAAAAGTCTTCTTGGTATAGTTTACAGAGGATGGTGATTCTGCTTCTTTATCACAGATATCAACAAAAGGCAGGGAAGCCTTCCTCCTCCTCCCTAGCACTGGAGGAGAGTAGATGCATTATATGAAAGCTTATCAAAGAAATCCTCTCTCCAGAGAAAAGTCAAGTGCCAAGACATTGAACGGTCTGGCTTCAAGTCACTTAAAAGTGCTTGCCAAGACCTGCTCAGCCTCCCAGGCTCCCACAGTCACCACTCCTGCCACCAGAGTGCCTGCCAGGGCAAAGCTACACACCCAATGTAATTGAGCAAGCACAACACACATAAGCACACACTGAAAGCCATCTCAGCCTCCTCTGCACACCACAAAGCAGCAGTAAAAGTTTCAAAGCCCAGTTAAGTCCTTCACGTCTCTCCTTCACAGATGACTCAAAAGCAGGGCTAGGAAGCTCTTCTGTACATTCAACTGTAAACCACGTGAGGAAGAGGATCAAGACTACTCTTCTGATTGTTGCTACTTCCTACAGCAAGTTTTGGTACAGATATCCTCTCTTATAGGCACTCAGTGGGTAAAATGTAGCCACAACAAACTTGCCATCAAAAATCTTTCCAGTCAGCATTTTTTGGGCAGCTTTGGAATCACCAGCATTTGCATATTCAACAAAGACCTGAAAGAGAGAGGAGAAATAGGACTTCCAGTGTAGCTTGCCACCCACTCCCTTCTACCCCTACAAAATCCCAAACAATTTTTTCCCCTCTATCCTTGGTTGAGCCCAGAGCAGTGGAGCTAAAAAGGAATGAATTGCATCTCTTAACTGGAATTTCAGCACTTGCCCCTCACTTCTAAGGGGGGGGGTGTTTGGTAAGGCAGAAGGAATGATGCTCTACATCCTCAATGCTTCCTCTCCCACTCATTGGCTTCTCCCCTTCCCTCACATATCCCACATCCCCTACTAAAGCTGTCTGGGGGACTCCCAGGTTAGGCAACCTTACATAACCAGGAAGGAACCTCTGCTGCCCTTCAAGATAACCAGATATTTTTAGCACTATCATCAGACAGGAGATTTCCAGGAGCCAAGCAGCGGTGCTGCAGCTGATGGATTGTACATGGGAATACACAGCCTCTTTCCTCCATTCACTTACTTGGCCTTTACCAGGATTTTCCTTTGGAATAAGCAAGGAAACCACCGGTCCATATTTCTGACACTCATCCCTTATGTCTTCCACGATATCTGAGAAAGGAAAGAGCAGGTGGTTTTTCACTTTGCAGACTACAATGAGCCAAGAAACAAATTTAGGCCAGATGAACACATCAAGAACACTCGCTCAACATGTAGCCTTTTCCTCTAAATTCAAAATAAACAACTGAAAGGTGCCAGGGCAGAAGCTGACATTCCTTAACAGTCGCATAACGAGACAAAGTGTTTGAACTGAAGCTCAGGAACACAGACCTGTAGGCAGTGAATCCCCAACAGCAGAGTTTGGAGCACACAGACTGCTTTTCCTTGCATATAAAGCCTGGCCTTCCAGGACTTAAAACATTTTGGAGTTGCAGTTGTTCTTTTTTTTTTTAGTTATGGTGCCTGGAGGAGGGGAACTAAAGCAGCTGCCACAAATTCTTCTTTTTCGGCCTTTTAAACTCTCATCACCAGAGCTCTCTAGCTTTTGCCACTCAGATTTGAGAGCAAACAGAAACACAAATTCCACCAACATGCTTTGCCACCTACCACATACAGTTTTTGCTACAGTTGAAGAGCTTCAACGTGATATTTCAGTTCTCCACTGGAAAGTTCACTAGCAAACTTTTGAGGATCTGTGTTACAGAGCTTCAGAGTCCTCCACATGTCCAGCAGAAGCTCAGAGTCACAAGCACATTATTATGAGGTCTGTAAGCATTTAGCCAAAGAAGGAATCAAAACTAAACTTTTTTTTTTTAAAAAAAAAAAAAAACTGGGATCCTTCTTGAAATTACTACATGCTCTGGTTTCTGTCACTACCTCTTAATTTATTGTCCGTTGGTACAGCTGGCCCACTAGATCTCAGCTGAGCAGCTCTTTGCTGCTCTTGCGCCTATTAATTGCCCTTCTATTTGCTCTAACATCTGCAAAGCCAAAAACCGTCTGTAAGATGACACTGCAGTATGGGGATTACAAGGTTTGCACCAACCTTCATATTCTTCTTCGCACTGTAGAGAAGCATCACTTAGAACATTTAGCAGCCTCAGCACAGGTGTGGGGAGCATCACCAAATCTTCGATATGGGGAGCTGTTTGATACCCAAAGAATTAGAGAAAAGAAAAAAAAGTCCAAAGGAGCAAGAAAGCAGGAATTTGACTCAATATACACTATCATACACAAGCACTTACTGCTTTTTGCAGTACAGTTTTGCTTCCCTCCACTATTACCTGCATTTACAGCCTGTATTCTCTTTGTTTCCAACTTATCTTCACCTACGCACTGAGAGACTCTTCCAAAGGGTTCAGTGCACCCTGCAATTACATTGAGGCCAGTACCTGAAACTGCTTTTAAAATTAGAAAGCTAGCAGAAATTTAGACTAGAGTTAGACTACTTAGCTCAGATTCATGAGCTGATGTGATCTCAAGAGCTATGCTAGTTGAGCAGACTGCCCTGTATATATGGAGATGTGAGAAGATGAAATACTTTGCAACTGGCCTCCCAGACAAGCTAAAAACAGGCCAGCCAGCTTCTGTAATTCCAATTCTTAAGCTATAGTAAAGGATAAGCCTTATCTCTCTCTGGAATATCATGCAGTTCTTACCTAAACACCATGTAAACTCTCCCCCTTCAAAATCCAATGGCAATGCACTGTTTTGAAGACCACCAGACAATCTTGCAACAGAAATGAGGAAAACTACTTAGTTACTCAAACCATGTAGAATAAGGCATACCCACAGGATGGGTAAGCAGTGATCCTGTGAACAGCTTCACAGGAGCAGAAATAAAGTCTACTGCTGTGAAGTGCTTGGCTTTGGAAAACAGGCAGCTCCAAGATGGCATGGAACAGTATGGATACTACTGTGGAAGAAGGTAACAGTCACAGTGGACAGACTAATGCCAAAGTACAAGAGTCACACCTGAGAGGACACACAGTCCTCTTGAAACTCAAAGCAGAAGGGACAGTGTCACTTATCCAGGAACAAAAGCTTGATTTCATGTTCCTGAAGAGGACTGGTAGGCCAGTCATGAGTTTAAGACCTGGGAGTCCAACTTACAGCATTTGGACTGTTTACATTTTTATTTGTATTGGCAGCTACAGCAGCTGAACACAATAGCAGCATCACACAGTTCTCATACCTGGCAGTGAAAGAGAGAGGGAGGAAATGGCTCCAATTCCCTAAGCCTTCTGACTATGTTTACAAAGATAGCAGGCTATTATTTCCTTGGAAATACTTTTTCAAGCTAAGTACGCAATATGTATGAGGGCGCTGACATCTCTGCCAAATGTAGACAGATGATGGCTATTTCATAACGCAAGAGGCAATGAGAGGCAAGCATACTTGCTATAATCTCCTCCTGCCTGATATGGAAAAGTCCTTATGAAAAGCTTAGGAGATGAAAGGACTCATCAGTCTAGACAATGCTCAGACAGTGCTCAGGGACAGCTCTTTGAAGAAAGGTGCTTCAGATAACCAGACATGTTCCAGGTCCAAGCAGACCTCTGGGACCATTCCTCCACAGAACTGTTGGTAACCAAGAGGCAACATCAGATGAACTTGGGACTGAAAGAACATTGAAGTGTCATCCTGGTCTTACACGCTGCCCATTTTATTCAAGTAAGCCTGTCCTTCATTTCATATGTCTTTCTTCAGAGAGGGGCACAAACTAAATCCTAGGACTCGGAGCCATCTGGCCTTCCTGTAACCAAAACACAAATGCATTTCTTGGAATACCCTTCTGCGCTAGGAGGTACTTTCTGTCCAGATCCCTTTGCTCCTCTTCAAAGTACCAGCCACACTGACAACACAGTGGGCTGCAGCCCACAATCAGCACAAGAAAGAAGCTGATGACCTGGCTAATGATAACTAAAGCCATCCTCAGATGTCTTTGCTCTAAACAGAACTACTGTGTCCAAGTTAAAGGCAGCAATCGATCATTTTCTGACTTCCCAGGAAGGCATCAGTAAAAGCTTCTTTGTGCACACAAGCTTATGTACAAGTCTGGCAAAGAGAACCAGCAACTAAGAAAAACTGAAGCTGTTGTATAAACTTGTAGCACTAACCACAGAAGCACCTTCCAAGATACAGTTTGAGGTCTGTGTGTTTAAAACTAGAACAGAAAGCACTGCCAGTATACTATTCCCTCTGCCCTAAAGCAATACTGAGTGCAAGGTTCAGCTCCGTTCATGGAAGGTGGCTTTGACTAAAACAGTCCCAGTTTCTGAGATACAAGAGAAGCTTGAAAACAGGAAAGGGTTTGTTACGTTTGCCTAATACATGAGAATGACAGTATCTTGACAGGACCTCAAGAGAAAATATTTAACCTTCACTGCAAGGTACACCAAACAGCTGAAGAAAAGCTAGGCTGAGATTCAAGGGAAAGTGCTAGCCCAGACAGAAGCTGGATGCCCAAAACATTAATTTATGCTGCAGAGAAGCTGGATGCAGAGCTCTTCACTGTATTCAGCTTGTGCAGATGGTGCAGCAACATATGCCACCACTAGCCACTGCCCCATCTCTCACATTTCTGGCTTCTGAACTGAGAAACTCTTGGCACAAGAAAAAACATCCATCTACCACAAATAGAACTGCACTCTTCAAAAGCACCTTAATGGTCACAATATTAGGTAAGTACCTTGGTTATTTCTGTCCCCTCAGATGAATGCTGCTGCCAATACACTCTTGGTCAGTTTGATCTGGGCAGAATTTACTGGGAGTCCAATCAGGGAAAAGCAATGGCCTGCAGGGCTAGAGGGGCAGGGCAACACTGAGAACACAAGCATTGCTCTGACCTGCCTGCTATGGTACCACCGACAGCCTACAAGCACTGCAAAGAACAAAGGAGTAACATCAAGGCCAGAACCAGAAGCAGTACAACTTAACTGCACTCTGTGTTGCTTCCAGGACATGCTGAGAAAGCCACAAGCAACACGTAGTGCTTACCAAAGGGAATGCTGAAGAATGGGCTGCATAAAGCCTTCTCAGCAGAGGCTCGCTTTCCTTGGTCACAATGAAGCATGCTGGAAGAGAAGAGATACCGTTATGGTCTTGCAGGTGCCATTCCTGCATCAACAAGTTCAACTCAAGCAGGGAGCCAGTACAGAGGAATATCCTATCTTTGGGGTGTTTATGGTTCAAAGAGATGCGAGAAGCATGCCTTGCAATTCACAGCTTAAGTACATCAGAACGTTCACCTGAAAGCATTTTTGGTACATGGTACATGGCTTTCCTTCAACACTAAATGACAGCAGCTGCTCACTTACAAGTTCAAGTTCACAAGGAACAAGGTATGTTCCAGCTCCAGCTCTCCAGGTCATTCATCAGCCATACATCTCAGGCATACTTGCAGTTTTATGAATGCAATCGCACCCTGAGGAGTGCCCACATCTTTCCACAAATTGGATTCAAAGCAGCTAATAGCCCAGAGCTTGCCTGAGAACGTTCCCTATTTTACTCTTTTCCAACCAAATGATTATATGACACATATGCTTGGACTCTTGTGATCTCAAAAGGTCTTTTCCAACCAAACGATTCTATAATATACCAGTAGGTCCTGATGCTATTTCTGCCAAGTTGTGTCCTCATTCACTCTTTAACCTCAAAGGAGCCACAGGACAGCAAAACCAAACCCCTCGGCAGACCACTGCTACGTAGAGAACTGCACAAATGCATTTGAATCTTGACACCAGTGGAAAAGCAGCACCGTCTGCCCTCCTCCCTCGTTTCTGACAACACTCCCCTAAAGCAGCAAAGTCTCCAGTTTTCTTCAAATACAACCTCGCTGCCAGGAAATGCAAAGCACTGAAACAGCAAATGATGAACATCATGACGGACATTGTTTATGTGCTTACTCCAAACTGTGCCAAAACCAGAGGAGCTGCAGAGTCTCTGCTAATGCTTGTGCTCGTTACTACCACAGCAGCAGGGAGATCTTTTAAAAAACTAAAAATGAAAGTGCTAGGTGTAGGCTCTAAGTTACCAAGAACAAGGCATGAAACCTTACAGAGCACACCTCTAAGCAACAGTTAATAAATATGATAAGATACCTTTTGATAAGGTCTCTGAGGTGATAAGCTGGAATGGCTGAATTAACCACTCCTTCACTGGCAAATATGCGATCAATGATGGCAGAACTGTTTGTCTGGAAAGAAAAATAAACAGTGTTCAGGGAGGAAAAAAAGACCAGCACAAAAGTTGAAATACCTCATCATTTTCTGGACCAGATGCAGAGGGCTCTGGTACTGTGGTGTTCTCAAAAGATCTCCAATGCTCCAGCATCATACATTAAACTTGCAGGCCCACATCAGATGATGTTTTTCCCCTTTGTCTGTGCAAAAGCTGGGAACTCCCATATGCAGGGAGATTTGCTGTTACAGTGGATGTTACGGTGCTGAAAGGATACTCTTACTGGAAAGTGAGAGCACATAACAAAAACTATTTATTACAGGACAGAGGACAGAGTCAGGCTCTAGGTTCACAACACAGTCTTTGTTGTTTTCTCAGGATATAGGCTTAAAAGAAGATCCCCAAATCAGAGCTAAAGTTAGACTAAAACCAGCAAATAATTCCTCTGTCATTGTGCTGCTGAACTAGCTAGCAGACATCTCTTTTGTTCTTCTTTCTGAGGCACACTACAGCCAGCACAACTCCCCTCCCAAATCCTCGTAAGACACAGGCTCCAAACACACGATTCCTGGAACCCTCAGCTTTCAGTAATGTAAACACAGGCACCTTTTCAGACACATCAGACCCACATGGCAGGTGGGTCTTTAAAGCTCTGAAACCTTAATTCTCAAGGCAATAGGATTAAAGAAATACCCTGGAAACACTCTCTAGTTGCCAGGTGCTACCTTGCAAATCCAGGTTCCAAACAGAAAGCAGGAGGACTAGTTTGGTGCAAGCAAGAAGACCTGCAGAAGCTCTCGCTCACCTTCCATTCCTGAGATTGGACTGTATGTTTCAGTTTCATTCCTGAGAACATTTCCAGTAAAACAATTCCCAGACTCCACAGATCCACAGCAGAGGTACACTCTGTCTCACTCTGGAGCCCTGCCTGTGCCAGGCAGTTCTGCAGTTCCGCCTCTGGAGCCCGATACCCATCTGTCTGAATATATTTCACATCCTACGGATCAAACAAATGCAAAAAGTTAATGTTTCAGTTTCAGATTCTCTGCTGCACCCTTAACGCTGTTCACAGAGGCCCTTCCAAATGGGTTACCAAAATATTGCTAAACTAACAGAAAGCATGTACAGCCAGTTGTGTCAGACAGGTAGTTCAACTCCCTATACTGCTGCATTGAGGGGAAAAAACAAGACTGTCTGGAAGAGAAAATTACTCCCAGAAAACAGAAGGCACCCCTCTAACATCAGATTTCTCTGAAGCACAGCACCGCTGGGAAGAAGAGTCTAGATGTCACTATGGACTGGCCCATTAACCTTCTCATAAGCAGAGAAGATGCTAGAAGTTTCAGGATAAGGGTCCAACACTGACAACAAAGGGCACAAACAGCCTGGTCTGAACAGTATGGATCTGTAACAGCTTCCGTTATTAAAGTACTGATGTTCTCAGGAACAAAACATTAGAAGAACAAAGCAAGCACCTAACATTCAAATAATGAGATCACTAGACGTGCTTCCCACACAATGCTTTCCTCCCACAGCTGGAAGTGCTGCAGTGATCAACACCTGCCCAGCTGCCATGTCTGGCAGAGTAAAATAAAATGTCCACATGCTGCCTGCTTAAAAGAAAATAGGAAATTACAGAATAACACAAGTGCTAGCTGAAGGGGTTGCTCTCCAGTCCAGCCTCCTGCTCATAGTCAGTTAGTAAGCTGAGGCTTTGTCTAGCCGAGCCTTCTAAGTGTTGAAAGACTGCATGCTGTATCTTTTGAACACAGGAGGGCTTGTTTTAGACACACTAACCTGACTCAAGGAACGACAGAAGAATAAGATGCAGGATTAGGAACCAGGGGAATATATGCAAACCAAAATCATCTGGTTCTCTGAAAATAAAGTTTACAAATGACATTTTCAGGGAACAGAGCTCAGAAGTGTTTTACGAACTTAAAAAAAATTGATACACAAGTTGTTCATCAGTGTCCCTGCTGCTATTAGCAAAAAGCAGAACCTCTAGCACAGCAAAAGTGGTTTAGCAGCCCCAACAAACAATAGTTAGAGATAGAGAAAACACCATGGTCAATGCCAAATTGCAAAATGAAATTTTACTCTAAAACATTTTGAACGATGGAAGTGGAAGAGACCTTTCTCTATGCACAGTCATTCTCTGTTAAACAGTAACAGCAGGAAAAGTTAAGTAAGGATAAGCTCAGCAGAGCTGTCACAAATAAAAACAGTATAGCCTTGACTCAAATAAGGAAATTGTGCATGCATGCTGCTGCTGCCCAAGGTGGGAGAGGAAGCTTATACCCACTGCACATTCAAAGCAGAGTTGGAAGGTTCACACACATGGCAAATGTATTCCTAAGAACTGTCAAAGGAAACAGCCCAAAGAAAGCAGATTGGAGTGAAACACAGAAGCAAATAAAACACCTGATCAGCTATTATGAAGTAATTAACAGAGCAAGCAGCAAAACACAGACCTGAATTAAAAAACATATCTGCATTAGACACCGTGAGAATGTTTACTGCTGATAAGACAGCAGCAGATTAGCAGCACAAACCAGCATTCATCCAAAAATGTGGAAGAACTAATAACACAGAGGAGTCGTCAAGAAATACAAACATTAAAAACACCTCCAATACCAGAGAATGCAGAGGCAGGTCACCCACCACACAACCCTGTGATATTCACAGATCACTGGGCTGTACCATTAATACCAGGTAAACCAGTGAAAAAAGGGTATGAACTTAAAACTTCTAAATGAGGAGAGAACATGGAGTAGGGACAAGCCAGGACAACACTTGCAGAGAAAAATCAGTTTGTTTACTAGACTTACTGCCCATCACACTGTGACTAAAGACAAATTTGCTAAGAGGCTACCCAATGAGAAAGCTTTAGTGATACCTTTCAGAGACCTGAAAGGTCTTTCAGAGTTACTGAGAGAGAAGGGAATGAAAGGAAACTCTATCAGGCCAACAGCAGAAGCTCCTGGGGCTCTCTGCTTTCATCAGAAGCCATGGAAAAGAACAAAAAAGAGGAAGGACAAACCTACAAAACACAGTATCACCAAAAAAAACCCCAGCATAATGAAGATGGAGTGAAAGCAAACAGGAAGAAGTAGAGCAGAACAAGCAGAGATCTGTCTTTGTTAGTAAAAAACTCTCCACAAGCAGTGTGGGCTTTCATTTGCACAAAAGCATGGGAAACAAACATTCAGACTTTCTGAAAAAGGGAAGCTGATAATGATACGATGGAAGTGAAGAAAATCACAAGGACACTGCCAGAGATAATGTCCTTGACTGGGAGGCTGATGGTAAAGCCTGGATTACTCCTACACTTGATAAGGGATGATAAAAGGAAATTCTAGAGATCTGGGTGTTCCCACTTGTCCGGATATTTAAAAACTAGCAAACTTTCCAGGAAGCCAAGACACCACTTTTTTTCAGGGCATCATTAACTTTGGAATGCATATTGATGTGTAGTGCAAAGGCTGAGATATCAACAGAAACCAGAGATATGCCAGGAGAATGGGAACACGAGCTTCTGTTTCTGGGGCCAGTCACCATTTCAGTCTTTTCCAGGAAACCCTCAGCACCAGCTCAGCTACTATTCTGATCACTCTCGTGAACTGAAAGCATCACAGACCCACACAATTCAACACAGATCCAAGTGCTTTGAGAGCAGCACTTTTCAAACCTGATTCCCCTCTTTGAAGCTAAGTCCAAAGTCAATGAGCTTAAAGCACTCCTCCTCTGCACTCCACAGGATGTTGCGTGGCTTGAGGTCTGCATGCACGTAGCCTTTGTGGTGCAGGAATGCCAGGGCTTCAAGAACGTCTCGGGCGCAGTGCTGGATCATCCACATGGAACAGCCCTGATTGCTGGAATGCAGCAGCAGCTCGGACACACTGATGTCCAGCAGCTCCAGGAGGAGACAGCGAGAAGGGCCATGTGCAGAGTAGTGGTTGGTGAACACACCGTACAGCGTCACTACGGTGAGACACATTGACAAACATTTGTAACGAGCAATTACAGTTATCATGCTCCACTACTCTCCACGACTGCCAAGACTACCACAAAAGCTGCAGGAGGCATCTAATCTGTTTTACAAAAGTGTGATATACAAAGAGCTGGAGAATCAAACTTCAGGGGGAAAAACAGCCATGCCACCCCTGCAGGCTTCGGAGGGCAGGTGTCACGCATACTGGAAGACCCTGCTACAGCAACGCAGCCAGGTGCTCCTGCTTGGAAAGACAATCTCTGCAACATGGATATGCAGGTCCCAGTGGGTAAAACAGAGGTAGGACTGCTCGCTTTGAGACATCTGCCAATCTTTTCTTGTGTGTCAGTATTAAAAAATGTTTCACAAAGACAAAAAGTCAGAGTTGGGAAAACCTGGAGGCCTCCAGCAGCTGTCTCTGATGCACTGGCTTGCTCCCTTCCCACGCCCACTCCCACTCAGGCAGGCGGGCCGGGGGTACTGGCAGAGCCTGGCCAACAGTGCCCCAGCCTGCCTGGGGCAACCAGCTCTGTCCATCTAAAGTGTGACGCCCGTCTCCCGTCTTCTCCCGCCCATCCCGGGGAGGTGACCCGCAGGTCCCCAGCCGCGGGGAGGAGGAAGGTACCCAGCCCCGTCTGCTCAAACCGGGTACCGGGAAGCGCCCACCGCAGCAAAACTATTTTGAGGTGCGGAGGCAGGGGGCCTCACGCCTGTCCGCCCAGACGCGCCACTAGCCCTGCCCGCGGGGCGTTTGGGGGCGAAGGAACCCGTATTCCCAAAGAGACTGGGGGACTCCTCCCCCTCGGTCGGGGCTGTCCCGTCCCGGCGGCAGGGGAGACCGCTTCGGAAACGCCGCTTTGCCGCGGGGCGGAGGGGTCCCGGGGAAGAGGAGGCGGGGGGCGCGCGGCCGGGGCCGCGGGTGGCGTTACCGATGTTGCGGTGGCCGCGGAGCTGCTCGAGCGCCGCGCGCTCCTTGCGGAAGCCGTACTCGGCGCAGTCGGCGGCCGGGCGGGCCCCGGGGCGGCGCGCGGGGCCGGGCCGCGGCGGCACGAACTCCTTGACGGCGCCCGGGGGGGCCCGCGGGTCCCCGCAGCAGCGCACCCGGTAGACGGAGGCCGAGGAGCCGCTGCCTAGCGGCGCCTGCACCTCCCACAACCGGCCCAGCGCCTCCAGCAGCGGCGCCGCGCCCCACAGGCAGCCCGACATGGCGCCGCCCTCACATCGCCGGCCCGCCGCTCGCACCCCGCCGCCGCGACACCGGAAACGGGGCGGGGCGGCCCCTGCGTTACCGGACCGCGTCACCCCCTTAGCCCGACCCCGGCACGGCGGCGTTGGTGTGGTGGTTATACTGGGTGATCTTAAGAGGTCTTCTCCAACCTTAACGATTCTGTGAAACTCCCCGAGTGTTCCCCGGCTCCCTGTGGCCTCTGGCACAGGGACCAGGCATCTGGCACCGCTTTGCAGAATCATAGAATCACCAGGTTGGAAAAGACCCATCAGATCATCGAGTCCAACCATTCCTATCAGTCACTAAACCAGGTCCCTCAGCGCCTCCTCCACCCGTCCCTTAAACACCTCCAGGGAAGGTGACTCAACCACCTCCCTGGGCAGCCTGTTGCAGTGCCCAGTGACCCTTTCTGTGAATTTTTTTTCCCTAATGTTCAGCCTGAACCTTCCCTGGTGGAGCTTGAGGCCATTCTCTATTGTCCTGTCCCCTGTCACTTGGGAGAAGAGGCCAACATCCTCTCCACAACCTCCTTTTAGGTAGTTGTAGGTCTCCCCTCAGCCTCCTCCAGGCTAAACAACCCCAGCTCTCTCAGCCACTCCTCGTAAGACTTGTTCACCAGCCCCTTCCCTGGCTTCATCGCTCTTCTCTGGACTCGCTCCAGAGCATCAAAATCCTTCTTGTGGTGAGGGGCCCAGAACTGAACAGGATTCAAGGAGAGGTGGAGATATTTCCTTTAACTTGGTGGCTTTAACACACCGGATCCCATCATCCTATGTAATCACCCCAGCAAGCTTTGTCCTGAAGGGAGGTTTTCCCTGGCACCCCTCAGCCACACGGGCATGCCGGGGCCGCTGCCTCACTCGTCTGTTCTGCAGCCCCCATGCAGCAGCATCCAGCTAGTCCCTGGCCTCGTCGGGGGGGCTTGGGTGCTATGCTGAGCTGGTGCAGGTGGTCCCCTCCTACTGAGGGTGTGCTAAATGTCAGTGAGTAAAGAAAAAGAAAATTATTGTGCAATCTGCATCTTTTGTCCCAAACTATACACACACCCTAGACAACATAAATAGAAGGTCTGGAGAGCAGTGAGGTTCCCTTGTGATCTGCCAGGTTGGAAGATATTGATTCCTCAAAGAGGAGTTACAAGCCCCTACTTCTGTCAGTGTAGACAATGCAGTGTAGGTCTAGCATACACACATATATACAGAGATTTCTGTCTATGAAGTGGCATCGGCCATGCATAACGTAATCACGTTGTACACAGGGCATGTTTTACCTCAGCACACACTGCCAGCCGGCCATGGGCTCTGTGCAGCTCTGGCATCTCCTTTGCTCTTTAGCAGGCCTTCTTGGGAACTGAGTGCTGCAGAGCCCCAGTGTCACCAGAGCACCTGCCAGGCCCACAGGCAAGCAGGGATACCCCTGGGGAAAAGGGATCCCTGCTCGTGGATGCCTTCCTTCAGTAGGAACATGGCTTCAAGTGGTGGAAGACACTTTTTCACCCAACTGCTCTGTGTGGCCCAGGAGGGCCTGCAAGCAGATGAGCCCCACCTACAAACCCCTCGCTTCCTCCGGCCCAAATCTGGTCTCTGGAGGTTTTCTTCTCAAAACCACCTTTGCGATGAGGATGCACATTAAAGCTTCAACCAAAAAGTGCCACCTCACACCTGCTTCCTTGCAGTGGCTCAGGGGGTCCACAGCTGGCTAACCTCTCCTGTAATTCATAGGGAAACACAATGAGAGCGCATTAAAGGCACACATGGCTTTTTGTATCCCAGACTTGTGAAGACATCACTATCCCAGGAAATAAAGTAGAGCAGTTGTGCTGGCTCCCACAGAGTGGGCTGCCTGCCTGGACAGGTTGATCTGGTCTGTGGTGGCTGAGGTGAGACCAGAAAACAAACAAGAGTCGGACAGGGGGGTTCTCATGGGGAACTCGGCTCCCTGCCAGAACCTGCTGGTCAGCACATGCATGGCCCCAGGCATCCAGACCTGCTCCCTGCCAGAGCCCGTACCACAAGCAATCTTGTGGGGCTCCGCTGCAATGAGCTGGCACTGGGCAGACCAATGCCAAGGAATTGGCACATGGAGAAAGCCCTGGGGATGTCTGCCATCCTGGCTCCCTGGCACCAGAGCTGGGTGAGCCTGCAGGCACAGCACACTGGGATGGGATTTATCAGCAAGCACAGAACGTGAGCTAGAAAATCCTTCAGACTGGAGCAGCCACTGCAGACGTGAGGAACTGTGTGGTTCACCTGCTTTTGCAGAGCTGACTGGGCTGAGGGCAGGATGTTTCTCTGCAACTGTGGATGAGAACAAAGGCTGCTGAGTGAGCCATCCTTAGTCCCCAACTCAGCATGGCCCCTAGCTGCAGACAGGATGGCGGCACTATGGCAGGATAGGAGGTTTGCAGTGACTGAGGTGAACGGGCCAGGGATGGGGCTGCAGAAGCCATTACAGGATGGGCTGTGACCATATCAAGAATCTGGGGAGAAGTGGGGTGTCATGGTTTCCCATACATTATGCTAAGGCATCAGTGGTTCCTGCTACCCCAGGGCTCCTCCTTCTCCAAAATAACAACTCCAAAACTGAAACATAGCATCAAAAGATATGTTTGGGAGAGCCAGCTCCCCCACTGCTACTCAAAGGAGAGCAGGTCGGGATGGGGCCCCTCCACCTCCCAGCCATGGGTGTGTGGCTCTGTCTGCCCTGTGCTCCCCAGTGGCTCACACTCCAGCCCTGGTCTCTGAGAAGGCTTCTCCTTGCAGGGTGAGGTCTCGGCACCCCTCTCGCCTGCTCTCCAGTGGCTCTCCATGCTGCCCTTATGGATGAGGTCAGGCACAGGGAGGGCACTGGTGGGCTGGTTCCCGCTCAGCTCTGGGGTGCCAGTTATACTAGGGACCCCAGAGCATTCCAGAGGGAACAGGTCCCTTAACCCTAGTCGTTCATCTGTGGGGTCGATATGGGCTGTGGGCAGTTCAGGGGGCTCCTCTGTGCTGATGCTTGGGCTGGTTCCTGCTGGCTGTGGTGCGATGAGCATGTCCTGAGGAGTCTTCAGGGCACGCAGTGCCCGCTTCTTGGTGATGGAAGGTGGGGGGTCCAGCCGGGGGAAGGTGTCAAGCCCTACAGCCCTGCAAGCACAGAGAAGTCATGTACAGCCCCATGCTGAGGCCTCTTCAGGCTGTGGAGTGCAGGCCCTGGGGACACTCACCCATCCTTGCTGGCTGGCTGTCCTGCACCTAGCATGGCCTTGGCATTCAGCTTCATCATCCCCACAGCGGGGAGGCCAGCTGGCTCCTTACGGTGCAGGAGGTCATTCACCTTGGCCCCCATGGCCTTGCCCAGGTTGCGGAGATGCTGGCTGCCAGCAGGGCGGGAGGGCTGCAGTGGAGCACTCGTTGTGGCAGAGACGTGCTGCAGCTGTGGGGTGGGTGCTGTGCTGGCTCTGGAGTTCTCAAACATACTCTGGTCCACTGCAGGGAAAAAGGGAACAGAGAAGGGGCGTGAGACAAGCTGGAAATGGGCCCTGGCAGGGACAGCATGTCCCAGAGCTGCCTGACAGCTCCCAGCCTGGTAGCATGGGGCACATAATTTGGGGAACAGGGAGGCTGCTCCAGCAGCTCTGCAGAGGCAGTGGGCAGCTGGATCACACCAAGGCTGAACAGGGCAGTGCATGCAATGGGGCAGCATGAGATAAGATGGGGTAGCAGTGAGCCCAGGGCTTCACACTGGCATTGACAACACACCCGAGAGCTTCTCTTACCTGACACCAAGTGACTTGGGAAGCAGTTTGTGGAAAGAGAGAGAGAGAGAGAATTTAGCAAGAGAATGGCAAAGGGACAGAGGGCCTGTCCCTTCCATGCTGACAGGTGAAGTGCGCTACTGAACCTCTACCCAGACCTGCCATGCTGCCTATAGAGATGGGACTCACACAGGGCCCTTATTAGCCTGGAACCTAAAAAGCATCAAGGGGGTCTTTGGGGCCACCCACATCCTGGGCTCTGCACTGCCCACCCCACCAAGGCTCCCTCTCCAGCCCACACTGGCTATTCCCATTGCCCAGGAGCATCCTGCCGTGTACCATACACGTGTGACAGCCCTTCATGACATAAGCCAACGATAGCAGGGATACCACGGTACAGGAGCTACACAGCAACAATGCGAGGGCGATGGAGAACTCTGTCCTGTCCAGTATTCCCATTGGGGCCATATCCTGTGGCACCAGGACCAAAATCTTGGAGGCCCCATGCCCCAACAGCCTGCCCAGTGATATCTGGCACCCACCAGCTGCAGCCAGGCAGGAGGCACAGGCAGACAGTACTGCCTTTAGGGAGGGCTTCCCCTTGTTCCCCTTGGGCATGGCTGTAGCACTGCTCAGCACCCCCCAGCACTGCAAGGGCCGTGGAGGGGTTTGGCTGGGCACGTCCTCCTCTGTGTGTGGGGAAAGGGGACTGGGTGTGCCTGTGGCAGTGGGTAATTTCTCAGGACAGGGGAAGGGAGGTGTGAGGGTCTGCAGTCACGCCCCACTTCTGAGTTATACTGCTTTTATCCACACATCTTCACAGCAGAAATCATCACAACCGTGGGTGTTGCCACTCGGAGAGCCAGTTCAGCCCCTTCATTGCTGCCCCTGTGGCAAAGGAGCTCTCTGTGGGACAGCTCCAATGGGCTGCTGGGTGAGTCTTGCGCTGTGCCAGTGCCTCAGTGCCCACTAGCATCTTGTGCCAGTCACTCTGTCCCTACATCCCATGTGTGGAGGGTTGGTGTCCTTCGTGCTGGGGGGGATGCACTGGGACAGAGCCAGCCATCTCTGCATCCCATGGAGACAGAGAGGAAGGGACCCCAGCCCCACTCCCAACCCCATGGAAGACCAGGCTCTCACAGGGACCCTTGACTCACTGCAGACCCTTTCCTCCACAGCTTCCAGCCCCACCACCCCACCAGGCAATGAACGCCCTACCCGCACCATCTACAGACCCTGGTTCTCACCCTACGGCTACTTCATAAGCACCAAAGAAGCTGCCCAGCAGCACCTGGGAAGACTTTCACCCAGCACCCAGGAGTCTGAGGAGCCCGACAACCTCTCAGAGACTGCCTGCTCCTTCTCTGACTCCTTGAATGAGATTCAACCCTAGCAGAGGGGCCGACTAGCCAGCAGCAGGATCAGCATCATAGTTCATGACATCCTCACTGCCTCCCAGTGGCAGCCAGTGGCCCAGCACGATTACTGGTGTGTGTCACGCTGCCTCTTCCCCACGCTGTGGTTGATCAAGACCCACATCCAGCACTGCTTTCAGGAGGGCTACAGCTGCAAGATGTACTACTGCAGGCTCAAGGCCCTGTGGGAGAAGGAGGAGAAGGAGCATGAGGCCTCAGCCCCTGGGGCGCCCATGTAGCTCTCTGCCAGCCAGGCAGCTGCCACAGGAGGGCACTGCTCCATCACTCCAGCCAGGGGCAGAATAAATTGTTTTAGGAACAACTGGCCCCATCTTCTTTTTGCTCTTGCCTACACACTTCTGTCATCCTTTAAGAGAGAGTCTTCCTGACTTTACCTTCCCTAGCAGCCAAACATCTCCCAAGCTCTACATCACCATGGGGTACTCCGCAGATGTCAGGAATCCCCCAGCACCCTCGAGCTGCTGGGTCCGCCCCAAGATAAGCCTGTGCTGTGCAGTGGCTGAAAGGGAAGGCTGAGACCCCTCTACAGCAACATTGAGGGCACCTTCCTCTCATGGGCATCCTGTGGTTGGCAGTGCAAACAAAGTTCCCGCAGGTGAGGATGCTTAGGCTGGAGAGGGTGCAAGGCCAAGGGGTGCCACTGCCAATGCTGGCTCCTGTTTTGGAGGGGGAGAGAAGTACAGAAAAAGACACAGTCAGTGAGAAGGAAGAGACAACAGAAAGCTTTGAGAAATAGAAAGATTTATTTAGCAAAAAACAGTTGAGTAATGACAACACCCAAGGGTTAAGTGCACTTACATTGACAGACTGAGTCAACAGTTAGTTAGTAACACAGACAGTTGTAGGAAAAGAAAGGACAAAAAATATAGCTATATATCCCCAGTCAAGGTCCATAACAAAAGCAAGAGGCTGGGGAGGCATCTTAGAGGCAGCGCTGAGTTAGGAGGAGGATCATTTACACATGTACACGCGCAGTCCAGCAGGACACTGGCAGGGTCCCATCCAGCTCCAGCAGCACCCCCACAGCCTGCAGGGCACCTGCCACTGTCCCCTGTGGGCAGGGTTCTGGGCCAGAGCCCAAGGTTGCAGCTGGTCATGACAGTACCTTGTGGGGTACCAACTGGGTTCACCATGCAGCTGGGCTGAGCTGGAGCGGTGGCATGGGGAAATGGCACAGCCCTGCCTGCTTCCAGGCAGCCCAGTCTGGACCCCCTGCTGCTGCTGCTCCTTCCAGTCTCTCCCTTTGTTTGCCCTGCTTGTATGGCTGAGGTCCTGCTATCCCCTCTCCTGCACAATCTGTCTGCCCACGTGGAAATCCCTCTCTGAGCTCACCCATGCATCCATAACCTACCTGTGCCATATCTTGTGTATGTTGCCAACCCCACTCTCTCTCCTGGTGAAGATCAGCCCCATACCCCATGCCTTCACCTCTGGCTGAGGCAAGGTGGCAGTAAGACGCTGGGGCTGGCACACAGCATCACAAAACAAGCATCAGTGGCCAGAGGACAGGGGCACCCAGGTCACCCTGAACTGGTACCCACTCCCCCTCCTGCTCCATCCCCTCTGTGGCCAGTGTGAGGACTCCTTGGGACCCAACGCCAGTGCTGGAGACACTGAACCATGTCCTTACTTCCCACTAGGACCTCCTAGCTCCTCACAGAATCCATCCTCCTCCCGTGGTGGAAGGTACATAGCACAGCTTGTACCAATCCCAGGGGACTCACCTATACCCCACTCCTTGGCAGCCCTCAGTTCCAACGGGACTGGGACAGAAAGAAGTGATGGTCCTTTCTCAGCAGCCAGGCTAAGCCCTGGAGAAGAGCAAGAGCTTGTGTCTGGGAGATGCTCAGCTAGGGGTTAGTAACTGGCAGATCTAGCAGAGACAGAGCTGGAAATGTGGGAGCAACAGGGAAGCAACAAAGCAGAGAAGCGGCAGTATAGGAGGATGGATGTTGAGGAAGACAAATGTGCCAATCCCCACCTCCTTGTTGAGTGTTTCCAATGAGCAGGGGGAACATCAGGACTCTGGCTCATACCCCTTCAGTCTCAGAGGCTGCAGCAACAGGCAGCTGATAAACATGTTTGCAGAAAAGAAACAAGCTCAGTATCCCTTGGAGGGCCCCACAGGTGCATCTCAGTGACAGGCATCTCGGGGTCTGGTGGGGGATCCTGAGAACTTGGATTCACTTTTCTGGGGGATGCAAACCAGATATGTGTAGGCACTAGCAGTTTGCTCCCCTTTGAGGGGTGGCAAGCATGCCCATCCCTGCACACAGCTGATGTTAGCACTGCATCCTCCAGCCCTGGTCTGGGGGCAAACAACTGCTTAGAAATGGGAGGGCTTGAATATAAAGCAAAGTGGGAAGTGTTTAGTGGCAGTGGGTGCAGGGAAGTGCTTGAAAAAGTGACTTGAGAGTACCAGAAAGTCTTTGCAATATGGTAGCCGTGCTGAGGAATCCAAGGACTGGACAATGAGGCCCTGCACTGTATGCCCTGACGCCTTGCTCCATATTGAGTCATAACTTCCTCTTTGCTCCACAGCCCGGCACAAAAGCAAGCAAAGTCCATGCACCTTCCACCTGCCTCAGGCAGGGAAAAACACTGTCCTGAAGTGCCACAAACATCACTGCCTTGCCAGGAGCTGCCTATGCCCAGACATTCTGCATAACCTCATCTCAGCCCTACAGCTCCTTCCTAGGCTCATCCTACCCGTCGCTTGCTGCCTCACCTCTCACTCGCACACCCATGTGACTGTCACCAACCCTAACCAACCCTGACAGCATTGCCCAGGCCTTATCTCCCACCCTCTCCACCACACAGAGCGTCAGAACCCCTGCCAGCAACTCAGTCCCTGCCTACCACTCCATGCTGGTTCCTCGCTCATTCTTGTCCCTGCTCGCTGCCACGTGCCTGCTCTCTCATTCCTTCAGCAAAAAAATTCCTTTGCCTTACTGCGTCCCCACCACCATTGGCAAATCCAGCAGGTAATTCTTGCTTCTTCCTGACCTCAAAACACAGCTTGCAAGGCGACAGGGACCAGGGGGTAGCACAAGCAGCTGTCAGCTCGCTACCCAACGCAAAGCAGGGATGCTCCAGTGCAGCACACAAGGCCATGCTTGCTGGAGTAAAGTACACCTGGTGCATACTCTTGGCATGGCTCCATCCTCACCTCCACACACCTCTGTCTGTGTGCTGGAAGTCTCTTGCTCCCTCCCCTACCCTCCCTTCTTTCTGGGCTGTCTCTTCCCTGCCAGGGCCAGGAGGCTACAGCAAGGGTCTGCCCCAGCTCCAGTGGGTTCTAGCTGCTCCACACCACCTCCCGCTAACCCCTACACCGCGATCTCATCCTCCAGGCTGTCACCCAGGTCCTGCCTGGGCTGGACATGGAGCAGGTGTGGCGGTTCCTCCTGGGACCAGGAGTCATGATCCTCACTCTCGTCCGTGTTGGACTCGTATTCAGAAGCGATGCCTGACTCGCGGAACTTGATGAGCTCCAAGCTGCCCAGCATTGGCTCTGGGGCAGGTGGCCCCGAGTCTGGCAGAAAGTGGTAGCACTCCAGCTTCACCAGACAGTCGTTCCTACCTATGGGGCTGCCCAGGGTGCTGGGGAAGCCTGAGCTGGGGCCCAGTGGCGGCGGGTGGGTGTCCTCGAGCTGTGGGGTGGTTGGATCGCAGAGGACAGGGGGGATGTTGGAGCGGAAGGTGATCTCCAGCAGACTGTCCTGGGAGCCTGCTGCAAGAGAAAAGCACAGCTGAGAGGCAGACAGTGCCAGTTTGGCTTGCCTGAGCAACCCCTGGCCACTACAGCTGGCTGAACACTGTTCAGAAGAGGATGGTTCAGGGCCATCTGGGTGTCAGTCACCACCGTTTAGAGGGGGTTACTTGGTGCAACTTGGTGCCAGGGGCTTCTGCTGACCAGAAAAGTGCCAGTTTTGCTGGATAAGCAGTTAACTGTCTCCCACTCCAGCTCTTCTACGGAGCTAATAGCCACTTTTGCTGGAGAGGAAGGTCAAGGAGGGGGTCTTGGGCAGGTAAGGAGCTGACCACATAGCCACTGGGGAAAGCAGACATTCAACTGATGGATGGACATAACTGCCTGTCCATACAGCACTCCCCATGCCCCCTCCCACACTGCATGCAAGCACCCTGCCACACAAGCACTCTCTGCACATGCAACAAGATCCCCAAGAGAAACCCTCACATGCATATCCTCCACAGACCCAGCTAGATGTGAGGGGAGGGAAGAGAGTAGGAGCACTTACTGTTGGTGTTCCCTGCCAGCTTCAGCTCCAGCTCCTGTACCTGTTTGACCAGAAGTGAGATGTGCTGCAGCAAGTCCTTGTTTTGGAGCAGGAGCTGGTGCACACGAGCCTGGGCCTCCAGCCGCGCTGCTGCCTCTGCAGCCAGCTGATCCTTCAGCAAGTGGACCTGTGTAACAGGAGAGAATGTGCAAGCATGTGAGAGATGCTGCTTGAGGGCTGAGAGCTTTGAATCCAGCTATCCCTGCTCCCCTACTAGGAATCAGTAGCACACTAACAAATGACGAAGCAGCCATTCCCTGCACATACCTGCAGGCATAAAGAGGAGAGTGGAGGTTGGTAGCAGTGTCACACCAGGGCACGCTCAGCAAATCCAGCACAGGAACCCTTGGCCTCTATGATGGAAAAGCCTGAGGCAAAGGGAGGTGGCACTGACCAAACCCTAAATCATGCAGGTGCACTGCAAATGCATGAGGAAAGGGCAGCCCAGGAG
Organism: Clamator glandarius; assembly: GCA_033459285.1. Classification (NCBI taxonomy): domain Eukaryota; kingdom Metazoa; phylum Chordata; class Aves; order Cuculiformes; family Cuculidae; genus Clamator; species Clamator glandarius. Next base: position 2,255,279 of record JAUNZM010000040.1, read on the forward strand.
AGAGCCAGATGGCTGCAGAAGAGAAGACATGCTCAACTGAATGGGTAGTGTTGCTGGTGCATGAGGGCGTAGCCATGTGCCACAAACTCACCCTAGCTGAGCTGTCTTTCTGGACAGGTTTCCTAGAGACTGCATAAGGCAGGGTCCTGCCTGCAGCATCTGTTGCTAGCAGGGGCTGGTGCATCAGAGCTGCCCTGGAGCTGCAGGTGGTTCTGGCGGCCACAGGCATGATATGCCTATAGCAACACAGACAGCAGAACACCGCTGAGACTCAGTGGCTCTGGGGATGGAAGCTGACTGCTCACTCTGGCCCTGGGAAGCAATGCCTGGATATTAGCCCAAAGGGAGTCCACAGGCAAGATGCCCATTGACTACAGCAGAAGTACCCATATATGGGCATCTATTATCACCAGTACTGCATCCCAGGGAGGGTGGGATGCTCTGGGGCAACATCAGCCAGGAACCACTGCCCAGGGACAGCAGAGGCAACTCTCTGCTCCAAGCTCTAGCAAGGAGAGTCCCAGGAGCATACTCTGGACAACAGGACAGCAGTGCAGAAACACCCAAGGGCCACACTGGCTCAGCACCCCTTCCTGCCACCCACCCGTGGCTTACAAAAGCTTGCTCTCTCCAGCAACGACTTAGCCAGGAGGCTCATGGAGAACTAAAGAAGCACAGATTTAAAAACAAACAAACAAAACCCAACACTCTCCTCCCCTATAAAAAAGGGAGTTTCACCTTGGTATAGAAAGTAACTTTGTAGAAGACAGGGTAATTCTTTGTAGCCTGCCAAACCCATGAGCTGCTGCTGTGGCTGCAGGGTCTCAAAAGCAGCACAGCTGTGGGCCACTTGCCCTTCTGGATGGGTAACAGGGTTTGCTGGCAAGTAGGTACTGTCTGCTTTGTCCTGAGCTGCCCAAACACAGCCAGCAGGGTGGTGTGCTTGGTGGAGCAGAGTTGAAGCACAGCAAGCTTGGGAGATGGCAGGAGCCCAGGCAAGGGCAACTGTCCATGACGCCAGACCACGGGAGAGGTGGAATCAGGTTTAAATGCTAAGTGGATGTCAAAGTTTGGTACTGACAGCATTAGCCTGAAAGTCACTCTTCCCTGCAGCTGACAGTTACCTTCATTACAGGCACCTGTATCAGGGCCCAGGTGATGCTGGGAGAAGATGCATGGAGGTCCCACACATCACATCTTGCAGAGGGCTGTGGCTGATGCCACTAGTCCCCTGGGGACAAGACCCAGGAGTGACTTCTGGCTTAAATTCAAGAGAAGGAACTTTCACAGGTATCCAGAAATGCCTTGCAAAAGCAAGTCTCTAGTCAACAAGAAAACTATGGCATTTCATTCTTGGCCAAGTAATTAGAGGCTGAGCTAACTAGAGGATGGTCCCTGTAACTGTAGATCAAGCACAGGTCCTAGTCATCACAGTGGATCTCTTAGCTTTATTAGTAAAGAATTAAGTCTGTACCCATTACTTCACCACATGTTCAGAGACAAATGGGTTGGTACTTTTTAATAACAACTGCCATTGACTGAGCTGTTGATGTAATGCTTGCAGTCATCTGAAAGGCATTTGACAAGACAGAGACCAACTTTTTAATTAATAAATTACAAAGATACAAAATCACCACAGTGTGCTCTGAAGAGATTAGAGAGCAGCTAAGTGACAGTTCCTGGGACAATAAGCACCGTGGGGTGGGCAGACGTCCAGAGCAGGGAACTAGCCCTGTGAGAGAAGGAGATGAGGTCACTGGCTGCCGTGCAGGAGCCAGCCAAGAAATGGCATTACACTATTTCAGATGTTTTTTATCCCTAAGTAGGAAGAAAAAGAAATCACCACTGCAAGGGTCTGCAGGTACACAAAGACTGAGACCTACTGAAGATAAGCACTCCCTACAACGGAGTGACCTGGCTTTGCCTGTAGCAACATTATACTTGAGCAGACACAAAGGATCCCCTGAGGATCCAGAGGGGAGCCCATTACCCCAGATGGCATGCAGGTTCTTGGGGCAGCTGCTTGGCCAGAAGGAACAATACTTATTTGCTGATGTGAGAAGCGGAAAGCCATGGGAAAGCACTGAAAGGCTGCTGCAGGCAGTTGCTCAGACCAGGAAGAAAGTCGAGCAATTGCAGAGAGCTCTGTAAGGGATCAAGGAACAAGCAAAGCTAAGGGAATGAGCTGGATAAAGCATCTTACAGCTGCTTAAATCAGAGGTACCTGTAGGAAGAACGGGCTGCCAGATGCACAGCCCAGGCAGCAGTCAGCTGGGGCTAAGTCTGAGGCCAGGTGTTGGCAAGGAGATGGGGGACCAAGAAACCTGGTGGTATGGGCGCCTAAGCACTTGTCTTTGGTGATGGGGTCAAGGCAAAATTGTCACTCCCCTCCTCTTGCTCTGGAGGCCAGGAGATGGTCCCTACCCATCCCCTGTGCCCCACCTTCTCCCAAAAGCAACATTTGAACATCTCTGCTGGGAGGCAACTTGCCATCCCCGTGGAGCTGCCTGCCTCCAACAATGCCTCCAGGCAGGAAATACTCCAGCGGTACTGAGGGGCTCAGTAGGATGCTCCAGCCCCACTGCTGCCCCTGGAGAAGAGTGAAGGGGAGAACCTGTGCCACGGCCACTTGTGTCTGCTGCTGCTGCTGCTGCAGGAGCTGCTGAAGAAGCTGCATTTGATGGTGAGCAGAGAGGGGTGTTCCCAGGTCGGGCAGCTGGGGAGGCGAGGGCAGTAGCATCTTCGGTGATGCTGTCAGGATATCTTCAGTGTGGAGGCAGCCCTGCAAAACAGCGATGTCAAAAGTGTGATCCCACACGCCTTGCCACAGAGAGCCACCAAATGCACATGGGCTGTGGCACAAAGCAGATCCCCAAAAAACCCAGGAAAGAAGCCACTACATTCAAAGCAGATGTATGCTTTGTTGGAAATGCTGAAAAACTTTAAAGGCAGTATTTTTTTCAGTTTTGACAACAGCCCATATACTTTTGCAGAAAATTCCTGAAAAGACTGATACTTCCCATGGGAATTTCCACTGTCTCAAAAACATTTTGGTTTGGTTTGGCTTGGTGGTTTTTGTGTGGAAAAAAATCCTGACCAGCTCTGCCCTAGACACTCTGTGTGGCTGCACATAGCTGAGCCTCAGCACAGTGCTCTCCAGGAGTATCCTGGGCTCCGAGCCCAAGGGCAGCCTGGTGGCAACAGACAGCTTTTATCTGGGAATCAGGGAATGCTAGAAAATCCCTCCTGATCCCTGGGCCCATGGGATGCACATCAGAGCTATGGGGCCAGGTCTGCATTGTGCCCCAAGAGTTTAGGGCAGGGGCCCATGCACCTTGGTGTCAGTGTGGGTGCTTGCCTCCTTGCACACAGCATCAAGGTCAGTCACACCACGGCTGAAGTCGAGGATGTCAGCTCCGGGCAGTGGCAGCTCCACAGCATCAATGTCTGTCTCCTCCGCTGAGGCAGCCGCCCTCTCCACACCGGCGAGGCGGCAGGCTGCAGGAACAGAGTCACAGCAGAGCACAGTCTGCTCGTACGGTGTGGCAAGTGATGCCCACTGGCTGGTCCCCACCACCTTCGTGCTACCCGCCCTCCAGCTCTGGGGAAAAGCAGGTACAGAGTGACAGGGCTATGCTTACTGCTGCCATCTGGAATAGAGCTTACAGCCAAAAACACACCCAGCCCTGGCAGAGCAAACCTGGGGAGCAGCAGCCAACCCTCCCCCGGCCCATGGGACAAATGGGCCATCGGGAGCGAAAGTCACAGAGAAAGCTAAATAAAGGTAAACAAGAGATTACAGGGGAAAAAATTCCCAGGAAACTGCATATCACGGCCAGGACATTGTATGGAGGAAAACCAAACAATAACCAGTCCAGGACAGCCCAAGGATTAGGTTATCACAATAGCACTGGTTGCAGAGGCATGCAGGAAACTGCATCACAGCCTTGGCTGTTCCTGGTGGGATAGAGAGCTTCCCAGCACCCAGCACAGGACAGCACAGTAGCGCAGGGCAGGAAACCCCACACAGATGAGCAGCAGGACTTACCAGCATCGCAACAGACACTGGAGGTGTTTGACCAACATCTTGCAAAACACACCTTCCTGAGAGCGCAGCCACCAGCACCAAAGAACACAGCAGCTCCCCAGGGTCCCACAAAGCCTGGAGTAATGGGGCTTGGACCAGCAGCCCCCCAGCTGGGAGCATCCATCCCTGCAGCCTCTGCCCACAGGGCTGAGAATGTGGGGAGGTCTACAGGCTGCCCGCAGCCCTGGGAGCATGATAAAAGACCCCAGGTGCAGCTTTGTCCATGCAAAACATTGCAGAGAGCCAGAGCCAGACCTGCAAACACCTCTGGATGCTGGAAAGGTCTGTGCTTAGGGTTTCTCTGCAGTATCAGTGAGTAAACATTTGCAGCTTGTGCAGCTGAGCATGAAGTGTACTTAGGCACCCAGCAGAGTCCCAGGCACTGCTCGTGGGCTCCCAGCAAGGGGGATGTCTGTGAGGATGATGGCTAATGCCTAGTGAAAACTCCTTGCTGGGCAAGATCTCAATTTAAGTCTGAGGCACCACAGGCCAGATTGCAATGCAAATCCATTCCCTGCAGGTGCCAGTCAGCAAGGAGCAGTATGGGAAGACGGTGGCTCTGCAGATCACGTCTGTCAGGCTTCAGGACCCTCATACCATCCCTGCCTCAGCCCTTGCAGAGTACCTGGGACATCCAGATCATCCCCATTCCTCACGCTGTCTCCATCCTCCTGTCCATCTGCATTCTGTTGGGTGTGCTGCAGGCTCAGCTTGTGGCAGACCTCAAACGCCTGCCCCACTGTCCGGACAATGCGCATGGCTTGGCTCTGTGGTGAATGAGGAGAGGAGGAACATAACCTTAGCTGGGCTGCTCCGGCCCAGTGCCCTCCTCAGCCTGGCACAGTTCTCAGGGGTCACAGGGACTGCTGTGCTCTGGGCTCCTGCTGCAGCTTAGCATCACAGCAGGATGTGCTTCTTTACCTTCTTCTTGGATTTGAAGACGTTGCACCTGAAGACATTGCTAGACCCATCCCTTGCAATGTAACTGAAGATCTTTAGGTCCTGAGAGTCGTGGGACACATAGAATATCCTGTAAGGACAGAAAGGATGGGAGAATATCAACACTTCCCAGGACACAATATAGGATGCTGGCAGATGCCTAGCCTCTGCAGCACATCCCTACTAAAGCACATTACAAATTTTTTTGACAGTGGATTTGCCTCATTTGGGAAACTTAGCCTGCTAACTCAGGAGCAGCAAGCATTTTGCAAAGGCAGCATGGGGCAGAAGACAGAGTCGGTGGCTCAGAAGTCCCCCAGGGACCAAGGAGAGCAAACCTCACTCCTCTGCCCTTTAGGAGAGTTGCACCTCCTCACCTGGGTGCCTGCTGCCTCTTTCCTATCACGGCTGGGGTCATTCCTCACTCCCATTTATTGTGTCCCAGGACGCAGACGCCCATGCTCTTAGCTTTTGCCAGCAAGATGGAGGAAGAGAACTGGGGACTTTTGGATACTACAGAAAAGCAACACTCTGTTCACAGGGATGGCAGTGGCTTTCCACTGCAAAGCCCTCAGCATGGTGTTGGTGTGGTGTGTCATAAGTGGTGTGGCAGAACCACCCAAGCCTCTATCCTCTCACCAGGCAGGCTTACCTGTAGATGGGATCATGCATGACGAGCATTTTGTTCTCATCCCAGGCCCATTCTTTTTTCTGCAATGAAAGAAGCTGAAAATGAGTATGTCAGATGCTGCTCTTGAGATCAAGGACAAGGCAGAGACGGTCCAGGGACAGAGTGGTAAGCTCTTGTAACAGCTCTGCTGCTACTCCCCTGCAACGCTTCACTGTGGGCTGGGTCCTGCTGAGGACCGATATCCCACATCACCTCCCATGAAGACTCCTGAGTCCCTTCTACTACATCTGTATCAGGACTGGCTTAGCCACCCTGTGGGAACACAGCTCATCTATGTCTGATCCCAGCCCATCCTTGCAATTCCCAGCCTACCAAAGTTTCCCAGAAATTCAAGGACTCTGCTGGCCCCTTCATTGCAAGGGAAGGGCTCCTGCTGCCATGCACCACTGTCCCAGGGACCAGAGCTGCCTACCTTCTTCTTCTTCTTCAGAACGACCTTCACACCATCCACTGACACAATTAGACTCACTTTCTTCTTCTTGATGTTCTTCGCTTTAAACTCATACTGTAGGAGATAGAAGAAAATACCTGAATTAGCCTTCCTGCACCAGGAAAGCCTCAGGGAGGGCTGAAGTGGCTCCAACTGGAAGGGGTGAGAGGGACAGGGAAAGATTTTCACAACCCCACACGCATTCCTGAGCACATGCCCACATCAGCCTGCACATCCATGCTAGGGCAGGACTGGAGGCTTTTTTGCCCTACAGTGTCCCTGCGCCTGGCATCTGGAGGAGCACACTCTGAGGCAATCTGGCCCCTGGATGTGGATAACACTTCGCTCAGCCCATGATACTGCTGGGAATGTTAACTTACGTTTCAAAGATAAGATAACAAAAAATCTTTCTATAAATACATTAACAATAAAAGGAGGACCAGGGAGAATATTCAGTCCCTACTGGATGCAAATGGAACTGTGACAAAGGATGAGGACAAGGCTGAGGTACGTAATGCCTTCTTTGCCTCAGTCTTTAATAGTAAGGAAAGTTGTTCCCTGTGTGTACACATCCAGGAGTTAGAGAGGCAGAACAAAGGTCCCATGATCCAGGAGGAGGTGGTTAGAGATTTACTTGCCCAGCTAGACACCCACAAGTCTATGGGGCCAGACAGGATCCATCAAAGAGTATCGAGGGACCTGGTGGATGTGCTTGTCAAAGCCCTTTCCATCATCTTCCAGCAGTCCTGGCTGACTGGGGAAGTTCGACTAGACTGGAGGCTGGCTGATGTTGTGCCCATCTACAGAGGGGTCAGAGAGAGGATCCAGGGAACTACAGGCCTGTCAGTTGGACCTCAGTGCCAGGGAAAGTCATGGAACAGGTGATCTTGAGTGCTATCATGAAGCACACGCAAGAGAATCGGGTGATCAGGCCAAGTCAACACGGGTTCACAAAAGGCAGGTCTTGCCAAACTAACATGATCGCCTTCTATGACAAAGTGACCCTCCTACTAGATGAGGGAAAGGTTGTGGATGTATCTTCCTGGACATCAGTAAAGCCTCTGACACAGTTTCTCACAGCATTCTGCTTAGGAAACTGTCAGCCTCTGGCCTGGACAGGCGCACACTCTCCTGGGTGGAAAACTGGTTGGATGTCCAGGCCCAGAGGGTGGTGGGAAATGGAGTTAACTTCAGCTGGAGGCCAGTTACAGGTGAGGTTCCCCAGGGCTCAGTACCGGGTCCAGCCCTGTTCACTGACTTTATCAATGACCTGGGTGAAGGCATCGAGTGCACCCTCATCAAGTTTGCAGATGACACTAAGCTGAGTGGAAGCGTGGATCTGCTGGAGGGCAGGGAGGCTCCAAAGGGATCTGAACAGGCTGGACCACTGGGCTGAGACCAATGGGATAAGGTTCAACAAGGCCAAATGCTGGTTCCTGCACTTGGGGCACAACCCTGTGCAGCTACAGACTAGAAGTCTGGCTGGAAAGCTGCCTGGAGGAGAAGGACCTGGGGGTGTTGGTTGACAGGGATTGAACATGAGCCAGCAGTGTGCCCAGGTGGCCAAGAAGGCCAATGGCATCTTGGCTTCTATCAGAAACAGCGTGAGCAGCAGGTCCAGGGAGGTTATTCTCCCTCTGTACTCAGCACTGGTGAGACCGCACCTCGAATCCTGTGTTCAGTTCTGGGCCCCTCACCACAAGAAGGATGTTGAGGCTCTGGAGTGAGTCCAGAGAAGAGCAATGAAGCTGGTGAAGGGGCTGGAGAACAAGTCTTACAAGGAGCGGCAGAGGGAGCTGGGGTTGTGTAGCCTAGAACACTGGCAACATGAAAAGGAGGTTGTGGAGAGGAGGATGTTGGCTTCTTCTCCCAAGTGACATGGGACAGGACAAGAGAGAATGGCCTCAAGATCTGCCAGGGGAGTTTCAGGCTGAACATTAGGAAAAAATCTTTCACAGAAAGGGTCAGTGGGCACTGGCAGAGGCTGCACAGGGAGGGGGTTGAGTCACCTTCCCTGGAGGTGTTTAAGGGATGGGTGGATGAGGTGCTGAGGGCCATGGTTTAGTGACTGATGGGAATGATTGGACTCGATGATCCGACGGGTCTTTTCCAACCTGGTGATTCTATGATTCTATTCTATGATTCTAGAGAAGAGAAGGCTGAGGGGAGACCTTATTGCTCTCTACCTGAAAGGAGGTTGTAGCGAGGAGGGTGCTGGCCTCTTCTCCCAAGTGACAGGGGTCAGGACAAGGGGGAATGGCTGGGGATCTGCTGGGGTAGGTTCAGGCTGGTCATCAGAAAAAAATTTTCACAGAAAGGGTCAGAGGGTACTGGAACAGGCTGCCCAGGGAGGTGGTTGAGTCACCATCCCTGGAGGTGTTTAAAAGATGGGTCGATGAGGTGCTGAGGGACATGGTTTAGTGATTGATAGGAATAGTTGGACTCGGATGATCCTGTGGGTCTTTTCCAACCTAGTGATTCTGTGATTCTGTGTGTGAAAGGTACCTGCAGTACCCCTCTGAAGGGCTGTACCTCCCTTGAGAGGGACTACTACCTCCCCAACCCTGCTAGCTCTCAGGGCCCTACAGCTCATGTGGGTTTGTCCTGCTGAGTTGTGACTGTTGCTGAGCTCTGGTAAGAGAAACTTCATTTTTAGTGAGGGGTTTAGGGGCTCAGTATAAAATTGAACATGATTGGTGAAGACTGTGAAAATCCCCAGGGTAGATGGAATAATGTAATTACTCACTTTAATTAAAAGTCACTGGACAGGAAAAAAAACAAAACCAAAACAACAGGAACTTCCAAAGATCAATGACTAAACACAAAGCTCTGGCCCAGCCCAAGGGAGAGAACAAGACTCCACAAATCCAGGCACTTTTGCATTTAGAGTCTTGCAAACAGGGAAGGAACTCGCAGGGGAACAGGGTAGGTAAGCCACTTGGGCTGAGCAGCCTCCTCCTATGGGAATTCTGGGAAGTTCCATAACTGGTCAACCAGGGGTGCACCCACATCAAGTACCTACTGGTATGCTGGTCCCACAGGCAGGGTGCTGTGCACAGTTGTGGGACAGACTCTCTGAGTCCACCTAGCCACAGAAAAGCCCCTCATCCTACAGCTTGCATGGCCAAGGAAGAGGAATCATTTCTCATTATTTCTACAGTCTCGCTGCAGAGGGAACACAGGGCAGACACCCTGCCTTTGGTCCACATTGAGCCTTCTTGTGACATTTCCAGAACTGTATAATATATTAACCTTGGCAGCCAGAGATAGCAGGCAGGAAAGGCTAATGGCCCTGACCTGCAATTGAATGACAAAAGACCTGAAAAATATAATTCCTCAAAGCCATTTTAAAGTCACTGATGGGGATGGGAGCTAGAGATGACTCAGAAAACAAGAGGAATGCAGCTCTGTCCTCCCCAGTGCACAGACCAGGCAAGCTGCGCAAACCCACCGACGTCAGGGCTGAAGCCACAATGACAGGCTGGAGAAAGCAGAGCTTAAACTCCCACCATGGCCACAGCCAGCCTCAAAATCCCCAGTACCAACACATACATTGCTTGCATGGCTTATACCTCATGGAGACAGGTCTCACTACAGTCCCTCATCAGAGAGCTCACTAGGGTGAGTTTCCAAGTCCCATCTCTCATATTCTCCTTCCCTGTTGTAACAAGCAGATGTGAAACTGCATATAAGAGCCTTTTCATGGCTTTTTAAGGCATCAGACCGGTACTGAGATCACAGCAGTGCATCTGATACCTAACACTAAAGTTTGTCTTAATTTAGCCCTGCAGAACTTCCAGCCTGACTACTTTGGAGTAATTAACCTGGCACCTTCTGAAGCTCTGCATGCAGTTTTTACAGGAGCCTCAGGCTGTGCTGGATGGTCTCCACAGTACCCACAGTGACCGCAGGGCACCTTGTGGAGATGCAGCCTGATTTATTGCTTCTATCGATCATTGATTATAAATGTCAAGTTGTGTTTGTAAGCTGCTGGAGCCATAGGGGTTTCTATTGTGGGCCACCTCAAATGTTAACTAATGTGGACTTGGACAAGACAACAACTCTGAAAAACATGTTAGGGTTAGAGAGTTTTTTTAACTTGGTAACAGCCCCAGGACAACAATACAGACAGGCTAGGATGTTTCAGCTAAGATGCTACCTAGCCCCAGCATGTTTCAGGGAATCAACAGGGAGCTCCTCACAGAGGTTTCCACAATCCCTGCCTGCAGGCAAGGGATTCTGCCCAGGTTTGCCCTAAGCCTGGCAGAGGGGAGTTCCACGGGGAAAACTATTTTGCCTCTGCCACACTTGTGCTGACAGTTCACAGCAAAAAACTCCTGCAAGAACTGATGGAAGCAAGCAAATAAGTCCTCAGAAGGGCCGACCGGCCAGATTTTTTAAGACCTTGCATAAATCCAGGCCTTTATCCCAACACCGAGGTGAGGGTCATGCTCCTTGGCAAGTCAGAGCCATACACCTAGGAGAGCTATTGCACATCCTGCCCCAACCAGAGCTCAGTAGTGCAAACGCTCCAGTGCGTGCAGATGCTCTTTGGGATACATTTCCCATGCAACAAAGTGCAGCTCTAACCAATAAAATGCTAATGAACTCATGCCCGCTGGCTGTCTAATAAAACACTAACTGTAACTTAATAACAAAGTAGAGAGCAAGAGTATTCAATAAAATGCCAATTCAGTCAATTCCCACAGGCCAGGAGATGCACTGCTGATTTTTTCAGACTTTCAAATCTGAATTTGGGCAAATGGGTACAAGAAGAGAGGAAAAGCACCAGGAGAGCAGGGCAGCAGGCCAAACAGAGAGGGAGCACTTACTGCTCTGCAGAGCCTAGCACATCATTCGCGTGCTGCTTACCCCCTGCTTACAGACACAGCATGCAATTTGCTCTGCCTTGCTCCCTAGGCTAATTCAGCAAACCAGAGTGATTTCACGCCAAGCAGTAGCCTTGGCTAGAGTCAAAGGGGGTATAAGGCTTATGCAGTTCCTCTAAGTAAGATGTGGGCCACAGGGACTGTAAGGGATGAACCTCGAACTGTGCAGGGCAGAATCTGTGCTCAGGACGTGCTGGCTCCTGGTGTAGTGGTTTGCGTTAGCAGTGGAAGCAGCTGCCACTACCAGCTCTGTTCAGTGCCCTGCTGTGCTGGGATACTGCTCACTGGCTATGGCTGAAGAAAGGCACATCTCACCACAGGTCCTTGCGCACCCCAGCAAGCCCCTGCAGCTCTAGGGAAGAGCAGTGGCTGATGGTTGCAGTCAGCTCAAGGCACCTGGTGAGGAGCAGTACTTGGGCTGGGCTGGGTGCCCTGCATGCACCTGGAGGGGTAACTGCTGTATGCTACCTCCTTTAACTTCTCCAAAGCAATCACAAGTCCTTTACATTACCATACTACAGATGCCAGTATCGGCTTTTTGTTGCTGATGACTGCCAGATGCCTCAGATGGTCTCACCAACTTGCTGCACATCAACAGCACCTGCCTTTGCTAACACGCACCCTGCAAGCCCATTTACTAAGGGGGCAATAGGAAACTTCTGTCTGTATGATTGATCCGGACCTCTCTGGCCTGGAATTATTCTTGACCACAGCAATGTCTGCTTTGGGCACAGAGATCTGCTAGGTCTGCCCATGTTTGTCAACATCTCTCCTTTTGCTGTGAAACAGAGAGAGAAAGCTTAAGAGGGATGCAAAACATTAAGGTATCAGCTTTTCCTGTTGCTGGGAGGAGGGTAGAGGTGATGGTGGAATTGGAAATGCTAGCAAAGGGACTCTGAGATAATCTGCAGAACTACATCCAAAACCAGTGGGCATCAGCTGACCCAGAGAAGAAAACTGCACTCTTCCAGGGAGGGTGGACCAATGCCCTACAACCCTTGCCGGGAATATACCCTGCATTCCCAACGGCACACTATAAATCACGCCATCACTTGCTATCAAGAAGAGTTAGCTTCCACTAAGTCTGTACGTGGACAAGTCAAAAATAGAGTTTCTCAAAGCTGTCAGCGTGGGAGCTCCTCTGCTGCTGGGAGAGGATGGTGACGTTCAAGAGGGACATTGATGTGCATTGCAACAGGAGCAATGGGAACATCTCTGTAATCATATGCAGGGAGCTGGGTGACAGCAATTTATCCCATGCTCTCTGGATACGGCATTCTGATTGTAGGTGAGTCTTTTCTGTTTGGTTCCACACCATGTAGCATTTCACAATTACTCAGAAACAACTTAAAGGGCCTTGACTTTCAACCCAGGTAGTCTGCCCATCTTCAGCACAACTCTAGATTTTGCAGTATTTGTAACAATACTACAAGTTTGGTTTGAGTATATTTATTCTTGGCTACAGCAATGTGGCAATCTGAGAAGATAAATAATTTCAGAGAAAGACACAGAAAAAGGAAAGGGCAGCAGAGGAACCCTTCAGACCCAGGATTTGCACAGCTCCACAGACAGTCTCCGACTATAGCTCTAAGCACTCTAACAAAAATTTTAAGCAAAGATCGAAGATGGATATTTGAGATAAGCCAAAAATTAAAAAAAAATTCAAGAAAAAACCTAAAGTTATTTGTACCAAGTGTGTATGTAGCAGTGATCATTGGACAGGTATAAAAGATTTAAGCAACAAAGCCACATACCTTTGATTGGTAAACTTTTAAAACTCTGATCACTGTAGAACATTGCTGAAATGCAACAAAATAGTCTCCAGCTGCAATAAATTCAGTAGCTGTTCCTCTGGCAATTTAATTGCTTTGATTGTTTATTTTCTAGCTTGAACGATCCGAGCACTGGTAAGAGAACTGTAAGATTAACACCTTGTTTATTTTTCAAGAGATTTAAGGAAGATTGTTTATTGTTCAACGGTTTGCGTGTATGTGTGAGGCTGTGGACTGTTTGGTGGACCCTAACCTGGGAAAAAAAATTTTGAGAAAGTTGTTTAAAACAGATGTGTGATTTTACAAGAACAGGGGCTTGTTTCAGTTTTTTGGTTTGTTGGTTTTTTTTCTTGCTTCCCCCCTTTAACAGCAAATTGATTTAGCAGCACTCCGCATTCCAGTGTCCCTTATCAGATCAGTAACTGCTGGGCTTTGGCAGGACAATAGAGAGATTGTAAAAGATTTGCATCTTGTAGTGGACTAAAATCAGAATAACCAGATATGGTTTACAGTGTCCAGATATGTTTACAGCATTTTGCTGTCTGCCACTAGGCAAAGAAAGTCAAAAACATTTGAAGGGGAGAGTCCTACCTCTGGTAGGAAAACCCAGATTACTTGGACAGTGTTACCCCAAGGTTTTAAGAATAGCCCAATAAATCTTGGAAATTAATTAGCAAGAGAAATTGAAGCATGGGATCCCCCCCTCTAGAGATGGAATCCATCTAAAATATGTGGATGATTTGTTAACAGCAACTGAAACAAGACCTGAGTGCATTCAGTGGACTGTAAGTTTGTTTAATTTTCTTGGATTAAATGGATATTGAGTCCCTCAACAGAAAACTCAAATGGTGCAAAAACAAGTGATAAGCTTGGGATATGGTCTGTCCAGGGAACAATGAGAACTCGGAGCTGAATGAAAGGAAGCCATCTGTCAGACTCGGCTCCCACAGATGGTAAAAGAACTCAGAACCTTATTTGGAAAGACAGGTTGGTGCTGCTTGTGGATTTAACTTTTAAAACCAACCCTCTCCAAGTGGCATGGTCTAAGGGAGTTAAAAAATGCATTTGAGACACTTTAAAGGGCATTTTGGATTAGAAGATGCCTCATATAGATTTCTGAAATACCAAGCCATCCTAGTCGAGTCAGATAATGTCAAAGTTGAAGTAACTAACATTGTGAAGCCAGCATCTTTTCTCAGTGGAATGACAACTGAACTGCTAACACATGACTGTCTTGAAAGAATAGAAGCCTGTATTTCAGTAGACCAGGTCTGAAGGAAGAACCTTTGGATGACGCACAAGATTACTGGCTTTCAGATGGAAGTAGCTTTGTCTGACAAGGTACCCGTAAAGCTGGCTTTGCAGTAACTGCTAGGGACAAGGCAATTGAATCCCAAACATTGTCTGTGGGGACTTTGGCTCAAAAAGCTGAAATTATTGCCTTGACCAGAGTCTTTGAACCGGTGAAAAGGAAAAAGATAAATATATGGACAGGTTATAAATATGTCTTTGGAGTTGTTCATGCTCTCGGAGTGATATGGAAAGGAATAAAGGCTATTGACAGCACAAGGAAAACAGATTAAACATGCTGAAGAAATACTACACCTGTTGGAGGCAGTACAATTACCAACTAAAGTGACCATCATGCACTGTCAAGGATACCTGAGAGGTAATGCCAACCAGGAAACAGGTACAGATTGGCTGATTATGAGACTAAATGGGCAGCAGAAAGAATGCAGGAAGGGTAAAGTTTAGCTCTAATCCTAGATAATAGGGATGAAATCTTAGAAAATCAGGAAGATACTAGATACTCCAGGACAGATCCCTTCCCAGAAGTGGGCAAAATTAAAAGATGGCAGAACTGTTGTACCTGCCAGTTTGGTCTGGGAACTTGTCAAGAGGGAACATGCACACATTACCAAGCTAATGACAGAAACCAAACTACCACGGACCAAGTGTCTGTCTCCAGCTTTATTATGAATCAGAACCACCTCAAGGAAAGACTTGGGAGTGTCTCCATAAGAAATGTTGTTCGACCTCTCGTCTTTAGGAGAGAAGAGGGTGTGCCCATCCCTGAAATCAATTATAAGAGCCTTAAAGGCTATTTGCGCTGAATAACTCAATCTCTTGCAGATTTAAGAAAGCGTGGATTGCTGCCCCAAACAGCACTCTTTTTATTATGTGCACTTGCTGGGTTACTCTTTTTACCATGCTTTTTACCGTGTTTTATAAGACTGATTTCCAGCATAGTCAAAGGAATGCAGCTAACCAGTATGCCAACAAATCCATAGATAGCAGCCTCAGGCCAGAGTGAGATGGCCCAGAAAATTATGCTGTTGAAGAAAAGAGATCGGAAGAAAGAAGAAAAAGATAAGAAATTACAGTTAATATTGTGCAAATTAGAACAAAATTATGGGCTTCAGCAAAAATGTAATAAGTAAAAGGGGGTGAATTGTGACAATTAATTGTTAAGTTTTGCTGCAGCTGGTTTGTATGTTTAATTATCTCATCATACAAATTTGTCTTGTAAGATGTAGCTGTTCTAGGTCAAGAGATAATCTGTCTTAGGGCTGCAAGAATTTATTGGTATGCTTAGTTGTCTTGTAAGATATAGCTGTTTTGATCAAGAGATAACCTGAAGGAAGTCTCCAGACATGGTTGGATAACCAGAAAAAAAAAGAACATTCAGAACATTATTTTACACGGATCTTTGTCTAAAACTAGTATCTATTCCCACTGCTTTGTAAGATGTCTTTCTTAGAAGGGCATCTATTTCAGCACTGAATTGTAAAATAAAAACATTATTGCCTTTGCTTCAAAGACTTTGTCCTATTTAATATTTTACCAGTGAATGAGTGTTTCTCACAATCTTATCAATTAGAAAAGAAACATCTATTTCGCCAGAGCTCAGAGAATAACCACTGACCTCAAGTTAGTAGAAGTCTATTTTCAACATCTGCATAAAAGGCAGAGTTCACTATTCAAATAACTTTAGATGGAAAATAACGCCAGATGGTGCACCATTGTGCAACACATTCTTCCTAGTGGAGTATTAAAATTGCCATGTAACCTTGTCAGCTTACAGTTAAAATTATGTATGAATCCAAGTGTGATGGGTATGTGTAAAAGGCAAAAAACCCCGAGCATCAATAGAAACATGTTATCTGTCCCTGTTGTGGTGCTGTTTCTTCACAATAAAAGTGCAAGAAATCTTGTAACTACACACTGTATGGCAGGTTAGGCAGAGCAGACACTAAGGAAGAGAGATGTTTTTCCATAACAGATTCATCACCCCCCCGCATTCACAAGCATCCGAAAAAGTTTAACCTGAATAAAAATGACCTCATTTCATTCCATCTCACCTAAACTGCAGCAGGTCCAGATTTAAGTCCGCCCACTAGCTTTCTCCAGCAGTAAGGGAAGGTACCAGGAATGCTATATGGTTGGATGGTGCTAGCAGAATAAAAACAAGTGGGAAATTTTTTAATTGAAGTGCACCTAAATGCATTGAGCTGTCCTTGTCCCCTTTCACCCTCTATCCTCCTCCTCAAAAAAAAAGGAAAAGTTTACAAGCTTGTACTGGGGAAAGAGCAGTGCTCTGAAAATTCACCTAGCGAGGGAAAAGTCAGTAGGGCAGCAGAGAGACAGGGGGTAGTTAGTGGGGTACCCAGGTGTGGAGCATCCCTTCCTCCTCCTGCCTCAAAAGCAGAAAGGTACTTGCCAGCCTGCATCTCCCTCTTGCATTGTCTCATCTCTACTGAGCATTTGTCAGGGGACAAAGTAGATGGAAAGCAGGCTCTGTTCCACGAGAGTGGTCAGCTTCATCCAAGAGGCATTTCTGAACAAAGTGTCAAGAGATCTGACAGTTCACTGTTTCTGGACTGCACTTTAAACCCACAGGGGACTCAAGCTTGCTGGAAGGAAGTAAGTATACAGGAATACCTGCTTAGTCTACTAATCTGATCAGTAACAAGTGGACTAAACCTAATTTTTAGAAGACTGCCTCAATCCACCCTACCAACGTGTGCTGTGCTGCCCATGTTCTGTTGAGGACTCCTCTTTGCCCAAGGGAAGCAATTTTATTGTGGCTCCAATGAGGACACGTTATGGCCCTGATTCCCATGTGCAGCTGTCAGGTACATGACCAGCTGTGAGCATGCCCATGGCCAGCAGGGTGTTTGCCTATGGGATGACAACCACAACTCCCTGGTCCCTCCTGGGACTGAGAAAAAGAGGCAAGGACAGCCGACAGTGGGGATTCCCTGCAGTATAGTCACTTTGCTTGCGCTATCCTCTTCTGCTGCCAAAACTTGGGACAAAACCAGCCTGCGGCACTCGTGCCGGCAGAGGGCACAGCTCCCACCACAGGGCACTGAGTCACAGATATGTTTAGGGGCTGGCTCCATCAGCAAACTGCATGCTGGACGCACCTCTACCATCATGCTAGCTCAGGTTTCAGCTGCTCCTCAGGTTTACATCTCCCTCCATCACCCTATCTATACACCAGTGCTGGTGCTTCTGACAGCAGCAAGAATTTGATTGAAGGGCACAGTAATTTGGAAGCAAGGAAGGTGTAATTGAGTAATGGTTCCTCATTCTTGGACTTAAGAATACTTTTTAGAACTCTTCAATGCTTCCTCAGGGTTGGCATTTGTAAATATGGGAAAAAACGTGGCTCTGAGGTGCATGTGTTCATCTGAAATAATGCATGGTTTTGGTTTGTACTGACAAGGTCAGTGCCCATTTTTCCATACAATTTCAGGTTTAATTTTGATAACCACATGTGATGGTCACAAGTATTGATAGGTATAAATATGAATCAGCCTAAAACTTCCCATGTTGAGAAAGCAACACAGCAGTGTTAAGGCTGCTGCTTTGAAACAATCCCTGGATCACAGCAAACCCATTTGTCACACAAAATATCTTTTCCAGTAACACTGAGTACTTCACAATAAATTCCTTCTGCTTGGTTTGCTATTTCCTACCAGATGGCTGCCTTGGGCCACTTTCTCCAACCTCCCCTCACTACCTCCAATTTTCACAAGTTGTGGTGGCAAACTGGGACACATACATAAGCCATCTTCAGTCTAAGCATTTTCACAGGAATCGCACAAAAATCATAACTCATAAAAATTAAATCAATAACAATCCTACGGTTCCTCTAGGAAACAGCTTATCCTCATCCACTCTTCTACAGTCATTTGCTTCCAAGATGATTTACCTTACAAGAAACCCTTAGGGGTTCCACACCTTCTTATTCCAGTCTTAAGATAGGGTTTGGTAGTTTTGTTGGGGTTTTTGTTTGTTTGTTTGTGTGAGTTTTTGTTTGGTGTTTGTTTTGGTTTGGTTGGGTTTTTTTCTGTAAAACCTTCAAATCAGAGATTTAGAAGACATCTCCAAGGCTGCTTGCCCCACTGTTCATGGTGTTCCATGTGTGCAGGACCATTCTTCCCAGCAACATCCCTCAGCTAAACCTAGCAGCTCAAAGTCAGCAAGAGGTCCCTGCACACACATTACGATCTGTTTCATTGGGGATTAACTAATACTGAGCTTCTAAGAGAAAGCTGGGGACACCGTTCCAGCACAGACATATAATTTCTGCCCCAGCTGGGGCACATACAGCAATGTCTGTGAGCAGGAACAACCACTTGTAGGCTGGGAAAAACAGTGCCCCTCAACCAGGCATGAAGGTCAGTGGAGATGGTGCCACAGGCTAATCCCCAGCCTTGAAATCTCTGAACCCTTTTTAGAAATTCAAGGAAGCAGTAACAGCATGGACTGAACCTGCCTTCACATGCTGCCATTTCCAGTGTCCAAGGGGGTGTGAATTAACTAGTGCGTGGGTGCCTATGTGATACCGGTGGAGCTGGTTGCAAAAATAAACAGGCTGTGAGCTGCTCCCTTCAGTTAATGAAAACAAGGAGCAGACTCTGCTTGCACCTGCAGGCACTGCTTTCACACTGCTTTTCACAGCCCTAGAGATACAAGGCGAGGGAAGAGCTGTACACATTTTTTTACCATCTGTTGATAAACAAGCAGAAGCACATTCCTTGGAAACTCCACATCTGACTGGAATTTGTGGTATTTTTAAATAGATACACATTGGTTCACCCTAAGCAGGCAATGGCAGTGGGTGCACAAGCTCATTACAGTCACCATTTGAAGAGGGTAAGTAAGAAGCTAGAAGAGGTGGGCTCGACTCATCCAGTCTACAGTGGGTTTGAACGCATGTGCTAGAATGTGCTTGGCTTAAAGAAAAGCATTGTCATGTGCAGGAATTTAGTCATGCTCATTTAAGGGAATCCCTAATTAAATTGCTGCCTCTTTCTGGCACAGGCAAGACCTGACGCCTTCAGGGATCCTGGGTGCAGGGCAGTGCAGCAGTGCCCAGCCAGGCCTCTTCTTCCTCCTCAGCAGGAATACATAATTTCTGTATTCAAGATTAGCTTTCTTCCCCATCTTTCTAAAACAGATCCTGCCTCCAGGCAGCTGAGATGATCAGCATGGAGGAAGCTGACACCACAGAAGGGCACAAGTCACCCCAAATCCACCCTGAGGGCAGGTGACAAAGAGAGGGGCATCATAGCACTCAGTGCTTCAGAAAGGTGTCAGCTCAACAAAGCCAGCCAAATCAGAACACGGTGAGATTTCCAACCCATGTTGTGAAATGCAGAGTTTATTTTGGTATTTTCTTAGCGCTCCCCACAAAGCTGCTCTCCTACAGTTGCTTTAAAAGCCTAAATAAGACCAATTGAAAAGGGAGATGAGATTAGCCAAGCAAAAAAGCAGTAACAAACTGAAGGAAGGCAAGCTGGTAATACAGTAACTAAATCAGCAATTTCAGACAATTAATAAAAAATTAATGAGCAACAGCATTAAACACTTAGCGCATCAGAAACAAGCCAGCCCTGTAGGGCTCACTAGATGTCAGCGGTGTTCAACAATGTTTCTGAGTCGTAACTGGAGAAAAATGGTAATTATTCACATCGCACTTGTTTCATGGTTCCAATTCCAGCAATAAGTTATGAAGGTATTAAAAATCATTCACTAAATGAAGGTATTAAAGTCAACAAGTCTGAATAACATCCTTTACAGAGTTTAAGAAAGAATTATACAGACTCAGATCCTCAAAATATCCCAAGCCAATAAAAGCTCACAGATTTTAGGTGGAGCTAGACAACGGCCAATATAGGACAATATCAAGCAAACAGATTGCAGCACAACTCAGCACAGCCCTAGTTCTACACGAACTGAGATCCTAATTGATCTCAACAAAAATTAAAATTCACAAAGTTATTAGGTTGGCTAAGAAACTTAGAGAATACATTGCCGTTCCCCCCTCTGCATGCACTTTGACAAAAATGTTCTCTGAAGTGACCACACAGCCTGAGCTAAGGGGCTGAAACCCACCTCACCAGTGAAGAAGTACATGAAGCAGGGACAGACAGACAGATGATAGAATGCTGCTGTGTTTCTTGGAAACCCCACAGCAAGGAGAGAAACACAATGCTCATTTGTATGCAGGTTTGGAATAAAAAGTATTTGCTATCCAGGTCAAACATACAGGAATTTGGCAGCTAGTCATTTCAGGCTGATTTTATACTGGCACTGGACAAGTAGCCTCACAAAGGGAAAAAGGAACAGAAGCTGCATCCACAAGACACAGAAATGTATCCTAAAAAAAACCCTGAAGACATCGAAAGGTGTCAGCACAGTGGAAGGGACACTATGAAAAGAGTGTGTTCCTGGGCATATAAGCAGGGCAATGTGCAGCAAAATAGAAAACTGATGTCTCAAAATAGAGCACTATAGAAATCACTACTAATCCATCCCAGCATAACATGTTCTGCTTCATTGTATACTTCAAAGAAGCAATAGAAAAGAGTTTAAAAAAAACCCAATAAGAATATGAGGCAGGTTTCCCAGACACCCAAGGTTAAAGAAAGTTCTGTTTAGCTTATTCAATAAGTAGGAAAGGAGGGGACTTGTCCACAGCTCTGACCTGTGACTCAGGGAGTGCTCCCTCACGTAGAATTGCTCTTTAACTTTAGGCAAAGGCAGAAGATCAACAGGCTGGGAGTTGAACTTGGATCCATTAAAACCACAGAAAGACCGATATTTTTCCATAGAAAGCTCAGTGGGATCTGTATCTTGAATCATGCTCACCACCCACTTTGGGATAATTACTCTGGATTTCTCTTTTTTAAGTATTGAGGATTTTTAGCATTTATGGAGAGGTCAGCAGAGATGTGCTCTTTGTGTTTCCAGTTCTCACTCTCAAAGTTCCCAGGGATCAGGGAGTGTTTGAAGGAGTCCAGACCAATCCTATCCATCATGTTAAGAGGGACTATCACTTTTGAAATCCAAGAACAACACTGTAAAACATCAAATATAGGGTTGTATTCAGTTAAAGAGTTATGCTGAAATTTAACTATCTTTGCTGAAGTTTCTTGCAGTCAATACTCTCTTCAGGCCAATTTTTGCAGTTTCTGCTGAAATAGATCAGCACTTTCCACAGGGAACCATATGGCGAGTAGAACTGGTTTGGTTGGGTTTATTTTCCAGCATGTTAAACTCATGCTGGTGAAGACCAAGTGACAGATCAAGAATCACTACGATCCTTGTCTTTCATCAAGGAAGTCTGGCCTGAGAAGGAAACATTTTCTTCTCTGAAAATTAATCTAAATTTGTCTCCATTCTTCATCCAGAGTCTTCCTCTGGGTAGACTTCATTGCAGCCCGGGAAAGTTCAATCCCTCCAAAATTCCCAGTTAAAGCTAATTGCTTCACCCACTATCTACAGGGACACAACAGTAGCTAGGGAATGTTTCTGTGGGTGCAGTGCCATGCTGAACAGCAGCAGCCCTTGCAAGGCTGTGGCAGGGTAGCTCCAGGGCTTGCATTGTGCTTTGCATGCTACAGCCTTTCTCCACTGGGACTGGGAGAGTGCTCCAGCAAAAGTGTTTGGCTCCTTTATATTGTTCTCAGCTGTGCTTGTTGTTCTGCTGTCATACAATAGACACATCCTTTCCTTCAGCTTCCTAATTAAATGAGATCCATTCCACAGACCTGCTCACACAATAGATTTTGCCTCCTCTCCTCTTAAACAGATGGGATCCTTTCCTCCACTCCTGTGCACTGTAGGAACACACTGTAACACACACTCCTTTACAGCTCTCATAGCCACAAAACCGTGTAACAAAATCCTTCTCACCTGGCTGTAGGCTATGAGGCAGGCTCTGACACTGCTTATCCCCCTTGGCCACTTATGTACAGCATCCCTTGGAACACCTTGTTGCTGCACTAAGCCAAAACCACCAAGATTTAATTTTAGCAGTGAAGAAACTGGGGCATGAAGTCTATTTTTTCAAGGCTGCAGTGCCATGCTTTGCCTATCTTCTGAGATGATGCAGCAGAGAATGCTTCAACAAGTTAAATGAAGGGGTCCTTGGCCTTTGAGGACCAACAATGAAACACAAGAGCAGAAAGGATCATACATAGAGTAGTATTTAAAATGTTGACTTCAGTTTGGTTTGATTTTAATTCAGTTCAGTTCCCTGCACAGGAATGCCTCCCTCAGAAGGAGTCTGATAAGTCACCTAGTTTTCCCACGTCTCAGTTTCTAATCGATAAAATAGATGTTAAATATTGCTTGACCCCAGCTCCTGTTTGTGAGGTTTCATTCTTTGCTCTCCTGTTCCTAAGCTATTTCTCCCCTTAATCACAGAGCAAGAGTGAGGTATCATCTCTGGACACAATTAGACCTGGACAGAAGAAGCGGCTGCCCATGCCTCTCCTACTGAGGTCTATGCAACATCAGCATAAGGGAATACTCCATCTCAAGAGTAAAATGGTGCCATGATGTCAGCAAACTAATGAAAGCCCTGATTTATTAAAAACACAGGAAAATTCCATGTTGCAGCAAACCAGAAGAAAAAAACACCTTCAGATAAAATCAATGGTATGGAGTGAGGAGACATAAACTCAGGGGGATTGGAAAAAGGGGATGGGTCCAGCTCTCCACTGTGCCTGCCAGAAAAGATGCCAGAACAAGTTGCAGACCCTGAAATCAGCCACACTTCAGCACTCCCTTCTCAAATCCATTTTCTTCTCTTAACCTCTCAGGTGCAACAGGATCTTACTCTCATGCACAGTTAGGAATTTACTCTAAAATGCAAGGACAAGTGAAGATGGTTATTTTTGTTAGCAAGTTTCTATCAGCAGACAAGGCTGTTGCCCACCTCTCTGTGACAGTTGTGGGGCTGGAGAGAACCAAGCTGAGTGTTTTATGACTGGTGACACATAATACAGCCCTTTCCCTCAATAATAATATTTTCCACAGAGGTTTATGCAAGTTACAGGGTCAGGCAATCAAAGGCAGCTCTGCTGCCATGCAATAGGAGCTCAGATCTATCAGAGGATGATGGTTTCTGTAAGAACCTGCACAAACAGCAATTACCAGTGCTCTCATGACCCCAAATCTCCCAGAACAAGCTGAAGGCTTCCCCATTTGACAGCCAGGCTAAATCCAATCACATCCATGAGCCAGAACATGCAACAAATCATTCCCTTCTAGGCAAGAGGAAAAGCCAGAGCAGGCATGTAGAGAGCAGGAGAGTGACCTCAGCACCAGTGGGAGCTTCTGCAGCATTTGAAATAACACAGATGTTACGTGCATCAGCTGCACCATGTTTCTGTGGAAAACAAGGTTTGCAGCAGGTTCCCTTCCTTTGAGTGCAGCTGAGCCCTGGCACTGAATTGGGCTTGCTGGGCTACCAAAACCATGCATGCAACATAGAGAGCCTCAAAGGTAGGATGCATGGAAAGCCAGGATATCTCACCAGCAGGCACTGACACCCCCACACACGCTCTGTTGAGCACAATGGATAACAAAACCCATTAGTGCAATGCTTAAAGTCTGCTTGAAGAAATATTGTCAGGGACAAACAAACGTGAGACAGGTGGAAGAGGAGGAAACACAAGGCACAAAAGGGGACAGAAGTCTGTGAAATGACTTGATAAGCTGTCTATGAATTTAGAGAGTAGGTAGGAGCCGACAGATCATTCCTAGGCTGGGAAGGAGTGATGCTGAAGATCTGCCCTCTCCCCATGTTTACGGGGCCTAGCAGAGATTATTTCCCATCCCATTTCTTGAGCTCCCAGCAGATACTTGCCAATGGCTTGGATGATTGCATTGCATCAGCAAGCCAGTAATGTGACTCACTGTGAACACCAGCAAGGAAACCCTCAGCTGGAGAGTGAGATGAGTCATAGGGAGACGCCACTGGCTCTTGAAGAAGGAAGAAAGCCCAGCTGAGGCAAGGCCAACCCAAGCAAACACAGCACAAGGATGTGTGATGGGAAATAAACTCTGCTAGGCATTGCTGCTTGTTCTGGCATGTCCAGCATCAGTCAATGTGCTCCTGCCAGAGCTCTGAGCACCACCTACCTGTGGGACACTTCTCACAGCAGAAATGCTGAGCTCCTCAGAGAGACAGGTAGTTTGGGGAAGGCAATGCACCTGCATGCATCTCCTGGCTTATTAGCTTTCCCATGCTCTCTTATCTTGGTTATGGTTTCCTTCATCCTCACTGGCTCCACAACCAAGCTCTCTGTCCATCTGGGAACCTCATGCTCTTTCCCAGGCTGCCACCAAGCTCTCCTTCCTACTGCGGTCTGGAGGCTGGCCACAAGGGACACATCACCACCCCAAGCCTGGCAAAGAACACTTTGCTAGGACACTGATGGAAGCTGAAAGACAACAAGCTCATCATGACTTATTAGGCCAGCTACTGGGGGAAGAGGAGCATGTCAGTTCCTTATCTTGCCGGGACCCATTGGGCTGCACAGCTGGCTGAGCCCAGTTGTTCCTGCCACTGTGTGACCCGGCAAGCCTGGCAGCCAGCACAGGCAGTACTTGCTCACATCTGTACAGCAACACCTTCCCAAAGTCCCTCTAGCAAGCAATGCCCAGAGCCCCATCCCCACTCAGCTTCCTCTGGGGCTCAGACCTCACTTTGCAGCATTAAAGGCTCACACATGACATCTTCCTACTAGTTCTGATGCTTGCCCTCAGACACATGGAGTCATTTACCTCCTTAAATTTGCACTTTCACTACCTATGCATTACAACAGAGTGTACATACAACTCACACTATTTAATGCTGCCAGTAATTTTCAAAGCTTCTCTGGAAAGCACTTGCCACATCTTAGTCATGGTACTAAAACAGGCAGCAAAGCCAGGCTGGTTTGGCCAAATCTCTGGGAAACTATTCCTCGCCTATGCGCAGTCTGGTTAAAAGGCTGCTCCAGTGAACCTGGGTACTAACTTAACCAGTTCAGTCATTAAATACTAACTGCACATGAGATCCTGAACTGTTTCATGCAATTGAGTAGTAGCATATTAGTAGCAATGCTGGATTAGCAATTATTTTCTTGTGAAGTTAAGTGTCACTGGTGCTGCTTGGAGAAAAAATAAACTTGCCTGGAAACCTTCACTGTCTTTACTTCAAGTGTCAAAGCACTGAAAGAGCAATTGAAGTTATTATAAATATTCCTTTGAATCCACCCAGATGTAATACAGCATAAGCTTGTTCACCTTGGATAATCACATCAATTCATTAGCACACTGATAATTCACCTCACACCAAGCGCCATGACTTTGCAAAGGGCAACCTGTGCTCTTTATGCAGCAACAGGCTAAGCATCTCCAGGCCAGCCCACTGCCCACCATCTGCCATGCAGGTCCCCACAGGTGGCGAGGGGTGGGCTGCTCCTCTAGGTAGCTTTCAAATCCTGCTCTGTTTTACAGCACAGACAGCCAGTTTTGCTACTTCTTCACAATGAAAGAAAAAGGCAGCTACATGACTGTAAGTGACCCAATGCTTTTAAAAACTCACCATGGCAAGAACAGGAGTATCTCAGAAACATTTCAATTAAATGAGCTCAAACTTACACCAAATAACTGGCCAAATGCATCATTTTTTTTCATCAGGTCGACTGTGCATGTTGCTTGTAAGGGATGCAAAATCTTGCTTTAAACAAGCTTGTTGAAAATCAGCGATATTGCTCATTTGTAAAAATAGAGCTTAGCTATGCAAAGCAGCAGAACTCCCACAAAATCAAATGTGTACTGACAGAGTAGGTGGTGTAGAGCAGCTAGATTTTAAAATGCTTGAAATGCCTCCTTGTTTTGAGCTTGCAAAATTCATCAGGATACTTATCAGAAAGAGGCTTGCAGGAGACTTCCACAGGAGCAGCTTTTAAGAAGAGCCTGTCTAGGATCTCAACCTTTCTGGCATCAAAGAAAACCTGGATTAAAGCTGCACGCAGCAATCCAAGTAGCAAAAAAGGATGATTCCAAATTGTCTAGAACCTGGATGAAGGCATTGAGTGCACCCTTAGCCAGTTTGCAGATGACACTAAGCTGAGTGGAAGCGTGGATCTGCTGGAGGGTAGCGAGGCTCCAAAGGGATCTGAACAGGCTGGACTGCTGGGCTGAGACCAACGGCATGAGGTTTAACAAGGCCAAATGCCGGGTCCTGCACTTGGGGCACAACAACCCTAAGCAGAGGTACAGACTAGGAGAAGCCTGGCTGGAAAGCTGCCAGGAGGAGAAGGACTTGGGAGTGTTGGTCGATAGCTGACTGAACATGAGCCAGCAGTGTGCCCAGGTGGCCAAGAAGGCCAATGGCATCTTGGCTTCTATCAGAAACGGCGTGACCAGCACGTCCAGGGAGGTTATTCTCCCTCTGGACTCGGCACTGGTGAGACCGCACCTCGAGTACTGTGTTCAGTTCTGGGCCCCTCACCACAGGAAGGATGTTGTGGCTCTGGAGCGAGTCCAGAGAAGAGCAACGAGGCTGGTGAAGGGGCTGGAGAACAAATCTTATGGGAAGCTACTGAGAGAGCTGGGGTTGTTTAGCCTGGAGAAGAGGAGGCTGAGGGGAGACCATATTACTCTCTACAACTACCTGAAGGGAGGTTGTGGAGAGGAGGGTGCTGGCCTCTTCTCCCAAGTGACAGGGGACAGGACGAGAGGGAATGGCCTCAAGCTCCGCCAGGGGAGATTTAGGCTTGAGATGAGGAAAAAATTCTTCTTGGAAAGGGTCGTTAGGCATTGGAACAGTCTGCCCAGGGAGGTGATTGACTCACCTTCCCTGGAGGTGTTTAAGGTGAGGGTGGATGAGGTACCTAGGGGCATGGTTTAGGGACTGGTGGGAATGGCTGGACTCGATGATCCGGTGGGTCTCTTCCAACCTGGTTATTCTGTGATTCTGTGAATGACTGCACCAAGACACTGCCAGGTTGCACTGGACACATGCCAGGAGCAGAGAAAGAAAAGTATTTGTAGATATTTACATCATGAAAATATAAAAAATATATAGTTACCATTACCCCCTCCCCCAAAATGAAAGAAAGGATGCCCTACAGCTAGCTCAGGCACTTTAAACATAAGTCTTCAACTACTCATAGTCTTATGGTTGGGAAGATGCATCCATTTGGATACTGGCTCTCCAGTACTGTAAAAACCCTTTTCGGTATCTGACAGACTAAGTCTCATCCCAGACCACTCTCATGTGCTCCCATCTGAATTCCTCAAGCTTTGCCTGTGATCAGCATGGTGTAAGAGAGTAGAAGAGCACTGTGGACTGCTCCTTCCCAGGAGAGCCTAGGCAAGGAAGGTCCCCTGGGGTCACACCAACAAGATAAGCTGGCTACAGCTTCAACGAGCATTTATTTAGTGTCAGACTCAGGATCTTCTGAGGCTCAGGTGCCCAAGGGTAACTATCTGGACTCAGAGATCAGTTTCCCATACCTTGCATCCAGAGAGGCCAAGGAGCACTTTGAAGGCAAACCTACCCCAGCAGTTCAGGGTATGAAGCAACCTGGATTAGGTCACCCTGTTTTGGGAGGAGGAGAAAAGGGGTACAGTTGTACAAACACAAGCCAGAGTGCTGGCCAGGAAAACAAGCCCTAATGTACTGTATTTTTTAGTAATGATGCAGCCATCAGTGCCCTACAGGACTCTGAAGGAAAGCTGCAGCAAACACTCACAGAATTGCTGTCCAAATGCAGTCTGGGCATGGACATTGTACTGCACCACTGAATCCTTCCAGGGCCAGAGATTTGCACCAAGACACAAGGCTGCATTCCCAACAAGCCTAATCGGCGCAGGCAGGAAAAGCAGGAAGGCAGGGGCAGGCGGCTGAGCTACTCGCCTTCCCTCCTTATCCCTGAGCTGCAAGAAAACTGGAAATTCTCCAGTGTCCTCCTGCTCTGACAGAAACCCTCCCTCTGGCGAGCAGCCAGACAGCCATGCCCCACCAGCCCTTCTGCAGGGGGAGAATGGGGATGGTATCCCTGCCCTGCAACACCAACTCACTCTATAAAGTCCCTCTTATTCCAGGGACAAAATTAGGGCTTAATATATAAATCTTGTTCTGGTGGACTTATTCTGACCACAGCTGCTCTTCTGCTTTGTGGTCCTGAGAGTCCAGCCACGAACAGGAATCCCAGCAATGCCAGCTATGCCTCATCCTCCACTACACCCCCAAAGGGTCAGGTCTCTATCTAAACAGTAAGCCAGGATCAGTCAGGCCCCTGACACTGACCCTCCAAGTCACAACTGCTGGGGAGGAGACTGGAGAAGAAGATGCTGCTGCCAATGGCCCTGCTCCCAGCACAACACAGGCTTGCAGGGCGCTTTGCCCCTCAGGACCTTCACTGTCAGGTGAGGTGCTTCCTCATCTACAATCACAAAGAAACTATTTTGGCACCATTTTCAGAAACAACACTCTGCAACAAATAAATTGACAGTAGAAGTCTCTTTGGCAGATGTGATCTGCAAAAGCATGACTTTTCAATGACTTGCATCTCTCCCGTCTTAGAGTAGCTCAAGAAAGTCTGAACACAAATTTCAAGCACATCATTCACAACGACAAAAAAATCATTATTTTACCCTATTTTGTGTCCTTTCCCCACCATTCAGAGCTTTATCTAGGAATTTTATGTACTGTGCTAAAGTTTATTTATATTGGTCAACAAGGATGTTTTGCGTTCTTTTTCCTAGGGATTATTTAAGACCTCAAAATCATGCCAGTCCTCCTACACTGGCATGGAGTTCTGTGACTTTGAGGCTGGAGCTACATTATTTCAGAAGTCTTATCTCAAAAGGCAGCAGAGAAATCAGCCGTTCATAAGAGCTCTCAATGGCCTAACAGTGGTTCTCTCCCATACCTCATCTGGAACCAAGGTAACCAAATCTAATGCCATTTATGGACTTCCCAATTCACGCACTGGCCACAACATTAACCACACCAAGAGGACAAGGCAGCAGTTAGGAAAGCTGATGAGAAAAGCCCATAAATTACATGTTGAAAGTTCGAAACAGACAAGGCTTGCAAGCTGTGTCCTTGGGATATAATACTCCCATGTAGCAACAGAAAAGAGAGAATGAGATTACAACAAAAGTCTGCAGGAGGGGCCAAGAGAGGAGTAAGGCCCTGGTAGGGCCGCTCAGCTACATGAGCAAGGTCCAGTGCTCACTAGGTTCCATGAGACCACTAGAAAGACCGCTCATCAATTACTCAACATCCCTGCAAACACCCTCAGCTCCTCCCAATTAAGAGTGTTATTCCCAGGAGAGCACCATCTCTCAAATACAGAGCAAACTCCTTACTGTGATCCATGGAGCAGGCCAAACTACCAACACCTGTGGCCACATCACCACATACGTTGGACCAAGGTCCAAACACTGCCCAAAGGGCTGTATTGTGCATCAGAGAGCAACTTAGCTCCTGCTGTGACAAGTGTGGGGGCAGCATATGGTTTGCTCACCCCTCCATCCACCACTGAACACGTTCCCGTTGCGCAGGTAAGTGGCCAGGGCACAAAGGGAAAGCTCCCCTCCTGGCTAAGCATTATACAGCAAGAGTGCCCCGTATTCTGCCTGTAAGTATTTTGGGAAGCCAGTTGACTTCATTACCAGCTGACATTCCCTGACCTACTTGCTGTTAAACAATCTTGCTGCCAGCCAGTCTCAGAGCTTGTTACTCAGCACTTTAATTTGCATGTTGCCATTTACTGGGCCCTAACCTGCTCTGCGTCTCTGGACAATGTTCAAATTTTCATGCAGACTAAGTGCTTATGCAAACAGTAAAAACCAAATGTACTTCTTCCACAAGTAGTTTGCTGTTGCCTTTGAATTGGGACTGATACATGAGGAAATCCTTTGAATTACAGAAATGCACTGCAATTGGCCCTGGAGTGAGTCCAGAGAAGAGATACAAAGCTGGTGAGGGGGCTGGAGAACAGGCCTTACGACAAACGGCTGAGAGAGCTGTGGTTGTTTAGGCTGGAGAAGAGGAGGCTGAGGGGAGGCCTCATTGCTTTCTACAACTACCTAAAAGGAAGTTGTGGAGAGGAAGGTGCTGACCTCTTCTCCCAAGTGACAGGGAACAGGATGAGAGGGAATGGCCTCAAGCTCTGCCAGGGGATGTTCAGGGTCATTGGGCACTGGAACAGGCTGCCCAGGGAGGTGGTTGAGTCACCTTCCCTGGAGGTGTTCAATGGACGGGTGGACAAGGTGCTGAGGGGCATTTGACAGGAATGGTTGGACTCGATGATCCAATGGTTCTTTTCCAACCTGGTGATTCTATGGTTCTATGCTACAGTTTTTGTCTGGTGCCAACAGGCCCTTGTTCCACATCCACCTTTCAACCCATTCTCACTTCTACAGTACATGCTCCTGTGTAGGGCACAGTACCGGGAGCACAGAGAAGGCCCTGCTACCACTCGGGCTGCAGCTCCCAGCCGTGGCACAGAGGATGCCCAGGTACCATGGGATGCTACAAATGTGATGTTGTGGCACATGAAGCTTACAGGCACCATGCCCAAGTTACATGGAGATCTCAATGGAGAGAAAGATAGTGAAAAATACTGAGTGAGGAATAACCTGGAAGACAGGACTTAAGTGAGAGAAGGCTGAAGTCAGAGATGGAGGAGTGGTGCCCCTGCTACTTCCATGCAGAAGAGGAAGGAGCATTCTCGTCACGCTCACCCTGATTCGCCGCATGGCTGTCACAATCTCCACCCGACTGTTCGGCCGTGGCACATCCAGGCTCCCGATGTACTACAAGGAAAGAAAAAGACAATTAGTTGCATTTCCACAGCACTAGAAACCCCATGGTCCCACCACAGCCTTGATGGTGTCCCTGGAGGGAATCCAGAGTCACTTCTGGGGAAAAGGTGTCATTTTGCTCACTGTACCTGAAGCCTTCCATGTCTCCCACCATGAAGCCGTTTCAAGGATTCAGCTGCCCTTATTCTAACAATAAAATAACTTCAGTAATCAGGCCAGCAGGACTCATTCATCGACATCGTGATCAAAGTATGGCAGTATAATCCAATATGCCAATGGTTGCACTGAGTCATCTATTACAGGCCTGGATATTGAGGGGAATGCCCCAAAAATAGCTGGGGCAACCTGTTCAGTGACAGGCCCTTCACTATTTAATTACAGCCCTGCCAAATCCTTGGCTGTTTTTGCAGTGATGCTGAGACTGCCGGCCAAACCTCCAGAATAAAGGAGCCACTTTGCTATTCAAAGGGGTCCAACGGCTGCACTGCTGCAACTCAGCATGGAGAGATGCAGAACAAAAACCTTTTAAAAAATAAAACGGAAGAGTGCAAATTCAGAAGGATCAGAAAACAGACAAACAATGAAAAGTCAATGTAGAGCACTAAAAATGTGTAGTTAAAAGAAAAGCATTTTGAGTCTTTTTACTAGCCCCCTGTGCTCCCATGCTTCACCTTGACACAAGCAGTGCAGCATGGGCACTGAACCTGGCATGGCTATATATTCCTGTGCATACAGTATAGCCTTTGCTGGCACGGAGAAAGCCCAGGTCATTGGCTTCAAGCACCAGTGCTGAGACATGCTCAAACAGCTGGCCATGTGCTAGGGTTACCATGAAAGCAGAGGCTGCAGAGAGGGGTTATTTCTCAGCCAGCTGTGGGATTCCCTTGCTCCTCTCTACTGGGATGCTGCTGCCTTCTCTATAGAGGGCACAGTGAAGTGGCTGCACAACCGCCCCAGGGTTTTGTGTGTGCATGCTGTCCCAGGGATCCCTCCTTGTTAACCCTCCACACCTGCACCCCAAACTCTACAAGACCAGCCACTCAACAAGATCATCCCCAGCTGCACAGCTCCTGCCTCAGGTGGAGACAGAGGCAGGATAACCAGCGACTGGCACTGAAGTGTCAGTACTGAGAGTAGATATGAAGAGAAAGGATATATAAGTAAACACCAAACAGCTGTTATTTTCATCACGTGCTGAGCAGGCTGTCAGCTGAGCAGGACAGCTTTATGTAACTGGGAATTAATGCCCATGATGCACACCGCCAGCAAAGGCAGCACTAACAGCCCAGACCCAACTACTCAACACCCGACTGCAAAAACACGAGTCTCGTTTTCGGTTGCATCTCCTAAACAGATCCTTCCCACCCCATGAAATGTTCAGAAACAAACACCCTTGAAATGTTCAGAAACAAACACCTTAAGAAAGGTGTTTTTGACATTGGTTGATTCCCTTTTCTTATATAAAGTCAATAAACAGTAAGAAACAAGGAGGAGCGCAGAGGCAGCTGGAGCTCTCAGCACTGTGTAATGAAGAAAGCTTTCCCCATCCTTTCCTGTCAGGCAAACATCTCAGCTCCACAGCACCTCTCCCACTAAGCTTCTCCAGGCTGCCCTTCTGCCACGTACCACCCTGCACTGCTTCCTACTCACTTGCAAGGAAGACTTTTAGCTTAGATGAGGACAGACTTTTGCAGCTAGAGAATGCCTATCTTCTTCCAGCTATTCCTGATAGCGTGAGGTCACCGTTACAAGAGGAGTGATCGCTTTCCTTCTCCCTGAGTTTTCCTTCCTCAGATGAGTGCAGAATACAGCTACGTGCAAGGACAGGGCAAGTGGTAGCAGCTATCAGCTGGGCAAGAGATAGCTCCATCCAGCGCTGGCTCCCACAGCGACATGAATCTGAGTAATGCCAGCCTCCTGGTTGACAACTACAACTTTGACTAGCAACACTTAGTCATGCATTGCACATGCAAGCCTGGCAGGGCTGGACTGCCCCAAAGCAGGTGATGGGGCAGAAACCAGACACCACCTTGGAACAGAAAGCACCTCCTTGGATAACCCTCCTGGGAAACAGCACCTAAAGTAGGATCATCTTGATGCTGTCCTATCTACATCCCTTTATACAGCTATTTCCCTCCAGATCATGCTTGCAAGCACATGAACAAAGGGTCTCAGATCACAAACCATGATGGATTCGTCCCTGCTCCCAGACCCAGGCTCCAAGGCACCCTGCTGCATCCCACATTCCATGGCACATCCAGTGGGCTCACTTCACAAAATTGCTCTGCTCGCAGCTCCAAAAACACCCACCACTCCCTCTACTTCAGATTTTTTGGCATGTTTCATAAAATTCAACAGATGGACAAAGTCTCCCCAGATTATTTCTGCCTTCAGGGCAGAATCATACGTGCAAACAGCACTGCAGAGAAGTAACCCTTCATAATGTGCTGAGTATCCCCTCCTAAAACGTCTACTTGAAGGCTGGCCTTTCAACTAAACCACTGTTACCCAAGCAAAGAGCGGAGATGGCCTGAGAAACCACCCATATTTACTAGCAATTTGTAGATGAGAAGTGCTCCTCCTACTCACAGCACCAACTTTCATTTTGGGAAGTGGTATGGGAAAAAGCAGGTAAGGCAGAGGCAAGAAGCAACAGGAGCTTCCAGGGTGGTGAAGGACTCCCCTGCCTCATCCAACCCTAATGGTGAGACTTGGCTCCCTGTTCCCAGGGCAAA
Source organism: Clamator glandarius (assembly GCA_033459285.1). Lineage (NCBI taxonomy): Eukaryota > Metazoa > Chordata > Aves > Cuculiformes > Cuculidae > Clamator > Clamator glandarius. The sequence goes on from JAUNZM010000040.1 coordinate 2,288,963, forward strand.
AGCCTCATGGACCTCCAAGCATGTGGACTCCCAGACTCCAGGCATGGGCTTTTTGCCTTCTTTAAAATCTGCATGCCCCAGCAAGACGCCAGGTGTGGCGGTAGTCCTGGTCATGCCAGGATCCATTCCTGCAGGTCGACCCCATGGGAAAGGGAAGCAGCAGGGCCAGGGCTCAGCTCAGAGAAGAGAAATGAAGGCATCTGAGACAAAAGGAAGGAAAATAAACCTATGTGAAAGGGAAAGAAAAAAAAAAACCTCATGAAAGAACGCATCCTCCCAAAAGCCCTGGGAGGAGGAAACCATATGCACATACGCAGGACAAAGCTTTCCCACATTGCCCCCAGACTGGCAGTCCCACTATCCTGCCAAAGGACAGAGCTCCCTCACATGCACCCAAGAGACAGACGGGATTTAGGGAGTCACTGGTCCCTGTGCTCTGGAGGCAGAGGGCATGGCTGGCTCAGTGGAAAGGGTATTCCCAGGCAGCCCTCTCCTGCCTGGCTCAATTAGGAGAAGAAAGGCCACCCGCTCAGAGTGCCTGTGAAGGAGCAGCTGAGGGCCCCCTGCCTGTAACAAGATGCTCAGGGAGCACAAAGTTGGCCAGTGTATTGCAAATGGCTGTGTTACCCAGTGGCACAGGCAGGTAGACATAAAGCACCTATTTTGCAGGGTGCTTTTGATCCCCTGCTTGCTCCACTGCTCCTCATTCCCACATGTGGGATCCAGCCTTCCATCCACCCTTCCAGGGACCCTAGAAAGGTCCCTCTCTTTACAATTCCACAGGTCTGGTTGCCACACACATTGGGCTCCTCAGCACCTGAAGGGTGCTTGCTTGCTGTCCCTTCCCATGCAAGCAGACTCCTCCATCTGTCCCAGGTACAGCTGGAAGAGGCCTCCAGACACTGCCCACTCCATGCATCCTTCCCCCATGGCTTAGAAAAGACCTAACCAGTTCAGGGAAATAGTAGTCCACCCTAGGCTGGAAGGAAAAAAAAAACAAACCAAAGATAACAAAGGGAGATAATTTTATAAACACAATGCTTGTACAATTCACTTAGTTCCTCATTTTTTCTTGAGGTTGTTTAATACTGTTCCTTTGCTGGTCTGTCAGAAATGACTTTTCTTTATAAGATGGGGGTTTTTGTGACAGCAGGTGTCATGTATTTTCAAAAAACTGAAGGCTGATTGGCAGGGGTATACCTTCCCAGGGGTGTCAATGAGATCCTTCATGGGCGGTGGGCAGCAAAAGACTTCCTGGAGAGAAGCTGCTGCCTTCCCAAGGGAAGTATACTGCTTTTCTGCCAGCCTAACACTGCGTGCAAAGGTCAGGGCTGAATCATAGCCAATTTACAGGGAAGCCTAGATTGGTTGGCTGCCAGGTTTCTAGCTTTGAAAGCCATCCTAAGTCAGAGAGTTTGCCACAGATGAGGAGCCACTGCTTCTGCAGAGGAGCTGTGGGCAGGCAGGCAGGCAGGCAGCAGGGCAGCACAGGCAGAGGAGACATACTGGCATCAGTCCCAGACTGAGGCATTGCACCACAGGCTATGCAATCATCCAAAGGGCCAGAAGAACCTCAGCCAAGCAGAGGACCCTACATCCAGGCTGGAGAGGGGTCACCAGAAGTACCAGTATCCAGATGGTAAGCATTATTAGAGAGTGCAAGTGTCTCAAGATTTCTGAAGAGTCCAGAGTGATGTGAGGCCACATCAGGTACTGGAATGTCAGCCCTATGACACATGGCCACATCACAAATTGAAGGCCGAAGTACTCACACCCAGCCAGATGCCCTAAGCCAAGAGATTTGAAATCTCTTTATTCCCCCAGTGGCTAGGGGAAAAACACTCAGCCTCTCTGATGAAGACTTCTCCCAGGGCTGCCATGGTCAGGGAAAGCAAGGAGAAATCCAATTATCAGGACTTTTCAAGTGAAAAAACACAGCCTCTGCCCAGTGAGCCACAGGGCTGGTCTGGCACAATCCCAGCTCTGCCCCACACCCCAGGAACACCCAGACTCTCTGAAAGGAAAGGGAAGAATTCTACTGAAGTGGTGCAGGCTCGGATGCCAAAAAGGACAGGAAAGTAGGCATGCTAGCTGACTTCAATGAAAAAAAAGCCCTAGCTTTCTAGCCTGAGCCTAGCAGGCAGGTGCAGTGAGTTCTCTGCAGAGCTGGAGGGCTCCAGCCCTCCCCAACCCTCCCTTAATGGAACTCTGCACCTTGAAGACACCAGGGTGCATCCAGCTCTAGGAGACAGCTGCTTTAGCACAGTGTGTCAGAATCATGCAGTGGACATCTGTAAAGGGACATCTCATGTCATGCAGCACTAGTCAAAACAGGGCTCGTGAGATAAGGGGAGACCCTTTGCAGCAGGATGAGGCCCTGCAGCAGGAACTGCAGGACACAGAGCAAATGGGTGCAGCGGGAGAGCTGAACTTTCTCCACGCCAATGAAGCAGGGCTGTCCACTCTCTCCCATTTCCGTACCCCACCCAGGAGCCAAGTATTCTGCACCTACAACCAGCTACAACCTTAACAGGTGTTCGCATACAGGATGCACAAGACCAGAGTACTTCACCAGCCACAAAGCAGGGCTGGGAGCATCTCACTCCCTGTTGCTTCTTCCTCAGGACCTTACGGCATCTGCTAAGCCCATGCACTGCCTGGCCAGTACCCACATACCCACAATCTTGACACATGCAGCTTTGCCAAATCCTGGCTGTTAAGTCAGTTCACAGGCCGCTTAACAAGTATACCACTCTTTCAGATGGTAACTTTTGTGGCACTTGGAAGGTTATTTATAGCCTAGAGCAAGCAATCCTGGGCTAAAGCACACTGCAGCTTTGCTCCAGGCTGAGCAGCTCTGACAGAGTACACTATACTCCAGAGCTGCCAGTACAAACAGCCCTGAAATAAAGCTGCCAAGTCTCTCCCAAGCCAGCTAAAGAGGTACAGAGCTTCACACAACCTGTCACCAGCTTTGCAGCCCTCTGGGAAAGGGAAACTATTGGGAATGGAGCCTGAAGCAGTGGAGGGGAACTGAAGGCCCTGATCAGAGCTGCCTGCAACTCAACTCGCTCCAAATGCTTTTGTGTATGGACACTATGTACATAAAAATATACCCAAGAGGGTAAACACATGCATTCACTGCTTAATGTTCATTTGAGGCTATAATCCTTTTCCTGATAAAGGATTTACCTTTGCAGCAACCAGCAGATTCTGCTAGTGCTTGCAGCCTCAAGAGAGTGGTAGGCAGGTGAACTGGAAGGGCTCATAGGAAGGGATGTACTGGATCAGACTGAAGTCTCCTTTGTGTCCCATGTCCAAACATAGGTAGCAGCAGATGCTCAGACCAACTTCAGCTTCCCACACACAAAAGCAGAGAAAAGTATGATAGAAAATGCCTGGTTGCCAAGATCCCTTAAGGGAAAAACACCCACGACCACCTAAAGCCCAAAACCCTACTCGCTGCCTAGAACAGCAGTCCTCCCAAACCTCCAGTCCCACATTTTATCTGCAAACAGGTCTGTTATCAGGGAAGCTGGGTCTCAGCACGTGTCTTGTTCCAGCCCAGGGCAGTCCTGGACTGCAGGCAGCAGATCTGCCCAAGGACCAAGGTTTGCTTGGGAAGTCCTGTCTTGCCTTGTCTGCAGACGGGGGAGCAGCAGAGAGGGTCCTTGCACCCATCCCTCCCCTTTATTGGGAACTGCACATATTATGGCAGTGTGAATAGATTAACGGGTCTTGAGATTGAAGAATTAAGAGCAGTTTCCAAATAATGGGTATTTATTTCGTAGGCAGATCTGTGCTCTGGACAACAATATCTACAAGACAGGAGGGATCTCTTGCTGCTTTTGAGGAAAGCCCAGCCCAGTGATCTCCTGAAAGCAGGTCTAACGACAGCAGCCAGCAACAGCTTCCCCTTGCAAACCTAGAAGCACACAGTACAGCTGCACTCCCACAGGTAAGGGGGTTCAGCACTTTGGTAACAGGCTCCACCACCCCACTCAATTTTTGCCACATGCTGATCTCACTGGAGGCACTGGAGTAGCCCGAGTCACAATTTCTAAAAACACAGAATTGCTGGATTTGCACAATCTGTGTTTTGTCCCACAGCACCAAGGTTTTGGGAAGATAAGAGATAAGCTTACACCCTCCTCCTCCCCGCCCGGACTGGAGGAGCCATGCTGGCCAGAGAGATGCAGGAGGAAAGCAAGAGACTTTACTCACTACATACTCATTTATCTAACCAGGAAACTATTGCATAAGTGAGAATCTGTGCCTGCTCCCCTGCACCATGCTGCAGTTCCCAACTATTTCATCTGAATACTTCAGCTAACTCATGCCAGGCTTTTGATTTTATTCAACAACTTAGACCACAAGACACAGAAGAAAGCAAACACCTTGCCTTCCTTTAGAACTAGCTCCTCTGATTCCCAGCAGCCTGACTGAGGCGCCTTCAGGACAGAGGGGTTTGGTGCCAGGAGAGGAGGCCAAGTAAAACAGATCCAAAAGTGTGAAATATATTACTGTTCCTAAGAAGATGGAGCGGGATTTTCCAGCTATTGGATTTATCTCCAGAAAATGGATTAACGTAATCCTTAGGGGACACTTCACTCAGATTCTGTGTCCCTGTGCCAGAGCATATGGCTGCAAGTAGCTTCAGTGGGGACAATCAACACAAGTCTCCTGACGGCACTGCATGTGACAGCACCGCTTGCTTCAGAGCAAGTTCATCACTCTGTGCTTCAAAAGGGCCCAAATAGCGAATGACAGCAGCCACCCACTCTGAGACACTGGGACTCCCTTGGGAAAGAAGCAAGGGAGTATCAGCATGGATGTCAGCAGCTACTGACAAACCAAAACACACATTACATCCACTACGTGTGTCATTTAAAGATAGTAGCAGACAGTATAGGTCTGAGTGTAAAAACAAAATTAAAAATCAAAATAAAAAATCAGTGCATACCAACTCAAGTATGTGTTATCCTTCTTCAGAGAGCCCCAAACAAGCTTGTTAGGAATCCCAGGCTACCAGAACAGAGACCACTGATTTAGCTGCAGAGGGCTGTAACTCCAGGATCCCCACTGCCCACACCATCAACAATTCCAGGAGGCCTTTAGGAGACAGGCATGTATATTGTGGCACCCTAGATGAGTGTTTTTCTTCTTTAATATTTCCCCAAAGTTCTGGTCTAAACAGAGTTCCTCATTTTTGTGACTTGCACTGGGTGCCTGGCTGAAACAAGAACCACATGGGTTTTGGCACTCAGGATTTTTTGGGATAAAAGGAACTAAAGCAGTGTCAGCATTTAATTAATCTCCAGCAATCTAATAAAAGGATGGAGTAATTGCCTAAGCCATCTACATTCTGCATCTGGCAGCAGGAGCTGCTGGAGAAACCCACAAATTCGGAAGCCAGGTTGGTTGTGCTTGGCGTAACACATGCCACAGGATACAAAATAAGAGAAAAAGGAGCTAACAAAGACTAATATGCACCACTCCATGAATGTAGCCAGACCAGCAGTATAGAAAACAGACAAGCCACAAGCACACCAAGGGGCAACTGAAACTCTATCCCACTCCTCAACCTGCAAGCTAGGCCACCCAAACCTAGCATGGAAGAGGCAGAGCACTTACACCAGGATGCATAGATTTAGAAGCCTCTTTGCAGTGTCCCTGGAGGTGAGGGGGGAGCAGGTGCTGGCAGTAAAACAACAATTGGCTCAAACAATCCAGGAATTAAAGGCTGCAAAGCTTAATTTGTACAATCTTTTCCAGGAAAGAGTTGTAAAGCAGGTTTTAGGTTTGCTCCATAAGCAACTCCTCTGCTGATATGCTCTGTGAAGTATCATGCTTGCCATTGGGCAGGTGACACCTTCTGCAGTGGAACCCTTCCAGCCACGAAATGAGGGGAAATAACACAACTTTGGCATCCTCCAAGGAGCTGCAGCCTTACCTCTGGGGCACTCCTCAGGATTAGATGCCAAAGCTGTGATTCCTCCCCTGCCAGCACCTGTGCTCCAATGACAACCGTGTGTGACAGATGTCTCCTTCCCTGTCACTCAATATCTATTTTACACATTTTTTTTTTCTAAGTCAACCTCACTTAGAGTATTCTATCAACATGACTACTGTATCGTCCAGGAACAGCAAAAATGGGCATGATTTTGTGTTTACCCTTATGAAATTTCATGGCTGGCTACCTACCATGGTACTGCCAGACAGTGCTGGGCAACCCAGACAGGTAGCTCAGCTTTTTCTCAACCTGCTGTAAGATCGCAAACAGTTGGACTGGGGGAAGCCATGGTCTATATGGAAAAAGAAACAGAGAGGTCCCAATAGAAAAAACAAACAAACAAACAACATTTCCTGTCAAATCCACTAGCAAGAATGGTTTATACATGTAAGGAGAAATAGTAAGCTTTTATTTTGGGCAGGCGGCCCTAACCGCAAATGGCATGCAATTCCTCTGTCAGCTCACACCATGAGTTTATCCCATTAGAGAAGCACTAGGGTACAAGGTATCCTGCAGACACCAACGTTCTCCCATCACATCGGCACTCTAAGCACTACCCATAGCACTGGAAATACAGAGCAAAACCCAAGCCCTGCACTTTTAGCTGAGAAAACGCACACAGAATCTGGCTCTCTGGGGCCAGCAACTCCAAGCAACACCATGAAATGCCAAAGAGGGATGCAGGGACAAGGATAGATGCTCAGGTGAAGCAGCAGGTGACCCTTCTCAAGCTTGACCCATGAGACCAGCGAGCTGGGGTTGTTTAGCCAGGAGAAGAGGAGGCTGAGGGGAGACCTTGTTGCTCTCTACAACTACCTGAGGGGAGGTTGTGGAGAGGAGGGAGCTGGCCTCTTCTCCCAAGTGACAGGGGACAGGACAAGAGGGAATGGCCTCAAGCTCCTCCAGGGGATGTTTAGGCTGGACATTAGGAAAAATTTTTTCACGGAAAGGGTCATTGGGCATAGGCAGAGGCTGCCCAGGGAGGTGGTTGAGTCACCTTCCCTGGAGGTGTTTAAGGCACGAGTGGACGAGGTGCTGAGGGGCATGGTTTAGTGTTGGATAGGAACGGTTGGACTCGATGATCTGGTGGGTCTCTTCCAACCTGGTGATTCTATGATTCTGTGATTCTATGATTCTTACGAGATGGGTGAGAAGCCTCCCCCAGCTCTTTGTAGCTGTGTTTGGGGGACAGCAGGCAAAGTCAACGGGAAAGTGAAGAAACCCCAAAGCTATGCGAGAAGACGGCTGGAAAACAGGGAATCCTGAGGGTCGAGGAGCAAGCGCCGGGCAAAGAATCCGCGAAACCCCTCCGCGCTCGCTGCTCACCTTGGCCTCGAAGCAGATGCCGTGCTGGAAGGCGTCCTCGTTGTGCAGGGGGATGCGGAGGTCGTGCCGGTCATCCACCAGGTTGTACTTGGACTTGGCGGGCATGGCGGCCCCGCGGCAGCTCGGCTGACCCCGCAGCGCCCCGACCCCGCGGATCCTCCCCCCTTCGCCGCCAGCCGCCCCGGGGCGGGGACGCGCCGCCGCGGAGCGCGGGGAAGGGCGGGAATGGCGGGGGGTGTTTGGTAGTCTCCGCACCCCCCTCCTCTTCCAGAGGGGAGGAGCAAGGAAGCTCTAAAGAAATGAGGACTCGAAAGGGGCGCTGAGGCGAAGCATCACTGACATCTAGTGCGTGGTGCTGGGTCTGCACCCCTGGCACGTGTGAAAAAAAAAGAAAGCCTCAAAAGTCTCTCTGATAAAGTGGCTCGACTACTGAATGGGGGAAAGGCTGTGGATGTATCTTCTTGGACTTCAGTAAAGCCTTTGACACAGTTTCTCACAGCATTCTGCTTAGGAAACTGTCAGCCTCTGGCCTGGACAGGCGCACACTCTCCTGGGTGGAAAACTGGTTGGATGGCCGGGCCCAGAGAGTGGTGGGAAATGGAGTTAACTCCAGCTGGAGGCCAGTTACAAGTAGGGTTCCCCAGGGCTCAGTGCTGGATCCAGCCCTGTTCAATGACTTTATCAATGACCTGGATGAAGGCATCGAGTGCACCCTTAGCCAGTTTGCAGATGACACTAACCTGAGTGGAAGTGTGGATCTGCTGGAGGGTAGGGAGGCTCCAAAGGGATCTGAACAGGCTGGACCACTGGGCAGAGTCCAATGAGATGAGGTTCAACAAGGCCAAATGCCGGGTCCTGCACTTGGGGCACAACAACCCTATGCAGTGCTACAGACTAGGAGAAGTCTGTCTAGAAAGCTGCCAGGAGGAGAGGGACCTGGGGGTGTTAGTTGACAGCAACTGAACATGAGCCAGCAGTGTGCCCAGGTGGCCAAAAAGGCCAATGGCATCTTGGCCTGTATCAGAAAAGGCGTGACCAGCAGGTCCAGGGAGGTTATTCTCCCTCTGTACTCGGCACTGGTGAAACTGCTCCTTGAATCCTGTGTTCAGTTCTGGGCCCCTCACCACAAGAAGGACGTTGAGGCTCTGGAGCGAGTCCAGAGAAGAGCGATGAAGCTGGGTAAGGGGCTGGAGAACAGGCCTTATGACGAGCGGCTGAGAGAGCTGGGTATGTTTAGCCTGGAGAAGAGGAGGTTGAGAGTAGACCTCATTGCTCTCTACAACTACCTAAAGGGAGGTTGTGGAGTGGTGGGTGCTGGCTTCTTCTCCCAAGTGACACAGGACAGGATGAGAGGGAATGGCCTCAAGCTCCACCAGAGGAAGTTCAGGCTGAACATTAGGAAATACTTTTTCACAGAAAGGGTCATTGGGCATAGGCAGAGGCTGCCCAGGGAGGTGGTTGAGTCACCTTCCCTGGAGGTGTTTAAGGCACGGGTGGATGAGGTGCTGAGGGGCATGGTTTAGTGTTTGATATGAATGGTTGGACTCGATGATCTGATGGGTCTTTTCCAACCTGGTGATTCTATGATTCTATGTTTCTAAGTGGTTAGGGTGGAGCGGTCCAGGTCAGCCCCAAGGTGCACTGAGCTCTGGGGAGCACCGTGCCACCTCCCCAGGGCATCCCTCTTCTGTGGGAGTGCCTGGGCCACTGCAAATGTTCCAGCCAACAGGCCCTGTATCCAAATCTTCATATGAACATCAGGCAGGTGATGTGGAGGTGAAAAATCTCCATCTTATACTTAACGAAAGGGCGTTTCTTGTGACCAGATCCTGCTGTAGCCTATTTTATAAAAGCCCTGAAAGCTGTGAATGTGCTCCCTCACCCACTGAAAGCACCCTAGAATTGCTTTCCAGATGTGCAAGGACCCACTCACATAGTTCTGACTGAAGCCCAGGCTGGCATTCACACATGCTAGAGGCACCACTTGGGACAAGCCATTCCTAGGGCAGATGTGTCCCCCCACGCAGGAGATCCACAATTCCCAAAGCTCTTGCCTTGCTCTGCTGACATGGTTCTCTATGTCAGAGCAGGTTTCCTTTGCATGCCTCTGGTTTTTAAATGACTGCAATGCAAACAGAAGTGCTGAGTGTTGACCCTTCCCTAGACATAACAAATTCAGGGCCATCAATTTTTCAAACTGAATCAATGTGGTGAAAATTCCTTTGAGTTTATAGCATAGTTCAGAGCCAGACAGTGTTTCAGCCACATCAAAAGAATTGTTGTTTCCCTCCCAAAGTGAAGTGGGCTTTCCACCTTCCCCAGAGGCTTGCATAACAGTATGGGCACAGAGAGTAACATGCCAAACTGAGAAGTCCCTGTGCTCAGTCATCTTCATGAAGGGTGTGTGGGAATTTCTGCTGTGCTGGCAGCTTCTCTGTGCCAGGCTTGGGACGGGATCATGCGGCACTGACAGCACAGTGTTCTCACCCACTCCTGCAGTGCTTAGAGCAAACCTAGAGACTGCTCTTAAAACACTGGGGACGAGCCTTGCTTCTCAGTTGTTTCTGGAATCCTGGCTCATGGGTCTCATCAGTGGCTCAGTGAATCTGGCCCACCACCATCACAACCAGAAAGCACAGGAGATCCCCGAAGAACAGGGAGGGGATTAAATCCTCACACTTGTGGTTTGTACTGCCAGCCCAGAACCTGGTTCCTCCCTTTCACAATAAATAATTAGAAGCCCTGGAGTTCAAAGACAAAGTTGTATAACTGATTTGCTTCCTTTTGCAGTCCTGTCCATTTTGACTATACAAGGACATGGTAGCTCGCTCACATTTGAGCAATGACTGGGGACAAAGGTCCCATGTGCCACCCAAGCAGGGAAACATTGTTGAGGACATGACCCATGCAACCTAAGCACTGGAACAGGCTGCCCAGGGAGGTGGTTGAGTCACCTTCCCTGGAGGTGTTTAAGGCACAGGTGGAGGAGGTGTTGAGGGGCATGGTTTAGTGTTTGAGAGGAATGGTTGGACTTGATGATCCGGTGGGTCTCTTCCGACCTGGTGATTCTATGATTCTAAGTGAACCGCAAGGACGTGTTGAAGGAGTGATCCATGGATGAGAGGTGCTGGACAGCCTCGGAGGAGTAGTGGGCAGCCCACTCGGGCACTTGCAGGTCTTGCCCACTCCCTGCCAACCGCATATGGTGGATTTATAAAGCTGGCCTGCCATCTCCTAGAAAAGCTGTGAGACGCAGCACAGACAGCCCAGACAGGACCAGATAGGTGATCTTCCCCAGCTCCTCTAACTGCAGCCTAGGGCTTTAGGGGGCTTCTGCCCTCATTCCTGCCCCAGCACCCCAGGAAAATTGGCCCCACGCCTCACCTGTGATTTTCACACTTCCTTTGTGCTCTGTGAATTTGAGAAGACGTTCTAGCAATGCTTACATGAAAGCCAGCCAAAGAAAAGCATGTTAGCATGCACCTGTCTGACATTCCACTGCAAGACCGCTCCAGACAGGGCCAGCAGCAGGCGGCTGTGAGCTCTGCAGCTCCACTGTACCGTCTGGCGGCCGCTGCTGGGTCCTGTGGGGTGCAGCAGGGAGAGCTGAATGTCACCCCAGCTGGCAGAACACTTGTGCATTCTGCAGCAAAATCAAAGGACCTGAAAGAGTTGTTCAGGAGTGTTTTGAGGTCACCCAAAGTGGCTTTCAAAGCATTGTAAAGCTTTGGTGGATTTCAGGACTGGAAAGGAGCTGATGGTGTGTAAAAAATTAATAAAGACAATCTGGCCTGCAATTGTCAGTATACATTGTCTAGTCTTGCCCTTAAAAAAACCACAAGACTATGAAAATACTGTAGTATTTCCAGCAGAAGACATGTTTTTTTACTGTAACATCTACAGCCTCTAATAGCAACCACCTGTAATCCTTTATCTAGCCTGGGGAGGCATGGGGAAATGTAGCAGTTGCAGAGCACTTTGTACATCAAATACTGTTCGTGCCAGGGTGGCAAAGGTGCAACTTTTTCTGCAACTCCTATGCCACATCATTGTGTGAGGAGAGTACAATGAGCTGCAGTTAAGGCAGTGCTGACCCTGTGCCACAGCCCCAGTGGGCCAGTATCCCCCTTATCTTGTTGCTAGTGCTCTCAAAGCAAGTGATTCAGTGTACCCATGGCTGATTATTCCATAGCCATTGTTGCATTTTTTGCTTTTACAGCAACACTGCAGCAGAGTGGTTTTGGGGAAAATACACTGCATCAGGGGTCAGGAGGCCCCTCCTCAGAAAGCAATAATAAGCGGACTTTTACCATGTATGCAAATTTTTTTTATTGTACTAGATGTGGGTGGGAATGCACAGCATGGCTATGACAGCAAATGCGCAGATGGAAGATTTTGCAGTTCTAAGCAATAAATCGTAAAATTGTAAAGCAAATTAGCTCTCAGGGAGGCATTCAGAGTGGAAAAGTAGGATCCAGCTGATAGTTTGGTGCTCTAGTTTGTTTTAATGCCATTCTGTGAAATCCTAGAATAGAATCAATAGAATAATTCAATAACTCACATTCACCTTTTCCTTTAACAAAATCATATCTAATGCTAATTGGTTTTGTAAAGCCATTTTAGAAACAGCTTGTATTTGACGGTTCACAGCCCCAAAGGTTACCTGTGAAAAAATATAGTTTCTAGCACTAATACAAAATTGTTATACGTAATTATAGCAAAAATTGCTTAATTCTTAATCCACTCAGGTCTATCAACACCTATCCTTAACCATAAAACTATTCACACAATTATCATAAAACATATATAAACAATGTCTGTTGTTCTTAACAGGTTAAAACGTGGGTTTCCACACTACAATTACAATTAAGGTGAAGACAATAAGTAATGTAGCCAGAAGTTGTCCTGCTGCACAGTCAGTCTCCATCCAGTCAAGTCCTCTGTGTCAGGTGCAATTCATTCCATGTAAAACAAAAGGAAAAATTTCTCTGTCCTATTAAAAGGACAGGAAGATCCATCTGGTTAAGATTCAGTGTTTTTTCCTGGAGCAATCCTGATCCTCCTATGTATAAATGTTATTGGGTTTCAGCAGTATCACTGGGACACTGCCAATATGAGACAGCTTTACCAAGACTGGTTGTCCAGAATGATATTTACCAGAATATTGGCCTGATTTCCTATTATCTATGGGTACTAGGGTTGGTGTTGAGGACAAAAAGGTTTTCATTTTAGAGCTTTAAGCATAACTCCCACAGGGAAGATGCAAACATGGAATGCAGCTGCTTGTTAGTGTCTTCTCTAGTAGCGCTTTCATGGTAAGCTGCAAAGCACGAACAGGAAAAAGTTTTAATATGGGCTTGTGAATTGTGCTTAACTGTCTGAATTAAGGAAACTCTTCAAAATTTTAAATCTTGAAGCATAACTAGATAAGGGAAGATGCTAGCACAGAATGCTGCTGCTTCTTTGTGTCTTCTCTCGCAGCGCTTTCACTGCAAGCTGCAAAGCACGAGTAACAGAACATTTTAGTATAGGCTTGTGAATTATAACATCACTATGCCTATTAAGGTGCCTCTTCAAAATTATAGATCTTTAAGCGTAAGTACCAAAGGGAAGCTTCTAGGATAGAATGCTGCCAATTGTCAGTGTCTTCTCTGGTAGCGCTTTCACTGCTTTCACTGCAAAGCATGACTAACAGGACGTTTTAGTATAGTCTGGTGAATTGTGATTTAACTGTGCATATTAATGCTTCTCTGCAGAATTGTATAGCTGGAAACAAAACTCCCGTAAGGAAGCTGGTATGATCAAATGCTACTGCTTGTTAGTGTCTTCTCTGGTAGCACTTTCACAGCAACCTGCAAAGCACGACTAACAGAATGTTTTTATATAGGCTTGTGAATTGTAACATCACTATGCCTATTAAGGCATCTCTGCAAAATTTTAAAGCTGGATGCCTTAGTACAACAGGGAAGCTGCTAGGATTGAATGCCTCTTCTTGTTAGTATTTTCTCTGGTAGCGCTTTCACTGGAAGCTGCAAATCATGACTAACAGGAATACGTTTTAGTATAGGCTTGTGAATCGTAACATCACTATGGCTATAAAGGCGCCTCTGCAAAATTTTAGAACTGGAAGCCTAAGTACCACAGGGAAGCTGCTAGCACCAAATACTGCTGCTTCTTAGTGTCTTCTCTGGTAGCGCTTTCACTACAACCTGCAAAGCACAACTAACAGAACGTTTTAGTATAACCTAGTGAACTGTGACTTAACTGTGCGTATTAATGCCTCTCTGAAGAATTGAATAGCTGGAAACATAACTCCCATAGGGAAGCTGCTAGGATCAAATGATTCTGCCTGTTATTGTCTTCCCTTATTCAGTTAAAGATGATAGGAGATTAATTCATAACAATTCAGCTGCAGTGAAACACAATATGAAACAATGCCTCAGTGTTAAAATGAATCAAAGCAGCTATGCTACAAATGCTTGAAGTGAGATTTGCAGCAAAATATAGAGAAACTTTACAGAAGGGTACATACAGGAATGTTAAATGGCCACTTCGTTAATATTACTAGACATTACATATGATATTGCAGTGGAGAATTGTTTGGAGAATGAAAACAAGAAAACAAACTAACAGTTATAAAGTAAATGAAATATTTGTTTGAAATGCCCAGAAAAGCAAATAAAAAGTGGTCAGTCAATGAAATAGATTGAATTTTGGTTTATCTTATAATACATTTTTGAGATTTTTAAAATTTGCATACTATTGTTAAGGATTGACTGTTCTTATCACAGCAAGCCAATAATTAGTTCTATTTTGTTTAGGCAGGGATCAGGTGACCTCAAGAAAACCATTTATTCTCTCTCTGTATGTCAACAGAACACACAGTATAACAGTAGTATTTTTTTTCACTGTGTCTTAGAAAACTATTTTGTTTAAAACTAATTTTATTATCCCTGAATGGCACTATATCATGCTATGTTGAAATACTTCATGTTTCATTTAAACATTAAATTTCATAAAGGGTATGAGCCCCCTTCGAGCTCCCTTTATTAAGGTTCTGTAAGTGCTTGGCAAAATATTAGCAGTAAAAAACCCAAGGTACATCACTTATTGCACATAAATCAGTAAGGATCATCAAGCTGAGATGTGTTTCACAAGGTGGAGGTCTTGTTCATGATTTGTAAAGAAAGTGACTGTTGTTAGCTTAAATTAAACTGGATAAACTTCTCTGATCCTGAACTTCATGAGTTACAGTAAAACTGGGTTTTCTAATGTGTGTAAATTACTCCCTAATCCACAAATGAAACCTGCTACATAAATGTACAAGTTTACTTGAGCTGAAAACTACACTTTTAGTCTATATGGCAGAGGTAAAGATTAATGTGGCCACATCTGACATAACCTGAAAGTAGAAAAATTTCAAATGAATTTGCTGTCGTTCACTCAGTCCTAGCAATTTGGAATTCAGAGTTGAGTGATTTCTTGACAATGAGCAAATGGAATGAATAGGTCAAATTTCAATGTTACTAGATTCACAAATAATGTTTTGTTTCTCTGTGTCATCTGTCTCTTTTTCATAGACGTACTATTGATATGTAAAAAGGAAGATCATGGAGAGTCAATTTTCTTTTTGCAGGTCTGTTTTTATTTGTGAGGCTAAAGATATCAGCTTCTTACCAGTTGTTATCAATGCACTGAACAGAAGGGTGAGGAAATCAATCCTGTATTAATCTATCTTCACATACATTCTGGGGTTTGGGTCCAACTGAAATTTCTTTCCAATTTAATGTTTGTCTATGAGGAACTGGGAATTCTCTACAACTAGGACTTTTCATATTTTATGAATATAATTAGCTATGATTCATGTAATCAAGATGCAATTTCTGGATCTGCAGAAGCGACTCTCAGAGCAGTAAATCCTCTTATTTGTAATACGATTGTGAATTATAACTAGAAAGAGCAGCTATTCAATTGTATTCTAGGATCTGCCAAACCTGATGAGAATTCAATGTTGAGAATTGTGCCCTAACTCAGAAATAGAACCCAATATCTTTCTTATTGCTATGGTAGTTGCTTCTTAGAGTTTCTCTGCCATGTGTCTCCAAAATGGTTTTCAGCGTTACCTAACATCTGAGCTGAATATTGGAAACAGGTGGTTCATATAGATAGAGGCTTTTAGAGAGCACACCACTCTACAATATTTTATAGCCTCCTCATCACCTCAATGTACTGAGAAAGGTGATTTATGGCTCTTACAACTGGTTACTAGCTGGATCTGACTGCCATCATTAAATCTTTCTAAAGACTACATTAAAAAATGTTTTCTCCAGACCATTGTCTTGGAATAGAAGCCAAAGTCAATGGGCAAGGGACATCTGTAAAGCATTTGCTGCAGTCCCCCACAACATCCATCCCACTAAATTGGAGGAATATGAATATAATGAGTGTACTGCTTGAGTGGATAAAAAATTGATTGGATGATCAGGAAAAACCAACGGATGCAATCTATCTGGACTTCCATAAAGCCTTTGACATGATCCCTCACAACATTCTTCTCTCCAAGCTGGAGAGATATGGATTTGATGGGTGGACTGTTCGGTTGATAAGAAATTGGTTGGATGGTCGTATTCAGAGTAGTGGTCAACAGCTCAATGTCCAGATGGAGAACCACGACAAGTGGTGTCCCTCAGGGGTCTGCACTGGGACCAGTGCTGGGACCACCAAGTCTGCAGATGACACCAAACTGAGTGGTGCAGTTGCCACACCAGAAGAACAGGATGTCATCCAAAGGGACCTGGACAAGCTGGAGAAGTGGGCTTGTGTGAATCTAATGAGGTTCAACAGGGCCAAGTGCAAGATCCTACACCTGGGTCGGGGCAATGTCCAATTTCATTACAGGATGGCAGATGATGTGATTGGGAGCAGCCCTGCAGAGAAGGACTTGAGGGTGCTGATTGATGAGAAGCTCAACATGAAGTGGCAATGTCTGCTCACAGCCCAGATGGCCAACTGTATCCTGGGCTGCATCAAAAGAAGCGTGGCCAGCAGGTCGAGGGAAGTGATTCTGCCCCTCTATTCCTCTCTTGTGAGACCTCATCTGGAGAATTGTGTCTAATTCTGGAATCCTCAACATAAGAAGGATATGGAACGGTTGGAATGGGTCCAGAGGAGGACTACAAGGATGATCAGAGGTCTGGAGCACCTCCCAAACGATGACAAGCTGAGACAGTTGGGCTTGTTCAGCCTTGAGAAGAGAAGGCTCCGAGAAGATCTTATAGCAACCTTCCAGTACCTGAAAGGAGCCTACAGGAAAGCTGGGGAGGGACTGTTTGCAAATACTTGCAGTGATAGGACTAGGGGCAGTGAGTATAAACTGGAGAGGGATGGATTTATGCTAAACATAAGTAAGAATTTCTTCCCCATGAGAGTGGTGAGGCACAGGCACAGGTTGCCCAGGGAAGGTGTGGATGCCCCATGCCTGGAGATGTTAAAGGCCACATTGGATGGGGCCATGGCCTGCCTAATCTAGTGGGACATATCCCTTCCCATGGCAGGGGGGTGGAACTAGATGATCTTTACATCTCTTCCAACCCAAACTATTCTGATTCTATGATCAGAGGGATAGAGCACCAACCATACAAGTAAAGGCTGAGAGAATTTGGTTTGTCCTGCCTGGAGAAGAGAAGGCTCCAGGGAGACCTTACAGTGTTCATAGAATCATAGAATAACCAGGTTGGAACCTGAACGGGGCTTACAAGAAAGCTAGGGAGGGACTTTTTATAAAGGCATGTAGTGACAGAAAGTTTTTCAAGGAGGAAGTTTGGCTCTTGATGAATTTTAGTTTGCACAAAGAAAAGAGTACTGATAAGTATCTGCAATGGATTTCATTTCTGGTGACAAAGAGATTTCTTAAGCACAACAATTACTTTTTCATTAAAATATCGGTATTCTTATTCCCCTGCTATGTATACTTTGTTCATTTCTAAGGCTTAGCACAGCAGAAATTTGGATACTGGGGATCAGACTTTCTCTCAAATGCCCCATTTCTGACAGCACACTTTTGATAATTCTAATATAAAGCTAATTTGGGTGGGGTATTTTTTCCTAGACACGTTCTTTGGTGCACCTGTATATTAAGGGAAGTACTTGTGTTTAAAAATATCATATGTTCTTTAACACAGAGTAGTCATGTGAACCATTTTTTTCTTTGTGCACAGATGAGCAGATACATGTTTACACAAATATTTCTCATCAACGAATAAATCCACATGCATCTGAAGATTTTATCTATCAATTATTTCTCGCTAATAATTGAAAAATATTCTGTACTACTTGTAATTCCTCATTATACACAGCTGAACGTATTTTCTCATTTCCTTTTCAAAACTCAGTTAAAGGAAGTGCTTCATACTGTAAAGGGCTTTTTGCTCTCAGCTGAATGTCAGCTGCTCCCATTTCACCTTGTTCATCCTTTCTTCTGCCATCTGAGTACAGAACACAAGGGAAGAATTCATAGTGGTCCAGAAGGACAAGGTACATCTAAACAGTGTATCTGAATTTCCCCAAGTTACTTGAGGTACGAACTCTAGAGTGAATATTAAGAATGAACCAACTCCTCCTCTGTATTTTTTACAGGAAATATTTTAACACAAATACTAAAAAAAAAAAAAGTCTATAGAGATGTTAAGTCTCGAAGTATATAAGAAGACTAAATATTCTGGGTAACTGTAAATAGATAAATGCCTAAACAGAGATGATTTACTGCAAGTGTAACTGGATGGAGCTAGGCGCAGGTATACGGCCATGCATGGGGTACAAGGGGCATTTTTCCTCCAAGCTTGCACATCAGGTGTCCAAACTGGCACATTTTTATTGTTATATATTATTCATATGTATTGGGTTAGTATACATAGTCATGACTTCTCAAAGAAGCAGGCTGGGTTAGTAAGATTAGTCCCAAGAATTTATTAACATATATCTCCTCCTCCTTGCGCATGTGCTCCTCCTCATGGTAGTGGTCGATGAGGGTCTTTGGTGAGGGGGAAGGAGGGCAGTCTTCATCGCATTGAACTGTGCAACTTTCCTTCTTGTGCTTGCTCCCATACTCTCTGGACCCCTGTCCAAGGTCGCCTCTGTTGGTTCTTCTTCCCCTTATCATTGCACCAGTCCTTGTTATCTGGCCTAATTAGTCACACTCTTTCCCATTCTTTCTAACTGCAGATTTGCTAAAATTCTACGTGCAAGTCTAAGTATCTAGGCGCAGGCTAGCTAGAAGATATTATTCAGGCTTATTCTATATTTTAGTTCTAAAAATCACAGAAACTATACAAAATACTCAAACTTATAATAGGTTAGTGACTTATAACAAATGATCCCTTCTTTCACAAAGAATCCTGTTTATAGAAGGGATTAAAAAATGTTACCCTGCTTCTAACTCTCTCTCTGTTGAAGACATAAAAGCACTTTCAAAAGCTCCCTTCCTCAACCCTTTTCTCCCACTTTCATGCCTCCTTTTTTCCGTTCTTCATCCCTTTCCCCCCCTTCTCCCTCTTTTTGTCTCCCTCCCTCTCTTTCTCCCTCTTTTTCCCCTTCTCCCCTTCTTTGCTTCCTTCTCCCTCTTCCTCTCTCTTTTTCCCTATTTTCTCTCCCAGTTTGGGGTCGATTACCCCGAATGGGGATCTCCCACACGCAGAGCAGGAGCCACAACACAACAACACCCCCCATCCACCCCGAGTCTGAAAGGGGGGACGCAAAACACGTTCCTTCCAGCGAGAGGAACGCCGGTCATAGAGCGCGAGCCCGGCGGCCTGAGCGGCGCCGCTGACCACGGAGCGCTCCCCCCTCCCTGCTCCCTCCCGCCCCTGACGGCTCCACCGCCGCTGCACGACACCCGAGCTGCAGTACCGAGCTTTGGTCACACGGGGGCAGCACTGAGAACCAGCACTATTTAGGCCACGGTTACAGTGTTCGTAGAATCACAGAATCACCAGGTTGGAAAAGACCCATCGGATCATGGAGTCCAACCATTCCTATCAAACACTAAACCGTGCCCCTCAGCGCCTCGTTCACCTGTGCCTTAAACACCTTCAGGGAAGGTGACTCAACCACCTCCCTGAGCAGCCTGTTCCAGTGCCCAATGACCCTTTCTGTGAAAAAAATTTCCCAATGTCCAGCCTGAACCTCCCCTGGCAGAGCTTGAGGCCATTCCCTATTGGCCTGTCCCTTGTCACTTGGGAGAAGTGGCCAGCTCCACAACTCCCACAACTTCCTTTTAGGTAGTTGTAGAGAGCAATGAGGTCTCCCCTCAGCCTCCTCTTCTCCAGGCTAAACAACCCCAGCTCTCTCAGCCATTCCCCATAAGGCTCCCTCACCAGCTTCGTACCTCTTCTCTGGACTCACTCCAGAGCCTCAACGTCCTTCTTGTGGTGAAGGGCCCAGAACTGAACACAGGATTCAAGGAATGGTCTCACCAGTGCCGAGTACAGAGGGAGAATGACCTCCCTGGACCTTCTGGTCACGCTGTTTCTGATAGAAGCCAAGATGCCATTGGCTTTCTTGGCCATCTGGGGACACTGCTGGCTCATGTTCAGTCCCTGTCAATCAACACTCCCAGGTCTTTCTCCTCCAGGCAGCTTTCCAGCTAGTCTTCCCATATTGTGTAGCTGGAGAGGGTTGTTGTGCCCCAAGTGCAGGACCCAGCATCTGGCCATGTTAAACCTCATCCCATTGGTCTCAGCCCAGTGGCCCAGCCTGTTCAGATCCCTTTGCAGATCCTCCTTACCCTCCAGCAGATCCACACTTCCACCCAGCTTAGTATCATCTGCAAACTTGCTAAGGATGCACTCAATGCCTTCATCCAGGTTGTTGATAAAGACATTGAACAGGGCTGGACTGATCCCTGGGGACACCACTTGTAACTGGCCTCCAGCTGGATTTAACACCATTTCCCACCACTCTCTGGGCCCAGTCATCCAACCAGTTTTCCACCCAGGAGAGTGTGCGACTTTCCAGTCCAGAGGCTGACAGTTTCCTAAGCAGAATGCTGTGAGAAACTGTGAAAGGCTTTACTGAAGTCCAAGAAGACTATATCCACAGCCTTTCCCTCATCCAGTAGTCAAGTCACTTTATCATAGAAGGCAATCCGGTTAGTTTGGCAAGATCTGCCTTTTGTGAACCAGGAGGGACACAAAAAGTCGCTGAATTGGCTGTAGCAGCAGCAAACACAGCAGTGCTCACAAACCCCTGATCCCGCTGCTCGGCTTTGGAGCTGCAGAAATACAAACTGTTGGTCAAACCAACAAGACCAAGCCGCTCTGCATTTTCCAGGGTGTGACATCACCCCTGGATATTACTCTCGCTGTTTAAATGTGTCTGAGTCTGGCAGGGCTGAAAGCAGGCTATGGTTCATGGACATTCGATATATTCAACTTGTTTCTGTAGCATGCATAAAAGACTCCTGTATTGCATGTATGCTGGGGCAAGCGGCCAATGCCTTGGTGTACCAGCAATTATAGCAGCAAGCACAGAAAAAACTGCCAATGCTCTCATGCTTGCTAGCTTTGTTAAGACCTTGGAGACTTTATTAAGACCTGTGAGTTAATAACAAAAGAATGCACTAGACAGAAACCATGAAGATAAGGGACACATCTGTGGAATATTTAGAGTTGCACTCTATCGCTGTACAGCGGGATTCTCTTGGGTGGAAATTCACTGCGATAGCTGTTACTGGATACAGAAGCACTATATAAGGTTTGCATCCTCTCAATAAAGTTTATCTTGCTTGTTGCCTCATCAATGGGGTCCGTGCCTTAATTGCTACACCCAAAGTTATTCCAGTCCTCCCATGCAGGCAATGCTTTGCATATTGAACCCTAGAAATCACCAAGTTTGCTGTTTGGTCCCTAGTCCAGCCCATTGCTAAGGAGAGGAGTATCACCAGTGCCAGATCTGGTCCTGACCATCACAGTAGCCTTTTTTTTCTCCATGTCTCTCCTTAATTACAGGCAGGGACCCAAACTGGGCTCTATTTCAGGTCCAACATTGCCAGCACCAAGCAGAGGGGAGTGATTCCTTCATCTCTTGGTCTCACTCCTCCTAAAGCAGCCAAGGCAGCGTTTATAGAATCATAGAATAACCAGGTTGGAAGAGACCCACCGGATCATCAAGTCCAACCATTCCTATCAAACACTAAACCATGCCCCTCAGCACCTCATCCACCCGTGCCTTAAACACCTCCAGGGAAGGTAACTCAACCACTTCCCTGGGCAGCCTCTGCCAGTGCCCAATGACCCTTTCTGTGAAAAAGTATTTCCTAATGTTCAGCCTGAACCTCCCCTGGCGGAGCTTGAAGCTATTCCCTCTTGTCCTGCCCCTGTCACTTGGGAGAAGAGGCTAGCACCGTCCTCTCTACAAACACCCCTCAGGTAGTTATAGAGAGCAATGAGGTCTCCTCTCAACCTCCCCTCTCCAGGCTAAACAACCCCAGCTCTCTCAGCCATTCCTCATAAGGCCTGTTCTCCAGCCCCTCTACCAGCTTCGTTGCTCTTCTCTGGACTCGCTCCAGAGCCTCAACATCCTTCTTGTGGTGAGGGGCCCAAAAATGAACACAGTACTTGAGGTGTGGTCTCACCAGTGCCGAGTACAGAGGGAGAATAACCTGCCCAGATGTGCTGGTCACGCCGTTTCTGATACAAGCCAGGATGCCGTTGGCTGCCTTGGCCATCTGGGCACACTGCTGGCTCATGTTCAGTCGCTGTCAACCAACACTCCCAGGTTCCTCTCCTCCTGGAAGCTTTCTAGACAGACTTCTCCTAGTCTGTAGCACTGCATAGGGTTGTTGTGTCCCAAGTGCAGGACCCGGCATTTGGCCTTGTTAAACCTCATCCTGTTGGACTCTG
This sequence comes from Clamator glandarius, assembly GCA_033459285.1. Classification (NCBI taxonomy): domain Eukaryota; kingdom Metazoa; phylum Chordata; class Aves; order Cuculiformes; family Cuculidae; genus Clamator; species Clamator glandarius. Next base: position 2,311,199 of record JAUNZM010000040.1, read on the forward strand.
CCCAGTGGTCCAGCCTGTTCAGATCCCTTTGCAGAGCCTCCCTACCCTCCAGCAGATCGACACTTCCCCACTGAGGTCAGACTGACAGGCCTGTAGTTCCCTGGATCCTCCCTGTGACCCTTCTTGTAGATGGGCAGTCAGCCTCCAGTCACAGAATCACAGAATCACAGAATGACCAGGTTGGAAGAGACCCACTGGATCGTCGAGTCCAACCATTCCCACCAATCCCTAAATCATGCTCCTAAGCACCTCATCTACCCTAACCTTAAACACCTCCAGGGACGGTGACTCAACCACCTCCCTGGGCAGACTGTTCCAATCCCTAACCACCCTCTCTGTGAAGAATTTCTTCCTAATCTCAAGCCTAAATCTGCCCTGGCGGAACTTGAGGCCATTCCCTCTTGTCCTATCCCCTGTCACTCGGGAGAAGAGCCCAGCACCCTCCTCTCCACAACCTCCCTTCAGGTAGTTGTAGAGAGTAATAAGGTCTCCCCTCAGCCTCCTCTTCTCCAGGCTGAACAACCCCAGCTCTCTCATCCGCTCCTCGTAAGATATGTTCTCCAGCCCCTTCACCAGCTTTGTTGCCCTTCTCTGGACTCGCTCTAGAGCCCCAGCATCCTTCTTGTGGTGAGGGGCCCAGAACTGAACACAGTACTCGAGGTGCGGTCTCACCAGTGCTGAGTACAGAGGGAGAATAACCTCCCTGGACCTGCTGGTCACGCCGTTCCTGATACAAGCCAGGATGCCATTGGCCTTCTTGGCCACCTGGGCACACTGGTGGCTCATGTTCAGTCGGCTGTCAACCAACACCCCCAGGTCCTTCTCCTCCTGGAAGCTTTCCAGCCAAGTTTCTCCTAGTTTGTACCTCTGCTTAGGGTTGTTGTGCCCCAAGTGCAGGACCCGGCATTTGGCCTTGTTAAACCTCATGTCGTTGGTCTCAGCCCAGCAGTCCAGCCTGTTCAGATCCCTTTGCAGAGCCTCCCGACCCTCCAGCAGATCCACACTTCCTCCCAGCTTGGTGTCATCTGCAAACTTGCTAAGGGTGCACTCGGTGCCTTCATCCAGGTCGTTGATAAAGACATTAAACAGGACTGGACCCAGGACTGAGCCCTGGGGAACCCCACTTGTCACTGGTCTCTAGCTGGATTTAACTCCATTTACCACCACCCTCTGGGCCCGGTCATTCAACCAGTTTTTCACCCAGGAGAGTGTGCGCCCGTCCAGGCCAGAGGCCGACAGTTTCCGAAGCAGAATGCTGTGAGAAACTGTATCAAAGGCTTTACTGAAGTCCAGGAAAACCACATCCACAGCCTTTCCCTCGTCCAAGAGTTTAGTCACTTGGTCATAGAAGGTGATCAGATTAGTCTGGCAAGACCTGCCTTTCATGAACCCGTGTTGACTGGGCCTGATCACCCGGTCCTCTTGCAAGTGCTTCACGATCGCACTCAAGATCACCCGCTCCATGACTTTCCCCAGTACCGAGGTCAGGCTGACAGGCCTGTAGTTCCCCGGATCCTCCCTGCGCCCCTTCTTATAGATGGACATGACACCAGCCAGCCTCCAGTCCAGCGGAACCTCCCCAGTCACCCAGGACTGCTGGAAGATGATGGAAAGGGGTTTGGCCAGCACATCCGCCAGTTCCCTCAAAACTCTTGGGTGGACTCCATCCAGCCCCATAGACTTGTGGGCATCTAGCTGGGCAAGCAAGTCTCTAACCACCTCCTCTTGGACCTTGGGAATCTCATACTTCTCATCCAACCCCTGGGGTTGTGCACAGAGGGAACAATTTTCCTTGCTGTTAAAGACTGAGGCAAAGTAGGCATTGAGCACTTCAGCCTTGTCTTCGTCCCCTGTTACTCTTGTTCCCTTTGCATCTACTAGGGACTGGAGATTCTCCCTAGCCCTCCTTTTGCTGTTGATGTATTTGTAGAAAGACTTTTTGTTGTCTTTCACAGTCTTGGCCAATTGCATTTCTAGTTGGGCCTTAGCCCTCCTGACTTTTCCCCTGCACGTTCTCACTGCCTCCCTATAGTCCACCCAGGATGCCTGCCCCTTCCTCCAGAGGTCGTAGACCCTCCTCTTCCTATTGATGTCTCTTAGGACCTCCCTACTCAACCATGCTGGTTTCTTACCCCTCGGGCTACTTTTCCGGAACTTGGGGACGGCTTTCTCCTGAGCTGCTAGGAGTTCCTTCTTGAAGAGCGCCCAGCCCTCATGGACACCTTTGCCTTCAAGGAGCGCCTCCCACAGGACTTTTCCGACCAGCCTTCTGAACAGCCCAAAGTCTGCTCTCTGAAAGTTGAGGGTGACTGTTCTGCTAACCTCCTTCTTCATTTTACCCCGCACTGAGAACTCTATCATCTCATGATCGCTTTGCCCCAAGCGTCCTCCAACGTTCACATCCCCCACCAGTCCTTCTCTGTTCACAAACAGCAGGTCCAGGAGGGCACCGTCCCTTGTCGGTTCGATCACCAGCTGTGTGAGGAAATTGTCTTCCACACACTCCAGGAACCTCCGGGACTGCTTCCTTTCTGCTGTATTATACTCCCAGCCTATATCTGGGAAATTGAAGTCTCCCACAAGGACTAGAGGTAGCAATTTTGAGACTACACTCAGTTGTTTGTAGAAGAGCTCATCAGCTGCTTCTTCTTGGCTGGGCGGTCTATAGCAGACTCCCATCACAATCCCTTCCTGCCCATGGACTCCTCTGATTTTCACCCACAGGCACTCAGTCCCATCCTGATCGTAGTCCAGTTCGACGGTATCAAAGCCCTCTCTAACATAGAGGGCTACCCCACCTCTTCTTCTGCCCTTCCTGTCCTTCCTAAAGAGTTTATACCCCACCATGGGTACGCTCCAGTTGTACGAGTCATCCCACCACGTCTCCGCAATGGCAACGACATCGTAGTCTCCCTGCCCTACCACAGCTTCCAGCTCCTCCTTCTTATTTCCCATGCTGCGTGCATTGGTGTAAATGCACTTCAGCTGGGCAGGCGTAGCTTCAGCCTTCGTAATAGGGCTCCTCCCCAACTGAGCGGTCCTTGACTTAACTAAGGCCACAGTGCCAGTTTGCTGCCTACCATCCTCAGCTGCACTCACCCCCTCTTGCTTAGTGGTGATATACCGGCAGGCGTTGCCAGCACACCACCCCTTTACCACTGAAGTGTCACCTCCAGGCTCACTCCCATCCTGCCTGGCCTCCATCCCCTCCCCCCTCACACCCCTCCCTCCTCAATCCAGTGGAACTTCCCCAGTCAGCCAGGACTGTTGGAAGATGATGGAAAGGGGTTTGGCCAGCACATCCTCCAGCTCCTTCAATACCCTTGGGTGAATCCCATCCAGCCCCATAGACTTGTGGGTGTCTAGTTGGGCTAGTAAGGCTCTGACCACCTCCTCTTGGACCATGGGAGCCTCATTTTGCTCCTCTAGCTCCGGGGTTTGGACAGAAAGGGAACAACTTTCTTTACTATTAAAGACTGAGGCAAAGAAGGCATTAAGTACCTCAGCCTTTTCCTCATCCCCTCTCACTGTTGTTCCTTCTGTGTCCAATAGGGACTGTATGGTCTCCCTGTCCTCCTTTTATTATTTATATATTTATAGAAAGATTTTTTGTTATCTTTCACAGACTTTGACAATCTGATTTCTAGCTGAGCCTTAGCCCTTCTGATTTTTTCTCTACACAATCTCACTTCCCTCTTGTAGTCCACCCAAGAGGCCTGTCCCCTCTTCCAGAGCCCATAAACTTTTATCTTGTTCTTGATATCACTCAAGATCTCACTGTTCAACCAAGCTGTTTTTTTCCACTGCCAGCTTTTTTTCCGGAATAAGGGGATGGCTTTCTCCTGAGCTGCTAGGATTTCCTTTTTGAAGAGCTTCCAGCCCTCATGGGCTCCCCTGCCCTAAAGCACTGTCTCCCATGAGACTTTGCCAACCAGCCTTCTGAAGAGTTCAAAGTTTTTCCCCTGGAAATTTAATGCTACTGTCCTGCTAACCACCCTCTTCACTTCGCCTAGAACAGAAAACCCTATCATCTCATGATTGCTTAGTCCTAGGTGTCCTCCTACTGCCACATCCCCCACGAGGCCTTCTCTGTTCACAAAGAGCAGGTCCAGGAGGGCACCTTCCCTTGTTGGTTCACTCACCAGCTGTGCAAGGAAGTTGTCTTCCATGCACTCCAGGAACCTCCTAGACTGCTTCCTTTCTGCTCTATTGTATTCCAGCAGATATCAGGAAGATTGAAGTCTCCCACAAGAACGAGAGGCATCAATCTGGAGATTAACCCCAGCTGTTTATAGAAGAGCTCATCAGCTGCTTCTCCTTGGCTGGGTGGCCTGTAACAGACTCCCATCACAAAATCTACCTTCTTATGGGCTCTAAGTAGTGGTAGGAGGATGCCTAAATTTCTTTTAAATTTCTTGTCCTGTGGTGTGTCTGCAGACAGGCATGCCTGTTTGCCTCTTCCCGATGAGGATGCAAATCCATCTCCTCCCTGACATGACAAAGATCTGTTCACCAGTACAGGGTCACCCACTATGGAGCAAATGCTCTAGCTTGCAGTGAATGGAGATGGATCAATGCACAAAGAAGGTAACTGAGTTGCATCAACCCAATCAAATCAAACACCTTTTCCTTTGCAAAGTACCAAAGGCTTCAGCAAACCAAGCCAAGGAAAGCCACAATTCACTTGTATTTAACATGTTATGTCCGTGCCTGAAGAACACTTCTGCTCCATTGGAAATGTCACAGAGCCCTTCAGCTGGCACCAGTCACTGCCTTCTCATGGCAACAAACCCTGCTCCTTGGCTTGTTTACCTGCTGTCTCCTAACTATGAGCAAAGGACTGGCAATTCCTGCTCACAAATCCTCACCATAATGCTTGTCTGAGGTTGGGTGGGGAAGGATGCATTGTCATTCCCTGGAGATCTTCAGAAGCAGTATTGGGGATGCATGACATTTTCCTTCTGCTTTATCTCTGGACCAGTCTAGACAGGCAGCAGTTTTCTATTCGAGTGGAATACCACTGCCACCACGTAGCTGAGTGTAGCTGATACATATATGCCCATGAAGACAATTTCCATAATCACTGACAAAACTATTAATCACCAATAAAAAGCAGCAACAGATGCAACTGGGTACTGGAGCAATGCATCCTGTTGTTGTGAAATGCATCCATGAAAACAGCAGTTCTCCCTCTTTTACCTTCAATAGGTAAAGAAAATTGCCATCTGTTTGTACTGTGCTGGGTCATCTTACCATTCAAATGGCCTTGGGAGCAGCCATTGTGCCAGGTCTGAGGAGACAGAAAAATCCCTTCTCTATTTCTCTGAAAAATTTTCGCATGATGAGTGGGTTCTGCTCCTCATTGTGGGCTATTCACACATGAGTCAGCTATGGTTGAGGTGATTTAAATGTATCATTGTGACAATAAAACCTGCTGGTAGAAAACATTACCTTAATGAGAACTCTTCAGAAGAGCTGAAGTGATTGCCCTCACACCTATAAGAAACTCTTATAGCAGAGCATGGGTGTCTGCTAGGCAAAGGAAGATGTTTACTACAGCAGGAGGCTGCTGCTCCAGGGAGGATTTTGAAGCTGCAGGGGAAGCCTGCTTGCACATGTGAACAGGCTTATAAATACTCTGACTGCCACTGCTCGACAAATAACATGTGCTCAGGTTGCTCTGCAAAGGGGGTTTCTCTTTCATCTCCTTCCCTCAGCATTCTGCCTCTGCTGCAAACACAGCCTATTGCTGTTGTTACTGCTGTTATTATTATATATCACTTTTTAATTGCCTGGTAAATTTGTGATAGCTTGAAAAAAAGCCAAAGGAGGACCTGTAATTTGAAATGCCAAAGAGGGCAAGAGTAAAGATAGCGAAAATGCAGTGCATCTAGTAGGATTATGAAAGAGGTGATGAGGACATTCTTCAGCTTAATTATTTCAAATCAATTCATTTTGTAGAGTGTGTAGGTTTATGAATCAGATTAAATGTAAATTGATTCATAATTTCCTTTAATTTTCTGCTCTTTAAAGAATTTAAATCCATACTAACTCAACCTGTACCAATCAGTTACTAAGAGACAGGAGAAAATTAGTATTGGTGAAGCTGGAAGACTGCCATTTTAATACACTAGACCCCACCTGATATGAGGAGTTTGCGACTGGGACTCAGCAGTGCAGGGCTGCTCCTGGCCCCACAAGCCTCTGTCTGCTGCTGCTTGTGGCAGGACACCTGGCATGGGAAATGGAGGGCTCAGAGAAGAGCAAGGTGAGCATGAGTGAAGTGAATGCTCTGAGCTTGTTCTTGCTGCTCCACGGGAATAAAAGCAATTCAAAAACTAGTGGGAATGTTAATATCATCCATCACAGAGATGGAGATACGCTGCCCAGTCCCTTCTAGGTAGTCTCAAGTTGCCTTTTGCAAGTATTTTTCCTTCCATTGTTTTTCATCTTCATGTAGTTCTCATCATTTGTTCTCTTGAAATTATTCTTCTGGTGTCGGTTTTCTGCTTCCCAGAATTGCATGTTAAGGGAAATGTATGGGTCAATGATGTTGTGCAGTGCTGGAAAAAAAAGGGTCACACTGTGCATCCCAGTACATAAGGACTGCACAGAACTTTTAAAAGCTTCTTGCCCTTCCTCAATGGAGTCCCAAGCCAGTTGCTGATGCAAAGTGACACTGTGACCCCAGGAACCCACTCTCTGCTGTGATAAGCTGCACAGGGATGTGCACTGAAGCATTGTGTGAAGGTAACACCAGTATTTGTCATTTCTGCTTTCAAAGAAAAGGCATTCCTTTAGGAAATAATCAAATACTACAAAAGAATTACCAGCTACAGGAAAAAAATCAGGTCAAGGGGACAACAAGAATAAGGATGCCTGCAAATATAATTGCTTTCTTGCTCTTTTTATTTGTACTGAGCTTGTGCTGTAGCTATTTCCTATGCTTGCAGCTAGAAGCTGAGAGGGGGCATGGAGGGAGGCTTGAGGAAAGTATGTTCATGCCCTTCTTCAGTGCAACGTGCTGGCAAGCTGTGCTGCAGTGGTCTGGACTGACCTTACTGGCAAGTCCTTTTGGGCTGTGGCAAAAGCCTTCCTTAGGAGACTGTTCTTATTTCAAGTTGGATGGAAATCAAATATAAAAAGCACATAGGGAGGATGGCCATGTGGCCAACTGGCTCTGAGCACTCAGTCTGCAACAGGAACATGTTATTACCATTTTCGCTTGTCCTGCATCTTGTCCTGTACAGCTGTACTGATGTGGGTTGGCCAGCTTGAACACCTCTGCCGCTGCCAGAGCTGGCAATGGCCAATGCATGGGGCTCAGCACAGATGCATGTGGCCACTTGAATGAGTTACCACTCAGTCCTTTGCTTGGCTGCCATGCTGGATCCTGCAAACAATGGCCTGGACAAGCAAAACACTACCCAACCAGAAATACTTCAAGGTGGCTTTTACTCTTTGCACTCCCAGCTGGAGTTGTGTTACTATTCCCAGTGGGCACGGTTAATTACTTCCTTGCAAGAGTGCCAAAGCAGGGCAGATGCATGTTCCTCACGTGGGAGATGCAGTTTGTGGGGAATGAGACACATGGGTACATTCTTGCTGGTGTATTAAGTATACCAAGTAAAACAGCAGGTCATGATAATATTAAACCAAAAAGGCCAAATCAATAGTGGAATACAGTTCAGGAGGGAGGGATTCCATGGCTGTTTCTTGCAAGTGCAAACATGAATTATGTCATCAGCAGAGCAGTAAATCAGCATTTCTGGACCAGCTGCCCAGTTACTGAGGCAGTTAGATGACAGGAACTGTAAATTGGATGCATGCAAATACATAGCATGAGACAGTAAACACCTCCAAGAATTAGTGAGAAATTTCTGGACTGAGTTGCAGACTAAGCATTTAGGCAGGTATGGGGGCTCATGGGGCAGGGAGCAGAAAATGCATCTGGATGTTCTCAGTGCTCACCACCATTCCCAAAGTCCTGCCAGGTATTCTCAGAGACTTGCAAGCTCCCTGTGACCCCAGGCTACAGCTGGCAGGAATACTGAATGTCTAGTGCATCTTGGGCTGTCTATCAGAATGCTTCTCCATATGCTGCTCATCGCTACATCTCATTCAGGGTTCTTTGGTGTCATGGATCTCTGGGTTCTGACAAACCTAAGAGCAAGGCATGGCCAGCTCCATGATGCTGGTCCTGAAGGTGAGGCAGCCGTCACATATTTCCATGTCTTTGATATGAAAAGCATTTTTCCTGAGCACACACTGTGCTAAGAAATTACGTCAGTTTTGCCTTTTCAACAGTATAACAAACAATGAACATTTTTAATTGCTTTACTCCATGTACAGTTTCTTTCCTTTATCATACTTACAGTGATAAGGTTAAAGCTGTGATTCAGAGCAAAGCTGAAGAATTTGAAGCAATGATGATGGGAGAACTTAGAGATCTGTGCCCACAGAGGTGATCAGGAAAAGCAACTGAAGTTCTGCATACTTGCAGGGTATATACCCTCATGAGAGCATGCTATGAAAGCCTGCCTGGAGCACATTTTCTCCTGCACCTTTTTTAAAGGACTTCTGCTCAATTTCTTTCTTTAACTTTGGTTCCTTTACATCTATTATCTTTAATCCCAGGTTCTCCTCCTGCTCCATGCATTGCTTGCTCTCCCTGAGGGTTTGCCCATCCACCATCGCCTATTTATGACAGTGCTTCTCATGCACTGCTACGCATGCTTGCAGATTACAGTGTATGTTTTCTCATTTGAGCATCTGCCTAAGTGTATGTTTTCTCATTTGAGCATCTGCTCTCATTTGAGCATCTCCACAGATGATGGAGTTGCCCTGCTCATCTGCAGAGGACACTAACAATTTGTGGGTAATTGGTGGTGCTGAGCCTACCACATTTCTCGTTAATCTCTAGACAGCCAACTGCTCCTACAACTGTTCTTACATTGCATTTTTAGCTTTCAGCCCCCTTCTGGGGCTCTCATCTACCCTGTCAAAAGCTGAAGGGCACTGAGACCCTCTGAACAGAGTCTCATTGGGGGATCCTGAGTCCAGTGACAGTCTTTCAAAGCCAGGTGCTACTGACCCAAGGCAATGGCACACTCCAGAAGTGTCTTTGCAGCCTGGTCTCAGGAATCCAGCAAACATACAGGATGAAGGAGATGAAAGCCTCAAAGCTTTGCTGTAAAGCCAGCACTCTCCACATGTTTGTGAATCACTCCCTGTGGCCAGCACCACCCTGAATGCTATCCAGAATATAATTGCTTCTCCTCTTTCCTTGCTGTGGGAGAAAAGCACTGGAAGTGGGGATGGTATCTCCTGTGGGGATGGTGCTCTTCAGCCTACGATGCTCCAGAACATGGCTTCTGCATCTGCCCCTCCAGTGCCAGGCTGGCAGGCCTCTTCCAGCATTGTTCCATGGAGCAGCAAAGAGGGAGTCACTGCCTGGCTAGTACTGGTGTGCACAAGATGTGTGACATTCCCCACACCAACCATTCCTTAGATTTGGAGCATTCCACATAAATCTGGTTTAGAAGCTGTCCTTTGTTTTTTTGCTTGCCCTAGAGGCTTGGACTATTTTAATCTAGGCTGGATAATGCAATTAATTCCAAGTGTTGACTCACAATGTCTGCTTTCTTAACCTTAAGTTCTTTAATATTTCATTTTATGTTGCTTTCAGGGTTACATAGGTTGTTTCACAAACAAGAGGTTGAGGCAGCCATTAGTGTGTGAAATCAGAAAGGCATTCATCAGTAACCATGGCAACTCAGGAGAGAACACCAATTTATAGTAAAATCAAGAATTACGTTTACATGAAAATGCTGAAGTAGGAGAGGATCTCTCTGCTGCGGGCTTGGAGTACATTCAAAAAGAAAAAGAAAGGTCTTAAATACTCACTGAGCCCACCCAAACCTGGGAGTGCAGGCAGTACAGCTGTGATCTTGCAACCCCACATGAGGGCAAGCCTGATTTTGTTTGAAAAAGAAATGCCTATAAGACCTGAGCCTGACAGCCTCATCTAAAGGCTTCTGGTGCGGCCTCTGAATCAATCCGCCTGTTCATGGGGGTTTGTATTTCCTACAAGCAAGCCAATGCTGTAGCATAACTCATGGAGCAGCGAGGCTCCAAGCAGAGGGTATCTACCAGAGGATATTTGAAACAGCATCTGTAATTGATGGTCTAAAAACAATGCTACCAATCTGGGCCCTCTCATGATGTTAAGTGTCAGATGCCAGTGCAGCTGCTTTCTGTACAGTTTGTATATGGAGCTGTTAGCTGCACTATATGAAGGCATCAGAAAGTTCCTCCTAAATAATTCAGGCTATCTTGTTGACAACTTGCGTATGTGAGGACTTTTCCTCACCACCATAAGTAAAGTGTTTGATCTGTACTCCTGAAAGCTTATTGCCTCCACAGTGTTCTCCTTATTCCTTAGATATTTGAGAAAACATAAATAGAACAACATCAGCAGGGAGAAATTCTTAGATGCCAACTCCCCCATGGAGCAGTGAGGGCTGAGCCCTGTTTGTCAGGGCCAGAGAAGTTACACATGTGACAGGTTAGTATTAATCTGCAAACCATCTGTTCCCGAGCCCAGATGCTACTCCAAGAGTGGCAACTACTTGCGTTGAGCAGGGTTTTTAATGCTGTGCTGAACAAAGTGCTATAACTACCTCAGCAACCTAGTAAAAGGAAGGAATTAAAAAAAATGAAGTTTTCTGGAAGAGACTGTCTCTCACAGCCTGAAATAGCGATACTAACAACTGTGATTACGCTTGCCCTATTCCTTGTTACTTCTCAAGTGTAATCAGCCTCAAAGTGTTCAAGTGGAAATCTTTTTTCTGCTTTACACCTGTCACAACCCGAAGTAGACAGAGTAGGACCCAGAATTATATTTAAACATTTAGTTTATTAACTATAACGTTACAATTCTAAGTCAAGAATATAAGCTTATGCCTAGGCCAATATTAGCATTCTGCAAGGGTTGAAAAGGGCTATACGACCTGTATGGAGTTTGGTGGTAGTGTCTTTAGATGTTTCCTCAAAGGTGTTATGGGTGAAGTTTCTGCAAATGCTCCGGTGCTGTGCCTGCGCGTTGTGGACAATGTCGGTTGGGGGGGTCTCAGGCCAGCTGAGAGGGAGCTCCGGTTTGTGCTTGCTCCTCTCATTCTCTTATAGTCTGTTCTGGACTGCCAATCAGCCCAATCTTCTTTACCTTTTGTATGTGGTTCCGATGATGGGGGTACAATGGATTGCAGTGCAACCTCCACCCATGTGCAGGAATACAGAGAACTCCAGGGTCGTAGATCAGGACATTTCTGTCACAAAAACTCACACAAATCTTATTAATACTTTTGTTTTGAGGACCACCTCTGAGTCTGTGTTTTTGTTTCGCATTTCCACATACCTGCTTGCTAATAGACAACCCCACCCAAGGGAGATGCAATACTGGACCTGATGATCACCAGGAGACAATCCTAGGGTACATTCAATTTCTTAACCCAGGTAATCTAAACGCCTGCCCAAGGCGATACAATACTGGACCTCATGATCACTAATATTAAGTGAACTCATCAGTGATGTCAAGATTGGAGGCAGCCTGAGCTGCAGTGATCATGCACTGGTGGAGTTCAAGGTCCTAAGGGATGCGAGACAAACAAGGAGTATAGTCAGGACCCCAAATTTCAGGAAAGCAGACTTCCAGCTCTTCAAGGAGTTACTTGGTAGGACCCCCCAGGATATGGTCCACAGGGACAAGGGAGTAGAACAGAGCTGGCAAATATTTAAGGATTCTTTCCATAAAGTGCAAGAGCGCACAGTCCCCAGATGTAGGAAGTCAGGCAGGGAAGGGAAGGGAAGGGAAGAGAGCGGCGTGCCTGAGTCGAGACCCACCGGCCAATTTGAACAGCAAGAGGGAACTGCACAGGTGATACAAGCGGGGACAGGGAACATGGGAAGACCATAGGGACGCTGCCTGGGTGTGTGGGCATGGGGCCAGGAGGGCCAAGGCAGAGCTGGAGCTGAACTTGGCAAGGGAAGTGAAGACAAACAAGAAGGGCTTCTACAGGTACGTCAATCAGAAAAGGAAGGTTAAAGAAAGTGTACTCAACTGATGAATGAAAACATTAACCTCGTATCAACAGAAGAGGAGACAGCTGAGGTACTCAACAATGTTTTTTCCTCAGTCTTCACTGGCAACCACTCTCCTCACCCCTCTTGTGTCAATAGACACCGAAGGGCATCAAGGATTAAAGCCCCTCCCACTGCAGTGGAGGATCAGGTTCGTGACCACCTGAGGCACCTGAACATATATGAGTCTATGGGACCTGACAAAATCCATCCCAGAATCCAGCCAGTGTAGTGATCAAGCCACTCTTCATGATATTTGAAAAATCATGGCAGACAGGACAAGTTCTGGTGACTGGGAGAAGGGTACTATAGTGCCCATTTTTTAAAAAAGGTTAGAAAAGATGACCCTGGGAATTACCAGCCTTTTATCCTCACCTCTGTGCCTGGGAATATCATGGAACAGACCCTCCTAGAAGCAATGCTAAAGCACATGGAGGACAGGAAGGTGATTAGAGGCAGCCAGCATGGCTTCACCAAGGGCAAGTCTTGTTTCATCAACCTAGTGGATTTCTGTGATATGGTAACCACATCAGTGGACATGGGAAAAACAAGGGATGTGATCTATCTGGACTTCTGTAAAGCTTTTGATATCGTCCCTCACAACATCCTTCTGTCTGGAGAGATATGGATTTGATGGGTGGGCTGTTCGGTGGATAAGGAATTGGTTGGATGGTCGCATTCAGAGAGTGGTGGTCAATGGTTCAATGTCCAGATGGAGATCTGTGACAAATGGTGTCCTATGGGGGTCTGTACTGGGACCAGTGCTGTTTGATATCTTCATCAATGATATAGACAGTGAAATCGTGCATACCCTCAGTAAGTTTGCAGATGACACCAAGCTGAATGGCGCAGTTGCCACATCAGAAGGACAGGATGTCATCCAGAAGGACCTCGACAAGTTGGAGAACCATGAATCTCATGAGGTTCAACAAGGCCAAATGTCAGGTCCTACACCTGGGTCGAGGTAATCCCCGATTTCAGTACACAATGCGGGATGACGTGATTGAGAGCAGCCCTGCAGAGAAGGACTTGGAAGTGCTGGTTGATGAGAAGCTCCACATGAGCCAACAGTGTAGGCTCACTGCTGAGATGGCCAACCATATCCTGGACTGCATCAAAAAAATCATGGCCAGCAGGTCGAAGAAGGTGACTCTGTCCCTCTATTCCTCTCTTGCGAGGCCTCACCTGAAGTATTGTGCCCAGTTCTGGAATCCTCAACATCAGAAGGATATGCAGCTGTTGGAACAGGAACAGACAAGGGCCATAAAGATGATCAGAGGGCTGGAGCACCTCTGCCATGAGGATCGTCTGAGAGACTTGGAGCTGTTCAGCCTGGAGAAGACAAGGCTCTGTGGAGACCTTATAGCCACATCCTAGTACCTCAAGAAAAGCTGGGGAGGGACTTTTTACAAGGGCACGTCATTATAGGACTATGGGGATTGGCTATACATTGGAGGGGTAAGATTTATATTAGACATTAGGAAGAAATTCTTTACAATGAGGGTGGTGAGGCACTCGAACAGGTTGCCCCGGGAGGTTGTTGATGCTCCTACCTGGAAGTGTTCAAGGCCAGATTGGATGGGGCCTTGAGCAGCCTGATCTAGTATAAGATGTCCCTGTCCATGGCAGGGGGGATTGGATCTAGATGATCTTTAAGATACCTTCTAACCCAAACCATTCTATGAGTCTATGAAATCCAGCTTTGGAAGGGTGGAGTGATGCACGGAACACTTGCTGCAAGGAGCATTCCACCACCAGCAGGAGTCTGCCTTCCCCAGACACAACTGAAGCAGGCAGTAGTGCCCCAACCATTCAATGACTGCACTTTTCAGCACAGGCGAAGCTCAAAGGTTCCATGTTTTTGTGGGTTTGAGCTTCTCTTCATGTGTCCCTGGCCTTGGGAGACCCCTGTTGCTCTCCCACTTCACTTGCTCTAGCTGCAGCCACAATGTGCAGGCAGAGGTTGCCCCCAGTAACTTTGTACTTTAGGGAGGGAGAGTTCAGTGCGTTGGACAGAATTTTCTCCCTTTCAGGAGAAAGTGATATAAGAGGAATTTACTTTGGCTTCATGTCCAGTTGTCTTTGAAGATTCCTTTCTTCTCTGATGTTTACTCCTTTGATGTGGTTGCTTTGATTTGCACTGCAGAGGTTGTATCAGAACCCTTTCACTTTTTCAGCCTGGAGGGACATGGTGTTTAGGGTACAAGCAGTGTCCTGCAGCATGGCTCAGCCTGCTCTCTGTCTTGCTGCAGCATCCCATGAGGTAATAGATACTGCTGGTGGCAGCTCCTGGGGAATAAGTGTGGAGGTTCATGGAGCAGTCCCAGCCCTGAGGGTGAATGCAGCTGGGGCAGCTGGCTCTCTGCTTTCAGTGGGTTTGCCCTGATGCCCATTTATTATTTAAAATTACGTCCCTGCTCTCTTTGAACCATCTCAATAAGAAAATAATACCACAAAAGGCAGGTACCTGTGGGGTGCCACCAGAATTACCACCACTCTGTGGTGCCTTTCTTCTTTCTAAGTACTTTGAGATCTATCTATGACCCAATTTTCAGCCCACAGACTGTACACATCTGTATGTTGTGTGTGCACTAATCAGACTAATGGGTGATAACATGGCAAGTGCCTATGTGTAATGTCAACACATTTACTTTTATCAATCAGACTTGTAACTATATTGAAAAAAAATAACATGCAGGGTTTGACAGGATTCATTTTGCATTAATGTGTAAAAACAAATTAATTTTGCACTAAAATGTACAGACCATCAGCTAGGGTGGTCTCACATGCTTTGCAAGCTGCTCTGCCCCTCACTGGCATTCATCTTCCCATGGGTACTTGCTCCTTGCCAACTCCTCATCCCTGGCTCCTAGAGACATTGCTGTGAAAGCTGATTTTACAGAGAAATGATCTGATTCTTCAGGCTTGTCAGGTGGAGAGGCTGTCACACAGCCACTCTGCGTGACATCAGCAGAAGGCACTTCTATCCCAGACATCCGGTGACTGTCACTTCTTAGGCAAGAGTGGGAAGAATACCCTACTGGAGATAATTTGGTTTCTGCTTTGTGAGTTTGCTTCATTTTCCTGCACCCTGGTGGGATAGAGACAGTCTTTGCTTTAAACAACTCATCAGCTCTGATTATTGACCATACTCCTCTTGTCGGTGCCAAATAGAAGAATGTGGCAGCAAACAACAGCCTCACAATGCAAAAACCTGCTTGTGGTTCATGCCTGATTGGTAAAGCTGTTGCTGGTCACTGGGGAAAGGAACTGGCGGGGAGACGAGTGAAATAATTCACAAGGTTTTTAACCTGCTCCCCAGTATGACTCAGGATCTCACCACATCCCCTTGAAGCATCATGGTGAAGCTGGCAGAGGTGGCTTGTGAAAGCAGAGGTTTTAGAGAAAACCCTCTACCCACTAATTGCAGCCTGTCTGAGGTGTGAATCAGACACTTCAGCCAGCTCCGTGGAGACAGTTTTCTTCAGAGGCAATGTGGCTCTGTTCAGGTTTCTGCTTCCTGGGCAGGAGATCAGCAGCATGATGCTGAAAGCCCAGAAGAAGATATTTTATAGATGGAAAAAATGGCTGAGTTTGGAAGCTGTAAGATGAAGTCTGGTGATGGCCTCAATGGTAAATGGCCTTGGATGTCATTGTATACATGGATTAGATGGAATATTAAATTAAGATGTTTCATGCAATGTAGAGGTTATGAGTTTCATGGGAGAAGGACCAGCCCAGAAAGCAGGAAATGTTCCCATACCAGCAGCCCTGTGCCAAGAGCTGTGCAGTACGGCTGGGAGCCAGCCCCCAAGCTTCCTGATGAAGGACAAGCCAGAGCTGCTGACAGCACCTTTCTAATGGGAAAGTTTACAACAGTCCATGAATTTCAGGTAGATGTAAAGCACACAAGATTAAGATTTAGTGTCTAGGACAAAAAGGCACAGCTGAAATAATCTGTGTAAAGTCTGGAGGATGGGACTTCTGATGAGCAGACCCCACATCCATGAGGGAGATACTGGCACTGGAGAGGAGAGGTAGGAGCCTGCAATGACCACATCTAATGCAGTCTGAGAACAGACAACTTGGCAATCTCTCTGAGAACAACAGTGTGCTGGAGGCTGCCTGCAGAATAAAGCAGCTGAAATTTCACAGCTCTGTTATCATGCTGCAAAAGGCAAGCAGGCCTCTTCTTTTGAAATAAATACTGCTAGCAAGATCTACATGCTTTGATGGCCCAGAAAAATCTCACCTGCAATATAGGTACAGCAGGAGCAGCTGGGTGATGATGCCAGGAGATGCTAATGATCACACCAAAGGAGAACAGGATGCTGCACTGCATCCTCCACTACAAGAGGCAGCCTGGGAGTGAGCAAGGAAGGGCTTGAGCCAAGTCTGTGAAGCCGTGGTCTGCATAAGTCCCTGCACAGGGTGAACATTAGATAGGGGCTTTTGTTATCTCCCTTTGATGTGAACACCCCTACCCTGTGCTGCCTTCATCCTGAGCCCTGTGAAAGCTGTACCTCTCCCCACAGCATCCAAGAGAGAGCATTCCATTAATAAAACTTTAAGAAAAGCAACAGGTCACATCCCCTTGATCTTGAAAGCTGTGATTAAGTGCTTCTAGGGCCATTACAAACCCTCTAGGGCAGTCTGGCAAAGCAGCTTGTGCTGGAAATGCTGCTGGCTGTAGTAGGGCTAGGAGGACTTTCTGGTTGGCTGGCAGATGGGAGCAAGGACAGGAGCTCCTTGACAATACCACAGCTTCAGGAGATCCCTGGGAGTGAGTGCTGCTGTGGTGGCTCCAGCATCCTCGAGGCTGGTAGTTCTATCAGTGCCTTTACTCAAGGACAGAGGACACATCTTTGAAAAAGCACCTAAATTTCTTAGAAGCCTGCATGCCCTTGGCAGTTCTCATGAAGCCCACAGTTGTATAAACACCCCACAATGCTAGTGGTAGGCTCCAGAGACCCAAGCAAGCTCCAGCACCTGTCATTCTTCTTTTGCCTTGCAAAAAAGGTAAGAGAGTGGCTGCCAAGGCCGCAGTGGCTCTGTCAGTCATGAGATGCCAGGGAACTTCACCAGAATGACCTACATCTTCCAAATGTTTTCCAGCACCTCTTTGATTAGCAATTAGTTTCCTGTGAAAGAATCAACACTCGTGTCTGGGATGATTTTCTTAGTAGAGAAGCTGGATTACTCCATGCTGGTAAAGCTTTGCAGAACCGTGCTGTGAACCATTGGAGATCATCATCTCCAGAGAACTCTCAGGTGTCATTTACTTCCTTGACATCAGTGGCAAGACATGAGAGAAGACTCACTACAGCTTAGGGGAGTGGGAGTCTATTTACCAGCCAATGGACTCATCTGGTATATGAGCATCATACTCCATCACCCTGCATCTGCATGGCTCAGGGAGCAAATGCAGCATCCTGACTACTCCAGCAGCTGAGAGCTGCCTCAGGAATGCAACCCAGGTGGAAAATAGAGTCTGGTCATCTCTTACCCCCTTGTGTACATAAAGGCTCAGTTTTCTGTCCTAATTTGGGGACATTTGGAGGAAGTCTGATAATTTTGCTCTAAGTGAAAATACAGCAATTTATTTTCCACAAAAACTGATAGTTTGCCAAGAAGACCTCTGAGGAATCCCTGCTCTCTGCTATACCTCCAGCCTAAACTCTTCTAACCAGTGCTCTAGATCCAGCCCTGGACCACTCCTGACTCCTTCTGCTCACCTGATTTCAATGAGGAAGAGGAGGAGATTTTGGCTTGATTCTGTTTCCGCTGCCTTCTGGCTTTGCAGAAACACGAGACCCTGAAAAAACAGCATACAGAACAGTGTAATTAAGGAAAAAAAGGCACTCCACATGTCACTGGCTCTAGAGAATGGTGCTTTCTCCTCCATCTTGGTGCTTTCTTATTGCATCAGTCTCTTGCTGGGGGCATGAGTCACATTGGTTCTGGTGATGAATGAAATTCACTTCAATGTGAAACAGGAAATAAAAAGCCATTCACTGACAAGACAGCTGCAGAGGCGCAGGTCTTAGGGCAATGATCCTCTCTGCCTTTTTCTGCTCTTGCGCTTTTCACAAGCAGCTCTCTTTTAATTAAATGGGACACAGTTCTAAGTCAACTATAAATTATAGTATCAAACTAATAGACTGTGATCATATTCTGGCTTTTATTGGTCTAGGATCAGTTGCTGGCTGCCATGGGAACTGCAAATTCAACATAGCTCCTTGTCTCTGATTTGTAGGCATCAAATGAAGGGACAGGAATCACAGAATCACCAGGTTGGAAAAGACCCACAGGATCAACGAGTTCAACCATTCCTATCAATCACTAAACCATGCCCCTCAGCACCTTATTGATCCATCTTTTAAATACTTCCAGGGAAGGTGACTCAACCACCTCTCTGGGCAGCCTCTGCCAGTGCCCAATGACCCTTTCCATGAAAAATTTTTTTCTAATGTCAAGCCTGAACCTCCCCTGGTGGAACTTGAGGCCATTCCCTCTTGTACTGTCCCCTGTCACTTGGGAGAAGAGACCAAATCCCTCCTCTCCGCAACCTCCTTTCAGGTAGTTGTAGAGAGAAATGAGGTCTCCCCTCAGCCTCCTCTTCTCCAGGCTAAACAACCCCAGTTCCCTCAGCCACTCCTCATAAGATTCCAGTCCCTTCATCAGCTTCGTCGCTCTTCTCTGGACTCACTCCAGAGCCTCAACATCCTTCTTGTGGTGAGGGGCCCAGAAATGAACACAGTACTCGAGGTGCGGTCTCACCAGTGCCGAGTACAGGGGCAGAATAACCTCCCTGGACGTGCTGGTCACACCATTTCTGATACAAGCCAAGATGCCATTGGCCTTCTCTGTGCTGGGACTGTCCCCAGGAACAAACTGCCCCTGTCCCTGGCCACATGCCCCACAGCAAGACACTCCACTGCAATGCGCCTCTGTAGGATATAAAAAGGAGAAGCCTCCTGAACGTTATTCAAGGGGAATGAGAGAAGTAGGGCAGGGGAGGCATTCCCTGGGTCCTACAGCATTCCAAAATGCAGGGCAGTACTGTGGGCCATGACAGAGGAGAGGGAAGAGCAGGAGCTACAGCCTGCACCACCTCAGCCTGCCTGTGGACAGTAGAGAGAGTGCAGTGTAGGATGCATTCACAAATGCAAAGAGAGAAGAAATGGAAAGAGAGAATGATGACTTGGTCTGGGCTACCATTGGTGTTTCAAGCTTGGCAGGAGGTTGCAGGCTCCAGGTGCTGCCCTGGGCTGGAGTGCATCCCAGCTGGGTCCAGCCAGCCAGCTGACTTCAGTTCTGAAAGCTGAGTATTAAACTAAGCCCAGGTAAGCCAACCCCCAGCCCAACTGCCCACACCCTCTGCACCACAGCTGTGCCTCAGCAGTCACTCTCCAGCTCCTCAGCACTTCTAGAGGCCAGAACAGTTCTACATCTGCAGGTCTGGACGTGGGGGACACCTGCTGGGATCTGGGTGAAAGGAAAGCTTCTCTGCCAAGTGTGTTACTGTCTTTCTGTAGCAAGATACCCAAGTGCAGCCACAAAACAGAGGCTGTGATGATGCACAGCTGTGGGTGACACAGGGAACAAGGGTCCCTGCGTCCCACTGGCTACTGCCTGGCTAGCTGCCCTCTTCCTCTGTCTCCTCTTCTTCTAGAATTTGGGATGCTCTAAAGAAAAAAAAAAGCCTGAAGAAGGAAAGATTCATTATAATTACTATGCTGAAAGGCTTCTTCTCTGCCTGCCGGGACCTGCTCCATGATGCCCCTTTTAACAGATTTGTCCATGATCTGTGAGCAAAGACATTGATCATGAAATCCTAGGCCTCAGTTGAGACTTTCTCAAACAAACCCCTGCCGCTTTTTTTTTTTTTTGTGTGGGACTATTTTTTTAATTAGAGTGATGTAGGACATGATCAGAAGCGGTTAAAGACTGGCAAACTAATTAATGTCAATCAGCATGGTTTCTGGGTATTGGCCTCGTCAATCAAACTTGATATTGTGAGTTGGTGAGATTGCTTTCAGTCCTCAAGGCTAATGCTTTAAAAAGAACTTTTCTTTCCTGAGGTGCTCATTAAAATAGTCCTTCAGGAGTGAGTAAAAGGACATATTTAAAAGTTCTTTAGGCACTGAGAATTACAGATAGATCCTTCACTAAATCCCAGTTGTTGCTGCAACAGATTAAGTGCTAAGTTTACTACTGTGCTCCTGAGAACTGTGATAGGTGCATCTCACCCCACGTAGGCCAGCACGCCACTGGGAATGTGCCCTACAGAGGTCCAAGCAGGAGGAAATGGGTATGGCAAGCTGCTCAGCCCAGTAAAGAGTTGATAAAATGGGCATTGTGGCAGCATTTAAACAGGACAGGGTTCTTTCCATAGACAGACTGGAGTTCTGACAGGGTGGTTTGTATGCTTGGATGCAAGAGTAAGAAGCAGAAACCTGTTGTAAGCTTGATCCTGACAAGAGCAAATGCCCAGAGTGCTTTGGAAATACTGGGTTTGTAAGTGAGGAGACCAGCTGCAACCACACTATTCCCAGCAGTGCCACTGCAAGGCCTCAGATATTAGCTGAATGCAGGCATTGGGAACCTTTCCAGCATCCCGCCTAAATCTGCAGAAGAAGAATAGACCCAACTGTTAAAGCATATCCCTTCCCTTGCAAGTCCATGTGCCCTGAACCTGGTGCTGCTCTTATTAAAACAAAAATCAAAGCATGCCTGCATTAGGATGGCACAGGCACAATTGCTATAAGCACTCACTGCCTTTTAAATCCTGAACCCTGCAGCACTTGTGTTCTTTGCGTATAACAGTATGGATGCAATATTCTACTTTTAAGAAAATAATGAAAAAAGGAAGAACTCCATCAGACTGAGCGCCTGGAAACCACCTGGCAAATGTGTGATGCAGACAGGATCTTGTAGAGAACAGCCAGACATGGTGAGTGATGTTTAGAAGCCCCAGGAGCCCAAAGCAGGGGTGGCACAGGCTCCAGGGTACCACTGGCCTGGTGGCATCACATTCCCAGCAGAAAACACTTGGCCCATTGACAGTGTTGTGCCTAGGAGGTGTGAGACTCATCACCCTCCATACTGCATGGGCAGCACTGTGACAACTCCTTCCTATGCAGAGCTAGAGAGGGCTGGAAACTGGTCTCCATCCTGATGGCATTTATAGGCCTCCCAGGGTCTGAGAAAGACTGGCATATTATTCAGCAATATCATCAAATATTACAGTTCAGCCAGCAGGTCTCTAAGTGGACATCATTAAATTTATCTGTGCGATTACTGAGGCTCATATTATTAAGCTTTGGAGCTGTATAATTTCATCCTTTCTGAATGGTTTACAGTCCTTTGCCACAGCCTGTCAGCTACAGATGTCTGAAGGGCCATGGCAGCCTGAACTCAGCTCTGGTTGCCAATGAGCTGGGAAGTGAAGCAATACAATGCCTCACAGCCCAGGCAGCCCCAGCACA
Organism: Clamator glandarius; assembly: GCA_033459285.1. NCBI lineage: Eukaryota > Metazoa > Chordata > Aves > Cuculiformes > Cuculidae > Clamator > Clamator glandarius. The sequence continues at coordinate 2,332,828 of JAUNZM010000040.1, forward strand.
CAGAGTTGCTGGGAACAAGAAGACACAAGAGCAGAGGGAGCCATTAATGGGAGCAGGGGGATTTTTATGACACACTTATTTCCATAGTACAAAATCATATGTTGATATCATGGTGGAAGATCCTTTGCACAGTTATTACTTGAAGACATATATTTTATTAAAGCAAATGCTTAATTGCTTCTCATTGAACAGTAGTCATTAGACATCAATAAAAGATAACTCTTAAAATACAGGCTGAATACTCTTTCCAGAGCAGTGCGGTGATTATGGTTGCCAAATAGATTTGCTTCATTTCCTTCACTCGAGGGGGGCATGGTTTAGTGTTGGACTTGGCAGTGTGAGGTTTATGGTTGGACTCAATTACCTTAAAGGTGTTTTCCAACCTTAAGAATTCTGTGATGCTTTTTTTGCTGCTGTCCATTTTCTTCTTGGTGCATGGCTCCTTTGAACAGAAGTCACCATCACTGGGGCTGGAAGAATGCGGTGGTAATTAATAAACAGTGTTTTCAAAATTCCTCACATTAGCAATTGGGCAGGTGATTGCACAGGGGCTTCTGGGGTGTATATCTGTATGCAAATATTTGCCATGAGATCCTATTATAATTATGCTCCTTTCTCATCTCATCTACATTCCTACCCCTGCCAATGGTTTGTTCTATGAGTTTCTGTCTCTGTTGCACTTAGTATACTATGCCCATAACGGTTTGCATTTTTATACACATTTGAGGGTGGATTAGCTGGGAAGAATCCATGTGGAGGACCACAACTGTAAGGACAGATTTTGGAAGATGCTTTACCACTTCCCTCAACAAGGTACAGTGAAGTCCCATTGGGCCTTGCACAGCCTGTGGGATTTTCGTCTGGGATACACAAGTGTGGAGGCTCTGAACATTTTCTTCACTTGTTTATTTATTTAAATGGTGATCTACCTTCCTTTGAGGTGATGTTTCTGCTATCTGTGGCATTTTTACTTCTAAACCCACCTCCTGACAGCATCCCAGCTCCAGCAACAGGACCATCACTTCTTCACATAGGCCAACAGAATCATACAATGGTTTGAGATGGAAGGGACCTTAAAGGCCATCTAATTCCAATCACCCTGTCATAGGTAGGGACACCTCCCAGCAGATCAGGCTGCCCAAGGTGCCATCCAACCTGGCCTTGAACACTTCCAGGGAGAGGCATCCACAGCTTCCCTGGGCAACCTGTTCTACTGCCTCACCACCCCCTTCATGAACATTTTCCTCCTAATGTCTAGTCTAAATCTTCCCATCTTCAATTTACAGCCATTCCTCCTAGTCCTATCACTACATTACCTTGTAAAAAGTCCCTCCCCAGCTTTCTTGTAGGCCTCCTTCAGGTAATGAAAGGCTGCAATAATGTCTCCTCAGTGCCTTCTCTTCTCCAGGCTGAACAACACTAATTCTTTCAGCCTGTCCTTATATGGGAGCTGCTACAGCCCTCTGATCATCTTTGTAGCTCTCCTCTGGACCCGTTCCAACAGCTCCATATCTTTCTGATGTTGAGGATTCCAGAACTGGGCACAATACTTCAGGTGAGGCCTCGCAAGAGAGGAATAGAGGGACAGAGTCACCTCCTTCGACCTGCTGGCCATGATTTTTTTGATGCAGTCCAGGATATGGTTGGCCACCTCAGCAGTGAGCCCACACTGTTGGCTCATGTGGAGCTTCTCATCAACCAGCACTTCCAAGTCCTTCTCTGCAGGGCTGCTCTCAATCCCATCATCCCCCAACCTATATTGAAACCATGGTTTGCCCCAGCCCAGGTATAGTACCTTGCACATGGCCTTGTTGAACTTCATGAAGACCCATATCTCCAGCTTGTTCAGGTCCCTCTGCATGACATCTCGTCCTTCTGATGTGGCAACTGCGCCATTCAGCTTGGTGTCATCTGCAAACTTACTGAGGGTGCACCAGATCTTGCTGTCTATATAATTGATGAAGATATCAAACAGCACTGGTCCCAGTACAGACCCCCATAGGACACCACTAGTCACAGATCTCCATCTGGACATTGAACCATTGACCACCACTCTCTGAATGCGACCATCCAACCAATTCCTTATCCACCGAACAGCCCACCCATCAAATCCATATCTCTCCAGACAGAAGGATGTTGTGAGGGACGATATCAAAAGCTTTACAGAAGTCCAGATAGATCACATCCCTTGTTTTTCCCATGTCCACTGATGTGGTTACCATATCACAGAAATCCACTAGGTTGATGAAACAAGACTTGCCCTTGGTGAAGCCATGCTGGCTGCCTCTAATCACCTTCCTGTCCTCCATGTGCTTTAGCATTGCTTCTAGGAGGGTCTGTTCCATGATATTCCCAGGCACAGAGGTGAGGATAAAAGGCTGGTAATTCCCAGGGTCATCTTTTCTAACCTTTTTTAAAAAATGGGCACTATAGTACCCTTCTCCCAGTCACCAGAACTTGTCCTGTCTGCCATGATTTTTCAAATATCATGAAGAGTGGCTTGATCACTACACTGGCTGGATTCTGGGATGGATTTTGTCAGGTCCCATAGACTCATATATGTTCAGGTGCCTCAGGTGGTCACGAACCTGATCCTCCACTGCAGTGGGAGGGGCTTTAATCCTTGATGCCCTTCGGTGTCTATTGACACAAGAGGGGTGAGGAGAGTGGTTGCCAGTGAAGACTGAGGAAAAAACATTGTTGAGTACCTCAGCTGTTTCCTCTTCTGTTGATACGAGGTTAATGTTTTCATTCATCAGTTGAGTACACTTTCTTTAACCTTCCTTTTCTGATTGACGTACCTGTAGAAGCCCTTCTTGTTTGTCTTCACTTCCCTTGCCAAGTTCAGCTCCAGCTCTGCCTTGGCCCTCCTGGCCCCATGCCCACACACCCAGGCAGCGTCCCTATGGTCTTCCCATGTTCCCTGTCCCCGCTTGTATCACCTGTGCAGTTCCCTCTTGCTGTTCAAATTGGCCGGTGGGTCTCGACTCAGGCACGCCGCTCTCTTCCCTTCCCTTCCCTTCCCTGCCTGACTTCCTACATCTGGGGACTGTGCGCTCTTGCGCTTTATGGAAAGCATCCTTAAATATTTGCCAGCTCTGTTCTACTCCCTTGTCCCTGTGGACCATATCCTGGGGGGTCCTACCAAGTAACTCCTTGAAGAGCTGGAAGTCTGCTTTCCTGAAATTTGGGGTCCTGACTATACTCCTTGTTTGTCTCGCATCCCTTAGGACCTTGAACTCCACCAGTGCATGATCACTGCAGCTCAGGCTGCCTCCAATCTTGACATCACTGATGAGTTCACTTAATATTAGTGATCATGAGGTCCAGTATTGTATCGCCTTGGGCAGGCGTTTAGATTACCTGGGTTAAGAAATTGAATGTACCCTAGGATTGTCTCCTGGTGATCATCAGGTCCAGTATTGCATCTCCCTTGGGTGGGGTTGTCTATTAGCTAGGATAAGAAATTATCTTAGATGCACTCTTGGAGTCTCCTGGATTGCCTAGTGCTTGCCATGCTCCCTCTCCAGTGTATGCTAGCGTTGTTGAAGTCCCCCAGTATTATGAGAGCTTGTGAGTGTGTAGCTTCCTATAGCTGGAGGAAGAAGGCTTCATCGGTAGCCTCTTCCTAATCAAGTGGCCTGTAGTATACACCAAGTTCAAGATTCCCTTTACGGCCTCCGTCTTTTATTCTGACCCATAAGCTTTCAATCTGTTTGTGGCTACTCTTCACATTCTATCCATTTCTGATATAGAGGGCAATGCCTGCACCGCTCCTTCTTGGTCTGTCCCTTCTGAACAGCCTGTAGACATCGATAGCCGCACTCCAGTCATGGGATTCATCCCACCAAGACTCAGTGATGGCAACCAGATCATAGCTTTCTAGCAGCACAGTACCTTCCAGCTGCTCCTGTTTGTTTCCCAAGTTTCATGTGTTGTTATAAAGGCACTTCAGCTGCGCTGTTGGCCATATTGCCTTCTTACTGGAACACCTCTTATTTGCTTTAAGGTGTTTGACGTAAGTTTCCTTGATGGCACTTACTACCCCAGGGGCCCTCAGCTCATCTTTGCAAGGCTTCAACTGTGCTGCAGCATCACCTGCATGCCCCAGGGCAGCAGGTGGGGGGCCCATACGAGCACCCCATCTCTTCAACCAGTGTGGGTCCTCCCACAACTTTTCATAGGTAAGCCTGATATTTTCCCTCTCCCCCTTCATATCTAGTTGAAAGCCCTGTCAATGAGCCCTGCAAGCTCCTGAGCAAAGACCCTCCTCCCCCTCTGAGAACGGTGGGTCACATCTGATACCTGTAAATCTGGTGATGTCTAGGCCATACCATAATCAAAAAACCCCAAAGTTATTATGATGACAGCAGCCATGGAGACATGTATTAATATGTTGGACCCACCTGATCCTTCCATTGCCACTGCCTGTAACTTGAAGGAAGGAGGAAAAAATCACCTGGGCCCCAGATTCCCTCACTTCCATCCCAAGGCCCTAAAGTCTCCTTTGATCATCCTTGGGCTATGTACTGCAGCTTCGTCACCTCCCACATGGAACAGCAGTAATGTGCTGTAGTCTGAGGGCTCTACCATACTGGGGAGTTCCCTATTAATATCCCTAACCTGGGCTTCAAGGGGGCAGCAGACTTCCCTGTGAACAGGGTCTGCTCAACATATTGGACCCCCTGTTCCCCTCAGCAGGGCGTCTCCTACAACTATGATTTGCCTTTTCCTCCTCATGGCAGTTGGAATATCGGGGTGTGTGCCTTTTCTGGTCTTGACACCTCCTCTGGTGTAGATGAATCACCACCCACATTGTCCTCTGGTCAGTCCTCCACAGCTAGAGCTTTGTATCCATTGTGCAGAGGCACCTGGGGAGGCATAGGCAAGGAGGGGGTTCATTTTCCACTTGCTGGTGGATTTGCTTCCACTCACTTCACTCCTTTAAGTCCCTGCCTACATCCCAGTGCAGGGAGGATACCAAATCCCCTTGATTAGGGGCTTTTTCTGGTGGCTGTCTCTGTTCCTGTATCAGAGCTCAGGGTGTGGTTCCACCAGTCTCTGTCTTGCTCAGATTCCTTAATGCTCCTTAGAGTCTCTCCTACCTCTCGCAGCTCTGCCACCAAGCTGAGACCTTCTACCTGCTTGCACCTTACACAGCTGTTGCCTCTGCTGCTCTCTGTTTCCAGTGCAAGCTTTGGGCACTCCTTGCAGCCTGAGAGCTGGACGGCTGCACATTTTCCTGGGAGATCAGTCTGGGCTGACTTATCCCTTCTGTCAGTTGCAGTGGATGCAGCCTCACACTGGCTGGCCACCATGGCTGGGTCACTAATTTAACTCACCTTCTGAGCACAGAGATTGCACCTTCCCTGCCTGCCCTGCTTTTGTTAACAGCTCTCGCAAACTGCTGAGTTTGCCCTTCTGACCAGGCCCGCCTCTGTTTGCACACTCATCTTCACAGCTCTTTTTTCACTATGCTCCTGGGGGCCCTTTAAATCTCCCGCAGGTGCTTCCAGGATCATCCTCTCTACATCAGCTGCCACGAGAGCACTCCACAGAGCATGTTTTCTGCCTCGATCTATCCCTCGGCTGCATCACTTACCATGTCTGCTGCAGTATCTCACTGATTGATGAAGAACTTGCAGAAATACGTTTGCAAATGCCTTTTCTACACATTAAATTCTGTAATATCAGGGAAGCTCACATAAAACCAAACCACAGTACTTGCTCTTCCCTGTGGTAGGTCTTTGTCTTCAAACAACCATAAAAGAGAGTAATCAATATACCTTGCCAGTGTTTTTTGACGTTTCCTGAACCATTATGGTTCAGGAAATGTTTCTTCAGGCTGCTGTGTCAATACAGTTGAGACACTGAATATGTCCAAACCACATAAAATCTTTACTAAGGTGAAATTAAATGAGCAAGCCCGAATCAGTAATGGATATCCTTCAAGGATACCAAATCTAAATCCAGACAGAGCTGGAAATCCAGGACATTCAAAATTAGGATTAAATTAATGAAAAACTTCAACTTTTGCCACAGAGTCTGTGCAGGAGGAATTTAAGAGGATAGGAATTGCTGTTACAGTGCTCTAGACAGTTGCCTTTCATTTTTTTATTACAGCATTGGCCTGATTTAAAAAAGTGCAGTGAATCTGGGCCAGGCAGGAGGAGAACTGTTATTGGCAGCAATGTTCAGTTTCCCTCTGCTCAAAAAATTAACCCAGAATGAACAAAAGAAAATTTTAAAAAATCAGTTATTGGCATATAGTCTGAGGTGACAGTGCACGGGACTGCTTCTGCCCCCTGCAGATTCATAAAGCTACTTTTGGAGATGATGCTCTCAGGGTCCATGAGGCAACAGTGGGTGTTAGGCTGGGTTGTAGCAGTAATTGAACCTCAGGAAAAAGGACCAGATGCTGGGCTGGGCTGGGCTAGCAGCCTGTCTCCAGGCACCTTGCACTTGGCACATGGTTTTCAAATCCTCCCACTGCAGAGAGCCAGCTTGACAGCAGGGCCATCCATGTGCTGTATTGCCCAGGTAGGCGCCTGTCTTCCCCAAACACTTCCAAGCACTTTTTAATGTTGCGAAGACACTAGCACTGTACTCATACAGAAAATCTGGCTGCAGAACTGCAAAGCACTTTCAGCTCTGTGTCTGACACCAGCCACCATCCTTACAACCCTGTACAGGGTCTGCAACATCAAATACTGGTAACAATCAGTGGCAGGCATAGTAATTTCTGAAGCCAGGCACTAGATCAAGGCAAAAACATGCTCTGTGGAGTGAGGGGACCCCCAACAGGGAGCAAAGGGCAGGTGGCTCCTGGCTCTCAGTCCCAGAAGCAGCCACAGGAGATTTAAATGTTCCCTCAGGAGCATAGCGAACAGGAGTGAGCAAACAGGGGCAGGCCTCATCAGAAGGGCAGGGTTCATAAGTTTGTGAGAACAGTTTATAAATGCAGGGAGAGCAGGGGGGGGCGCAGCCTCCATGTTCGGGAGGCAAGTTAAATTAGCATCAGGTAGCCCAGCCATGGTATCCATACACCTTCTGGCAGGAGGCTGCAATCTCTGTACCTCTGGACACGTCAGCCCAGACTGATCTCCCAGGAAAACATGCAGCCGTCCAGCTCTCAGGCTGGAAGGAGTGCCCAAGGCTTGCACTGGAAACAGAGGGCAGCAGAGGCAACAGCTGTGTAAGGTGCAAACAGGTAGAAGGTCTCAGCTTGGTGGCAGAGCTGTGAGAGTAGAGAGGGTGGTGAGGCACTGGAACAGGTTGCCCAGGGAAGTTGTTGATGCTCCGACATGTAAGTGTTCAAGGCCAGGTTGGATGAGACCTTGAGCAGCCTGATCTAGTGAAAGTTGTCCAAGCCCACAACAGTGTGGTTGCAACTAGATGATGTTTAAGGTCCCTTCCAACCTAAGCCATTCTATGATTCTATGATATTTTCACCTGCCAAAAGGAGACTGTGAGAGAATGAGCAGGTCACCTGGCAGCTACCAGGATCCCAGGAAAGAAAAGCTACAACTCATGCCGCATTCATCTTCCCTGCATCCTTGGCTGTTGGACACGCTACAGCATAGGTCATCCTAGCAGCTAGGTACTGCTGCTTGCTGGATGCAAGCTCCCAGGGGGATTCAAGCTCAGCCTGAGGCAGTGAGAAAGGATGGAGGTATTGTAGGTACTGTGAGGCTGTTGGGACACAAGAGCTGTGTCAAGGTTCTTCTGACGTATGGTGTCAGGCATGTGGCAGCTCAAGCCCATTGCTGCCTCTTCATCCAGATGTTTGTCAGGGGGGCAGGACCCAGATGCATTTGTCTAAGCTCGATGCTTCACAAGAACATGGTATAGCTCACTTTGCTCTGCTTGCTTGTGAGCTCCTGTTTTGCAGCTCTCCGGCAATTGGGAAGTGGATGGGTTCAGTTCAGGCCATTCCCAGGCCCCAGGGGTCAACCGCAGATTGTCTGTGGCTGTGCAGGACTAGGACAATTTGCTGCCCCTCAGAACCAGTCTGATAGGAAGGCTCAGAGGGGCTCCATTTTTGCATGTCCAGAGAGTGCCATTGCCCTAGGGTCCCCTTCAAGCTGTGGGGCAGAACTGGCACCTCCAGAGGCTGCTACCTGTCTTGGAATGAGGCACTCATCTCAGCAACACCCAGCAAGTTGGTAACTGGTAGGACAGCATCAGTTGGACCTCTGAGCACCACTAGCCTCTCTCTACCAAGGGCAAGGGCTTTCCTGTGACCCTGGCCTGTTTTCTAAAGGCAGCGAGGGATGGGGCTCCATGGGTTTTCCACTAGGGTGCTGGGAATTTGCATCCCTTCTTCTGCATTATTGATGTGCTGCTTTTGCTTCAGCAAAAGCTATAGCTTGCCAGGAGGATTGCACATTTCACAAAAGAGCTCTTTTGTGAAAGAGCTTCTCAGGGGAAAGCTGAAAAATTGCTCAGTTCCAGCTTATTTATTTTAAATTGTATCCTTGAGATTTCATTGCCCATGGCAAAATATCACATTCCCTAACAAACAGCCAGGCTGCAAGCCAGACACCCAGTACAGCCACTGCCATCACTGCCACCGTGCCATTTGTTCTGCCCATCACATTGCTCCCAGGGGACTTGCATCTGCTGGGAAAATCTAGATTTCAGGAAGAAGGTGGCAGCTTGCATTGCTCTCAGCAAGCACCAGGCAAGGGACAGTTGCAGTGCCTCCGTTGCTGTGCTGGCTCTAGGTCTCCAAGGTCTTTGCTGGTTTCTCTGGTTCTCCCCTCTGTTCCCAGGTACTTGCTATGCTGTTATTCCCAGCTAGCTCTCCTTTCCCCTGCTTCCCAGCCTTCACCTGGCTGCTGCTGCAGAGGAGCTGGCTTGTAACACTTGCTTTCAAGATGGCTTTGAAAAGAAAGGGTTGCTGAAACACAGTGTACACAGAGCCCCAGGAGATGCTGAACAGCAGAAGAGAAGCTTCTCCTTCCTCTCTTTGCCGTAGAGTGGGCTTCAAGCACCAGCAAGTTCAAGTGACTTACAGGAGTGATGCAGTGCATGGCATCCCAGGTGATCATCACCTCCAGGACCTCTCCTCCCACTCCTGCTCAAAATGCAGGAGCTCAGGGCAGCCCTCCCCAGAGGACAGGATGCTCCAAAACCACAACACCATCACCATATCACCAGCAGAAAGCAGGGTCTTGCAGCCTCAGGGAAAAGGTTGTGGGGACTCCTGAGCCTGCTCAGAGATCCATCCAGGGAGCACAGACAAAAATCCTCTCTCAAAGCAATCTTTGCAACAGATAAGTCTCAAGAGAATATTAACTTATTCCAATTCAAGGGATGGCTTGAGAGCAAACTATCAGGCTGAAAGAGAAAAAAATTACATGCAACAACCTGTAAGGCATGGGTAACCCCCAGGTACAATTTATTTATTTTACTCTGGGATAAAATACCACTGCAGGTGCAGCCTGATGCTAGGTGCTGCCTGAACCAGCACAGTGCAGCTCTGGGCTGGAGCTGGCAGCACTGCTCTTCCATTACCTGCAGTTTTCCTTCACTGTGTTCTAGGGAAGGGCTGTAAAAAAAAAGGCTCATAAATTAATTGCCTAAAAGAGTGGTATAATGTTATTAGATACTTGGGAGTTAATTGTACGGATGTTAATTGCATGTATTTTAATGGCACCAGTAGAGATGTAATTCCATATGTATTTCAGAATAATTTAGCAATTTAGTTAATTTCTGCTAATGCCTTTTAAATCACCTGCCCTCTTCCTCTCATATTCTCTGAGGGAAAGGAAGAAGAAACTTTTCCAGTTGGTGAAATCTATTGCAAATTCACTTCTGTTAGCAAAGATACAAGTTTATTTCTCAGTGGATTTATTCCTGGTAGTGAAATCACCCTCTAAGTTATCCCTCGGTGACAGGGGTGCAAAGGAGAATTTGGCGGGACTGTGATTGGCTGGTCCTAAATTTGGAAGGCTAGATCAGGGCTAGATGAAATGTTTCAAACAGATCATGATGGGCTAAAAAGATGGACACTATAATAATGTGTGGTCTTCGGTCAAATTTGGTAAGCAGATCCAGGAGAAAATATGGAAGAGGAATGTAAAGAACATCAGCCATTTTATTCCATCTCCTCAAAATTTAATGTTTGCTTTAGAAAAAGCAAAAATATCCCATTTCAGTGTGTTTGCGCTGCTTTTCTGCTCTTGTCCCTTGTGACTTCTCCCAGCAGAAGGCAGCTGAGAGGTGCCCTGAGCACAGGGCCCTTCATGGACACAGACCCTTGGTACACTTTTTGGGGATCCAGGCAGGGCGGATATAGGAGGAGACAAGTGATTCGGGCTGTATGGGAGCTACCCTTGTCCCTCCCGACATTGGCAGAAAAGAGACCACCAGAAGCCATTGCTCTCATGGGGCTTTTATTGTCTGACTGGCCCTTGCCTACTGTCGCACTGCCCGTGGCTGGCCGAGCCCCTTGCCACCACACACACACGCAGAGGAATGCTGTGCCCAGCCCGAAGCCCAGCCTCCTGCTTGGCCAGCAGGTCCTTCTCAATTGTGATTTTTTTTGTTTTGTTTTGGTTTTGTTTGTTTTTTAAAATATTTTATTTAAAAATATAGTAGCTGTGGAAAGCAGCCCTCTTTATAAACACTCAGTGCTGGAGTGAAATGCATCATCACCATTCTTATTATTAGGCCCTCCTTGGTGCTCATGCCTGCCTGCATGGGCTGGGATGGCTGCACTGGCTGCTGTGGGCAAAGAGGCTTGCAACAGCAGGGAGAGAGAGAAAGACTCTTCTAAAAATAGAAATATTGTGCTGAGTTGTTTGGAGTGATTGAAATACATAAAACACCAGCATTAGATTAGCTTTAGCTTGTCAAATACTGCTCCCAGCAGAGGCAGCATAGTGTGCTGGTAGAGGCACAGTCCCCCTCGTACCGGGGCAGGGGAGTCATGCCGACCCCCATCCCTGTTCCTCGCCACAGGGCTTGCTGCTCTCATCCACCACCAACTGCAAGGACATCAGCCCCCAGGGCAGCCCAGGAACACGGAGGAGCCATCATAAACAGGAAATTGTAAACACAACCATTGGAGATAAGACACATCTACAATCACAGGGTTTACTGGTTCAAACATCCCAACCTCCCTGCCCCTGCAGCCCATACACCTATGCCCCTGTCTCCACTCCATATAAAGGTCTCCAGTAACAAAATCTTCATTCCAGGCTTTGAGTAAAGGTGAGGTGCTCAAGGAGTAAAAAGGGACATTACAACCTTCGTGATCTTTGCTTGGGAGGGAAGAAGTTGGGAAAGAGAGGGTTAGCTGGTTCAGGTCCTTTGCAAGTTCATTTGGTTTGTCTGGAGGACTCCTAGGTTTATACCTGAGATGAAGACGACTAGGGGACACTCCACAGCTCAATTAAAACATGATTGGTGTTTTGTGCCTAGAAGAGCCCTTGCTACTGGGATCTGTCCATCGTAATCACCCCATGCAGCAAGAAAGCAGCATCCCTCTTCTGCTTGGCACGGGACTATCTGAACCAACGCTTGGGTGGGGGTGATCCCTCATGTGTCAAGGATCTCACTGGTGGGTGATGGCTCGTGGGGGATGCCCTGGGTGCTGTGGATGGTCTGGTTGTGGGAGAGGGAGTTCTGCTGGAGCTCCAGTGCAATGGCATTTTGGGGGAACTCCTTTACCTGCCGCTTGTATTCGAGGAAGGTGCATGCCTTAGTGGCAATTGCAATGATGTTCTTGCCAATGAAGATGGTGGAGACCCTGCTGTCCTGGAACAAGATCATATTGACGGCCCGGATGAAGATGGTAACGATGTTAATGGTGACCAGACTTAGAACAGGGTAGAGCATCATTTTTTGCGGGGCAATGTGCTCTCCTTGCATGCTGATCTCACTGAGGGATACACAAGGCAGGATCAGGAGAAGTATGTAACAGTAGAAGAACATAAGCCCCTCTGCCCAGATGGGCAAGCCAGTCCTGTGCGGTTCCCACAGGTTGGCTTGGATGTCCAATATATCCAGCAGGTCAAGGGCCACCCAGAAGAGGCGCCCCCGCAAGTCCTCTTTCTTCCGAAAAGTCCGTATGTACTCCATGCTATCCAAGGCCACCAGCACCAGGTAAAGCCCTGGCACACAAATAGAGAGAAGCAGGGTCAGGGCTTTCCTGGCCACTGTCTCCAGGTTCTTCTTATCCGCTTTGTAATTCTGAAAGATGAAGTACAGTTTTATCTCCAGGACGAAGATGTAGAGGAACCAGAGAATCATGGCATAGCCCCGCTTGGCTGTCTTCACCTCTGCCCCAACCCACACTGCCACATAGCGCAGCACTATGAGGAAGCAGATGTCCCCCACCAGCACAATGATGCAAACACCAATCTTGCGGGGCCCCTGGTTCTGCTCCACCAGGTAGGCATCCATGAAGGCCATGCTAGTCATGATGACGATGGTGGTCAGACAGACGTGGCGCTTGTCAGGCGGTGGCAGGACCATGGTGAGACGAGTAGACCTCCCTCCACACCAGCACTAGGAGAGCAGTCCTGCCAGCGGGACACAGGAGGACACCCACAGTGAGCCTGGAGATCAAGCTCTGTTCCCCAGACCCAGGAAGAGGTCCCCAGAGAAGCAGCACCTCAGCTGGCAGCCCAGCTCTCCTGGGGCTGGGCTACCCCTGCAGACACTACCCCAACTCTTTGCCTTTCACTAGCTGTGCTCTGCAAGCACCGTGGCTCTGCCCAAGCCCCAGGGTAGCTGAGCAGCCCAGCTCCAGGCACTCTCTGCCACCAGCAGCCAGGGCTCACAGGCATGCAGGGCCTCATGGAGGGACGTCCCTCCTCCGTGGCAGGTCCCCCATCACAGCCAAGCTCTCCAGCAATCCTATGGCACTAATACACCTCCAGGCTCCGAGCCTGAAATCCTGGTACAAATCCCTGGAAATGTGGCAGGCGACAGGGTAGCAGGCAGACCTGGCTGGCAGGGCAGGCAGGAGAGCTCTCCTCTTCCCAGTGAGACCCCACACTCCTCCCTCTCGAGGACTCCCACTGTGTCTTCACAGAGAACCACCTTCACACCTATCCCTACAGGGCTGTGCTGTGCTCCTGCTGCTCCCAGCTGTACGCACATCCCTCCATCCCTGGAAAAGATGACAGAGAATGGATGTTAGGGACCCTCTATGTGCCAGACATGGAATGTTCAGGATGATAACAGCTCCCAGCTTGCACCACACTGCGACATGAGCCAGGCGCCTATCAGGCACCATCCCACCACTGTGCCCTGTCCATGGCTTAATGCAGCACTGCTTTTTATTGATGATGAAGACAGCTGAGGGTATCCTGCATGTAAACACAGCATGCAGCCCTTACACAGGTATTCTCCATCCAAAACCCCTCGGCAAACTCAGGCCCTGGGTGTTCCTGCAAAGAAAGCTGGAGCATAACACAGGTGGAGAGAGACAGGCAAGTCCACATGTGTCCCGTAACGCCGCAAATTTACCATAGCCAGGGTCTTGCCACCTCCAGCTCCAGATGCCCCAGCCAGATGTATCCCAGCTGCAGCAGGGAGAAGGACCCATATGCTCTGCAGATGTCCCAGCCTTGGGTTACTTCTGCTAAATTATGGCTTTGGAGTTTTATCAGTTATTGAGGAAGAAAGTTGTCAGCTTCCAATGAAAAATAAATAAAGGTGAGCTCTTCAGAGAGGGCTCTGGGTTTTTTTCTCACTGCATGTACAGACACCTGACACAGTGTGAAGAGGTGCTCAATGCAGTGGGCTCCCAGTCCCCTGCCCAGGGCTGCAGTAGTGGAGGGGGTAAAGCAGCTCACAGAGTGATGAGCACACCCCCCCTTGAGTAGGGGTGAGGTTAGGGCAGACACGTGGGGTTTGGACTGGCCCTGCCATGGCAGGGGAGTAGGCAGCAAAGCTGTCCCTGGGGAGGCATGAGGTACCAGCAGCTTTCTGGACTGGCTGAGCTGCTCAGGGCCAACAGCTCCTTCACACTAGGCTGTGTTTGTGTGATTCATTCATTAATCCTTTCTAAGCAGGACCTACACCCCCAGTCAGTGGACAGGTCCTAGTGCACTTAACAGTACGAGTAGAGACAGATAACAATTGTGGTCAGAGATGCCCATCACACACTGTGTGACAACTAACCCTATGTGCACAGCAGCTCCCTGAGAGGAAAATGCTTGACTCCACATACCCGCCTATAGTTGGCCCCATGTCATCCTATGGAACCTGGCCACTGTGGTTACGTCTGCCTTAAGATCCTCATCTCTCATGCAACCCACACTCAGCACCTCAGTGGAAATGATGGCCCTGGAGATAATCTCTCCAGGGCGAACACAGCCCTGCTGCTGGGTCTGCAAGCACTCCTTAACCAATCTGCTGGATTTGGAGGACTGCAAAGGTGCTGAGCTGAACTCCGCACATGCATGCAGGCTACCCATGCCTTAGGGCCAGTGGGCATCCCTGATTGCAGGAAGGGGATCAGGACCCAGGGAGAGCCCCAGGAGCTGTCAGAAGGACACAGTGGCACTGCTTCTCACCACCAGATGGCTTAATGAAGACATTTGCAAACCTGGGCTCCCTCATCTTTTAGGGAAAGTGGCAGCCATGAAGGCTGAAGGGAAGAAGTCAAGCCTAAGGAATTGTAAGCTTTTTTAAAACCTGCACGGGGAAGGTGCTTATGTTTATGGCACCTCATTTAAATAAAAGCTGGATTCTCTTCTGCTTCTGGGAGAGAAGAAGAAAGAAAAAGTGAGTTAGAATCAGCCCAGACATGTGCCTGAGTAGGTGGACATCAGGGATGTGTATACCTGTGTCCTGCTTCTCAAAGTATGTGGCAGGTGAGGATGTAGTGCTCAGCAAACATTAGCAGAGGACTTAGACTGCTGCTCCAGCTAGTACACCTACATTGTTGTTCTAAGTCCACTGCTAGACACAGAATCACAGAATCACAGAATAATCAGGTTGGAAGAGACCCACCGGATCGTCAAGTCCAACCATTCCTATCAAACACTAAACCATGCCCCTCAGCACCTCATCCACCCGTGCCTTAAACACTTCCAGGGAAAGTGACTCAACCACCTCCCTGGGCAGCCTGTTCCAGTGCCCAATGACCCTTTCTGTGAAAACTTTTTTCCTAATGTTCAACTTGAACCTCCCCTGGCAGAGCTTGAAGCTATTCCCGCTCGTCCTGCCCCTGCCACTTGGGAGAAGAGGCAAGCACCCTCCTCTCTACAACCTCCCCTCAGGTAGTTATAGAGAGCAATGAGTTCTCCTCTCAGCCTCCTCTTCTCCAGGCTAAACAACCCCAGCTCTCTCAGCCATTCCTCATAAGGCCTGTTCTCCAGCCCCTTCATCAGCTTCGTTGCTCTTCTCTGGACTCGCTCCAGAGCCTCAACGTCCTTCTTGTGGTGAGGGGCCCAGAACTGAACACAGGATTCAAGGAGCCGTCTCACCAGTGCCAAGTACAGAGGAAGAATAACTTCCCCGGTCCTGCCGGTCACGCCGTTTCTGATAGAAGCCAAGATGCCACTGGCCTTCTTGGCCACTTGGGCACACTGCTGGCTCATGGTCAGTCCCTGTCAACCAACACTCCCAGGTCCCTCTCCTCCAGGCAGCTTTCTAGAGAGACTTCTCCTAGTGTATAGCTGCATAGGGTTGTTGTGCCCCAAGTGCATGATCTGGCATGTGGCCTTGTTAGACCTCATGTGCCATTGGACTCAGCCCAGCAGTCCAGCCTGTTCAGATCCCTTTGCAGAGCCTCCCGACTCTCCAGCAGATCGACACTTCCATCCAGCTTAGTGTTGTCCGCAAACTTGCTAAGGGAGCACTGGATGCCTTCATCCAGGTCATTGATAAAGACATTGAACAGGGCTGAACCAAGCGCTGAGCCCTGGGGAACTCCAATTGTAACTGGCCTCCAGCTAGAGTTAACTCCATTTCCCACCACTCTCTGGGCCCGGCCATCCAACCAGTTTTCCACCCAGGAGAGTGTGCGCCTGTCCAGGCCAGAGGCTGACAGTTTCCGAAGCAGAATGCTGTGAGAAACTGTGTCAAAGGCTTTACTGAGGTCCAGAAAGATACATCCACAGCCTTTCCCTCATCCAGTAGACGAGTCACTTTGTCATAGAAGGCGATTAGGTTAGTTTGGCAAGACCTGCCTCTTGTGAATCCGTGTTGACTGGGGCTGATCACCTGGTTCTCTTGCATGTGCTTCATGATCACACTCAAGATCACCTGTTCCATGACTTTCCCTGAAACTGAGGTCTGACTGACAGGCCTGTAGTTCCCTGGATCCTCCCTGAGACCCTTCTTGTAGATGGGCACAACATCAGCCAGCCTCCAGTCCAGTGGAACTTCCCCAGTCAGCCAGGTCTGTTGGAATACGATGGAAAGGGGTTTGGCCAGTGCATCTGCCAGCTCCTTCAATACCCTTAGGTGAATCCCATCCAGCCCCATAGACTTGTGGGTGTCTAGTCGGGCTAGCAAGGCTCTGACCACCTCCTCTTGGACTGTGGGAGCCTCATTTTGCTCCTCTAGCTGCGGGGTTTGTACAGAAAGGGAACAACTTTCTTTACAATTAAAGACTGACGCAAAGAAGGCATTAAGTACCTCAGCCCTCTCACTGTTGTTCCTTCTGCGTCCAATAGGGACTGTATGGTCTTCCTGTCCTCCTTTTATTATTTATATATTTATAGAAAGATTGTTTATTATCTTTCACCAACTTTGCCAATCTGATTTCTAGCTGAGCCTTAGCCCTTCTGATTTTTTCTCTACACAATCTCACTTCCCTCTTGTAGTCCACCCAAGAGGCCTGTCCCCTCTTCCAGAGCCCATAAACTTTTATCTTGTTCTTGATATCACTCAAGATCTCACTGTTCAACCAAGCTGTTTTTTCCCCCTGCCGGCTTTTTTTCCGGAATAAGGGGATGGCTTTCTCCTGAGCTGCTAGGATTTCCTTTTTGAAGAGCTCCCAGCCCTCATGGGCTCCCTTGCCCTAAAGCACTGTCTCCCATGAGACTTTGCCAACCAGCCTTCAAAGTCTGCCCTCTGGAAATTTAATGCTACTGTCCTGCTAACCACCCTCTTCACTTCGCCTAGAACAGAAAACCCTATCATCTCATGATTGCTTAGTCCTAGGTGTCCTCCTACTGCCACATCCCCCACGAGGCCTTCTCTGTTCACAAAGAGCAGGTCCAGGAGGGCACCTTCCCTTGTTGGTTCATTCACCAGCTGTGCAAGGAACTTGTCTTCCACACACTCCAGGAACCTCCTAGACTGCTTCCTTTCTGCTCTATCGTATTCCAGCAGATATCAGGTAGATTGAACTCTCCCACAAGAATGAGAGGCATCAATCTAGAGATGAACCCCAGCTGTTTATAGAAGAGCTCATCAGCTGCTTCTCCTTGGCTGGGTGGCCTGTAACAGACTCCAATCACAAAATCTACCTTCTTTTGGGCTCCTCTTATTTTAACCCACACGTGCACAGCAGGTAAAGCTTGAGGGAATTAAGGCACAGACTTCAATCTGATGAATCAAAGACACTTTATTGAGTTAGCTGTTTCTTTATATACCCTTTTGAGTTACATAACAGGCTGTCCACAAGGCTATCTACAGTGTATTATTGGCTAAAGGTAGCTGTCCATAAGGTTATTATTAAAATATTATTGGCTAAACAACTGCGCATGCTAAAAAAACAAGTTACACTAAAATTAACTACGTTGATATTTTACTTCTTTTTTTTTTTCTCAGTTGATACTTGTTCCCACCGAACTAGCTCTTTTTTTTGTCTCGGCTCTCTGTTTCCAGGTCTTGTCAGAGTTGCTCGATATTAACAAGGCCCACAGAATCGAGTCCTTCTTCCCTGTAAAATGTCTCCACAAAAGCTGTCATGTTAAAATAATTTCTCAAGCAGGAATTGCTCAGGGAAAAAAAACCAAAAGATGGGAGGGAAATCCTGAGTACCCCTAAATGGTGCTTCTCAGGCAAGGTACTCACTGCAGCCCCATTCTCACTAGTACAACTCTCTGTGAAGTCATCAGGCTGCTGTTTAGCACTTTCGTTTGTCTTTCTTGAGGTTTCACATAAAGACATACAGTCATTGCTGTAACTGCTTTTAAACTTGTGCCAAGTTTTACAGTGATTTTATAGCCAAGGGTAGATAATTCCAGATAAATTAGGTCTTCCAGGAAGGAATGATGTTTTTTCTTTCCTGCTTAAGTATTTACGCCTGCAAAAGACAGGGTAGTGAGTGCATCGCAGCATGTTACGGTTAGGAAGCAGCTTGCTGGTAAACCATGTCCCTCTGCCCCTGTGCATTACATGTATGGTCTGGGTAGTGGGGGAAGGCACATGCTCCCAGCCCAAGCTACCCAAGCCTTCCTGCCAACCTGAAAACTCTACCCTGCTTCTCAGTGAATACCTAGGGTGATACTGATTCATGGTGTTTTACAACAGCAGCAAACAAATCTTTCACCACCAGTGCTGAGAAGATTGTTTTCAGCAAAAAATATGCTCAAGTGGAGGATTCTTCCCTCTTCTCTGCTCCAGAATGATTCATGGCAGCTTGGGGTAGGTTTGATAAAAATGTTCATTTGTTACAGTGACCCTTCGTGACCCTTCAGAACAGAGAAAGAGGATTGCAGAGCCTAGCTGAATCACAGAGCGAGTGCTTCTTTCTCTTGGGTTAAATCGTACATTACCCAGGACAAACACCTTCCTTGCATTTTGCAAATAGTTTCCAAGCACTTGCTGTGGTGCAAACTCTTCTTGTTTTCCAGCTGTGCAATAGCTGGCATTTTCCCCATCTCTTGTAGCCCCAGCACTGTTGCTATATGGAAATATGGAAGTGTCTGCCTAGCCAAGGAGCAGAGTTTCCTGGTTTGTGTGATGTGTGGCCATCCTACCTGGACAGAGGCACATAAAACTCTCCTCGAAAATCTATTTAAAAAAGCAGGTAGGTAAACAGTCATTACTCTAGGAAATCTTGATTCATAATATTTAAATGACTGTCTTTGTCAGTACATTCAGAAACCACTAGAGAAATGTGTTGGATAAACAAGAAAAAGAACACATCAGATAGCAACAAGAGCATATCTGAGCCAAATATTTGTTTAGACAAGTATTCACAAAACTTTTCTTCCTGAAGAAATTCTTGTAAATAAAAGGCAGCTCATCTGAATGTAATGAGCTTCATGTTATGGAAGCCAGTGAGCTAGACTGGCAGCTTCCTACAGGAAGGGAGCTAGCAGCCTTTGCATCCCGCTCAGTATCAGGGCTCCCATGAGCAGGCACTGCAGCCATGTATCAGTTTTGCTGACTATGGGCCTCCTTACCAGGACAAAATTCAATCCAAAATTGCATATTCTCCTCTACCGCTATCCTATGGAAACAGCTCCATCGCTTGCACTGGAGTGAGCAAATGCACTTGATAACACCCATAGCAGCTTGTGATCAGGTGGTGAGACTCAGCCCAAGTGCAGTGTCCAGCAGCACCAATGAAGTCTGGCAGCACAACACAGGGAGAGGCAGCATCAGCATGTCCCCCCTCCATCTCGGGGCTGGCACAGGAACACCCCATTTCCCAGTCTACCTGCCCCTTCCAAGTGTCCCTGCAAGTGGGAGAAGCTGCGGTGCTAATGAGGGAGAGCAGCTGTGATTTCCTGGGGAAACTTGGGGTCCTGCACTGAAGTGCACTTTTGCATACTCATCTCTGCCCTGCTCCCTCTAGCACTGTGGGAAAACAAGCAGCAGAGGTGCAGCCAGCCCCTGCCCTTATACTCTTGTGCCTCTGCTCTGCTATGGAGTTATTTCTTGATCTTTTACCTGTTTTTTTTTCCAGCCTTCCCAGCTGCTATGAGGCACCTGTGATTACCTGAGAATGGGCAGGCACAGCCTTGCTTCACCACCAGCCCAGGCAGTTTGGGAGAAAATTAAACTATGCAGTGCCACTGGCTCATTGCAGTGTGATTAATTATGACATCTCTGCCATTACCGGTATCTGCAACCCCCAGCCACCCATCAGCACTGCCCTCCTGCATCTTCTCCTGCCTCTGCTCACCACCTGTGCCTGAGATCACATAAGATAGCACCAGGCACCACACTGGAGAGTTATGCAGGTGCAAGGAGCCAGCAGCATCCCCATACACCTGCACAAACCCCATCTCTCAAGTCTGGGGAGCAAGTGGCTGCAGGCAAGTCTGGAGGGCTTGCGGAGCCACTGTTAATACACAGCCTCATTAATGACGGCAAGCACTTCCTGAAGCCTGGCTCTACCTGGAAAATTAGTTTAAATTAAAGTGATTTGAATTCTGTCTATGAATAAAAGAGGGAGTGAGCTAAGCAGAAGTATACACAATGTGCTTCCAAGGTAGTTAGGATGCAGCATTGCTTAAAGCTTCATTTGCACTTTAATTGCTTTGATTTATTCCAGCTTTCCTGAGCATAAATCCAAAGTTCCCCTTCGCTTAGTCCTTCAGCCATTTGAAGCACAGCAGCTCCACAAAGCTCTTTCCCACACATTCCCTGTCCCTAGCTGAAAGTGTCCACCCCACCGTGTGCTGTGTTATGACATTGTCCCCAGCATAGGGCACAACAAGGTAATGGGCATAGCCAAGTTTTGTGGGGGCTGAAAGCAGGCTCCAGCAGAGCCATTCTGGTAATGGCATCGCTCACCAACAGCCAACTGTGCATCACTGAGCAATCCAGTAATAGCCAAGTGGCCTGCTCTTGGCACAGGTTGAGGCTGGGGAGTGGCTGTAACTGCTTATGCTTTTTGTGACCCACTGAATCATTTGTGAGCTCTGTGCACTGCATAAGGACGGGGCTTACAAGGGAAGCAAGTTCTCCTCTGATTAAGAAACTATAAATCATGTTGTCCCCATGCCACTGCCTTTTCCTGCCTTACCTTGCTGAAAATCAGTGCTGGTCGGTGTCTGGATCATATTTGTTGACCTACAGGCTGCGATTTCATCCACACACCGCCCCCCCCCCAACTCCCCCACACCGGCAGTGACTGGGGACTGACGGATGGGGGACGCTCAAACTCTGGGAAATGGGGAAGGTGACTTCTGGGCAGCAGCTGCCCTGCCTCCTCCAAGGCAGTACTGGCATCTCAAGTGCACCCTGATACGGAAACGAGATTGAGGAAGATTTTTCCAAACCCTACCCACTAATTGTGTCTGAAGGAGGAAATTGCCCACTTACTAATGATTACAGATAACTTACTGTGTAGGCACAGTGAAATGAGGAAAGAGCTGCAAACTGTTCTCAGAACCTGCCCAAAAAAAACAGTGCAGCAGGGCCGGCAAATGAAACCAGCTCTTGCTTATACCAGTTAGTGCATCCACTGCACTCTCATGCTGCAAACCCACTCTCTCAATTATATCATTTTTGTGACAGTGCGAGGAAGGTCTGCTTGCCCAAAGCAGAGCCCTGCACAGGATAGATGGCCTTTTGTGTCCACAGCCCTGTCCCCAGCAAATGGCCTATCCAGGGCTCCCCAGCCAGCTGGAGTTGCCAGGAACATCTCACAGTTCATAAACATGCCGAGTTTAATGGTATTTGACAGACATGTCAGAAAAATTAAAAAAAGCTTTTCAGCTATTTTAGATATTTAAACATAATGTTCAGAGAAGGTAAAAGATTCATAAAAAATTAAATTATAATACTATGTTTTGACATTACCAAAACAATTTTCCATTTTGCCAGCAAAAAGTGATGTTCCTTTAGAAGGATTGCTTGATATTTTCAAGTTGGTTGGATTTTCAAGATTTCCTTCTGATCTGGACCCCAGAGTTACGTGTCAAAATCCCCCATGGTTTGTTGCTCTGGGCACTAAAAACAGGGACCCATTTGGCTGCGTGTGCATTAGTCACTGGGGGAGATGAACACAGAGGTGCTGTTGGATATGAAATGTTTACTCCACAGATGTTCCCAGCCCACTCCCCAGTGTGCCAGCAGTAACAGAACAAACCCTTGATAGTTTCCTAGCTAGGTGACCAGTGTCAGTGCTCTCATCCACCACATCAGGTGCGGAGAGAGCCAAGGAGCTCTGGCTGCCCCTTGCCACATCTAGCCATGACTGAGAGGGAGTTGGCTAATTAAAAGAAAATGGAAGCTGATGTGTGAAGCTATAAATAGGAGAATGCTGGAAGTTCCCTGGCACTGGAAACATGCTTGCAGAGGAAAAGGTTGCTGGGAGCTTTGGGGCAGAACTCCACTATATCCCAGAGAAGATGAATCTGAGCTCTGCAGGCATCTCCTGCCTATGTCAGAGAGTGTTTAAGCAGGGATGATTCTGCAGTAGGTGGCTGAAGGGATGAGATGCTGGCTTGCAGCCTCTCTTCTAGACACCTGGACAGAGGCACCAGCTGATTCCTCTGGCATGAGCCCAGACTGGATGTCAGACTAAAGGCAGTAGCTGAGGGATCTCTTTCCTCCTCTCTCACCCTCTCTCCCTGCACATAATACAAGGGAAGGCTTTGGGTAGCAAGAGCTGGGAGTGTAGTAGTCTGACTCTCAAGCTGCAGTCCTGGGGACCCCTACAACTTGATGCTGAAGGTATTGAGCACTTTCTGCACTCAATGGCTTTTGGGAGGTGCAGCACCAGCTCCCAGAGGAGGTTTTGTGCCAGGGTGGAAGGGCAGCAAGAATGACTGTGTGTGTCCTGTTCTCATGAGATAGCTTCTGTCTTGTCTCCCCAGCTGGACAGGGGGCCTGTCTGCTTGAGGCATTAGCTTCAGCACTTTGTAGGTAAGGAGGCACCTCTGGAGATTAACTACCTCACCTGTCAGCCCCAAGTGACATCTGCACAAAGCAAGGGGGCATCTCTGCCCTCCTTGGGAGTTGCCTAGGGCTTATCCCTACTGCCAGACTGCACACTGAAACCAGGTAGCAATTGGAGAGAAACAATTAAGACCCTCTTATTCCCTATGCTGAGGGTTAGAGGAGATAGGATCAGCCAGAGAGCATGCACAGCATGCAAGATGGGCAGTTTGCTCCTGCTGCCAACAGTCTGTGCTTTGATTAAGAGTGACTGTTCTGCTGCTAGTTAATACAAGGCAGCTGACGGTCACTCTGATGGAATGGAGAAGCAGAGCCCAGTGACTACGATAAAAAAAAGAATGTGTCTGCTGGCTCCTGCTGAGTATGGCAAAGCTGCCCTCTTCCTAGCTACATGACTGGGCTGCCTGCAATGCCACCTCAAAGCTCACCGCAAACTCTCCCTCTCCTGAGATGCCAGCATTCAGCTGCTGTAAGAACTAGTGGCAGAGATGAGAAGGATTTAGTTAATTCTTGGGATAATCTTGCTGCTGCCTGCTTTCCCAAACCATCTTGAGGTGGTCCTGCTGACAATGTCTGGCTGGCTCCCCACAGGGTTTTTTCCCCCATCTGCAAATTAACAGAGACTTTCCTGAGACAGACCCTCTCCTGTGATAACAGGTCTCGTACTCTGGTAACACCTTTCATGCTGCTGCTTACCCAGGGCTAATGGCATCCATTTTTGCTGCATCAGTGATGGGCTCCCCAAAAAACACACGTGGAGCTGCTCAGCCTGTTGCATTTGCAGCTAAGCCAATTCACCATGAGATGAGAAGGCACCTCAGCTTTTTTTTCTACACAGCAAAGTGACTTGTGAACAGGTAGAAGACCTTGGGCATACCTCCATAAAAGCTTCACCAAGACTGTATTTTTGCTGAATTCAGGTGCCAAAAAGCTCACCTCAAACCTCAGTAAGGCAGGGACAGCAAGCAAGAGAGAACCGGCGGGTGACTTGCAAATTCAAGGGACCTTTGTCTTGCCGTGCACTTGAATTTACTTTCGCAAGGCTAGTCCAATGTTAATTATTGATGGCAATAGCTCACTGATGGAGAGCATGAAATATTAGCAGGATTAGAACTCCTAATAGCACATCCTCCAGCAGACAGCTATTAACTTGTGTGGTCTTAAATCACATTTGAGTCATGGTAGGGCTTGCTGGTGCAGTGGAGCTGGAGATGCCCTCAGTGGTCTCTGCTCTACATTTGCTCTCTATCATTTAAGTCCATGCCACTGTTGAGTCCTCCTGGGACAGGCACTCTGCAGGATGCTGTGCCAGTGGGTTGCTGTGCTTGTTAGGCTCAGGAGGACAGCAGGCAGACACTAAGCTCAGTGAGACCCATCCCATCCTGTGTGTGACCCAGCTGCTGGGGTGGGGTGATGTTATCGGCTGTTCTGACATGGCTTGGGAGATAAACATTGCACCCATCTCAATGCAGTTCGAAAAAACTAATGCCAGCCAGAGGTCCCCAGGGAGACGTTTCTATTCCTCTGGTTTCCAGCATTACTTCTACCAGTCACCTAATAAATCTAATAAAATCTGTCTTGCTCATGTCTAACTCAATTCCAGTATCCAGAGGCCAGAGTTCTTCTCTCACTCAGCCCTAACCAACTACATTTTTGGCATATAACCAGGTGAAGTGCTGCTGCAAGCTACTCCAGAAGAGATCAGCTACATGGGATCAGAACTCACTCTCCAAATCAATCACATGTTTATAGGTTTGCCTTGTGTTACACCTAATTGAATTACTTAGCTACCTGAACACCATGGTTAGAAGCTGATGACTTACAGACCGAAGTCTGGACACTAAATGAGCTGCTTTGTATTTCTTCTCAAGGACAACTCCCCACAGCACTTCCTGCAGCACCCTCATGCAGCAATAGGTAATCTGCAGTGTGTTTAGCCTAACCCCATCTCCAGCAAGCAGCTGGGCTTTGACTCCTGCTCTGAAGGCAAAGGACTTCCATGGAAAGTCGTGACCAAGCCTACTGCCTCAGATTTCTTCCAGCACCTAGAAGCACAGTGGCAGGAGCATCTTCTGGTCCATGGCCCTGGATGGCTGCAGTGTTCCACTCCATAGAGCCCCGTGGCTTATAGATGCAGGACTGCAAAGGCCTGATCTTCCAGGAGTGTGCCTGATGGTGGCTTCTGGTCTCATCACCTAGGAGGATCACCTGTGCTAATAAACTACTGTAATGCTCCCAGTGGGAGGGATTTGCATTTTCACAGTGTTGCCCACCCAAAAGTCCTCTCACTGAGAGGGGTCCACCCACCTTTCAGGTAGCAACTCAGCAATGCTCCAAAACGCTTGGGAGCCAGACCTGAAACAAGCTGGACTGCTGCAGCCCGTTGCATGGGCAACAGCCAGCATGCAGCTGGGAAGGGGTCAGGGTGGACAAGGAGAGCACGTGCAATCTGAAGTAGCAAACTGTAAATCTTGTTCAGGATCTCTGGCATCCTTCTCCTTTGCATCTATCCCATGGTGTCAGCCAGCTGGGGACACTTTGGTACACCTCTTGCAGCTCAGACCACCAGTGGCCCAGCCAAAACACCCATGTGGTGCAGAGGTATATGCTGCTTGTTTAGCCCCGGGCCTGTTTGGATTGAGCTGTTCAATTGCATGAGCTGTTGGTTTTTCAGGCTTTCTTCACTAATGAAATTCTTTGCCTCCTGAAAAAAAAAAAAAAAAAAACAAAACCCACAAAAAACTCCAAGGCAGAACTTGCTTGTCACATTGGCCCATGCAGTGGTGTGAGCCAGGAGGCCAAGTGGGCAGGGGCTGGAGCACCGTCCCCACCTGTGGGGAAGCTCCCAGTTTCCTTGTTGCCAGGTCACAGGCAAGGAGAGAGGCTCAGCGCAGAGGCTGCACAGAAACTGGGAAATGCTGCTTACCAGTTTGACAGCACAAGCAGGCATCCTCTCCCCCAGGAGGACGTCACAGTTTGCTGTGCTGGAGCTTATTGCCAAGGAGATAAAATATTTATGGTTCCTCTCTCTTACTTCCTGTTTCAAGCCACTGTGA
Organism: Clamator glandarius; assembly: GCA_033459285.1. Classification (NCBI taxonomy): domain Eukaryota; kingdom Metazoa; phylum Chordata; class Aves; order Cuculiformes; family Cuculidae; genus Clamator; species Clamator glandarius. Next base: position 2,358,666 of record JAUNZM010000040.1, read on the forward strand.
CTTATTTGTTGCAAATTTACATGCATGTTTAAAAACATCTCTACATTCCTTCTAAGTACAAAAGGTTTATTTCTCCATGTAGCATCCTGCCAATCAGAATCAGCCACCCCATCTACTCTATGCTTGCATTTGTCCCTGGCTTCAGTACTCATTTTCCTCTTGGTAATGATTATCATTATACTAAGAAAAATGGGTCATTTAGAGCAGTTTCTTCCTAAATAAAAGGCTGTGGGACACAGGATATCATTAAAATTCTAAACCTGACTTCCAGCCTCAAAAGCAGACTCTTGCTATTCGGCTATCTCTGTGGAGGGAGGAAGGGAGGGAGGGAGATAGGGCACATAATGAATGCACTTTGGCCACAAAATAACTGAGTCGCTGAGTCCACGTGGCCTGTGCTGTTGACATCTGTGCTGGCATTAAAACATCCCAGGCTGAGGCTGTCACCTGTGCTGCTGGGGACACAGGGACTCCCTGCCCAGCAGTAGAGGACAGAAGCTGCATCCCAATCCCTCCACAGGGCTCCTGTTGCACCCCCTTCCCAGCCGCCCCATGCATGGGAAAGGGCAACCAAAGCAGCCGACGGAAGCGAATCCCTACCATAAAAAGAGCAATTTAGCTTCTGCCAGGAGGGATGGGGCCATGTTAAGTCTGCTGCAGAAGGCTGGCAGGCTTAACAGTCCATGCTTGGACAAGGGAAGAACACAGGATGAAGTGCTCAGACACAGCATCCCTGGAGGCAGTGCCTGTCTTGCTCTTGTACATTGTGAGGAGCAATCCCTGTCTCAGAGTGTTAATGCTATACCATGGGCCACCTGGCTCTGGGCTAGAACCTGCAACTGGTTCCTCTGACCCGTGTCCCTGCGACTGTGGGTGCTTGGGGATGGAGGAGTTGCTTGCCCAAGGTCTCTTCCCACCTCCTCAGCCCTGGATCTGGGCTTCCAGCACCAGGATCTCTGCCAGGCTCCAGGCTGCCTCTACATTTGTGATGTCAGGAAGGCATGCTTTGCACAAGTTCAGTGCTAGCGTTCACTGCTAGGCAGTAGATCTCCCACCTGCCTGGTGATCTCTGCTCCCTAACCTCCAGCATGCTGCTGCCCTAGAGTCTCGTTTCTACCTCCTAGTATTCCCAGAAGGGGCTTCATGAGAAATGTTTTGCTTGGAAAGGCTATGCAACTTCTGTGCAAGCCTGCAGTTTTTGTGTACAGAGCTGTAAGGCAAAACTGATTCATTTTGCAGCTTAGCCAGCTCCTGAAAGACGCTATTTAAGAGTGGGGGAACTGCTAACTGTTTTTTACCCCTTTTGTGAAATAGGAGGGACAAGGGATATTCAGAGGAAAAGATATGGAGACAGACCCAATATGGCTAATTTAGAAACATCTCTTGAGAAGGGAGACTTGCCACGAAGTGTCAACTTCTGAAATAATTTCTTTCAAAATGTGTTCAGAATGGATTAATTTTTCATTCTCTTTTTAAATCGAAACCCATATGGAAAGCTTTCTTGCTGCTGCTCACAGCCAAGCAAATGCACAGCGACTAATGCCACATCTCATACATGGGACACAGGAGCAACTACACCAGCCCACAGCAGTGACTACATTACAACATGAGCCTTCCATGCTCACAGCCATGGAGCTGCTACCATGCATGACTTCCACGCTTGACATGCCCAGGTGTGGGGGTCTCCCCATGCTGTGCAGTCCCCCGGCCACCAAAAATTGCTGCAGAGCTGAGCACCCTGCCAAGGAGGATGGAGGCAGGGGATGGTAGGTAGGCAGGGCAAGGCAGGGAGAGCAGCTCTCCTCCTCAGGGCAATGTTTCTGTTAGGGGTGCTTGAATGACAAGTTAGTTTTGATGTAGCAGACAGGCTGAAAATCCCACAGAAATTATTTGTTTGACTGTCATTTAATTCTTTTCACTTGAGTTTTTTAGCAAAATAAAAACCTGCAAAGAATGCTTAGGAGTCAACCTGAGATGCTTGTTCAGCCCCAGAAAGATGTCCCTTCTCTCTGGGATTATTTTACCCTCCTCCTCCCCTCTGTTGCTAACTTTAGATTGACTTTACAGTAGCAAACTGTTAGGACATTTCAGGAACAATAAAGAAGATAAACACCCGGTTGTGTGGTTTGCTAGAAAACATAATTCCAGGGGAAGAGGATTTGAATCTGGTTCCCAAGTAATGTCAGACAAAGGAAAGAGCAATAACAACTCTTTATCCACTAATAGCCATAGAGCCTTCTCCCTCAGCAGGAGGGAAGCTCATCCCCAGGGAAGTGGTACTAAAGCATGGAATGGATCAGAAATTTCCCAGTTTTTCAGAGAAAACTTGTGAAATGTGGTAAACACCTCTTTCTGGCAGGTATTTACCACTGAATTTTCAACTGTAAGAGTCATGGGAAAATCAATGTTTGAAGAGCAACACACAGGCATCTGTCCTGTACTAAATGGGCAATGATGAAGGCTCGCTAAGAAAGCAGCGAGACTGGGGAAGACAAGGGGGTTGCTGCAGCACTGGTCACTGCTGAGCTGGCAGAAAGCCAACCAGGCTGTAGAGGCACAGTGGGTGCACTTGCAATCAGATTTTATCTTAAATTGCATTCTGAAACCTGCTCCTGGAGGCCCTCTTGACCTGCCTAAGCAGTATGTGAACACTTTGCACTGATTTTTGCATAACTAAAGAAGCAGTAAATGTTTTGGGACTCTGCAGCAAGAAATAGTATTACCCATTTTGGGTAGTGCTCACCAGGGAAAGTCCAGGAAAAAATCTCCATTTTTTAGTATAAATGCTACATACCAAGAGTACAGAAGATTCACAAAGTCTAAACTGGCAAGGCTACTCTACCTTCCCTTCCCCTATTGCACTGCAAGTAGTAGAAAACAGATTTTTTTTCATTAGTCATTTAGAAATTTATCTGGTTGGGGTAGGGAGGTTACAGGGTAGGAATGAGAATAAACCAATCCATGCTTAGGTCACGTTTGGATGCAGGCCCTGAACTTGAACCTTGTGCTCTATCCCCAATTTAACCAGGAACCAGCTCACTCCCCAAGTGCCCCCAGTGGCCGATGGGGTTTTGCTGGCAGCTGCTGCCCTTGGCTCTCTATATCCCTGCATACTAATATGAAGGAAAATGGGATGGGTAATTTAATACTATTTGCTAGAAGCAAAGAAATACACAAGCCTGCTCATCCTTTTCTCTAAGTTTAGCCCAACAGTGTATTAAAGAGCTGTCACTGGATTCTCGCCAGCCCCTACTTAGCTGAATGACCTGACTCTGCAAAATAGCAGAAAATTTTCCATTCTGTGTCATTTCTGAACCTGGGGAGAATGACCAAAATCTATCAGGAAAGCAGCAAATTTCCTTCATTCAAAGCAATTCCACCGATTCAAGAGAAACTCTGTGCCTATCACAGGCTGGAGCAAGGCAGACTCCTCCTGATCCTGTCTTTGAGCCCAGTGGCAGAATGCAGTGCTGCCTGAACCAGAAAGCTCAGCCGCCTTGTCCACAGCTGCTGCAAAAGCATCCTCCGTGCACTGGGTGCTGTGGGGAAGATACTGTGAAGCCAGGAAACATGGATGCTAGGGAAACCAAGAAAATTTCCCAGTTTTATGGGGCTCTGGCTTGTGTCTCTGGGCATCAAAGTGCTCTTCACTCCTGGCCAAAGCAGGATTTGGGCACAGCTGCTACTCTCCTGGCCTCAATATCCCTCTCTGCCAAGAGGGGAGGTTGACACACAAAAATGCAGTATTGAGGAGTTGTGCATTATAGCACCACAAAGCAACAACATATATGGTGTTTGGCCTCCTTAGTCTAAGTGCTTTATTTTTATTTTATTAAATACTGGGTATTTATGGATGATAAAAGCAATTAAGTGTAAAAAAAAAGGTAATGATCCATTCATATTGCATACAAAAGATATGAAAATCCCTCATAAAATTATCACCCTAGCACAGAAGCGGACCTAAACATCTTTATAATGTGAGACAGAGAACGTTGCTTACAATCAGAACATTTATAAGGCATTCAATTAGCCACAGGAGGGTCTCTTAGTATTCCCCAATCCTCCACAAGCACAGTGGCAGTTACAGGAGTGTCTAACTTCTTAAATTAAGGACAAAAGACAAGAGAATTTAGATATAACCTACTCCCACGTTCACTCCATATCAACATACATAGGAAATTTCAAGCAGACCAAGCTTAATTTACTGTACAATTTAGTGCAGAGCCACAGAAGACTCTTCCTGTGCATCTGCTGGAAGATCTTGCTGAGGGGGGGAAGAGGCATGTCATGTACTGCTTTGCGAGTGGGTCATCAGGATGCTCCTGCAAAGGGTTGGGTCAGGCCCCATCCCCCTCCTGCTCCTACTGCAGCTCCCACTACCCCTGCAATGTCCCCAAGCCCTTCAGCAGGGGTCACATCCCTCTTGCAGAGCCACTCCGAGAGTGCACAAGATGGGGACTCCGATCCTTCCCGCTCCTGGCCTGTGGGTGCTGGCAGCAGCTGCACACGTATGGCAGGGGGTGTCTGTGCCTCCAGTCTGTGCGGCCCCCCTGTCACTCAGCCCCTGCACACTCCTCTATGCATCATCACACAGCACAGCCATGCCCAGGAAATAATTGAGGCTAGAAATAAGATGTATGTTTGTAATGGGCAGTTAATGGTGAGGGCAATTAATCACAGCAGCGGATTAGCGAGGGACACGATGGATTTCCTGATTCTGACATCTTTAAACCACAATCGGTTTTCCTTCCAGACCTGCTCAGGAGGAGCCAGAAGTAATGAGCTCAGTGATGCGTAGCTCAGCCACCCCCACTCCTCCTCCTCCAAACCCGTCTATGGCGGGAGCCCTCATCCACAACCACCCTGCTACAGGGAATACCATGGCCCTGGGGGAGGGCAGCAGGGGGAGGAGGATCTTTCTCCACACCTTTGATCACTTCTTTCTGATTTATATTCCAAGATTGTTTCAATTGATCAAGTTGTCAGATCTGTAGCGCTGCCAGGAAGCACCATTTTCTTTTAATAAGCAGAGAGCAGCAAGTCATTTCATCTTCTGTACCTACTCTGTTCCTCCAGTGGAGAGGTAGGACTGCACCTTCTCAGGGCAGCAGTGCCTTTTTGTTCCTTTCAAGGTGGCTCTGGAAGACCTTTCCCTTTAGCCCAGGGAGAGCAGAACCCTAGCACAGGCCTTTCCCTGCAGCTTCTGAGGATCTGCACACCCCTATACATTTGCTTGGGTGTTTCTTTTTTCAGAGCTGCTCCACACCATGATGTAGACTCACACAAGCCCTGGCAGCCAGTCCCAGTCATTTGGGCCTCCCACAACAGATTTTTTCACAAGGGGCTTCACAATCATGGTAATATTTTTAAAAGTAATATGAAGCCATGTCTTTCGCTTTGTTTACTGGCTCCCCAGCCTGCAAAACTCTCTTGGTTCACATGTACAGCCTTGTTCTCCACCCACCAGTGCTAGACGCTTCACACTGTCTTCCAATGCAAGCCAAAAATCTCCTGTAGTTGCATGACAGGCTGCTGCCTTCCAAGGTCACAAGGACACCAAGGCTCTTAACACAACCATATGGTTCCTCAGCCTTGCATGCCAGTCTCCCCGGTGCTGCATGGGGCCCCGAAAGATCCAAGCAGGTAGAAGCATCGTGAAGAGCAGCTATGTGAGCTTGGCCATGGGGCATCTGCAGGGGCCATCTCTGAAGCTGACTGGCACATACTGCTAAGACAGTCACTGCATAGTCAGGGAGGTACAAGATGGACTTTTTCTAACCCATTCCACTGCTGCACATCCAAGCCAGCCCTGTTGGAGCAGGCTGGGCTGCGCATAGGAAGACGTCTGCAGGGGACAGAAACACCACTGAGAGGTGAAATGGAGATTAACATAGCTGCATAAATGAACTCAGACACTCAGCATAGGGAGAATGCAGGAAAGCACAATGCTGTGAAGTACCTTTTTTTTGCTGAAAAGCAAAGCGCTCTGCTACATTTTCCAGAGCACATGAAAATCTGAGCACATCCCGACTCCCTCAGGGCATTCCCTCTAAACCTCTGGCATTCCCCACAAGATCTCGGTGGATGTCAGACAAAGGGCATGCCAACTGTTTAATCCCACGCTACATCGTCTTTCAATGCTGCTGTTTTGCCAGAGCTGATACCGCTGCAGCAGAGGCCAGCTGCAGGCGGCATCCCCTGCCAGCATCCCTAGGGCCTGATAACCTGTCAACATTTCATTTCACCCAGGACAGTGCATTGATCCCAGTGACGCTGGAAGTCAGCATTAAAGCCATGCTTTGGCATTTGCCAGCTGCTGCTGCCCAAAAAAAATAATGCTAACTTTGTGATAACATGGCAGGGCTGAGCACCCACACTGCCTTCCCTGTGTCCAGACAAAGAAGAGAAGAATTACTAGCATGCAGACACCCCACTGACAAAGCAAGTACTGGCTCTTGGGTCATTTATATTCAGCAAAAAAATGGGAGTGAGAGGAGCATGTTTACATATATACAAATTCATATATCTATATGCATGTCATTATGCTAAGTCATGGTGACACAAAGTGGATCAGCTACAGTCTTGATATTCTAAAATTAGATTTTATGAAAAATAAGGACTAGCTTCATGTAGTGCAGTCAGCATTAGGATTTATTTTCATCCTGACATGTATTACCACTTGATATGACTGGGTAAAACCCAGGGCACATGCATATCGTTGCCATTCATAACATATACATGGATTCATGACCTAGCTAGCAAGCTGAATTGCCTTGCAATCTTTTTTCCACTGCAGAAAGCTGAATAAGCATATAAGTCTGAGAGCAAAAAGAGAGCCTATATATTTGCTTTGCAAGAAAAGCTCTTGAATGGAGTTGTAGGAGCCAAAGGAAGCATGACACCAGCTGCCTAGCATCCATTACCCACATGGACTCATTTCAGAGCAGGACCCATTGTGTCCATGGGACTAACAGTAGATGACAGGACAGTAAATGTCAGTGGAGCCGTTGCATAAGCTCGAGACAGCCCATGACTTCCCCTTCCCCAGAAAAAATCCCAGTGTTTTTATTTACTTCAGCTCTTTAATCAAATGCTTTCAGTTACTATGATTAAGAAAGCATAAATTGAATGCTTACAAACATATATATGTGAACCTCCATGCTTCTCTGGGAACAGAAATATGGTTACCATCAACAGGCAGAAATAGTAATTTTAATAATAACTCCCGTGTCCCTAGGGTTTTCCTGACAGAGTGATGAATATGTCATCACTGCAGCTCAAGTGCAGGCCTGGAAACTGTTACCTGAGCCCACAGGTGGCTGTCATGGAGATATGGCATTTATTTCATGGAAACAAAAGGTCCATCACCAACGGAAGCCAGGGAGCTAAGGCTGCCTCTGGAAAGTGAGGAGAGGAGAAACAAACACAAGAGGAAGAAGCAACCACTTATTCCATGTGAGGGGGGAAAAGGGCACAGTATGATTTCTGCTGTGGAGGAGCAAGGATGATGGGAAAGGCACTGCATGCACCAGAGAAGCTGCTGAGAAACATTCCTCTTCAAAAGATCTCTGCCAGTCCATAGAGGAAAAACTCTTGACAAAAGATGAAAAAGAGACAGATAGCTAAGGAGAAGGAAGATTTGGGTTTACAGAAAGGTTTTCTCACAAAGAGACAGAGACATCCATGAAGGACTGGCTTGGAAATCCTGGTTTTCTAAGGTCAAAGATTAAGATGTGACACCATTAGACAAACAAACAACCTGATGAAAGCAAGAAGATTGAGACATATCCACAGCTTGACCAGTTGCATGGAGGAATTAGGATCATTGGTGTCACCTGAGAGACCAGATGGTTTTAGAATGAAATCACCACCATAAGGTTTTGCTGTACATCTCCCTGGGAGTAATTTTGGAGTGGTGCTGGTAGGACTAGTATTGTTTGGCAAGACGCTGCTTCCCAGGCAGAGACTGAGGTGCAGGTGCTCAAATGGCTTTTGTGTGGATGTGGCTGGAATAGTCTTTTTACCTGCCAACTACAGAACTGCTACAAGGAGCTGCTGCTTTTATTTGCTTTTAAGAACACTATAAGAAAGCCAGATATAGAAAGTAAGCATTGAGTGAGAAATTACCACTAACTTCAGCATAATTAACCACAAAGGTATGAAAAACAGGCTTGTAAATGAAGACTCCGTTCTGATGAAGATAAATTTTATGAGGGGATCTCCAGCCTCCTCCACATGTGCACCTTTGGGATCTTCAGTCTCAGGGCTAGAACTGCTGAGCAGCTGTGCTGTGTAAGGTGCACACCCTACATAAACCCCACTCACTAGTCTGGCAAGGCAGGATCAGCACTGCCAAACACAACAGGCTGTAAGCACCAGCAAGGAAATAGAGTTATTTAAGCCAAAGGACAGAGCTGTCACAAGAACAGATGAGGATGAACTCGCTATGAATAAACTCCATCTGGAAGAAGGAAGGACGGAGCTTTGGGCCAGCCTCAGCACAGCAGACACTGAGTTGGGTTTTATTCCCAACTTTTCCAAGAAGATGGCAGGACGCACAGCTTTAGAAGTCATCAGCCCACAAACCTACTACTGTCTGTCATGTTCCCTTCCCCACTCATCTTGCTGTCATGGAGCTGGGTGCTCCTGGAAGGATACCTTGCCTCCTAACTCCACCAGAACATGCATTTTTTAAAACATACATGGAATTTCTTTACAACTGTTAACATCAAGCTTCACAGCTGCCATGGTGATAAGCAACACAGAAAAGCCTATAAATAACATGAATGTGCCACATGCTGGCCCTTTTATGGGCCCTACCCCTTTTTTTATTTACTTATATGCAAAATATTTTACAGGACAAACCAATTAAGCTTGACAGCTGGCTGACAATGAATTCCTGCCCAGTGATGGCTTGCAGACACGATATATTAAACCAGATAGCATGATGCAAAAGACCAATAGAAGATATTGGTGGGATTTTGCATTTGTACTTGCACATACCACTGCACGGTGATGATCTTTACAGCACCAACAACTAAATGACCCCTCACACTGCAGGACAGGGGTGGAGATTGGCCTGTTCAGCACCAAGCAGCAGCACAGCACCAGCATGCAAGTTTTCAAAGGATCTTTAACTTGCCCTGCTGCCCGCATCGGTCAAGAATTCCAACATAAGGTCCCACCAAGTTTCTGGGATGCTACAAGAACACTGCAAGCCTGATCGCATATATTTTGGCTATGACTCCATCTAAGCAGGTCGCTCTGCTGTGAATGTAATGCAAAGTGCAGTCAGCCACCCTATGCTTACAGCAGCTACAAATTTTGTGGGAGGCCACTGTGGAATTGAAAACCTTTGATCAGGGCTGCCTTGGTGGCATCAGCACCCACTGCTGATCAGAACTCAGTCATTTTGCTTACAGCTTACATTACATCTTCCAAGATGGGCACTCCTCAGACAGCATTTACTTCATGTAACTCAGCAGTTTTCATTTGATAACTCTGCCATTGTAGCAGTAATTCCTATATTCCAGAGGGGCAAGGCACAAATAAAACAGTAGAGCCAGGGTTTGTATGGCATGTCTCTCTTAGCTGCTGATAAGTGGCAGCGATGCTGGGAAAGCCTCTTTCACTTTCCAGATCTGCTTCCACTTTTTCTCTCAACTGCACAAACAGCCCTGATGGACAACCCTCATCCCAGAGCTGCTTGAGCCAGCCATTCTTCCCAGTTCAATCACATTTTTTTTACTCTCTTCCTGCACACTTCTGTACCTCCGAGCTAGGGGAGACCATGCCTAGCAGAGACCGATGAAAAATGAGATTATTCACTGTGGAAAAAAATGTGCTTTCTATGTTGCTCTCTAGGCAAGGCAGTGCTTGGATCCTGCCCCACCTCTTTGATGAGGCAAGGGGAAGGAAGTCCCTGTAGCACATGAGGAAAAAATACAGACTCCTCACTTACAAATAATGCAACAGAATTTTTTTCAGCTCTTTTCATCTGGAGCCCAGTACTGTACTTCAGGCCCAATCATCCACTTTCAGATTTTTGATCTTGAATGATTTAACAGTATTGAGGAGAGCAGGTGCTTCATAAAATCACATTCAGTTACTTGAAAACCCAATTGTGCAGCTATTTTTTAAACCAAGGAAGTTTTGATCAACTGTGCTTTGATGTTGAGCTGACACCTGAACCTGGGTGTCTAGCAGGTTAATGAAGAGCAATAAGTTCCAATAATGTGACCTAAACTACCTGAGTTCTATGATTTTTTGACTTCAGACTTAAAAATTCCCCCCAAATTCATATTAAGGGTGCCACTTCTTCCCTCTCCTTCAGTGTTTTTTCCTTTGATGTCTGCTGCATTTTCCTCTCCTCTTTCTTTCCTCTTCCCTAGATGGTTTTATTTTGCTTTTGCAAAGGAAATCGAGTGCAGAAAAACTCTGCAAAGTTCTTTTGCAACTATAAATTTCCTATATGCCTCCTGCTAGACCTGGTTGCAAACAGGGAGCTCAAAGCAATGGTCCTCTCTTCCCATAAATCTCAGGCAAGATCCGCATAGGACTGCCAAAACCTGGTTACACAGGAGGACACAATTAAGAGGTGATTAAGCACCACCATGACCTCCAGCTCAAGCCAGGCAGACAAAAGCACTACCCAAAGTCTAAGGGCACATGACACTACGCAAGGTGAAAAATTGTACTGGCTATTAGGTGGGACAAGTTACAAAGCTGCAAAAAACATGGGAAGATTAGAGAGCTAAGAAATCACAGGAGAAATCAAAGGAAACACAAGCTCAATTTCTATCAGGGAAATAAGAACTGAATAAACCAGTGATTTTATTACTGCTACTGCAGAAGGGGTGGGGAGGAGTGGAGGGAAGAGGCTTCCCTTCCCGGGAAGCCCTAAGTGTCTTACTGCTGTGCCACATGTTGGAAACTGTCCATCATGCTCACCAAAATTTGAGATACATTTGAGGAATTCAAACAAGAGCAAACCAGAAGCTGGATATTTTGCAAAGTTATTAAAAGAAAGCTTTAAAATAGGAGCCAATGGCTCCACAGGTAAATTAATTATGTGGAAACTTCCCAGGAAAAGGACATGTAGCAGCAATGAAGGGTTTGTTAGCACCAGTGGTGTGTGGTACCACCAGATTGGTAGGCTGGAGTGCAAGCAGGCATCATGCGTGGGGCAAAGGGAGGTATTGATCAGCAGAATCACTACACAGCAGTTTCTCCTGGAAATGCAGAAAAGCATTTGCAGAAAAGCTGTTGCCAGCCAGGATCTTGCTCACAAAGGTAAACTGCAGCAGGAGCTAAAATCCATCTCTGGAAGAGAATTGCGAGGCTGCAGTCCACAGCAGGTGCTTGGATGCAGAATTTGTCCAGCCTTAGTACAAAGAAATCACTTCCATGCTGCTAGCAGAACTACAGGAATCTCTTACGCTTTTTAAATGTAGGCATGAAAGTTCAGAGGGGTCAATCCAGGCTGTCCTAACCTTAATAATGCAGGAACTCAGGATCTTTAATAATAAAATTTCTACCAGACTACACTTTAACCTTACAATGTAAATGATGTACAAGGGGAGGGGGTGTCTACAGAAACACTAACACAAATCTCCTGGCTCTGCTGCTGTTGCAGAAATGAATCCACAGGGAATAGAAAAGCCATTCCAGGGCAACAGCAGCTGCCAGCCTGAGCTATCTGCTAATTGCTAAGGACAACCAGGAACAAGGACAACCTCAATTTGTTTGCCATCTTGCTTTGTCTAATATGTGGGCAGCGTGAGGGCATGCTCGCATGCTGCATGGTTTGCAAACAGCACAGGAGGAAAAGTTCAGAGTTGGGAAGAAACAGCACATAAACAGATTAATAAGAGCAGCTTTCTTAACCAGAGTTACTAGCAAGATCCCAGAGATGTGCTTCCCTAAGCAGGGAACGCTATCAATTATTTAATGGGGATAGCCCAAAAGCAACTACCCTGAGCTCTAAATATGCTGGGTAGTGCAGCAGGTTTCCACTACTCACCTGAGTGAGGACAAAGTGCCTTCAGGCACACACAGCCCCTCTGCCCAGCTATTTGCAATAGACAAGATTTAAACACCAGGAGTGCAGCATGGCCTGCAAATGCACACATCCCCATCTACTCCTACAACAGAAGTTGTGGTGGTAGGAAAAGCAGAAACTTCACTTTAGGGGCCACAGTACTTCTCTGATTCTACCCGACCCAAGCCTATGGGAGGCTGGGAAAGAACATGTTTCCAACATGGTCATCCATTTGCTCCCTCCAGCCTCAGAACCTGAGGAAGAACCACTTGGCCCCAGGGGAAATGAGGACTTGTCCCCTCTGTGGGTGCAGGGACTTGGATCTTCTTCCAGAGGCTTCCTCTGGGAGAAGGGAAAGGGACCCATCAAACGATGGTTCTGTGGGAAGGGATGAAGATTTTCTTACGCAGCCCAAGCATCAAATGCATGTTCAAAGCAGGCTCTCCATGGATGCTCTACACAGCTGGGCTCTCACATGGGTGCAGAACTGTCACAGCCCAAGCCTCTGGTTTGCAGCTGGATTTTTATATGCTGGGCTGATTTCCCAAAAGTCTTCATTTGGACTTATTATCCCCACAGGGATCAACAAGCCTGCAGCTGCTGTCCTAGCATCTGCAGCCAGCTTTGCTAAGCAGCAGTGTGGTCTGCTGGATAAAGCAGAGGCTGGGAGCCAGAAGCAATAAAAGTCAACCTAGCTCCTGCCAGGAGCCTTCACCAAGGACTCAACTGAGCCAGTTGGTGTCTCTGGAGATGCCCAAGGCATGTCCCAGCCAGACATTAACACCAGTGACCTCATGTCCAGCTCATACTCAAGGATCAGGCAGCATCGGGGAACAGTGCTCAGGGAAAGGACAGAGGAGCTCTGTAGCTCCCACAGGCAGAGGAGGCCAAGTGGTGATCCACTCCTCTGCATCCTACCCCAGCCCTTCACTTAGCAGATGGCTCTGAGTCATGAAGCTGACAGCTTCTGTGACTGGGATCAAGTGAGAGGGACATAAGTAAAATAGCTGACAAGAGTCCTACATTGTGGTAGTGGGGAGGTGACTGGAGGCATCCTTTCTGCCTCAACTTTACACTTTGGGTAATGCCAAGGGAGCAGCCCTTCTGCAGAGGCCTGGCATGTGCAGGTGGCTGCAGAGCCAAGCATTGCTTGCTAGCAGAGCCTTTCCAATCTCCCAGAATGCTTCTGGCCCTTGCCAACCTTTTTAAAATCCTTATGGAATAACAGGTCCAACAGCAGGCTGTAACAGACATATCGGAGACCAGCAGTCATATAAGACGATGTAGAAAATGTACTGTGGACTAAAACTTTGTATAGGATCATCTACATTCTCTGCTGTGGCGATCCTGTGATCTAGAACTGATGTACACTTTGTGTTTCAACACTGCCTCCCGAATGTCTGTATTAATGCCAAGTATAAAGTATCTTCCTCCACTCTGCTCTGCAGTCATTTGTACTCAGATGTGCAAAGCAGGCATTGCCCAACACAGGGATTCAAGCCCTATTAGCAGCAGCAAAAGTTCTGCTAATATAACCAGAAAACGATGCTGTCCCAGCCTCTCTGATCTAGAGGAGCCACAGGGACAGATGCTCATTCCCCAGCTACTGCACAGAGCAACATGCTTAACAGCATTGCCTCTGGCTGCTGCCAGAACTGGGCCTGACACACCAGCACATTTCCCTGCTCCTTCTGCTGTAATAAAGTTCCAGGGGAAAAACTAAGGCTGCAGCTTGTCACATGGCTTTGAATGCAGTGATGGATTCTGCAAGTAGTTATTAACCTCTTGAAAACGCTCAACGTTATCTTGTGGAAGTAAGGTTAGGTTGAACAGCTGTTGATAACTTAGCTCCCACTACCAGCAATTTCATTCACGGCCATATTTACTCATATCCATGAGGCATCACTGTATTCCCAATGCCATTCTTTATGGAGTCAAATGAGAGCTGCTTTTAATACATCTTTGGTACTTAGGAGGCCTGTGTTACCCAAGCACTTCATCAGCTTGAATGGGTAGCACAAGGAAAAATTCTAGGGGGAGTCAGGGAGAGCAAAAAGCCTGGACACAGTGCCTAATCTGGTTAGGAAAGCTAATCCAGAAGAGGAAACCTAACCTGGGGAGCATCTTCTGCAGACACAAAGCTGTTGACCCAAATTACCCATCTGCTGCTTCCTGTATCAACCATCATGCGGCTGCCCCTTCCCATCCTTCCTCCCTAAGATGGCTGGTCAGTTGTGGGCTAGCAGGTGCCAACAGGTTCCATCCATCAGTATGACCCTTTCCTTTCCCTTTTTCATCCTCTAAAGAAAGCATGTCAACCAAGGGCTCGGAAGACACATACTCCACTACTCCACTCCATCATTTAGACCTAGTGTTCCTCTTAGCTGAAAAAAGAATTCTTTGTGTTCTTGCTGTGGACACTGTCAAGAGTGTATCAGCGGTTTGCTTTATGGTATTTTTCTAGGGAGTCTATCCTCTTCTTCATTACTTTTGATGATGCTGTAACAGTATCGCAAAGCCTTAGGCACGGACTGAGACTCCCCTGTGCTGGATGTGGTAGAAGCAGAGATCAGCCAAAAGAATTTGCATCCAAAAAACTGACATCCCTGCAGTCTAACTTCTCCCACCAGTATTTATGGGGCATGATCTTGCACATCAGGTCTGGGATAGGGACTGGGGATTCTGGATTCAGATCCCAGGCATTTCCCATCTACACAGATACTTGAAGCCCCCTGCCACACTACCACGCACACACACATACACAGAGCACTGCTCAGAGCCAGCAGCAGCAGTGACAGAGGCTGACCACACACACGGCAGAGTTCCTGATTTAGCATGTGTAAAGACAGAGTTTCCCAGCAAGTCATACAGTCTGAGCTCTGCTCACAGCCTCTCCTCTCCTCCACATCACTGCTGGTCCACATCACAATGAGAAATTATACCAGGTGATTGCTGGACTGTTTTATTACGCTATTGCAGGCAGTGAAGTCATCTGAACCAAGCCCATGACCTGTAAGCAGATTTCAGCCCTAGGAATGGCCAAGCTCTGATGAGAGACCATAGTTAATGCTTAGTCTAAGCTGCAAGTGGCAGGTATATTCTAAGTGTGTCCCTTGACTCAGTACCCAACTACAGCGAGTTTATAGCCTTCAATATTGTTACATTAATGACAAGGAATTTCCCAGTTTCTTGGAAATACAGTGACAAGCTCTTCAGGGCTGGTTTCAGTAGCTTTATTCCTTGGTAACAGTCCTCTACCTCATTTATAGCTATGTCTATACACAATGTGAGGAAAGTGCTATAAACACTCAATGTAAAAACCCTGTCTACCTCCCAATTCCTTCTTTTCACATCCTGACCATGCAGCGAGTGCATGTGTATGAAGACTGTGCTCATACACCTTCCCGTGCCACTAGCCTTGCATGACCACAGTTTGCTGTCCCCAGCAGCAGAGTGTGGTAGGTTTCCAGGGGCAGACAGGCGGTACCCAGGGGCAGGAGTCTCTTTGCTCAAGTCCTACAATCTCCCTTGAGAAAGTGGACAAGTGGGAAGGAAAGTGGTAAGGTGCGCTACAAGTATCAGGAACATGCGTGATGGTATTTCCCAGCACTGCCCTTCCAGGCACCCTCTGACCATACAGACAGTGTGAAGAGAAAGAAAACAAGCTCACCTGTAAGCAAGAGGAAAGAGGGGAGCTATTTAATACTTCTTTGGGGGATGCTAATTCATTATTAATCAAAAACAATAAAAATAACATAATAGGATGGAATCTTAAACTGTTAAGGCCTCTCTGGATATCCAAAAAAGCATTTACTAAGTTTAAATATTGTATTTAATGCCCCCATAGCTCCAGTGACACCACCCCTCTTATACCTCATACAGAGGTATATTTTAGAGTCTCCCCAGGACACTTGAAATAAATAAGGGCTCTGGCCAGACTGAGCGGTCAAGGAGGATATATGCTGAAGCCTTGGGACGACCAAACATCACCAAGACTGCGCACATGACAGGGAAGGAGAATTAAATCACGATCCTACAGGAGATGATGGCGATGCTGCCAGGGACCAAGGACGTGAGGAAAGAACTTGGGAAGGAGCTGATTAGCACCATCGTGCCTCAGCCATGCTGGACCAGCTAAGGACCACACATCCTCACATAAGCTGCTTTACACAAGCATGGCATCTAAAACTTTGGCCTGGCGTCTTGCAGAACAGTTTGGCTAAGCCAGTGCATGTTACTAGTGACAAATCCAGCAAGCAGAGCAAGCAGAGGTGGTCAGAGACAATGGAAGGTGAGCTGCTGACCTGCCTGTGGTGGCTCTGCTGCTAGCAGAGGTGGTGACTTCATCTCATGATGCTAGATGTCAAATATTTTCCGGCTCTTGTTTATATTCATGCACTGTACAGCACTTTGGAGCCTTCAAGATGAAAGGTACTTTCACCAGCACTTCAGTGGCTTGTTTCCTATTAGAGGTCTTTTTTGACACTCCTTCACTCTTTTATCTAACTTTCTCCACAAAGTTCTTCTAACTTTTTTATCTTTCTTCTGTGGTTCCTAGCCAGGAAAAAAAATATCCAAACCAAAACAAAACCCCAAAAAACCCAACCAAACCCCATACTTATTTCCATTTTGGAAGACTTGAGATTGATCAGACACAGTGGCTTGGGTATAGGAAACTTTCAAAAAGGTGATTATCTAACAAAGAAGTCTGCATACTTTTTGGTAAACTCCTCTCTTCAAAATGGCTTAGTGCTTAAGATAAAAAAAGGCCTTTGTTTTTTGCCTTTAATAAGCTTAGTGGCTGTTTTAATTAAGTTGGATAGGAATTTTCAGAGCTACTTGATGTGAAAATATGAGCCTGTAAGAGCCGCTTTTGATGCTTGAGTTATGTTTTAAACACTTGATGAATACTGCAGAGCTGTGAATCCTTTTAGCATAGCTAATAGCTATTGCTAGAGAGCTCATAAAATGCTGTTTCGTTTGTGTTTCTGCTGAGCTGTAGGCTTCCTCCAAAATGGCAGCAGTCCGTTCTGGAGCTGTTTGCAGACCCCAGCCCCAGGAGCCAACTGCACCACTGGAAGGGGTGGGGGGGGCGACATATGGAGGGATGGACACCTGGGGACCCCAGGGCAGGTGGCTGTTAGGTGGAGTACAGGGGTCTCCCAGCACATCTAAACAGGATGATGCTGGACTGCTCCAAGGAACTGCTCATAGGACCATGTCCTGGTGGCATCCCAGAGTTGTGCTAGGGTGATGTCAGAGGCATATATGAGCCACCCTGACCCCCTCCCACATGGGTTACCCACATATGGTGGCCTGGTAGGAGCTCAGGAATGATTCCCATCCCTGTGCTCAGTAGTGGGGCACACCACAATCTGTATGCAATCCTTTGCCCTGTTTGGAGCTATGACCTTAAAATAAGTGCTTTCCTATTGAAATATTTTGAGTTCACCTTTCTCCAGATCTAGGGAGCCACCCCTCACCTTGCAAAAAGGATTTCCTTTGGTCCATAGCTCTGAATTTGCTTGAGGGACAGGTATGGAAGAACTGACTTTGGGGAAATGCAAATGCCTTCCACAAAGGATATTGCAGGGAGTGATGAAAGCCAACTCCATTTGCATTTTAGTTCCATAACTCTGGATGTTTTCCCTCTCTCGTTCAGACTGGAGTTCACACACACACATTTTTGCCACAGAGCTATTCTGTTGCCAGCTGCCTCTCCCAGGAGTTTTGAAGAAATCCCTGTTTACAAAGAAAACTACTTGTCAGAGCACCGGCAGCAATCTGCAAAAGCAGAAGGAGCACCCAGGTAGCTGCGGTCAGCTCTTGGGGCCAGTGCAAAGATCGCTCTGTCCTCCTGTGCAGAAAAGGGGGCTCCCTGAGCCTGTGGCAGGGATTACATCCCCCCTCCTGCCACCACCTCTGGGCGGCATGGTGATCCTATTCTGCATGCAGTGTTGAGACTCTTGCACTCACATTCATTTTTGCAGATGAGTCTAGGGCACCCTCTGCACCTGACAGGCACTCTGGGGAGAGGGCAAGCGTCACGTGCGATGTGCACCTGTGGGGTGGACATCCCAAATGCAGACAGGCACAGCGTCAGACCAAGGAGCTACCCAGAACACAGTGGGCTCAGCAGCCTTGTGAGATGTGGAGGGGATGGAATCAGGGCTGCCCTGCTGCCCAGCAAGAAGCAAGATAGCAGTGTGCCTGGAGTAAAGACTTTGGATCTGACCCCTACTTGGCTCAGAAGCATCTGATCAAGCTCAGGTGACATGTCATGCTGTGCACAACTTCCATACAGATCAATACCCAACACCCACGGGAAGGCACAGCTCAGCTGCACAGCCTGGCTACAGAATGGATGGTGACAGGCTGCCACTGTGCAGGAAAAAGGGGGGAAAGGCTGCAAATGGATCTTCCAGGCAAAGGAAACCCCTCCCAAGTAAAATCCATGCCCCACAGTTCCAGCAAGCCACCTCCTCCTGTGCACATCAGGTTTGTGAGTGGGCAGCACATCTGCTAGAAGGGCAGGAGAGAAGGTGCCACGCCGAACACACTCAGCACCCCAGGGGAGGAACAACCCCTCCCTGTGCCCCAGGGCATGCGGTGAGCCAGGGCTGTGCCACCTCTCCCAGGGGCTGTGCCACGTCTCACTGGCTTTCTTGAGGTCAACTGCAACGGGGAAGGGTTTCCAGTGTGGAGACCCAGAGCATCTCCTGCCTGCAAGGCAAACCTTGCGGCATTCAGCCTTTCAGTAAGGAGCGCTGGAGAGAGTTCACGTTCCCTGTGGAGGCAGAGATGGAACGCGGCTTTCGCGTCCTCCCGCTGAGGCCTAACCGGAGAGCATCGCCAAGACCCAGCCGGGCGCCCACCGAGGCGAGGCACCCAACACCCCGGGCAGCGGGGGCTCTGGCCGTGCCCTCCGGGTCACGCACCCCGGTCCCACCCTGGCTTCTACCAGGCTGAGGGCAGGTTTCCCGCAGCCAAGTTTGCCCAGAAGCAGGCGTCTCCAGCCACATCCCAAGCAGCCGGCTCTGCTCTTCTCCGGCTCCTCCTGGGGAGCGCGGTGGCTGCAGCCCCCGGCAAACCCTCAGCGGCCGGACGGGCGCTGCCAGAGTGCGACCCCGACCCAGGGGGCAGCGGGAGAGCCGGCGGCACAACGGGGAGCGGGGGAGGCGCGGCCATCCCGGGCTGGTCCCATCCCCGCAGCATCCGATG
The DNA here is from genome assembly GCA_033459285.1 of Clamator glandarius. NCBI lineage: Eukaryota > Metazoa > Chordata > Aves > Cuculiformes > Cuculidae > Clamator > Clamator glandarius. The sequence goes on from JAUNZM010000040.1 coordinate 2,377,927, forward strand.
GCGGAGCGGCGGGGTGGGGGAATGAGGGAGACGGTACCCGCTGGGACCGCAACGGGGCAAACTTGTACCGCGCCCGGAGGCCGGCGAGGCGCTCAAACACTGGGGAGCGGGGGAGGATGCTCGGAGCCGCGTGCGGGGGCGGCGGGGACCCCCGGTGCCGACCGGCGGTGTCTTACCTGCGGGAGCCGCCTCGGAGGCTGCGGTCCGCGCCGTAAATCCGTGTGCCGGGTGCGGCGTGGCGGGGCGGGTGCCCCCCCGGCCGCCGCCCCGGGGCCGCGGAGCCCCGGCCGCCCGCCTCTCAGCCCCGCGGCGCCCGCCCCGCCGCGCCGCCCGCCCCGCCGCCCCGCATCGCCGCCGCTGCCGTCGGGGGCTGCGAGCCGCCCCGCGGCCCCGCTCCGCGCTCCGCCGGCCGTGGGAGGCGCGCTGGGGGCGGGCGGCCGAGGGGGGCGGCCCCCAACGCCCCCGCACCGCCGCAGCCGCCACCCCCGGAGCTCCCTGCCCTGTCCGCAGCGCCCACCCGGCCCCTGGGACCCCCGCTCCCGGGTGCTCGGGTTTCCTCACCGCCATCCTGCGGCCGCGGACCCCCGTCCCTGTTCCGACAGCTACCTTGCCCTCCGGGATCCCGTCCCTGTGTAGCTGGGGGCTGGAACTGGTCCTAGACCTCGGAACACCTCTCACATCCCTGGGACCCGAGAGTGACATCGAAGTCCAGAACACTGTCCCCATCTCTAGGGACGGCGGCCAGTCCTAGAGTCCAGGAGTCTTCAGCCCCAGCCCCTGGAACTGGTCTCAGTGTCACAGCCCAGGACTCCTTCTCACCATCCTGGGGAACTGTGGTCGGTCCCAGAGCCAAGGACGTTGTCCCTAAGCTCTTCTCCTGGCTGTGCCCTGGGGGTGGCTCAGCTACTCTGCTGGAAAATGGAGAGGGAGACAGCTGGGTGGAAGCGTGGATCTGCTGGAGAGTCGGGAGGCTCTGCAAAGGGATCTAAACTGGCTGGACAGCTGGGCAGAGTCTGATGGCATGAGGTTTAACAAGGCCAAATGCCGGGTCCTGCACTTGGGGCACAACAACCCTATGCAGCTACAGACTAGGAGAAGTCTGGCTGGAAAGCTGCCTGGAGGAGAAGGACCTGGGAGTGTTGGTTGACAGCAACTGACCATGAGCCAGCAGTGTGCCCAGGTGGCCAAGAAGGCCAATGGCATCTTGGCTTGTATCAGAAACGGCATGGCCAGCAGGTCCAGGGAGGTTATTCTCCCTCTGTACTCGGCACTGGTGAGACTGCTCCTTGAATCCTGTGTTCAGTTCTGGGCCCCTCACCACAAGAAGGATGTTGAGGCTCTGGAGCGAGTCCAGAGAAGAGCAACAAAGCTGGTGAAGGGGCTGGAGAACAGGCCTTATGAGGAACGGCTGAGAGAGCTGGGGGTGTTTAGCCTGGAGAAGAGGAGGCTGAGAGGAGACCTTATTGCTCTCTACAACTACCTGAAAGGAGGTTGTAGAGAGGAGGGAGCTGGCCTCTTCTCCCAAGTGACAGGAGACAGGACAAAAGGGAATGGCCTCAAGCTCCGCCAGGGGAGATTTAGGCTGGACATTAGGAAAAAAGTTTTCACGGAAACGGTCATTGGGCACTGGAACAGGCTGCCCAGGGAGGTGGTTGATTCACCTTCCCTGGAGGTGTTTAGGGCACGGGTGGAGGAGGTGCTGAGGGGCATGGTTTAGTGTTTGGTGGAAATGGTTAAACTCGATCTGATGGGTCTTTTCCAACCTGGTGATTCTGTGATTCTATGAAATCTTTTCCCTAACTCCATAGCCTGTCTTCCTATAGCAGAGGTCCCTCACCATCCTATGGGGAGTCCAGGCCAAGAACATGTTCTGTGTCTGTATCACTTTTTTCAGTTGCCCTCCTGCCTCTGCTATGCCTTCCTACCCCTCCTAGCCCTGCCCAGCCACAGGTGCAAATCTTCACTAAGGGCATTGCTGTGACAGCTCTGACCCCAACTGCACTGAACACACCCTGTCATAGATGGGCTTTGCATGTGGATGACAGGAATGGCAACTAGTGCCACTAGAAATCTTTTAACTCCACAGACCTTGGCTTTTGACAGCAGCGGCTGGAGCGTGGTGAGTCCTGTCCTAGAAATCCACGCTCTATTTGAGTGTTTCCTGGGGTGCAGAATCATAGAATCACCAGGTTGGAAAAGACCTCTTAGATCATCAAGTCCAACCATTCCTATCTGCCACTAAACCATGTCCCTGAGCACCTCATCTACCCATCTTTTAAATACCTTCAGGGATGGTGACTCAACCACCTCCCTGGGCACGTTGCTCCAATGACCCTTTCTGAGAATTTTTTTTTCTGATATCCAGTCTGAACCTCCCCTTGTGGAGATTGAGGCCATTCCCCCTTGTCCTGTTCCCTGTCACTTGGGAGAAGAGGCCAGCTCCCTCCTCTCTACAATCTCCTTTCAGGTAGTTGTAGAGAGTAATAAGGTTTCCCCTCAGCCTCCTCTTCTCAAGGCTAAAGAACCAGTGGTCCAAGAAAAGTGGCTCCTTGGTTAGCTGCCTTCAATACTGAGTAAGTGTGGCACTGAAAGGTGAAGAGCAGAGGGACACTAGCCTGCAGCCCTGCTTGCACTTCTCCTACCCACAGGCTTTGCAAAGAGGGAAACATTGCACCTTCACTCATTGCAAAGAGAAACGCTGTCCCTTCGTGTCATGAATGGGGAGCCATTGTGAGATGCAGAACTGGCTGGCCCAGAGTCTCCCAATGCCTTTCAAGCAGCAATTACCCCTGACATAGCTGACTGGCTCAGCTGCCTGATGGTTCCTCTGCACTGGGACGCTAAGTAGTGGAAATCTATGGAACCTAGAGCCAATCTATGGAACCTAGGCTGGAGGCTGCTGTGTAGCAGGTCACCGTGGCAGGCAGGGCACATCTCCCCAGTGGAGGCTGTGGGAGCTAGCAGAGGGGAAGTGTCTTCACAGCCCCTTGCCTGTAGCCAAAGCTGCTCCAAATGAACGAACCCTCTGTAATTGTGGATGGGACTGTGTGAGAAGAAGGCCTGCTCAGGCACCCAAAGGAAATCAGATTAAGGCAGCAAGGGTGTTTACATGAATATGAGCTTAATCCACTAACCAGATTGATCAAAGTCACAAGTCATGCTTTTCTCCTGGAGCACCTTGCTATTCCTGTGCCTGTTCCTACAATGCTGCAGATAAAGAAGTTTTGCCTAGCACTTCCAGCAGCTATTGCATCTGGACCCTCTTCTTCTGTGCAGGCCATCTGCAACCCTAATCTTCAATTACTAAGCAATACTATAGACTGTCAAGAGGGACCTGTGGCCATGCCAGGTATGGCAGGAAGGCCTCACTTCTGAGTTGGAGCACCACTGTAGTGGGGATGTGAAGTCTTGCAAAGCAGGGCAATTTAGAGATCTCTCTGTGCACTTCTGGTCACTTATCACACTTATACTGAATTATGCTTCTCTTACACAAGCTCTAAGGTTGCTACTCCAGCAAGGCAAAGCCAGCTTGCTTGCTAATGTGACTATTTGTTAGTCTAATAACTCTTACTTGCATTTACTGTGCAGCTTAATATTGCCAACATGCCTTAATTTTCTACATTGGAGTACTTTTATGGTGAATTGTAACAGTAGAGATTAATTTGCAGAAATGCAACTTTCCGTGGAGTTTATAGCCAGAGAGATTTGTATGCCATCACACCCGACCTAGTGTGCATCACAGGCTGCTTACCCAGTTACTTCTCCACCAGACCATTCATCTGCCTGGGCCCTGTCTTCTGGTTTCTTCAGCGTGGAGCATGTCTGTGTTTCCAGATCATTTGTGAGTCCTGCTAAACCTCCCAAGACCGTGTGCCTCTTTGTCCACAAGTCAACACTGCCTTACCTACCAGGTAAGCTGGGTGGCAGGAGACATTACAGAGAGGGCAGCATACATGACATGAGCTCAAAAAGCTTAACTTTTAATCAAAGACCTGCATCATTGAAGCCAGTTCAGAACAAGGTTTAAGGATTTTAAGGGTCTTTGTTTGGAAATATACATAGTTGGTTGTCTGTGTCATGAATCTCCCCATTTATCCTTTTGGAGCTGAATGAATAATTGAAGAGACATTTGTGGCTAATTGATTCACTGATCGGTGGAAAAAAATCATGGATAATTTATCTGATGAATGTTATTCAACCATCTGTAGAGCTGGTCAGTTATCAAAAATAATCAGATGCAAATACTCAGGCTTTCAACTTTGTCTGTTTGCAAATGCATCTCTCGCTTCTTGCTCTCCAGTGTGGATCCCTGCAGATTTCTCCTGGGCTGAATGCTTCAAAACAGCCTGAGCGCTTCACCATGGCTCTTCTGCTCCATCCACTACTTCATGTACCAATGGCAGGAGCTCATTTCTGCCTCATCCTCACATTGCAAAGCTTTCTGTTCCTTCCTGTGTCCTTGCAAGTATGGACCTTTAAAGGAGGAGTCAACAAACATTCTTCAGGAGGGATCAAGATGTTTAAGAGCTTTGCTGGTGGAAGGGAAAAATGCAAGCAAATATAAATGCATGACACCATCTGCTCGTGGCTCTTTTCATATGGCAGCTTTACTGCGTTGGTTAGTCCCATAAAAGGACCTGTGCACCCAGCCTCCAAGGTGGAGATACTGCCCTCGTGGCTGGGACAGCAAAAGGAGGGAGCAGAGGGCTGAGGCAAGCACATTGGAGGAGGAATTTCCTACGCCAGCTTCCAGCTGCACCAATGGAGAACCAGGCTCTAATTCCATTTTTAAGGTTAAATATTTAAGCAGTCCACATAAGCTTGTCTTTTTTTTGCTGCATCTGCATGAGTCCTGGTCTCCCCTTCTGGCGGTGTTTAAGGTGAGGGTGGATGAGGTACTTAGGGGCATGGTTTAGGGATGGGTGGGAATGGTTGGACTCGACGATCCGGTGGGTCTCTTCCAACCTGGTTATTCTGTGATTCTGTGTGATTCATAAGCATTCCTTGCGGCACTTGGCACAATGAACAGGCAAGACCTGCACAGCCATCTCTTCTGGGTTTCAAATAAAAAGAGGAAAAAAAGAGACCTCATGGTTTCTCTAAAATTGCTGTTTATTTGCCAGTTCTTGCATGTCAAGATTTCTGAGAAAACAAACAGTCTCCAGAGTCTGGTTGATGATGTTTGCCTTCTAGCAGAGATCCTGTCAGACTCTCCTAAGGTTCCTAGATCCAGCAGGTGTAGTTCCTCTCCCTCCTCCTTTTCCATCCCTAAGCAACACAGACACCCACCCCATTGAATTAAAATCACCTTTCCCTGGCAGCATTCTCTCCAAGAGACTTCCTGGGCTCACAAGTAAATTTGTTCTCTCCATGGCTGGGGATACTGAGCAGCAGGATCCAGGAGCTGCCTGGCATGTGCACACTCCTGTGCCAGACTGCTCTTGATGAAAATCTATTCCACCTGAACCTGGGGCAATTTGGAAACCATTTCAGAAGATCTTCTCTGTTTAAGTTTGATGGAAATAGGACATTTGTCTGAGTGCATGAGCTTGCTGTCTCTATTCAGGTGCAGAAAGTCTCCTTCCTGTAGGAACCCCACAAGTTTGAGCTGCACTCACAAGCCTTGAGCAGTTTGAGGGGGTGATTTTGTGGACACCTCAAAGGATGCCCATCCTTGAGCAGGGCCAGTGGACGCCCCTGAATGCGAGCTGGTGCTGCTACTGTAGCCTCAGAGGACTGCTACTGCCGTCTGCACCTGACTGCTCTGCAGGAGGTTCACAGCCTGGGAGCGGGGATCTAATTTCATCATGCAATGTTCATAGCCAGAGTCAGGAGTTTAATTATGTCTTTCCTTTTCTTGCTGGCTCTCAGCAAAATCACGCCTGCTCTGCTCTGTGCGATGCTCAGCCATGCCTGGGAGAAAGTGAGCTTGTTACACAGCAGGGAGGTCAGGGACAGAAGCTGCGTTTCTAAGGGTTTGTAGTTGAAGTCCCTGCTTTGGCTGCTATTTGCTGATGCCAGGCTGGGAATTTGCAGGTGGTCCTTATGGCCCAGAGAGAGGAGATATGCACAGTCCTCTGGGTCTGGAATCTCAGCTACCCTGATGCCTTGGAGCATCTCCCTGCACTGATCTGCTGCAGCTCTGTCACTGTGTGCAGCTCACAAGGGTTGAGATGCAGCTCAGGAGGGTAGCTTTTCCAGTACACTCACAGCTGGTGCTGGGGACCAGCCAACACCGCTTCTCCTACCATCTCTTTCTTGGGGCTGTCCTGGACTCTGCATGCTGCCAGGGGCAGCTAACCCTGGCTGCTGTTCAGCTGGGGCTGCCAGAACAGTTCTACCACCTGAATTTACCGTGCCTTAATGTATTCCTCCTTTCCTCTTGCTACAGACGCTCCATGTAAATCAGTGCCACAGAGGAGCCATGCTTCTCTACACCAGCTGAGACTTTTGGCCCTGGAATACTTTGCTGTAGCCTCCAATAAATACCATGAGGCATTAACCCTGGCTGAGCTGTGCCACTCAGCCCCTCTCACACACCAAGAGAAGCCCACACCAAGGTCAAGTGAGCCAGGGTGGTCCTGAAAGCAACAGAGAGAAGATGTCTTGCGTGTGCACATCCCTTCATGGAGAAGAAAGGGCTGTGAAAGAGATGTCCTGGATACCCATCCTATCTCAGTGACTTTGCCTTTGCAACCATCTTTGGAGGGACCCTGCCTCAGCAGTGGTGCACGGCTTTCCACAGATAGCTTTTCACCTTCAGATTTGTAGTTGAGCTTGTTTAGGTGGAGGATGGGCTGAATGGTCCAGGCTGAACAGAAATAAGGGGGAAAATTTGCTCAATACAACCTAATTGATCTTAACGAGACAGGTAGGGCTTTGTGCTGCAAGCACCAGTGTTTGTTTTGTGGATTTAATGTGATTTCTGGCTGGGTTTGATTACTCTGGGGAGGTCCTCTAGCCTAATAAACAGAACCCTAGGGAATTAGCACTGATAATTTCAGATGCTGCTCTGAGCCCAAAACAGCACAGCCTTCCAGGGTGGAAACAGAACCAGCAAAAGGTTAATTGCAAATGGATTTAGTCAGCTCCCGATTACCAGAGAGTTTGAGCTGCCTGGTGGGCAGGTAGGGCTGGATTCCCAGGGAGAGGGAAGACAGGGATGTGTTCTCGAGTAGGATGCCAAGCACCCTCAGATACCCAAACAGGGGCTGATGCTCCTAAAGAGCGGGAAGTTGTCTGTGGAAAGCCTTGTGGTTTTCTTCCCCAGTTGTAAGTGATGGCAGCAGTTGTTTTCAGGGGGTAGTTCTTTTTCAAATGCTGGGCATTTGGATTGTGACTTTCTTAGAAGATGTTGTAATACCAGCTTTCATCTAAACTGAAAAATGTGACCACAATACTATTTTGTGCTTGGTTTTTATTGGTATCTCTTTAAATGGAAGGGGGAAAAAATACTCTGAATTTCACAGCTGCTGCTGAAAAGAAGTGGTTCTCTAGAGAGCAATGTTTCCACCAAGAGGTTTCTTCAAGCCTGCTAGTGGCTGCCTGTCCCTGAAGGCTCCCTGGCGTGCATTCCTGTCCAAATCTGCAAGGAGGTGTCTGAGCCAGTGGCATCTTGCTCCTGTAGCCACGGCCTCAGCCATGAATGAGAAATGTCCCCAAGATGCTGAGACTTGGCATATCTTGCAAAAACGAGTGTGGGGGGACAGTGCCCAGCTCCTCTTGCCATTCTCAGCACTACTTGCCACACCCTTGCCAGGCACCTCCCTTCTTATCCCCATGATCACCACTAGCATTGTGCTGTTGGTGCCAGAGGAAGGCAGGCGCTGCCCTCAGAGGGATGCCAACAATTTGAGTTAAGTGATGCCTTCCTGTAGCAAGGAGAAGGGGAGGCAGGGGGAAGCATTTAGTGAAAACACAGCAGTTTATTAGCTCTTTCCTTCTAGACAAGCAAAATGTGGAGACAAATCACTACAAGCTCTCCTTTATTCTGCCAGCTGAAGGGAAAAGAAAGTGCTCGTTTGTCTTTTTTTTTTACCCTCTTTCTTATTTTTTTTCCTTTTGCAAACAAAACTCAATAAAAATTTTTTCCTCCCTGAAACTCCTTCCCCCTCCTCCAGATCCAAGCCTGCAAATATAGTATGTGGCTGGTACACAACACTGCACTGCTGCAGAGGCAGAGCAAAGTCACCTCCACATCATCCCCAGCCTGTCCTGGTCACTCAGACACCTACCACAGACATGCCAGCACCCCAGGAACAGGCAGAGACACTGTGGCAGGGGCTGAGCAGCACGGAGGGGCCGAGTCACCAGGAAACCATGCCTCTGAATCCCAGGGAATGCCACAGGAAGAGCAGAAAGGGAGATAAAGTTTATTTATAGTTACAAGAGCAATTATATGGAGCTGGTGTAGAGGAGCTGGCAGGCTGCTGGCTGTGCAGGAATATGAGGCACTGGGATGTGTGACCAGGACCTCACAGGGGACTCGGGGGGCAAGGCTGTTCCTGCTGGGGCCAGGGCATGCCAGAGCCTCTGGCTAGCTTTGCTCCATAGGAAATAGTTACCATCCACCTCTGCCCTTTCCACATTAGTTTAGCACTGAGTTATAGTCCCCAGCATCCCATTGCTCAGCATCCTTCAGAGCTTGAAAACCTGCTTTGCCATTTTCTTGCCTCTTTGGACCAGGCCTTTGTTCTGCTCATTGCTTTTGCTTCACAGGTCAATTTTCTGGTTTTCACATTGATATCTATTTTCCCATTCTGGTTGTTGGTAGATTTTGCTTTTTATTGCTAACTGCTCTTCTTGATCCTCTGCTGGGATGTCTTTTCAACACATTTTAGAAAGAGACAGATGATTCAGGTACAGAGCTGCTGAAGAGTAAGTTTGATAACAAATGTTCTGGGTGATGAGGTAGATCTGTCAGCTATGTGAGCTGGCACAGGCAGGACTCAGGAACAACCACAAAATCAAAGATGAAATGCAGAGTAAGTTTATTTCCATGACCTCACCCACTAGAGGATCCCCAAAGCAGCACCTGGGCAGAGGCACACAGGTGGGGATACAGATACCATGGAGCTCGGTTCATGTTAGAGGATCACCAAAGCTGCTTTTTTCACCTGTATATATGGGATTCATAAAGGCACAGTTTACCACTGTGCTTTGATCATTCCCAAAGCAGGGCAGGCATCTCAAGCATGTTTGGTAGGGTGCCTCTTGACACAGGCTTATGTTATCAAAACACAGATGTTCTACTTGTTCAACACAGAGGGATAAACAACAATTAGTATGAGAGATGTGCTTTTCTACACTGCAGCTACAGGTCACTTGAACACATTTATGATTCTCTGCCAATCTTCCATCACTTTTGCACACAGCTGAGGTTTATTAATTTGAAACCGCAGCTGAAGCTGTCAAGTCAAGCAAGTACCAGAGCTACTGGTCTTGCTTCCCACTCTGCAAGTCAGCTGATCTGGTGAGGTGAAAGCAGGGGAAGCCTTTGCACATCATCCCTCCTTTCCCTTGGCTGCTTTTTTAAGTCGCTAGAAAACTTGGAAAAAAAAAAAAAAAAAGAGGCCGGGAAATCTTGACAAAGTTTCTGTTAAAAGACTGTGAGCTCAAGCTGGTTTTATGGTAGGTGGTTTGACCTTTGTTCTGCCCCCATTTGCATTACGATGCAGTATTTAGTTAAATGATCGCTTACTGCTTTCTCCTGGGGCTCTTCTCTCATTCCAGTGAACATGGAGCAAAATTAAAGTTGCACAAGAACCATAAATCTGGCTTTTCCCACTACTTGAGTGCTTCACTTGCTGCCTAACAATATTTTTTGAACTGAGCCTTTCATCCATAGTCTCTTTAATAATTTGGTATTAGTTCCATTCCCACAGAACCCATGGGATAATTAGCTCTTGGTTGTAAGTGAGCAGTGTATAGTATCATCACCTTGCACTTCCTAATGCAAAGCTTTGCATGCCACCATGGTATGGATATTCTATTAAAGCAGACTCCCTGGTAAATGCCCAAGAGGCTCTCTTGATGCACATCCTGCACACCTGGCTTCTATATTAAAAACCCATTTAAATTTCTCCAGCAAATTGTGTGAATTAGAAAAGTTAGATTGCATTCATTCTTTCTCAAGTGTCCCAAGAATAAGAAAGCCCAGGACACTGCTCTCCATTCCCATACACTGCTCCAGCTAATATGCTGGAGATGTCACTGTTGAGAGGTGCTCTTACAAACAGGTTACTGGAGCTTTGGGCAGGGAAAATGAGTTTATTTTCTGTGGAGAACAGAGTGATTTTGCATCTCAATGAATACTTTTTCCTTGAAGGAATTTTCCATTGTAGAAGTAATAAGTCGTTCTTGTGAGTAGACTGCTTCAACCCTCTCACATGTGCGATGTGCCTCCCCAGCCCTCACAGCCTCACCACAAGGCTGATGGCAAGGAAACCCCAGCCTGGCCAATGGGTGTTGTTAAAAGGCAAGAAGACAAGACACCGATGACTGGTATGATGGAAAACTTCCTGGAGTCTGAGACACATGGCACAGCATCTGTAGGATTTTGTTTTTCTTCCCAAATTCCCCAGCAGCTAGAGCCAAGGTAGAGCTTGTGAGGAAGAGGGTTGTGACTTGTAAGTGATTGGGAAGACACTGCTCTGGAAAGAAGCAGACCGTCCTGGTGGTTATGAACTGCATGAATCTATAGAGGGATGTAGTCTTGTGCCGTATGTTATGTGTCAGTATGTGGAGAATGTGTCACATCCAGTAGGACATTAGGATAATAACTGTACAGCTCATCTTTCTTTAAAAAAAACAAAACGAAAAACATAACTCTCCACATTCTCCACACTCAGTAGCACTTACATGAACTTTTCTGTGGGCATCTGCAACGAGGTCGGGATGGATGCCAGCCCCTGGGTGTAGGAAAGACTCTCACATCATCCTTATTTCCTGCCAGAAGTGCACCAGCTTGTGAATTTTGTTAAGCTATTTCTGTGCAATTAACCCCTACCCTGCTGCTAGAAATGTCCTCTTTGCTAAGGCTCTGAGGCAGTGATCGTGCTCCTGCCCCTCTGTAGCTCTCTGGAGGGCTGTACCAGGGAGCCTTGTAGAGTAGGAGGGTGGAAATGGCACGGGGCGAGTGGCTGCTGTCCCCAAAGGAGCACATGTTCTGCAGGGTATTGTTGGGGCAGGCAGCCATGCGGAAGGGATGGCCATATGGCTGGCCACGCTGTCCTCCCCAGGTGCAGTGGATGCCACAGCTCTAGGCAGGAATTAATTTTCATTAGCAGTTTTCCAGGCTTTTAGGCAACCAAGCAGCCATGCATGAAAGACTCTGGGGTGAGCTGTCATTATTGCACAAAGGTAGCTAAGTTCCCAAATCTTGTTAGTGGAAAGGGAAGAGACGCTGCAACTGGCCTGAGGCAAGACAGCATCCAGCTGTGGCAGCAGTGTCACACCTTCCCACAAGCCCCGTCTTATCCCACACCTTGCCTTTCCACCCACCAACAAGGCTGATAGTCTTCTATCCCCAAGGCCAGCCCACCAAGTGTATCCTGCATCCTTCTGAAACTACACAGCATCCATGGCACCAAGAGTCCCTGCTGGGGACTGTACTGCCCACCTCCTGCCACATGCCCCTGAGATCCTCTGCCCAACCCCCACTCTATGAGTGCCTTTATACATTGAGGAGCTAAAATCCAGCCCCCCAGCTGCCCCGTCAAACAAAGCCATGGCTGTGGGTGAAGGTTACTGTCCAAATTAACTACATTTAGCCTTTCAGGTTTTTGTAAGACACTTGATTCAGTGACATTTTGATTTAAAAAACCACCACTGCTTAACATCAATAAGTGTAAGTTAAGAGGCAGAAAAATTGGCCAGGCTAGAAATTGCCATCAGCAGGGAATCATCACCCATGGCTGATGATGATGACCTGGGGAGGCCTCTGAGCTGTCCCACACTATGTGCAGGGAGTGAAGTCCTGTGGTGGGCAATGCCCAGGAGCAGTCCTGTAAGCACATGTGACCCTCACACACACACTCAAGGATGCTCAGAGAGATGGGGCCACATCTTCACTACAGGGGACTAAAGGTGAGATCTTGTGCACAGCTTTTTCTGTCTTCTGCTGTGTATCTTATGCTGCCCATCCCACTGCGGGATACTTCTGCCTGTCTATGCAAGCCCTGCTGACAGCACTTGCCAAGGTCCTTCCAGTTTCATGACTCTAATTTATCCTCCTGCTCCTCCTCCTTTCCAGAATCATAAGCCATAAGTCTTTTAAAAGTTCAGTAGCAATTAGAGATCCTTGAAGAAATACATTCCCTGCAGTGAGCAGGCACCAGTGCCTCTACTCTCCAAAAATCGTGGCAGTGAGAGATGCTGAATCCTTTCTGAAATGAGAAGCCCCATGGAGCACAGCTGGGCATGGGTGATGCCAGCCAGCCCTGGTGAACAGGCATCTACAGCCTGGAGATGGTCTGCTTCTTCCCTGATGCTGGGGAGAGACAGCACCACCCCAAGCTCAGGGTGCCTCCGCTCATACACTATCACCTTCCACACTCCAGCACTGATTTTTAGGTCCATAGGGCTGAAAATAATCAAAAGGGCATGATGGGCTGACTTTTCTTTCCAAGCAATTTTTATCTTTCTTTTATAGTCTGGAATGTGCCTTGGACATTCTAGTGATAAACTGTCAAAAATAAACTAATGGCTTTTGCCATTTCTGTATCCTTCTTAATGACAGAATAGTGCAAAGGTCTTAACAAGCCATCCAACATGGCATGAGGGAAAAGTGCCTGTCCTTTATCTCCAGCTCCAAATACAGAGGGACTGGGAAATTTTTCATTCACCAGAAATTCCATTAGAATGGAGCTGAAGAACAAAGAGCAGCTGGAAGTTTGCCAAGGAAATGCATGCTTGTCAGAGGTGTGTGGAGTTCCTTTTTGGGTCTAGAACCCAGATCAAGGTTTTGGGGAGTGGACAACAGCCTCACATCACCCAAAGCCCTTTTACTTTTCATTCTTCACCCTGATGGTGCAGCTGGGGCTGGGAGCAGGGGAAGATGAAAGGACAGCCAGCTCCAGCAAGCTGTCTGAGGCGTTCTGCATGTTATACTGTCCATCAGGTGAATTTCACCCCCACCAAGTTCAAGGGAGCATGGTGGATGGCAAAGAATTACCATAAAACTGAATTATACTGGCATAAGAAATTTTTCTTCTTGCCATTTGTCAAGCTTTCTGCATCTCATTCCAAAGGAAAGAAAAATTACCCAGCGATCCATCAGAAAGGGGAAAAAGTATAAAGCTCATCAGCAGGTGTGCTGATTGGAGGGCAGAGCATCCAAGCAGCACCTGGGAGGCTCAGGCTGTCCACTGGGTTGCTGAATCCCCTCAGCCCATCCCCCTGGTGTCATGCCTGTGTGACCTCAGTGCCAACCAATTTCTGACAAAATAATCTGTGGCATAATAACTGATGTATAACATCGAGCAGGAACATCTGTGAACATTGCTTCACTCAACAGATCAAGGAGTCTCTTTCTACTCCTTTGTGTGTGTGTGTTTGTGGCTTAGAAAAGGTCAGACTTACAGAGTTTGTTTGAACTTCCTCAAAGAAGCTGTATTGCACTTGGCATATGTCATCACGGGTGGAGGAGGCAGTGAGACATGGCTCAGTGGCTGGATGGGTGAAGGGCTAGGAAACAGGATGATTCAGCCCACAAGACATCTCAGAGCAGAGCCCTGAGTGGGGACTAAGGGGACTCCAGTGGCACAGAGTCCCCTCACTGTCCCCTTCTGCTGTACAGCCGGTCATGATCGTTGGTCCCTCTACTCATTTGAAACACTTGTTAGTGCTGTTGGAAGTGTAGCAGGGTGGATAGCAAGCCATGCGCCACTCAGTCCCATCAATCACAGTTGTCAATGGCTTATGCAAATGTTGGGGACCAGCCACAAGCACGGTGTTTGCCCTGAGTCAGGGGCAGGTGAGTTGCTTCTCCCTGGTGAGGAGAGTCAAAACCCTGCAGAACTTCCACCCACCAACATGCCCATGTCCCCAGCCTGTTGCCTTCAAGTCTGTTCACGGTGCAGGGAGAGGCTTCTTTTGCAGATATAGCACCCCACCAGTTAGCTAAGGGTAGCCCCCTAAAACATGGGCAGAAGGAGCAGAATATTAGCAACACCAGAAACGTCAATCCTTACCTTGCAAAGGGTTGACTTTGCATCTTAAGTGTTTCTTCCCTGCCTTTCGAGCTCCTGGCACTATCCGCAGTACAGTTCATCTCTCTTTGAGCTGTGGTTGCCTGCCTGGTTCCAGCTGGCAGAAGTTGCCTTTAACAGGCCAAATTTGTCAGCAGTCAAACACCTTGAACTCATTAAGTTATTCCTGTAGGTATTAAAGAAAAAAAAAAAAAGATAAGAGGCTTTCCTATCAACAATTCTTTTCTTAAGAAGAAAATAAAGCCACAAGTCTTTTTCCTGTGTTTTTTTTTTTTTTAAGAGAGTTTAGAAGTCAGTACTTTTTGCTTTGTTCTGTATAAAGTTTGAAAATTGCTTTCAGAGAGTGCTTTGTCCCCACCCAGTGACGGTGCCCAAGGGCCAGGCTCTGCTTCAACACCACCCTGGTTTTTCTGGGTGCAGAGGACGACAAGTCAACAAATCTCTTCTCTTTTGCAGTTTTTAAGAGTAGGAATGACCTGTCCTGGTTATTTTGTGTCAGTGCTAACAGAACATAGTACTTGTTCAGACTTTTGGTGGCTTGGAAATAACACAGAAATTAATAATGTCATTTACTGTTGTACAAGGAACTATTTTCTTGAATGTCAGATGAGAGAGGCTTTCAGATGAAACTGGTTTGTCACTAGTCTTTACATTTTCCTTTGAATGCAACTAAGAATTCTGTTGTTTCAAATTAAAAAAGGAAAAGGAAGTAATACATATGGAGTATTTTTGCAACTGAACACTTCATCATTTTTTTCCCTTATTTGGGGGAGGGAGGCAAATCCAAATTACCAAATTCTACTCCAAGATATTTGATGGAAGGTTTCTCCCAGCCCTGGGTAGTAATGCATAGGAATCTCTGTCTGGGAACACCAGGAGCTTCACTGCTGCCTTCCCTGACTGTCAGTGCTGCCACTCCATCCTCTCTACCCCTCTCAGGCCCTCCATACTCCCCATCTCTTCCACCCCCTCCATGTTCTCTCCCAGCCAGTCCTGAGGAAATGCTGCTTTGTCTTGGAAGTCTCAGTCATATATTCTTTAAGGACCTCTGTGCCTTCTAAATCTGCTCTCAGATAAGCAAGAAATACACATTAATCTAAGTACCAGTATCCTGTAAGAGCAAATATTTACCTAGTGAAATTAAGGTAAGGAAAACATGGTTTAAAATAGAGCCAGGCAGGCTTTATACAAATTACATTCTTCCCAAAAGCAATGTCGTTCTCCAAGATAATTGAGATGCCATGTCCCTAGCATGGTACCTCTGCCTAGCCATGTATCTATCTCATCATGCTGGAAACTGAGCACAAGGGACCTCCACCCAACTTTGAGCCCCAAGCCTGGCAATCACCTGCTTTCACAGCAGAAAGGCAGTTTTCATTGCCTCTCTCTGCACACACTGCTGTCCCTGGCAGAGCCTGCTCCAGGGACTGTGCCAACACCCTACCCTGCCGTAGGGCAGCCTTATGTCCAGCTTGTGTGGATGTTCGGCTCCCAGCAGAGCTGAACACTCTGGCTTCAGTCCCCCCATAACGGAGGAAATGGGACATCACACAATCATCAATCACCAAGTGAGCCTTTTATTCAAAGTTTGTAACACATTTTATACCTAACTTAGCTGAGACAGTTATTGTGTAACAAGCTGATTCCACAATTCTTCTTAGCAACGAGCAATCCTTAGTTACATGCATTATTATACTTTCCCATGGAAAACAGCTATATGAGCATTCTAACTTACAAATCGATAGACTACAAAGTAACAAAGCAAGGACTACCAAGGAAAGTTACCCCTGAGAAAGGAGGAGTACAAGACAGAAAAACTCCCTAATGTTACAAAGAGAAACCTTGAGCCTGTGTATTCCCGCCGTATGTGCAAAGCTGAGAGGCCTTATGCTAAGGCACCTTTATTTCATTTAGCATAATGGGCTCAGTGCTTGGGGTACTCATTAAATGACCTCTGATCTGTAACCACCCATCACCCCCAGCCATGATTTGGATGGCTCCTCACCAGCACTCTCCTTGTATTGGCTCCTGCCCTTGTTCCTTGTTGCCCCTCGTCTCCCAGGGCTTGTTTCTCCCTCTCTGTGGGTACATGCAGCAACAGCATAGGATTGTCATGGGTATTACTGGTGAGAACTAGTTGGGACACGCTCATTGGGAAGTGTATTTGAGGCTTGTAGTCAGAAATGCCCTACCTATCTGATGGAACTTTTTATCAGCACTCAGCCTTTGGTCCTGGAGCTATTGCTACTAGGCTGTGCTAGCTTAATTCATTAAGCTTTGTGTTTTCTCCATGCATTTGGGGGCTTTCTGGACCCCTAAACTGTACGTCTCTGAGACTTAAAAGAACCACAATTAATCTGCTACATTCCTGCAGAACCAGCTCCCTGCAACCCTTACAGACCCCAGGCAACAAAGGCAAGGGACTGTCCATAAGGAAAGCAGGTGCAGAGCCTTTCCTGCAGAACTGGCCTGATCTACACACTAAATTTGGGTTAATTATGAACACATGTTCCAAGATAAAACTTGAAGGAAGAGCTGAGCATCAAATACACAATGAATCTAATTAACATGAACACAGCTAATTAGATTTGAATCTGCTTACAATATAGTGTTTGTGCTTGAAACTGCTGGCTTTATGGGAGTAATTAAAAGAAGTTAAGTAGGGTTGGATTCATGAATTAAGCAGCCCCAAAGATTTCTTTTTAAGCATGTGGTCTTTCAATATGCTGTTGTTTTATCTGACTTCTTGAAGGAACTGTTAGTTGTGGACCATTTATTCCTCCAGAAGCTGACAAATTTGAGTTCCCAGAGCTGCTGCTCCTCTTGCAGAAAGAGGTGGAAATTTGCAAGAGGAGCCATACTAAAGGGAAAAATGCCAGCCTCCTGCCTGGGAAATTGCCTGCAAAGCAGCAAGGGCAGGAGCCCCACAGATGCTTGTCCAGTGGACAGATCCAAACTTATCCCAAACACCCACAGGGAATTCCCATAGTGATGGAACTCATGCAGGAACATGAGCCTGCCCTGCTCCCCAGGCAGTTGTGTGTGACAGCAAATTCTGCTATTTTCCCCAAAACAGAGCGTAGTTTCTGGGCTTCCTTGCAGTTTGCTGTCTAGTGATGGAGCCTTGGTATGCATTGGAAGTGCATGTGATGAATAATATATACTATGTATGTTAGAAAGGCTTAGCCCCTAATGAAATTGTGCCACCCTGGATCCTTAAAGCTGTTGCTTTGGCAATTTATCTGATGTTTTTTTCATCAATTGTTAAGAGAAAGGAATTATCTTGGTCTGCATTTCATGTGGCTAACTCCTGCCGATCCTGTGTCACATAAAGATGTAGTCTGGTTTAGGCTCTTGACAGCCTCTTTATAGCTGGAAATCCACCACAGATTATGCTGTTAGTTAAAAATTGCCCTTGTGTTCCCATCCTCTGGTCAGTGGGATGGGGATGCACTGTGCACAGCCCCTGATGTGCCCCACCCCGGCTGCCTTGGGAGCTTTCTGCCTGCTTTTGAGGCTCAGTTATGTTGTACTATATCTGAGGGGGAAAATGGCTTTTTATTCAAACTGTTTGTTTACAAACTGGAGGAAACCAACTGTGGGGAGAGGGGGGAGGTGCAATGGAAATTTGCCTGGGTATTTCGAGTCCTAGTGTATCCAGCAGAGGCAGTTGGCTTTACTTAATTAAAATGATCATCATGCTGAAATACCTAATTATATTCAAGCACATGTAGCCAGACAACTGCAGTATTATGCTTTAGCTATGATGGCAGAGATATTGCTGCTGCACTCAACAGCTCTTGCCTGGCACTGTCAGATGGCTGCTTTGGTTCGTTGGCCTTCCTTGTGCTGAGGGCAGCTCTTACAGATCTGAAGCAGATCTGATCTCATGCTCTGTTCCCCTCTCAGGGACAACCTTTTGCACATGGAACCATCCTGGAGACATGGGAGAAATTTTTGTATTGCTTGGGCATGGTGCAAAGGGTTGCTAAGTGCTCCCACAGCTGAAATACTTGTAACCTCTGCCTCTTCATTGTGCTGTGCTCAGCACTCTGCCCTTGAAATAAACTACTTCTCGGGCTGAGATTTGTCACCTAGGTCATGTGGTGTGTAGCTTCCAGGGCACATGTGTGCTGTAGCCCTTGGTGCACCAGGTCCAAGGAGAATGTCCTGGTGCTTCTGAGAGCAGTTTTTCAGCTTGGAAAAAAATGACCTTGCCTTTTTGCATACACCTCTCAGCCAAAGTGCTGGAAGGTTTAGGTTATCAGGAAACATCTTCTGTAACTACCCTGGTAGCAAACATTCAGTGGGCACTGAGACAGGCCATGATAGCAGCAATGGATTTCAGCAAAGCTGAGTTTTTAAAACTTCTGAGGCTGCAAAAGTTGCATCCATAGGATATACTCCTTGTTGGAAATACTCAGCTCATACACATCTCCAGGGTTGCAAGGAGCTGGAGCAGGCAGTGATACACATGCTGGGCCACAGTCACGTATGCTGCATGCATAGTCCTAGTGATGGAGAGTGGTGTCTTCTTGTGCTGAAATAACTGTGTGGCTATGTGCAGATCCTTGGGATTGTGTCATTGCCTGCCAGGTGGTCCTACTAGGTCAGGCAATGGAACCCTGCAAGCTGCAGTGGTGGCGTGACATACAGGCCATCATAACACCCTCCAGATCTCCCCTGGGCTGAAACCACTAGAGAAGAGTTTCCAGGGAATGGCTTAAGTGGCTGAGTCTAGCTGGCTCTGTCAGGCCATCTGTATGGCAACTTGCTGGGGTTGAGACCAGGAGAGTGCCAAGTGCTGTTTGTGCAGTTTTATTATGTGATTGATCCAGTGATGGGGGGAGCTGGAAGTTAGTGAAGCCACAGCTGTGGAGCTAGACAGGTGAGGATTGCTTTGGTTGCCTCAATGGGGATGAATTGCCAGTTGTGCCTTCCCATTCCTTACTATTAGGGCTCCACCACAGCCCCTAGCCCAGCTCAGGTGATGCTGTAAAGGCATGATGGAACAGGATACATGAGCCAGAACAGGGACAGGCACACCCCCATGAAGATGAGACACTGCACAGAGCACAGCAGTCCAACCATGATTTTGGGTGCTAGGAGAGAGAGTGAAACTCCCTTGAGCTGTCGGAGCAATGTCATGAGTCACTGAGTCCTGAATTTCACTCCAACCCACCCATCTGTCATGACTTGGCTGCAAGACAGAGCTATGAATGAATGATCTTCCCACACAGAGCAGAGCAGAAACAGATGGGAATATGCCCTGCATTTTCAAAGTGGAGGTTTTGATTACCATGGAGCACAATAACTGACAAGTGCCTTGTGGAGTAATTATTGTTGTGAAAGTAAAACCACCACTGCTTGCTGTTGAATTTATTGTGAAGCACTGCTTTGGCGGCACAAGGTGCAGCACCAGAAAGATATCTACTTGCAGCATGGCAATGACTGCATATAGGGAGGAGGAATATGCACTCTAACGATGAGAGAGGGGAATGTGACCACAGAGCACTGAAGCCTTTGACTCTGCATAGTTTGCAGACTCCTCTGGGAACCCAGCCAGGATGTGGCAAGGCTGCAGCAAAAGATCCTGTAGACCATTGTAATGTGACTGTGTCTTACAACTGCACAGTATGTGCAAAAAAAGGGCAGTTGAGGTCAGCTGAGCTTTGTCCTTCTAGAAATTGTAAGCAGATCTGTTTCCCTGCTTGAAGACCTCTGATGGATCAGTGATGCTCATAAGGCCCTGTTCCAGAAGCAGTGGCTGGGGAGGCTGGAGGAGATGGATTTGTGATCTGCTCCTTGTGCTGAGCCCTCTCCCTCCTGACAGCTGTGCAGATTGGACTTATTGCCATGGCATTTCCCAGTCTTCTTGGATCCAAAAGCACATCAGTACTTATTTTGCTTAATATACACTTATCCCCCAGCAAGATGCATTCAGAGGAAAAGGTCAGGTCTTCAGGGCCTAGCACTTTATAAAACTCACAGCGATGGAATATAATATTGCAACTACTGTAGAATTGGTTTCTTTTACCAAGACCCCTTCAGGTTGCTGGTGTGCTTGTCAGGCTCAGAGTAATTCATTTATCTCCATTTCAGCTGCAGAGTACTTACAGCAGAGTGCTCTGCAACCCCACTGCCCAGCTTGGAGGTGTGGGGTGCAGAAAGCCTTGCTGTCAGGAGGGCTCCCAAGTCTGACAGTAATATATAACTGGATTTGAAAATTACATTTGATCCTCCTTTCTCACAAAGCCTTTGCTAGTGGCAAAGTGACATATCTGGGGACAAAACCCTAAAATATTTAGTGAACTATTCACTTCTTCAGCTTTCAGTGTTTATGTACTACCAAGCAATTTTGGAACCAGTACCATCCAAAGTCCATTTCATTTCAGAGCAAATCAAAATCTCGTTCTTTCTTCCAATTGTTTCTGGTTTGTGAGGAGCTGAGACAGTTCCAAACAATGTTCTTTCTCTTGAATGCTGATGAATAGAGAGTTTTATGGAGACATCTGAGATCTTCCCATCAGAATCAATGTATCAGGCTTCTAGGGTGGCAGGGGAGGAAGAAGGTTTTTTCCCCTCCTGGCTTTGGATGGCTCCCTCCATGATTCTTCTTATAGTGCTGAATCCCCCAAGGACATCTTTACTTTCCCAGGGGGAGAAGATGGTCCATCCTCCAGTAGGCTGTGTTACTTCCAAGCTGAGAAGGGATGTATTGGGAAGCTGACATGAACCTCTGCTATTTGGGTTACTTGCAGATACATGGGGAAAACTGGATGTGAGACTGGGTAAAGCCTTGAACTGTATTCAGAGAAGCACTAAACGTGCACATGTACTTATTATCAGCCAAGTTACCTCCCCAAATTCATTTGCAGAGATCCATTTTGAGGAGCATTCTACCAAAAAAAAAAAAAATTGATTTTTCTTACTGGTTCAGTGACCAGAGGTTTGGGGTTTTTTTGAAAAAAATCCTTATTTCATGTTGAATGAAGCACAGTATTCAGATCAAAAGAAAACACTTCTGGATTTTTTTTTTCTGCAGTAATTTCCATTCTTATTTAAATGTAGCTTGATTCCTAAATGAAATACTTCTGACAGATCACTGAAGGTTTTCATGATTGCTGGGATCTGAACAGTCTGGACCGCTGGGCAGAGTCTGATGGCATGAGGTTTAACAAGGCCAAATGCCGGGTCCTGCACTTGGGGCACAACAAACCTGTGCAGCTACAGACTAGGAGAAGTCTGGCTGGAAAGATGCCTGGAGGAGAAGGACCTGGGAGTGTTAGTTGACAGCGACTGAACATGAGCCAGCAGTGTGCCCAGCTGGCCAAGAAGGCCAGTGGCATCTTGGCTTGTATCAGAAACAGCGTGAGCAGCAGTTCCAGGGAGGTTATTCTCCCTCTGTACTCAGCACTGGTGAGACGGCTCCTCGAGTCCTGTGTTCAGTTCTGGGCCCCTCACCACAGAAAGGATGTTGAGGCTCTGGAGTCAGTCCAGAGAAGAGCAACAAAGCTGGTGAAGGGGCTGGAGAACAGGCCTTATGAGGAGCGGCTGAGAGAGCTGGGGTTGTTTAGCCTGACAGGGGACAGGATGAGAGGGAATGGCCTCAAGCTCCACCAGGGGAGGTTCAGGCTTGACATCAGGAAAAATTTTTTCACAAAAAGGGTCATTGGGCACTGACAGAGGCTGCCGAGGGAGGTGGTTGATTCACCTTCCCTGGAAGTGTTTAAGGGACAGGTGAATGAGGTGCTGAGGATTAGTATTTGATAGGAATGGTTGGACTCGGTGATCCTGGTGGTCTTTTCCAGTCTAGTGATTCTGTGTGATTCTTTGTTTCTGTTCAACAATATGACTTAGAAACCATAATATTTTGGGGAAGGAATGACACTTTGCCAAATGTACAGTCACTTAGGTCAGTCTGAAATGGTGAACAGCCTCTAAACAAATGACTGTTTCCTGAGCCTTGGAGGGAAGGAGTGGGGTGTCAGTGATGCTGAGGTAGCCAGTCTGAGCTGTGTCTTGCATGCTCTTTCCAGGCATGGATGAGCCCCAGGTCTTTCTCTTTGTCCATTCAAGAATAGGCGCTACTTTGGCATGCTGTGCAGGCAGGGGACAGGGTGGAAATAAGCTTGCTGGGAGGGCGTGGGTAGCATTGGTTACAGAGCAACCCCAACCCCATCCTGGCTCTTGGGTACTAGGACAGGGAGCCTGGCTACAAGTACCGGGTCCTAGCTTGGGTTGTGGCTTTAGAGCCTCTCACCCATTTCTCCCCCTGCCTCCCACATCCTAAATTATTCACTTCATTGCAGAGACCTTGTGAATTATAGATCCCATGTTTGATATCTCCTAGCAACCTGTTTACTTATTCCATCACCATCCCTGTCCAGTCTCTTGGACACATGGGCTGTCTCTGACCCCTTTCCTGCTATCTCCCCTCACTCCCCCTGCCCAGAGCTGCGTGTTGCAGCATGGCTGAGCACTTACCTCTTTTGGGGGCAATAGGAAGGGTTTGCCTGAAGCTCTGAAGAGAAAGTCCTCTAAAAGCAAAACCTGTGGGCTTGATCCCATCTCAGGAAGAGTCAGTGCCACCCTGTGGATGCTTCTGTCTACCCTGGGTAGATCAGCTGCTGCCAGAACCCAGATCACTGTGGGTGAATCTCAGAGTCACCTCTTAGAAAGCTCTAGGATGTTTTCTGCCATTGCCAGTGCAGGGAAGGGAGGAATAAGAAAAGTGAAGCTGCAGGGATGGCAAAAAAAAAAACCAAACAAACCCAACCCCAAATTACCTCTGTCTTGTTATAGCAGTCATTTGTTTGGCTGTTTCCATGGGAGAGCAGATGACAGAGCTTTTTCTGTACCTCCCAGCTGTGGTCTCCCCTTTGTAATATCCCTGCAGCCTGCATGGCAATTACAGGAGACCATCCTGCAGCTGGATCTGTCTCTGACAGCTGCAGGCAGTTCTCCTCTCCATCCAGCTGTGCAGGTAACCCTCTTGAGTTCCAGTAGACCCTAGTTGAGTGCTGTTGGGTGGAGCTCGGCTTCTCTGCCCAGTGCTTCTTCAAGTAATGCCTCATTAGTCTTCTCCTTCCCACAGCTCTACCTGGAGGCATCATGTTTGAATGAGTAGTATTCAAGTGCTGTGTTTCTCAGGACCATCGCTGCACTGCACGGGGCTGCTGGTCACTGAGCAAGGAGAACCTTGAACACTTAGGTCACAAATCAGTGGTCCTTTATTGCTCCCCTCTAACCTTTTCTGTACTTTAAGCTGAGCTTAGGGCTGGCATTTGTTTGGAAGGTGTACCTGCAGCAAACCTTTCTTTATGGCTCCTGCTGGGGTGTGGTCCCATGCTTAGTGCAGGGGCCTGACTGAATCTTATGCATAATTCAGAGGATCTTCTAAAAATAAACTTGCCCAGGCAACCTCTAAAATATGAGTATTTTTCTCTCTAGGATCAAGGGAGAGGTGAAGTTTGTTCTGTCTCAGGGCTGTTCATTAGCAGAGAGGCTGAGGTCTGGCTGAGATGCCAGCAGGGCACTCACTGCTGGTACAGCTCAGGGAGCAGAAGCCTGCCTGGTGCAGTACAAGATCACAAAGATCACAGCCTCTGGTGCGAGAGAGAAACACTGCCTGGACACTGCCTTCCTCTTACCACATGGCCAGTTTGTAAAAACCTCTATGGATTGTTTTTCCCTTGTGTTCTTACCAGGGACTTGTAATGACAATGTTATTCCATGGGGATTTTGGAGAACCATGTCATACAGAGCAAGACTAGCATGGGTTGTTCACTAACGATTGTGAAGAGATGAGTAGATTTACCTGCTATGTGCTGACTTATGTGAGTATACACAAATGTCTTCTACAAAATTGTGAGCCATGTAAGGTAAGTCTTGGCCTTCCCTCCAACATCCCTTTCTCATCTGACATACCTTGATGTTCTGCTTTACTGAATCTGTCTTTTATGCACCTAGGTCCTACTATCCAACTAATGCTTGTCTTTATCTATCTTTAGTAGCATGTAGTAGGTGTTTGAAAGACTAAAAAGGGCAAAGTTGGAAATGTCTGTTCCTTTTCTCATGTTGCCATGCTGGCAACCCACAGATTTTCTGCTAGAAGTTTTCTGATCAATGGGCAGATAAACCAAATACCTTCCTTATGCTATTCATTATGCCAGTTAATTATGTCTCTCTGCTTAGATAAAGACAGACCCCTGCCAGCTCGTCTGCCTGCAAATCTGCCACAGTAGTAGGAATTCCCATAGGTAGGAACAACATGCAGTCAGCAGAGTGGATCCTAGTTCTTCCTTTATAGCAAATCCCATGAAAAGCAGAACCTTCCAACTGCTGTTCAACACTGTGCGTCCCCAAGGCTTACTAAGGCTTGCTTGTGCCTGAAGGCAACCTGAGCAGCAAGGAGTGGATGATCCAATCAGGAATAAGAGTATGATGGGCAAAAGGCAAGCGTCCTTTTGCATTTTCTGTCGGTCTATTAGACCTCTTCTGATTTCCAAAAATAACAAACAAATGAAATAGCTCTTTTGTACTGCTATGACAATAAGCATTGGGAATGGCTGTGCCCTGCTTGGGCTGGGATCCAGTCCTGAGATCCTCTGAATAGTGTCCTACTGCACATGCCAGTATGACTCCAGGTGCCAGCCCAGGGGTTTATGCTGAGGAGGGCTGGAAGGCCAGGGCAAATCTCTGTATGTTGGACCTCCTTACTGTTTTCCATGTAATGGGTACTTCAGTGTTACAGAGTACAGTGGGTAATAAGTATCTGCTTGGCTTTGAAAAGTTTCTAGGCAATTGATTGAAAATTATGCAACTATACACAGCACCAGGGTTGGTTTTGCTCTTGGATGGGGTAATTTGTCATGCCCCATGTGTAGCCCATGACCTGCTATGCAGCTGATGGTGTTCACTAGTTGCATGAGCATCTCTGCATGTTTGGCTGCTGCCCTGCAATAAGCTGCTTGTGTGCAGGCCTGGTGTTTGCACAGGTATGCCTACAACGGAGATTTGTCCAAAGGAATATTCGCAGCATTTCCAGTGCTCTGTGACAGGCAAGTGTGTGGCAATGCTTCTGTTGCAAACAGACATAAGGGGATAGTAGATGAAAAAGCAGCTGGAGGCTGTGTTAGACAATGGTTCTTAATTTTCTACAAAATAGTGTTTCTAGGCTGGTGGCATGGGACTTAAGCTTCTGATGCTTTTGAAACAGACCTCATTGCATTTTTCCTGTTTTATTCCAATATAAGCTCTCTGCCAGGTGACAGGGTGACTCTGGGTCTTGCTGATGTCCAGGGCTCTCATTACCTGCGCCAGGCTGAGCATGGTGCTCCAGCCCCAGGGGACTGTGATTTCAGTGATGCTAGGAAATGGCAGAGATCTTGCTGGACAGGTAATCAATATATAGTTTTGAGATGCTACTTCTATTGCTGTTGATCACTTTATATTATATTAAAAAGCAGTGTATTCACATGGCCCACTACTGCATTATTTTAGAGCTTAGGAGTTGAATTTTTTTTTTGCTCTTCCACCAAAGATGCAAATTCTTTCCCATCCCATTATCTTCTGTGTTAGAAAAAAATGTTTCTTGCTTTGCAACTAATGGTTTCAGAATGGAAAATGTGTAATCAAATTGGAGACAGCTGCCAGGATTTGCAGAGAGCCTGAAATGGTTACTGCATTATACAAACTGCATTTCACTGTGCTCCAGCTCCAACTCATAACACAGGAGGGGGTCTTCATTATGTGCTTATCAGCATATCCAAGGAAGAAAAAACTAAATAGAGCTGTAATGCAGTAAAATGGAAGGGGAAAGAAGATGTAGGTTTGCAAATTCAGCTGTGCCATCTGCATAGCAGCTTGTGAAGGTTGCAGAGAATGTCTCTAGTCCCTTGATGTTGCAGGAGCTTCCAGTGTTCAAGGCTTCTTCACTGGGATCAGAAAGCACAAAGATTGTTGGGGTCCAGGGATTGAATCAGCTGGAAATCTGTGAAGTTCCTAGTCATCCTCAGGTCGTTATGCAAACCCCTTGGTTGCAGAAGATGACACCACTCCTTCACCCAACAGCTACCATCCCTGAAGCAGCTGAGATATGAGGCAGTGGCTTTTTTACTTTTTAATCTAAGCACAACAGGACCCAGGAGGGGATAGCAGAGCACAGCTCAGATGATGGGGATGTTGTATAAGTAGGAAGAGGGAGGGACCCTTGAGGGATCTTTGATGTCATCAGTCATCCATGGGAATGGCAAGGTTCACCTTTTGATGTATTGTTCCCACCCAGTTACCAAGTGCTGCTGGCTGAAACTCTGGATTTCTCTTGCAAGCAGTGTGGGCAACAGTTTTCTGCTGTTTTTAACAGTGAGGGCTAAATACTAGAGCTCAGCTGAGCTGACACAGGAGGGATAAAATAACTCATGTGGGCTTAGATCTCTGCACACTGTGGCCACCATGCAGCCAGGAGGAGAGGACAAGCTGTGGCTCACACAAGCTTTGGGATGGGTCTCTGCTTTCCTCCTGGCAAGATGCATCATGGGCCATGAAAGCACTAATGTCTGACACTGGTTCAAATCATAGAATCATAGAATCACCAGGTTGGAAAAGACCCACCGGATCATCGAATCCAACCATTCCTATCAAACACTAAACCATGTCCCTCAGCGCCTTGTCCACCCGTCCCTTAAACACCTCCAGGGAAGGTGACTCAAACCCCTCCCTGTTCCAGCATCCCAATGACCCTTTCAGAGAAATTTTTTTTTCTAATGTCCAGCCTAAACCTCCCCTGTTTTATTTCCCATGGAAGTGACCACCTGAGAATGAGCCTGTGGAATAATTCAGGGAGAAAAGGAAATTTTGGAAACGGTGACAATCTCTCCCTATGTCTGTTTGGAAAAAAGGTCATCTCTGCTAGCACATTTCCCTACCAAGTGGTTCCAGTAGAGCTATTAAGAAGCTTTCTGTTTTGCTAAGAGACCCCTTCGTGCCCTTTTTTGAAATGCAAAGACATCCCCTGTCTCATAGCATCTCAGCCACAGCAGGAACGTGCAGCACACTGAAACAACCCACCCTCTGCCACTATATACCTCCTCTGCTGTGTCATTGCAAGATGAACACCAATCCCATGATGACCTTGCCCCCTTGTTCCCTCAGCCCTGGGTGTGCTTATCAACCCATTGCTGGGCAAGTGGCACCTGAGCACATGGAGGTGCCATGTCAGAAACCCCAGTTGACTCACAACTAAATAGGCTAAGCTAGCCACCTCTGAGGACCTCTGGGGAACACCACCTTCCCATCTTCAGCAGCAATGCTCTGTTTGGGGTAGTTCTGAGCACAAGCTGTTGCTCCTGATATCTGCTGGAAGTACAATAGAGCAGAAAGGAAGCAGTCTAGGAGGTTCCTGGAGTGTGTGGAAGACAACTTCATTGCACAGCTGGTGAACGAACCAACAAGGGAAGGTTCCCTCCTGGACCTGCTGTTTGTGAACAGAGAAGGCCTCGTGGGGGATGTGGCAGTAGGAGGACACCTAGGACTAAGCGATCATGAGATGATAGGGTTTTCTGTTCTAGGCGAAGTGAAGAGGGTGGTTAGCAGGACAGTAGCATTAAATTTCCAGAGGGCAGACTTTGAACTCTTCAGAAGGCTGGTTGGCAAAGTCTCATGGGAGACAGTACTTAAGGGCAAGGGAGTCCACGAGGGCTGGGAGATCTTCAGATAGGAGATCCTACCGGCTCAGGAGAAAGCCATCCTCATGTTCCGAGAAAAAAGCCGGCGGGGGAAAAAACCAGCTTGGTTGAACAGGGAGATCTTGAGTGATATCAAGAAGAAGACAAATGTTTGTGGGCTCTGGAAGAGGGGGCAGGCCTCTTGGGTGGATTACAGGAGGGAAGTGAGATTGTGTAGAGAAAAAATCAGAAGGGCTAAGGATCAACTAGAAATCAGATTGGCAAAGTTGGTGAAAGATAACAAAAAATCTTTTTATAAATAATAAAATGAGAGCTAGGGAGACTGTACAGTCCCTGTTGGACGCAGAAGGAGCAACAGTGAGAGGGGATGAGGAAAAGGCTGAGATACTTAATGCCTTCTTTGCCTCAGTCTTTAATTGTAAAGAAAGTTGTTCCCTTTCTGTCCAAATCCCGGAGCTAGAGGAGCAAAATGAGGCTCCCATGGTCCAAGAGGAGGTGATTAGAGCTTTGCTAGCCCAGCTAGACACCCACAAGTCTATGGGGCTGGATGGGATTCACCCAAGGGTATTGAGGGAGCTGGCAGATGTGCTGGCTAAACCCCTTTCCATCATCTTCCAACAGTCCTGGAAGACTGGGGAAGTTCGACTGGACTGGAGGCTGGCTGATGTTGTGCCCAACTACAAGAAGGGTCGCAGGGAGGATCCAGGGAACTACAAGCCTGTCAGTCTGACCTCAGTGCCAGGAAAAGTCATGGAACAGGTGATCTTCAGTGCGATCATGAAGCACACGTAAGAGAACTGGGTGATCAGGCCCAGTCAACACGGATTCACAAAAGGCAGGTCTTGCCAAACTAACCTGATCGCCTTCTATGACAAAGTGACTCGGCTGCTGAATGAGGGAAAGGCTGTGGATGTATCTTTCTGGACCTCAGTAAAGCCTTTGACACAGTTTCTCACAGCATTCTGCTTCCGAAACTGTCAGCCTCTGGCCTGGACAGGTACACACTCTCCTGGGGGGAAAACTGGTTGGATGGCCGGGCCCAGAGAGTGATGGGAAATGGCGTTAAATCCAGCTGGAGGCCATTTACAGGTGGGGTTCCCCAGGGCTCAATGCTGGGTCCAGCCCTGTTCAATGTCTTTATCAATGACCTGGATGAAGGCTGAACAGCTGGGCAGTCTGATGGCATGAGGTTTAACAAGGCCAAATGCCGGGTCCTGCACTTGGGGCACAACAACCCTGTGCAGCTACAGACTAGGAGAAGTCTGGCTGGAAAGCTGCCTGGAGGAGAAGGACCTGGGGGTGTTGGTTGACAGCGACTGACCATGAGCCAGCAGCCGCCCAAGTGGCCAAGAAGGCCAGTGGCATCTTGGCCTGTATCAGAAACAGCGTGAGCAGCAGTTCCAGGGAGGTTATTCTCCCTCTGTACTCAACACTGGTGAGACGGCTCCTCGAGTCCTGTGTTCAGTTCTGGGCCCCTCACCATAAGAAGGATGCTGAGGCTCTGGAGCGAGTCCAGAGAAGAGCAACGAAGCTGGTGAAGGGGCTGGAGAACAGGCCTTATGAGGAGCGGCTGAGAGAGCTGGGGTTGTTTAGCCTGGAGAAGAGGAGGCTGAGAGGAGACCTCATTGCTCTCTACAACTACCTGAAGGGAGGTTGTGGAGAGGAGGGAGCTGGGCTCTTCTCCCAAGTGACAGGAGACAGGGCGAGAGGGAATGGCCACAAGCTCTGCCAGGGGAGATTTAGGCTGGCCATTAGGAAAAAAATTTTCACAGAAAGGGTCATTGGGCACTGGAACAGGCTGCCCAGGGAGGTGGTTGATTCACCTTCCCTGGAGGTGTTTAAGGCATGGGTGGACGAGGTGCTGAGGGGCATGGTTTAGTGTTTGATAGGAATGGTTGGACTCGATGATCTGGTGGGTCTCTTCCAACCTAGTTATTCTATGATTGTGATTCTTCCTCTGCTCTTTCAGTTGCATTGCCTGGCAGAGGAGCACACAGTCCTGCCAAGCCTTCAGGCTGGTGCCAGCTTGTGCCTCCTCTGTAGCTGGTTTATCCCTGAAGTGTGATGGGAATCTGACTCCATTGCTACAAGGGTCAGTGATTCAATATCTGGAAACAAAGTACGGGACAGGTGGTGGTGGTGCATAAGCAGTACAACTGCCCTGCAACCAGGCTGGCAGCAGTGGGCAGCTACCTATGTGGGCTTCTGCCTGGGGAAACGAGATGCTTGCTCCTCTGCAGCTAGCAGGGAAATATGCACTCTAGGGGCTAAGCACAGGTTTCTCCTCCCTAATCCTAAAATCTTGAGGGCAGGTACAATCATGCATTTCCAGTCCTGGGCGAAGGCTCTGCAGCCCTGCTTTCCATTCCTTGCCCACC
This sequence comes from Clamator glandarius, assembly GCA_033459285.1. Classification (NCBI taxonomy): domain Eukaryota; kingdom Metazoa; phylum Chordata; class Aves; order Cuculiformes; family Cuculidae; genus Clamator; species Clamator glandarius. Next base: position 2,408,203 of record JAUNZM010000040.1, read on the forward strand.
TGCCCAGGCCAAATGCAGCCCCTGTATAAGCCTGCTCCTGTTTTTGCCTTTTAGTGCTATCTGACCTTTCCCATCTGCCCCTTCGGCTTCAATAACTGGCTGCTATCACCTTTCCAGTACACAAGTCCTGCATGGGAATTTCTGCATTTACACAAGAGGATCCTCAGCCATGCACTGGTACCTGAGTGGTGGTGTGGTTGTTGGCTAGAGAGAGGCTATGGGTGCTGCAATATTCAGATACCTGTCCCTTTACAGTGCTTTATAAATTGAGATTGGGAATATCTGTTCTAGGGGCATGACCCATTTAGCACATTCAAATGTCTTCTGCTGAAGTGACAGTTTCAACATTTCGCTGTGATTGAGCCACTCCTGGGTAATATGTTAACATATAACACTGTTAGTGCTGCACAATAAACCACTTTTGTCTGGTGCTGGGAGAAGCTGCAGAGGCCTCACAGATTGTGTTTGTTTTGTGAACCAGAGGCTCAGTTTGGAACTGACTGATATTGCCTGGTCAGCACCACGTACAAAGGTTGAGCGTCCAGGAGGGGGGTGATGCTCTGCCTGAACTGGGGGAGTTGTGCCTCCCATGGGTGCTGTGTGCATCACCTGAGGGTGGAATAAGTGACAGAGGATAAAGTCTCTTCTTGCCTCCCATTGCTTGCTCTGATGGAGTGCCTTGGGACAAGGAGAAGGCAGCAACAGTGAACACCAAATACTTTGATGGTGGCTGTCCTGCCAGCCCCATGCCATATCTCTGCATGCTGAAGGCATGATGATTTGCAGTTCTCAAGCAGAATACAAGTTGTCTTTTAATGTTCCTTTTAAATTCTGGAGGTGAGAAAATGAGATTAAATGCCTCAATATCTCAGAACCTCACCACAGAACCTGTCACAGGGACCTGTGATAGAAGACACCAAAGGAAACTTGATGTGATATATTTATTACTCCCATAAATTCTTCAATTTTTTGGTCAGGTGACTCCCTTGATATGGACCTGTTTATTTACAGAGGTGGCCAGATCTATGTAACTTCAAACATTGGGAGAGGGTAAGCATTGGAAGTCACAGAGTCATTTAGGACTTCAGAGGTTCCCTTGAAGTTCACCCACATGAAGACCTGCTGCTTCTTCCCTCTGTGTTCTCACACCTTATTCAAAAATAAAGCTGGATTTTCTTGTCTAACAGAGGTGAGGTTTTGCTCAGCACTCTGCTCAGCTGGGCACTAATTCAAAAGCCAAAGACAGCTCATGAAGTTCTTCAAAAGATGGTAATCTTTCTTTGGAAAAACTTGTGCACCAAATGGTAACTAACACTTCAAGTCCCCTGAATCATTAACTCTGGCTCAGGGCAAGACAAATGGCTTTGTCCAGAAGAAACACAACTAAATACAGATGAAGAGATGTGCAGCCTGTGTACTACCCCCAAACTGTAGTCCTCTGGAAAACTTCCTGCCTATTGGGCTCCAATCTGAGTCTGCACTTCTGAGGGAATGTGAACATTCTGCAGCCACTTCCACCCACCCCTGCTCTGTGTGGTGTTCCTCATGCCATGGCTATCACAGCCTTTGCCCTGAGCACCTGCACCCACATCCTGCTCTCGAGGGATCAGACAACCCCCACAGCACAGTGGTCCCTGACTGTGTGTCCAAGGCAGGCATGCAGGCTCTGTGACCCTTAGCACATCATCAACTGGATCTGTGCCATGAGTGATGCTGCTCACATTTTTGTGTTCTGGCCTGGCACCATAGATTACATCTAACTGTTGTCACCTGCAGAAAGAAAAAAATAAATCTCTCTATTCAAGCATGCCTTGTAGGGTAGATTGCTGGAGAAGTTCAGAGCAGTTTTGCAGATCAACAGTTCCAGTGTCTTGCTACGGGGAGGAAAGGGCAGCGCTGGCCAGCACTGTGCAAGAGTTCGTAAATCTTGCAAAGGCACTAAGGACATCCATATCAACTTGCAGTGACCCTGAAGACCAGGGGATGAATTTGCCACTTAAGAAAAGATTTTTAGTGTACTTTACACGCTTTAGCATCATTAATGAATTAGGCTAATGATGACTTTTGATTACATATAGGCCTACGTACAAATGCTTAGCCTATTCCATGGGACTAACAAGGTATTTCCAGCTTGCCTAATGACCTGAAAGGAGAGAGGAAGATCAGACACACAGATGCTGAAAGTGGCTGGAGATGAGATGCTATGTTGGGCAGCACTGGCAAGTGTCTGATTGTTTGACCAGGAGAGCTTTGTGAGTGATGGATCCCATGAAAGGAAATGAGGAAATATGGGGGAAGGGTGTTACATGACATTTGGGAGGGAGAGGGAGAAAGAAACAGATGTGGGGGACCAGCAAGAAAATAAATTCAGGGAATAGCCTGGGATGGGCCATGTAAGGAGAGGAGCCATGGTGGCTTTGGTTCCTGCTCAAAGACCACTTGCAACAAAGCTATATGCTCTGCATCAAGACTGTTTCTGAAGCATTTAACCCAGGTTGCTCTCTACCATCCTTATGCAGCCACCCACAGCAGCTGTGTGACTGACCAGAGAGCCTGGTCTAGCCAGATTAGTGACCTAGCAGCCCGTGTTTCAGTACTGGTGCTGTCTTGTCCCTACCACAGTTGTACTACAGGGACTCCGCAAACCCTGGCCCTGCAGAGCTTGGAGGTCCTCAGTTTGGCTGTCTACTCTGGGATGCTCAAGACTGTTCACATTGTGGGAAAAACTTAGCTGATGCCTAAAAATACATGATACACTGCTTCCAGATCTAAGCAGGGATATGGGTTGGTATTGGCACTTATGACTTGCCTACACATCCAAAAGCACGTGTAAGAAAACCTGCAGAGCTTAGAGAAGGGTCATCTCTAAAAGTCACTTTTAGAGGAACTTAGTGGTCTAATTCCACCTAGTTTGTCTGAAGATTGAGATGGTTTGAACAAAATTTTGTAACAATACATGTGAAGAGGTTTTACTTACAGGTCTATTTATTTAAGGGCTTGCTTATATGCAGGGCTCTTAAATCCATCAGGCAAAGCCATAAAAAAGAGTAAGGACAGGATGCCCTAATGTATTTATGCAGGGAGCATAATCGACCCTCAGATGCTCCACAACAACTCCAGACAAGACGTTCCTTCACAGTGTTTCAAAGCCAGATTTTGATGACTCTTTAAAGATCCAGGGTGTAGTCAGGGGTAAAAACTGTTGCTAAGCTGTCTGGAAGAATCAAACAATATTCTGAGGTGTCTGAACAATGCCCAGTGCTGGGTCTCTTGATTGAAGGTGCCCTCCCACAGGGTGAGGAGTCTCCATAAATGGCTAGGAATAGGCAGCTCTGCTGGTGTCCCCATTCCTTGCTGAGGAGTGGGCAACTGAAGGACTCTGCAAACAAAGTCTTGGTATGCCAGGGAAGAAGGCTGCTCAGCTCCGCAGAAGCTGATGGCCCAGAAGATGAAAGAATCACAGAATCACTAGGTTGGAAAAGACCACCAGGATCATCTAGTCCAACCATTCTTATCAACCACAAAACCATGCCCCTAAGTACGTCATCCGCCCATCTTTAAATACCTCCAGGAATGGTGACTCAGCCACCTCCCTGGACAGCCTGTTCCAGTGTCCTTTCCATGATTTTTTTTTTCTGATGTCCAGCCTGAACTTCTCCTGGCAGAGACTGAGGCCATTGCCCCTGTCCTCTCACCTGTCACTTGGGAGACGAGCCCAGCACCCTCGTGTCCACAACCTCCTTTCAGGTAGTTGTAGAGACAAATAAGGTCTCCCCTCAACCTTCTCTTCTCCAAGCTAAACAACTCCAGTTCACTCAGCTGCTCCTCATAAGGCTTGTTCTCCAGCCCCTTCACCAGCTTCATTGCTCTTCTCTGGACTCACTCCAGAGCCTCCACATCCTTCTTGTGATGAGGGACCCAGAAATGAACACACGATTCAAGGAGTGGTCTCACCAGTGCTGAGTACAGAGAGAGAATAACCTCCCTAGACCTACCTGCTGGTCACACAATTTCTGATACAATCCAAGATGCCACTGGCCTTCTTGGCCACTTGGGCGGCTGCTGGCTCATGGTCAGTTGGCTGTCGACCAACTCCCGCAGGTCCTTTTCCTCCAGGCAGCTTTCCAGCCAGACTTCTCCTAGTCTGTAGCTGCACAGGGTTGTTGTGCCCCAAGTGCAGGACCAGGCATTTGGCCTTGTTAAACCTCATGCAATTGGTCTCGGACCAGCCTGTCCAGATCCCTTTGGCACCTCCCTACCCTCCAGCAGATCCACGCTTCCACTCAGCTTAGCATCATCTGCAAACTTACTTAGGGTGCATTTGATCCCCTCATCCGGGTCATTGATAAAGACATTGAACAGGGCTGGACCCAGCACTGAGCCCTGGGGAACTCCACCTGTAACTGGCCTCCAGCTGGATATAACTCCATTTCCCACCACTCTCTGGGCCCGGCCATCCAACCAGTTTTCCACCCAGGAGAGTGTGCGCCTGTCCAGGCCAGAGGCCGACAGTTTCCGAAGCAGAATGCTGAGAAACATTGAAAGGCTTTATTGAAGTCCAAGAAGACACATCCACAGCCCTTCCCTCATCCATTAGTCAGGTCACTTTGTCACAGAAGGTAATCAGATTAGTTTGGCAAGACCTGCTTTTCATGAACCTGTGTTGACTGGGGCTGATCACCTGGTTCTCTTGCATGTGTTTCATGATCGCACTGAAGATCACCTGTTCCATGACTTTTCCTGGCACTGAGGTCAGATTGACCGGCCTGTAGTTCCCTGGATCCTCCCTTCAAACCTTCTTGTAAATGGGCACAGCATCAGTCAGCCTCTAGTCCAGTGGAACTTTCCCAGTCTGCCAGGACCGCTGGAAGATGATGGAAAGGGGTTTGGCAAGCTTGTCCACCATCTTTCTCAATACCCTCAGGTGGATCCCATCCAGCACTTGTGAGAATCCAATTGTGCAAGCAGATGTGTAAACACCTCCTCTTGGATCACAGGAGCCTCGTTCTGCTCCTCTAGCTCCGGGGTTTGTACAGAAAGGGAACAACTTTCCTTACCATTAAAGACTGAGGCAAAGAAGGCATTAAGTACCTCAGCCTTGACCTCAGCCTTTGTTACATATTTTCCATTTGCATCCAAGAAGGACTGAATATTCTCCCTGGTCCTCCTTTTATTGTTAATGTATTTATAGAAAGATGTGTTTGTTATCTTTCACTGACTAGACCAATCTAAGCTCTAGTAGGGCTTTCGCCCTCCTGGTTTTTCCTCTGCACAATCTCAAATGAGGCAGCAGTTCAGGACTCCTACCCTTACATCTGCACACCAAGGACATCAGGCAGAAAACAGGTTCTGCTCCTCTTCCCTCCTCCTGTTCCCTTTATGTTTCCCTGCCTTCTAACTCTGTTTTCAGAAGAACTCAAACCCAAAGCATTTTTTTAAACATAAGAAATCATTAATCAGAAAAATTGCTTTTTTTTTGTTAGATTTTCTACAGAACTACAGCCAGTAGGAAAAAAATAAAAAAGGAATAGGCTTTAAGACTTGGCTACAAACCTGAACAGATCTTTTTACTGCTCTTGGCTAACTTCACCTGAAACTTAAATACAACTTTGAGGTTTAAAGGCTGACGTAGGTGTGTATCAATTGAGGCAAGCAGGGAGTGAGCTGTTGATGTGCTACATGGGAGGAGAGTCATTCCTCTGGACAGGCAGGGGCCATGCATGGTTTTCCAGACCACAGGCTAATTTTGCTCTTGAGGACAACCCACTTCTGTTGCTACATCTACAGCATTTGCAAATGCCCAGAGGTTTCTCTACGCTAAGCATCAAGCCCTCCATAAAGCCAGGGAAAGCTTCACTTTCTCTTTTTATTCATGGCACAGAGCCTTCTCATGGGCTTATCACAGGCTTAAAGATAGCTTGAAAAATGGTCATCAAGTAAGAAAGCTCAAATACCTCACGCTGCTTTCTTTTGAGAATAGGTCAACTCTCTTCAGGGATGGGTACGGGAGCCAGCAGTGCCTCTGCATTGTATGCTGCCTTCAGGGATCTGGACCTGCCCTGGCAGACTTTTCTTTCCCAGGAGCAAATCAGATTAAACTGTTATCTCAATCTAAAGTGTAATGGATTTCTCTTCCGGCTGCCAGTAGCCCAAATCAGGTGTAGATATTATAGTGCAACAGAACTGTGAATAATTAATCAGACACCTAAAGGGAAATTCTTAGAACAATGAGCTGAAAAAAAACTCTGAAATTCATTCCCTGTGGCTAAGAGGTAGCTGGAAGTAAGTCTGTTTGCTGTGACCCACAAAAGTACTGTGTTTCCTAAAAAAAAAAGAGATGTGAAACAGTCCTAAGCCTGTCTTCAGAAAATTACTTAGCATCCCCTAGATCAGTTAAAATGGGCATGATGGGATTTTTCATAAAGTAGTGGGTTACTGCCTAGCTTTCATCTGTGTGTATAAATAAGAGTGTGTTGGGGAAAGTGTAGAAGAGCCAAGAATTCAGAAGCCAGAAGGGAACTGCTCTACACCTTAACCCAGGGAAGCATCTCCACAGCGGTGACCACCCAGAGCTTTGGGACAGATCCTCCTCCTCTCCTTCTGCTCCTTCTGCCTTTGAGCTGTGTCCTGCCCCAACCCACACTCCTGCTGCTAGGCATCGCCATTGTGTGCAGGCTTCACTGCAGTGTTCATCAAAGAGCAAGCTGTAGATGGATGTGATCTCATTGATCTTATGGAAGCTCTGGTGAGAAATATATAATACGTGATGCTGGATTTTGACACAGCAAGTTGAATCACTGCTTCTTCCCCAGGACATTTTAAAGCCTCTTTTCGACTGTACACAATCTTGGGTTGGATCAGGCATGGCTGGATTTGCTGGCTTACATCAGGTGCAGTTAAGCATTTTCCTTGGTGTTCATAGGAGTACCTGCACTTTCCCACCCACATGATGCCTGGTCATTGTGTTCTGCCTCCAAGGCCAGGCAGCACAGGATTACATTCAGAAAATGGGCATGATTTATTGCACCTCCCTGCAGGAAAAGAAGCACCAAAGGGAAACATGATTGACATCAATCTTCAGAACCTGCCAAATTGTTTCATCTTGATGCTGATATTAGAAGCTCCCTGGTCACCAGCCCTGCTCAGAGAGTCTCTGTGGGAAGCCTTCTACGCACGCCAAGCCTGGACTGCAACTGGCTTCATCAAATAAATAGCTAAAAAATGGATAAACGAGAGGCAGCCTTTTTTCTCGATACCTAGTGCTTAAAAGTCCTGGTTTTAGTCAGTTCCTGACTAAAAGGAGAAGAGTGAGGACAAGGGAAGCCAATATCCCCTGTCCATCCACCCCACTCTCCTGGCTGGACAAAGGCAGGTGTGGGCTAGCTCTAGGCAGCACAGCTGCACAGGGAGGGAAGGGAAGACAGGGGAGAGGAGTGGACCCTCTCTATTTATTAGCACAGAAAAGCTTATTTTAACAATGTTGTTTAGGAGCCACACTTGCATGGAGACTGTTCCTGAGGATGCTGTTGGGAGGCAGTCCCGAAGAACAGAAATTGTATGGCAAAGCAGAAAATAGGGAGGTAGGACAGGCATGGTGCAGCAGTAAGTGCTGAGAAAGGCATAACAGAAGGAGAAGAGAGCTAATTGCCCTTGGAGTGGATTTAGCCACCATCTCACAGGATGTATTGCCCTTTGCATTCCCTTGGAGAGAGATCAAGAGGAGAAGAGCTTCTGAATATTGAAAATCAGTGCTTCTATCAGTATTTAGAGAATTACTCTCAGGTACTGCAGGTCAATATCGCATCAGATAATGGAGCAAAAGATGGCAAGAGTTGAGGTTTGCTGCTGCAGCTCCAGGGTGCACACCTAGGACTATTTGCCTCACCCAGAAGCAGAATCTCACCTAGGCAGAAGCAGCCTCGCCACTGCAGCACAGCTACCTGCCAGAGTGGCAAGAGTAATCCATCAGTGTGAGGAGGAGGCACTTCATGATGGTTTGTTAAATTCAGACTGAAAGCAGCCTGTGGGTGGTTGCTTGAATCCTTGCCAGTGGGAAAGAATTATTTCTTTTAAACTGACCTTTTTCTCTTGGGTTTATCTTGGTTCTCAATATTGTTCTTGAGCAGCCAAAGAAGACAAAATGGAAGGAAAATTTGTTTAATTAACACAGGGCTGAAAAAGAAAATATATTGGTCAGAAATAATGATATCCTAGTTTAAATGTCTAACATGTCTCCTTTTGCAAGTCCAGGAGGTGAATGGTCCCACTGCAAACTGCCTGAAAATAGAGAGACACTGAATGAGGGAACCCCAAGAACAGAATGATTTTGGCATGCTTTGCAGATGAGTCTGTCTGTGCAAGAGATGAAAGCTGCTCAGGACGTCATTAGTACTTCATAGTGCATTTCCTTTACACATCCACTGTGCTGTGCTGGCTATCCTGCTGGGGGCCAGAAGAGCATTTCAATGCTCTAAACTCATGTCTTCCACAGGGTCCAGCCAGGCAGAGCAAGGGCTGAAGAGTGTCGATTGCTTTGTACCAACAGACTTATGCAATGAAAATCTGTGTGGATTTTGCACAATAACATGTACACGAGGGAGGGAGAAAAAAACCTTGTGAATTTCAAGTTATTCGTGATGGAAGTTTGAGCTGCTTCTGCCAGGCTGGATATTCAGGCAGGTACAACTGTGACAGCCAAGCTCCTTTGCTCCTTCAACTTCAGCAAAGGGCAAGGATGAGGACTGTCCTGCAGGAGGGACAAATCTGGCAGTAGCTCCCAAAACTTGAGCAGAATAAGTCTCCTGTTTAAGCACAGGGTTATGTGCTGAATACCTGCAGTCAGATAATGCATGTAAGGGGAGACAGATGTGAGGATGAAAACTGCCCCAGGCACAAAGAATACCTCTGCAGAGCTGCACTCAGATCCTGAACAGACTGGGGGAAATGTTTGGGCTGGAAATACTGGGGTTTTCATGGGCTGAATGAGGACAAGCCATATGGCAGCAGAGTCGCTTAAGGCATGTGCATGTAACATTTAGTCCCAGCACGTCATTCTTCCATTGCCATGCAGTGGGGAGAAATGACTGTGGAGCCAGGGCCTGGAAGGAAGGAAAGGGGGAAAAAAAAGTTGGTAAGCATTACAATTGTCCACTAAAAGCTCAGTAGGAAAGTGTGACTTTCCAAATAGATGAGCTGCAATTAGAAATGAAGCGGGAAATGTGATGAAGATGGTGATGCCAATGGATAAAACCCACACTAAGGTGACCAACACTATGAGTCAGTAACTTATCTTTGATGTTTCAGTGACTTAGACAATCCCAAGATGCCAAGAATTTGAATTTCAGGTTCAGCCTTCACGAGAAGACTGTGTGCGTGGTGCAAATGGGAAAAAGCACATGGGGTGAAGGACGCTTGGCTACACTGCCTGGCATGGTGGCCTCCAGCAAGGGATGTCACAGCTGGGTGTGCAAAGCAGTAATTGCCTACAGCCAGCACCACCCCAGTGCTCAGGGCTTCTGATGGAGGTAAAATCTTTTGAGCCAACTAATCTAAGCAGTGCAGAGTGCAGGTGGGGTCTGCCAGACCCTGCCATAGAAATAGGTCTGGTGTTGCCAAGTCAGTAATTGGTGATGATTTTAACGATGTGCTCAAACCCCACAGGAGAAGCTGCTCTGCTTCAGAGAGGATGAGCCTTGACAAAGGTTTCTAACCAGGCTAGGCAAAACATTGCAGTGAGAAATGCAAACAGAGATGGTCTTACTAGTATAAGCATCTACCTGGGATGCTGCTGTTTAAAAGAATAGGGTGAAGAGGCGTAGAAAGCCCAAGTGATTCTGGCCTCAGGCACCTCACAGGGCTGAACTGGTAAGACAGGTATGCCTTGGCTGCAGGCAAGGCAATAGCTGGCATCATCAGGCAACACCCCTGAGTCTCCAGGAGCACATTTCCCCTGGGTTTTGCGCTTGAAGGACAGATAGCTTTGTGGCTACAGCCAAAACTCATTTATTCTGAGAGCTGAGCTCAGACCCTCTGTCAGAATAACCAAGACCACAAACAACCTCTTGTGCTGCTGTGAAGGGCCAAGGCTAATTTACTCACTTCCTCATAAATTTAGTAACTTAGAGTTAACAAGAATTAATGGAGGCTCAAACCATAAACACAGACATGCAGATAATGTGTCTCTCCTCCCTCTGCAGAAGCACAAGCGTCTCGTTGCTGAAATGTTGCCTGATGTGAGATTTTCTGTGTTTCAACGAATTTGCATTTGGGGATGCACATGAGGAACCCTAAAATCAGATCAGAGCTCCCCAGTACTGCACCTCTGGCCCTCAGAAAGCTCATGGGCACCAAGGTGCTTAAGCAGCACCCAGAGGATGCCCCAAGAAAGCTCTGGGGCAGTTCTCTGCTAAATGACACATCAGCCCTGAAGTAAAGTATACACCAAATAATTCATGAGAAGAAATGAATTATTAAATAACTTCTTGTTATTGCCATTCTAATTACACACCATTAATTTCATACTTACAAGGTGCTGCAATAGTCTTTCTGAATCATATCTTGCTGGTCTCAAATTCGAGGGTTTCAATATGCCTGTGGGCTTCGAAGATAAAAGCAAAGCTGGGAGGAGCCAGGGCAGGCATTTCAGGAGCAATTTCACCATTTGCTTTGTGGCAAAACAAATAATGTTGAAAATCCCTTTTCCCTAATCCCTGTGCTTCTTTCCTCTTACTGTACACAACTAACATACATTATAACAGGAGGGACAGTCTGGAAGTCAGAGCACCAGTCTGCAGGACAAGGATATATTTGTAGGAAACCAAACCTTATCCAAAGGGTCTTGCAGTGCCCAGGTATTCCTGTGGAACAGTGAGAATGCCTGTGATGCTTTATCAGGTCCAGGGAGCTACATTTGCTGAGATAGCTGCCATACTGGGACCTCTCCAGCCAGCTCCCTGTGCTGGGCTCTGTGCTTTGGCAGCTTCCCCAGCATTGCCAGGGTCTCCAAGGAGCATTGCTAATGGATTCTGCACAGGTCCCTGTTGCTGAAACATGAAAAAGTCATTCCAGGGAAATGGCAGTTTTGCCTGATTTGTTTGAGTTTCCTTGTGATTTTATGTCAGGCTATTAAATTCATCATCTGTCTTAAAAGACATGGGCAGGTAATCTCAAATTAGGCTGAGGTCTGCCTTGCATACTGGTGCCTGCTGGGAACAATAGGAAGACCAGGGCTGAAGTCTCCAAGGCACTTGTTTACCAGCACTGCCAACAAAATCTGTTATCATGCCAGCACTGCTGGAAATTCTGTCTAGAGCTGACTTTTCAGGGAAAGCACCTCAAGAGTGTTGGAGGTGGTGCCAGGACTTTGTAGGAAGGATAAAGCAGCTGCATACACTTGCCCACCCTTAAAACCTGTTAATCAGCATCTGAGCCCAGAGACACTTCAACCTTTATTCTTGCTAGGACAAAACCAGTCCCAGGTGACAAGGTGTCTGTGTCCCCGGTGTGCTGCCTGCTCTGAGAGTGGGATTTGGACTCTTCTTTTTGAACAGCAGTCTCTGGCACCTGCATCCTTACCAGCCATTACTAGGCTTATGCATCTAAGGGTGGTTGGTGCCATGATGATGTCAGCAGCCCTGTTCAGCATTACCCTCTGAGCCTGTCTCATCAGCCAGGTCCAAACCTGCCACATTCATACCTGATCCTCTTGCTGTGCCTGGGATGTGCCAGAACTCAGGAGAGGCCTTCCTGGAGACTGCATTCTTTTAGCTGTTGTGCTCCTCTCAGCTAGTCATTAGGTAATTGCCTGGAAAGTCACTTGGGTTTGCATGGATGAATTTATTTTATTACACATCCATCCTGCTGATTTCTTTCAGGCTCACAAACTGTGAAGATCTTCTCCCAGGCAGTGACAGAAGTTGCTGGTGCCCTTAGGAGCTGCATCAGAAGACACTGAGCAGCTCTGGTGGAGCAGAAAGCAGTGCTGGGAAAGGCACAGCCACCCATTCTCTGCCCATTTGGAAGTCAGCACCCATATAGGGACCATGTCCCATGCTCCAGCTGCTGCTGTTACTGCTAGGACCCCCATCCTGTGCACACTGATTTTTTGCTAGTACACCAAGGCAAGCTAGGGACCTGGCATACCACTGCCCTGCCAGCAGCCTGGGACATCCAGCCCTGGTTCAGTCAGGGTCTCTGTTCCTGAGAGCTGCCGCAGACATGCAGGGGATTGAAGCTATGCCTCTTCCAGCAGACAGGGAAATGATCCAGGGGGCTGAGAGGTCCCACCAAGTACTGTTTCAACTGCCCTTGGAGCAGTATGGGGGAGGCAATTTGGAGAGTGTTCTGTGAAGTTTCCAGATTCACATCACAGAATCACAGAATAACCAGGTTGGAAGAGACCCACCGGATCGTCGAGTCCAACCATTCCCACCAATCCCTAAATCATTCTCCTAAGTACCTCATCCACCCTCACCTTAAACACCTCCAGGGACGGCGACTCTACCACCTCCCTTGGCAGATTGTTCCAATGCCTAACCACCCTCTCTGTGAAGAATTTTTTCCTAATCTCAAGCCTAAATCTCCCCTGGCAGAGCTTGAGGCCATTCCCTCTCGTCCTGTCCCCTGTCACTTGGGAGAAGAGGCCAGCACCCTCCTCTCCACAACCTCCCTTCAGGTAGTTGTAGAGAGTAATAAGGTCTCCCCTCAGCCTCCTCTTCTCCAGGCTAAACAACCCCAGCTCTCTCAGCCGCTCCTCATAAGACCTGTTCTCCAGCCCCTTCACCAGCTTTGTTGCTCTTCTCTGGACTCGCTCCAGAGCCACAACATCCTTTCTGTGGTGAGGGGCCCAGAACTGAACACAGGACTCGAGGTGCGGTCTCACCAGTGCCGAGTACAGAGGGACAATAACCTCCCGGGACCTGCTGGTCACGCCGTTCCTGATGCAGGCCAAGATGCCATTGGCCTTCTTGGCCACCTGGGCACACTGCTGGCTCATGGTCAGTTGCTGTCAACCAACACCCCCAGGTCCTTCTCCTCCTGGCAGCTTTCCAGCCAGGCTTCTCCTAGTTTGTACCTCTGCTTAGGGTTGTTGTGCCCCAAGTGCAGGACCCGGCATTTGGCCTTGTTAAACCTCATGCTGTTGGTCTCAGCCCATCAGTCCAGACTGTTCAGATCCCTTTGCAGAGCCTCCTGACCCTCCAGCGGATCGACACTTCCATCCAGCTAGGTGTCATCTGCAAACTTGCTAAGAGAGGACTCAATGCCTTCATCCAGGTCGTTGATAAAGACATTAAACAGGACTGGACCCAGGACTCAGCCCTCGGGAACCCCACTTGTCACTGGCCTCCAGCTGGATTTAACTCTGTTTACCACCACCCTCTGGGCCCGGTCATTCAACCAGGTTTTCACCCAGGAGAGCGTGCACCCGTCCAGGCCAGAGGCTGACAGTTTCCGAAGCAGAATGCTATGAGAAACTGTATCAAAGGCTTTACTGAAGTCCAGGAAGACCACATCCACAGCCTTTCCCTTGTCCAAGAGTTTAGTTACTCAGTCATAGAAGGTGATCAGATTACTCTGGCAAGATCTGCCTTTCATGAACCCATGTTAACTGGGCCTGATCACCCGGTTCTCTTGCAAGTGCTTCTTGATAGCACTCAAGATCACCCGCTCCATGACTTTCCCCGGTACCGAGGTCAGACTGACAGGCCTGTAGTTCACCGGATCCTCCCTGCGCCCCTTCTTATAGATGGGCACAACACCAGCCAGCCTCCAGTCCAGCGGAACCTCCCCAGTCATCCAGGACTGCTGGAAGATGATGGAAAGGGGTTTGGCCAGCACATCCGCCAGTTCCCTCAAAACTCTTGGGTGGACTCCATCTGGCCCCATAGACTTGTGGGCATCTAGCTGGGCAAGCAAGTCTCTAACCACCTCCTCTTGGACCTTGGGAATCTCATACTTCTCTTCCAGCCCCTGGGGTTGTGCACAGAGGGAACAATTTTCCTTGCTGTTAAAGACTGAGGCAAAGTAGGCATTGAGCACTTCAGCCTTGTCTTCGTCCCCTGTTACTGTTGTTCCCTCTGCATCTACTAGGGACTGGAGATTCTCCCTAGCCCTCCTTTTGCTGTTGATGTATTTGTAGAAAGACTTTTTGTTGTCTTTCACAGTCTTGGCCAATTGCATTTCTAGTTGGGCCTTAGCCCTCCTGACTTTTTCCCTGCACGTTCTCACTGCCTCCCTATAGTCCACCCAGGATGCCTGCCCCTTCCTCCAGAGGTCGTAGACCCTCCTCTTCCTATTGATGTCTCTTAGGACCTCCCTACTCAACCACGCTGGTTTCTTACCCCGCCGGCTACTTTTCCAGAACTTGGGGACGGCTTTCTCCTGAGCTGCTAGGAGTTCCTTCTTGAAGAGCGCCCAGCCCTCATGGACACCTTTGCCTTCAAGGAGCTCCTCCCATGGGACTTTTCCGACCAGCCTTCTGAACAGCCCAAAGTCTGCTCTCTGAAAGTTGAGGGTGACTGTTCTGCTAACCTCCTTCTTCATCTTACCCTGCACTGAGAACTCTATCATCTCATGATCGCTTTGCCCCAAGCGTCCTCCAACGTTCACATCCCCCACCAGTCCTTCTCTGTTCACAAACAGCAGGTCCAGGAGGGCACCGTCCCTTGTCAGTTCGCTCACCAGCTGTGTGATGGGAGACATCAGTCTCCCATCAATTTCCTGAAGTAATGAAGATGCAATTATTATATCATATATAATTATATTAAAAGTATAAAATTTTTGCAGGAGAAGAGAAGCTTCACTGATGGCAAGAGCATATTGTAACTCCCAATCTTATCAGAGGAAATACTAGGCTCCAAATTAAATGTGTTTAATGTTTCATGTATTCTTACTTGCAATTGTTGTAATGAATCTGGAAATTAATAGTTTGTCCATTTAGAACAAGCACCCTCTTGCATTGTGCTGTGCTCCCCTCCTCCCAGCCCACCATAATTTGATATTCCGGTTAAAAAAACAAATTGGCATTCACTGGAAAATCAATCTTTTCATTGTTTAACTCTAATTTCTCCAGGAAATGTGTGGGAATGGAATAACATCCTCTGATATGAATCCTCTCTGAATTCCTAATTGCAGCTGGGGAACAGTAAGGCTGCCCACATCTCAGGAGCCACCAGGACCCTGTGCCAACAGGTGCTGCCTAAGGAGGAGCATGGCATCAGTCCATGCTGGAGAAGAGCACTCAGTCCCCCTGTCGTTTATTAGTTGGGAAAAAATGGAAACTGCTCATTACAGTAGGGGAGATGATGAAAAACAGTGCAAAGAAAAGCCTGAAGATACAACATACTGTGTATATTCAGGCTGGGGCGAGGGAGAACAAACAAAGTATGTCCTTTTGCATGGATATGAGAAGAGCCTGGCTTCTGCACTTCCACATCCTGACACAGCACTGCTTCTGCAGTGCTCGGCCTCAGGTTCCCCAGGGATGGGTCTGGCAGGTCCCCTGGGTGCTTTTACAGGTGACACCAGCTGTTGTCTCTGCACAAAGACAGCATCCACTCTGGAATATGTTTTCCTTGCAAGAGGGCACTTTTTAACCACGTTAGCCAACTGGTCTGGCCATGATTTCTGTGGAGACACTTAGTGCTGAAATAAACTGCCATTTTTACGGTTAACTTTGTCTTTTACACTTTCTGCAGGAAAATGAATAGGCATTTATAGGCAAAAAGGTTTTACTGCAGTATCAGAAAGCATTAATAAATGTACAGAAACAAATTATATGGTACCCCATGAGTCAAAATTCCCAGACACAGATTTACAGCAAAATGAATAGCAGGCAAAGATAAAAGCCTGGAATTGAAGCAGGTCATATAACTAATCAGGGACAATGAATTTCAGAAAAATTGAGCTGTCAGGCCCTTCAGTCTGGATGCCCAGCTCCATTTCAAAGCTGAATAATGAGTAGTCACAAAGAGTTAATGCAGCAGGTAAAGTGGCACTGCAAAAGCAGCTGTCCCACTCACCCACCCCATGCCCACCAGGGCACGCTGGATAGGTGCTTTGCTGCACAGGGACTTCCAGAGCATCATTTTGCCTTAGGAAAGGAGCAGCGGAGGGGCTCCCTGCCCACCTACCAGAGGTGTTAACCTCTGCTACCAGATTCCCTCTGCCAAAATGAAAGCCCACATCACTTGGCCCTGTGGGATAACACTGCATTTGTCCATGATCCCACAGCGCACATTCATCCCCTGGCTGGGCTACCACTCACTCACTTTTCCTCCTCCCCTTCCTCTCCCTGTTCACAAATTAGCAACAAACACGTTCCAGATTGCACTAATTAGTAGGCTGGAAGTTTCCAATGGACCATTTGGGCAGGCAAATGCTGCTGCCAGGAGCCAGCTCTGGCAGGCTGCCTCCCCATCACTGCCTGGCAGCTGCCCCACAGCCACCCAGGGCACCCACATTGAGTTCACCCCCTCCTCCTCATGGCTCCAGCAGGCCCCAAGGGAAGAGTTAGGGTCCCCAAAGTTGAGTCTACAAGGTGCAGTCACACTAACACCCTTTTGCATAGGGAGGGCTCTAGTTCCAGTAGCCAGCCTGCCCCCTGCCTGTTTCAGCTCCAATGTGTTTGGCAGGAGATACATCAGTGGTTGTGCCATGAAAGATGGCTTCTCACTCCCTGCAGCCCCGTAATCACATTCCCCACCTTTTCTTATATTCTCACTTAGCACACTATATGAGCATCTTTGTCAGGCATGTAATAGGAAACATTCTTCATAAAAAATTAAGGGCCATGGAAATAAAGTGACCTCTCCGAGGGCTTGAATAATACTGTAAGGTAATTGTGCCTTCCCTACGCCTCCATCATGGTGCTTGGGATTCTTCAGCAACAATTTCTGTATTTATTACAGCTTAAGCATCCTTAGCTCTTTTCAATTATGAAAATATATAGCATAAAACCCAGTAAATACAGGCTGAGCCACGTGTAAATATGACAGCAATCCTCCCATCCATCACACCACAGAGAGATGTGGCAAAAACCCCAAGTGCACCCTCGCAGGGCTGCAAAGCTAATCGCATGTGTCCCACCCCACAAGACTCCACAGGCCATGTAGATGTGGCAGGACAAGGGGAATCATGACAAAGCATTGAGCTAAAACCATCTGGTCTAAGACTAGTACCAGGGCAAGGAAGAAGGCCTCTTGGAGGAAAGATAGTACAGATTTATTATTGTTCTGGGCACTAAAGGCTGCTTGGAATGGGAAAAGAAAAGCAAAGAAGGCTTTTATTTTATTCTGCAAAGCCTTTTCTTTTGTGTGCAGACCTTTTTTCAGAAGGGAAGAGCTGCAGAGGCTGGAGACAGGCACAGCTCATGAGACATCAAGGGGAGCATCCTCAGGGCCAGCTGAGGCCATCTCCTGCTATAAAGGGAGCAGGGTTGGGGCTCTCTGCCAGGGATTTTGCTGAAAGCAGAGCTGGGACACTAACATATCACCTCAGCTCCTGAGGTGCTGTGAGTGGGATGCAGGTGAACTCCTGCAGCCATTCCCTTACATTGCTGTGCATTTCCATGTGAGCTGGTGGATCCGACTAGGGCAGCCACTGTGAAAGGAGAAGATATGCGGTAAAATCCAAGGTAATTTGCGTCCCCTACCCAAACTTTGAAGGAGGCTGAACATATTGGCAGAGAAAAGTAGTCTGAAGGTGCCAGATGGTCTTCTCACCTCAGCTCTGAGAAGCAGGTCCTCCTGGACTGCTCAGCATAGCAGAATTCTGTACTGAAGATGTAATAGGGAAAAAAGAGATGCCATAGAAAACAGAAAGACAAAAAATATTTTTTTTTCTTGTCAGAAAGACACAGACTCCTACACCTTGGATGAGAAAGAGATGATTAGACAGGAAAAGGTGTCACTAAATCCCTGAATTCACTCATCTTGCAGCAAAAATACTTAACAGCCACTCTGTGCAGTATCAATGCAGGAGCTTGTGTTGGGGATTACAGTTGATCTAGGGTAAATGGGCAAATGGGGACTGGCTGCTTGTTCTATAGATGTAGGAGAACTATACAGCAGCTGAGGAATATTTCCTGCTCTAGCTGTGTTACTGAGTTATGCCACAAAAATGATGCAAACTTTATTACGTGTCTGAAAGCTGCAAGGACTCCCAACTGTCATTTATGTGGCATCATTGGGAAGCTCGGGGTGGGGGAGGTTGCATATAAAAAAAAAAAGAAGGAAAGAAGTCTGCCAAGTTAAGACAGAGATCGGCAGCCTCTCCCATCGCTTTCCCTCCTGTGGGGTCTGGATGGTGATGCTG
Organism: Clamator glandarius; assembly: GCA_033459285.1. NCBI lineage: Eukaryota > Metazoa > Chordata > Aves > Cuculiformes > Cuculidae > Clamator > Clamator glandarius. The sequence goes on from JAUNZM010000040.1 coordinate 2,426,515, forward strand.
TGGGAAATCTCCACCAGGGATGTAAGTGACTGCAGTGAGTGTCAGATGATTCCTGAGGGTTCAGATGGACATTTTCTGATACGGAAACTGTTATGCTGGATGCAAGAGGATGCTGTATTGCTGCAATGACTTAATTGCTGAAAAAAATGGTAGTTGCTTAGGGAATAGTGACCATGACCTGATTACAGTCTATGTGAACAAGCAGAGGGCAGCCCCAGACAGTAATACAGCTACTCAAAGTCTCCAAAGGGCTAGCATAAATCAGGGGAAATTACCAGCAAAAACGACAGGGTGGAAAAAAACAATAACTAAATGACTGTGAAAGGAAAGATAAAGGGCTCTTTAAGAAGCATTTAAGAAATAGTAAGGGAAAAAACTTTGCTAGAATTTAGCCTGACAGCTTTGAACAACAGGAAAACAAGGAAGAGAAAGGTGTCTGTGCAGATGATGTTATGAGATGCACAGGAAATTTAGATGCTAAGCAAAATAATAAGAAAATTTTCAGTGTCGGTATACACGTCACTGTTCCAAGAAGGAGAATTTGAACAGAAAAGTGAATCCTCCTGTGGGCAGGAAGCGTTCATAATTTGGAAGGGGTAGGTAGGTGTGATTGAAAGAAAATGGGCATGCATTTATATCAGCTAAAGATGATGGATGCTCTCTCTTCTTTTTGTACTAAAGAGGCGTATTTTAAATTTGACTGACCTACATAGCTGCCTCTCCAGAGCCTGCAGCATTGCCTGGGTAACTTCTGCCTGGTATTTAGTGGCGGAACCAAACTGGAGCCACTTTCCCCTGGCTGGAGCATAGAAAGAGGTGGAAACTGTGGGGCTGTGGAAACCATCCAGGAATGGATGCTGATGGGGATTGTGCCCAAGCCAAGGTGGTGCCACCACCCTTCTTCCCCCTACTCCCTATGGCTTTTGCAAGGTTGATCTTCCAGAAGATATCAGTGGTAGCAATGAGGGTAGACGTGTGCCTATGGCTCCCCAGTGCCTGCAGACTGGGCAAGTAGGGGCCAAAAGCTAAGATCTCATCCCAGCCTTGCCATGCTGGCCCTAAGGTGCCAGGTATAATGCTGACATGACTGGACCTGAGCTCAGCTTCTGCATCAAAGGTAAATCAAGAAGGCTTTCAGGTCTATTGCAACCCAATGATGTTGGGTGCAGTAGGCAATGTCCCCTTGGGAAAAGGCCAACTGGCTCCACTGAGCAGCATCCTCCCTGCTGGGAGAGGCAGGATCTACTACGGACGGGTCATGTCAGGAGCATCACTGCTCACCCACCCTCCTCCAGGCAGCTTTTCTCAACCAAGGGAAACCACTGTTCTGGTAAGTGACTGCTCAATATTTCACTGCCCTTTCCCCTGTTGAAGCTTTCTGGGAGAAAGCACCACAGAAACCTTCTGCCCTGATTTTCAGTTTCAATTGAGCATCAAAAAGCAGATCTGCTGCCTAGCGGGGGCACAATTTGGAGAGCTGCGAGCATGGCTGAAGACAAAGTCTCCTAATTGTAGAGCAGAGCCACTTCTTGGGCTGCCTGTTCTGCCGTCAGACAAAATTACTGATCAGATTTTACTTTTTGTTTAAATCTTTCCATTTTGATCCCAATGAGAGCTGCCAAGAGTTGCTGAGTGGCATTTATTTTCCTGAACCCTGTCAGTGTAGTGAAGGTGTAATTATCTTGAGCTGGACATTAGCCTAGATATGAGCCTAGTCTTGCTGCTTTCCACTTCTTTGTATTTATTGATCCTTTTTTCCCCCCTTGTTCTTTCTTCTTCTTCTTTAAAGATTTCTAAATTTATGGCCAGCTCAAAAGGAGCAATGCAGGTGTAATGAAAAATTGTCACAGTTCAGTGCTATAACTTTCAGGCTGTTTTCTAGGGCCCTCCTTATGTTTTTTTCATTGAAACATTATTCCTATATAATGGTTGCAAACAATATTGTGTTAGCTTTAATTCTGAGCTTGTTGCAATTTCTACTGGAAAATTGTTTTGGCTCAGAAATAGCCATATTTACTATTCAGGCCAATGAAAATAAGTCTGCAAGGCTAAAAAGAAGATGTCAAAAGCAGGCACTAAAAATTACTTTAAATTATAACAATTGTATATTATTTTTGCTTCAAGTACAAAGCTTTCATCTAGCAATTTTCATCCTCGGACACCAAAGTGCTTCATAGTCAAGTTCACTGTCAGCAGCCCAGATTTTAAAGATGAGCAGAAATATGGTCTTTGCTTTCTTTGCCATGTTCCTCCACCCTAAACAAGCTTGTTAATCTGAAACTGGCTGGCTCTCTTGCTCCTCCAGGACATGCCCGTGCCTGCCTGGCTGAGCAAAAATATCCACAGTGACTGCCTTATGGGAGCCGTATGGTCTAATGCCAAGTCCAAGAAGAGGTTTGCTCTTGCCTGGTTAGCTGAACTCTCCTTTTTTTTTGTTTGTCTTCCCATTGAATACAGAGAGCTGTGATTAGTCTGAAGGGAGTAATACAGCTGCTTGGCTTTGTGACCTGTTGGCTTGGCCACGTGCTATGGAGGTGGCGAGAACAAAGATCTTACTACCCCACCGAAACACGTCCCAGTGGGTGTGACTGTACCTGGGGGGCTGAGCACCAGGGTACGGTATGAGCCCAACCTTGACCTGTGACAGGGTGAACCCAGGTGATGGTGCAAATGTATCCTGAACGTCCCCAAACTAATCAGCACTGCTCTATACATAACGATGATGCAAGAGCAATACCAGGACTGGGATGAACATCTGAAACTGTGATTGACACTCCCTGGCTGGGCATCACTCCGTTGCCATCATGTCTGAAGGGAAAACACTTCTACCTGTACTGAACAAACCTGCCAAAGGGGGAGGCTGAAATAAGAATCAAAGCAGCAACCTCCTGCTCACTCAGACTTTGCTTTACAGTGATATGGGACACTGTGTGGCTTTGCTGCCGTTCCCCATATGACAGCCCAGAATCTTTCATCTCTGTGGATGAAGGTGGTTTACTAAATAAACCTTTGTGTCTCACATAAATAGTTCTGCAGAGCCTATTTCTTGTCTTTTTGACCTTGGGGATGAGGACTAATTGGGATAAAATACTCACTGTGCAGTCTGAATTTGAGAAGCCACTGCTGGAAGGTCTCCATTACCCCAGGACTGGCTGTTACTTACCCCAAAAATGCAGGCTGCAAATGCAGGTGCCCTTGACAGTCTGATGGCTGGGGAAATGCAGGCTGGGCACTGCAGCTGGCTGCCTTTGCCTGGTTTTCTGCTGTTGAGGCCTCACTGTCCAAGCCCTGGTGGGATACAGAGGCCATCCACCCACCTGCCTCATCCCTCTTCCTGCTGCTGCTGAGTCCCAGCCCCAGCACTGGGTGTACAGGTCAGGGGGAAACCCATTGATGTATAGTGCTCTGCTCTCTCTAATTAGCACAGACCAGACCAGACTACTCCCCTTCTTGCGCATGTGACCAAGATGTCCCATCACACCGAGTGCACTGTCCCACACTGTCACAGATGCCCACAGCAATTTTCAGCCCTAGAACTCAGGATGAACATAAGCTCCAGACCTTATCACTAATGGGATGCATTGTACAGTGATTAAAAAAAAGTAGGACCAGCATGACTCACCTGGTGGGGCAGGGGAAGGAAATGGTGACCAGCACAGGCTCACTCAACAATGGAGGCTGCTGCACTGCGAGCCCCTTTCTCTGGCTCTTTGCAGTCTTCATCAGCAACGAAAAACCCAGGAGATCCAAGCAGAGCCCTTTGGAGCTGTGTGATGGGCACAAAGCCTGCTCATGGATATGGATGGCTGCCAAAGAACTGCTGGCTTCCCAGCCCATCTTACAACCAGGCTTCAAGACACAGCTATAAAGCAGAAAGAATTTTTTTTTATCCAGCCAAGTTTAAATGTGAGGAAACAGGAGCTTAAAAGTTGTAGTCAAACATAGACAAAGTGAGATACTCCCAAAGGGCTGCTTTAAATAGAGACTTCATTTCATCTGTATGTCTTATTCTAGTAGGACGTTATCTGCAAGTTTCAGAGCTACCTAGGAAGTCTTGCTGCCTTACCAGGGAAAATTATATTTTAAAAGGATTAAATCTGACAGTTTTAAGCCAAAAGTGAATTTTTAAGTCATAAGCAGATTCAAGAGGAAAAGTTTAGCAGGCTATTGGAAAGGCAACTGCATTTAGGCTCATAAAGCTCAATTTCTGGACAGATATTAACAGACTAAATGTGTTGAGCCCTGCTGTGATTGCTGGGCTCACATCCTGACAAAGGCAGGAAGATGCTGCAGTGGTGATGGGGAGGGAGAAGAGCCAGAGCACCCCTTTCAATGTGGATTCCCACTGGCCACATGCCCTTACCTGGCCACTGACTCCTAAATGCTGCTGAGGTCCTGGGTGAACAGCAAGCACATGTCGGGGGTAAACAACTGCAGGTTCATAAAAGTAGGCATTAAGGAAGTGCTGGCTGGTGTTAAGAAAAAAGTTGAGAAAAGTTTTGACCTGAAGTACTAGATGCCAATGAGACAATTTCTCCTTCTATATAAGAAGTCTCACTTTCCCCTGTTCCACAGGAAAATTCTTGCTCACATCACCCTGCAGCTATGGAGTAACTCAAAGCAATCAAATATATCAGCTCCTTGGCCATCAAGGCTTGCTCCAACTACCTTTGCTTTAAGACAGAGCAAGGTGTCATGAAGCTCCCATCTAAATTTCTCCCCAAATATTGAAATGACGTTTTTGCCCACTGAAAACAGGTCCTTGGAGAAGACTCTCTGGATAGTTCATTTGCTAAAAAAAAAAAACAATTGATAGCCCAATTAATCTTGCAGTCTGTGACTTCTAAATGAGCACTGTCAGTGTAGGCGCTCTGGGATGAGTGCAAGAAAGGCTGAATAAACATTACAAGGACAAGGATCAGCATTACTGACTCAAATCAGCTCCAAAGTTGCCTGGCACAGGGCAGCAACCCAGCTGGGTGTGAGCTGAGCTGAATTGTGCTGTAGAGGCACCAGCGCTGCTGGTCAAAGCTGCCGTCCCATGCAGGGTGCCCACAGTCAGCACAGAAAAGGCCTCCCAAAAAAATCCACTTTGCTTCCCATTTTCTCTCCTAGCTAATGACCTCACTGTGTGTTCACTTCTCTCCTTTGCTGTTGATTAGTTTGAGGCCTCTCTCTACAAAAAGGACCTTGAGATGCTGGAGCATGTACAGAGAAAGGCAGCGAAGCTGGTGAAGGGTTTAGAGCACAAGTCTGCTGAGGAGAGGCTGATGAGACTGAGATTGTTTAGTCTGGTTTTGTTTTTAAAAGGAAACTGAGAGGAGATCTTATTGCTCACTAAAAATACCAAAAAGGAGGTTGTAGCAAGGTGGGGGTTGATGTCTTCTCCCTGGAAGCTAGCAACAGGACAAAGGGAAATGGTCTCAAGATGTACCAGGATAGACTGGATATTAGGAGGAATTTATTTACTGAAATAGTTGTCAAACTTTGGAATAGGCTGGCCAGGGAAGTGCTTGGATCACCATCCCTGGAAGTGTTTAAAACATGAGTAGTATTGTACTCGGGGACATGGTCTAGTGGCAGACTTAGAAGGGATGGATTGATGGTTGGTCTCAATGCTCTTAAAGGTCTTTTCCAACCAAAACCATTCTGTGATTCTGTGATGCTCTTCAGAAACTTGCCTCTTGTTTTCACCATGGAGAAGCCTGTGGCTGGGCAGTATGTGCACATCAAGCTCCTTCACCCAGCCCTCCATCATCTGCATATGCCACCACCCCTTGCAAAATAACTCTGCCTATGCTTGTGAAAGGGCAGTCACCATTGTGTGGCTCAGCCCCACCAAACAAGCCCATCAAGCCCCAAGCCCTGATAGCTGCAGCTCTCCAAGGGCAGGTTCCCATCACAAATCTACAGCCCCCATTCACTTCGCTTTGCAGACACCAGCATCACCCAGACCTCCTTCATTTTTTTGGAGTGGGAAGGGAGTCGAAACAGGAGCCAGGGGCAGCAGTCTGGTGGCTCAGTGTGGATTTAGGGGCACAGTTCACACCACCATGCCTGGCGCCATGTCAGCTGTGCTTTAGGGAAGCGTGGGCAGAGGGAGATGGTCATGGCTTTTCAGGCAGCTGGACATATCTGTGACATTTTCAGGTAGAAAATATCCCCACACTTCCCACACAAATGATTGGATCATCCTTTCAGTCTGTTTTAGAGTGCTAATTACCTTGATCCTATTATTGTCATCATCATCATCTTCTCCTCGTCTCTAGGTATAGAAACACCTTGGGCTATCAGGTACTCTTGTGGCAACAGCTTAAATCGCCTCTGACTCCTGCACTTAATTTCTGCCATGAAAAAGGACCCGGCTGGGTATCAATTTGGCCCCATCTCTGAAGTGCCAGAAGAAACAGCAGCACTTTCATGCTGTTTGATTCTTGCTGCTATCTCCTGATCTGCAGATTGAATACATTACACTGTCTTCTCCTAGCCTTGATCCTGAGGATGGATTAATGGGATTAACTCCCAGTTTGCCTTACAACCTTTCTCCTAAAAGCTGACTTAAGTAATGCACAGTGATATTCCTCAGCATCTCATGCTGCAACCCAGTGGGCACCACTGTATCCCTCCCTAGTAGCAGTTTCCAGGCCAGAAGATGCCCCAGGAGGACAGGATGGTCCAAAATCTGGTGGCACAACCATAGGCAGCATTGCTGTTACCTGAGCTGTGTCAAGTGCCATCAAAAGCATGGCAACTGCTGGGGGCTGCATACTCCCCCTTCTCCCTGCCAGTAGTCTCTTTCTAAATCACAGGGAAATAGAGCAGCTTATTCCAATGCAGACCAAAAATTCACACTGTGGCCCATACTGCAAACGAGTTAAACCTCTGCACTGACCCTAACACACAGGAAAATTGCTTTTTGACTCTGCACTAACAAAAAGCAGCAGTGCATCACTTACCAATATCGAGTCAGTTTATAAAAACATGTTTTTTTCTCCGCTCTAATTGCTTCAAATGAAGCAATTGCATTACGCACTCTCCCTTCATTGTACATTGCCAACAGACACTTTCCACCAGCTTCCTAAGTTTGCCCTCAACATGAATTAGATCTCAGTGCTCAGGAGGTGGAAAAGCGGCTGCCCTGCCCATCATACCTTGCTGGAATGCAAATGGGCTGGAATAGTTTTCCTTAATCCCTAACACAGGCTGCAGCACAGAACCAGGCTTCACCAGGGGAGTAATTTAGGAAAGACCAGACAGACCTTCACTGCAAAGCAGGGATGCAACCACCCTCCTGTGCTCACTCTGCTCCTAACAAGGGCTTTCAGTGCTGTTTCTGAAGCCTGAGGCTCAGCCTGGCTCTGCTCCCATCCCAGAAGGTTTCCAGGTATCCAGGGGATGCCTGGTGTCTTGCAAGCTCTGGACAACAAGATGTTGCTTCTGTGCTAACCTAGCACCTACAGTGACAAGTAGAATTAATAGTCTTACGTAGCTGGCACACTGTAAATACGACACAGTTTAGGCCATAACTCACCTGACCTTGTATTTCAGCTAATTCTTGATGGCATTTGTCATTAATAAGCAGCTTGTCACTTCCCTCTGCTCTTGAGTTGCCGCTGAAGAGCACAGGGACCTCTTCCTGCAGGCATGTCTACCAGGGAGATGCTCCCTCTCTGTGGGCAATGTCACTGCTCTGGGTTTATTCCCTCTCCTGTCATAATTTTTCCATGCAATGTTTAGCAGCCAGCAAGGGACACAGGACCAAAAGGACCAAGACCTTTCTGCTTTGGGACAGCCCTGTGCCACCATGTCTGGGCCAACAAGCTGAATGACTCACAGCTTCTCCAGGGACAGCACCACAGCAATGGAGTCGTAATACTTCCTTGAGCTGAGCCATCCTCAGCTTTGCTGCAGAAGAGCTGTGATAAGGACAGCACTGGAGCACAAGGCCTACAGCGCCAGCAGCATTGCTGGTGCAATGGCATGGAAATCTCTGAGCTCTGATCTAAGGCTGGTTGGTGTCCTGCATTCCCCATGCCACAGCTCCCTGTGTGCGCATGCACACACACACACACATTCCTGCCTGCCTAGGGAATCTGCCTGTTGCCATGGAAACAACAGTGACATCAGGCACTGCAAACGCTACTCCAATAACTAATTGCAGTATGAACAGTGAGCTAAATTACTGAAACAATTCCTGTGCCCCTGAGATCTGTACCTAACATCCCAGGCAGATACCAGATCCCTTCAGCTGCAGGGATGCCAGGCATGGGTGGATGTTTAACAAGGATGAGGTTTAACAAGGCCGAATGCCAGGTCCTGTAATTGGGGCACAACAACCCTGAGCAGCTACAGACTAGGGGAAGAGTGCCTAGAAAGCTGCCTGGAGGAGAAGGACCTGGGGGTGTTGGTTGACAGCTGACTGACCATGAGCCAGCAATGTGCCCAGGTGGCCAAGAAGGCCAATGGCATCTTGGCTTGTATCAGAAACAGCGTGACCAGCAGGTCCAGGGAGGTTATTGTCCCTCTGGACTCGGCACTGGTGAGACCACTCCTTGAGTACTGTGTTCAGTTCTGGGCCCCTCACCACAAGAAGGATGTTGAGGCTCTGGAGTGTGTCCAGAGAAGAGTAACAGGGCTGGTGAAGGGGCTGGAGTCTTAGGAGGTGCGGCTGAGAGAGCTGGGGTTGTTTAGCCTGGAGAAGAGGATGCTGAGGGGAGACCTTATTGGTCTCCACAAGTACCTGAGAGCAAGTTGGAGAGAGGAGGGAGCTGGCCTCTTCTCCCAAGTGACAGGGGACAGGACAAGGGGCAATGGCTTCAACCTCTGCCAGGGGAGATTCAAACTGGACATCAGAAAAACAATTTTCACAGAAAGGGTCATTGGGCACTGGTACAGGCTGCCCAGGGAGATGGTGGACTCATCATCCCTGGAGGTATTTAAAAGACGGTTGGATGATGTGCTCAGGGACATGGTTTAGTGATTGATAGGAATAGTTTGACTCAACAATCCTAGAGGTCTTTTCCAACCTAGTGATTGTGTGATTCTTTGATTCTGTGAACTGCGACAGCTGAGGAACCTCACCTGGTCTTAAATGTCCAGTGCAGAGGGGCTGTTTGGGCTCTAACCCACTCTTACTTTGAATCCTAATTTTCTGAGGCTCCTTGAGAGCTTTTCTGTATGTATTTAACCTGTGTGAGTTGTGCCTCAAGGCGTGCTGTCACTTGCACCTTGCTGTAATGGGTCCAGTGGCCCCATTGCCACAAGGTGTGCAGATAGGATGGGAGCCCAGACACCCAGATAGGGTGACCATGGACCAGTGGCATCTACCTCTGCAAAAATAGAGCCAGGCTTCTTTATTCTTCCCCCAACTTTTTTAGATTTAAGAATTTCTCCAAAACCTTTAAGGACAGCTCAGGCACCTTCCACCCTATTGGTGCAGCAGAGGGGACCATTATACCCAGAGCCATTCCACAACACGTGTAGTATCTGAGCCAGGGGATGTTGGCTATCCCCTCAGCACACAATTTTAGAGTTTTCATCAGACTTCAGAACAAAGAAAACCTCTGGGGAGAAGGCAGCTGATGTGCATAACAGAAGTTTTAATTATTAACCTATTCTATTTTTAAATGACAAATACTATATAAATAGCCCCATTCAGAGGCAACTCATAGGATGAGATGATGAACCCCTTGCTCTCAGGGGACATCATCTGTGTGCAGGTCTGACCACTTGCAGATTCCTTTTCTTGGTATTTGCTGGATTCTGTAGCCATGTGAAAAAACAACCAGGCCAGCTCTGTTTGTTTATTCATTTATATATTTTAAATCCCTTCCTCAAGAAAACATGATAGCTTATTGCGTCAGCAGTTTATAATTCCTGGCTCCCTACAACATTCTAGTTGTTTACAGCTATGTATTATTTACTATCCAACACTGAAATAAGAAACATTATGAAAATATGTTAAGGAATTATTCAGGCACCCTATATGCAGCCTGAAACACACCAATGTTCTCATCCCTTTAACATCTTTAACCCTCCATTGCCCAACCTGCAGCTAGGGCAGGACAGGCCCTTGAGGACAAGGAGCAGGTGCAGACTCTGTAATCATGCTAATTAGTGAAAGACACTGATTTCACCCTTGCACTACTCTAGGAAGCATTAATTACAGCAAAAGGTAGCAGTATCATGGAGGCATTCGTCCCTGTGCCCGAGATGTTGATGACATCCAGCCACTGGGGAGGACAGGCACTGTGCCAGTATTTAGGAGTTATCATGGTATATTCTTACAGGGCTCCACAAACACATTTAGCTCAGCAGCTCCATTCATAAATCTCCATCCAACGCCAAAGGTCATTCATCCCAGAGTGATGTCCTTTATGTTAAGGACAGACTGGTCATTTTGTTCATTACCAAAATAAAAAACTATTATTTCTCCTTTTCTTGATTTCTACACAAAAACACACTTTCCCTTCCTTGACAGAAACATGAGGATCCTGCAGGCTGCCAAATGGCTGAGGCTGCAGCCAGGGCAAACTGCTCAGCTGTGGCCAGGGTAGTGGGGAGCCTACATCAGCTCTTCCCCATTAATAGGCTCATTTAGGCAGCTGTCCCCCGCAGCGCCCATTAACACACATGAGAGAGTGCCTGGAGGTGAGAGCTTCACTAATCAAATGTGCTATTAAGATCCTAATCCATTTCATTAGCCTATTTCATTTGACACTTAGTGAGGCTCAGAGATGCTCCATGCAATAGCAATGACCACGCACAGCCTGTCCTGTAGAAAAATAATCCTTTTCATTAACCTGTAATTCCCTTTTATCCTTTATTAGTTTATTTCTAAAGCCAAAGCGTGCCAGGGACATACGTGCATCTCTGGCAGAGATGCTCTGGATTTTCCCTTGGTGTGTGTCACCGTGTGGAGTGTAAGACAGAGAGGATTGTATAAATAGCAGCAATATCCCCCTCAAATAAAGCCCTGAAAGATAGCCCATTCCATTTTTTGATCAGATACTACTGGACCGCAATTTTGTGGATTTTAACTGTAGACCCTTTAGTGAGTATTTTGGGGATTTAAATTATTAAGTATCTCTGGCCCACCTGAAATTACTTCTAATTTCTTTCTTCCTTTGATTGGTAACCATGTGAAATAGTGTCAAAGGTCAGCAGAGTTGGGATGCAGAATTAAAGATAGATTGTTCAGGAGGCTGATAAGCCAGCAGGCCAGCCCTGTCAGATAGGATAACACCACTTTATTTTCAATATGGATTCTGTGCCACCTCTTCAAAATATGATGATGAGGGACTCTGCCGGGGAACTGCACATGACCATGGGGATTTTGTGTGTAGGGAAAGGTCTTGAGTTATCAGATAAGCAAGTCTTAAGTTATCAAATAAGCATTCCTAAATATAGAATCATAGAATCACTAGGTTGGAAAAGACCTCTTAGACGGAGTCCAGCCATTCCTACCTGCCACTAAATCATATCCCTGAGCACCTCATCTACCCATCTTTTAAACAGGGAGAGGCCCATCCCCGCAGCCAGACGTGGCCATGCAGGGGAATGAATGGCAGATGAAACACAGCAGGACTCTTAGGGGAACTCAGGCTCTTTTGATGATTTATTAGCACACAGTCCCTGAAGCCAAAACAGAAATATACCTATTCCATCCTCTATTCTACCCCATTTCTTTTGAGACAATTTCTGAGCAATTGATGCAAAAAATAATATTTCAAAAAGCATGTTGCCCTTAGAAATTCACTCCCATCTACTCCCTCAGTGTTGCCCAGGGAATTCACCTCCCCTTGAGCAGCCAGTGGAGGAAAGCTGGCTCCCACCCATGCCCACTGGGACCCACAGGCCGCTGCTTCAGGGCACTCCTGGGGGTGTCCCTGGCAACGCAGATCTGCCACAGGCGCTGCAGTGATACATAGGGTTCCCACCAGAAAAAATGGAGCTTAAAGCTGAATACCACATTGCTGTACTTAGGAAAATGTGCTGAGGGGGGGGAGCAATGTGCAGCACTGCTGGTGGGGAGGGTAGCAGGGAGCTGCCAGGGGGCTCCAGACCCACCACTGCTGCCCTTGGCAATGCACCCGAGGGCCAAGCACACATCCAGCTGGTGCTTGATCAGTGCTGGTGATTGGCCAGCAGAAATGGAACCAGGAATGCTGAGCTATAGCTGAAATAGGAGGGAATATCCCCACCAGCTTCTCAGTGAAGGCTCAGTGTGCCCAACATTAACTAATCACAGCACAACTGTGTAAAAACAGCCAAGGCAGCACTGGGAAACTTTAGCCCTGGGTTTTCTCTTCAAGTGTACAAGAGTTGGGTTTTGGTTTTTTTTTAAATCCACCATCATCTCCAAACACAATTAAATACAGGTAGGTGAAAAATCCCCACTGAGCAGTGAGACCATAAATCACTCCCTTTCTACCACTGCCAGCCACAGAGGATGGCCATGGCTGATGGGTAGAGGCATGTTTTTGCAGAAAGCACATCCCCATTCCCATTTCTGTTACCAGAGGAACAGCAGAGCTGTGCACACTGCAGCTGTGCAGGCAGCAGCATGTCTCCACTGCTCCCTCACAGGGATGGCATCCATCCCTCCCTTCTGCAGTCCTGCCTTTCCCATCCTGCAACACTCTCTTTGCCTCACTGCACTTACAGCCCAAATCACAGCTGTCTAACTTTCCGCAGCAATGCTGGCTTGTGGCCATCGTTGCCTTGAGCCACTGTCTCCTGGCCCAGCCGTGGCCACACAATGGAGGTGCAGACCCTGAGTGTGTCAATGAATAGCTCCTCTTGAGTTAGTCGTATGAATTATAGCATAATATAAAGGCCTATTAAAGGCTACTTCAAGAACAAATGCTGCCCCTGTGGCTAATCAGCAGAATATTTCATTCATTGAGAGACAAAATTAATGTCGTTGTTTTGCAGATGCAACGATGCCAAATAAATAACTTGCAATTGAGCTTTATGGTTATGATGTCTTGCTACTAGTCTTGGCCTTGAGAGGGTGGCAATGAAAAAGGGAGAATAAAAATGGAAACCTGTAAGGCCCTGAAATAAATGCATAACTGTGGGGAGACGGAGATTAATAGGGGACGCCAATATGCACAGCACAACCTGGCCATGCTGCTCCAGACCCCTGGTGACACCCAGCCAGCAGCAGGATGAGCACGCAAGTTTGGCCAGGATGCCTGCCCCAGCCCTGCAGGGAGCCCAGACCCTCAGCTGTGGGCTTCACAGTGTATTTTCATATTTCACAGAATCACAGAATCACAGAATAACCAGGTTGGAAGAGACCCACCGGATCGTCAAGTCCAACCATTCCCACCAATCCCTAAATCATGCCCCTAAGTACCTCAACCACCCTCACCTTAAACACCTCTAGGGACAGTGACTCAACCACCTCCCTGGGCAGACTGTTCCAATGCCTAACCACCCTCTCCGTGAAGAATTTTTTCCGTATCTCAAGCCTAAATCTCCCCTGGCAGAGCTTGAGGCCATACAGAATCACAGATTTAAAAGGGGTTTGTAAAGAGAAGAGATGCTATGTCAGTGCCATGAAAGCTGGCATTAATCAAGGGTAATGCATAGTCTCCTTGTAGATGGTTAGCATTATAAAATACATATTAGCATTTTTAATATTAATCAGCATAAGCAAGAAAAATCCTTTTTAAAAAAGCTATTCAGAAAGCTTAGTTACTTAGTGGATAAGAATGAATTAATATCACATCTCAGGTCTGTGAATCATTTTCATAGAGTGAACTTGCCCAGGCTACTGACTCATTGATACCTCTTAAGTCCAGACTCTTCCAACACCTCATCCAGGGCCCCCCCTCATTCCAGTTCTGATCAGTGCCTAATCTTGTTCCAGTAGTGACAAACTATCTTGTGCCAAACATGGGATGAACTGTGTCAGAGCTCACCGTCAGCCTAAGACTTTTTCCACCTCCCTGCTAAGCCTGTGGCAGGAGCAGGCATTTTACGGCATTACCAGTGCAAGCTGGAGACATGGAGTCATTACAGGGGTCTGACACTGTCGACTGATGAGGCTGGGCCAGTGCAAGAGGCAGCGATTACTATGCTTACAGAATACATGCAGGCTTTCACCTGCCCTTCATCCCTCCCCAGCAAGGGACACAAGGAGGCCACAGCAGCCAGAGAACAGGGGACTGGGAGACTCGCCAGCCTCTCTGCTATGTTCCATGACCAACCCAGTTCAAAGCACTCTGAGAAAAACTGCCCGTCCTCTTCCCACGGCCAGATTCCTCATGCCCTGCATCCTCCTGAGACCCGGCTGCCCGAGCAGCCCTGCCACTAGCAGCATACGGCCCACGGAAGCTGCAAATCCTATGCGGAAGACAAAAGGCAGCCACGATTAAGCAAAATCCTTTACTTGACCCACAAGTACTGGAGAACATTTTGCCAGCTGAGCCGTCAGAATAGCAACAAATACCAGCTCTTCACCTTGGATTTTTATTCCTAACATAAAATGCATTTGGTGGCTGCTGCAGGACAAGCCCAAGGGCAGGCATGGTCCTGCCACACAGGCTCATCCCCCGCATCCTGCTCCCCCCCAGCACTTCACTGTTCCACTGAACCATTCAGTCCTTCAAGAGGTTTTGCCACTCCACTCCCTCCAAAGCAGCTGCAAGGCAAAGGAGGCATCTTGAAAAACAAAACAACCAGGCTGCTTTAATAAGGTCAGATGGGAAAAGGAGAGAATTAGTAGCGGCTGTGAGCCTGCTTTGACAGCTACTCTAGCAAATTCCTTGTTTGCTTGCCTTTGAGGCAGTCAGCCAGGCTAGAAAGCTAGTGCTCAACCATTTCTTAGCTGTACTTAATGCTAAACCAAAGCATGAGCCTCCAAGAGAGCACAGCTCCCTGCCAGCCCAGCTGCCCCTTCCCCCCAGACCAGGCTGGCTGCGTGGGCCTTGCCTCTGCCCTCCCTCCCCACTGCCAATTTCAGCCCCCAGGAGCTGCAGGGGTTTGCACAGACACCCACACCAGGGTCCTGCAGGGCTGATGAGAGGCCAGACCCTGCCACCCACTTTAAAATGATGAAACAAATAACAACCAAAAGGCAAGGAAAGCTCATGCTTGCATAACTTGCCTTACTTACAGGTGTACAAAGTGCTTCTGCTCCCTTTATTCATGTTCAGTGTTCAGATGGACCTGCATGAGAAATATTTCTTGGTAAGTAAAGGGCTCTCCAGCCCTGCAGAAGAAAGCAAACCAGAAGGACTGGAAGCAGACCCAAAGATTTATGCAGGGAAATAAGGTGGCACAGTGTCACACACTGGGGGAGAGAGAGTAGGACCCAGAACTGCATTTAAACATTTGGTTTCTTACCTATAATGTTACAATTCTAAGTCAAGAGTATAAGCTTAAGTCTAGATCAATATTATCATCCTATAAGGGTCTGTGAGGGACTACATGACCTGTCTGGAGTTCAGTGATAAAGTTTTTGGATGTTTCCACGAGGTTGCTGCAGGTGAAGTTTTTGCAGATGCTCCGGTACATGGAGGGATTGGATCCAAGATGTTATGTTGATGTTGGTGGGGATCTCAGACCACCTGAGAGGGAGCTCCAGTTATGACCCACTCCTGTCATTCTCTTATACTCCCTTCCGGAGTGATAACATCTGGGGTATCGATCAGCCCAGCTCCTTTGGTCAGTGGCACTGCTGGTAAGAGACACAGGTGGTTGCTTTGGCTTCCTTGCTGGTGCAACCTCCACCAATGTATAGGGGTTCAAAAAACTCCAGGGCCATACATCAAGCCATTTCCAACACACAAAACTCACAGTTTCCACATCCATAAGTCATCCAAGTACAACATATATTGGTTTCGATTCATAAATCTTCATAATACTTCTGTTTTCAGGATCACCTCTGATTCTTTGTTCTGTGGCGAGGGCATAACTCTGCATACCTGTGTTGATATGCAGGAGGGGGCAACCAGGGGCCAGTTTAGTCATCCTTATAGGCAAATGAGTGGTGGAGACATAATGGCCACCTCACTTCCCCCACTTCTCTTTGCTGCACACATAGGCTTTGATGTGGCCGCTGATGTGGAATGGCCACCAGATCTCCATCTAGCTCCTCTCCACCTCATGGCTGTGCAAAGAGTCTTCTTCAAGAGCTTCAAGCTGGGCAGAGATATGTCACAGAGATAACAGGGAAGGTACCCAGCTGGTACAGCACTTCAGCTTAGCAGCAGCTTGGCTACACTGCTGCGCAGGGATAAGGTTGCAAGACAGGCAGACCCCATTCACAGGCACAAAGCTCATTGGAGGCAGAAGCTTGGGCTGGGACAGGCACTGCCAGCCTGGGCCTGGAGCTTGCACTGCACAGTCCCCACGGGCTCCATTTTCCTTGTACCCATTTCAGAGCAGTGGGAAGAGAACCTCTTGAGTAGGGATAAGGATAGTACTCTGGGCATGGCACAGCAGCTGGTACTCCAGAGGGGATGGGAGGACAAGGAGCTTCCCAGTCTGGAAAGAACAGGAGCTGGAGGAGCAGCAAGGTGCCAGCTTCACACAAACTGTTGGCTCTAGGAGGCGAAGGGTGAAAGACTGAGGCTCCCACTGCAAGTGGCTGAGGGGCAGAGAAGGAGTGCAATCATCAACATGTGTTAACTCCCACTGAGCATGCACCACGCTGCCACACACACACACGCTCACAGCAGCTGCTACCAGCTCATCCTCCCACAGGAGCCAGTAGAGGAATCCCACAGGGAACCCAAAACACTCTAGGCTGGAAATCACTACTCCTAGCATCTTTTATTTTTAAATATAGGTTGCAGCTCTTATGTACCAGCAGGTGCAATATTGTCAGGAGCAGTGACTGCAGATGCCTCGCTTGCATTTTGCAAAGTAAACGTCCTGTTTTGACTGCAAGCTGGCTGGTGCTCAATTATTTGGGGAGGAATATTCCTGCAGGCACATTCCTGCTGCACAGTTCAAGCCAGAGTTATCAGGCAACTAAGTACTTATGGCCAAATCCATTTTCCCAGTAAAATGTTTGGAAAGCAAGCACCAGTTACATCAAAGACAGGGTTTAAACAGTGCTCTTCTATGAGCAACTCCATGCTGGCCCAACAGAAATGACACACACACACATAAGTACTGTAAAAGCTTCTCAAGGCAACGCTTGAAAGTAATCCATCACCAGAGAGTGTGGCATAAACACTGCAGCAGCAACTCAGTTTGTCTTCAGTGAAGCCTATTACCAGAGCATGGAGCAAAAGACTAGGTGCTCCCAGCCCTGCAAGGAGGGTTAGCTGCTATGCGGTCTTCCCATGGACAGGCTTTTGCCTGTGAGCTGTTGCCAGGTGAACATCAGGAACAGCTCTTTACTGCCTGGCCCTTATCAGGAGTACCCCATGACCACATGCAGCATCACTTCTCTGGCAGGTGCCAATTTAACCCTAGTTTCCTGCTTTTCCAGCATAGGCCATCACCTCTAATATGCTCTTCTCTTCCTGAGATCCTTTAGAAACCCTGGATTCAAGCCCAAACTAAACTAACTCCCTTCAGGATGCACCAACAGGGAGAACTTCCACTGTATCCTCTAAAAAAACCAAAACAGACCAAACCCTGCTACCTATTCCAGATGTGAGAGCAGTATCACCACCAGCTGCCCACAATGTACAGCTCATTGTCCACCAGCTTCTCTATCCAATACCTACCCTTCTCTGTTCGACCCTATCAATAATCTTAGGGCAGATTCCTGCTTTCACAATGGACAACCACATGATGATATGGCAAAGGACAAGCCACTTAATAGCTCCTATCTTCCCTTTTCAGTTTGTAGTGGGTTGTTTACAACACTCTCCAATTTCTGTTTAGTAATACTTAAACTTTACTGAGCACACTTGAGCCCACGAAGGAAATGTACCGCTCGAGTCATCTGCTGCCAGTTGCAGCATCTACCAGAGACCAACTAGTCGTTTGGTTGCTGGTTGCCATGTGTGTCCCAGGGCAGCCAGTTCCCCACCTTCAATTGCTGATAAGAGGCCAAGCCCTTGTGACCAAGAAGCTCATTGCAGCCTTTAAAACCAGTGGGCTACGATGGTGGGAGAAGTCAGCTTAACAAAAGGAAAACACTTCAAATGCTGTAGTGATAGTATGAGATGACAAACATCAATTTGTTCCTAGGTTATACCCCAATAAGAGTGACTGCAGTCACCCAGTTCACTTTCCTGCCCTCATTGCATCTGGTGTTACTCCTCGGATGATCTTCTTAGGCTTTTAAGTGGTGTTTATCTTACAGCATCTCCCAGCAGTACTGGAGGGATAGTTGATGCCCTGCCAAGCTCACAAAAATTGGAAAGCATCTGTATTTCAGAGGCACTGATACGTCTCTCAAAAGCAAAGCTGTGATGAGTCACTGATGCATGAGCACAGCTCAGTTCCTTTGTGTCCAGCTCTTGCAGAGGTGCTGTGATTCTGAAAAGACACTTTCCACAGGAAAAATGCCCTCCAGACTTTGGCCCTTACAGTACCACCTGCTTCATGCTCTCTAGGCTAGTGCTCAGAAGAAAGGCAAAGGAAAGAGGAGGCTGCAGGTATCAGTTTTAAAACCACTACCAGCTCAAAGCACCTCCAAAGGGAACCACAGAATATCTGTTCTGGTTTAAACTGCTAAGCTGGCTAGACAAAAGGCAGTAGGAAATCAGTGCCAGAAAACAGAAATTATCTTTGCCTGAGGTGTCCAAAGCACCGAACACCAGCACAGCACTATGGATGCAAAGGCAATCTTCTTTTAAGCTGCTTTCAGCTGTAGCCCTTCTTGATGCACATGCCAGGACAGGCAGCTCCAGCTCCAACCCCTCAGCTTGCCAGTACCGCCACCTTGGTACAACGATTTGTGCCATGTGGCAAGTGCAGCCATCTCCTGCTCACTGTAGGCATTTCTATACATCACACACACAGAGACATACTGAGTGCTGTCATTTTCACATTCCACCAGAGCGAAAAAACAGGGTCAAGCAGAGGAAAGGCACTGCCGGCACACCTTGCCCTAAGTGCTCTGTGGTGACAAATATTTGGTACTAGGAAACGAGTCATCCCAGCAGTTTAAGTGAACAGCAGCATAATACACTCTGGTATGCATTAGGCCAACCTTGATAAGCCACAGCAAGACATGAGTTAGACTGCAAGAGTGGTCTTGCCATGCTCAAGAATATTTGCCCACTCTTCTCTGCTGAAACTCCCAGAAGAATAAAGTATCTTTTGAGGGCAATGTTTTAAACCTAAATGTGATGCAGTATGAAAATTCCCTTGTTTAAAACCTGAAGGAGGATATAAAATGCTCAAAGAGACTGGTGCTGCCACTCTTGTTAGTTCTAAGATACACTGTTTCTTTCCTGTTCATGAATAATTTTCATTGAAATGTGTCTGAAAAAGTCCTCTCATAAACTGAATTTCCCTAACCCTAACCCTAACCCTAACCCCTAACCTGGAGCCAACACCTACCAAAGTCGTACCAACTTTAAACAATTCAGTGCTTGCTACCCTGCACCTACAGAGATGCCTTGAAAGGCAGAGTGATGTGGATTGGCTTTTTAAGGCCAGGGCTTTTCTTCCGGGAGCTGCAGCCTGGGTCCACTCACTCCAGCAATGGGGTTTTATTGCTCTAGGACAACGTTAGCCACCACCAGTACCAGCCAACAGCACACACATTAGCTGCAACTGGCAGCCTCCGTCAGCGCACACAAAAATCCCGTTCCAAAGGGCTGCCCTATCGGTGCCGGGCTGACTAGAGCTGAGGTTCCAGCTTAGAACTGCACTTTTCACCAGCTTTGCTTAAACTTGGTCCTTGGACATGACATCAGGGCCACACAGATGAAAAGCTGTCTGAACTTGGTCCATATTAAACTGAGTTTGTATGCTCCTGGCCTACCAGCAATGCTGTGCTCAATGCACACCAGCCCTCCCTGCGTGGCTCTCCACTGCTATTTGCACTGTTTCTGACTTCTGCAAAAACTGCAAGAGAACCAAAAGGGTGGTGTAGGGGAGCAGGGTCTGGAAGCATTTGACATTTACTTGGTGTAGCAGAAACCAGAAGACCTGAGCCTTGTCCACCCACTTCCACCTGCACGCAGTCTACCTGCAAAGCAGCAACCCTACTGATGCCTGGAAAAGATCGTGAATGGGTCCTCACATTTGGCTGCTGAGTGAGACCAGACCAGCTGGTAATCAGCAACACTATGGAGCTGAGGTAGCAGACAGAAATCCAGACGGAGGAAAGCCCATTGATTATAGCAAATGACAGACAAAAAGCAAACTGTTGGGTTTTTTTTTTAATTTATTTATTCTTGAAAGTGCACAACTAGAATATAAAAATAATCCTTGGTGAAAGCAAAACAGAAAAAGGTAGGAAATTAATGCCAAGTGAAAAACATGCTTGTTCCAAGGGAAGTAGCCTCGAGAGACAGAGCTTGGATACTCCTCAAGCTTGGAAGCAGATGTCATATTTATATTTTACAAGCTTCCTATAGCAGATCCATAAGTTACCTCATTGTGACACATACCTTGGTGCAATGAGTTTCTGGTTTGCTCTCTTTGAGAACGCAGTCACCCCAAGAGCATGACACTAATATATTAAATCAGTGTGCTGCTTTATTTATTATTAGGCTTTTGGGTTTCCTTCTGGTGACTGCAACGAACATGCAAACCAGCTGAATCGGAACAGCACACTTTCTCAAATATTTCCAGTCTCTCTAAGCCTTAGTACTTTGCATGTTCTCTAATACTTGCATTTTTCTGACTAATGAACTCTTCCATTTGCTGGAAAACACTGAACGCTATTAGTACTTCAATGCGCAATGCTGTGCCTAGCAGCTGAACACTGTAAAAGAGCCTAGTGCTTGGCAGAAGAACTAGAAATCCAAAAGATAAAAGGAAGATTTACACACATTCGCACTAAGGCCTGCTACAGAATTTAATTGGCAAGGTTAGCAATAAAGGGGCTGCAAACAGAACCACCAAGGTTATGGCCCCAGTGCAAGTCACAAAGCAGTAACACGTTATGATTCCAAGGCTTAAAAATTAGAAATTACATTTCATTTCTCACCTCGCACTCCCCCATGCCAAGCTGCACAATGTGTTTTGATCAAGTCAGTCTATTCCTTTGCTCTTCTCAGCCCAACTTTATCTGCTCAAGGTGAGATACAAATCACTCCATCCAACCCTTCTGCAATTTTATCCAACCTCTGCCTGCACTCTTCTTGCAGCTGCTTCATCTCTCTCTCCAGGCTGGCCTCTCTCATCTGCAGTTCTCTGATCACTTCTGTAGCACTGACAGCTGGAACAGGCTCCTTGGCTACAGACTCACAGAAGCCCGTTTTGCTGGCAGGATGTTTGCTTCTGAACACCAGTCTGCATGAACCATGCTTTGTTTTTTTCAGGGGAGCACAAAGGTATGTAAGATCTAGCAGTTTTAGTTCAACACTTTCCTGTATCTTTCTAGCAGTGGCAGAGAACTCCTTCTGTAGTTCTTTCTCTCTTGTTTTCACCTGTAGGGAGAAATAAAAAAGAGGGGGAAAAAAGCTATTATGGCAGATGTCTGTGAAAAAATCCTCCTGCCAGGAAATAACACATCACATCATGTTTGGACTAGGAGTTGTCAAAGGGAAGCGAGCCAACAGTGAGGGTACACCTAAGTGAATGGCAGTGAAAACTGAACTAAGCTCGCCTGTGTTTTCTATCAGGTAAGTAGCCCCAGTGACCAAAAAGCCACCTGTAGTCATTCATTTGCAGATTCACAGTCTACCAGCCCCTCCACTGATGACTAAAACACAAGAGATCTACACACTTCTTTTACTAAGGACTGGGTGGTTTGACTTCAGAGCAAAAGACACAGAGTAAAAGGGTAGACCCAGCAAATTCACCTTCATCACCATTGTGCTTTAGGCCACCATGTGGTTATAAGATTAACTGCCTCATGACTAACTATCAATTCAGTTAGCAAATGTTTCATGGACTTTGCAATGCTAAAAAATTAGAAATTCCTTAATTATCAATTCTCAGTACAGGGTAACAAATTAAAAAAGGAAAATAATGGAGCAGAGACAAAGTAGTAGAGGCTAAGACTAAACTGAGTACCAAGCAGCACTGAAGACAGGCCAAATAACGCAAAGCTTTTCTGGTGACAGAATCACAGTCAGGATAATAAAAGCAATTGTATACACTGGGATTTCTCCAGTTACAAGGTCAGTCACAAGTGGGGTTCCCCAGGGCTCAGTCCTGGGTCCAGCCCTGTTCAATGTCTTTATCAGTGACCTGGATGAAGGCATTGAGTGCACCCTTAGCCAGTTTGCAGATGACACTAAGCTGGGTGGAAGCGTGGATCTGCTGGAGGATAGGGAGGCTGCAAAGGGATCTGAACAGGCTGGACTGCTGGGCTGAGTCCAATGGCATGAGGTTTAACAAGGCCAGACGCTGGGTCCTGCACTGGGGCACAATAACCCTGTGCAGCTACAGACTAGGAGAAGTCTGGGTGGAATGTTGCCTGGAGGAGAAGGACCTGAGGGTGTTGGTCGACAGCAAACTGACCATGAGCCAGCAGTGTGCCCAGGTGGTGGAGAGGAGGGAGCTGGCCTCTTCTGCCAAGTGACAGGGGACAGGACAAAAGGGAATTGCCTCAAGCTCCACCAGGGGAGATTTAGGCTTGAGATAAGGAAAAAATTCTTCACTGAATGGGTCTTTAGGCATTGGAACAGTCTGTCCAGGGAGGTGGTTGACTTGTCTTTCCTGGAGGTGTTTAAGGTGAGGGTGGATGAGGTGCTCAGGGGCATGGTTTAGAGACTGGTGAGAACGGTTGGGCTCGATCATCCAGTGGGTCTCTTCCAACCTAGTGATTCTATGAATGGTGCAAGTCTTTTGGTCAGCCTTTAGAACAGCTTTTAGAGAGCTGGGGTTGTTCGGCCTGGAGAAGAGGAGGCTGGGGGGGGGGGACCTCATTGGTCTCTACAACTACCTGAAAGGAGGTTGTGGAGAGGAGGGTGCTGGCCTCTTCCCTCAAGTGACAGGGGACAGGACAAGAGGGAATGGCCTCAAGCTCTGCCAGGGGAGGTTCAGGCTTGACATCAGGAAAATTTTTTTTACGGAAAGGGTCATTGGACACTGGAACAGGCTGCCCAGGGAAGTGGTTGAGTCACTTTCCCTGGAGGTGTTTAAAGGACAGGTGAATGAGGTGCTGAGGGGCATGGTTTAATGATTGATAGGAATGGTTGGACTCTATGACCCTGTGGGTCTTTTCTAACCTAATGATTCTGTGATTCTCTAAAGCATTTGATTTAACGTTCTCCAATAAATTCATTTGGAGAACTTGCAAGATGGCAACTGCTTTGCCAATTTTATTAGGGGACTAAACATGAATTTAGTGACTCATCACAAAATGTAGTTGTCAGTGGGGAAACATCCACAAGAAGGGGTACCCTGCACTAAGGCCTTCAGTGAAACTGTTCTTGGTCCGACAGCATTTTCTGTTTAGATGTTTCATTGCTGCTCTAGGAATAAATCCTTTGGCCAAAGCTCAGCTCAGGTCAGACTCAGTGCTAATGATACTCCCTTCCAGCCTTGAAGTTTGTCTGCAATCACTCCCCTTCCCGACCACAGGTAAAGCTGAACACCTCTTGAGGGTTTTAAATCTATGATCTGCATCAAGATATTGGAGCCTCATGTATTCGGGCTTTAAAAAGTTCCCTGTAAAGGCAGGCATCTCTCTGAAGCTCTGTGATCATTCAGAGCTCAAAGCAGCACCAGCTGCAAGGACAACAGTTCTCAGGCAGCAAAGCCTCCCCTGCCTTTGCCACTGCCAAGCTACAAGCGCTCAGGGTAAAACAACTGCCATATCTGCAGACAAAGGGATTTTTTCTATAGATCAGTAGGGAGGTTTCACTACTGAAATCCAGATGCTTATGATATGCAGCGGATCAGAAAATGCTCTCCTGCAAGTTTGAAATACTGCAGTCATGAGGGCTGCAGTCGCAGTTAAATTTCCTCACTGACACCAACTGCACTGGGGCTCCACTCAATTACTCCACATCTTTCATCAGAATATCTTCATCGGTTTTTCAGCCAAGCAATTAATTCTCTGCATAGTCTTCTGATGTGTTATTCTCCTGCAACCTGCAACCTCACCCCCACTCAAAAGAGATTAACAAAATCAATCAAATTATAAAAGCAATAAATTTCTCTGCATTTTTTCCTAACACATTAAAGGCTTTATCGATGCAGAACCATCTGTTAAAGGAGATCACTGCTGATTAAGGCATTTGATAGAGAGCTGTAGCCAAGAGAAGTCTATCTTCACCCTTCTCACAGAACTAAGAATCCCTTTTTATCATAATCCACAATGAATCCCAGGACATCTCTTGCTGTGGCTCATGGCTTGGTTCAGAGA
Organism: Clamator glandarius; assembly: GCA_033459285.1. Taxonomy (NCBI): domain Eukaryota; kingdom Metazoa; phylum Chordata; class Aves; order Cuculiformes; family Cuculidae; genus Clamator; species Clamator glandarius. Next base: position 2,450,933 of record JAUNZM010000040.1, read on the forward strand.
TGAATGTGAATGCGTGGGCAGAAAGCAGGTGCAGGTTTTCCTAGGAGAGCTCACAAGCCATTCTGCCATACAGCATTCTTCCTTTCCCCTTGAAGACTAGGTGAAGCTGCCACATGACTGGAAAGCTAAACAGCACCAGTAATGTAAGCTAGAAACAAATGGTGACTTCAGTGCAAAGGGAAGATCCTGCTTCTGAGTATTTATTGTTGACAAAACCCATAGCCCATGGTGTTTCATGGCATAACTTCCAGAGTAAGTCACTCTGCAGGGCTTTCTGACTTTCTTATTACTACTCATCAAGATACTCTTTAAAGAAGTACAGCCACTTGAGGGGCATTCGTTTAGTGTTTGATGGGAATGGCTGGACTCGACGATCTGGTGGGTGTCTTCCAATCTGGTTATTCTATGATTCTATGATTCTGTTGGCTAAACAAATACCTAAGGTCCCATACTCTAACACCACTTTAGAACAAAGAAAACTGAAAAAATAAATTCAGTGTTGTCTCGTCTCCCCACTACCAATGAATAAATGGAAAGTGATATTTGCAGAAATTGAATTTAACACTGGAATCCAGGATGGGTAAAATTTCCCATTACTTACAAAGAACACAGCAAACAGAGAGCAAAATATGTTATTTATGTTTCATGTTAAACTTGGGCAGAATACAAGCAGGGCTGTATAAAAGTATTCCTAACAAAATATACATTTTCATACTCTCCACTAGCCAAAATTGGAGTATTATCTGTTCTGCAAGGCACACGACAGAAGACCATGCTCTTTTCAGCACTAAGTGCACTGAATTCTAACTCATAGCAACAGCAGGAATAGCAATGACTATATGGAAGCAGGAGCAGTCGAAAGGACAAGGCATTCAGGGAAGCAATTTCTGACATCCAAGTAGCAGAAGAGCACTGCACATGCTGTTTTCTGTAAAGAGGATCAATATTGCCTGGGACAAAGTTAGATAAATTTAACAGGAAATTTTCAAAATAATGAATATGAAATACAACAACAAGTTTAGCAAAGCACTATTTACTTTGTACCAGACAACTTGGAGCTGGAAAGCTAGCTCAAGTTCTTTTCTGTACTGTTCTTTCTGGTAAGCTGCAGACCCCTATCTATGTCCACAGACATTCTTGTTGAGGCTTGTGAATTTCAACAGCTAAAGATTCTCTGAGGGTTACCTTCAAGCAATATTCTTTACTATTCACATCCTGTACACTTGTGAAAACAGTCAATAGCCTCCTCCTCTTTGGTTAATTGATGCTCTTTAACAGCTTGCTGTCTCCCATTAGTCAGCACACAACAATTATTCTACACTACAAAACAGTCTCAGCAGACTACCTTGTATTAAACAAACATATTGTAAAAGGTAAGGAGGCTCAGCACTCTGTGCCTGCCTATCTCTATCCCACAGCTTTGCTTTTCAGTCTCAATATACCAGCTGGAAACTGAATTCCCAATTAGGTATATAGGTGCTGTCTGACAACTGCAGCACATTCTCTCCAAATAAATACAACATGATAATTATCGTTTCCACTTCCACAGAGCCAACCACATCCCAAAGGGACCCAGTGTATTATGAGAAGAGCCACGCTAAACATAGAGAAATTCAGCTGATAAGGAATCAGCATCTTCAAACTGACACACGGCCCACTCCGAAGTATGTGGCTAGCTGTTCACCAGAGCAGTCACTTGCAAACACCATAACTGAGCCTATGGAACTGTGTGCTCCCTCTATGCACCCCAGGGTCAATGTACCCTACCACGGTTCACACTCCCATGACCCTGAGAAGCTAGCAGGAACCTCCCATGGCATACAGCATCCTCACCAGCCCTACAAGGGCTGCTGATGGACAAATGCCATGAGTGCATGTACTCCTGCTGGGTTCCTTCCAGCTCTTCACTTCACCATGTTACCGACCACTGTTTGGGACAGAACAATGGCCAAACCAACCCAAGTGCTCAGACATGGTTTGTTTCAAAATAATTTAAGTCTTCCAAAAGACTTAAAGACTGAAGACACTGTAGTTTTTCAAAAGGTATTAAAAAGTATAACAATATTCATGTTCTGAGGAAACAGGAATAATTTTTATGTTCTGTTTAAACCTGTCTGCAGCTACACTAGCCAATGAGCTAAATCTTAGATCACAGACTGGGAAGGGACTGAAGTGATAGACAGCCTGTGCTGCCCTTCCCAAACCTGGCACAGTGCAAAGGGTTGTGGTGCTGCCAGATTCACACACTAGAACACGAAGAAGTCTAAGCACCAGAATAAAACAGATCTCTTCAACGTCAGCTGGAGGATGGGCAGACAGGTGGTCTCCAGTTCCTGATCTAGTGTTACTAGGCCAACTGGGACACGCATCAGCTGTAGAAAGGATTTCTCATCTCCCCAGGGCCAGTGCCATGACTGATGCTACATTCCTAAAACCGTTCAGGAAAACGACCAGGCCAAAACAGAACCAGGTGGACCCAGTCCAGAGCTGGAAAGAGGCAGTGAGGTGAGGCACATCCAAAAACCAGGCTGAGCAGGCAGCTTGGGTCACTTCCCACGACAGCGCACCACTTATGCACAGAAGAGGCTTTAAGCCTGCAAACACCTACACACATGATGAACTTCCCCAGCACTTCTGCATCCCTACCTTCTCTGCAATCTCTTCTCCCCTAGGATACTATTGGCTCTCCTTTTCATCCAGTTATCTCAGCTATTTTCAGTTCAGGGAACCTTCTAGCTTTGAATAAATGTTATAGGGTTGAGTTCAGCAGACAAATCATGGAAAATGTAATGTGTTAAACATTTTAAACAAGTTGCCTTCCAGTTTCTTTGCATGTTCCACTGTTGTAAGGCCCAGATTCACCTCCTCTGGACATGTCCTAATTTCTCATGTGGACAGCCTGAGTCTTCTGGCTGCCCATCTCATAAAGCTCTACTTCTATCAGGTCCTTCAATGATCTACACATTTATCCCATCTGATCTCTCTTCAAAGAGGAGACCTTCCAGCCCTCCACAATCACTGCTGTGGTTTCCTTAGCTCCCTCATGTCTCCTTGCACCTTGCTGGCAATGAGCCTCCCAGAGCTTTGTGTCTGTATTCCACATGGCTCAAAAACATCCCTGAGAGGCTGACCTATCTAAGATTTAACATCTCGCTAATGAAAATTGCAGTAAAAATTATGTACAATTTTTTTTATTCAGCTGAGAAGCAAGCTGGACATAAACTTATTTGCAGAGAATTTTTTGTCCCAAAGAGATGCTATGAGATCTAGATAACCCCAGCACATTATTTAAACCATTTCCAGTAAGGATCCAACAAAAATTATTATCTTCCAAATGCTGGAAGTCAGCACTTCAACTTGTTCAAACTTCACTTGGCAACCTGAAAGCCAAGGAGAGCAAATGAACACTCTGCCTCCGTTACATACTTGAATGAAGGCAGAAGCTAGAGATTAAATTTAAAATGACACAGTGATGAGAGTTCCAAACACCCGATTTGAGGAACAAAGTGGAATGAGGCACAGAAGCATTGCCATTTGATGATCACATTGTTACCCGCTTTGAGGAAGGAGCAGCAAACCAAATTGTTGGAGCTCCTTTTGAAGTACATGACAACGACTAGAATCTTGTCATTATTTTTAAATGGCAATCTCTTCAAATTATTCTCAGAGTTTTGCAGAAATGGCTGTAACAATGGTATTGTTCAGAAAAACAAACTGCAAACCCTGGAAATGGCACATTTTCTGCCTGCAGTCCCACTTGTCTCATATTTCTTGCATGAACAGGGAGAAGACCTCATATGCATACAGCATGATATACAAATTATTCTTGCCATTCTGTGCAGATTCTTCAAACCACAATGCCTGCCTTTGCTGGTAAACAGCTGCTCCTTTGTGCTCCTGATTCACGAGATGCAAACAGAAAAATATCAGAACTTGTCTTTTTGGGTTGGGGAGCGAAAGGGGATTAGGAAATACAAACGGATGTAATATCCAAGCCACCAAGTCAGACTGCCTTAGCTACCAGGGCATAATCACCCAATACTTTAAACTCATCTAGTTCATCAAACAGCACTTGACTTGCAGATTATTTTATTCCTAAAGGAAGCTCATTTCTGAGCTTTATTTTAAAGCCGCCATGTCTAAGATGCCTCTTGTACCTGGGAAGCTGAAAAGGGTGAAATATTACATGCTTGGAATTATATGACTAATAAGGGTCCAGACTGCAGAAACAGAAAGGACCTACCAGGCCAGCCGGTGCACTCCTTCTGGGGCTCCAAATGGCTCCCCAGCACACCACAGCATCCCAAGCACAGGCACTGGGAGGCTCCCAGGTTAGAGAAGCTCCCCAGCGCTCTCAGTCTCCACATACACTGAGATGACTTTCATTCAACAGACAAGCATCAACTATTAGATAAAAGGTCTCCAAGTGAAAAATGAATGCAGGATAGGTACAGAGATATTGGCATTGCTCAGAGATTGCCAGCATGGCTGTCACACAGAAATCCAGACATTTGAGCACTGGAAATCAGGCATGGCAAATTAAGGCTAGTTTAGTAGTTCTCCATTTCCAGATCAGAGTCCAGATCAATCCACAGGCTGAACCTTGCAAGCACTTGTATTTAATCAGTAAAAGCCTGGATAATACTTTAGAAATTATAATTATTTATGCCTTTTGTTGTCTTACAGTTTATATTGAGAGTTTATTCCACCACCTCCCCAAAAATCCCTGCAGAACTGCCATCCTAGCTGACAGTCTATTTGAGATACAGAAAACAGGACAGAGAAGGATTTACAGACTACTTTTATGTATAAAAGGAAAGAGAGCAAAAGGAAATAATAAGCAAAAGTATCAATAACAGGAGGAGGCAGAGCAGAGCCCTCTACAAGCGTAGCAAAAAGATCTGTTAAGCATTTGATAGAAGTGGAATAAAATAAAAAGAGCCACAGGGATCTCACAATTTCCATCCATCACACCTTTGTGCTCCTATACAAGATTTTCCTGAATACACAACACGCATTCTGCACCTAGTGCACACACAGCAGCATTGAAAAACATGCACTGTAGACTATCTATGAAAGAAGATGCCCAAGCAGAGTTTGTCTCAAACATCATGAGAGACTGCAAAAACTGAACAAACCAACACTGCTCAATCAGCGAGATATGGCAACAGACATGGTAAATGCTGCAGTTGGGCACTAGATCAAGGCAGAGAACATGTTTTGTGGAGCAAGGGAACCCCCCCACAACAGGGAGTGAGACTCCTGACTCTTGCAACAGCTGCAACGTGGCAGTTGACACAGAGGGTGGTACTGGAAGCAGCCGTGGTTGATTTAAACGTCCCCTTAGGAGCATTGCGAACAGGAGTGCGCAAACAGGGACAGGCCTCATCAGAAGGGCAGGCTCAGCAGTTTGCAAGAGCAGTTCACGAAGGGAGGGCATGCAGGGAGGGCGCAGCCTCTGTGGTCAGGAGGCGAGTTTGGTTGGTAAGAGGGAGCCCAGCCATGGTGTCCACCCAGCACAGGCGGCATCCTCTGAACCTACAAGAGGGGATGCCTGGACTGAGCTACCATGAAACCATGCTGCCATCCAGGCTTCTAGATGCAGGGAATGCCACCAGCTTGCCTGGAAACAGAGGGCAGCAGGAGCAACAGCTGTGTAAGGTGTGAGCAGGTGGAACAGGTCCAGAGGAGGGCTAAAAAGATGATCAGAGAACTGGAGCACCTCCCATATGAGGGCAGGCTGAGAGTGTTGGGCTTGTTCAGCCTGGAGAAGAGAAGGCTCCGAAGAGACATTGTAGCAGCCTTCCAGTACCTGAAGGGGGCTCGGGAGGGACCTTTTACAAAGGTTTGTAGTGATAGCACTAGGGGGAATGCTATAAATTGGAGGGGAAGATTTAGACTAGACATAAGGAGGAAATTATTCACAATGTAGGTGGTGAGGAACTGGAACAGGTTGCCCAGGGTAGTTGTGGATGCCCCATCCCTGGAGTGTTCAAGGCCAAGCTGGATAAGGTCTTGAGCAGCCTGATCCAGTGGGAGGTGTCCCTGCTCATTGCAGGAGGGGTGGAACTGGATGATCTCTAAGTTCCCCTCCAATTCAAACCATTCTATGATTCTACTATTCTCACGTTTGTCACTATTTTCTGTACAGAACAGAACAGTTATGAATAACCCAAGTGATTTCTGTACTTGTGTGTCCTCAAAGGCAGAAAAATATAACCTCGTTCACGCATAAGTAGGGTGAGGGCTTTATGCTGCTTTGACAATAAAAAAACAATCATTTGGCTGGGGAGGCAGTTTTTTTTTTAAAAAAAGTTGTTCACTTGATTACGTGTAGACAAGAGCTTTCCTTCCTTAGATAGTGACCCATTCAGCCTCAGAGAAAGGCACCATTTCACAGGATGCTGTGAATGCCTAAGTGTGAACTCAAGTTCTGCAGCTCCTACTTCTTTATAGAGCCAGGCAATGAGACATGACCCTGCAGAGCTTAAGAAGTTCAAGCATATGCTGAACAGTGAATTCCAAAAAAAAATATCAGACTCCTAGCCTTCAGAAAATTATCTAAAGGCTTCTTATAAAAAAAACCCCATGAGTTAAAGCAAACTCAATATCTGCAGTCAGCTATTCTAGTAACCTTACAGCACTGAGTAAGCAGGTGTTTTACTATAGAAGTGTATTCCTCTAATTTCACATTCATGTCCTACAGTAACTTCTCAAATGTAATTCAAACCTCTAAGAACGTTGCAGAGTTAGAACTGCAGCTCTATAAAATTCATCTCAAGTTTCTTTGCTGGATGCTTTCAAGGCTTTTAATTTTCTGCAACAGTTTCTACATACTGAAGAGTAACTGATTAAAAATGCTAGACACCATCATTTCTATTTTAATAGCTGGACACTTCCCACACTGTCCTGCTTAAATGAGATTTCTTTCTTCATGTGTGATCCTTGATTGTACTTGATGTTCTTCTGAAATAGTCCATTTAATATCAATTCTCATACATTTACAGATTTAAAGTCATCATAAACTGTTTCATTAGCCTAACTCACAACGAAGCACAGGCTACACTATCTCACCTAGTAATTTCTGCAATGTTCTACTACATTTTGGTAAGTGAGAGTATGTCTTCTAGAAAACATATGCTTTTTTTTTTTTTAAACAAAAGCTTCAGCAGATCAATAAAATACCCTATCACCGTGTTATTTCAGCAGAGAAATACATTTATGGTTGAAAATGTGCACCTTTTCAGTGACTTCTGCCTCAGTCATTGGGTCTTCTCATATCATTGTTTAAAACACCTCCTCTGCCTAGGAACTTACAGAACACGATTCAGCTATAACATTGCCTTGGTTAAATTACACTTCTCTCACCTTTAGACAGACTAAATAATTCCTTTATTACCCCTCTTTTAATGCTTTCCAATCTTTCATTTCCTAACTGTTACAGTGGTTTAAGTGGGGCCAATGCATTTCATTAAGCTTTGAATTGTGATCTTTATCTTATCTGTCAATTAATGACCAGCAGCAGACCATAATGCTTAGCTGCCAATAACCTAACTACTTTTCCAAGAACCATTACCATTCCCTTCTAAGGTACGTGCATAGGTATTTCTTACCAAAATCAAGCCCCAGCCACAGTAAGAAACTCAAAGAATTTATTTTGGCTTAACAATAATGACAACACCTATAGCAAAATTTCACCACAATATGATTATTAATTACTAACACCCATTATCAATTCAGCAAGAAGAAAACCCTTAGGCCTTTGGGAATGGTGGAGAACAAGTGCAGGGAGGGGCGATCCCAGAGTAGCATTAATAGAGGCATTATTTCTACCATAAACTATGAAGACATTTAGAAGGGCTGTAAACTGAGCTAAAGCAACTGACAGAAGATGTAATTATACAAGCAGCTGCATTCCAAATTTTGCCCAAATTTGCAATTTCCTACAATTAGGGAAGAATGTATGCATCTACGTCTTATGCATTTTAAGTAAGACATTCACTATTCAAATGTCAGTTCCCAGGCACACCTATGGTCCTTCCAAAACAAAGGGGCAGGGAAGCCACAGAGAGGAAATGTACCTATTTATCTAGGAACAGAAGGCCATCTTTTAACAGGAGGATGAGTCCTCTGTGGAGAAAATAAAAATATATGCAGAAATGCACACAGCTGCATCCAAGGAAGAACAGCTACCACAGCCTGGCACAGCACTGCTGCTCAATGCTTTTTTTTAATCAGATGTATCTCCTGGGTGGAAAACTGGTTGAACGACCGGGCCCAGAGAGTGGTGGTAAATGGAGTTAAATCCAGCTGGAAGCCAGTGACAAGTGGGGTTCCCGAGGGCTGAGTCCTGGGTCCAGTCCTGTTTAATGTCTTTATCAACGACCTGGATGAAGGCATCGAGTGCTCCCTTAGCAAGTTTGTGGACGACGCTAAGCTGGGTGGAAGTGCCGATCTGCTGGAGGGTAGGGAGGCTCTGCAAAGGGATCTGAACAGGCTGGACTGCTGGGCTGAGACCAACGGCAGGTTCAGGGAGGTTACTCTCCCTCTGTACTCGGCACTGGTGAGACCGCACCTCGAATACTGTGTTCAGTTCTGAGCCCCTCACCACAAGAAGGATATGGACGCTCTGGAGTGAGTCCAGAGAAGAGCGACAAAGCTGGTGAAGGTGCTGGAGAACAAGTCTTATGAGGAGCAACTGAGAGAGCTGGGGTTTTTCAGCCTGGAGAAGAGGAGGCTGAGGGGAGACCTTATTACTCTCTACAACTACCTGAAGGGAGGTTGTGGAGAGGAGGGAGCTGGCCTCTTCTGCCAAGTGACAGGGGACAGGATAAAAGGGAATGGCCCCAAGCTCCGCCAGGGGAGATTTAGGCTTGAGATAAGGAAAAAATTCTTCACTGAACAGGTCTTTAGGCATTGGAACAGTCTGCCCAGGGAGGTGGTTGACTCGTCTTCCCTGGAGGTGTTTAAGGTGAGGGTGGATGAGGTGCTCAGGGGCATGGTTTAGAGATTGGTGGGAATGGTTGGACTCGATGATCCGGTGGGTCTCTTCCAACCTAGTGATTCTATGAATGGTGCAAGTCTTTTGGTCAGCCTTTAGAACAGCATCCAAGCTGCTTCTGCTCACCTTTTAGAACAGTAACCAAGCTGTTCTCCAATGGAAAGCTTTTAGATGGTGAGGGAACCCAGTAATGGAAAGCTAGAAGTTAAAGTATTTGAATGAGATAATTTTATAAAGAGGAGTGACCTGATCTTGTAGGAATGGATTCTGTATCTTTGATGATTCGGTTTGGTTTGGATTGGGGGGGGCGGGTCAGTTTGTTAAAGATAATCAAATGAGTCTGTATTTAGGTTCATGTATCTAAATACCACATTTATAGGAGTCAGACAAGTCAGTTTAGCTTATGATAAAGGAAAAGGATAGAGGATTAAGAAAAGGGAAAAAGAATACCATTAAGATTTTTCAGGGTCCTTACCAGAAAAATGCTAATGTCTCCAAATACCAATACACAAGACAAAAGCAAATGACTGATAAAAGCATTGCCTGCTTGCTAAGCCTACAAATATCTACCAGACAGGAAACAAAAAGGGAAATTAATCCTCTTATGCCTATGGGCAACGGAATGCTGCAACTGCTGTGCAGCCAGCTCCTGTGAGCAGACTTGCTTACAGAAAGGGCTTTGTCCAGCTTTCCTCCTGCAATGGAGCTGCATTGGATCCTACCCCTGAACAGATGCACACAGAGGCAGTTGCTTCAAGGACAGCCCTTGGATTGGATTGCTGAAAGACATACCTAAGGCAAACCGCTCAGAATTAAGGCGGCTGTGTTGAAAGCCTCACGAGATATGTCCCTCTTCCTTAAGCCTACAAAAAAAGTTTCCTGTTACATAGGTATTGTCTGCTCCTGAGTTTTTGGCATATATGGTATGAAAAGCAGAGTATGTCAGTGCAAGTAATTTAGGCACTTGCAAAAAGGCTGCAGAGCTACTTTGAAATAGACCCTGACAACTACAAATTACAAAGGAAGGCAACAGACAAGTCTTGCACCATATAACAAATTGTTCACTTATTTTTCCATTTGTTCTTCCAAACTTTTATCTTGGCCAGCAGAGACAACACTGATGATATGAGATATCATCTCAGATCTCAGTGACTTGCAGAGGCTTTGACGGCCCCACTTTGTTTCAAGCAAAGCTCTACCACTCTGCAACATGGAAGCAGCCACTTTAGAAACCAAGTGCTGCTTGTGACTTGCACTGCTCTGTATTACCCTGCTTTGGGAGAAGAGGATGAGAAATAAATTCTGGCAATGCAGTCCCCAAAAAGAAAGAATGTTTATACAAACCATTCCTAAAAAAAAAACACAGATGAGGGAAAGTTATTACCACTTATTCATACAAATTTTCAGAAAAGGGTCTGTCTTATGTAAAAACTACAAGGAGGGGCAGGGGGAGAAAGAAAAAAAAAAAAACCAAAAAGAAACCTCTCTTGTTCCCTCCATAGGTGTTGCACTTCTACTGCAGAACATTCTGCAGCCCTGCAGCTCTGCTCTCTGCTTTTGGGGGCAGCAGGAACAGCGCATCCAGAGCAGCAAAGGTCTCACCAGCAACCTACAGTTATGGCATGGAGGCAAATGAACCTTAACTCCCATCTGGAGATGTATCTACAAAGAACATTTTCAGAGTTTCAGTAAAAAAGCAGACATTTTCTAAAGCCAGTAAAAATGCAGTTCCTCTCACAGTTTTGATGGTAAGTAGCAGCTCCAGATGGATATGAAGATGCTTGAATGGCCGTCATAATTTTTGCAGCAGTCAAAGGGCAAATCCTACAGCTAACCTGCGAAGGAAAAATCAAACATCTCTCCTACAGTTCTGAGAGAGCTGTTAAGATGGTTAGAAGTAGTGAGTTTTGAGCTCAGAAGTGTATTAAAGCTTTCTTTAGATGCATTTCTGGCTCGGAAGAAGAGATGTCACAATATCAAATTACAGGTTTACTTTTATGTCAGATACTTCACAAGCACAAGGGACCAAGACAGAGAAATTAGTTGAATACTTCACTTATGCTCCCGTACCCTCGATTTCAGGGCAGATGACTGAGACAACAGGGCTGAGGTTTTAAGGAAGAAGAAAATTTGAAGTTAAGCTTTGAACACATGAACACAAACAGTCCTGCCAAAAGCACCTCTGTTAATGCACCTGAAAACCAAGCAGTACTGCCAAGTACACAGCACTTGTAACTCCTGCTGGCAGAGAAGCCACCCATCCCGACAGCCTGCCTGGAGCTGTACAGCAAGATAGACACCTCCTGGACATTACTGTCCCAGAAACCCATTCTGAGATATTCAGTAAAATACACTTGCAGTGATTCAGATAGTGTTGCTCTAAAATACAACCACTGGCTATGGTGCTTAAATAGAGTCTTTGTTACCCAAAATTAGCTACCTCCCCAAGATATTGCTCTTGGGGATGACAACATTTGTTGCTGTGGCTCACCACCTGCAAGACTCTTGAAATCAGCAGCCTTGTGGCCACAAGTACCTCATATCCCACCCACCAGCTTCCAGCATTCTCATAGTCAAAAGGTAAAGGTTGTGCTGAGACTTGCAATTTTAAGTACCTTGTGCATCTGATGCCTACAGGCATTCCCAGCCATTGTCCATGTTTTATTGTGTTTTAACTGTGAGAACATAAGAACTACAATTATTTCTTAAAAGGCACTAAAATATTTACAGTGGCTACAAAACACATTCTCCCACTGGAATGGGTTTATTTTACAGTTTATTGTTAAATAAAGCTCATCTAAAATTTACTGGGGTATAATCCTTCAGCAGCATTTACTACATGTTTCATTGCCTTGGTTGGTACCCGACATCTTGGCAAATAATGCAAGTAAATTATTAACATTGGTTATTGATTATATTTTAACTGATCCTGTCAACTGAGCAAACATTCTGCATTTTAGCAAAGGAAGGGAAAACAGCATCATTTGGGAAGCAAGAAAAACTTTCACCCACACTTACCTCAAATCCCAGAGTTCTGCATGCAAAACAAGACAGCACTCCAGGTTTTAATGTTTCTCCCTTCCCTAAGGAGCTGGAGTCTTTTAGAATACATAAGCCCAATGAAATACGTCAGGCTGGGTAATTTATTTTCAGTTGCAGGTTTTGTGTGTGTTTGAAATGGGTTTGCTGATTTAGCAAGCAATACGTAAAGTTTCTCTGTCTCTCACACAGATCAGCACTCATTCAGCAATCTGCACAGCAAGTTGCATCTGCAAACAAAGAATACTTTTGATGTCTTTTTCATCTCTCTTTATGCTGCAAGCTTAACATTGACGTTTCAAGTCTGAGCAACTGGCACAGAGTTCTCAGGAGTAAGCAAGATTCTTTCAAAACTCTGCCAGCTCTGCTTATGTGCAGTAACTTCCCATGTGTACACCAGCCTTAAAGCTAACTGGGGGATTCAAGTCTAACGCAAATGTTAAATCCTGACATTAAAAGGAGAACTGATGCACAGAGATGCCTTCTTCCCTCCTTCCAATACAAGAGAGAGCACATTGCCCTCCAGGATCAATGGCATGGACCTCCAATGCATTCTCCACAGGCACTTACCAGAAACAAGCAGCGTCAGAACTCCTGCTAGGAACACTGATAAGTGACAAACCAATGCAATAAAATACATGAGCAAAATGTGAATGCAAAGATTAGGTTCTTACTTCCTACTGTCTACAGTGCATCCATGCTTTCTAATAACCTAAATCTGCTAATACTATGGCAATTCCATTAGCAGCAAATTTAATTGCACATTTAACCAAATAAGAACTACACACAAAAGCCCTTAGCCTTGTCCTTCCTTGCCATGCTCTTGTACATGTCCTCCACTGCTCCCCTTGATGGATGTTTCTGTGGATTTCTCTGGATTTCCTCCCTCTACCCAGACATCCAGGCCCAGCCAACCATGTGTTACCAAATGCAGCCCTTGTAGTTTTGCTAGTTCTTCAATTCCTTTTTGCATGAAAAGCTCCACTGACAGCTGCTCAGTGCTCCAGATGGAGGTCTGCAAATACAAAGTGGAACACAGAAATGCTCTGGAACTGGGGAAGGATATGTACTAACTGAGGAAATACACAAGCACTGAATGATCCCGTACGTTCCTCCACTTCCTGCACCCCAGACAGCCTGGATAATTAACTACTCACTACACTAACATCTCCATATTAGCAGAAAGCCCAGAGAACTAGAATAAGCAGCAGAAATAGGAAAGATGTAATGTGAACAGTTTCCTGTAAAAAGAAGAGCTTCTGACAAGCCTTCAGAGTCCTTGAGCAAGAGCTCAGCTGCTTCTTTGCCAACAAGTCCTGGGTTTAAGGCAGCAGAAACACAAACTGGTGCAGGAGGGAACACAGCAGAACAGGAGCTAGTCCAACTCCCACCCGTGCTCCTCATCATGTACACAGTGGAGAAAATAATTTCCCTCATCCACACACATACACTGCACATGCCTTTATTTACATGCAGGTTAGCCACACACAGCACAGCCACTGAGTGCTAGCAGTGGTACCCGTACCATAGCTCCTCATGTCCCCTGACAAGTCATTTGGAAAAACTTTGGAAGTGCACTTGTTTGATCAGATAAAATTCAGCTCAATATTGGTAAGAAAACCTAACCAAAACCAGAAGCATGTAGGTCAATGTCTCAGCATCAGCCTCTGGAGCTGTTTTGCTGCTTCAGATAGTGAAGCCTTAAATCCAAGTGCATAAAAAACCATTCAGTCTTTTATAAATGTAACAACCTTAGGAAAAAATCTCCATTTATTAGATCTACAAGGTCTCCAGCAATATGCAGCAATGAGTTGACAGTAGCAACAAGTTTGACTGAACCACAGGACACGTGGGATGGAGTGCAAGCCTCTTTGCATTTTAGACCCTGCCATTCTCCCTCGACGGGGTGTCCCATGCCATTCCTGCCACTATCACTGACCACCTCTTCCCTTCTCCCCAGCAAGAGAAAAGAAACATCCTTGTCCCATACAGCCCTTCCGCAACACAGTATGAATCCAATGGACACCTCTTCCAAAATGGGCAGCTCTGCATCCTCCCATCCCTATCGAGGCTGCAGCTGCAACAGTTTGGGGAGGCTAGAGCTTACTGAATGGAAGGACAGGTGACTGTTCAGCAGAATAATACAAAAACAAAGACAATATGTAGGTTTCAGCATGCTTTTCCACTGCAATTAAGGAGGCCCGATATGGGCCAGGGACTACAAGCTCTTAATGACTCAACTCTGGATATGCAGGCACAGCATGAACCAAGCATGCAAGCAACACCATCAGTATTTCTAGAGAGGACTCAAGTGTGGAAAGAGCATGTTCAAACACAGATTAATGTCTCTAAGTCTTTCTGGGCCATGCTTCAAAGATACATGCATGAGCAAGCTCCATCTCAGAGGCTTGCTTTTAAACACTAGAGAGCACAGAGGATCCAAGATACACTATCTCATGTCTCAACAAAAGCTCAGTATGGTGTGAGCATTAATGTGATGACAACTGAAATGATCTCTATTTGGAGTCAAATACTCTGCAATCCAGCTTGTGGATGCCAAATGCTCCACACAGATTGAAATCAAATGCCCCTCTCAAACAGAGGAATAGACAACATGAAATGTTCAGAAAGGAAAAAGCAAACAAACAAGTTCTCTTCTGAAATTAGGAGGTTTCATCTGTTACATTTATATTTATTTCTAAGAGGAGAAACATTTTTAAAGCTTAACCATTTCAGTCAACTTTTTGATCATTTACAATCCCCAAAATGTCACCAGATAAACGATTATTTGCCCAGAAATGCATGCAGCAGAACAAAGCTAACAATAAGAAAGTCCCATATTCAGATCACACCTCTGTCTTTCTCTTCCAAGATACTAAATGCAGTGCTGCCTAGAGATGAATATCAGTTAAAATGTCATATCAATCAGGGTTTCACAAATCACCCAAATCCCATGGCAACGCTCAGATGTCTTCTAGTGAACACCCCTGAAAAAGGAAATGGTGTCAGTATCATTCCAAGCACATAACCAAGGAAAGTGCTGGGAGCAGGCAGAGACAAACAAAATAAAATAAATAAATGCGTTCCTTAATTTTAAAAGGTTTAATATGAATAGCTTACCTACCAGAATGACAGTGTGCAATGACCAATGATTGAACATGCAAAAGATGGACACATTGCCCCTGAATAACAAGCAGTTGTGTTCAGTGGTGTAAACCTTTGTGGTGTAGCAATGACTTTAGGACACCTGAAATAACCACTACACAGTCCAAAATCAATCAATCAATCGATCACAGGCTAGCATGAGATTTCAACAGGTTTTCAAGTCCAATCTACAGTCTTAGAGCAGATCCAACTCCTCCTCAGCCATGCCTGACAAATACTTTCATAATCTGGTTTGCACAGTGTCCATGAATGGAGACTTCACAGCCCATCAGACAACCCTACTCCTACGTTTCTCTGCCCTGGGCATTAGGAAATTCTTTCCTTCATATCTAAGTACAATCTCAGTGTTGCAATTTACAAGCTTTCTTGTCCCATTCACTGAGAACATGGGGAAAAACACAAAAATCAAAATCTTCTCCCCAGAGAAAACAATTTCATGTTCAAAGAATCACACACCTCACCTTAGTTTTTCTATTTTTGTCATAAAGACTTTCAAAGATCTCACATTCCAGACTTAAAATTACTTTAATTTTTCTCTTCTGGACTCTCCCAAATTTCTCTCCTGAATAGTGATGCTAAATGCAAAGAAAGTGTGAAGCTACCTTGTTCTATCAGCTCCGTTTAATCCACCACTGTCTCCAACAGCCTTCACAGCAAATAGCTAGGAAGTGAGACTAGGACCAGACAAGTATGTAACAGTTCCTCACAGGAAGACATAACTTCCTAAACTCCAGGAGTTTGCAGCTGAAGACTTTCCTGACTAGAGAATACTTTCCATATTTCATGCTTAACAATGATTTTTTTTTTCATTAATTTGTCCACTAATTCCATCTAGGTTCACCCATCCAAGGAGCATAAAAAAACCCCAAAAAAGTACAGTAAAAAAATGTTTCCTCTTACTCCACTGTGATCCTCCTGTTCACTCCCTCCTCTTCCAGTGCAAGGAGCCCTAATCTAGGTAAATTTCCTTGCAGAGAAACCCTTTCACAGCTTGGGTCATCACTGCTTGCCCTCCTTGTGCCTTTTCAGCTCAACCTCAGGGAGGTTTTATTGAGTTACAGCTGACACCAGAACTACACATAGCACTCCAGGAACAGACTGGAATCTTAAGTTTTGCTTTCTTCTGCTTTCCTAGCAATACAGAACAGTTTCTGCTCAATTGCCTGGCACAGACATCAGGCCTACCGGTACCAACAGACATAATTACCCTGTGTATTATGTATTTTAGAAGTACAAGGTAGTGGGCACAAGAGCAATAGTGAACCGTACTGTCCCTCAGCTGGACATGCCTGTGAGAGCCAAAATAACTTTTGGATGTCCCAGTATCACAATGTGCAAAGTTAGAGATAATGACCACTTCAGCTACTGCCGTGCAGTTCCCTCTTCTTCTTTAGATTAACCACCAGGTCTCGACTCGGCCACATCAGTCTCTTTCCTTTCCTGCCTGATTTTCTACATACAGGGACTGTGTGCTTTTGCATTTTATGGAAAGCATCCTTAAATATTTGCCAGCTCTGTTCCACTTCCTTAGCCCCGAAGTCCCAGGGGGTCCTACTGAGTAACACCTTGAAGAGCTGGAAGTCTGGTTTCCTGAAATTAGTCCTGACTATACTCCTCACCTGTCCCATATCCCTCTGGACCTTGAACTCCACCACTGCAGCCCAGGTTGCCTCTGATCAATATTTCTCGATTTGACAGCCTGTCACTTTTTGTTTTGTCAGCCAATCCATAATTCTCTTTACCAACACTTCAATCTAAAATAAATAAAATGAAAAAAAAAAACCAAACAAGCAAATCTCCCTTCCTGCCCCTGCCCCAGTGAATACAGACCCAAAATAGTGACACAGCATTTTTGTAACTGCTGTATCTGCCCTAAATGTTTCATTCATTTTTTATCCATTCACAGTTTTCATTGATTGCCTGTTAGTGTTCTCTCTTCTCGATACCTGAAAAAAATTACTAGATTTTATGCCTGTATCTTTATCACACATTTCTTCATGCCAGCATGTTAATACTCAGATTCACCTTCTACATCTATATCAACAGCTCCTTTTATGCCCCACTGCCCCCCTCCAGGTGCTTCCCTGTGCCTTCCCACCCCTATGTCAGCGAATACCTTCATATCCTCTGCTTTCCCCCACAGCCAGCTTCCCACTTCCAATCTGTTCTTCTACCAAATCTAGTGCTTAGTCCCTTCTCTCACTTCACAGGCTTCAAATCCATCTTATTCATTCCCCCATTAGACGTTTCAAAGACTGCTAATTCAGTGAAAGACAACAAGCTCTGGCCTCTCCTATCATCCTTTCCCTGCTAATACCTATCTTTATCATTCTCACTATAACCATTACTGATGCTTTCAGTCTGCTGTCTCTGTCCTCTCTGGAGGCTGCCATAACTTCCTCCTCTTCTCTCCTCTGCAGCCCCTATCCTTTGATGTCTTCCCTTCCAAAACAACATTTATTTTGTTCAAGCATGCTGGAATGGAAGCCTACTTTGTGTCTGAAGATCACCTGGCATGCTGTAGGCATAAACAGACAAGTAACTGTAGATCTGTCACTAAGATTGCAGCAAGGTTGACACAGAGCAGCAACAGGGAGGCTGCCCTAGGATGGGATGCACTGAGAGAGCTGAAAAATACAGGATCTTAAAAGTCATTAATGATCAAGAATGCCACCCAAAGCCTTACCTTCTCAAACCACAAAGCCTTTTGCTGTGTTACAAGCTTATGCAGCTGGTCATGGAGAGTCCATAGATCTCTGGATAATCTGTCGATTTGCCCAGTCAGACTGTCAGCCCAGGGGCAGTGTGAGGTCACCTTTGGCAGCCTGATTTTTGCCACGCGTGTGTCCTGGAACTCGCAAACGGCTCCCTCTTCAACCATATTATCTAACACAGTTTCCTAAAGGGAAAACAACAAAAATTACTTTTCAGTAGGAGCAAAATCATCTTCCTGGTAATCCATAATAAGCAATTCACAGCTGCCATCTCAGTAAATGGTTGCTCCACAATTTCACAGTTACTTTAAGAGATAATCCCCTCAGTTCACTATAATGTATTTCTAAGTGAACAGAAAATTTATCTCACTACCTGAGCTTCTTTCAGAAAGCACTGCCTACTTTGAGCTACTCTCCATGCCCTAAAGTATAAAGTAATGCTCACAGGATGGAGATCACTAGTACTGCAGAAGCTCTAGATATGCCTCTTTGCCTCAGATTCTGAGGTTGGATGCTCTTCTATGGCTTTTTGAAAAATGACCAGGAAGGCGATACAGGCTTACATCATTCCAGAAAGCTCCATCAGCTTTGTGGCACAGAAAGCTGTAACACCCATGCAATCACTTATGCATGTAAAACTGTACAAGTTGAGGAATCCCAAGAGATCCTTGCTCCAGGCTGGTCAGGAGCTCTGTCAGCTCTGCTTGATCATGATCTCCTAGCTGGTCCTAAAACTAATTCTGCAACTGCCTTTAGAGACAGCAACCATTATTTGAAATACTCACAAAAAACACCAAATAACTTCTGAGTCCTTGAAATGCAGGTACTTGTACACCACAGTGCAGAGATAGATATGTAGATATGTAGACATAGTTTTCAAGTCAGGGTAATGTTGCATAACTAAAGGACCCAGGCCTCCTTGCTCAAAGACTATTACATGTTTATTTCCATATTGTCATCAAGAAGACATTAAAAAGGACAGGTCATAATCTTATTTAATGACATAATTTGCATTTAAAATTCTCTTTAGAAATTGAAGAAGTAACTTGAAAACAGCAAGAGAAAACTCAGCAGTTGAACAGCATGGTGTCCATACAGGCAGGGGAAAGCCAAATACCTAATTACTGGCTCAGCAGCAACACTGCTGGAAGAGACATCAGAGCACCAGAAGTCACCAGTGTCATGCTGTTAAAGTTAAGTACCATTTTAGAAAGTGTAAACACAAGTCTCTGATAGAAGATCACTGACCATAACACTGACATGCGGGTGACACTCCTGAAGTTAAACACAGACAAATGAGAAGCGAAGTCCCATATGAGAGCAGCAGTTTGAAGGAAGACACTAAGAGAACCAATTTTGTTGAGCCTAGAAACAAGAACTGGGAAGGCAGTGACATGCTAACAGCCTACACTTTAAAAAGATTGCTATAAAGAGCATGGGAATGTGTTTTTATTCCCTCTTTTTCTTTTGTGCAGGTAGGTTAAAAACTTTGGCTTAATTCACAGCAAGAGACTTTTAGGCTCATAAAAGAAAAAACACTGTAAGATAGCTAAGAATGGCAGAATATATCCTAACAAAACCGTTCTCAGAAGGCATCAGCACTGTAAATTGGCACAAAGCAGCACCGAGGCCAGCAGCTCATGCTGACCAAAGGCCCAGCTGTGGAAAAAGCAGACATTTTCTGGGCGCCAACAGGCTAACAAACTGCTGTAATTAAAACAAAGCTTTTCCGGTTTGGTTTTTTTCAGTTGTTTTGTTTTATTTTAATTTGAAATTCATCAAATGATAGAATTTTAAAGTCACTTTAATTTTATACTAATTTAAATCACTGCAGTCACTCCATTGTTATTGCTATGTCATGCTCTCTCAGGTTTCTCTCTATAACACTCAGGAAGACCTGGCAGCGGCTATGCAAGAATCATCCCATCCATCAGATCAGCAAAGCAAAACACAGGGCAAGTGGAAAGAGAAAAAAATGGTAAGTGGAAAGAGAAAGCTAATGTATCCTGAAAGCATATCTCATTCCCATACATCCTACAACATCTGGGAATCACCACCATCACCAGTAAAACAAAAGAAAGGCAAATTTGCCTCCATGCAGCCTGCTGAATGATTTAGAAAGGTGGCTTCTCAGGTTTTCTAAAGGCCAAGTTGGACGGGGCTTTAAGCAACTTGATCCTGTAGGAGGTGTCTCTGCCTATGGCAGGGGGTTAGACTAGATGGGATTTGAGGTCCGTTCCAACCCAAAACATTCCATGATTTGATGATTTGTTTAGGATTTCCCCCAGGAAGCACACTAACATTCACAATACTCCCTACACCATTAAACATGTCAGAGGCAAACGTTCTGGTGGATATACTGAAATGCCGTCACACTTGCAGTTTTATTTTACCTGTTTGGAGCCAAGCTTATGCTGGTGTTGATGCTTTCCAAATAACCATAAGGTAGACGTGTAAAGTAAACATCATTATATACCAAACTGCAATTAGCATGGGTTTGCATTGGAAATACTCAAGCCAGGTGAGGTCACTTTATACTCCTGTGCCTTGCTTTTAGTGTAGAATGAGGCATATGGGCAATTAATGCTCACTGAGTCTCAAAATTTTGTAAACTCATCCGGCTAATGTGGTGCTGTAAAGAATTTTTTTCAGCAACCATGGATGGGCAAAAGTTGCAGAGAGAAAAGAGATGGATGGTACCGTTTACACTCGTTTGAGAAATCACAAGACACTCAAGGAAAGGCTTATTGATTTTCTCATGATCATTCCACACAGTTCAAAGAGAAATCAGCAATTTCAACACATTATTTGGCTGGGAAAAATGAAGTTGTTTTCAATATCAGCTGCTTGCAAATTAGTTGTTCTCAAGTCTACAATAAAGCTTAGAGGCTCTCTTCTGAAAAGCCATTTAATGTTAACAAAGTGTACAACTGTTAAAAAACATTAAAGAGATGAAGATCAGACAGTTTCATTTGTGTTACCTGTATGGAATTTCACCACTCTGCCCTCAAATTCCTCAGCTTAGCCGGGTGAGCCTTACTCAAGAAAAGCAGAGGGATGAAGGAGAACTAAGAAAATACTCCTTCCTTTACCAAAGGTTTTTTCCCTTTTTCAAGTGTTGTTGAAGAGTTTATTTGCAGCATTTATTTTGTGGGAAGGGGTCTTTGGAAGCAGTCAGCTATTTGTCAGAGTCAACAAAGCTGCACCCCTTGAAATTAATTAACTTCATTACCATCCACTGCCAATAAACTGGTTCAAGTTGCTTCCACTCCAGAAAGGCTTCTAGTTGCCTGGTTTCAGACTCCAGAACCTGTAACAGCTAGAGAAAAGGAGACAAAACAAAGAAAATTAGGTCACATTGGTCATTTGTCAACTAAATGAAATGCATGTTTGGTCTAAATTATAAAAGAGTGCCAGTGGTACCTGGGACAACAGTGAGTTACTTTACAAGAATACTAACACCAGCTCCAGAAACGTGATGTGAAACTCTCTTCTCAGCATCACTGAGTCATTCCTGTTCCCAAATGTACAAACACCTTCACCTTTTATATACATAAATGTGAGTTTCCATATTGTACTGATGGATCAAAGACACATAATTCTGATGTAAGTATGGTCAAGGTGCATGACTGTCACAACCCCAAGGTAGACAGAGTAGGACCCAGATTTGTATTTAAACATTTAGTTTATTACCTATAATGTTACAATTCTAAGTCAAGAATATAAGCTTAAGTCTAGACCAATATTAGCATCCTATAAGAGTTTGAGGAAGGACCATATGACCTGTACGCAATTCATTGATAAAGTCTTTAGATGTTTCCTCAAAGCTGCTGCGAGTGAAGTTTCTGCAAGCATTTCGGTGCTCGTGGATGTCAGTGGGGGAATCTCAGACCAGCTGAGAGGGAGCTCTGATTAGTGCTTGCTGCTCTCATTCTCTTATAGTCCATTCTGGAGTGATAACATCTGGGGTACTAGTCAGCCCATCTCCTTTACCTTTTGTCGGTGGCACTGATGGTAGGGGACCGTGGTTTGCAGTGCAACCCCCACCAGTGTGTAAGAACCCAGAGAACTCCAGGGTCATAGATCAGGACGTTTCCATCACAAAAACTCATAGCCAAGTATAACATATGTAGATTTCTATTCACAAATCTTATTAATACTTTTGTTTTGAGAATCACCTCTGAGTCTTTGTTTTTGTTCTGCAGTTATGTTGTACCTCTATGATGTACCTCTGCATACCTGCATTGGTACGTGGGAGGGGACGGGTGACCATGGGCCAGTTTGGTCATCCTGAGATGTGCAAACAAGTGGCAGAGACATAATCGCTCATTCTCCCCTACTTATCTTTGCTGCACAGATGGGATTTGATATGGCCGCTGATGTGGCCACCAGACCTCCATCTAGCCCCTCTCCACCCCGCAACTCAGCAAAGCAGCAGCCCTCTTCAGCAGCTTCATGTTTCTTCACTACCAAAATAAACTACGTTTCTCCAAGAGAAATTACTTTATTTTTATTTTCATCTTTCACTTACTGACATTTATCAAGGCTGTGAGGTCTAAGTGTCACCTTCTCTTCCAGGCCAGGTACAGCCTTCTCTTAGCTAAAACTTACACAGCTGAGCTTTGACTGAGTCTCCTCATATTCAACAGTAGTGACCCCAACTGTGAGAGACAGATAACTCCCCCCTCCACTAGTCCTTCTCATCCTGCTCCTGCAGAAAATTAAGAGCTCCAGTATCTCCAGTTCTCTCTGCCTCTTCCACTAAAACCTTTCATCCCTTATTGAAACAGTGTGGGAGAAGTAATTTTAAATATGTTATGTATTTTATAACTGATCAGACTCACTGCACAAGGAATCCCTCCCTTCACCTGAAAGCACCTAAGGGATAGAGGTTATGTTCTTGCTCTGCAAATTATAAATATTTCATAAATAAACACATAACATGCATGTATGCACACACGCATATGGAGAAAGAGACATTCCAGGACTAAATATTTACATATCAGTAAAACACAAAAGTATTTTAAAAGAATGATAGATGAACACATTAGGTACTAATCAGAGCTTAACAGCTTTAACAATTTCAGTACTGAGCATACATTTGAAATGAACAATTTTAACACCAATCTGTTGCCGAAGGCAGCTTTTTAAGATGGCACACAAACAGTTTACGGTCTCGAAGAGAATAAGGACCAGATCAGTACCAGTTAAACCCACCTGATATAGACAGGGATCTACTGACAGCTTTGTTTGGTGCAGTCACTTACTACATAACATGTAATTACGTAACTGCAAAGCACGAGTTGACTTTGCAATTTTATTCTGCAGATATAACTTGAAGATAAAGAAATGGAAGAAAGGAGTGAAATTTGCAATACTAACTGCTGGAAATTATGAGCAGTTTGCTCTAAAGCACTGGTGGATCCAAAATACAACTATTACACATTTGTTCACACAACTGACACTATGCATTACACTCAAATGACTCTGCTTGTTTCAAGCTCAGTTGGTGTACAAAAGGTGGAAGAATGGGTTTCTCTCTTCTTTTTCCTTTTCTCCATTTTTGATAGATACATCTACAGCACAAATGGCTTACATTATGGGACCTGATGCTGGTAATAAAACTCAGCCAAAAAGTTGATTAAATATTCAGGCAACAGCTAAGTTACTTGATTTTAAAGTAGCTTTGTAATGCAGTCATGAGCAGCACGTAATTGCAGTGTGAACATAATTTCGGTCAGCTAAAGGAGGCAGAAAGTTGGAATGGGGAGCTTTTGATTTTAACCCTCAAAAAAATGTCTTAGTAACAATGTACTCATCATCTTTAGTCTAGTGTCACTAGAGGGGCTCCTGAATATTAAAAAAGTTATATGCCACTTGCTTTCACACCACAACTGAGAGGATGTGGTTCTGAAATTTTATCAACAGATCACTTACAGGTTTGGAGTTAACCACCCTTAACAACAACCAAGGTTTTCTGAGCAGTCTCCTAATCTTCAAGCCTTTCAGGATCTTTCACATTTTGCGTTTTTTATTGCCTCACACACCCCTGCCCCAAACTGCTCCATTAGTCATACAAACCTTGAACGGCTCATTTGAAAGCACTCATCTGACTCACCTACTTACCCCATCTTCACCTCTCATCTTCACCTCTACCCTCAGAAATACCAGGCCAGCAACTGTGAGCTGGATTTTTTCAGCCATAAAGTCATAAGATGACCTCACTGCTTATCCTAGGATGACAGTTTTCAACCTAGCTGGAAGGCACTGTGACAACATTAGGCAGCCTGCACAAGTGGATTTTTGAGTTTCTGCCCTGAGAGACTGGAGGCTGCTCTTTTGCCATCCTTTGTATGGGCTTCACAAGACTCTGATGTTATTGCAGCACAGAGAATAAAATTGTAATACAAATATCATTGAGATACCTTAGCAAAAAACCATAAAAATGAATCAGCATTTAAGGCAGGGAGAAGACAACGGAGTGTATGTCTATGAATCTGGTCACAAGGACAATCTCCATGACCCAAGGGAAACAACTGTCACTCAGATCAACTTGAATTCAGCAAATTAACAGCCCTCTGATCTGTATCAGCCAGCTTCTTTCCCTCAGTCTCAGCATTCACTCAGTCTTCTCACAGGCATTTGTTTTCTTTAACTAAACCACACACTGTGACTTGGAGGTCAACGGCACACGTTTCCTTAGGTTACTCATAGCAGTCATGCCACTGCTGGTATTTTACCTGTATTTGCAGTTGAGGAAACCTAAGTCCAAACTGTATCTCTGCATTTTCCCCAGGTACAGCATCTTTTCTTACTCATTTTATGCCAAGAACAGTTCATAAAGTAATGCTTTTAAGTCTGACAAGCAGTTCCACTTCTGCTGCTACATAAACCGCTCAAAATGTGAGCCATTCACAAGCTGCAACTAAAGCTGCTTGCTCATTTTCACTGACCTAAGGACCTATGCCTCCTAATGAAATTTAAGGACTAACATCTGCAGAAGAGCATTAATTTTGTCTCATGAACAAAGTGAAGCAGCAAGTAAAAACCGTGCCTCACTATCTAACCAATGCCTAGGGATAATGTATGAAAATGGTCTTTCTGTCCACACAAAATTAAGACAATGAAATCCATTTTCTTTACTCTTCTGGAATAAGTTATTGTTCCAAAATACCTTCACAGAGACAAAAAGTGATGATAAATTCAAATTGCTAATCTCTGTGGAGAGGTAATTCCACGAAGAATGCCAAGAGCAAACACTTTGCAGTAACAACTTCGATAAACCATTGCAAAGGAACAATCACTGGGACAAACAACAGTGATGCTATAGAGGCTAAACTGAGCTTAACTGAGCTGCCTCAGAGCAGGCTGCACTGAGACCTCAGAGTGACGCAGAAGGATGTAATCTCTGCAGAGACCCTTGCTTCCTATGACAAGCAGCTGTGATCTCCGCAGCCAAACTTTCTACATCCAACTCGGCAAACTTCAGGAACCTCAGCTGCAAAGTCTTAGGCAACAACATCATCTAGGTTGCCTAACATCTACCCTGTCCCCTTTATTATCCCACCCATACTTGCCACCAGGCTGCCCAGGGAGGTGGTTGAGTCACCTTCCCTGGAGGTGTTTTAAGGGACAGGTGGACAACGTGCTGAGGGGCATGGTTTAGTATTTGATAGGAATGGTTGGACTCGATGATCCAATGGATCTTTTCCAACCTGGTGGTGATTCTGTGATTCTAAGAAACACTAAGACGGCATGTGAACAGTTAATCTTAGCCAATCATATGCCTAGCCTAGGCTGAACAAGTAGCAAAAAATCAATTGTTGTAAAGAAAACGGCATGTTCTTACTAGTTAACATATATAAAGAAGCCATTAAGCCTAAATAAAGGTCTTCCACTCATCAGGCAGTAGTACATGCCTCAATCCCCTTAATAATGCACCTTTTCACGGGCTCAGTTCCAAAGCTCCACAAAACAAGTATTTAATCTCTGATGCTCACAGATTATAATTCAACTACCATATCAGTGTGAAAAGTATTTTAATCAAAAATTGCTCTGCCTAAATATTCAGAAAATTATCCTATTGTTAGACAGACCAAAAAAAACAGTCTTTCAGCAATAAATTACGTTTCTTGGCTCAGAGGAAAATAGTGATGGTTCATCACATATTGACATAGATCTGTAGATAGAACACTTGCATTGGACTCCAGATTACAGCAGACTTCACTCCAAATGCCAATATCTCTGAAGTGCAACTCGAGGCTCGAGACAGGGTTGACTTAATATGAAAGCTTATATCGGAAAAGTATAAAAGGACTATTCCATACTTGTATTTGTTTAATAGGAAATGACTTTATTCAACTGTATTTTGGTACTCTGAATACTAGTTCTGAGAATCTATCAACTGCAGGAGAGAAGATGCATGGAGAAGTTCCTTCAAAAAATATGCAAAAAAGAGGCCAACACTCATGAAAAAGTTACACAAATTACAATACTAGAAGCAATTTTTGGATTTAAGTAATTTACAATTAAGGCTTTAGAGAAGTAACCAAGCACAAATTACACAACCAAAAAAATTAAAGCACAGCTCATCTCTGCTCCTCACACAAAACTCCCTTACCAAAAAAACCACACAAACCTTGACTAATGAGAGTTTCTCAGCACGCAGGCTGTTAGGTGGATGACATTTGGATTAAAATGGCACATTACTGCCAATACTGCACTTTCAAAGGGCTATGTTTTGACATCCCTTCACCAAAAAAAAACAGAGAAAAACTTGATATCATAAATATCTCACACTGGGACAGAAACCAACACTGTAGGTTGACAGTGTTCAAAGATTCAGTTCCACATTGTGATTTCTTCAGAAGCAAAGCTGGCTTAAGATATATCCCTTCAAAGCTGACGAAAAAACAAATAGGCCTGAAAACTAGAAAGTCACACTGAAGAAGTGTGCAGCAGAAACCAGTAAGAGCAAAAAGACCAATACGTAGGCCCTAGCCACAGGATAAACAAAGATCCACTGAAATAATTTCTCTGTCTGTGAAATATTGCTGAGAGTAGAAACAGATCAGCAGAAAGGCTGCAGCCCAACTGTCACAAGAAGGATGGATCAGAAAGGCTCCTTGATAACAGAAGGGGCTGAGAGAACCTCTTCCACCGCCAGCTACAGGACCCCTTTACCAAAACACTAGCAAGGATAGGGGAAGGTCCTCTGGGGCTCTGGCAGCAGGTACTTCTGTGTCTGCTGAACGTCACCTCATTTGGAATTGTAACGGTATTGGGGTTTTGTGGTACATACTGGAAGGGAAAACAGTATGTGGATCTTTTGCAGAAGATAAAATACAAAAAGCATAGCAGCTTTAGGTGGAAGACTGTAATACCAGATGCTTGAATGTATGCAAAACCTACAACACCTAAAACAAAATACATGCATTTTCCACTTGCCAACACCAGGTTTATACCATTGCAGCTCAAAATTAATTGACCTCAGTTTTACATTGCTTAGAGCAGGGAATCAAACCACTAGTTAAAAACTTAGGTGACAAAAATAATGATTATAAAACATAATTGCTATTTGTGGAGGGATTTACAAAACAGCTGTTTAAAATGAAACTGAAAGAAAATGGTATTTAAAGCAAACAAAATGAGTCATTTGGCACATAAAATTTGTACTACAGCTTTCACATACAGGCAATGAACTGGGATGTACTAACAACATTCCAACGCTCATTTGCAGAGGAATAGGTCAATGAATGCACCACTTTGCATCTTACCTGTGGAAATGGCACAATAAAATAGGGAAAACACATCAGAGAAAAGACTGAAGTGCCAGTTTTATACTCCAACAGCCAAGATAACATGAATGGGAATAGAATAGGTACACATTTTCTTCCCTACAGGTAGCACTGATTCTGCTTAATCTGGCATACCTTAAGGCCAAAATTTTCAGGCAGTACTAAAACCTCTAGCTGAATACACACTCAATTAAAGAATATCCAACAGGTGCCAAAGATCACAATTTACTTTAGAGAAACCTCAGCCAGAGGATTTAAAAAAAACAGCACCAAATTGTCTCACAGTATTGCCTGACAGCTGTTCATCTGGTACTGCCAACTAGAACCCCCATGTAGCTGATGTCAAGAAAAAGACTGTTATTTATCTGTTTTTATTCAGACTGTTTCTATACACAGAACAAATCATTATGCATGCTCAGCGTTTTCTTTCCCCTTCCCTGTTATACCACAAAAAAAGCACATATTAAACAGGAGCAAGTAATTTCTAATTTGTATTGATGCTACACTACCCACACTGGGGGTGGGTGTGTCTGTGACTGTGCCCCTGTCCATCCATTTGCATTGGTGTGTGTTATGACTACTAAGTCAGCAGGAAAACTAACCCTTTAGGTTCTACCCTGTCCCCTTTATTATCCCACCCATCCTTGCCACCAGCTTAATATATCCACCTACTCTGCCCTTCTTTGGCATCCTTATCCTGCATTTGGCAGAAATACAAAGCCAAAAAATGCTTTTCTTTAAAAGCCTGTATTCCAAACACCTACAAACATTTTCCTGTATTTTCCTTCCCTGGAGTTTCACTACTTTCTCTTCAAAAAAAAGGGCTATGTAACACAAGTTGTGCACAAGTGATGTCATAAACTCTGGAGGGAGTGGAATTTCTGTATAGGTTCATCTGTTCTCAGCCAATTACACCACAGGCTGCCAATATCAAAGGTCACATAATGCTCCCAAGCCTCCTTTTCCCTCCAAGAACAGGGACTTGGAGGCTCAAGTGAACTGCCTTCCTCCTGCAGACTTCCCCACGGGTGCCTGCCATGTCCCTGCCACCTTCTTTGCTTACTGGCTTGTCAGGACCAGGTGGTCCTTAACCAAGGACTGGATGAGCAGTGACATCCAGGGCTTCCCCAGCTCATCAGGGAAGGATCAGCCTGGTTTCACTGGTGCTCCTGGGGCACCATCAAGTGTACACCAGGACTAGGACTGGCTTGCACAGCATCCACAACACCAGAAATACAGCCTTTAAGTACAAAAAAAAAAAAAAAAAATACATGTTAAAGAAAATCCAGCAACTCCACAACATAAAAAGAAGACAAAGAAGAATGGCTTCCACCACTGGATATCCAACAGCACACAGAATTATCATAGATGTTTATGTTAGTTAAACAATGAAATTAAAAAGCTATTCAATATGCAAATAAGTCTAAGCTTGCCAACTTGATATGAATACAATTTCACCCAGCCTAGCTCTTCCTTGACAAGCCATCATAGACTATCATGCATGCAGGTATTCTCATACATTTTTTTTAAAAGGCATTACAGACTAGAGAAAACACTAATTTGAAGTCTGCTACAGTCTCCCTTATGTCAATTCATTTCTCTTGCTAGTCTCCTAACATAGTCCTTTAAATTAAGTGGGAAAACATATTTAAGAAGAACTGCACATCCCAAACCACTTGCAAATCATGAGTAAGAGATGATTTTATAACAATAAAAAACCCCAAAACCTGCCAATAGAGCCAAATTAACATCATGGGCCAAATGCACAAAAAGTTCAATTCTAGAAGGTTATAAAAAAGGCTGTACTGGTCTCCTCCCAATCTGAGCTGCATTCTCACCTTTAAAAACAGATTTTCATTCAATTCAGCCTTTTCTGTAGCATCACATGGGAGCAACAAAGCGTGTAGCCTCCCTGTGCTGTCCCAAAGCATCACTGGAGCTGGGGTAGCTTGATCCCACCACTGGGTTTGTTAGCACTTCCACACAAAAAAATTATCCAAGGCTAACTGTTGTCAAAGCACCTCAGCCTTGTCTCTCCAGTTTATTCATTTCAGTTGCATTGTCTCAGGTGGAATTATACTATAGTATGTCACTGTCATTGTCTCAGCATTCAAATTATGTTAAGTATGGCATAAAACAAGCAAAAGCACAAAAGCAGCACTGAAAATCAGTAGCACTTACAGTTTTTCTGATACTGGCAATCACAACCAAGTGTGCAGATCAGTCAAGCTACACAGTGCAGTTCCTACTTCAGTACTGTACATATCTACTGTATCTTACAGCGTAAGAGACCAAGACATTCCTGCTACACATTCCAACAATTTATGGAGTCCATGATGACCCACTGCATCATTTTTCAAGGACCAAGGCATTAAGTACCTCAGCCTTTTCCACATCCCCTGTCACTGTTGTTCCTTCTGCATCCAATAGGAACTGAATATTCTCCCTAGTCCTCCTTATATTGCTAATGTATTTATAGAAAGATTTTTTAATTATCTTTCACAGACTTAGCCAATCTGATTTCTAGTTGGGTCTTAGTCCTCCTGATTTTTTCAGGAGGCTCTATAGAGGCCATGGGAGGGTAATGAGAGGGCTCTATAAGGGCCGTGGTGGGGGCAGAGGGGTCCCTGTAGGGCCGTGAGGGGGGCGGAGCTGGGATCCACTGGCAGAGAGTTGGGATCTACTGGGGGGTGTGGGAGATGGGAACTGGGATCCACTGGGGGCGTGGGAAATGGGGACTGGGTTCACCTGGGGGGACAGAATCCATTGGGGAGAGGATCCCTGAGATGGGGAGAGGGGGCTGGGATCCACTGGGAGGGGGCAGATTCCCAGGATCCGAAGGTCCCTGGAATCCACTGGATTCCCAGAACCATCCCCCCTCCTCCCCGCCCCCTCTCCCCAGGTGGTCGAGCTCCTCAACAGAGCAGTGCTGATGCAAAGGTCAATGTCCTCAAGCAGGTGGGTGTCCCTCTGTCCCCACCACCATGTCCATCTGTCCCCAGGTGCACGAGCTGATCATCAGCAAAGATCCCACACTGCTTGACATCTTCTTGGATGTGAGCTTGAAGGGAATTTGGGATGGGTGTCTGACATCTGGGGGGGATTTAGATGGACCTGTGGGGGATTAGATGGATCTGGGGGGGATTATTGAATCGGGGATGGTTAGATAGATCTGGAGGGGGTTTAGAGGGATTGGGGGGGGTTTAGATGGACCGGGGGGGGGTTAGGATGGATCTAGGGGGGGTTAGATTGATCAGGGGCGGTTAGATGGATCCGGGGAGATTAGGATGGATCAGGGGGGGGTGGGGGTGTAGAATGGGGGATTAGATGGATTGGGGGTGACTGATGGACCTGGAGGGGGGTTAGGTGGATCTAGGGGGGGTTACATGGATCTGGGGGGAATTATATGAATTTTGGGGGGGTGGGTTAGGTTAGATGGATCTGAGGGGGTTTTAGGATGGATCTGCGGGGGGTTAGATAGATTGGGGGGGGGGGGTTAGATGGATTGAAGGGGGCTTTAGATGGATACAAAAGGGGGGCCCAGGAAATCATCACCTTCCAAGTGGACAAATCCATCGAGGTCCGCGAGTTCCTGGTGGGTTTCATCGAGGAGGCCTGGTAAGGGGGAGTTACCTTTGGCTCTTGTCATTCCACCATGGCTTTCTGGGGTCCCACCATGTCTTTTTGGGGTCCCACCGTGGCTTTCTGGGATCCCACCATGGCTTTCTGGGGTCCCACCATGTCTTTTTGGGGTCCCACCATGTCTTTTTGGGGTCCCACCGTGGCTTTCTGGGATCCCACCATGGCTTTTTGGGATCCCACCGTGGCTTTCTGGGGTCCCACCGTGGCTTTCTGGGGTCCCACCATGGCTTTTTGGGATCCCACCATGGCTTTTGGGGTCCCACCATGGCTTTCTGGGGTTCTACCATGGCTTTTGGGGTCCCATCAGGAAGAGATGTGAGTTTGGGGGGGTCCCTGGGTGTGGTTGCCCCCACCCAAATCCATATGACCCCCCACCTTGGTCAACGTGGTGGACCAAGCCATCTTGACCATGACCCAGTTGCATAGGGTGGTCCTACCGGTTAGATGGTACCTATAGGGACTGGGGGGCAGCTACAGGAGCTCTGTGGTACCTATAGGGGATGTGGGATACCTATAGGGGACTAGGGGGCACCCATAGGGCCAGGAGCGCACCCATAAGGACACCTACTCAGAACATCAACGTGGTGGACCAACCATGACCCAGTTGCATAGGGTGTTCCTACAGGTTTGGTGGCACCTATAGCGGCTGTGGGGCATCTATAGGGGCTGGGGGGCACCTATAGGGTCTGGGGTCACCTATAGGGTCAGGAGAGCACCTACAGGGACACCCACTCAGAACCCACTTGGTGGAGGACCAAGCCATCTTGACCATGACCCATTTGCACAGGGTGGTCATACAGGTTTGGTGGCACCTATAGGGGCAAGGGGACAGCTATAGAGCCTGGGGTCACCTATAGGGACTGGGGGTCACCTATAGGGGCAGGAGAGCACCCATAGAGACACCCACTCAGAACGTCAACATGCTGGACCAAGCCATCTTGACCATGACCTTGCTGCACAGGGTGGTGCTACAGGTTTGGTGGCACCTATAGGGGCATCTACAGGGACTGGGGGGCAGCTATAGGAGCTCTGGGGTACCTATAGGGGACTGGGGGACACCTATAGGGGCTGGGGAGCCCCCAAAGGGACACCCACACAGAACATCAACGTGGTGGACATTCTGGCACCAAAAAATCAGTGTTCCTCCCCAAAAATAGCTCTTCTGCTCCCTAAAATCAGTGTTCAGGCCCTACAAATGGGAGGGAGTTCCGGCCCCAACCAAGGGGCTGTGGGCACTGAGGCAGGCAGAGATCAAATCCAAGGGTCTGGAAGTGGGGGCTCTGATGCCAAAATCACAGAATCACAGAATAACCAGGTTGGAAGAGACCCACCGGATCGTCGAGTCCAACCATTCCCACCAATCCCTAAATCATTCTCCTAAGTATCTCATCCACCCTAACCTTAAACACCTCCAGGGACGGCGACTCAACCACCTCCCTTGGCAGACCGTTCCAATGCCTAACCACCCTCTCCGTGAAGAATTTTTTTTTCTAATCTCAAGCCTAAATCTCCCCTGGCGGAGCTTGAGGCCATTCCCTCTCGTCCTGTCCCCTGTCACTTGGGAGAAGAGGCCAGCACCCTCCTCTCCACGACCTCCCTTCAGGTAGTTGTAGAGAGTAATAAGGTCTCCCCTCAGCCTCCTCTTCTCCAGGAAGAGAACAAAATGGGAGTACTGGCCCCAAAATTGGGGTTCCAGCCCCAAAAATTGCTGTTCTGCCCCCAAAAAGTAGTTGCAGGGAAGGAGAAACAGAGGAGATTGTTCTGATCATATTACTTTTTTGAGGCTTAAAGCAGTTTAGCTCCTGCAGAGAAGGATTCTTTCTTTCTACAGCATGAGGAATAGGCACACCATATCCTCTTCAGCCTCCCTATATCACTCCTCCATGAGTATCCATACATTCCTTTTCCTGTCACCAATCCCCAGCATCCACCCTGACCTCCAGCTGTCTCCTGGCTCTAGATAGTCTTTGTCCAACTTCCAGACAGAAGCCAAGATGCCAAGCCGCACTGCTTCAGGAGTGGGGGATAAAAACTTCATCAGCAGCACAATATAGACGACTAGGGAAGTTAGGAGAGGAATTCCTCACCCAAGACAACTGGTCTACTGTCTGCCCCAACAGGAGGCTACATAATACGTCCAAAAGCAAGTAATTAATACTTAACATTTTTTTCAAAGATATCCCCTTTAACATGGATTTGAATCTGCCTTAGAAATACCAATATACGTCATCTTCCAAAATTTTTGCAAATGTGCACCTGATCCACCATTTCCAACAAGTTTTAACAACTACTATAGCAAACCCTGTTTTATGTGATAAATGTCAGCAAATGCAACTGAAAACAAATTGCCTACAGCATTTCAGAAGGAAAATGGCATGGCAGCCTACTCCTTCCTTCTTCAGAGTGAATCATTAAAAAAGGCAGGAATAAAATTCTTTGTTCCTGTCACGCAACACAGGGTGGGCAGCTCATGCTGTCACTGAGTTTCCTACTGCTTATTTTTTCCTTGCGATGAAATATGAGAAAGAAAAATTTTTCCTGAATCACCAAGGGGTTTTGGATCTCATTTTTACATTACTTTCACAGTAGCCACTCTCGTACTCTACAGGAAATACATAACCACCACCAAATCACCCCATTTGTACGGCAGTATCCACTGCTGCTCCAAGTAATTGTAAGGAGGGGTTCCTGTGTACACAGCCGGAAGCAACAAAATACAACGGCTTTTTCCAGTTTCAGTAATGTCTGATGAATCTTCAAACCAACAGAGCCTTTTACCAGAAAAACAAGTACTAAGTACTCTGGACTTTCAAGGTCATCTAGGCAGTGATCTAAGGGGATCGGAATGCTTTAATGTATTTTGTGCTGAACATCCTCTCAGCACGTGTTGAACGTGTGAGTTCCCTGTACAGTTTATCTTCCTGGCAGGCTCTGAAACTCTACCCATCCCTGTGCAGCAGCTTTCACTGTGCGCAGCACCACAGCAGGTGTCCTCTCCTGGCATTACACCACCAAAAGACCAAACTAGAGATATCTAGAGAGAAAATATAAATCCCTAAACTGACATAACCCTTCAGGGTTTAATGCTGATTCTTGTTCTATCACTCAGCTTACCAATACCAGCGCACCACAGGGAAAGCAGCAAGTAGGGCAAGGCAGAACTCTCCGGCAGGGTCAGAAATCCAGTTCAGCTCACTGTCACTGCCGCTCTCCTGACTTTGCTAATCATACAGCAGCACAGAGGCTGTGTTTCCTTTGAGCTTGCGGGTGATCTTCATTTCAAACCCATCCATATAGCCTCCCCTCTTTCTTATTTGAACAACCACCATCACAAATCAAGCACTCTGGATCATTCAGCTCCCTCGAGCTTTCTTATGTGAGCCTCCCAGCCTCCTGCATGCTGGTGCTAGAGTTCCATATATAATTCAGTATGTCATCAGATCTGCTCTCATCTGCAATACTACGCATGTAAAATGTCTAAACCCCCCATGGCAGGGGTGTTGGAACTAGATGATCTTTAAGGTCCCTTCCAACCCAAACTATTCTATGATTCTATGACTCTAAAGTAACTGCGGCTAAAACAACAACACAAAACACTAAGTAATTTAAGTAGGGGAAAAAATAAAAATAACTGGCTTTGGCAGTGTAGTTCAGAGCACATGGCAGTAAGTATGTTTTACAATTAAAATGCACAGTCCAGCAAGATAACCACTAATGTGGGAAACTGAAGCATTCAATGACTGAGGGAGCTGGCAGGTGTGCTGGCCAAACCCCTTTCCAGCAGTCCTGGAAGACTGGGGAAGTTCCACTGGACTGAAGGCTGGCTGATGTGCCCACCTACAAGAAGGGTCACAGGGAGGATCCAGGGAACTACAGGCCTGTCAGTCTGACCTCAGTGCTGGGAAAAGTCATGGAACAGGTGATCTTGAGTGTGATCATGAAGCACATGCAAGAAAACCAGGTGATCAGCCCCAGTCAACACAGGTTCACAAAAGGCAGGTCTTGCCAAACTAACCTGATTGCCTTCTATGACAAAGTGACCTGCCAACTGGATGAGGGAGAGGCTGTGGACGTAGTCTTCTTGGACTTCACTAAAGCCTCTGACACAGTTTCTCACAACATTCTGCTTTGGAAACTGTCAGCCTCTGGCCTGGACAGATGAAAACTCTCCTGGGTGGAAAACTGGTTGGATGGTCGGGCCCAGAGAGTGTTGGGAAAAGGTGTAAAATCCAACTGGAGGCCAAGTGGTGTCCCCCAGGGCTCAGTGCTGGGTCCAGCCCCGTTCAATGTCTCTATCAATGACCTGGATGAAGGCATCAAGTGCACCCTTAGCAAGTCTGAGGACGACACTAAGCTGGGTGGAAGCACGGATCTGCTGGAGGGCAGGGAGGCTCCAAAGGGATCTGAACAGGCTGGACAGCTGGGCTGAGACCAATGGCATGAGGTTTAACAAGGCCAAGTGCTGGGTCCTGCACTTGGGGCACAACAACCCTATGCAGTGCTACAGACGAGGAGAAGTTTGGCTGGAAAGCTGCCTGGAGGTGAAGGCCCTGGGGGTGTTGGTTAACAGGGACTGAATATGAGCCAGCAATGTGCTCAGGTGGCCAAGAAGGCCAATGGCATCTTGGCTTGTATCAGAAACGGCGTGACCAGCAGGTCCCGGGAGGTTATTCTCCCTCTGTACTCGGCACTGACGAGACCACTCCTTGAGTACTGTGTTCATTTCTGGGCCTCTCACCACACAAAGGATGTTGAGGCTCTGGAGCGAGTCCAGGGAAGAGCAACAAAGCTGGTGAGGGGGCTGGAGAACAAGTCTTATGAGGAGCAGCTGAGAGAGCTGGGGGTGTTTAGCCTGGAGAAGAGGAGGCTGAGGGGAGACCTCATTGCTCTCTACAACTACCTGAAAGGAAGTTGTGGAGTGGATGGAGCTGGGCTCTTCTCCCAGGTGTCAGGGGCCTCTCTTGGTGCCGGGGTCCCTCGCCGCCCTGTGTCCCCACCGATGGCGCTAGGCAGGGGCTGCTGGGAGCCAGAGTGGTTCTCGGAGCGGGCAGTGGCAGGTGCAAACAAAACTCTCTCAGCCACTCTGGTCATGTTCTCTGCAAACCGGCCTCTTCTCCCAAGTGACAGGGGACAGGACAAGAGGGTATGGCCTC
The DNA here is from genome assembly GCA_033459285.1 of Clamator glandarius. NCBI lineage: Eukaryota > Metazoa > Chordata > Aves > Cuculiformes > Cuculidae > Clamator > Clamator glandarius. The sequence continues at coordinate 2,487,444 of JAUNZM010000040.1, forward strand.
AAGCTCTGCCAGGGAGGTTTAGGCTGGACATTAGGAAAAAGTATTTCACAGAAAGGGTCATTGGGCACAGGAATAGGCTGCCCAGGGAGGGGGTTGAGTCACCTTCCCTGGAGGTGTTTAAGGGACAGGTGGACGAGGTGCCGAGGGACATGGTTTATTGTTTGATAGGAATGATTGGACTCTAAGATCCGGTAGGTCTTTTCCAACCTGGTGATTCTATGATTCTATGATAAAAGTCCAGAATTCAACCTGTTTAAACAACAGCAATTTGATGATCACATGTGTATAAGGTCTAGAATTACATGATTAAAATATTCCTTTTCATGAGCTGTCTCACCAAGGGCACAGAATGGCTGGTGCTCGCTCCACAAGCTACTCCTTTTCCTTTTAATTTGCATATTATTCTGTCTGTTCTTCAGAGGGAAGCCATGAACTTATTTGCCACGCATCATTCAAATTCCATGCTGAAGACAAAAAAAAGTTATCTTTCCTGATGACCCATGTGAGATCAGACAACAGTATTATTGTCACTTTTAAAATGGGAAACAAAAGCAAAGAGATGGAAGTAAAATGCTTCCAGTTCTTTTGGATGCCCTAAGACTTTCAAAGAATTTAAAAATTGCTATAAAGCATGTCATGGATACATCTCCCCAGTCCTACTCAGCAGCTTGCAGAGATGCTTTAGGTACTTTTCACGGAATGACTCCCTGACCAGCTGGCCCAGGCTGCGTTAACACACCCTGCTACTGACTCTGGGGTCCAGCCTAGCCCTTCAGCATAGCAGTGTGCTGCAAGGACCTAATACACCATCCAGGGCTAAACTTGACTTTACTGGCTGAGGCTAACTGCACTGCTGAAACTCTTCAAGGGCTCCATGTAGAGGTCTCATCAAGTTCAGTAGCAGCTAGGAACACTCAATGTTTCTACAAATCATATACCTGAGCATCAAGATGGACACACAAAAAGTGGGACACACCCTGTCAGCAGCCCACCATGAGACAACTAGGTTTAGGCATCAATTCAAGGACACGGTTTAGTGGCAGATAGGAATGGTTGGACTCAATGATCTAAGAGGTCTTTTCCAACCTAGTGATTCTACGAAATTTCTTAATGATGAGGGTGGTAAGGCACTTGAACAGGTTGCCCAGGGAAGTTGTGGATGACCAGTCTCTGGAAGTGTTCAAAGTCAGGGTGGATGGGGCATTGGGCAGCCTGATCTAGTAAGGGGTTGGAGCTATATGATCTTTAAGGTCCCTTCCAACCCAAGCTATTCTATGATTCTATGAGATGCCATGGGGAACTTGAGAACCCAAAGGCAGAGAAGTACTGCAGCTCACCAGGAGAAAGCTCCACTGCCTCAGCAGCAGGCGCTGTCCCCCTCTCCACACACACCTGACTGGCCTGGACTACCCACACCCTCCCGACAGAGCTTTTGCGCACACACGGCAAGATGGTCCCTCACATGCTAATCGGGCACAGACTGGACTTATAAAAGAACTTGAAAGGAGGCACCTGGCATGCCCCCCATCCCGATCGGACTGGCCTGGACCATGTAGCCTGGAAGAAGCAGTTGCTGGAGCTGCTGCTGAAGAGACCACGTGCTCCCGAGAAACTGCTGTGGCCCATTGGAGTGGTGATCTCCTTTCCCTCCACCCCTCCCGCCACCTTCTTCCCTCCCCTCCTCTCACTTATTTTACTGTGTTTGCTCACTCCATTTAATGGCATTTGTGGTGTGTGTGTTGGATTAAATCCAAGTTGCCGTTTTTGTGACCTTGGCTGATTTCAAGGTATCAGACCATAATCTAAACAGACTGAAACCTGGTTTTGCAACTTTGGGAAGCTGCTCCCTCAGCAGTGCACACAAGTATCTAGATCGTTATTTTGGCTGCTCCCAAAATAAACTCTGCATTTGATTTCACCTTTAAGAGACTTGTCACCCTCTGGATTGCCACACAGGTATCAAACGAACCTCCTTCTTCAACTGTGCAGGTCAGAGAAGGCCGGAACAGTAGTGGTGTGCTCAACAGTAGGGTTTAACAACCTTTCTGTCCACATTCCACCCCTCCTGCCTCAGCCTCTCTTCAGTGCCTCACTCAGTTTCTTTTCACCTATACTGTGTGAATTCTTGCACATCAGAGCCACCTCACCTCCCCACCATCCTCACACAGACCTCTTGTCCAGGGGTGTCTTCCTGCTCCTGACTTCACTGAACAAGAGCCAGAGCAGGCAGGCTTTTCACTATCCACCCTACCCCTTTCCTGTCCAGAGCCCTGCTACACTCCCCACCTGCAGCTCCTAACACAGTGTTCCCCGTGTTCTTCAATGAAAAATGTTAGAATGACTTAGTAAAAACAAGTTAAGACAGCAAGAGAGGAAACTTTGAATACTTTAAAAGGGCAAAGCACTGGCTATTTTACTCAAAGTGCTGTGGTGAGCATAATTATGCAAATTAAAAAAACTTGTTAGAATTGACCTTTTCAAAACATGTGTGTCCATGGGTCTAACATGCAATTCATTGGTGAACCCTGAAATTTATTAAAGGTCAGCCGCTCTAGAACTTCTTCTCATTTCATCATTAAAGAACTTATTTAAGATTTACCCAGCATCAATCATCAATAAAAAACAAATTTGCATAAAAACAGGTAAAAATTTCAATGCATTGATTAGAAAAACCTGTACCGTAAAAGAAGTCCTGTAAGTGGAAAAGAAAAAAAGTGTTCTTGCTGCAGAATCTATCAGTCTACTTCTTGTTCTCTAAATTCAACCACGCCAGAGCCCAAAGATTCTGGTTGTCTGAAGCCCCATGAGCAAATTCAGTACACAGTCAGAAGTCACTACTGACAAAACTAAGTTTATTCTGGTAGCATACAGAATAAATCTAAAATCTCACTGTGTTTAGATCCTTCAGGGCTTGGCTGTCTCTTCTGCCCTATTGCTCCAAGAAGCTTGCCACAGACCTTTCTATTCCTTTGAGAAAGACTGTTCTCCAACTTTCCCATCTTATTCACAGCAACAGGTTCTTTCCCCACACTGAAAACTGGTTCATACTACAGTCTTTGTATTAAGAGTTCCCACAAAGCCTGGCATAACACCTAGTAAAATGAACCTCTATCAAGATTTCTGTGGAGTAAAGACTGGCCAAGGAGGAACTTAAGACAGAATACGCACAGGAAAAGAATTCAAAACAAACCCCTGCATTTCCACTAGCATTTTAAAAGCCCCAGTGCTTTTTATGCAGGATCCACTTAAGAAATTTCAAATATTTTTTTTTCCTTTCAAGAAACTGAAACAAACAGGCAAAGCCATCCTTAATTAGAATGGCAGTTACAACATGAAACACTGGTCCTGTTCCAGGACAGAAATGACAGAACTATAGCTTTTACCAAGGGAATAAAACAATGAATGTGAAAAAAAAGCTGAGAGCCAGATGAAACCAAATTAGTTGCCAGAGCATCACAGAAAATAACGAATCTATGACAATTTGTACAAGCAAAGGCAGCTTGTCCTTGAAGCTCAAGGTCATTTTTCCTGAAAAAAACATTTTTTTCTGGAATTTGCATGCAGTACAAGCTTTCACTTCCTGAATCAACCTTCTACACGGCAGACCACAAACTATAGCATGAATGTGATTTTTTTTTTCCCCACTGGTACCAACACTCAAAATTGGTTCAATTTCTTCTTGTACAAAAGATGAAAGGACATCAAAAAATATCAGATGGTCCCCTAGCAGGGGGATTTTAAAATAAGGCTGTATAGCCTCCACCCCTGCCATACAAGACCATAACAGGGTCTATTACAGAAGCATTTCATACCAGGACAGGTCTGTGTCAAATCAGAAAGGTGACAGAGTGTCAAGCTCAGCAGCAGGGTTTTAACCGTTTATCTTCATCTACTGCATGCCTGCAAAGTCTGTCACCACCAGGAATGCTCCATGAAGTCCTGACTACCAGCAGAAGACCACCAAATATAGCTCAGCACAAAGCAGCTGGAATTATCCTGTCACAGTTAATCCATTTTTATCCAAGGCGGTCAGCAACTTGGGATACATTTCTGGACATAAATACCATAGCAATTATTTAATAAGCAGCTGAATAACTCAGATAAGACTTCACTTCTGCTGCTTTGCCTTCACATACATTCCAGGAGGTGCCATCACTCAGACAGAAACGCACCAAAAACTCTCACATGGTGTTTTTACACTGGATATACTGGTTGACCTCACCATTTACCACGTCTATGCAGATAAAACACTTCAGCACATCAGGATGGCTTTATGCAAAAATTACAGAAGACCACATATGGATGCACATGACGCAAACTGAAGACTCAGATTTCAAGCAAAGTAACTAGTACATGCACACTCAACATTTCTGAAAACCAAAAGCCTATGAATTCCGAATGCTCCCAAACTGAATGTACTTGTTCTGAAAAGAATAGAAGCTCTTTAGCGTTCTGCATGAATTCAAACCATGGGCTTTCAATCACAGAGAATAAACCTATTGTATTGCCCATCTATAACAGCCATCTGGGACAGATGTTTTAAATGGAAACTGCCACGAGATTCAGGGTCCACAATCAACGTGTCTTACAACTTGATCATTTACCCCTTGAGTGTCCCAGTAAGAAATTATGGAGTACAACCTACAAACACCATACATTAGCTTCCTTCCCTGTCACACAAACATTCCACAAAGCAGATCAATACAATGTCCATATTATCCTATCCCATCACACCCTGTCCCTGCTGCTTGGAGAGCTAAAGTCCACCTGATTTTTTTATGAGCACAGTTTTAACCACACGGAATGTATGCAAAGTCAGACAGATGATTTGTTTGCTCCTTTGTACTTCCTACAAAGGACCTTAGCTCCTTAAGCCAACTAAATCCCCTTTAAAACATGTGTATGATCAATAAGTAAAAATACTTTTCATAAAATTCTGAAACAAAATTATCCGCTTTTTACACCCAAGTTCTATGAATTTCTCTGATGTCCATCTGGCAGATAGCTGTGTTGTTTATTTGCTGTCAGACTCAGTAAACTGATCTACTGGCATTTGAAGGTGTTATCTTTACTCATTACAATTTCAATGATCACTCTAGCACTGCCAGCCTTGTACCAATGACCTGAGTCCTGATTTGTAATCTCTGCTAATCAAAAAACCTGCAATATTGAAGTCTATATACAAAGCGGTATATGAAAAGACAGAAGAAAGTGAAGGACTAGGCTGCTTTGCTTCAAAGTTTATTGATCTCTATATAGTAACAATTTGATGAGAAAGTTAATTTAATGACTCTTAAGTGCAACATACATTTTTTTGAGCTCAAGGTAAAACATCAGAACCAGTAACACTGCAATGGAGAGTTAAGGGAAATGGGCTTCCTAGACAATAACAGGATTGTGTTATGCCCATAATGATGAAAAACAACCCAATTGGTTCCATGTCCTCAGTCGCAAAAGGAATGTGACCACATACTCAGAGACAGACCACGTTGCCCTGTAAAGTCTGGGGCAGATCTTGCTTAACCTCAACAGCTCCATAACAGCATCTCAGGAAAGAAAGGAGATACACATAGAGGTCAAGAGCTGACATGAGCATCCACATGTACTTCAACCAGAAATCGAACACCAGTTTAAATAACATCACCTCCCATTCACAGACACCCCTGGGCACCACAGGAACTAAACACAGCCATGACCCGTTACTCAGCCACACTCATGTATAACCACAGACAAGACAAACTGCAGCCAAGAGTTGGAATTTTGATCATGCCTCACTATAGAAAAACATAATTAAAAGTATTACACTTGAAAAAATTCCAGTTCTATTAATCTGACAAAGACATTTATGGTGATAAGAGAATAATAATGTAGGGATAATTTCTGCAGACAAAAGCACTACAAGAGTTTTATAGTCAGAAATCCAAGGGAAGAACATTTTTATAAGTTCGTGTCCAACTTCTACAGAAAAGGAGTAGCATAACTTCTCCATTTCAGAAACTGAAGTTCAATTCACAGCTATCTTATCACACTTTTCCTGTCAGAATAAACATTTCTTGGTTTGTTTCAGGTCAGAGCAACTTATCTCACAGGGTATTTTTGATGGAAATGAACTCTAGAGTTCAGTAAAAAGAGCCCAATGTACCTCCTGTAATAGCTAATTTTTGACATTTCAGTCTACTTTGCATTTCTATCCTTTTAAGTATACCTTACTTGAGAAGGAATCCCTAACACCATCCACCAACAGGGATGTGTTACAGTAAGACATATTCTTATCCTTGCTCTTTTTATTGATTCATGCAGCAGGTTGTTATCTGAGGTAATATTAATAGAAATGCCACATTACTTAAAGAGAAAAAAAATATTTCACAATTTTTGGAAAAAAACATTTTGCAGAATGCTGCCATCTGCACCAATATTTGAAAACCATACTATTCAAATATGCATAATTTACTTAACCTTATCAAGATATTTGAAAATTAGAGGCTTTTAATTACATTTTAGAAAGAAACATCACTTTGCATACCGAGTATTACATCTATAAGGAAAACTGAGACTGGGAACAACCTTACCTTTTAAGTCTACACCACCTTGCTACATTGAGCTCTTCATGCATACTGAGCCTACAACTTTTGGAAGCTGCTTTTGGTAAATAAGGGTAATGGGAGACAAAAACTACAAGGATTGCTCAAATGATGACAATAAGAATTTTAAGTGTTTCAAAAATATATATACCAAAGTGTTGTGATGATTTCCTGCAGTTTTGCCTGTCCATTTTAAAAACAGGCATAAAAGAGCAGCTTAGAGGAATCCCTTCTTTTGAATAGGTTCAAGAGCTTAAAGAGGTTAAGAATTTCACAGCTGATTATGCTGACAAACACTTCCAATTTTGGACCAGTACAAGCAGTAAGTGACATAAAAGAATTTCCAACACTCATGCATTGGAGCTGGAGCCTGTTTGGGATGGCATCTGTTAGAGCCCAGAAACTGGAGATGGAGACTAGGGCCACTCACACTTTGTTTGAAGAAAACATCTTCTGCCACTCTGCCTCTGCCCATCTCTGTAATTACCTGTGTTTTAGAGGCGCCTTGTGTTTCATGTATCTGCTGTTTAAGCCTGGCAAACGTGGAATGAAGGCTTCATTCCATTTTACCCTGAGCATATGCTGAACAGCACACCTGGAGCAGACATCCAGGAAAGAGAGCAGCGTGCAAGAAAAACCCGGAATGATCCATTAACAGTGCTATCAAAACCAAATAGGCTTTATTGCAGTATCACTATGCTCTACTGTAACAGATCAGTGAGGTATCCAGGGTAACACTCTGGATAAAAAAAAGGAGTTGCAAAGTTCTCCTACACAGACTGGAAGTTTCTGTTACCAGCCCAGCAGACTTTTCTGGATGTTTGCTAAGCTGTGGAAGACTATGAAGTGTAGACTTCAGAGGATTCGGCTGCTGTGTGTTCTGAGCTGCTGAGCAAACCATAGGAGGGGGACAGTGAAACAGAAATGAAACGGAAATCTCATGCTGACTTGCTCTAAAAAAACAATAATTCTGCAGGAAAATGTTCTAAGCAGCTGAATCTTATCAAGAGGCTTTATGGGAACTGCTCATCCAAAGAATGCTTGGCAATGAAAGATTAATTTGAACTTGACTCTAGGGGTCTGGACACAAGGCTAACTCTCACCTTCAAGTCTACTTTTCTGAATTACTCTGTGTACAGTATTTACAATGCGCACTCCTGTTCTTAAGGTAGTAGCAGAAAGAGTATCTCCTTTGAGTAACACATCAAAGCAGACTGCCAAATATTGATTTTTGTTAAGGCTGAGCTTAACATTTCAGTCCTGTTTCAGTTTCACATAGGATGAGCTTTTAAAAATTGACTTGTAAAACCAATGTATTATATTGTATTAGAAGAAGTGACTTGTGCTACTTAAATAATAAACTGAAACATCTATGATAACTGAGTATTTGAGAGCAGCAGAAATATATACTTAAGGGTAAAAAAGTACACTAGAAAAAATAATGTTGTCCTAGAAGGTTCTGTCTGATTACATAAGGAAACGCATTTTTTACTGTGAAGATGGTTGAGCATGGAGGTCACCCAGAGAAGCTGTGGCATCTCCATCCTCATAGATATTCAAAAGCATCTGGATATGGTCATTGTCGGCCTGCTCTAGGTGACTATGCTTAAGCAGGGGCTTGGACCAGGTGACCTACAGAGGTTCCTTTCAACCTTAACCACTCTGTGATTCTAAAATATTTCTCAAAATAAAGCACCTTACTACTATCCAAAAAGGCAGCTGACTAGCATAATTTCTGGAACTAATGAACACTAGCATCAGATGTGCTTTAGCTGTCCTGGAGAGATAAATCAGGTCTCTCCATGTTCTCACTGACAACCTGCTCAGGCAAGGTCACAGGCCAACATGCTGTCTGGCTGGCTGGCCAAATGTGGCTCCTGGTGGTATACAACAGCAGTAGGCCAACTGATCTAGAATGATTTAGTCTGCAAACCTTTACCTCAGTGGCACTTTCAGTCAAGTCTCTCTCCATGCCCTGTCTACTAGTTTTTACAAAACTTGGCCTAATACCTTTGTGTCTATGTTCTATCAAAACAACTTGGTAAATACAAGTTATAAGTGAGGAAACTGACAACTCAATATGTCAGCCCATATTTCTGTTGGAAACCATGTTAATAACATGTTACTCAGGGTGAGGTCATCCGCTAAACAAAATTTGTGTAGAGCATACTAAGCATCCAAGAATAACAGAAGTATTACCTGCTTGTAGTTCTCCGGGTGTCTAACAAGATCTGTTTCTGTGACAGAAAAATGTCCAAGGATCTGATCCACATGAGAGCCACTAGTGAATAAATGGATCTAGGATAGATTAAATTAAAGGCATTTGTCAGTACAAAGACCAGATCATTAATATCATCAGCTACCACCCAACAGCTGCATGGACATGAAAGGTGATGTGAACCAGTGGTTACAAGCCCATCCCCAATGGACACGTACAATTGTTTAATAACTACTACCACACCAACATGGCAGGCTCTGGAGCGAGTCCAGAGAAGAGTGACAAAGCTGGCGAAGGGGCTGGAGAACAAGTCTTATGAGGAGCAACTGAGAGAGCTGGGGTTGTTTAGCCTGGAGAAGAGGAGGCTGAGGGGAGACCTCATTGCTCTCTACAACTACCTGAAGGGAGGTTGTGGAGAGGAGGGAGCTGGGCTCTTCTCCCCAGTGACAGGGGACAGGACAAAAGGGAATGGCCTCAAGCTCCGCCAGGGGAGGTTCAAGCTCAACATAAGGAAAAAATTCTTCACTGAAAGGGTCATTAGGCAATGAAACAGTCTGCCCAGGGAGGTGGTTGACTCGCCTTCTCTGGAGGTGTTTAAGGTGCGGGTGGATGAGGTACTGAGGGGCATGGTTTAGAGATTGGTGGGAACAGTTGGACTCGATGATCCGGTGGGTCTCTTCCAACCTGGTGATTCTATGACCTTTTTAAAACAGCCTGCAGGAGATTATGATCACGTACCACAATTGTCTCACTAAATGGTCCATCTGGTGTTGGTACCAGAAATACATGCAGGAATTCTACTGCTGTGCTACAGCAAAACTGAGAGATTTCTCCCTTCATCCTGTAGTAAAGTCTTTTTCCTTACACTACACATAGTCTTGTGCATAGCAGAAAAGGGAAAATCATATTTACGGATAGTAGAAGTCCCACAGAGGTAAAGGATAGCCTCAATATTATTTTTACTTCTTCCTTTAAAGCAGAAATTGTCACCTAGTTACAGTAAGTTTCTCTTTTGCTGCTATAAATTGTCTTTCGCTTACTGGGACCTTGTCCCAGTTGTGCTGGTGATTGTATCATCAATTACTTGATGAAGAAGCTTCCCGAAGTTAGCCAAGGGAACAATAAAAAGCAATTCCTCTTAATCAGAGCCGATCCCTTTGTTACTGTAATAACTGCAGCTGCCAAACAAGACAGCAGTGCTCGCTTGTCAGACAATTGATCGTATTTCATTAATATTTCTGCCAGAAGACAGCTCCTGCTTTTCTTCCTTTATTCCAATGTAAACTTGATCATACTCTTGGGTGTTGACAACTATTTTAAAGTTGACAGGTACTGGGTAATTATCAACCCTTCCCTGAAATTTCAGAATATTTTAGTGTTCCTCTCCCAAAACTCCTTCTGGTGACAACCATCTGTCACATGTGCAGAGCTACATGAGTTTAAAAATAAAAAAGCACCCCCAACACGTGATGTTCTTCCTTTCTACTTGCCACTCCTCTCCCTGTTGCATTTTTGCATAACTCTGGCTGCCGAACCTTTGGGCCTGCAAGCACCAGGGATGAATTTCAGCTCCTCTTCAAAAGCATGTTATGCAGCATCACTGGCTTAGAGCCCAAAACAAATACTCTAAAGCTGTATCAACAGAGGAATGAGGGGTTCTCCAGAGACCAGACTATATGGGTACTGAAATAATCCAGTACTTGTAACTGAAATAATCCAATATTTGTATTTTTACAGTCTGTAATGGATAGCCAACACATACTGAAGCTGAAACAAGGCTTAAAGGGGGAAAGAGTACCAAGGTAAAAGGAGGAGGTGAGGGGGTAAGAGACAGAGCATGTGTAGCTCTTACTGCGTGGCACAAGAATGGACCGAGGAGGAGGCAGGTTTGACTTAACCTTACACTAGTCTTTGCGTGAACAGGCACAGCCTCCCACTCAGAATCACTTCTAAGGTGTTTCGAGTACCAGTTCCTAAGCACCCTTGAGCTTAGACATCCTGCAGGAAAGCAGCTTGATTCATCTAAGAGAAGATGAAAAGGGGGCTTGTTCATGGCTTGCACCAGAGGAAAAACTACTGCATTAAAGAGAGTGCTATTAAGATCTAATGGCAAATTCACTTTAGGAAAAAACAAAGATTTTCAAACCAAATATCACGTGACAGAAAAGGTATAATTAACCAATGTAGTAATTTACCGAATAATATGGTAGGTTCGTCATGCCAAGAGAGAGATTGCAGTTTATCTCACTCATAGATAACTGACAATGAGGATATCACTCAGCACCAGTGTCTGCTCTCTGTTACTCAGAGCTGAAGATTTTGCTCTTGTCCCTTTACTCTTTTACACAACATCAGCTACATAGATACATCCACCCTAATCCATTGTAATACATCTTATTTTATATTGTTTCTCTTAGAGGAGGCACAAGAAACCATTCTGTTCACAGGAGGTATTGCCAGTGCTGCTCCACATTCTTATGGACAGAATACAGTTGCTCTTACAGTTTCCAAGCCTATTACAACCATTACTGTCACTTTATCATGATCTGATACCGTCAATGTTAAACTCTTCTTCTGACTTCCATTTAATATAATTTTATTTCTACTAACTTAAATACATAGCCCATAGTCAGATTTTGACCTGCTTAACAAAATTCTCTTCTGAACTCGACTTAACCTTCCCCACTTCAGGTGCAATTTCTGTCCCAGTCCTAAGTAGAAGGAGGACAGCTGAAAATATCCCCAGGAAACCCAGCAGCTTTTGGTTCTTTTATTTCTTTTCCCACGCTAGTTTAACAGACTCAAAAACAACATCAGTTTTAAACTATGCAGGTTCCTTCCTGTTTTTCTGAAGCTATGCAAGCCTTCTTATTTACATTTTTTAAGGCAAAGTGGTACCTCAAAGCCTAACTAAAACCAGTTGTATCCCCCTATGAATTCAAGGGTGATCAAACACCAGGCAGACATATACTCCACTGGTACTTGACAGAGAAAGGAAGAAACAGAACAGAAGGAAGCAAGAGGCACGCCTTAACACAGTAATTATCCTTCACACTTCCATATATTTGAAGGTATATCAAGTAAATATGTACCACTAAGAATTTCAAGGGAATTATGATGGTTTATTATATTACACTTTCAAAGCAGGCCAACCTGTCCACGTCAAAAAGCCAGTATAATGTTATTCAACAGCTCCTAGCCTCAGGCTGCAAAATTCCTCAGCCACAGAGAGGCTGAGATTTCCCTGAGGAAGTCCTCCTCTTGCAGCAGGAGGTGTGTGTCTGTAAGCTTCAATATGCCCTCTGAGAGCTGAAGTCACTGAGAAGCAGCTCATCAGAAGAGCTAGCAAAGAGACACAGCCTGTCAGACCACCTTACGAGCCATTCCCAACACAGGACCGCCTGTAACTCCAGGGAGGCTTACTTCTTCAGTAACCTACACTGGTTACTGCAGATTTCATACCATCAACCTGAAGAGGCTGCAGGCAGGACAGAGTCAATAGGGCCTCCAGTTTCAGTTATCATTTGTGCACCTTAGGAAAGAACAAACATTTATTTTTGTCCATTTCTCACTCAACTTTCCCTCCTACTGCTCCCTTTCCCTGTCTTCAGGTATTACAGTACTATGTCTTCAAGATATGAGTGACTACTTCTGACCTGAAAGTACACCTCCCTGACCACCCAACCGAGTCAGAATTTTTTTTTATTTTTTTCACAAAATCATACAGATGGAAAAGACCTTTGGAGGTCTTGAGTCCCACCTCCTGCTCTAACAAGGACTACTGCCAGCATCACTTTGTGGCTTTGCATATGCGAGCCTTGGAAACTTCCAAGGATGGAAACCATTCATGCCTGATGACTCGCTTCAAATGCTGCTCATCATCCCAGAGAAGCTTTTTCTGATATGCCTGAACCTTCCAAGCTATAATCAGTGGCTCCTTCCCCTTTGTCTTCTGGTACTGCCAAGAAGACCACGGATCCATCCTTATAACGGCTCATCAAATAGCTGAAGGCAGCTATTAGGTGCTCTTTCCCTCAGCCTGCTCCCCACCAGAGTAAACAAGTCCAACTCCCTCAACCTCTTCCTGGAAGTCATGCCCAACTTTGCTAGTTCTTGACTATCTTGGTAGCCTCTTGATGAATCTTCTATGTACAATTCTTACTTCCAGTAGGCAATATCCATACTTTAAAATATAGAATGGAAAACCACTCATCTCCTGAAAAGGAACATCGTTTCCAAGTGTGATCTGTTTTTCCCAGAAAGCCCCAAATACAGAATATGGTATTTTAGAGCCTGTATGAATCACAAAATAAAATCCGTGCATCACTACTACCTGACAAAAATTATAGCTTGTGATCAGCAGTAACTGTTCCATAGCTATGTAACCTGTTAAGCTATTAAACCGAGCAAGTAAAAGCCATAATTAGAATTTTGTAGCAAAAGACCTCTGTAAATCTATCAGCATAATTAATAATCACTCATTAGTCTTTTGCATACTGTGTGGCTTACAGGAGAAAAGCAGCAGCTCATATAGAGGTCACACTGGGTCAGTTCAGTCTTCTATCATATCCCAGACTAGTTTAAAAGCTTTAAAATTAATGCAGTAGCACATCCAAAATTTCTCTATAGAGAGTCAGGAAATATCTGCTACTGTTTATACAGCCATTAAATTGTGCAAATATGTTATATTTTGTGTTACCATAACAGTTAACATTAACGTGGCACTGTAACGAAGTCCCTTCCAAAGTCACTTTTACCTTTCAATTTCCCTGCTTCAGACTAAAATACAAAGAGCACTGCACTTCATTACAGCTCTGAACAGAACTCCCACAGTTTCAGACAGATATTTGAGCGCACACATCAGCGTGTGATCACCTGTGCAGGAGCTGGGCTCCAGTCTATACTCCTATATACACATCCGAGATGCTAGCCCTCTGCATACACTGCAGAACAGTCTGATGGTAAGAATCATCACCAGTATCACTTATGGCTTTCATCTTAGTCCAGTGATGACCACTGGAGAAGGCAGTAATGGTAGCTCTTGGAAACTGGATGAAGAGAGAAATGTTCTCCCTCCTGCTTATTATTCCAGATTCTGGAAATCATGATCTAGGGAACTGCAGGCTAACTAAGCTGTCTCTTATATTTGTCTGACTGCAGAAGTCCTAACTTAGCAAACACTTTTTCCTTGGGAAATAAAAAGTCCAAGTTTATTTCAAAGCACACTGCCCACAGGAGGTCATCATCTCCGCTGTTAATAAGTTCAGCACGCTGCTGAATCAGCACATCTCTTCATCATTTCAGTGTGTAACCTGGACCACTGAGAGCATCTCTGTCTGTACTTGAGCCTTTGAGTTCGACCCACTCTTAATTCTTCCTTGGCCCCATTAACTGCAAGCTGAGGCACTGAAGCTGCCCAATGATTCGTTACTGCCAAATTCTACATAAATCAGAGCACTGGTGATGAGTTATGAGATATAAGCCTCACCTCCTATAAAAATCAGCATACCTTAAACAGAGGTAGTTTATCAAGGGGAAAAGATGCCAATCATTTCATTTGATGTTTATATCACTAAGTGACCTCTCCCAATACCATCCCTGTCTGTAATCTCAGTGCAAAATCCAAGGACTGCACCTGTACTTACAATGAATTGCTGTCTTCATTCCCAGATCAGGCAAGTACATTCGCAGTGGGCAGCGAGAAGCAAAATGCTATTTTAGATGCTGCACACACAGAACCTTATCTTTCACAAGAGGTGCCAATCAGACATCTTGCCTAGCAATCCATTCAGGTAAAGAACAAAATGTAACCTCATTATAGCTTTCAGCATTGCCCTGTCAGACACAGGATTAAAGCCAAAAGGGCATCTCCATTCAAAACCCCCTTGTTCCAATTCTGACAGCTTTCTGACAAATGGTGTTCTTCAAGGAGAAATTTCTCAAAACTGTTCTTAGTCTCAAAAAGGTTTTCTGTCAAGGCTCTGGGTATGATACTAGCTAGCTTCATATAAGTTACCTGAAGAGATATGAATGGAGAAAGGGAGTCCTATGGAAGACATTACTGAACAACTTTTAGGCCTATCTTTAGAAGCGTTTTTTTTGCAATTTTGTCTCTGCAGCCACCATCACTGTCAGCTTTGGGACTCCAGGCTGCTTCCATCCTAAGCAGACATGATGCTCCCAGATGCCTGTGATTTTCAGACAGGCATATAGACATTATTCATAAGTGGGAACAGAACTGGAATCTTAGCGATATAGAGACCACTACTGACTCCTGACTTAAAAGCAGGTAGATTTGGGGTTATGTTCAGATGTCCTCTAGTACTTCAGAAAGGGAAGCTGCATTTTATTTTGCTGCTTCTACTTTCAATATCCATGCTTAATATTTTGAATCCACATTTCAGTTAACTTATAGTTCTGAATCCCTAATTCTTGTCTGTAGGACCAGAATGCTCTAGGCATTTTCTGAGAAAAATTGAGGCAGCCTATGGTTGCAGAAGTGACTCGTGCCAGCCTGCAAGAAACTTTTATACAACAATTACAACCTTACAAACTCCATACATACCTCTTTTTCTCATGGTTCTGCCCACTGGAGAAAGGTGGGGCCATTTAGATTTACAGTAATTCACTCTTATCTACAGAAAATGCAGAACGAGTAAACAAGAATAATTTGTAAATTTAGCACTAGCTGACTAGGCTTTCAAATAATAAACAATGCCATAGTGAGTAAGAAGAGTAATTTACCTTATGCAAAAGACTGCATTGCTCTCGGTGCTGAGCATGCAAACTCTGCCACTGGAACCTCAGCCTCCCATTTAACCACTGGAGGTATCGAACATCTACTGTGCCTTCTAGCCCATATTCAGGTGGTGTTTCAGTTGTACCTTTCTGGCTGCTACACTGATCATCTTCACACTGAAAGCAGACAAGAATACCAAAATGGTTTAAGTTAGCTTCAACATTTTCAAACGATTCAATATCAAAGCACATACAAGCAAAACAGGTCATAGAATAACCAGGTTGGAAGAGACCCACCAGATCACTGAGCCCAACCACTCTTATCAAACAATAAACCATGCCCCTCAGCACCTCGTCCACCTGTGCCTTAAACACCTCCAGGGAAGGTGACTCAACCCCCTCCCTGGGCAGCCTGTTCCAGTGCCCAATAACCCTTTCTGTGAAAATTTTTTTCCTAATGTGCAGCCTAAACCTCTCCTGGTGGAGCTTGAGGCTATTTCCTCTTGTCCTGTCCCCTGTCACTTGGAAGAAGAGGCCTTCATCCAGGTCATTGACAAAGACATTGAACAGGGCTGGACCCAGCACTGAGCCCTGGGGAACCCCACTTGCAACTGGCCTCCAGCTGGATTTAACACCATTAAGCACCACTCTCTGGGCCCGGCCATCCAACCAGTTTTCCACCAGGAGTGTGTGCGACTTGTCCAGGCCAGAGGCTGACAGTTTCTGAAGCAGAATGCTGTGAGAAACTGTGTCAAAGGCTTTACTGAAGTCCAGGAAGATACATCCACAGCCTTACCCTCATCCAGTAGCCGAGTCACTTTATTATAGAAGGTGATCAGGTTAGTTTGGCAAGACCTGCCTTTTGTGAATCCGTGTTGACTGGGCCTGATCACCTGGTTCTCTTGCATGTGCTTCATGATAGCACTCAAGATCACCTGTTCCATGACTTTCCCTGGCACTGAGGTCAGACTGACAGGCCTGTATTTCCCTGCATCCTCCCTGCGACCCTTCTTGTACATGGGCACAGAAGTAAAAAAAGATAGTCAAAGAAGTAAAAAAATATAAAAAAATAAAAGACTGGGAACACCCTAAAGAAGCACTGAAGTCTGGAATATATAAAGATATAAAGATTAGCTTCTCAGCTGTGACATCGTAAGCTGTCTCTCCTCTCATCTTTCATTTTCCATACCCAGGAATACACTGTGTTCCTGAGACAGCAAGCATCATCTTTACCCAGATGGGAGAAATTACATTTTTATGAGATACTAACAAGTCAAAGAATACAGAAAAAAGACTTATCTGATCTAGTGTCTTCTCAAAAGTGCTGAAGGCTGTATTCAGTGACTCCACTTTGTAAATCAATGCCTTTTTATAGGGACAAAATTGTGGGCCTGTGCTTACCCATCTATTTTCTTTTCTCCAGCCAGCACTTCCTTTCTTGCAGGGCAGAGGAAAAGAAACAATCATCCAGCTGACATTGGTCAGAAGTCTGAGGTACTCCAAGCTACAGCCGCCCCCCTGTCTTGCCTTGTTTTGCCTTTCTCTACAGTAATTTGGAAAGAAAGAAGAAGCAAAGAGTTTCTTTTTGTTCATCTCATCCCATGTCTGCTGCAGAAAAGGAACCACCTTTATCTTGTAGATGGAGCCTCTCCTTGGCTAATGGCATAAAGCAAGCAAGAAGTTTCTGTCTTATCTCTTTCCCAAGGAACATGGAGGGAATTCCACCTCCTCTGGCCTCTTGCACAAAGAGACCATTCAAATTTACAAACAAGATCTCTCTTCATTTTCAGCTAACTTCTGCAGACTGCAAATTAAGAATGGAGAAAGACATGGACTGTTTTACTCCTGATGCCTGTAATACCACTTACGGTAAAGCTGAGCTGTCATCTGCATCCAGTACATAGAAAGCACAGATAGTAAACTCAATTCTGAATTTTTTATTACAGCATTATTACAAGAAGTATAAATAACACAGAACTGCACAGGCCTGGTTATTCAGAACAGGTGTTTGCCAGCTAAGAAAGTGTCTTCCAGTTGTTGGACTCTCAAGACTTTTCTTTAAAGTGGAAATTTAAAAAGCCTACCTGAAACATGACTGTTTTCAAGAAAATGCTTAAACAGATATGTGGCCCCACAGATCTTGATGGTATTTAAACATATGTGCTTCCCTGCTTCACAGACTTCGATGTTCAATAAAATCTTATAAAGATTCAGTTGGCAGGCAAAGCTTGAATGTAGTTCCAATTTTGATCCTAAACTTAAAATGCAAACTGTAAAATTAATAGAATTTAAACTTGCCTTAAATACAGATTTCAGCAGAAGTGTTATCTATAATCATGATCAAATAATCCCCTAATGCTTGTTTTAACCAAAATACAACCTCAGTCGACAGAGCCTCTAATACAATGACTGTTCAAGTTATTTATAAGCACAAAAATGCTGTTCTAGTCACATTAGAAAATGCATCAAAATTACAGGTTTTTTTCCTTTACTCTGTGGCTCAGATAAATGCATGCTATAAATCACAGGGGCATCAGGTTGGTAAAGGGCTTTTCCTTGTAAATCACAGATTCAACTTTAAAAAAAGTCTCTCCTTTGTGCCAATTGCAACATCTGAATTTTCCTCAGCTGCCTTTTGCCCTTTGCCCCTAAATCAAAAGGCGCTGTGTCCTAGGGCACTGTGCTCCTAGCTAAGTACCTTCAACAGTTTGGACTGTCTTGCCCCCTGCCAGGAGAGGTTTCTGGAATGTGAAGCCATACAGGTGTGGTCACCAAGTTGTCCATAAACATAATGAACCAAGCTATTAGGTATTAGTCACTACAGCAGAGAAAATATTAAAACTTTTCACATAAGCAGCTGCAAAGCTGCAAGGCCAAAAACAGACTTGGAATTCCCAGGTTAAAATCTGCATTTTCCATAATTTACAGTTCAACTCAACTTCTCTGGTTAGAGGTTTCAGAACAGCACAAATACTGTTTTCCTGGGGTTTCATTTCAGGAAGAAATGGCATTAGATTTGATTGCTTTGGCAGTACAGTGACAAACACCATGCAGAGCTAATTTTATTGTAGCAACCTGCCTTATTAATATTAATATAAAAGAAGCCAGCCAATGCATTTCTAACAGTTTCTCTCTGTCATTTATTTCACAAACTGCACAAAAAATGTACTTTTACTATGAAATACTCAGCTTGGCATAAAGTAAACAAGGTAAGAAAAAAAGGCCTTGCATATTATACTATGACCTCAATTTCTAGTTCCATCTTTACAATCTAAGACTATTTACTGCTTGCCTAGTGGGAGAAAAATCACCAAAATATCAGCCAAAGCCAGAGCTTTTGCTTCAGATAGCACTGTGAATTTATCTAATCTATGCAGCAATGTGAGTACACACCTACATTCACTTCTGAGACACAGAAGTGCATTTTATTTAGTTACAGTCATAAGGAAAGCAGCCAGGGCAACTACCCAGGGCTCTCAGTGGTCTGCCCATTCTTGGAATGCTCCACACCAGCTCTGGAAGAGATCATTTCATAGCCACTTACCAGAAAACCTTTTTGCTTGTGTACCATTTCCTGCAATTAATGTTTCTCTTCACATGCCCCATCCCTGGACACATTCAAGGCCAGTTTGGACAGGGCTCTGAGCAACATGATTGAGTTGAAGATGTCCCTGATCACTGCAGGACAGTTGGACTGGATGAAAGGTCACTTCCAATCCAAACCATTCTAGGATTCCACAGTACTGTTTCAAAGAATGGAGGCCTATAGACTCCAGCTACAGAACACTGCCACAGGTTTGCAGTACAAAAGCCACATCAACACGTATTGACATCCTTACTGCAATGTCGGAGTTCTTCCAATTACACTGGTGATATGAGAGCTAGTCTTCATCAACCTGGATGATGTGGACTCTCCAGAGCACCTATGATCCGCATTACTTAAGCAGAAGCTACAATGAAGCCCCTCAACTCCACTCCTGCTGTAACCCACCCCAAATGAACTTTTCTGTTCTAAAAGCTCAAGGTACTACTGTTAGAAGATCTCAATACCCATTTATTGGCAGGACTCAGAAAAGCAAGCACAAGCCTGATGAAGGTGACATGCATATACTTACATGAACTCTCCTGAAGCCAATTCCTGAACTACCACTCTACCCACACTTGGGCAGAACTTAAACCCATGTCTCCTGAGGAAAAAGACCCAGGCAAATAACCAGCTAAGCACCATAATAAATACACATTCCAGGATACCATGCCTCACCATTCCTACTGAGGTAGCTGACAAACATAACAAAAGCCCTTAAATACATCTCCAGCTTAGTCAGAGCTAAACATAGCTTGTCCTTAGACTATATATCTAAAATTTTGCAAGGCAGCCTAGAATTAAGCCCCCATCCCCACGTGAATTTTGCCCTAAACAGTCCTCCACGGGCTATTCAGTTCAGTTGATATGAAAAAAAGATGCAAGATGATTCTTCAAAAATGCGTGAATACACTTGTGGTAAGACAATGCAGCAAGTGCAAAACCCGCCAACACAGTCCTCTTGGCACAAGTGCTCTGAGTAGACAAGGAAGAGTCATGAAATACATGGAAGTGAGAAAGCCACCTAAGTACTCAGAGGAAAAGAATCAGGGGTGGGAGAAAGGATGACATGATAACAGGATGTGGGGATGTAGCAATTTTCATTCACATTCCATATAACTGAGCAAACAACTTGTATGCAACTTGCTCAGAGAGAAATTAAAGATTAGAAGCTTTAACTTTTATAGCAGAAATAAAACTTTTCTTTTTGGTTTGAAATTTTAAGGGCTTCCATAGAAACCAGAGAGCAGTTCTACCAATAGTGGATGGAGATAAATTAAACAAGTACTTCATCATATAAATCCTTTATCAAAGAACAACATAAGCATCAATGTGTTTGTAGATGTATGAGAAGGAGGATATTTTGCACTTCCTACTCCATTTGAGGATTTCAGTAACTTGGTATATGGTTGGCCTCACACTGTTCATATACTTTGAATTAAAGTAACTCCAAAAATTGTTTTAAAGTGGAGATATTACAACATGCCAGAAGCAGTACTGCAAAAAACCACTTTTGTTGTGCAACTTTGTCACACTCCTATACTTTCCCAATTCACATAGTTAACTTAATGCTTGTAAACTCTTGCCTTTACTCTGCCTTGTACACACCATGGAAGTGGAAAGGCCTGTGCCGCCTGCACTGCTGTAAAAGCAAGGCAATGGCAGGGCTAGTTCCCCAAAAGATGCTCTTTTGTGATTGTGAGCTGCCACTTGTAAGTAAAGGACAGTTCCCAGCCACTGCCAGCTCATCCCCAGAGGGCTGTGGCCTTTCCACAGATGTCCTCCAAACCCCTCCAGAGAACAGCTCTCTGCTTCTATATTTGGACAACCTGCAAACAGCTTGCTGTTCTTCCCATGCAGAAGCAACCCTACTAGACCACGGATAACACTTTTAACCCATGAATATATGTGTTAAGTCAACTCCCCAACATTAATCCTTGAACAGAACGAAATAAAGCAACTGCCAGTTGAAACTACCAATGCATGCTCCCAGCCCCTACTCACTTTCACTAGAGGCAACACGCACCTAGACAGAAACTATTTACTCTCACTAAGCATGAAGCCTGGTATCATGAAGGTGTGAGGGAGCATCCCTCACTGCAGGACTCAGGAAAGGCAAAGCAATTGCATAAATCAAGCCAATAAAGTGCTTCTGCAGCTTTCACTGAGCACTTATTCCGAATGGCTCATAATTCAGACAGTGGTTTTGATGTGACATAACATATGCTAGCCTGGCTACTTACAAATCCTTAAATGAAGTGCTACGTTTTGTAAAATCAAACACCATAGCCAGAAATAACAGTATCAGACATGCTTTCTTAATTAATACAGCCATGTATCTATCTGCAGGAGTGGAAAGTGTGAAAAGGAACAATTTGAACAGATGAATGCAAAATGAAAAACACTTTTTTCATTAACAGCACCATCAGCAACACTAATTGGATTTCCTTCTAGACAACGTAGGATCCAGATTAGATGCATGCATGGAAAGATAAATGGTGTAAGAACCCATTCCTACACAATGTACATACCAATTAAATACCCAGTTGTTTGCACAGAAGAACGTGTTTTTGACAAACATAAGTGCTCTCAATGTATTCTGCAATCGAACAAAAATAATGTAAAATTCTGTGCTTTCACAAGGCCTTTTAGCTTTCAAATTTCAATGCCTTTTGTAAAAATTACTTCTCAAAACAGCTCCCAAGAGCTCAGCCTTGACAAAGAGTGGAAGAGAGAAGGTGCTGAAGGACAACAGACAAGGGAACGCAGCTCCTACCCATTCCTGCCTTGCTCAAACAAGCCTGTCTGGCAGTAGCCACAGGCCTGAGGCACTAGAGTAAATGCTCCTTATCCAATCTCTCCTCATTTATTCAGAAGGTGACTTAAGAGTTCTGCCTTTAGAAGAGCACAGCAGCATTGTCTAAGCTTTGAAGCTGCAAGGTTCTGAAACAACATTTAAATCCCAAAGCTCACTGCATCACATTATTCAGGCAAAACACAAAAACACCAAAAAACACCAAAACAAACGCATGGCAGGGTAGATCTTACCTCACAGAGCACTGCATTTTGCAGGGCTCAAGAACTGTGATATAGGTAACACCCTTCACTGCATTTCCTCCTCCTGCACCTGCAGCCATGCTTGCCCATATCCCTTTTGCTCCACTGTAGCAAGCTGTGGGACAGGGGGTGACCAGCAAAGAGAGAAAGACGCAGCATGCTTCAAGTAGCAGCAGATCTGGAGCAAGAGGACAGCAAAAGAAATAGTAACTGCCCTCCAGGAGAGGAGAGGCAGAGCTGTGACATACACAAGAAGGCCTGCCTGAGGAAGAAGCACTTTATTTAAAAGATCCTTCAAAGAGAAGGATCTTTTAAACCCTGATCGCTTGAAGTAAAGCAGAGGATGTTCTCTAATCAAAAGGCCACGGAGCAAAGAAATCAGAATGTGCCAGAGATACTGGCTGCTGCCTGCCACCAGAGGGCAGGAGAGGCACAAGCATCTTAAAATCCCTCCGTTTCCTCAACAGCCAAGGAAGGAGATCCCGAGATCCCTGCAGAGGTTGTCAGGGAAGCACAGAGCACCAGTGTGACCATGCTAAGCCTCTGTCAGCACACCAGTCCTCACTTTCCCCTCCTCACGTGAAAGATCAAGTGCCCTCCAGTGCCCGGCGGTAAAACGTCATCCAGAACATAACAAAAATAAAAGTGCATTTCAAGAGTCCAATCTAAAATAAGCTCCAGTTCTTATACGGCAAAACTTTATTCCCAATTTAATCACCTCTGACCACAAAACATGTTTAATTTTACAGGTGATACCAGTAATTACGGAGATAAAAATTAACACTTCAGGGTTCAAAAGTTAAGTATCCAGGAAATTACTCGGTAAGTACAAAAGGCAGGAAAGCAAAATACAAGCAGTTTTCTCCCTTAGTTTCTGGTAGAAGCCTTTATAAGGCAGGCAGCAGCATAACAAGAGTGCAACAATAGATGTGCCAGCCCCAAAGAAGCCCCGCGAACGGCAAAGGTTCTGGTGCTACATTCAGCAGCAGTAGCAAGGAGGGGATGCAGCATATATCAAACATCAGGCTGCTGCAAGCATAGTGGCACTGCTCACGGGCAAACAAATGAAATAAAAAAATGAAAGCTGACAGACTAATATAGCCCATAAAGACCTCGAAAGTAATTATGCCTCCGAGTTTGAATCAATAGGTTAATAAAATTCCCTCGTCCCTGCTGAATAGGTGAAGAGGGGGAAAAAAAACAGAAAATTTACATTTACTGACACTACTGCCAAAGGTTTCCTGGCTTTCTGCTGTGTGGGACATCAAGCTTGGCTGCTACGTTAACTCTTTCCTCTAATAACATGGTTTATGGAACAGCAGTGACAATAGAGATTTCTATAAGCGAAAGGCATTTCAACACGATTAGACCAAGCATAAGCCTTATGCTATACTGGAAATAGCCAGTGAGCCAAACTAGACTGCAACAAACAAAAGATTAATTAAATCACAAACCTAAGAGTCAGAAAGCACACTGAGTTTCAGTTTTCCCTACTACATGTAATTAAACTGAGTTCAGTTTGGCATGCACATAATTCTAACTATAATAGCCATAACAACTCTATTTGTTAACTATTATAAATCCACAAAAGGGGAGGGACATCCAATTTCACTCAGAGGACAAGAGGTAGCCAGAGGAAATTAGGGGAATCAAGAACTAGTGTTTGTATAACATAACCTGGTGATAATGAGGAATATAACATCACTACCTTCTGTTAAAGAACTCAACAGCCTCCACACATAATTAATTACGTGGCATACATAAAATTGATTTCAGCTGCAGAAATAATGCAGTACAGGCAGTAATCCTCCCTGGAAACAGAGGCAATACATGTTCAAAGCATACTGCTATTATCTGCACAGAACATCACAAATTTGGAGAAAGCTGTCATGATATCACTAAAATTTAAAAAGCAACACAAAAAAGAAATTTAGTGAAATACTGAATACATCAAAAAAGGGCAGGTTTATATCACTTATCTGCTTCTCAGAGAATATGAGAACTCCACAGGTTCAGAGAAGGACAGCCCCATTTTCAGATGTTTTTCATACTCTAGGATTTTCATGTGTAAATGCCAATCAATTAATGGCACTTGAAAATAATCTGCACATACATGGTCATCAAAGCAATAAAAGATGCTAAGACCAAGCATAAAGAAAGTGGACCCCCAGTGACAGATGAAAATGATGACCTCATATCAACAGATGAGAAGGCTGAGGTACTCAACAATGTTTTTACCTCAGTCTTTACTCACAACCGCTCTCCCCACCCCTCCTGGGTCATGGGACAGCAAGATGGTGAGCAGGGGGTTAAAACCCCTCCCACTGCAGGGGAGGGACAGCTTCATGACCACCTGAGGAACCTGAACATTTATAAGTCTATGGGATCTGATGAGATGCATCCCAGAGTCCTTAGGGAATTGGCCAATGCGGTGAACAAGCCACTCTCCATGATATTTGAAAAGTCACAGCAATCAGGAGAAGTCCCTGGTGACTGGTAGAAGGGTAACATTGTGCCCATTTTTAAAAAGGGTAGAAAAGATGACCCTGAGAATTACCAACCTGTCAGCCTCACCTCTGTGCCTGGGAAGATCATGGAACAGATCCTCCTAGAAGCTCTGCTAAAGCACATGGAGGACAGACAGTTGATTATTGGCAGCCAGCACAGCTTTACCAGGGGCAAATCCTGCATGACCAACTTACTGGTGTGATGGGGTAACCACAGCAGTGGACACAGGTAAACCAACAAATGTGATCTATCTAGATTTCTGTAGAGCCTTTGAGGTGGTCCCCCACAACATCCTTCTCTCTAAATTGAAGAGATAAGGATTTGATTGGTGGACTGTTCAGTGGATAAGGAATCGGTTGGGTGGTCACGTTCAGAGAGTGGTGATCAATGACAAGTGGTGTCCCTCAGGTCCGTACCAGGACCAGTGCTGTTTAATATCTTCAGCAATGATACAGACAGCAAGATCAAGTGCTGCACCCTCAGCAAGTCTGCAGATGTCACCAAGCTGAGTGGTGCAGTTGCCACACTGGAAGGACGGGATGTCATCCAGAGCGAACAGTACAAGCCAGAGAAGTGGGCCTGTGTGAATCACATGAAGTTCAACAAGGCCAAGTGCAAGGTCCTACACCTGGGTCAGGGCAATACACAGTTTCAATACAGGATGGGGGATGACATAAATGAGAGCAGCCCTGCAGAGAAGGACTTGGGGTTGCTGACTGACAAGAAGCTCGACATAAGCTGGTAATGCACACTTGCAGCCCAGGCCAACTGCATCAAAAGAAGTGTGGCCAGCAGGTTGAGGGAGGTGATTCTGCCCCTCTACTCCACTCTTGTGAGACCCCCACCTGAAGTACTGTGTCCGGTTCTAGAATCTTCAATATAAGAAGGATATGTAACTGCTAGAACAAGTTCTGAAGAGGAGCTACAAAGATGATCAGAAGGCACGTCCCATATGAGGACAGGCTGAGAAAGTTGGGCTTGTTCAGCCTGGAGAAGACTCCGAGACCTTATAACTCAAACCATTATATGAATCTATGATCATGACAGTGCTATTTGAGATAGAAAACCATGAAAATCTTTGAAAACAATGTCCATCAGTTCATTGCTTATTTCTTTAAGGCAATAACAGCAGGGGAGAATTCCCAAATAGACACTTCAGTAAATTGATGTGAACTTCCAGTTCAGATTGTAATTAAGTCTTTACCGATCTACTTGAATCAGTGATTACTTCTTCTAAGGACCTGACCAGTGTAAGGTTTGAACTATAACTCACTGCCTCCAGAGTCACAAACCTTCTGGCAGATCAGCACAGGTAGCAGAGTTTGACAGGCATCATGTATCTCCTTCTCCCTCCTAATCACTCCTGCACAGCAACACGGGTTCCAGTTTGCTCTTCTAACTGTGTCTCCCCTCAATGTATAAACTTCACGTGCTGGATGGGAGCAGTGGGTGGAAGGCACTTTGGCTCAGGAGAGACAGCAGTATTGCCCATCCAAACACAGTGAGCTGGAGGCCACACAGGACAAGGTGCCCTGAAGGATTTTCCTCACCTAACATGCAAAAGCAGTCAAGCCATACAATCATCCTAGGCTACTAACCATACCTGTCCTTACTGACAACTGCCTCAAGGTTATTTTTTTTAATTACATTAGGCACATTAAGCAATACCTCCCACTAACTTAACCCTTCCGTCATGTTTTAACCACTGCTTAGCTTATCATTTTAGTAATTGCTCAACTTTTTATTCTGAAGATGTAAAATTAAGCTTGTGGAAACCTTCCTCGGCTCAGGATCTTAAGATTATTAATTCCTTGCAGTGACTGAGCTCCATATTCATCACATGTCAAGAATACCTTCACCATACCTCATGTCATACCTTCAGTACTGTATCCAGTTGGAATCCTCAACATAAGAAGGATATAGAACTGTTGTAACAGGTCCAGAGGGGGAGCTACAAAGATCATCAGAGGGCTGGAACACCTCCCATATGAGGACAGGCTGAGAGAGTTAGGCTTGTTCAGCCTGGAGAAGAGAAGGCTCCAAGGAGATCTTATAGTGACCTTCCAGTACCTCAAAGGGGCCTATAGGAGAGCTGGGGAAGGACTGTTCACAAAGGCTTGTGGTGATAGGACGAGAGGGAATGGGTATAAGCTAGAGAGGGACAGATTTAGGCTTGACATGAGAAAGAATATCTTCACCATGAGAGTGCTGAGGCACTGGAACAGGTTGCTCAGGGAAGTTGTGGATGCTCCATCTCTGGAAGCGTTCAAGGCCAGGTTGGATGGGGCCTTGGGCAGCCTTGAGCTAGCTGGATGTCCCTGCTTCATGGCAGGGGGCTTAAGATGTCAAGTATCAAACTGACACCCTAGTCTTCTTCCTTTCCACGATTTTAGGAGCTATATGGTTGCCATATGAAAGTACCACATAAAATAACAATAGATATCAAATAACAATATATAACAATTACAAAGCTATCACGCTTTTATACAACAAACGGCAGGCTTTCATGAGCAATTTACAAGAAATTGCTTAATTAATGAAAACAAAATGTGTGGCTCGCCTACCTTCTCCTTCACACTCACAGTTACCTCATTAACTGCGCATTCTTGGGTCTTAATATGGTTGGGTCTTACCGGTTGTATTTATTGGTCTTGTAATGCCCTGTTGACCAAATAAATGACAAGACCTGACTCTCACAATTCTACTAGCTTTCTTGTGATACAGAATCACAACACACTATTTTCACATTCTCCGCTGTAACTAAATTCTATCATTTTTCCCCATGAGCATTATTTTAACTGGAGCATGAAAACTTGCTAGATGAACACAAAACAAGAAATGTTGCCATTAATACAGTGAGCTTTACACACGTATGCTAAATCCAATTCCCAGTCTACAATATTTTAGTCTGGCCTATTGAAAGACATTTTCCAAACCTGTAAACCTTTTCAATCACTGTGTCAGACAGTTGTTGGACAAAAACATGAAGTGTGTTCCATGCTTTTTGAGAAACACGGTTAGAGGAAATGAGAATTGCAGTGAAAGGCATAACAATAAACTTCTTAGTGTGCTTCTGTGTGGCCAATAATATTGTATTACCACAGTTCTTTCAGCTGTTTGGAAAATGCAAACCAAGACCTTTGGAAAAAATAAGACAGGTGTTCCCTCATTTCCTGAATTCATGCTGCTGCTACATTTCATTCATTGCTCTTTTGTAATAGAAATTAAGGCCATAAAAACTAATCTGCAACAAAAATTTAAGAGAAGTCTAAAGTAAAAGGTTCTCCAGAAGAGTGTTTCTCCTGAAATCTCAAAGCACCCTTAACATCACAGGAGGGCACCACCATTCACACTCAGGGCACGCAGGACAGCCTCTTGTGCTCTCTGGTCAGTGCTGCTAATAACTGCAGTGCACTAGAGTGGTCCCTTTTCTCAAGATACTGTTCATGAGTTGTCACCAAGGTGACTCTTCCCTTTGAACTGTTTTCCATTTGTACAAGTGTTTTCCCAACAAAGATACTGTATCCATAGTGCAGCTTTCCAAACTCTCTTTCCTGATTTGCTGTCCCCTAGAAAGATCCTAGAAAACCAGGCAGACTATGGTCCACGGGACTACACATACATGACCACGACAACCATCAGATCTTAGACGCTATAAGAAACCAGCAGGGGGGGTTTCTGACTTACAATGTCCTTTGCCAAAAAATGAGACCATTCTCTGAGCCTGTCATTTTGAACCAGACCAAACAGTAATTAATGTCTGACTAGAAGAAGACAACTTAGAACAAACTCACAACCACCTAAAGAAGCCTTGGCCACTCTAACACACTGCACTGACCAGTTTAAGTTTAACGTGTTACTTGTTGTGTTAAGAGCAGGGACAGTTTATTTGCAACAAACGAGATATAAACATGGAAAAAATGACCATCTTCTCTCCTGAGCTTTTCACTTTCTGCTTCAGAGCAATTGGGATTGTGGTCTTAAATGCAAGGAATGGATTTTAAAAGCAGTTTTACCAAATATTATCAAATTGTATTTGTGGATGGTTTTGATTTTTTCTTTTTGATCAGGTATATATACTGCAGCTAAAACAGACACACCGCTATCCGCAGCTTACTTCAGAGTAGGCTTTCTACATGCTAACATCTTTTTATTAATGGAACCACAAAAGTCATTCTCTCAAGGAGGCTACAAGGTCATTAGTCTCCCCAAGTGCAGTAGATGCCATTTGAGATCTTGATGTTTTTAGAAAGTCACCATCTCCATTAAGATTACTTGCTCTACCTAATGTCAATCCAGCCAGCATTCACAGCAAACCTGTTGCCTACATTGTAGAACCACCAATGCTATAGTCTGGAACCACAAAACTCAGAAGCACACAGATCAAAGACATTGACTTACTTGCACTGGTCTCAGCTATATTGGAAATAAAAATCAAAGAATTCAGGCTGGGGTAGGAATTTGAGAAAGAGAAGGAACCCAGATCATCTGCACCCAGAAAGTTTAGAGAAGGAAAAGAAAACAGGTCCCAGATGCTGGCCCCTTTAAGCTCCTTTTAAAGCTAGAGTCAAGCATTTATTTGTAAAGGTACCAAGACACCACAAATTTCACGCTAGTGATAACATGGTTGCTGTCACAGAACATTACTTACAGACAGATAAGGCTGAAGGACACAAACACACGCACCGTGCACACAGAGGTTTCATCTCCAGTCTTTACTCTGTTACGAACCAAAAGCCGCTCCAAGAGGTCAAGTCTGTGCAGCAGCCAGGAAAACGCCAACAGCAGCTCCCGACTACCTGCTGAGCCGTCAGATGAGAGTCTATAAAGTTCCGGTCTGCCATAGCCATGGTACCACAATGCTGATTTTACAAACCTAATCTGGTTATCTGAAAAGAAGAAAAAAATAAAGAATAACAAATTGCATTATTGAATGCATTAACCCATTCAGGTCCAGAAACCATTGCCTCCTCTGAGAGCAAGATTTTTAATCAAGCCTAAGATTAGTGGAGGACAGTGGAGACTATGGTCTTTATCAACAACTGATAAAGAACAGAAGGTAAAGGGAGAGAGGGACTATTCACAAAAGCTTGTGGTGATAGGACAAGAGGGAACAGATGTAACCTGGAAAAGGTCAGATTTGGACTAGACATTAGAAGAATTTCTTCACCATGAGAGTGGTGAGACACTGGAACAGGTTGCCAAGGGAAGTTGTGGATGCCCTATCCCTGGAGGTGTTTAAGGTCAGGTTGGATGGAGCCTTGGGTAACCTGATCTAGTGGGATGTCCCTGCCCATGGCAGGGGCATTGGAACTAGATGATCTTTAAGGTGCCTTTCAACCCTATGATACTAAAGGGTAAAAGACTTCCTTATGCTGCCCCATTCTGACTTACAGGAACTTCTGCTCACAGAAAAGGAGGAATTGAAAGTTAAGATCAAGGCCAGTAATGGCCTCTTGGAGGTTAACAATGGCAAAAAAAGGTAAATAGCCATCCTCTCTATTAACAGGGCTCCAATTCACCTATTCATTTTTATGAACCACCAAGCATGCTATGAATTAGTAAAAACTCTGAGTTACTTCACTTCTGAAGGAAACTGGAATTTAGAGAAAGGACTTTCACAGCTTGCTGCAAATCTCTGAGCAGCAGCAAGCAGGCAGAGATAAAGAAGCACACCACACTTCATACCAGACCACTGACACTACTGAATTCTCAGGAACGCTCTGATCTGTATTCCTTCACACCAGCAAATGTAACCTGATAGCTAAAAGTCACTACAGAACTGTAAGATATTGAGGAAACAAAGAATATTATTATTTAAAAAGGTTGTGACCATTAAGTCTCAGCTCTGTAACAAGTCAAAACTTTTAATAAAGAACACACAGTTTGGGGCAAAATACTGGGGAAGAATCAACAGTAGCTGAAGAAGGAAGTCCTCTCAAAAAGCTACCAAGTTCTCCAAAGGCAACAACAAGCGATTAAGGAAGATGCAACCAATGCAGGACATTTAGACTTCCCAGTGGGATTCAACAAAGAAACTGAGCCACTGTGGTGGAAGGAGAAGGAAGGCCCTTGAATCAATGACAAGTGCCTAGCAGATAAGAACCAGATGGTTAGGAACAGTTTCACTTGAGGGCTCTGTGCTAGGCAGCTGCTGTCAACCAACTCAAAATAACACACAGACAATGTAGGTGACAGAAAATATGGTGCTGATGTGATATTACTCAGTAGTAAAGGATGCAGGCAGATCATGAAGGACTGCAGAACCTAATGAGCCCAAGATTTAAAATGAAGATAAAATTCTTTTTTAGAAAATGAAAAGCCATGTGCACAAGGGAAGAACAATCCTAACTTTACTGGCACAGCAATGGGCTTGAAGCTGACATCTGGATTCAGGAATGTGATCTTAAATGGTAAGATTTTTCATTACACACTTGATTCTGCTATGCATCCAAAAGCAAACTGAATGTGAGAAACCTAGAAAGGAGACTAAATAGAACTCAAGGAAAATTACATTGTTGTCTATACCCACCATGACCCCACATCCCAAATTCACAGTGTTATTTAATTTCTTCAGTCCCAAAATGCTACAGAAGAGTCAGAAAACAATCAAAGAGATCATGAGTATGAGTACAATCACAAGTACAGGACAGCTTTATTGTAAGAATAGACAATATAGGCCAAGAAGATAACCAAGAATGGTTATAACAAAACTCTTTAAACCCACGAGTGCTGCAGAATGGGTGAACAGGGAATAATTTGATTGGGTGACATTCAATACAAGAACTGTGAGCCACCAAACTTAATAAGTGAGTGAGTCAAAACAAGCTAAAGAGATGTTCTTCTCGCAAACAAAGCTCTGAGATTTCTGGCCATGGGTCACTATGGAAAGGAGGAACTGGATTTATGGAACAGGAGTTCATGGAAGCTTATGAAATACAAAGACATCCTCTCTGGTTTATGAAGTCTGAGATGTAAACTACTGGATGCTGAAAGAATTCTCTCCTGAAAGCATCCTGCTTTATTTGCTCTTTCCTTTCCCCTTGGCATCCACTTTTAACAGTTGCCACAGCTGGACAGAGAGAGGAACCTCTAGTTTGATCCAGTGTAGTGCTTCAGTATGTCTGTAGGGCTTCATTACAAAAAAGGGTATACACTCACATACACAAAAGTAAAAGACAAACAAACCTCACAGTCCGAGATTGTCACTGCTGTCCTTAATTAACACACCAGTTCTTCACATTACATGCTCGTTCACTCGCCCCTTGTGGTAAAAACATCCCTTAGCACTGACACATATCGTAATCTTTCTTCGTCTGACATCAACTACTGAAGCTCAAAAACCACAGAATGAACAACTACAAAATAAAAAACCCAATCCTGTTGCTCTCAAAGGATTTTGTTAATTACAACAGACTCTCACAGTGAAGAGTGGCTGATTTAGCTTCATTTGCAAAATGCTAAAGGAGTCTCATACACCAAAAGTAATACAAAGCCAATACATAGGCAGGAGCTGTAAGCTGTGCTAGTAACCCTCTGGGAGCAGCACATTGGCACAGCTCCACTGAGGCCAGAGGGAGCTGGCAGTCAGAGAAAGCCACCAAGCCCTTTGCACTCTGACAAACCATAGGAAGGTACATTGAGTGCACCATTTGACCATCTTTAATATTTAGTGCAGATGCCTACTTCCAGAGTGGTCTTCAGTCCAAACCCAGAGCTGAAACTGTTATACAGGCTACTACACATCTTCAGCAGAAGGAGCAGAACTACGTAGTTCACCATGTGAATGCTAAAAAAGAATTCCTGACAAAGACATTAACCATGACTGAAGAAAGGAAAAGTAGTTCAGGAGCATGATTAAGCAGGTGACACAACAGGGCAGAGCAGGACTAGTGTTTTGCGTAACAGAACTTCTGCAGACACATCAGTTAGACACCTGGCTTTCAACGTAGCTTGCTTCTACATTCCAGACACAAAAAGGAAACCCGAACACCTGGATCACTCACTCCATTTGCTTTTTCCAGAACCTGTGAACATAAAACCAAACAGCTTCCCTTCACAACGCTAGGGTGGCAGAAATGCCTGTGGTTTGCTAACAATCTTGCTGTAGAGATGCATTTCAATTACAGGGGGAGCACTCAGACATTAGAGAATTTATTTTGAACACTCCTGAACATTCTTATGAGCTGCCCTTTCCTTTTCTTTGTGAATTTGTCAAGAAAGAAATTGCCACAATAGGTGAAGGCAGAAATACTCCAACCAGGAGGGAAGATCAGTAAGTACTTTCTTCCTTTTCCAAAGAAAACAAGCATCCCATGCTGCCGTCTGCAGTTCAGGGAGCAAACCAAGAAATCACATACCAAAGAGAAGGAACAGAGAGCAAGTCAGCTGTTTTTTCCCTTTACCACCATTTCCCTCCTCTGACATACCACTCAGGACCAGATCCACCAAAGCAATTTGCCACTTGAATTTCTTTGTTGCTCTGGTCCTTTACCTCCCCATTTCATCTCTCCCACAACACATTGTCCTCACATGAGAAGATACGGTCGGTGTGAATATCTAGCAGGAATTGTGGGTGAGCAGTCAAACCACAGAAGTGGAACTGGGGCTCAAAGAGCCACTTAGTTTTCATCATCCCCACAGTGCTCCGCTTAGTAAGAAACAGTGCTCAGATAAATGCCAGCAGATGCCCTGTAAGTACCCAAGACCAAGATTAATTCCTCTGTAACATGCAGCCAAGAGAGAGGAAAAGCCATCCCTCAGACAGCAGATAACACCAATCACTCAAACGCCTCCTCTTTGACAACATCTTCTTACAGTATTTCATTAGGATTAGGCAGTTTATAAAGACCCACACATTCCTTCCAACTAATCTCCTGCGTGCACATCATTTATAAAAGTGTGTTCAGCAAGTAAGATCATTCCACAGATGAACACCAGAACACTAGAGTTGACTACAACTACACTGAAGTTGTGCTCTTCCACTTCATGAATCCTGCAGAAAATTTCCAGTGAATTACAACATGATATTCTAATCAGGGTTATTCGTGAGCCTGGCAGGCTGTGACAGAAAGTAACTAAATCAAGTACAAGAACAGACGCAGATACATTACTTCATGCACTCAGGCAAGAAACACCTGGATAGGTAAGTGGTAT
Source organism: Clamator glandarius (assembly GCA_033459285.1). Lineage (NCBI taxonomy): Eukaryota > Metazoa > Chordata > Aves > Cuculiformes > Cuculidae > Clamator > Clamator glandarius. The sequence goes on from JAUNZM010000040.1 coordinate 2,521,285, forward strand.
TATAGGAAACTGCTGCTGCAGAAGAACATTTTCTGCTTCATTTGTCAAACAAACGAAAACATACCGCAGCTCCAGATCTCTTTCCTGTACTATAAAAAATTGTGACTCCAGAAAACAAATATTTCCTCCAACTACCTAAACATATACAGCACTGCACTGCTGCCTGGTGTGGCTCTAAGGCTAATCACCAAGCCCATCCACTCTCAGCCTGTGAAGAAAAAGCATCACAAAACCATTGATCATAACCAGGAAGGTTATACCTGGGATACTATTATACAGCTTACATTGCCGCCTACCCCACTGAGAGATCCATTGTTCTGACACATCAAGGGGCTAGAGTGTTATTAATGCCTTCCCATCAAGGTTTGCAGTCAGTGATTTCCACTGTGTGAAGAAAAAATTCTTTCAAAACAGGAGACCAAAAGAACCATTTGAGAATTTTACAACCACAAACTGATAGGCTTTGGAGGGGTTCCTACATTTTATTATACAATATCATTCTGCATGATTTTTCTTTTCCACTGGTGATTTTTCAATATTTTATTTTCTGCTAGATAGACAATAAAATATATCAAACCATTGAAAAACATGCTGCAGAATGTTTTTCTAACAAATACCACATCACAACCACAACAAGGGAATGACTTGCGGCTATTCTGTTCAGAGCAAATTTTCATCTGCTCTAAAATTCACTTCTATAACAAGATAAAACCAAAAGCTGACTAATGAAAACTACTAACTCAAAACAGAAATACACACTGGGGTGCAACTTCAAAAGACACTTGATAAAAGGATTTCCTAGATTAAGGAAAAGTTTTCTGGAAAAAATTTTCCTTTACCACAAGCAAAATCTGCAAGAGCATTCTTTCCTTGCAATGCACTGCTTTCTTCTAAGCACCTCACAACTGCAGACAGGCCAACAGCTGGGTGTCTACAGAGCAGTGGGAAGCACCACTGTAACCACAACACCAAACACGGACGACAGGCCAAGGCTCAAAAAAAAAAAAGTTAGCCTAAAAAAAAGAAAGGGTACAAGGTTCGTTTGAGCACAGGTTCTCTTTTCCAGAAAGCTGTTCCCATGCCTATGCACACAGCAACCTAAGAAAGTTATTTAGTCCCTGTGCCCAAGGCTCCCATAAAACAACTACATGAACGACCACAAGTGCTCCAGAACAGGGACAGAAAGGAAAGGCTGTAAAATATTGTGTTCACAGCAGACAACTCATTCATTTGGCCAAGCAAAGATAATCAGTGTAATTTGAAAAACAGTATAGCTATCCAACTTGAGTTTAAGATCTTGAAGTTGTGATTAAACAAGCTGCTTGAATATCAACTCAGCAGCTCTGATCAGTACCACACATTCTTACCTCACAATCTACCAGCAGAGGCTGTGTCTGCTCTCCATAGAGCCAGCAACTTGCCACACACGTGGAAACCCTGTCTCCAATGCTACAAACAACTAGTACAGGAGCAGCCAGGATTCAATGAGGCTGCACTTGTGCAGAACTACCTCGACAAAGCTGTAGGAGACAGGCAGTAAATTTATCTACCATACAGAGCAGATTATGGATGAGTAGAAAAGCAAAACAGCTGAATGAAAAATAGCAGCCGTGAGTAACACAGCACAGTGCTGACTTCCTGATGAGCTACCAGCAAAACAACGCTAGTTCTGCTCCACACTCCTTGAGAAACACCATCCACAATGCTCAGCCTTTTTTAACACCATTTACAGAGCCACAATATTCCCAGCTCTTCAGGGGCTAAAACAATATTGTTTAGGTATTTTTTGCTTTCAACAGTAGAAGTGGATTTTAAGTGGTTTCAGTTTGAGAAGACCTCTATACATCACAGACAGTCCCATTCTCAAAACTCTTCTCTAGATAGGCATCTTTCAAGAAAGAAGTTTGGAGAATAGTATCATAATTGGGATAACATACATTTAAAAAGTAAACAGTGCTCTGTCATTGTAAGAAGCCAACTGCATTCAGATTCTCTCTGGAACAATGGCACTGTCCATAGAGATATTCATGGTCCATCTCAAACATTCATACAGGTTTCACTTTTCATTTTGTCTAGAACTTCAATCCAAAACATTGCCTTTATGGTTAATATGCTGCAGTTCATAGCTCTGACAAAAGACTTGATACAAAATTAACCATGCACCACACATGGAATGGGGAAAGAAGGAATCAAAGCAAAACCAAATCTATTTCTCTAATTGTCTCTGCAGATGCTGAGAATGCATAAGATCACTGCAGAGATTTACCCACAGCAAAATGTCAAAGGGAAGGAAGAGCCCCTAGCAGACACAGAAAAACCTCAGTTTCCTAGACAAAGCAAGCCAAATAGGAGTGAAGTTACCTGCACAGTTATAAAGCAACAGTAAGTTGGCGGCACAGGTAGTCAAATCGGAGCACTTCTGACAGGGAGCAAGGAGACCAAGAAAAATGCTACAAAACCAGTCCCAGTATTTCCCCAGGGCAGATGGAAATTGCACAGCTAAACTAAGTTACCGGTGGTATCCGACTCTGCCCACTTGCCTCCATGGATTTGTTTCAGAAGAGCGTAGAGCAGCCTCCAGAAATCCAGGCTCTGCAAAAGAGAGAGGAGTGGGGTAGATCAGCAGGCAAAAGATCTGTCACATATTTAGCCTTAATTAGGCAAAGCAACCCATATCTGGACATCAGTTGTTACATGGAAGTTGTTACATGGTCGTTACACACCTGCACCCTGCCAACACTGTTGGATCAGGCAGGTTCATGTATCAGCTGTCCTATTAATGCTACCTACAGCGTGGTGCACTCAGAAAGAGAAGAGCTACTAACGCTGCTTATACAGCACAACCCAGCAACTCTGCTTTAAGGTTCTGACCCACAGGAGTTCAGCTTCAGGTGGTTACAAGTCACCGCAGTCAAACGAGAACCTGAAGATGCTGAAATGATCTGTGATAGTACTAAAAAAACACCAAAAGGCAGCGCACAATGAGCTGGAACTGGTAATCATTGCTTGGTCACACAAGGGCAACACGCTGACAAGCTGAAATAGTGATTGCTACAGCTGGAACACTCGTAAAGCAATAAACGAGGGAACGGAGCAGGTGGAGCACAAGAAGTGAGACGAGGGCTGGCAAGCACCGCGCTGCACAGCCCCAGAGCAGAGGCCCCCGTGGGGGGGGTGCACAGCGACCCTGGGGGACGCCAGGAAGCCGCCGCTGACACAGTGAAACACGGAGCTCTGCGTTAAAGCCACCAGAAAGCCAAGCCCTTCGGAGAGCTGCGAGCTCGCAGTCCCGCAGCAGAGGCGACCCCGGGCCCCGTGCCGATGGGGGCGGGCAGCAGCGGGGCGGCCGCTCACCGCCTGCGGCCGGTCAAACTTGGCGCGGCGCAGAGTGTCGGGGCTGGGCCGGGCGCGGGGCGGCAGGGCCCGACACAGCGCCCCGACGGCGCCCGGCAGCGCATCCCGCCGTCTCCGCATCGCGCGCCGCCTCCCGCGCTGCCCCGCGCGCGCGTGCGCACTGCGCCCGGGCCGCCCCGCCCGCCGGCCCGCGGCGGCGCCCCCTGGCGGCCGGAGGGAGCGCGCTCCCGCCCCCCCGTGCGCGCTCCCGCTTGGGGCACGGGGCGCGGTTCCTACCTCCCCCTCGAGGTCACCGGCGTGGGGAGCGCCCAGGGCGGCGCGCATGAACGTGGCCTCTTACTGACCGCGGAGGAGCACAGCTGCGTGCCCCACGGCCAGAACCTCGAGAGAACTTCCTCCACCCCTCCCAGATGAAGGGGTGACAGCAAACCCCAGCCTTGGCTGCTCTGAGTGATGGAATCATAGAATGGTTTGAGTTGGAAGGGGCCTTGAAGCCCATCCAGTTCCAACTCCCTGCCATGGGCAGGGACACGTCCCACTCAATCAGGCTGGTCAAAAGCTCATCCAGCTTCACCTTGAACACCTTCAGGTATGGGGCATCCAAGACTTTTGTGCAAAACCTGAGCCAGTGCCTCACCACCCTCATTGCAACGAATTTCTTCCTAATGTCTAATCTAAATCTTCCCCCTTCCAACTGAAAGTCATTCCCCTCATCCTTGTCGCTACATGCTCTTGTAAAAAGTCCCTCTCTTCAAGAAAACAAAACTTGCTACTCTCAGACCACAATGTGATAGATAGGACCCTTTGTTCATCAAGTAGAAAATTAAATAAGGAGGAAAGCTTGTGTACTGTGATAGATACGACCCTTTATCCATCAAGTAGTAAATCAAATGAGGAGGAGAGCTTGTTTATTCGCCTCAATTTATAACACACAACATCATTTCTCAGCTGCAGTGAGAACACCTGGGGATCAGGTTCTCACCCAGATCCCTACTTTGGTCTCAGTTTGACGAGGCACGAGGGAGGCAGCATGTTCCCAGGCACAGACTCACAACTGAAGCAATCTCAAGGATTAATCCTTGGTGGGTTGCAGGGGAAAAATGGTTCTGCTATTAGGGAGATAGTATGGGTTGCTGAGATGGAACGTCTGCCTCTTGGCTGGGGTTTATGTGGACGAAGCCTGGTCTGGAGGTAGATTCCCACTGCAGGCAGTATGGAGGGACTATGACTAGTGCCTGCCAGGAAGACTAGTCTGCTCCACCAACACAGCGGTGTCCACCTGAAACAGGGCTGCCTCTGTCTGTACTTAACACCCGCTCAAAACCCCACTGGTAGTTTCTTGGCCAGTTACCCAGTTCATTACCCATTTAACGTGCTCTCTTTGGATCTAGCGTGATGATTTTCCCTTTCCGCCCCCCAACAAACACCATGCAATAACACATGAAATTTCTTCCAGCTATGGAACGGTCTCTGGCAGCCAAACAACTGCTCACAGTGAGGAGAGAAATTGCACTTGTCCAATGAGACCTTAGACAAAGCCTGCTTGATAACATGAACTGCATTTGCACTCTTTCCCTCTGGTTGCTGCCTCTCCTTCCCACCCCTGTGCTGGGGAGTGCAGCCCTTTCCAATGCTGAGCACTACATTACTGCTTTCCCCATCCCACGGATCCTGGCTGCTGCACCAGCCAGCCCTGAATGGACCTCAATTGTGAGTTATCCAGGCTTCAAATATCTTCTCTTGCAGTTGTTTTCTCACATCCTACTTTGTTCCTAGTGGTCTGGAAAGCATTTCCTTTATCCCTTGCCTAGCTCTACCTCAGCAATCTGTATCAACTTCTTTGCTCTCCTTCCTAACAGGTTCGGCATCTCCATAAGGTTCCTTGCCTTTGGTTCCCAAAAGCCACAAAGTCCTTTTTTTTTTTGCCCAGAGCCTTATCGGACCCAGATAATCCTCTGCTGTCTTTGGCACCCTTCTCAGCCTTCCATACCTTGCTGCTATCGGCTGCTGTCTGGTTCCTCTGTGATACATTTATTTTCCCATCCCCACTGCAGTCTCCAGGCAGGAGGACCTTCAGCTGGGGCCAATTTCCTGTGTTTTCCTGACCACTCCATAAACCCTGCTGAAAGCCATCTCTATCCCTATGCACATTCCTCTGTCTAGGCCTATTCCTCCCTAGGGCAGCTGCCTGCTTTGCTGCTGCCAAGAAAAGGGCTCTCCTGCAGCACCCAGTGCACGCACCAGTGGATGGTCCTGCCCATCACCCTCCTTACACCAGCGGATGCACCAACCCCTCAGCCGGTGAGATCATCACCTGGTGTGGGAGCACCAACTGGAATGCACACCATCCCAGCACACTGAGAGCTCCCATTCCCTCTCCATCACACTGGCTGTAGCAGTCCTGTGGCACCGTGGAGCTGGCTGCCCTCTCAGCCAGCTGCCCCTGGTCTCCAGTCCCACAGCTCCCCAGGCATGCAGCCCTGTAGGCACAGCTGACACAAGATGCCTGGTGCTGTGGAAGGTTGGCACCCAGCCACAGGCAAGTCAGACGCCGGACAGCAAATCCCAGCCTCACTGGTGGAGCGTGGTGCAGCAGGGGCCCAGTCCCAGCAACCAAGGCCCTACTTACCTGCTGTGCTGGCTGCCAGGGCAGTTTTCCCAGGGTGGGAGAAGCTGATGAGGAGACTATGGTTTACTGCTGCAGAGATGGTCTTTGTGCTGTGGACAAACAAAGGAGATGATGAGGTGACAGACCTGGCATGCTGTCCCAGTATGGATGGTGATGCTACCCCATAGGAACAGAGCCACTGCCCACTGCATCCCAGCCACCCTTGCCTACCCTGTCCCAAGCCCTGGACCCACAGGAACTGACAGTTGCAAACAAGCGATGACAGGCTGACATCACCACAACTCAGATGTCACTGTCTATACCTGTGAGGTCAGAGGAGACTGATGGAAGCCTCCAAGAGCACAGCTCAACCTAGCCCTTCACAATCCTCTGCTCTACTCCAGAACCAAGGCAGTTTCAGGAAGAGCTGAGCTCAGGGTTGCCCAGCAGTGGGAGCAGCCATAGGGACCACAATGGGAAAAGAAGGTCTGAGGGGATAATGAGAGGCACCACAGCCGATCCTCCTCCTGGGGAGGTGTCACAGTCCACTCATAAGTGGACGCGTGACAGGATCCACTTAGGAGTGGACCATGACAGGAGGTTACAGTGCTTCGTGCTGCCTCAGTTCCCTGCTCTCATGTGATGTCGCATAGCCATGCAGCTGTCTGTTTTCAGCACAATGTGTCAGCTGAGGTCATTTCCGCCCTGGGTGACTCAGCTGGGGACAAGGGGGCCTGTTTGCACCCATACCATGGCAACCTGCCACCACAGACAGCCCCACTATTTGTGGCGTTGCCAGAAATGTCGGATACATCTCATTGCCTCATGCAGATTGTATGCGATAACGGCAATCTCTGCTCACTCCAACAGCAGCATGGCTTCCTGATGGCACCAGAGCCGAGCCCTGCCGAGGGGAAGGTGTGAGCCGCCCGTTGCTTTTTTTTTTTTTTTTTTTTTTGTAACGTTTATATTCCCATGAAGGCACAGGCAGGAGCCAGTCTGTCTCCTGGCCAGGCCCCTGGGCCGTGCATAAGTGCTTCCCACGCTCCTCTCCCAGCTCCTCTTCTCACTGCTCTCCTCCCCACAGCAGCAGCAGCAGCTGAGCAAACATCAGAGAAGAAAGCAGCTGCCCTCCTTGCCTGTACAAGGGAGGCTTTTGGAAGCTGCAGCATTTCATACCTGGAGCAGATTAGGCAAGCTGCACTGCTTCCTAGCACAAATGTTTCGGATCCACCCCAATGCCCCCCTGGTCCTGGTTCTTTTATACATACACTCTCTCCCCTCACTGGGATCCTGGGTTAAGCCAAGTGGGAAAAGGCACAGCCTGGCAGGCAGGGATGGCCTCACGCTGGCAGGAAGGAGCAGAGCAGCACAGAGGCTGTGCTCTTGCATAGCAGGGCAGGCTTGCAGCGATGCTCAGCCCCACACTGCCTGGGGAAAGATCAGGGATCACAATTACATCCAGGCAAAGAGCATCCCCAGCATGTGCTGCTGCTGACAAAGGCTCACGTCTCTGTCAGCCGAGCAGCCCTCCCTGGCTGAGGAGAGGATGGTGCCTTCCAGACCAGGCATGCCGAGATCTCTGCTGTTGGGGGTCTAGCCGTCAGCACCCTCAGAGCAGCCATGTCAGGTCACAAATACGCATCTACTTGTTAGAGAGCAATGATCTGTTTCCTGGCACCATCCTTACTAGTGGGTGCAAGGGGTGCTTATATTGCTGGCATGGCCAGCCATGTTTAGTATGTGGAGTCACACCACATAACAAGATCACTGAATTGAATACTCTAATGCAGGTTTTCCAGGACATACTGAATTCCTCTGCAATATGCCTCTGTGGGGCTGTAACACCAAAATTCAAGGTCAAGTCCCAGCAGTTTGATGCTTAAGATAGGCACTGGCCCTTTGATAGAGGGTCTGCACTTTCAGTATGGTAAATGAATTGGGAAGGATTAGAAAATAACAGATCTGAGATCTCACCATTCTCTGATCCTCAGGAGTTTCACCCTTTCCTTTTTACTTACATAACCAAGTTGATGTTCCTCTGCACAGAGTGAAACTCCTCCTGCTCTTGTTCCCCCTAGGTCTTCAACCTAAGACTTATCAAGGGAAGACAAAGGCTTTGATGTGAAGCTCTTCTACCTTCCCCTTGGAAACACCGTTTCCTTGCAAATAACACAAGAGGAGTGGAAGTAAAATGCAGCTCTAGTGCTGGATGCCAACTTTGCTTCTCGGGATCCTTGCTGGGGAAAGCCACCCAGAACCTGGCAAACATCCCTAAGGCTCTTCACACCCTGGTCGTCTCCATCACTGGATCATCAGCACCAAGAACAGGGTGACAGTGGAATAGCCTCCTCTCCTTCCTCCTTGATTAGACCTCAGTCTCCAGTGCCAAGATTTGTAGTCTTGTTCACTTCTTGTTACACCCCTGGCCTTACACAGAGCCTATCTGCCTTCAGTATCTTCAGCTGCTTCAGTATTTGCTGGGGATGTTGTTTCCCATCAGGGACGAGGTTTGACCCCTCTTTGCAAAGCTGTTTCCACAGGCAGGATAGGGCTTCCCCAAACTGCTGCTTTGTAGAACTGGGCCAGGAAGTCATAGAATCATAGAATCACCAGGTTGGAAGAGACCTACCGGATCATGGAGTCCAACCATTCCCACCAATCTCTAAACCATGCCCCTCAATACCTCATCCACCCGCACCTTAAACACCTCCAGGGAAGGCGAGTCAATCACCTCCCTGGGCAGACCATTCCATTGCCTATTGACCCTTTCAGTGAAGAATTTTTTCCTTATATCGAGCCTGAACCTCCCCTGGCAGAGCTTGAGGCCATTCCCTCTTGTCCTGTCCCATGTCACTTGGGAGGAGAGGTCAGCTGCCTCCTCTCCACAACCTCCCTTCAGGTATTTGTAGAGAGCAATAAGGTCTCCCCTCAGCCTCCTCTTCTCCAGGCTAAACAACCCCAGCTCTCTCAGTCACTGCTGATCATGCCATTTCTGATACAGGCCAAGATACCATTGGCCTTCTTGGCCACCTGGGCACACTGCTGGCTCATGTTCAGTCAGCTGTCGACCAACACCCCCAAGTCCTTCTCCTCCTGGCAGCATTCCAGCCAGGCTTCTCCCAGTCTGTAGCGCTGCTTAGGGTTGTTGTGCCCCAAGTGCAGGACCCGGCATTTGGCCTTGTTAAACCTCATGCCATTGGTCTCTGCCCAGCAGTCCAGCCTGTTCAGGTCCCTTTGCAGAGCCTCCCTACCCTCCAGCAGATCGACACTTCCACCTAGCTTAGTGTCGTCTGCAAACTTGCTAAGGGTGCACCCGATGCCTTCATCCAGGTCATTGACAGAGACATTGAACAGTGCTGGACCCAGTACTGAGTCCTAGCGTACCACATGAGCTTGCAGAGCTCCTGCTTGCCCCCCATCAGCTGCACAGTCCCTTTTACCATTGCCTGGATAAGAAGGCAGATTTCTGAGGCATTAGGATATGGGCACTTCCCTGACCTAAAAGATATCAGTGCTTTGAACTCAACAGAAGTCAGCCTTGAAAATTACTAAAGCAGTGGTGAGCTTGGTACTACTCAGATCAGCTTCATCCCCAGGAGCCCCAGGCAGCTGAAATGGTGATTTGTAAATAGTGGGATGGAATGTCAACTGCAATGTGCTAGAAACAAGATTAACAACTAAAATAATGATAATGACCACGACCCTTATCTTCTTGTCTGCCAGAGTCGTTGAGATTGACCACTCAGATATGGCCACTGGATAGGCTCGATCTTATCTCCCCATGGATGTGCAATGAGGTTCCAGGAATGAAGCGTACTTGTCATTTTGGGGAAAATATGGATATGGAAACAATTCTGTGTATATAAAGTTCTCTGAAATCACTGATCGGCAGAAGCACTCTGAGGACAAATACCGAGTCTTCTCCAGCGCTGAATAAAGTGTACCTGCCTTATTGGTTAAATTAAACTGTTAAGCATAGTTTCTTTGTTTCACTGCGAAGAGCAGTAACTGCTGCAGCCACAGCTCCCATTACACACTCCTCTGGTCCTGCCTGCACCATGCTTTTCTCTGAAGGGGACACAGCTGTATTTGCAGAAACACATCAGCAAGGAAGCAAACCGCTCATGCAGGTGCCTGGCCCCATCCATGCCACAAGGACTACTGCATCCCCAAGGGGCACAGATGAGACCCAAAATCACCGTGCCAGAGTGTCATGTCAGTGTCCATCAGAGCTAGCTGGGCAGGGTCGGTGGCCCCATCAGTATCTCAGCAAGTGAGGCAGCATTGAACTAGAACCCCCAGTTCCACAGCATGTGAGCTGCAGCACACTTCCGCAGCCACACTGGCAAGACTCAACCCTGTCCCCAGGCTGCTTCTTTCACTAGGGAGAGCACTAGGGAGTAATGCTGAGGTGACCCTGCTGCAAGACTTCCAGCCTAAGCCGTCCTCCTTGCCAGCTGCAGGCTCAGGGACACATCTGTTCCCTGCCTCCGATTAAGATCTGTCCCATCTGTGCTGGGAGCGAGATGCAGGGCCAAGCGACCCACACCCTGCCTCCACTGGAGACTGAATCAACACTCCCACTTCTTACAGATTAGCGCTGAAGGACCTCCCAGCCCTCTTTTTGCCCACTCCTCTCCTTTTTAATTCTGTCCAGGAAGCCGCAGACCCAGGGTGGGCAACAGCAGCAGTTTAGTTTCTGAACCCATCTTGTTTCCTGTCCCTTGCCAAAACCTCTTCTGCTTCCTTCCACAAGGCGTTGGGGCTCACCCACACCCAGCTGCCAGAGGAACTGATGTTTGGCGTTTCTTTTTGTCATAGTCATGAAGTGTTTATAGCAACCATCACTCCGCAGTCCACAAACTTCACTGATCTCAGCTTCTGAAATGATGGCAAAGGAAGCAAAGCCACTTCCTCTGGGGTCAACAACGGCGCTGTTTCAGGTCAATAAACTGCAGCACCTTTGTGCTGGGCATCTCCAGGCTGGAGATCACCCAACACTTTTTGCTGTCCCAGATGGGCACCTCAGTGCTCGGGACATGCCTTGACCCCACCTGCAATGTCAGCAACATCCCTGTGGCTCCTGGCTGGTGACCTGGCAGGACATGTGGAATTTCAGCCACCTCCTGAGGGTCTGCTCTCTGCCTCAGGAGTGAGAGCAGCTGGTAGGCCACACTGAGCTAGCATCCCTCTGCTGCTCCCTCCTTCCATGTCCCCTGTTGCACAAACAGTACAGCCAGGCATCACCCCACTGGAAGGAAATGGACAAACCCTGCTCACCCCTAGCTCCCTCTGGGGCTCAGAGCTGCAAACATCACAGGCAAGCTGTGCTGGAAGCCACCGTGCTGCTTGTCTGCACAGCTCACACTCCAGATGGAGATTTACTGTTAAATAGAGAAAGATTGTGTCTGCTGACAGACTGCCTCCCCAGCATGCTGGACACTGCTGAGCCTCACTGCACATTGGAAGGAAGTGCCTGGCTCAGCTGCAGATTTTCTATTCAAGTGCAATACAGCTGTTTCTACTTCCTCTCCAAAGACTGAAGCGAATTTTACAAAATCATTTTATGTAATTTAATTGACCAAGACTCCTTGCGGATGTGACCCACTCCTGAACTGCTCAACCTGACGGAGAAGGCAGAGAGCGTGACTTGTACAAGCACAGGACTCAAAGGGGAGTATCCTGGAAGCAAGTCCTGGGGCCAAACATCATCTCAGTGGGAGTGCCTGTTGCAGGGCAGGCAGAGAAACAGGGCACTCAGACAAAGCCTTTTGGGAATCAATACTCAAAAGCTTGTCCCCAGAGCTTGCTTGAGGAGACCTCCAGTTTTTAACCCCTGTCATAGGCAGCACAAAGTGAGGCAGCTTGCAGGATCAGGTTTAGCTTCTTCGCAGGTTTCCCGAGGGTGCACAGACCTTGCATAGTTCCTGCATCCCTCCATGTACCCAGGTGATGGAGAGCCATGCTCAGCTACCACCCCTATACTGCAAATCGGTGGCAGGGACTGATACAAACAGCAGCCCTGGGCAGGACCCTGTAAAAGGCAACACACAGCTGCCTGCCGCAGCTGCAGCCACTGCCTGCAGAGCTTTCAGCTGGAGGGCTGGATCCCCTCAGCCTCTCTCCAAGCAGCACTTGTTTTTCCATACCTCCCATAGTTCCCCGTTTATGCTTTCTAGCCTGGCCCCTTGCACCTGCAATTAGCTAGCTGCTCCTGAAAAGTTTTGTTGCAAAACAAAGGGTAGTGGGAAAGACTAGGAGCCCAATTCACAGGTCCCTTTTTCCCGCTGGACACACTTATGCAAGACCAGAAGATGACAAGTCCTGTGTTTGCCATTATTGTTAATGATGAGTGTAAACACTATCTCCTTGGCATCCTCAAAGCATCCAAGATTATATTACTAGTTTGCTTTGAAGCTTGATTTGCAGAGGAAAGCTATGTCCTCATTGCCCCAGGGGCAGGCTGGCTGCCAGCAGCGGCCGTTCCCAGTGCCTGGTGCCAAGTCCCAGTGCCTGTCTCAGTGGCTGAGAGCCACAGGTGCTGGCATCCCTGTGAGGCTGCTGGCTATGGCAGCGGTGGGTGTTGGAGGTCAGGGTCCCAATGAGTCCTGGCTGGTTGGGAGACATGGCAGTAGCCAAACAGCAATAGTCGGGGTTTGCCTTTGACCCAGCTGCCTGCATTTGTTGTGTTAACTGGGTGGGAAGGAAGGCAGTGCCAGCTGGTGAGTTTGACCAACTGAAGCAGAGCCTTTTGGCATCAAGCATATAGGAAGTTTTAAGATATTTATCAGTTCGGGTTGCTTTTGCACCAAAGATTTTGACATCAGACCTGTACCTATGACCACTGGGGGATTTGGCTGAGCCCCAGGAAGGCTGGCATCACAGTAAGACACAGAGCAGTCTCTAAGGAAATGCATGTATGAACTGTAGACAAAAATATCCCAGTGTCTCTTAAAGTATCTCTGAGTATGTAAATGAGGTGGCTTAGGCAAGGAAAAGACATTTTTAAGAAATCATTTCAGAAACATCCTTCAAGTTGACATTTTTTACATCTGTCAGTTCCGTTCTTCCAGTGAGTCAAAGGAGTTGAAACACGAAAGAGTGAAGTGCTTGTGAGTCAGCTCTCACTTTGTAAGACTGCACCTTTGCTTTCCCTGCCAAGAGAGGCAACCTCTGCCTTGTTTGGCCTTTTCATAAGGCTGCTCAGAGCAAAAGCTGCAAACACCAGGTTTTCCTCATATGACACTCAGCCACCTCTGAGCCAGACACCTCCCTGTCCCAGCTGAGGGCTTCCAAGTGCCATCTCAGATCCAAGAGCAAAGAGCTGGAGACTGCTCACAGGCATGGCTCTCCAGCAGGCCCTGCCAGGAGGCTGCTGAATGCTGGAGAGATCGTGGGTCAGCAGACTCATACTGGCAGGAGCCACCATGCTCCAGGCTTCTGCAAATGTCATGACAATGACCCAGCGAGGCCATAGGTGAGATAGGACCTTCCCCTGAGCGCAGAAAAACCAAGTTCCCAGGAAAACACCACAACACCTACCACCCCATTCCCACAGGTGTGCTTGCAGTACCTGAGGGTTGCTCTTGTCCCACAAGGCCCAGGCAGCCCCTGGGTTGGGCAGCCACAAGCAGGACCCAACACACACCAGGAGCAAAAGCACATGGAGCCAGCACATAATCACATAGTGTGTGGCTCAATCCAGAGACCACATGGGGTCCCTAAGCAAGCAGCAAGTGCTTCGCAAGCAAGTTACATGGGGGCCCAGTTATAGAGAGCACAGTTGCTACATGGGGGAAGCATATTTTGGATTTATTAAAGACTGAGACTATAACTGTAGGCCCAGCCGTGAGAGCTGGATGCCAGAAGCAGGGCTGGGGTTTGGCTCGAAGGGTGCGGTCTCCTCTCCAGGCAGCCTTCAGTGATATTGGTCAAAATTTCCTATCCCGCAGGGCATCCCTGCCCCTCCACCCAGCAGCACTCTATCTGGAGCACAGCCCCTCTACGTACCAGCCCCAGCCTCGTTTACTTACTGCTTTTAATGTGCTAGTCTAGTACAAAGTGAATTAAAAACTAAAATGCATGTCTGTGGCAGTGCGTTTGTGCTGTCTTCGGGCTGTGCTGGTAACCCTGGCCGTCAGACCTGGAGAGGGATGGAAGAGAGAGGCGGATGAAGTCAGGCTGGGCTGAGAACAGAGATATCCCAGGGAAATAGGTGCTTCAGGACAGACTCTGTCTTTGTGCACAGGCCACAAAGCAAAAGCCTTTGGCATCTGCTGCTGGAGCTAAGCAGATGTTGATAGTTGCTTGGGTCTGGCAGAGAGGAGGAGTTTGCACCTAGCAGATTGTTCCCAAGCACTGACACGAGGGCTGGGAGTCACAGCCAGCCCGGAGAGATGCCATGGCACACCTGCCTTCCCCACTAGCCTGGCAGAAGACAACCCCAGCGAGCCCACCCATCCAGGGGCAGGAAGGGAGTGCTAAGGGGAGACACCAACCTGAAGTTTACTTGAACGTGTGGCTCTCAGCTCCTCCCCGGCCGAACCCTGGAAGAGAGCCAGAATAGGGTCAGCATTGCTGCAGAGACCAAGCACACTGAGGGATGTACCTCACCGAGAATGGGAGCTCTAAGCCCCCTTCTCCTCCCTTCCACAATCCCAGCCACAGTGACCCTACCTTTGGGCCCAAACAAGGCGGCATAGCAGGGGTGGTTGCAGTACGGCTTGCCATCATGCTGCAGGGAGAAAGGAAGAGCATCAGCCCAATTGCCCTTCAGCTTCACCTCTGCCCAGTCCACCCCTCCTGCAGCCCCTAGCTGAGGGGGAGAGTAAACCTCACCTCTGCATGGCCCCCAGACGTCAGGGTCTTGTTGCACTTCTCACATCTCAAGCAGGGCCGATGCCAGTCCTTCCCCAGAGAAGTCACCTTCTCGGCTGCCATGGAAAGGAGGATTAGTTGAGGTACTGAGTGGGTACAATAAGTCGGTTTTGGCAGGCTGGCTTCCCTGTCACCCACCCTAGGAAGGATATTTTGGGGCATTTTCTCAAGTCCATTTGTCCACAACACTGGGCACTGTATTTCAAACCTAAGCACTCGCTGTGCACATCCAGGCACCTGGACTGAAACAGCCCAGAGTGAACGCCACCACATCTCTGTGAATGGACCAACTTCTACCCATCTTCCAAAGTTTTTGGGGACCTCCCCTCTTCCAACATCAGTTTATAAGGGGGATGTATTTCTCCCTGGCCAGCTGAAGCCCAAGCAATCACTAGAGCTAGTAGGGAATAAGGAGGGATGGTAGTGGTGACCAAGGAGGCAAAGCCATCTCCTTGCCCTGCCCCAACACAAACCAGTCCCCACCAGCCACCAGTGCTCCAATTTTGCACACACCATGGCAAACAAGAGTGGAGCTGGAGCTTGGCTAGGGTTCAGGCAGCCATGGAGGGGACAACATGCTGTTTGCTGGGGCCAGGACATGTTTATGGAGAATAGGGTGGCTTTTAATTGCAGCACAGGATAGGAAGGAAGGTATTTTCTGCAGATGCATGTGCTCTTCATATTGGCAGCTGTATTCCTGGTGATTTATTAAGTGATAAAGCAGAGTTTTCCACAGGAATACTGTCAGAGCCAGGTCTGAGCACTCTTGCCATGCCTGCAAAAGGAGGTTAAGCAGTGGGACTGAGGTACCGCTGGCAGCATGAGCCAGGGGGGCCCTTGGCAGCCTGAAGCACTTCTACTTTGGAGTCCTAATATACCCACAATAGCTTATGCAAGAAGCAAGTTAGCCACTGCAGAGGTGGGAGTGGAGGCAGTGCCCAAATGTCATAAGGCAGCCCTGCTGCCATGCCACAGTGGCACAAAGAACCTCCTTTGGGCATCAGTGTCCTCCCCCAGCAGCCCCAGGAGCCTGATCCTGGCCTGTGGCAGGGTCCTCCCATCATAGAGCCTTTGGAGGGAGCTCAGCTTCCCCAGCTCTCAAAGAAGCATTTACACCAACACTCAGGCAGGAGTTCTTGCCAAGGCTTGCTGCTTGCTTGCCCCCACAGCTCTCAGCTATGCCAGCAAGATTCCCTTGGAAAGATGGTGGTGGCCCTGCAAATGCATTCTCCAGGCCTCTCTGTGTCATTTCTTCCTCACCCCTACTTCCCACAGACATGATTTGGCCAAAAGCAGACCAAGGCACACCCATGCAGGATTCCAAAAGACCCAGGGCGTGTGGGAGTAGGGCTTGCTCTGCCAGCACCCGTTATCTTCAGGCACAAAAATCAGGCAACTTGGTCCTCCAGCAGCTTTTGGACACTCATCAGCCTCTGCATCAACAGAGATGTTTTGTAAGAGCAGACCGATAAGCGCTGGGCTGTGGCTGCACCTGCAGCCACAGCAAACCCAACTCACCCAGCTAGAATTGAAGCAGATCCACAGGGAAAGGCGGATATTGACATAATCACCTTGGTATCAAGCCACACTCACAAATGAGCTGCCCCAAGACCCCCAGTTGTAGGAAGGCACCACAAACTGTAATGTGCCAAAACCCAACCTCAAAACCCGGCTGCAAGCAGCGAGTTCAAGTTCTAGCAGAGACGCCCCCAACCTCAGGAGCTCCATTCCCAGCAGCCCTCCAGGCAGTGCCCATGCCAGTCCCAGCACAACCACCAGGGTGGGCATCACTACTGGACACAACTGTTGGGGAGGGAGAGTAGCCCCCGTGTTTAAGCCTCCAAATTCTTTGACAGAGCAGAAGTAGAAGCTGGGCACAAGCAGAACAGAAACAGGGCAGAGAATGGAGAAGTCAGGGACAGCACCTGGCTTGCAGATCCCTCATCCTCAGTAATTAAAAAACAGGGATTGCGCATAAGAGGCTCCTAGCAAACCTCCTCAAGTTCAGCTAAACCAGGGAAGAGGAGAGGTCTGGCAGACAGAGCCTGCCTGTTCCAGCAGCTGCTGCTGGCAGGTTGAGAGGCTCGAACACCCCAAATACCTTCAGGCAGAACAACAGGGCCATGACATGGAGCTCACAGGGGCCTGGAGCTTCAAGGCCCCAGTTCAGAGAAAGGACATCTGCCTGAAGCCCAACAGCAGCCAGAAGCCCAACAAAGTTCACAACTAGCCTGCAATAGTGGCTTAAAAATAACACCTCAGGGCTGTCACATCACTACACCACGCAGGACAACATGTGGGCAAGCCACTGACTCAAGAAGGTATCGAGGGCAGGATTTGCCCTTGGGAAGCTACTGGCTCACCCGTCAAGGCTTTCAGAGCATTAGGCTACACGGTCCAGGCCTCTGGACTCCAAACTGGGAGTTCTCAAGGCTGGTCCAGCTGCCTGCCTCAGCCCCGGGGTTGCAGGTGATGTTGGCAAGGAAGCAGGGTTAAGCCCCCACGCTGTGCCACGCCCCTATCAGCATTCCGTGGGTACCCTCCTTCCCACACCATGCACCAAGGCACCTTCTCCTTAAGCGGATTTAGAGGGCCACACCCCCAGGGGACCCCAGAAGCAGGAGTGCACAACTTTGGGGCACCCGAAGGATTTGTAATGCTAGGACTCACGACACCGGGACACCCTGGACCCACAGCGCTGGGGTGCACAGGGACCTCTAAGTCCCAGGGGAGCCGCAGCACCGGGACAGCCCAGCTTAAGCACCCCAGCAGCGCTGCGGGAAGCCCTTACCGAAGTAGACCTCCTTCTGGCAGCGGGGACACTTGGGCATGCTCTCAGCTCGCCGCTCCTCCGGCTCTGGGATGCTCCGCGCCGGCCCCGCCGGAGTCACCGCGCCTGCCCCGCCCAGATGTGCGGCCCCGCCCGCAGCTGGAGGCGCCCGCCCGGGGCACAGCCCTGCAGGGGCTCCCGGGTCGGGGCCCTGCACCGCTTGCAGCCCGCACCCCTTGCATCTTGCACCCCTCGCAGCCCTACAACCCGGCGACCCTTGTAATCCCTCCACCTGCACCCTTGCACTCCTCACCCTCTGCAGCCCTTGCCCCTGCCATCCCTCCACTTGTGTATCCTGCACCCCTTGCATCCTGCACCCTTTTCACCCTTTGTGCCCCCACGGTCTTTGCATCTTGCAGACATACATCCCTTCCACCCTACACACCTTGCACTCCTATATCCCCAGCATCCCTATCATCCCTACGCCCTGTATCCTTCTGCACACCCTACACTCTGCTGCCTTGCACCCTGGCTCCTTGCCTGCTCCCTGCCCGCGCTTGTGCTGTACGAGTACCCAAGAGTCCTGCTCCAAGCGGGGCTGGAGGCGTGATTGGCATCCATCAATGAACCCCACTCCCAGATAAAAATCTACTGGGCGTTAACCACCAGGGCTCACCCCTTCTGAGCACAGAGCTGGTTTTTTCCCAAGGGAGTGCAAAATTTGGCCCTCAGGCTGCATCTCTCATCTGCAGTGAAGTTTCCTGTAGGACATGAAGCAGGAGCTTGAGAATGGTGTGTGTGTGGAACACGGCTCCACTCGCTGCACAGAGCCAGCCCAGCCACAGCACTGACTGTTGTCGTTTTCTTAGGAGCAAGGATTGCAGTTCCTTTGAGCTTGGTTGTGAAGGAAATGAAAAGCCTATCCAAAGAACTGTTTTGTACAAAACAATCTTCCCCAGGGCGCGTTGCTGTGCTGCAAAGGTCATGACGGCTTGTGAAACCCAGCGCCAGGACCTCTGATATCTGCCTCCTGAAATGTAAGGCAACCCTTACCTGCACAATACAAGGCCCTGTTGACATTGGAACCCACCCATGGGTGCAGGAGGAGAGGCAGCAAGCTGTGTCTGGAAGAGAAGTTCATGGTTCATCTGGGATCGCTTTATGATTCAGCCTGGCTCCAGCCTCCCTTCCCAGCAGAAGCCCTCATCCTGCTGATGCTTCCCACTGCTGCCAGCGCTCTCAGGCTCATCCTGCTTGCCAGCAGCCCCACTGCTGACTGGGGAGCACTTCTGGCATGCTACCGCAAGGGCTCTGCTGGGCTCAGCAGGGTGGTCAGTGGCCTGTGTTGGCAAGGACTTTGCTGGGAACCCTGATCCCAGCTGAGGCATGAGTCATGCTGAGGCAGTGTTCTACTGCATGGGTGGAAAGAGGTGTCCTGCAAGGGCTGCTGCCTGCACCCTGCTTCTGCCCTGTCCTTCCTGCCCTGAGGCACCCCACATGCAAGCACTGTATTTCAGCCATGCCATGTCCCCCTACACCAAACCAAAATGTCCTGCAAGAACCCAACTGCATTGCTCAGGCTGGGACATCCTCCATGCACCATGCTGGGTGCAGCTGGCACCCTGACAAAATACAGGGGATGGGGCATGTCCTCTCCCCTCTTGGGTGGCCCTGCTTTCCTTCATGTGTAGTGCCAGGCTGCCTTGAGGCCTCTGCCCAGCCAGGACAGCTGTCTTCAGCTGTGCTCTCTGTTAAGGCAGGTTTTGTGCCAGCAGGCAGTGAAAAACCGGTCTCTCACAGGTCTCCTCTAGCTGGCTGAGCTACTCCCTACAAACTACTGAGCCTGGCCCCTCTGGTGGCAGGAATGCTGCCACTGACTGACCAACCTGAATCAGAGCCCAGCCACCCCCTCCCCTCAGTTCCCCTGCACTTACTGGAGACTGTTCACACAACAGAGTGGGCACAAACTTGGTTGCAGCTTTCACAAAGCAGGTTCCAAGGAGGACGCTGCTGTCTGCCAGCCCTGCCTGCACAGGGCTGTATGCCTGGCAGCAACCTGTCATCACCCTGGTTTAGCCTGGGCAGCCCTGCTGTGAGGCTATGCACCCCTTCAATACTGCTGCCATTCAACCCCCCCACCCCAGAAACCAAAACCATGCTGCAAACATCTGTCAGCCATTTCAGAGTGGAAGTGAGCAGCAGCCACCTCATTCCTCTGCAGTGGGACAATGACCACAGACAAGGGCAGGCAGTGAGCAAGTTCTGGTGCTGGGCAGAGACGTCTCCAAGGAGCAGCAGGAGAGAGGCAGGAGCAGTGTCTTCAGCAAAGTTAAGTCCCAGCCTCCACACCACTTCAAAGCAAGGTTCACAGCCTGCCAGGGAAACAACCTAGCCAACACCAAGGGAGAGCAGCCTTCTCAGAAAACCACAGCATTATCTTATCTAGAGACCTTGTTCCAGCTAATTTAACCATTAGAGCAGACCATGACTTAACTGTCTGTGCCCTCTGATAGGAATCTGTGGGTGAGGCTCCATCCTGGAGCATCAGGCGCCAGCGCGCCTCAGTGGCTTAGCAAATGTCCTCAGAAAAACCTGGGCTGTCCCATATGTTTGTTTGGGTGCTGTTGTTATGGACTGGGACCCCTCCCAGTTCCTTGCCAAGTGTTGCCAAGAGCCATGACCAGGTCTATTTGCAGTGTATGTTGTGCAAGGTCCCTGCAGCCCCCAAGAGTTTCCCAAGCTCTTGGGGCAGGGTTGCAAGGCGAGAGCTCCTGGGCATGTCAGAGCTATGGGCACACGCTGCCTGCACAAATATCCCCCTCTAGCCATTTGGCTCCTGCTAATTACCAGTGAAAAAAAACTGGAAAAGTCAAAAGCATTTTAGCAGGCAGGGTGGATAACATAAGCTGATTTGGGTTTGTTTTGTTAACACGGCAAGAACAAACAGCTATTTCTATGTAGCAAACCAGCCCATTTGCCAGGGTAACAGCTCCCAGCTGCCTTCCTGTCCCTGCTCACTGAGGCAAGACAGAAGCTCCCATGCTTTTCACGTCACAGCCCCAAGAGGGTTTTCACAGCGGGGAGATGATACACCAGTGAAGGCTTGACCTGAAGGCTTGTGGCACCCCGGTCTGGTGGTTTCCCAGCACTCCCACAAGAGAGTGCTGCAAAATCTCCCTCCTTGGCCATATTTCAGCCCACACTTGTGCAAGTCAAGGGCTCGCTCAGCCAAGATGATTTGTTGTAAAATACGCCCTACCCAGCTCAGCATGGGACTCTAATTTGACAGGAAAATTATAGGGCAGCTTACAAAAAGCCCAGCAAAAGCTGGGGGGAAGCTGCCAGGCACATGTTCCCACCAAAAAACCTGCAATGTGCCAGCACTGCAGTGCTGCAAAGTGGCACAGGGTACCCCATGGCAGGGGGCTGGCACACTGCGCACACGCCCACTCGCCTTCCATCTCCTCCGGATTTGCACATGGCTAATCCTATTACCAGTTGGCTGGGAAAACAACAGCACAAAGACAGGTGTCTGGGCAAATTATACCCTAAGGAAAAACTCTGGAGTACATCTGCATAAAGCTAACAGGCAGCCAACAGCTGAGAGTAATAGAGAACAGGACAGCAACAGAAAAGTCAGTGTGGGAGGAAGGGGCTTGGGGAAGGGGTTTAGAAAGAGCCACTTGGGGGGATGCTGGCCAGGGAGCTCAGCACACCCACCAGCATGCTGCCACTGGTACTGTAAAGCCCTGGATGGTTTGAGTCTGTGAATGGCTGCCATACCAAAGTCTGTGTTCACTGCCCTCCTGGACGTGGTGCTGTGGACATGCGCAATCACATGGCTGTTTCTAGCAGAAACTGTGAAAACATTTCCATCACAGTTAAGTGCAGGTGGCTGCAGGCAGCAGTCCCTTGTCAGGTCAGTCCTCAACCTCAAAAGCCAGGGTGTGAATTATTATCACACGGTTAATATTACACTGTGAGAGCAACAACAAACATGGGAGCCACAGGACTGGCTCCCAGCCCAGCAAGGTGCTGCCATGTGGCACAGGGACTCAGTGGGGATAGGGCAAGCCCTGCTGCCCGTGCAAGACCATGCTGAGGATGCATTTGGGATTTCATCTGTGAAACAGAAGAGTGCACTAGTTCTCACCCACCTCTCCAACCCCTCCAGACTCCAGCTTCACAGAAGATTTCCTCCAACTCATCCAGGCACCACTCCCCTGGCCTCCCTGCATACAATCTGACCAGAATCTCCACTACCATCTGCTCTTTTCTGCAAGCTTTCCATTACTGGCAGCCCAAGAAAACCACCTGGCTAAATCCTACAATGGGAGCATTTGATACATTTTCCTGGCACAGCCTGGCTGTTTCTGTTGTGGCTATCAAATCCAGCCAGCATCGTCGAGGAAGCAATGCCTGCTGCTTTGGGAAGCTGCTCAGCATCCATGAGGCATCTCCTCTGCCTGCTGGGTAGATGCATAGCCATGCTGGGCACTGGTGGGTAGCATGGGCACCACTCAGGGGCTGCTCGCAGGGACCATATCTCAACCTTGCCCTGGCACAGAGCATTCACCCAGTTGGTGTTGTTTGCCCTGGGCTGGGCCCAGGCTGTTGACATCACACCTTTTATTCCTGGTTAAAAATTCACTGGAGGAGGCAAAGGGGCAGGGGTGCAAAGGTGTTTGCTGTTCCTGTCAGCACACTGCTCGGCATGGTCATGCCACAGTGGCAGCACAGGGTAGGGTGGAGGAATATAGCTCTCTGCCTTACTTACCCAAGCAAGATGGACAGAGGAAGAGAGAGCAGAGTAAGAGGAGGAGCCAGAAGTTTGCATATCTATTAGCAGCATGCACACCTCCATCCCACCAGCACATGTATTCCTCTTCCAGTAAGCAGACCCAGGACACTCCAGGAGCCACCTGAGCAGTCCCCCGGCTTCTCACCCCCACCAGTGATGTAGAGGCTGCTCAGAGCCCAGCCTATATCCTGGTGGGAAATTCCTTCGTGAATGCTTCTAGACAGCAGCAAACCAAATAACCACTGAGTGCCTGAGCCACCACCTTCCTCACCAGAGCTCTGGCCAGAGCCTGCACCAGTAGCTCTCCCTGTGCAATAGCCCAGTGCATTGCACTGGCAGGAGGATTTATAGTCCATATCTTCCTCTCCGTGGTTGTCACACCATTCCTCCTTCATCCCTGCCTGTTTTCCTAAACCCTCTTGAATAAATTACACCTAGTACTTTAACCTCCCCCTGGGACAGAGCCAAAGCCAGGGAGACCTGTACCGCTGACTTCAGGGAGTATCAGAGCCAGTCCTCGGCTGTTGAGGGAGCAAGTTGTGCTTACTGGATCGCTTTTAATATCCCACCTTAAATCACATCTTCCAGCATTTCATCCCTTTTGGCTCCTATTTATTGACTTCCCAGCAAATGCTTTAAATGGAGTTAACTCCAGGTGGGGACCAGTCACAAGTGGTGTCCCCCAGGGCTCAGTGCTGGGTCCAGCCCTGTTCAATGTCTTTATCAATGACCTAAATGAAGGCATTGAATGTACCCTTGGCAAGTTCGTAGACGACACTAAGCTGGGAGGAGTGTTGATCTGTTGAAGGGTAGAGAGGCTCCAAAGGGATCTGAACAGGCTGGACCGCTGGGCTGAGACCAGTGGCAATGAGGTTTAACAAGTCCGAATGCTGGATCATGCACTTGGGGCACAACAACCCTGTGCAGCTACAGACTAGGAGAAGTCTGTCTAGAAAGCTGCCCAGGGGAGAAGGACCTGGGGGTGTTAGTTGACAGGGACTGAATGTGAGCCAGCAGTGTGCCCAGGCATCTCGGCTTGGATCAGAAACAGGGTGACCAGCAGGTCCAGGGAGGTTATTCTCCCTCTGTACTCGGCACTGGTGAGACCACACCTTGAACTGTGTTCATTTCTGGGCCCTTCACCACAAGAAGGATGTTGAGGCTCTGGAGCGAGTCCAGAGAAGAGCAATGAAACTGGTGAAGGGGCTGGAGAACAAGTCTTATGAGGAGCAGCTGAGGGAACTGGGATTGTTTAGCCTGGAGAAGAGAAGGCTGAGGGGAGACCTTATGGGTCTCTTACAAGTACCTGAAAGGAGGTTGTAGAGAAGTGTGTGCTTGACAGGGGACAGAGCAAGGGGAAATAGCCTCAAGCTGCTCCAGGGGAGGTTCAGACTGGATATCAGGAAAAAAATTTTCACAGAAATGGTCATTGGACACTGGAACAGGCTGCCCAGGGAGGTGGTTGAGTAACCATCCCTGGAGGTGTTTAAAAGATCAGTAGACGAAGTGTTCAGGGACATGGTTTAGTGGCAGATAGGAATGGTTGGACTTGATAATCTAAGAGGTCTTTTCCAACCTAGTAATTCTATGATTCTACATCTGTCTTGCTTCACTTCCCAGCTGTGCTGCTCTAGCCCCCAGCAGGTCAGAGCAATGATGTCCTGCCAACTGCCTGCATTTAGGAACCTCTCTATACCACAATGATTGCATCTCACTCTCTTGCACACATCAGCTCAGATGTTTTAGCACAGGACTGCCCTCATCATTCCTACCCCTACCAAGTCCCTCCCTAGTGTTTGTCATGCATGCAGCCCGGCCTTTGAACACTTGCTCATACCTATTCCATGAGTGATGCAGCCCCGTTTCTACTGGCACCGGGTGTCACAGCCCACTTTAAAAGAAAGTAGGTTCTTTTTCCTGGCATGGGTGACAGAGCAGTTCAGAATCATTCAGAGGTAGAGGTGTACACTATATCTTTTACTAAATAAGATGCATGACCTAAAACACTGGATTGAAAAGATCAAACAACCCAGAGGCGACAGAGCACAGACAGGAAAAGCTGCAGCTGTGAAAGTTACTGGAACAGCCCTCAGTTGGCATCACTTCGCAGCACCGTACTAATCTGCTTAACCAAGCCGCAACAGCACCGAGAGCCCTAATGTTTCCTGGCATCAAACCCAAAATCAAACCAAAACCGCCCGCTGCAGCTGCCTGTGTTGCAAAGAAGGTAAATAGAGAAAAGAAGAAAGGGAGATAAGATAGGAAAGGATAAAAGGGTTGCAAGAGAAATAGGAAAGATAGTCACCACCTTAGGAGCTCCACATGTAGCAGCAGGTGTTTTTGTCTGGTGGATCCAGAAGATGGTGGATGTCCACACACAACACAAGACAAGACAAACCCAGAGGGACAAACAGATAAAACAGGACAAGACAACAGAGAGACATGACAAAACATAGAGGGAGAAAACAGAGAGATTGCAGGCTTCCGTGGGGATTTTTAAACTCTGTCCCTGCCCCTGGCCTGATCAGGTGGGGAGGGCAGGTAACAGGCTCAGGCAAGTCCCTCCTCCCTAGACAAATCCAGACCTGGTCTCCAGCACTTCCAGCCTTGCCACTGATGCTGGGGGCAATCAGCTGCTTTGAGCCATTCAACTCATGCCAGGCTGGGTGAAGGAAGAGATTATTTGTTATAAATTACGAACCTATTATATATTTGAATATTATATATAGTTTTTGTGATTTTAGAACTAAAATATAAGATTAGCTTAAATAATAGCCTGGATACTTACATAAGGAATTTTAACAAGGCTGCAGTTAGAAAGAATGGGAAAGAATGTGACTGTATCTAATTAAGCCAGATAACAAGGACTAGTACAGTTATAAGAAAAAAAAGAAGAACCAGCTAGGACCAGATGCAACCTTGAAGAGGTGCCCAAGGAGTCTAAGAGCATGCGCAAGAAGGAGTGTTGAAAAGTTCAGCTGTGAGGAAGATCTACGGCCTTCATCTAGAGACCCCTGAAGAAGACCCCCAGAGAGCAGAGTATGTGTGCCAAGGGGACAAGTAATGGAGAAGACCCATAAGTTGTGAGGACACGTCCTGTGCAGGGCACTGTATGACTGGTTGCAGTTCACTTTTCCTGTGGTAGGTACAGTTGTACCTGGAATCCTGGGGAAGCCTGGATTTTGACGCAGGGGCTTGAGCAGGGATCTCTTCTTTTAGTCTGTGCCCCCACTGTCTTGGTTTGAGTCCCCATTGTCTTGGTTTTGGTACAGGGTTTGAGAGACAGTCAGGATTCATGGTTTAGCGCAGGTGAAATCTTAGAAATATATTTCTGAAACATTTCATCTCAATTGTCCACTAAGCCAGCAAACAGGTAGATTCACCTAGCATAAAAGAAAAAATAGCAATTTTATTCGGATAAAAATAATGAGCACCCTGGTGATTATTTGGGATTCTTAAACAGGCTTTATTAAAATATGAGGGAAATTACCCTTAAAATTTTTAATGGACCGCCAGCTATCAATTTATCCAAAATTTGTTGTGTGACTATTCTGCAGGCAGTTTTATTGTTGTGTGTGTGATTGGGGAACAACACACACAGGTTTAGTGTGTGTGTGTGTTATGTGTATCAATAATGTAAGAAATGTTGAACAGCTGCCTAACTGGCAGAGACAAAAATTAATGTAATTTAATAGAAAGTGTGATCACTAGTGGGAAAGGTACGTAAAGAGGAGGAGAGAGAAGAAAGATCTAAAACTTATGTGAAGAGAAGGAGAGAGGAAATATTTAAGTAGCAGTGGTCACTGGATGCGTATAAAAGGTTTAAGCAACAAAAGCAAGTGCAACTGATTTGTAAACTTTTAAAAGTCTGATCATCTTAGAACACTACTGACAGACTAGTATCCAGCTGCAATAAATTTGCTAACTGTTTCCCTGGCAATTTGATTGCTTTGATTGTTTATTTTCTAGCTCGAGCCATCCAAGCACTGATGAGAACTATAAAATTAACACCTTTTTTATTTTTCAAGAAATTCAACGAAGATTGTTCATTGTTCAGCAGTTTGCGTATGTTTGAGCGGGAGGACACTTTGGTTCACCCTAACCTGGAGAAAAGATCTGAATATTTTGAGAAAGTTGTTTTAAAATAGATGTGTGAACTTACAAGAAAAAAAAAATCCCTTTTACAGAGAATCAATTTAGTAGTACTCTGCATTCCAGTGCCCCTTATCAGATTAGCAACTGCTGGGCTGTGGCACAGACAATGAATGGGATTTTAGCAAATACTGGTGTGGTTTTATATCAATATGAATATACTGTCATCCCACGAACATTATTTTATCTAAGATAATGCAATCAAATTTGAGAAGAAATTCCAATCTTAGTGATACTTATAAGTTCTATCTTTGATTTGTAACAAGGAACAAGCTATTTGAACCTCAACCATTCCCTGCTGGGACTTTGGTTCAAAAGGCTGAAATTATTGCTGTGCACAGAGCTTTGGAACTGGTGAAAGGGAAAAAGATAAATATTTGGACAGATTCTAAATATGCCTTTGGAGTTGTTCATGCTCACAGAGTGATCTGGAAGGAATGGGGGCTATTGACAGCACAAAGAGAACAGATTAAACATGCTGAAGAAATAATTTGCCTATTGGAGGCAGTACAATTACCAGCTAAAGTCACCATCACGCACTGTCAAGGGCACCCAAGAGGTAGCACCTATCAGGAAACAGGTAATAGGCTGGTAATAAGGCCAAATGGGTGGCAGAAAGAATGCAAGAGCAAATTTTAGCTCTTATGTCAGATAATAGGGAGAAAACTTGGAAAATCAGGAAGGTATTAAATCCTCCAAACCTGATCAGGAATTAATACAAGAAGTTGGGGTACAGGTTCCTTCCCAGGGGTGTGCACAATTGAAAGACGGCAGAACTATTGTACCTATCAACTTGGTCTGGGAACTTGTCAGAAGGGACCAGACTCCCTATATAAATTCTTAAGTCAGAAATAGATAGGGAGGAATTTATCTACCATGGTTCAGCAAGTGATTCAACAATGTAAAATATGTTTAAAGAATAATCCCAACACAGGACATGGGATACAGTTAGGAATAA
This sequence comes from Clamator glandarius, assembly GCA_033459285.1. Lineage (NCBI taxonomy): Eukaryota > Metazoa > Chordata > Aves > Cuculiformes > Cuculidae > Clamator > Clamator glandarius. The sequence continues at coordinate 2,548,808 of JAUNZM010000040.1, forward strand.
TTAGGAAATTAAACATGCCTGGAGAGTGTTGGCAAATCAAATTTTCTGAATTCCCAAGAAAAGGAGGGTATAGATGGCCAGAGGCTTTTCCTTGCAGGACAAATAAGGCAAAGGAAGTGACAAAGATTTTGTTGAATGAAATAACCTGATTCAGAGTACCCATGATTATTTCATCAAATAAAGGCACTCATTTTTGTGAAAACATTAGGGATGGATTAGCAATTGCACACTCCATATAAACCCCAGACAAGTGGGCAAGTAGATTCAGTTCATAAACCAGCAAATAGATAAAATATGTCAAGAAGAAAATGTATAATGGTATCAGGCTCTACCCAGGCTTACCTAGGCTGCGTGTGAAGCCAAGGATGAAAGAGAATATGAGTCCTTTTTAAATTTTATATAGGAGACCATATCAGACAAGGTATAAAGGAGAAGATTTAAATGAGCTAGGGAATTCTTACTTGCAACAATATGTGCTGAAAGTTGCTCGCACATTAGGTGGAGCTATCCTTGCATGCCCAACGTCGCATTAAAGGATACCTTAATAATCAAATTGGCATTGATTCTTGAGTCTGGCTTCTCAGGTCATCAAGGTCAGTACAATGGGTGCCCTCAGCCTTCTGTTGAGAAACACCAGTAGGTACAATCACGCTTCTCCCACAGCTCAGGGATACCCAGGTTGGCACCCATTTACTCAAAGTGTCTCAAGACAGGTTGACCACTGGTGCATCATGCCAGCAAGTGGTATCCCTGTCCTGCGCCCAGAGAGGCACGGCGATGCATGGCTCCCTGCTTTTCTGGGAGCCTGCAAGGGTAATTGCCCAGGACAAGTTCACGGGGCTTGGGGCATGTCCAAGCAAAGCTGCATCGACTCTGTTGTCTGTTTTCCTCCATACCCCAGAGAGCATGCCTGTAATCACCAGAGCCTTCCAACTTTTTTTATCCCACTAGCAAGCCTGAACTGAAAACAAAGTAAAATATTTTACATCCCCAAGAGGAAGGACATTTTCCAAGCCTCAAGGGGCATTTTCAGTTCACATAGGCCTCCCAAAAATAAATACAAAAATGCATCAGGATTAGAGGCCAGAGCTGCCTTCTCTGCTCAAGCAAAGTGCCACTGCTGTATTGGTGTCCTGGTCTCCACACCAGCCTGACAGTGTGTGAAGACCCCTGATCCCCCAGCATGCACATGGATAACACATGGGATCCCAAAGTTCTGCTACATCCTTCAGATTCCTGCTCTTAACACCCACTCTGTGGGTACCCACCTTCTGTCATGAAGGGTGCCCAACTGCCTTGCTGTATTTGGGGCGGGGGGCAGTGATGAGACATCACCCACCCAGGAAGCTCTGATAAATGCAGGCTTCCCAGCACTTCTTTTTGTAGCAGAGCTGAATTTTATCTTCATTGCATTCCCACAAATAAAAGTGTCATAGGTAAAAGAAAATGTAAGTGAAAAGAGAGGGAAAAAAAGCACCAGTCTTAAACCAAAATAAAATCTTGCATTTGATGGCTGCCACCTGGAGCATGCAGCAGCAGCAATGCTGTACCTGCCCAGCCCTGTATCCCTTCACATCCAGAACTAACCCAGGTACCAGCCATCAGGGCACCCCCTCCCATTCCTGCCACTCCCAGTCTTCCTTCCTCCCTGTCTCAAGACCACTGGCTTAAATAGCCCCCAGCAGCCTTGTATCGGCTCCCTTCCAGCCCACCACTCTCAGGTGAGGCCCCCCCTGCAGCGAGCATCCCACCTGGAGGCAGTGGGGAGGCAGCCTGAAGATTGGCCCTCTGTCAAGGAGGACCACAAGGAGGATGCTGTTAGGGCTGCCAAACCTGGCAGGGCATACCATGTGGGACCAAGAGGGTGCTGGGGAGGGCAATCTCCCCCCCAGGCTGCAGGTGGGAAGGAAAGTCAGCCTGCATAATCCACTGGGGAGACTCCCTGCTGCAGGAATTGTTACAGGCTGGCAAAAAGCCTGGCATATTAAGTTGGTTAATTAATGATGGTAAGTAATGCTTGCAATGAGAGCTGGATTTGTGCTGAGGTCACCACTGACAGCTACACTGGGTTCGAGGTGGGTGATGGGGACCCCCAATCCCAGCACCACTGCTGCTGCGAAAGCCCAGCACTCTGCTGCATGTCAGGGAAGGAGCCAGCAGGGACACCACATTACTGATTTACACAGCAGCCTTGTCCTCTACAGCATCAGAGGGGTCAAGTCTCTATAGAAACCCTGACCAAATACAAACACATACAGCGCATTCCCCAGACCAGAAACCGTGCTGCCAAGCCCTTTGTGCCTGGGAAAAGGCTGCTGGGAGAGGGAGAACCAGCGGCTCCAGCAACCGCTGCTCTGCCAACTGCCTGAACCTGGGGGATGCCACTGCATCCGAATGCTCCCTGCAGGTCCAATACATGGTCAGAACCAATGTTCCTGTTCTGCAGTGCCCACTGTATTCCCCAGCCATACGTGGGCAAAGAGCAAAGCCGGGGGCTGTGGTCAGCGCTCACTCACCTTTCTACTGCATGGTGACAGAGTAGTTCCTGGGCTGAGGCTGCTATAAGGATGCAAGACACTGCAAGGGACACCAGGTCCCCATTTTCCCCAGCAAACAGGGCCAGCAGTGTCCCTGCCTCTCTGGGGAGGCAGAGCCAGCCAGAAGCCCAACAGGACTCCTGCAAGAACCTGCCGGAGGGGACACGCCAGAGCAGTGGTTTCCCAGAGATGGTGTTTGCCTTGGCAGCCCCAGCCTCTGCGCCTTGCTTTCCAGACACAGAGCTCCTAGGGGGAATTAGCTGGATGTCTAAAACCAGGCCTGGAAGCAGGCCAGGGATGTGGCAGTTCCCAGAGGTTGGGAGCAGGTTGCATTCCTGCTGCAGGGCTGGGCTTACCAACCAGCAGCCCTGCTCAGGCACAGTGGCTGCTCAGTGAGCCCTGGCTGAGTGCAACAGCGTTCCTTGCTGCATTAGATCCCTCCATTACTTTTCCACCTTGCAAAGCCAGAGAGGATCACACCCTATCCCAGCTGCAGGGCCAGCAGCACAGCCTCCTACAAGTTCCAGGAGCAGCCATGGCCTGTGCTGCACAGAAAGATCAGGCCCAGCTGGGGTTAGGCTGCTCTGTCTGCAAGCCAGGGCAGGACCGCAGCAGCGTGGTGCCTGGACCATCCCAGGACCACAGGGATGCTGTGCATGCAGCACACAGAGCTGAACCACCCAACGCATCTCTCAAAACCTTTATTGTCAGCAAGTAAGAAAAGCCAGCTCTACCACAGTGCAGAGAGTCTGGAAAGAGCTGTGTGCTGGCACCACAGGGCTGGCTGCCTCAGCAGGTCCCCTGCACCAGCCGCCTCCCCAGCCTCCTGGGCAGCAGTGGAGCTGGCAGTGCGCAGTGGGGTTGGGAATGGGTGAGTCTGGGAGGCACGTGTCATTCTCCAAAGCGAGTGGCACATTTACAACTGCTTATAAATAAACAACAAGAAACCTCTGGCTCTTGGAAGCAGGTGGGCATCCCACCGCTGAGCCACCAGCCCAATGCGCTTTGCCCTCCAAAGGCAACACGGAGCAGCCCCCTCCCCCAGGACTGCAGCCGTTGAGTGCCCCACCCCGGGTTCGGGTTCTGCTGCCACAGGGACCACCAGCCCAAACCAGACAGCAGAGCATGTTGGGCACCTGCCCAGGTGCACGTTCAGGGCTGCTCTTGGGGCACAAGGATGGGGATACACAAAGGGACCAGACCCTGCAATCCCAATTGCAGCTGGCGTCAGCTGTGGGCCCTGAGGAGAGCGAGAGCCAGAAGAAGGGCAGTGCTGCTAGATGGACAAGAGCCCTCAGGGGACCAGTACGATCCCAGTAGCTGAGGAGGAACACGGCTGGGCACTCTGACCACCACATAGGGGGCAGCAGAGAACTCCCTCCTGTGGTGGGTCTCCTGCCACCACCCATCCCGGGCTTTCAGCACACCCACCCTGAAGCCTCCTGTACTTGGGGAGCTGGCAGGAGGGCTGGGGAGGGCAGAGCGCATTGGGGACCGCCAGAGACACATTCTACCTTTGCCTTTAAACACTTAAACTTATATTATAACCTATGATATATAACTGGAGGGGGCAGGGCTGTCCTCCGTGGAGTAGAGACAGTAAAGAGAGCACAGCTCCGCGGCCAGCCTGGTGAGGGTCTGCTCCCACTGCGAGCAGGAGGTTAGTATGGGGGCACAGAGCAGGTAGGCAGGGGAATGCTGTCTAGGGCTGGTTCTTTGCCTCGGGGTCTTTGTCGTAGATGTAGCTTCCCACAGCTCCGGTGTTGACACCTGTATGGGGGGAGATGCAGGAGAATGAGAACCCGGGTAAGAAGGGGTTCCAGGTCCCCTGTGGGCAGTGGCATGAGCACTGACAGCAGCAGCCCAGGCACAGTGCATACCCCTGGACCAGCTGCCCACCGGCTGCACCCCCAGACACTCACCTTTTGGCCCAAAGAGGATCCCGTAGCAGGGCTTGTGGCAGTACGGCTGCCCGTCATGCTGTGCAGGGCGGAGAGAGAAGTAGGTCACTTGGGGCCCGGAGGGCCAGCTGGGGATAGGCATCCCCCGTCACTGGGCTCCTCTCCCGCTTTGGTCATCCCCTTCAGACACCTGCACCCACTCCCTGGAGGCTGTAGGAGCAGTTCCTACCAGAACTCTCCTCTTCCAAAGGTAAGGGCTGCCCAACTAGTGCAACACAGCACAGCTCCACCGTGCCCCACCTGGCATCCCCTATGCACGCCGCCTGGGAATTTTGGGGTCAGGATATCCATACCTCAGCATGTCCTCCCGGGGTCAGCGTCTTGCTGCAGCGCTCACAGCGTAGACAGGGACGGTGCCAGTCCTTCCCCAGCGAAGTCACTTTCTCAGCTAGAGTGGGGACAAGGAGGGAGGTTCACACCAGCCCCCATGCATACATGCTGAGGGGGAGCACACCCCATGGGGATATCAACTCTGCTGACAAAAGCCCAGGACAGCCCTGTGCACCCCAGCCTCCCACATCTTTCCCACCCTTCTGCTGCCTCACAGGTGACAGTTTGGCCAAAGACAGCTATTAAGCCCACGCCACCCAACTGGGAAGTGACAGCAGGGATACAATGCAGATGAATTCCTGCACCTAGGAGCTCCTCCAAGAAGACCCATCCCTGCAAACTCTTCAGGCAGATCCACCTGTGTTCCAACCCCATTTCTGAGCCAAACCTTCCACCCAGCCCTTCTGTGTGTCACTAGGGTCCTGTACAAAACCCCAGCACCATGGGGCCACTCCTCACCCCCTTACCAAAGTAGACTCTCTTGCCACAGCGTGGACACATGTTGGGCTCCCCGGTGAAGGTGGTGACACTGGAGGCTGGAAAGAAAGAGGACATGGGCATGGGAAGTGGGGACACATCTCAGATAAGACACAGGGGTGCACAGGATTCCCTGCACACATGCTGCACCCCACATCATCACCAAACGTGGCGGCTCTGGACCAGCTGACCGCCACAGCAGGGTCCTAGCTACCCATCCTGCCCTGCCACTTACCTTTGCTGGGTCCCTTTGGAGGCACTGCATTCACCTTCTTCTCCTCTACCTTCACTGGATGCTCAATGGGTCCCAGGGCAGTCTGCCCTTCAATCTGCGGCTTGTCATAGATGTAGGACCCAGCACCACCAATGTTCACCCCTGCAGTGGGGCAAAGAGAGGCTTTGGTGGCCTGGGAGCACTCATATTCTCCATCCTCCTCCCAGCCCCCTGTCCCACCTCCTGCAGCCCCACTGAACCACCAGGCTACAGATGCACCTCAGCCCTGGCTTGCTTTCTCCTGACCCAGGCTTTCTCCAGCCATGTCTAGGACAGGAGAGCAACTCCACCTTCTGTTTGAATGGGAAATCATCTTTTAAATATATATTAAAAAAAATAAAAAAGAAGACAGTTGCCAGGCCAGATCCCTCCCTCCAGCAGCTCTCCTCTCCCTCTGCAGAAGGGGATGGCCCTGGTGGGACTGCAAGGTGCTGGTTTCACGCTCAGACCATGCTACCCTGGCTTCTAGGGCGCTTTCAGGGCCACAGCTCCCCACCAACAGGGATGGGGGGACCTGGCCCTCCTGCAGCCCTGGGTACAGCTGCACAGGGGGGATGCACACGTACCTTTGGGGCCGAAGAGTGTGGCATAGCAGGGCTTGTGACAGAAGGGCTTCCCATCATGCTGGGGAGAGAGGGGAGTATTAGCATGCTGAGTGGAGACCACAAATCCCTCTGGATTAATTCCATCCCCACTGGTTTTCAGAGGTCACCACAGCCATGCCTACACCCCAAAATGCACCAAGCGTGTTCGTCTGCCAGCAACAGCCTAATTCGACATGAGCATTCAAAGATTTTTCCTGCATCCGACACTCTGGCTATTCTGCACATGCTGTACTGTGGGGCTGGAGAATCAGTACCCTGCAGCAGCTCTACCAAGAGGTACCTCTGAGCCCTAGTCTGTGGTGTGCCACCAGGACTCAGTAAGGCATCACTTTGCCTGTTAAGCAGAGGCTGTTATTCAGCACCGTGGCTTCCATCGAGCTTCACCTCACCCCTCGCCTTGGCCTGAGATCAGAGGCCCCGTGTGGGTGCTGGCCCCAGCCCAGCTGCTATCAGCCCCTCTATCAGCTGGGGGCAATTATTGCAGGAAGGCATGAAGCAGGCGATGGGCATCAGAGATCCCACAGCCATTTCTCACAGGCTAAGTCCAAGAGAAAAGAAAGAGCCTGGAGGCCAGCAGGATGGCCACATGCACCAGGACCCTGTCCTCAGGCATGAAGCCACCCCTGTTTTGCTCCATTCAGCAACCCAGCTCAGCTTCACGCCCAGTGCTCCTGCCCTCCATCCCTTCTGCTGAAAAACAAGGACACCTTGCCCAAAAGAGGCAGGGTGGTATCTTAGCAGGAGCATTGCCCCTTCTCTGTCCTCCCCAGGTGGGGTTGTGCCAAAGGCAAGGACCAGGAGTGGCTGGGAACAAGGCTGGGGGAGTGCGCAGGCAGCAGGCAGCTGCGAAATATGGCAAGGCATAAATATCAGCATGATCCCAGCATTACCATGCCGGAAGGGAGGGTAAACATTTAGCTGGCTCCCTCCCTTCAACACTTATCCAACCTGCCTGGACGTACTAGCTTGAAAGGAGGGAGAAAAAGCAGAGAAGGGCCAAATCCTGCTCTCAGTGCAGTCAGTGGAGGTTTGGCTGCCTTTCCCCAAGGGAGCAGAATCTGGCCTTATATGGAGAAGTAGCAAATCCCCCAGGGTTAACCCAGCCTGAAGCACAGATCCACCCATACAGCCCCATCCTTCCCAGCAGGAGCAGCCCTCACTCCTCCAAGGCTGCTGCCTGCTCCCCAGCTGTACCATGTGCTAAAACTGAGCTAACGAGTTAGTGACACTCTGGTATGACAGGCACTGTGCAAAACCCAAGGCACCTCGTGTCACGCTGGGGCATCACACAAGAAAAACACAGTTGCTCCAAGGCACAGCACTTTCGTGTGCCCAAGTACTGTGTAGCTGTGGCTGTATCACACTCCAGCACGAGCCCAAGGACACCAAAAGCACCAGTGCCAACTTAGCATTGCCATGGCAACCTGTGCATCTCCCTGTTTTGGTGATTTTAACCAAGATTCTGGTCCAGTCTTTTGGCACCTGCACACCTCTGAAGCCAGCACAATGGCCAAACAAGCTTCCCCATGCATGGAGCAGCTTCAAGTGCTTCCCAGGGCGTGCCAAGCCCTGCCACAGGCTGTCTGGGAGCCCAGATGGGGCACAACACGTGCTGCCAGCACCACTCTGTGGTTTGCTCAGCACTGTGCACAACAGTTATCGAGCAGCTGCATTTGAAGCTACAATCTGCACTCCTGGGCTTTCATGCCCCAGCCCAGTTCCTAGGACTCCCCACTCCTGGGGTGCTGGAGAGCCCATCGGGCAACCCCTGCATGGCAGCACAGCTCCCCAGACCCATCCACCCCAGCAGCTCTTACCTCAGCGTGCCCACCTGGCGTCAGGGTCTTGTTGCAGCGCTCACACTTCAGGCAGAACTTGTGCCAGTCCTTGCCCAGGGAGGACACCTTCTCAGCTGCAGAACACACAAATGAGGGGTGAGTGGCTGCCCAGCATCTGCTAAAGCCCCTGCGGAAGCCAGGCTCCAGACACGACACGGGGCTGCAGTTGAGGGGGGCTGCTCATCCACGTGCTGTGCAAATCAGCCATGCTGCAGGGACCACTCTGCTGCAGCTTGCAGGGTCCCTAGGGGCTGTTCAGGCCATGGACACACAACCCCCTGCCACCACTCCCCTCAGCAAGGGCTCTGCCATTGCACAGCCTGCCTTTCCCACACATCAGTCCAGCAATGGTAGCATTCGCCTTCCTACTCTCTGTGTCTATTTTTACCCACCACATTACCCAGAGTGACCCTGCTCCCATTCAAATATTTGGTGTTACCATGCCCACCCCACCCGTTTAGTGACGCCTCCCCAGTGCACACCCAGCCTCTCGTGCTCCCCAGGGAGACTCGACAGCAGCTCCAACCCTCAACCCAGGACACCTGCCTGCCTGTAGTCAGGAGGATGGGATGTTAGAGAGCCTTCAGTGCCACCAAGGATGGATATTTGGCCCTGGCAAATACCCATCTCTTGCATGCACAGTGCTTCTCCCTCGCCTCTAGACTGGGAGCAGGTGTGACTTGTGGATCCGTATGCAGGCACAGTCCTTGCATTGCCCCAGAGCGCAAAGAACCTGCAGAGCAACTCGCAGCCAGCACTGAAAACTGCTTCAAAGCATCCATGGGCAAATCCAGGGAAGGAGAATGCTTTGAGGTTGGTTACATGAATGTATCTCCTCCAACTCTCCCCTAGCTGTATGTCTCCATTCCTCACCCCACATCCCCGGCCTCACACCAGCCCCCTCCTTTCCAGCTTCCAGGGTCCTGGCACTGCCCGATGCCCCCTGACGATTCCTGTTCATGCTCCCTCTCCCCGAGACATGTGCAGAGACAGCTGAAAAACAGCATGATCCCGTTAAAGTCACTATAAAACTAAATCAATAGAGCCAAATAAAATATTTAACAAGCAAATAAAAGTGCAACCAGAGCTCAGCCCTGCTCTACAAGAAGACCTCCCCTGCAACAGTGGGTTTCCCAGCCCTTCTCTGCCCCAGGACCTCAGCATATGTCACCTGTTTGCATCAGGTCAAGATGGGGGTCAAGAGCTTCCCAAGGGCAGGTCCTGGCTTCCAGAGCCACACTCCTCCCAAGGCAAACAGCTGTGTCCGGGGCATGCCACAGGGCCAAGATAAGGTGAAACAATTGCCATCACCACCCAAAAAATCAGCCCTAGTGCAAAGTGGCAGACGAGGACGGCATGAGGGGTCAGATCCAGAGCCATCACACTGGGGTGCAGCAGAGAGCCCCAAGAGCATCCCCATTCAAGCATGTGAAGGACAGGCTTGGGGCACCAGCATCACCTGGAAGCAGCTCTCGGACGACTTCCTAGTGATCCCACATGTGAGTCTAGGCTGTTGGAACAAACCCCAGGTGGGACTGGATGGCAGGGTGAAGGGATGCCCCACCACAGTTGGGGCTCTGTTCCTGCCTGCTCAAAGCTACCAGGGTAAACCCCCGCTGGCCCCAAGCCTGGGAGCTCAGGCAGGCTCATGCTTCCGCAGTCCCTTGCACCAGGCATCACATAGGGAAGGGGCCAGGGCAGAACCCTGTGTTCCCTTTCCTCTGCAAGGAAGGGTTACCTTGGCCACCCGTGGGGGCAGAGGACCAGTCCCAGGGCACACAGCCCCCAACCCACAAATACTCCCCGAAAGTGAGAGGTACACAGCGATCCCAGCACTCTGTTGCTGGGGGGCTGTTGTAGGAGCCCTTCATCCCCTAGCCCTGCCCAGCAGGAAAAGAAGCCTCCCTGCGGTGACCAGGGAGGGAAATGGAGTGTGATGGGCTGAAAGCTGAGCCACTCGGCTTTGTCACAGCGGATGCACAGCCAGGTCAGGCTGTGCTTTGGCTGCGTCACCCTCGGCTCCCCCCGCCAGCTCCAGCACTGTCACAGCTCCGGGTTCAAAGCAAGAAGGAAACTCCCGGCGGATGTTTTCCAGAAGCCATTGAAATTACAGCCAGTCACAGCTCCTTCCTCTCCCCACAAGGGGATATACCCCCCCCTCCGTAATATTTCAGGCAGCTGTAAATCCCTGCTGCTCCTTGATGAATGCACCCCCAACCAAGGCCACACAGAGCAAGAGGGACCCACAGCCCCTGGGAGGGGATGAGGCAGGAGGGTGGAAGGGGTCTGCTGCACCATCCTGCTCTCAGGGCTCGGGGACAGTCCAGGAACCACGAGTGCTGCCCCTTGCCCCCAGATGAAATGGCACACAGAGGCTGGTCAGGCATCCTCTGGCTGCAAACAATTCCTCCCAGGGGATGCAGCCGGGGCTAGCACAGCCAGGACAACTTTACAGGCAGCATTGTTCGCGCCAAGTAGAGGAAGTAGCTTGGGGCCACCCCAGCTAATTTCCAGGGCAGCAGGATCCCACCCATGGCCGTGCTTCTCCGTAAATCACTGCAAAGGGAAAGCACCAGTGTCCAGGTTTCCTGTCACCTGGCTACATCTGCTGCACCACTGCATCAGTTCTGGAGGAGAAGCCCTTGGCCATGTCCTCTTGCCACAGCAGAGACCCCCGCACAGCTGCTGAAAGGAGCACCGCTCCACATCCCTCGACTCCGGGGGGCACCCACCATCAGCAGCCTGGGTCAAAGCAGTGCCCAGGCTCTGGTCAGGAGGTCACACTGCAACTGGCCTCCACCACCAAACGCAATGTTCCACACTGAGCCATGTGGGGAAGGGACGGGACGGGACAGCACTTGCACCCTCTCAGCATCACACCGAGCACACACACAACCTGCCCTGGATCCTGCCCCTATGCACTGAGCCCATTGCAAGATGTTCCCCTCGAGCCCACCAACTTTAACTCAGCCGTGCAGCACATCTCACGAAGGGCAGTTAAGGGCACTTAGCAGCAGGAATCTGCCCTCTGCCAAAGGCACGTGACTCCAAGTTTGCCTGCCCTGTGTTAACTGCCTCATGTGAGTGGGCACCGAGTGCCCATCAATAATAAATCTCTGGAGGAAATGCCCCTGCTGAGGAAAAGCGAAGGCAGGCCAGGTACCTGACAAGCTGCAGGACATAGTCATGAGGTGCATTTGCACCATGCAGGGGGTGCAGCCCACACCAACAAGTGACATCACCAGAGCTGGGGAAAAACAAAGGCCAGGAGCAGAAAAGTACTCGAGGGGGCTGCTAAGGCAGTCCGCTCCCCCTGGCTCTACAGCAGCCACACCCTGGAGACAACCTGGTTTATCTCTTAATTACCCACCATGCGCAGGCAAGGCAGCTGGCACAGGCCAGAGATGGGTGTATCTTTTTAGAGTGGGAAGGGAGCACTCCTTTCCCAGCCTCAGCACCAGGGGCTGTGCCAAGCCAGTTTCAGGCCCTCGCACAGGTACTTCCACAGCCTGATGTCAATGCTACTCTCAGCTGGAGGCTTATTCAGAAAAAGCAACCATAGGTGCAGCTCTGTCTCTGCAAAGTGCTGGGCTGTGCCCCATCCAGACCTGAGAGGATGTGGGGAGGGGCTGACAAAGCCCAGTCTAGCAATACAGATGCCAAATCCCCACAGGAACTCAGTGACAGGCATCCTTGGATGCTGTCAGGCAGACGGCAGATGTGCTTCAAAGCAGTCACAGGCACAAAAGAATGAATAAAAGAGAGCAGGGTAAGGAGCCTGGTAAAATGGCTGGAAACAAAGCCGAGAGCTCAGACTCACTCCCTCCCCAGCCCCTCATAGCATGGCCAGGAGATGGAAAAGGCAGAGGTATGACTTGAGGGTTTCCTGCCATGCCGGGCTGGGCCACCAGCCGTGGTGTCCTGCTGGTCCCCTGGGGAGGGTCAGTACTACCTTCCTACATTCCCACACTGCATCCCCTTCTGACCTCCTCTGGCATGGCCTGACAGCTCCTCCCCCCATCACACAGCCTGCACCGACAGCTATGCCACACTGTGATTTTGTGGCCAAGACATATATATTTAGCTCCTCCACAGCAAGGCAAGGCAAGGCGAGCCCGCTGGCCCCAAGCAACTTACTTGCTGAGCTCCTTCCAAGTGTGCAATAAAGCCAGCTCAGTACAGCGTCACTGGAGAGGGAATGAGGAACAGCCCAGGTAGGGGGTCCCACTTCCCAAGCTCTCCCATCCAGCCAAATGGAGAAGCAAGGTCTTCCCCAGGACCCAAGCCCCTGTGTAGCTGAGCCACTTAGGTGCGAGGGAGGGTTGTTTCATTTCAAGCTGCATTTCCTAGTGCATGGCCCAGCTCCCGTCCACCCCACCTCTCCCTGCTGACAAAACCTCACCTACTGCAGGCACTTTCCTGGCTGTGAGCCTCAAACTTCCCACCTTGGTTCACGGGGTCAGGGCAGCCTCCAAGAAATCCCTCTCCATTTTCTGTGGGGCTGCTGTACTCTGTCAAGCAGCATCTCCATGGCACGCACCCTTCCAGCTCTGAGACCAGGCAGCTTGACCATGGCTGTGCTGGGAGAGGATCAGCAGCGTTTCTTGCCAGGCACTGGGTTTAGTAGGGCTAAGCGTAAGAAATCAGCTGCTTTGTTGCTGTGGCACAGACCCACACGAGAGGTGTTGCAGGAATCCCGGCAGCCTGCAGCCCTTCTCCTATCCTGCCGCATGGCAAGGGATTGTGCAGCCAGCCAGGGGAAAGCCAGGACACAGGCAGGCACAAAAGAAAAACCGCTCCCTGGGTAGTTGTTGGTCCAGGGCACAGTGTTCCTCCTGCACACCAAGATGTTATCTCTGGCAGCCAGTGCTGGGAGGATGAGAGCTTCCTGGCCTGTGTCAGCAAGAGCAGGACTCGAGTTGATACTGGAGCAGCCAAGCCTGTCTAAGGATCCCTCCGTCCCTACAGCTCCTCGTGTCCCCATTCTGTTCCTTCCTGCAGCCACAGGGTACAGACAGCTCCAAGTAGCTTTTGACCCAGGCCAGTGAGCAACACAGTGTGAACGGAAAAGCAATGGGAGAGGATGCTCAGGACCTTCCTGGGGGCAGCAAAGGCACAGCATAGAATCATAGAATCACCAGGTTGGAAAAGACCCATCGGATCATCAAGTCCAACCATTCCTATCAAAATAGGCTGGTGGAAGAGCACTCTCCACCCACATGCCAGGATCTGTCACACACCATCACCTCCCTGGTTGCTTCAGAGCCTCCCAGTCCATTGGCAGGAGTGATGGGCACCACCACCCCATCTCAGACAAAAGTGGCACCAGAACACTCACTCCAGGCTCCCTGCTTGATTGCAACATTGCAGTAACAGATTTTCCATTACCTCTTGCTTGAGTGTTCCTACTCTGCCTTTTCTCGCCCTTCTTTTCCAGTCCCATAGTCTCACTTCTCCCCATCCCTGTGCTCCAGACAGGAACAGGGAGGGAGGATCAGAACACAAGGAGCTCTGCCCAAGACCTTAGACGTTGGATGCAGAGCGCCACAAACCAGAACCCATACAGAGTCACTCAGGAGCAGCTGAGCTTGCAGAGAGCTGCCTGCCAGCCCCCACGGCCTGGGGAGCCACACCAGTACCCGCAGGCTGGCAGCATAGGGTGAGCAGGGATCCCAAGGCCAGCCAGCACAACCTCTGCAGTCACATCCACACCGATCCCTATGTCCCTTAGCTGCACCCCAGCTCCTTGCAAAGTAGGCAACTGCCTGCAAACACGCACATGAGACGCAAGCACTGCAGAGAGCAGGAGCCCCGGCAGCTCCAGCGAAGTGTGCACTTCACAGTGTGTGAGAGCAAGGGGTCGAGACCGCACCCCGGCCCGCCCTCCCACAGATAATTTTCTATATCTCACGCTGTTCTCCCGAAGGAAAAGCTTATGTTAATCAGCCTGTCCTTCAGCTTCCCACAGAGGGATCCCTGCCCTGGTAGGATCCTGCCTGGGGAGCAGGGAACTGGTGCATCCTTAGTTAACACTCTGCAAGGTCCGCACACGCTCTGAGAGCAGATGCTTCGAGACAGAGCAGGCAGTCACCCAAGGAGCCCGACAGCCTTCCTGCAGGCAAGCCAGGGGCCGTGCTGACGCCGATGTTCACTGCTACGCCCGGGCTTAAGCCGCCTCCTTTGTTAGCAATGGCTCTAATCAAAATAAAGCCCTCCTGCCTCTCCTGCCCAGCCCCTGAACAGCCAGTGCCCGGAGCCAAGGGCAGCAGTTACTTACTCAATGCAGATCAGCTTCTGTAGCTTGAATTTCTGCAGGGCTGACCTGCTGGAGCACTACTTTGAAGGAAAAGCACCTTGTTGCACCCCACATCTGGTTGCATCCCTCTCCTCCAGCACGCTGGGGACATCAGTGTGACAGAAGGGTTAGACACCTGCTGCAAGACCCTCTGAACATGCTAGGCTTAGACCCTCCTGGCCTCAGGATGTGTACATGTTCTTAGGCTTGGACCCTTCTTGCTTCTCAGATGGATATGTCCATGGCCATAGCCCTCCTCTGGCACCACACCAGCAACCCGTCCCCAGAGAGCATCTGTGCTGCTCCAGCTGCAGACACAGCCAGGTCAAGCCCTAGGACTACTGGGTGACTCCCATGTGCTTTTAAGGTGCCCCTTCTGGCACTCATGCGCCCCAGCACGTGCAGAGTGCTCCCCGAAAGCCACCCGCCAGTGGACTCTACTGCACGTGTTCTTGGCGCATCCCTGGGGATTTCGCCTGCCTTGTGCTTGGGATAGAAAAACAGGAAACCCACCACCATCACAATCCCCCCCAGTTCCCGGGGTAGAGAAGATGGAAGGCAGAAAGGCTTGGCCAGGGCTCTCAGCAACCCTGCAAATCTCATTTAAGGCTAGTGATGCAAAAGGGAGCTGGGAAATGTGTGGCTGTTTGCCTTCAAGAGACTCTGGTCCCTCCAGAGCTTCCTGCAAGAAGAGATAACCCAAACCCAAACTGCCACCACCTGCCAGCGCGGGATGGGAATCAGCCCCCACAGCCTCCAAAATGCTGCTTCTCCAGTTAAACATTCACTTCACACATTCAGCCTCCCCAAAGCAGGAAAGTTATCTCCAGCCACCTCTGGAAACAATGTCACAGACCTCAGTCTACTTTAAAAAAAAAAAAAAAAAAAGAACAGAAAAAAAGCCAGAAAACTATTTTTATATTTCCCTGTACTTTTTAAAGGAAAAAAAGCTCATTCTGTAGCTCAGGAAACACCCACATCCTCCTGACTGTACAGGGAGGAGCCCACTGGATTTTTCCAGGGAGCGTGAAGCAACAGGCTGGCTGGAAATGAGTTTTCCATCAGTGCCCACAACTGTTGGCGTTGGTCAGACACTCAGGCATCGCACGGGGCCGGGAATGGGACACAGTGGCATTTCTCACACATGATCCACGGCAGCAATCCCAGGCATTTGAGAAGTTATAGTTGCCAGTGTTCATTCAGCATATGTGAGGAGCACTCCCGAACAAGCGGGGCTTTATGAATCACCTCCCCGTTAAGCTTCAGGCCAGCCAAAGAATCCACAATCACTACCAAACACTGGGCACAGCACTCCCATCATCTTCCCACCAGTCTACACAGTCCATCAGGAGGAAACTCCAGGAGCCATATCCCAGAAAGGTAGCTCAAAGGTTGTGTCCAGTTTCTATGCATTAAATAAAACAGTCTTATTCTGATGGAGCCTGAGCAGTTCCTCAAGGAAAAGCTCAAGGCATCAGCAAGTACAAGCTCCAGCATATCTCGGCTCCAAGCACCAAGTTTTCGGCTTGCTCCTGTTTTGACTTGCCCCATCCCGGGTCTCTGTGGGGAGATGGGTAATGGGGGCTGCTCCCCTGCTGCCAGGCACCTGCCTCCTCCCTGCCTGCAGGGCAAGGTGTCCCCCACAGGGGAAGCCCAGGAGCAGCATAGAGCTGGGCATGGATCCTTGCACCTACAGACACCATCCTGGGTAGAGAGCACTGGTATGCAGCCAGAGACACAGGGTACACACCCATGCCTCCAGAGCTCAGATCCCTGAGAGACCCACAAGCCTCCCTGCACATACACAGAAAGGATGCAGGGGCTGCTGGGGGCCTGGCCCTTCGCCTCTTGGCACAGCCTGGCCCCCTCTGGCAGCGAGGTGCGTGTCCCTGAGCTCAGCCCTGCCCGTCCCCCATGCAGGAGAGGCTCGTCCCCAGAGCGAGAGGAGGGACTCTGACCCCGGGCCAGTGCCCAGCTGGCTGGACAGAGACATTATTTTCTGCTTAAAAAGGAAGATTCACACGAGGAAAGACATCCAAGGGGCTGAGCCCTTCCCATCCCCACACAAATAGATTTATTTAAAGGAGGAAGACAGCAAATTCCTGTTTCTCTGTGTTTACTTGGAGATGGCCAGAAAGGAATGAAGCATCAATGCCTCAAATGCTCAAGCACCATTAAGACCATTTGGTATTTCTCCACCAAACAGACATGCTGAAGCAGCAGAGGCTGAACCGTGGGGGAGCAGAGGGAGGTGGGCAGGGAGGGGTACAGACGGGCAGTGCTGGATCAGACCAGCTGGATCCCATCACCAGCAGGGCCCAGGACACAGCTGGACTGCGTGATCCAGCCTCAGAGGCGCCCTGAGCCTGCAGGGCAGCCCCAAGGATGCCCACCCAAGGCCAGGGGCTCAGGTCGCTGCCTGGGAGGCTCTGGGCCCTTGCTCTCACCCCACGCCCGTGGCATTTTCTGCCGCTCACCCTGGGGTGCCTGAGGGAGACATCCCAGCCCCAGTTCCCTGCTATCCCGGTCAGCCAAGGGCTCAAGTGGGGCCTTCAGAGACCTGCAGGGACTTGCTGCTGCCCAAACCTAGCCTGGAGGTGCCAAGATGGACATCGAGCCCAGACGCTGCCTTTGAAAAATTCCCATAGAAACCCCAAACCATGCATTAATCCAAGCCCGGAGCAGCTCTCAGAGGGCTGGGTGAGAGGCGAGGTTAGGGAGGAGTGCACAGCACACCTGGAGCCAGGTTTCATAGAATCACCAGGTTGGAAAAGACCCATGAGATCATCGAGTCCAACCATTCCTATCAAACACTAAACCATGCCCCTCAGCACCTCGTCCACCTGTCCCTTAAACCCCTCCCTGGGCAACCTGTTCCAGTGCCCAATGACCCTTTCCATGAAATTTTTTTCCTGATGTCCAGCCTGAACCTTCCCTGGTGGAGCTTGAGGACATTCCCTCTCGTCCTGTCACTTGGGAGAAGAAGCCAGTTTGCAGAGAACGTGACCAGATTGGCTGAAAGAAGGTTTTGTTTGCACCTGCCACCGCCCGCTCCTCCGCTCCGAGAGCCGCTCTGGCTCCCGGCAGCCCCCACCCAGCGCCATCCACGGGGACACAGGGCGGCGAGGGACCCCGGCACCGAAAGAGGCCGCGGGCGCACAGACCGCCCAGCGCTCCTCGCCGCCTCCTTCTCTCCAGCCCGGGGAGCAGGGCAGGATGCCCGGGACGCCCCAGCACAGCCCGGGGATGGGGTTTGCGGGGACAGAGCGGAGGAGCCGCGGCCCCGGCGAGGCGACAGGCAGGAGCAGAGGAGCCGGGGATGCCCCGGGGAAGGCGGAGGAAGGGAGGGGAGCCGGGCTGGGGAGCGGGGGCAGAGCGGGGGTCCCGAGGATGCGCTCACCGAAGTACACGGTCTTCTCGCACTTGGGGCACTTGGATGCCATGGCGGGAGAGCCGAGCCGAGCCGAGCCGAGCCGAGCCGAGCCGAGCCGAGCCGAGCCGAGCCGAGCCGAGCCGAGCCGTGCCGAGCCGAGCCGAGCCGCGCCGCGCCGCGCCGCGCCGCTCCGCCCGGCCCCCGCCCCCTGGTCCCTCCGCTCGGGGGGGGCCGGGGCGGGGCCGCCCGCGGAGCGTCTGCCCGGCCTGGCTCGGCGCGGCTGAGCGCGGTTTCTGCTCGGCTCGGCGCGGCCCCGAGCGCGGCAGGTGCGCGGGCCCGGGCAGCGGAGCCCCCGCCGGCGGCGAATCTCGGCCTCCCCTGCCCTGTTCCCCATCTCCGACAACCCAAAGGGTGCAAGCGCTCGGCATTCCCCTTGCCCTGGGAAGAAAACCTAAAGAGGTTATAATTAAGCGACGGGACTTGTGGGGTTTGAGCAGCTCCGTGCCGCTCCCCTCCCGCCAGCGCCCGAGCAGCGGTGCCTCCCCGGCTGCCCCCGGGCCCGTCCCGCACCCTGCGGACCGGCAAGTGGCTGCGACCGCCGAGCCCAGAGCCCATGCGGGGAGCGGGGCAAGCGCAGAGCCCTCCTGCCCCTCTCCTGGGGCCGGGAGCACCGCGGGGGATGCTCCGGCACTCGGCACCCGCACAGCGCTGCTGGATTCGGCTGCTGGAACAGATGCACTGAGCAGGCACAGAGTGGCTCTTCGGGGTTACAGACGGGTGTCTGAGGAAACCCAGTACCAAACAGCCTGGAGAAGAGGAGGCTGAGGGGAGACCTCATTGCTCTCTACAACTACCTGAAAGAAGGTTGTAGAGGGGAGGTTGCTGGCCTGTTCTCCCAAGTGACAGGGGACAGGACGAGAGGGAATGGCCTCAAGCTCCACCGGGACAGGACGAGAGGGAATGGCCTCAAGCTCCACCAGGGAAGGTTCAGGCTCGACATGAA